>OX463315.1:6510416-7812500 GCA_949820665.1 Scrobipalpa costella
CCCGATGAACCCTGGTGTCAGAGTTTTAAAACCGCCTAGTAGCACAACTATCAGGCCTCTGACATGGTTTGAGTAACGACCACTATCAAAGACAGCGACCGGGACCGACGGCTTAACGTGCCCTCCGAAGCACGAAATCTTTTTCTTTTTCGGACAATCAGGTGATTCAGCCTGCAATGTCCTAACCAAACTGGGGAAAAAATCACAAAGTGATAAATTCTCAAATATCAACTTTGTGTGTTCCCCCCTGGGAATCGAACCCAGGACCTCCGGATCAGGAGTCCATGGCATTAGCCACTAGACCACGGAGGCAGTAGTATCAAAAAGTGCTATTCTTTCAGTAACATGCATAGTCCGATTCGCCTCAATTTTTCGCAAAAAAAAAAAAAAACTAAAGTTCTATTTATGAAACAGCTAGCAACGGCATTTTTTCACGTCCAGCTCTAAAGGCAGACATTAAAGTCTGAATAGCCTGGCTTTTACAGCCAGATAGTGCTCTTTAATCGTTCTCTGTAAGTGCAAGCGAGGTTGGGTGCAGTGCTATATGTATATTTTATTTTGTACATACATATAATCACGCCTTTATCCCTAATGGGAAAGGTAGAGCGTAAACGACCTAAACAAAGGTCGTTCCGCCACGTCTGGCAAAGTTTTGAGGGTCATTTAAAATAGATTTGCAGGTATATTGCTGTAGTGACAAGTTGTCAGGCCATCGCCTAAATTAGAATATACTGAAACCGTCGGATCCCTTAGCTGGTTTTTAAAGCATGCCCGGGAAGAAATGCAGCTGACACATTCTATGTTTTTTCTCGCTCCCAATCCAGCGTGGAAGAAAAAAAAGTAAAATGTTTTTAGAATTCCATGAAATCCATACAAAGAGAACGTTTGCTCTTTGCATTATTATTAACTAGCGACCCGCCCCGGCTTCGCACGGAAATCATTAGTGTTTCTCTACTATATTATTTATGTATTATACATATAAAACTTCCTCTTGAATCACCCTATCCATTAAAAGAAACTGCATCAAAACCCGTTGCGTAGTTTTAAAGATCTAAGCATACATAGGGATATAGGGACAGAGAAATCGACTTTGTTTTATACTATGTAGTGACTATATAAGATTTTATTAGGATTGCAGTTAGGTATAAGAAATAAAAAAAAACAACGCGGGCAGGATTTCAACCTGCTTCCTAGAAATACCGTTTCGTCGCTCTACCATTTGAGTTACAGCAGTATTTTCACAAAACGGCGAAATATATGTACTCTCATGAAATAAATTTTCTATTTATAAACGCAAAAAACACTCCAATATATATGATGCATTTAAAAAATATATATCACTACATAGTATCGCTTTCTCTGTCCCTATATCCCTATGTATGATTAGATCTTTAACTACGCAACGGATTTTGATGCGGTTTCTTTTAATGGATACAGTGATTCAAGGGGAAGTTTTATATGTATAATACATGCATAATATAGTAGAGAAACATTGATGATTTCTGTGCGAAGCTGGGGCGGGTCGCTAGTAATGAATAAAAATAATACAGCGTGAAAGAAATTCTAATTAAGTATAAGTAAGTATTGATAGGACTGGTACAACTTCTCGTATTAAAACAATATAATTTTACAGATCTCGTTAAGAGTTTTATTATTCAAGTTCATAACAGTTCATTATCCAGTATCTAGTAGAAATATCAGCATCTGTTATCGGTCCATAAAAGCCCGATTCCTTTTCAGAATTTTATGTGCCAAGACGTGTAGGTCCTCTCAATGGTTAAGTAGGTACGGGTGGCCAAATGACTAGTATACAATTTGCTTCCCACCCTCAAATTAAAAGTTGTATTTATTTAATTAATAAAAAAAACATATGTTTCAAATAAAGATTTTAATAACGGGCACTCACTTTGTGAAGTACGCGACTTATTTTCCAAAATGAGTGCCCGTTATTAAAATCTTTATTTAGAATATCTCACTTAAGTTTAAATAGTTTAACATCAGTTTTTTTTTTATTTTTGATAATATTTTTGTTTATTCCTTCTATTGAGTTGTAATTGAGGATATTTCAAGTAATATAACAAATATTTTTCGAAAATCTAACCCGTCATTTTTAATATACAGCATCGCAAAGACAGCTTTTAACGCTATATCGGAAAAAAGATGTTTTTTAAAGATATTGTTTGACCGATTTGTGTTAATATAGTAGTAGTGTGCTGTATATTCGTAATCTACTCAAGAATCACTTTCATTTGATACCCAACATGGTACGTTTTTGTAGAAAATAAAAAATTTGGTGGCCATCTTGGATTTCAGACACAGGCGGTAAAATTTCAAAGTGCTAAGAGGATTTTTTGGATTTAGCGATGTCCGAAACCCCGGAAACCCATCGCAAACACGTTTTCCAGATTTATTCTCCTACTAAAGTCTATTCTAAAAATCTTCCCTTGAAAACGAAAAATTAAAATGATTTATTGATAACTTATGACTAAATACATTGCTTTGCTAGATTCTTTCTGCCGCTCATTCTTGCCGCTCATGAAAGCTTTTCTTTTTAAATATGTTAGAAACTGTCTCTAGAAATCGTTCCCAATATCAGCCGAGTTTTATCTAGTTTTTGTGGCAGTGTGCCATAACCGTCTAACATAAATTTGTCGGTCTGTTTGAAATTTCGTTTTTTGAACAATGTTACGCAAACTTTTAGCGTTTCATCTGAAACGAACAAAAGATAAAAACTGATTTATTTATCGATGGAAAATCGTTGGCTCAGTGGATTGGATAGTGACACTGGATCTAATTTTTGTGTTTATAAAACAAATGTATATTTGTATTCTTTTAGATACCAACCTACTTCGCGTATTCCATCATCTCCCTAGCCTTATCCCGTATCTCACGGGGTTGGATACCTAATCTAGGGGATGGAACGAGGACACTGGTTTTTACACAGAGCGACTGCCATCTGACCTGACATCTGACAGAAAGGAAAGCAGACCCAATCCTAGATTAGGTCAGAGTTTTGAAGCCGCGAATGGTTCGCACTGGCCTCTGACAGGCTTAACGTATAATATCTACGGTATTAATACCTACTTCGCGTATTAAAAGGCAAAATAAAAATAAAACACAAATTGAAATAAACGAAGTATCTCCTAGATAGCGAAAGTATTTACCGATAGAATTTAAATCTGTCATCCGAGTAACAAAATTGGTGAACAAACTTTAGGGTGACCAAAAGTTAGCTGACAAAAAAGACTGGAGCCGCTGACATTTTTTTCATTCCACCTACGTTTCTTGGATAGTTCTTCAGTTCTATAAATAGCTTTAGGGAGTGAACTGTGAATCCTAAACTTAGGGCAGCTACTTTTTTCTTACTGCAGGTAGATATAAAATGTTTTGCACACAGTTTTGCAGTTGCAACATGTTTCAAACTCCTCACGCTCCGAGGCAATCAATTTTTATGCCACCAAACCTTAGCTCTAAGAAATATCGCTTTATTTTCAAGACCACGTCGTCGTGGTATGTCGAGTAGCAGACGGTTTATATGAGAATAACTTTAGGTGGGAAAAGGGGGGGGAAGTATTGACACTCAACGAATAACATACGTTGTGAGGCGAGCTTCTTCTTTTTTTTTCCATGCTGGTCTGGGAGCGAGAGAAAAACATAGAATGTGCCACCTGCATTTCCTCCCGGGCATGCTGTAAAAACCAGCTAAGGGATCCGAGGGTTTTAGTATTTTGTAATTTAGGCGAAGGGCTTACAACCTACAAATCTATCTTAAATAACCCTCGAAACTTTGTCAGACGTTGCGGGACGACCTTTGCTTACGTCGTTTACGCTCTGTCTACCCCATTGGTGATAAAGGCGTGATTATATGAGGCGAGCTCACCTTGAAGAGGCCTCTCCGCAAGCGGTGGCGCCCTCACTCGTTAAATCATAACTCGCAAAGTAAAGATATTTTCAAAACTTTTCTCTGTCACTTCCTTAGATTTAGACCTAAGGATTTTTTAGAAGTAATGAATTGAGGAGCATATGGTACCGGGCAGTTACTATCAAAATTATTGCTAAAAACGGCCACTTTTGGCAGAAATTTCGATAGTAACTCCAGGGTTCTATTTGCTCCTCAATTCATTACTTCTAAAAAAACCTTAAAAACAAAGGAAGCGACGGAGAAAAGTTTTGAAAATGTCTTTATTTTGCGAGTTATGTTTTTTTTACGAGTGAGGGGGTTTTCTTATGTAGATTTGTAATAAGAACGTTTTTATTGAGCAGTGTATACTACCACGGTTTATAATGGAAGAGTACACATCTAGGAAACATCGTTTCTTTTAGGTAAATATCTTTTTGATACCGCTGTCGTGGATACGCCATTTTTGCAAAAAAAAAAAAAAACATCAGCAAAAATGGTTTTCTCTTACTTTTCAGGATAAAAGGAGTCGGCCAAAAGGAAGTTCCAATCAAAAAGTGAACTGTGATCGCCAGATGGCGTTAAAAGTTTAGTGTTATTATAAGTGCTTATACCAAATATTTATACTCATGTAATCCTTATCAATAAAAAACGCCTTAATATTAACGAAAATCACCTTAAAGGACCAACATTTTGTAACCATTTTACTAGTGTATTGGACGCCTTAATTTTATACATATTTAATGTAAATGTAAGTAAGTGCATTATCGGATAGCGTTTTATACTTTCGTATATAAACTATGAAAATTTCTCGAGAAAAGTGTGTATGGTGGTGGTCACGTGACAACGTCGCGTGGTGAAAAGTGTATAAGTGTGAAAAGTGTAAAAGCAAGGAGTTTGCTACCATGGAGCGGTGTGATGGGTTCCTGGTCTACCGCAAGCCCGTCTATAGGGTTTTCCAGTATTTAGAAACGTAAGTATTAGCCTTAAAACTCATCTACAATTTTTCGTTTACAAAGCTAACCTTTTCATATACCTAGGTCCTTTTATATATATTTTTAATTTGATTCAAAGTTGTTAAAAACATCGTTAAAAATATTTGCAATGCATAATTAAAGCCGATGCTTTTTATTTTTAACGAATTGGCTGAATATTCATCAAGTCATGCTCTTCAACGTCGGAAAAATAATAAAATTTTGAAAATGGAAGAGCAATCAATGGTCCACAGACGACAGCTGAAATTTTAATGGCGTCGCTTCCAGCATAGGAGTAAATATTTAATCTTTTCTAGACGTCTGCTAGCCTGGTAGGTATCTATCTGTTTTTTAGCTCCAGTAGGTAACCGTTGCAACAATAATGTAGTTTTAAAAGATACTTGAATTTTTGGTACGCAAATGGACCTACCTATTCGTTTTTCTTTTGTCTTTGCCAAGTGTCTTCTTTATTTATCAACTCCAGTACTGTAGGTACCACTGCTGAATATGGAAATTGGTAAATATTGCGGATGTCACTCAATAACAAATCAGAGCAGAAACACCTAACATAGTGCCCTGAGTGCCCCTTAACCTGCACGCAGGAGGACCTAATGGGATAGGCAGACCATAAACAACCTAAATTAAGGTCGTTCCGTCATGTCTGGACAAAGTTTTGACGGTTATTTATGATAGATTTGTAGGTACATTGCTGTATTATTATTTATTTATTTATTTAACAATTTATTGTACACAAAAAACATCATAAACACAAGACATAAAAAAACAAAGACACAACAGGCACTGCTTATTTCTCAAAAGAAATTTCTTACAGCAGACCTACAGAAGTGATAATTTTAACGAAACGCGGATCAAACGTGCACAAAATTTAATACCTATCAATAAAATAATACTACTGTAAAATACTTATATAATGTAAATATTTTACCAAAATATAAACAAGAAATAAATAAATACTTCCAATTGTAGTGACAGGTCGTCAGCCCATCGCCTAAATTACAATGTACTGAAACCCTCGGATCCCTGAGCTGCTTTTACAGAATGCCCGGGGGGAAATGCAGCTAGCACTATGTTTTTCTCTCGTTATCAGGCCAGCATGGAAATACCACATAATATTCTTCTCTAAATCAAACTAGATCCCTTTCCAAATAATTTGAACATCTGTACGTAATACTATTAGTAAAATACGTTTAAAAATAGTAACTATCAACAAACCGGGCACTTAAAACACTTACCCCTCTTAACTTGTAATGTTATATTTAAAGCCGTGTTATGAAAGCATCCAAGCTCTTGTTTTAAACCCGTTGGATACGTTTACATCCTTTGTGTTTCGTTCTGCACGGTAGCACTTTTGTCTTTATAATGCGTTTGTTTTTCTGACGTACGCGCTCTTATATTGCAAAACGTTGTTTTTGTATCTTGACGGAAAGCATTTACCAACTAGAATGTCAATTACTAATCTAAATATATTCGCCTAGCATTATTAAAACACTTCATAAAATTAATCAAACACCTATTAATTTATTTTCAACTAGCGACCCGCCCCGGCTTCGCACGGAAGTTATCAGTGTTTCTCTACTATATGCATGTATTATACATATAAACCTTCCTCTTGATTCACTCTATCCATTAAAAGAAACCGCATTAACATCCGTTGCGTAGTTTTAAAGATTTATGCATACATATAGGGATATAGGGACAGAGAAAGCGACTTTATTTTATACTATGTAGTGAAGCGGAACGGCGCGGCACTGCAGCGGCGCGACACGGCGCGACAAAAACTGACAAAATGTATGAACCGAGATTACCGCGCGGTGCCACAGTACCGCTACAATGCGGTACATCTCATACATCTTCATACAAAGAATCATTTGTCGCGCAGTGCTGCGCCGTGCCGCTCCGCTGCAACTTCTTCTCCTTCTGTCGAGTGGGTATCGATTCTATCGACCCGATGAACCCTGGTGTCAGAGTTTTTAAGCCGCCTAGTAGCAGAACTATCAGGCCTCTGACATGGTTTGAATAACGAGCACTATCAAAGACAGCGACCGGGACCGACGGCTTAACGTGCCCTCCGAAGCACGAAATCTTTTTCTTTTTCAGACAATCAGGTGATTTAGCCGCAATGTCCTAACCAAACTGGGGAAAAATTCACAAAGTGATAAATTCTCAAATATCAACTTTGTGTGTGTGTGGAATCGAACCCAGGCACCATCCATGGCACTAGCCACAAGACCACGGAGGCAGTTCCGCTGCAGCTAAGTCCTAGTGTGGTCTGACCTTAATCGTCACCTTTCCGACCATAGTTTCCAACCCTTTTCCGACTACAGAGTAAAAAATGGGACTGTGCATACAGAAGGGTCGCTTCAACAAACATTTTATAAAGCCCTTACTGAAAGTAATTTAGTAGATAGAGTTGGCGTTCGGAACTCAACTCGTTTTAATTAGATGTCATTAGACTTTCCTTTTGTTTACCGTTTCCTTCAATTATAAAAGCCTTTTAAAAGGCTTCGACTGAAAATTGTGGCACAGAAAAGATAAAAAAGTTCGGTTCGTCTTATTATGTCTGCGGAAAAGATTTTCCTAATTAAACTCTTGTCAACGAAGAGTAAGCTTTACTTGCGGTGGAGATTTTTTCTCGTTACTTCCTTATTGAGTTGTAATTAGATTAAAAGGTGTTCTTAGTAGGAAAATTAAAAATCACTACATAGTATAAAACAAAGTCGCTTTCTCTGTCTCTATATCCCTATGTATGCATAAATGTTCAAAAATACGCAACGGATTTTGATGCGGTTTCTTTTAATGGATAGTGTAATTCAAGAGGAAGGTTTATATGTATAATACATGCATAATATAGTAGAGAAACTCCGATAATTTCCGTGCGAAGCCGGGGCGGGTCGCTTGTAAACTACAAGTTAGAACGTGAACCTTAATAGGTAAACAATCATTTGTAAAATAAAAATAAGTCGTGCATCAGTTTACCTACAAATCTATCTTTTAACCCTCAAAACTTTCTCAGTCGTGGCGGAACGACCTTTTTATAGGTCGTTTCCGCTCTGCTTACCCCATTAGGGATAAAAGCATGATCGTATGTATGTCTGTATCTGTTTACTATTAATCATTTGGTCGCAAATTCTTACTATAAAAACTATTTTTTTTCCGTCCAAAAAAATCTATTAAGTAGTTAGGGTTTAAGCTATGATCACGTCACTCTAGATTTCTAAATATAAAAGATTTAGGTATTTCACATAACTTTAGCTGGTTGCGCTCGCTCTATCGCCGACTTTGATTCGATCACTACTAGTCTAGATCTAAAGTCTAGACTCTATCTTAAATAGACTCAAGATTCCATTGTGAAAAAGTAAATTTTAGTTCCTATTTCTCTTCGGTGGCATTCGATCCAATTTTTGCCGATCCTCCTGAACTCTCCTAGTCTGATGAGATTTAGTAATTTGCGACCACGGCTGTAATGTAATCGATTCGGTTCCATTACATTTTACATTACATTTTGTAGTGCAGACCCTCATAATAGTATGTACTAATGTATGTATGTAGTAACGTTAAATTAATTGCTTGCCAGTTTAATAAAATAATTTACTGATATGCTTCTTTTATATTTTTAACTTGATTATGTTTTATTTTATATTTGTACTATTAAAAATATAACTAATGCTTTCTAATTTTTATGTATTACATGGTTTGTAAAAATGCCTTTATAAGCAAAATAAAGAATTTGAATTTATGTATATCGAGTCTATACTGATGATTATGTACCTGACCTTGTCAATTTATGGTAGGTTCTTCCGTTATAAAACAATCGAAAAATTTCCATAGAATTGTTGCCATACTAAGGCCCGTATTGATACATCACTTGAGACTGACAGCTAGTTTGAGTTCGTATCAGAAATGTCATCTCAGTACAATGTGGCCTGTGAAATCTATACTTAATGTAGCTCTTAATCTTAAGATCGCTTTATAAATACGAGCCTAAAAGTTTTCTCAGTTTCGCGTCACGTAACCTAATGAAACATTCATAGCAGATCATAACTTCGTAATTGCTTTTACTTTAATCCAGGCGTCAGTTCTAATTAATATAACTACGTTTTTTATTGATATGTTGAAAATATTTAAATCTTAAAAATATGTAATTTTAGTATCGAACATTGTGAGACATAAGGTCCAATAAATTTGACAACTTATACCTACGTGTGTCAGGCGTATTATATCTTGAATCCTAATTAAATCCGTCAAAAAAAAAAAAACCTCTTCTTTATCATATACACAGAGCCTCTTTGTAAATTAGTCGTATTATACCTTAGAATAGTTAAGTGCAGTTTTTCGCCCACTCTTCATTTATCATGTACAAACTGTAAAATATTTTTCTCTAAACCGAGATTCCCAAGTCTAACCCATTATTCTATCCCTTTGTCCCGCATGACACAGCAAATACGCATCTACCCTATTGCATGCGTGCACTACCCCATACAAACCCACCCTTGTTTGAACATGGGGCTATGGGGTGAGAGATCGATAGTGCAGCCTATTCCCATTGATGTGAGTGCATTTCGGTCATTCATTTCTGTGGGGTCGATGTGGTGTGAATTAAGGGTTGAAATACACTTGTTTATTATGCCTGCAACAAAACTGTATGGAAATGTGTACCTTTATATATATGTATATTTTTTATTGTATTAAACATTTACACATACAGTTGAACTTAGAACTAGGACACAACAGGCGAGCTTATCTCTATAAGAGATCTCTTCCAGCCAACCTAGTGGGGATGAAAGAAGGGAAAACACGGGAACAGATACAATAAGTAAAATTAGAAAATCTGATAAATTATAGTAATACTAATACATATATAACAATAATAGAACAAAAAATTACATAACAAAATAATATATAAGATATATACGTATATTATTACCTTTGGTTAAGTTTTCAGTCGGACGTGTCGAAAAAAAGTATTTCGTTACGATGTTACTATTAAAAATTAACCCAGTCACATACTCAAAGATATTTGTAAGAGATTATTATTATTATTATTACTAGCCTACTGTGTCCCACTGCTGGGCAAAGGCCTCCCCTGTAAGAGATAAGTGAAAAATATAATTTTAAAGTAACATACATACATACATCACGCCTTTACCCCTAATGGGGTAGGCAGAGCGTCAACGACCCAAACAAAGGTCGTTTCGCCACGTCTGACAAGTCTTCAGAATAGTTTACGATAGATCTGTATATTGCTGTAGTGACAAGTTGTCAGCCCATCGCCTAAATTACAATATAGCGAAACTCTCGAATCCCTTAGCTGATTTTACAGCATGGCTGGAAGGAGATGCAGCTGGAACATTATGTTTTTCTGTCGCTCCCAGTCCAGCATGGAAGTGTAAATTAAGAATTGGATTAATAATATCGTAATTTAAAAATCATACCTATATTCATGCGTTTCATTTTGGCTTTTGTGATTGAAGAGTATTTTCATCCTGTTACGTGGATTTTCACCCTAATTCTATGCTCCACCAAATGCATTATTGCATGGTCTGTTACAATATATCATATCCCTTTGTGACCATATTGTTATTATTATTAATGTTACGCTTATTCACGCACAAGTGCCATGATTGTATCATTCATAGAGAAAATCTGTTTCAATTGATTAATTTATTGTAGTATTTTTTTAAAGAGCTAGCGATCCGTTGCGAGATGAGATAGGCAAAAGAGTTTATCATAATACTCAATCATTATAGGTTTTTGATCATAAAACTAATCCAGTGTAGAGTTTCGATCCAAAACCTGATTTACTCAGGTATTATGATATTTCTTCCATGCTGGCCTGGGAGCGAGAGAAAAACATAGAACGTGCCAGCCGCATTTCCTCCTAGGCATACTGTAAAAACTAGCTAAGGGATCCGAGGGTTTCAGTATATTGTAATTTAGGTAATGGTCTGACAACCTGTCACTACGGCAATATACCTACAAATCTATCTTAAATAACCCTCAAGACTTTGTCAGACGTGGCGGAACGACCTTTGTTTAGGTCGTTTACGCTCTGCCTACCCCATTAGGGATAAAGGCGTGATTATATGTATGTATGTATTATGATATTAGTTTGATAAGATTATGTAATCATTTTGTCTTCTTCCGGTTATCGATCAAAAGCTTAGATTTTTGATCATTACCCCGATTTAGTCACAAAGCTGCGACATATGTATTTTGAAGGCATACAAATTAACAATCCCGTACCTGCTCTGAATCCAAAATATGAGCTACAAAATTACCTCGAGCTTTGAGCAGTATTTATGCCCTGTCAGCAACCAGTAGTACGAATGTTCACTAATGAGTAACGAACCTCATTTCACGCGGTGGATTCATCAGTTAATGACACGAACTCATCGCTTTGTGCATAGCTAAGTTAAGCTGGTAGTGTCACGTGTAGATTTTTTGGAGAGAGCCCGATGGTGTAGTGGATAGGGCCGCTGCCTCCTGAGCGGGAGGTCGTGGTTCGAATCCCACCACGTACCAATGTGTTTTTCGGTTTTCGAATTTCATATGTACGTTTATTCGGCGCTTTTTCCGTGCTTCGGAAGGCACGTTAAGCCATTGGTCCCGGTTAATATCGTTTATTACCGTAGATATTAGTCGTTAAGCCATATCAGAGGCCAGTGCTAAACATTGGCGTCTTGAAAACTCTGACCTAATCTAGGATTGGGTCTGGTTTCCCTTCTGGGTTGCGGAGGTCAGATGGCAGTCGCTCTGTGTAAAAACCAGTACCCTCGTTCATTCCCCTAGATTAGGTACCCGACCCCGTGAGATACGGGATAAGGCTAGGGAGATGATGATGTCACGTGTAGATTTTGTAGATTTAAATGACTTTTAGCAGTGTTTATATGATGCCACCTGCCAGTAGCACGAATGTTCACTAATGAGTAACGAACCTCATTTCACGCGGTGGATTCATCAGTTAATGACCCGAACTCATCGCTTTGTGCATAGCTAAGTTTAACTGGTAGTGTCACGTATAGATTTTGTAGATTTAAATTACTTTTAGCAGTGTTTATATGGTGCCACCTGCCTCGTCGTCCCTTCGGGGCTAGGCCCCCTGGGCGTGAAAGCTGTCGACGCCCGTAAAAACGGGCGTGGCGTGGGGTTAAGAGCCCATAGTGGGCGAAGAACGCCCCTCTATGGGCCAACGAAGTCAAAGTCCTGTGTGGTGTGGGCGGCACTTTGGCCGACCGCGTGTTTAAAGCCGGTGACCGGCGGCGAGTCAGCCCACCGAGTGATTCCCTGTTCAGGGAGGCTCAGTGAGCGACTTCTAGCCAGGCGGTTGATGAAACGTCCGGAGGGACCGGCGAGCTGACCCGAAAGTTGTCGGGGTCGCTCAGCCGGTGAAAGTCATAGTCAGGGAAGTCATGTCAGGGGCCACCGGCAAGGTCGAGTCGTCAGTGTGACGACGCCCTCAAACCAGTGGCGTTGGTCATTCTGGGTTTTCAGTTCCCTCGTCGTTCAGCTCCTCCACCACAGCGAGCTCGCGAGGCAATGGTTTCTGGTCAGGGGGGCGCGCGTGATACGGGGCCGGGGATTCCGAAGATGCTCGAAATCTGACCGATCTGCGCGCGCGAACATCCTGGTCGAGAGCCTGGACACGAACTCATCCAGGGTCTCGACTTTTAGGTCTCTCCGAATGACTTCGTTGCGGACGAACATCGGCGCATCCGCAATGGTGCGCAACGCCTTCGACTGCTGGGCCCGCAGTCTCCGGCGGTTGGTCTCAGAGACCAACGCGTACCATGCAGGCGCGGCGTACGTAAGACGGATCCTCACGTACGCCTTATAGACGCCGACCTTCATGCGCAACGGGAGCCTCGAGCAGAGAGCGGGACGGAGCAAAGCAATGGCAGCCCTTGTTTGCCCAATCACGCTCGCCACATGCTTACTCATGGACAGGCTTCGGTCTATGGTTACCCCCAGCTATTTAGGTTGCCACCCGATTTCCTCCCCATGAAGCTTCAATTTCGGAGGATCCAGCCGACCACGCCCCACTATGATCGCCTGAGTCTTCCCGTTTCCGTTCCCGTTTTTGTTCTCGGACATTCTCTGTCAACTAGCACATTTTACTTATTTTCTGACACTACCTAAAATTATATAAATACATAAAGTCATGCCTTTATCTCTAACAGGGTTGGCAGAACATAAAACGCTTAAAAGGCGTTTTCGCCACTTCTTACAAATGTTGAGGGCAATTTTAGATTGAAATTTAGATCATTTTAGTAACAGCTTGCAACCCATTGCCTATATTACACATTCTATTATTTTCTACCATAATACAAAACATGCTAATAAAGACAGCGTCTTCTTCTATTTATAAAAAAAAAAAAACAATCAAAATCACCCCTTATATTTGAATAATTTGTACCTATGTAGGTTTGTCAATATACTAACATTATAGCCTGTCTGTCTGTCTCTTCAAAGGTCTATCTAACCCAGCACAAACTAATTTCTATGAGATTGAACCCCGCAAATCCTTGCATAACCAGCAGTTCAATTTAGCCAATCAAGTGTTAGAAATAACCTTACAATCTAACCTGATCAGCCAGCAATTAAACTTGAACCCTGTTCCACCAGATCACGCTTCAATCCTCGAGGGAATCTCTAGGGAGAGGATAAATTGATATTTCATTCGATTAAACATAAATTGGTATGGATGTCTCTGGTATTAAGTCTGGAATCGAATCTAAATGATGAAATTTAATAGTAACGCTGTATGTACAGACACGAGTTTCGTATTATGGAAAATCAATGTAAAATAAGTAGGTACATATCTTATCTGAGAAAAACATAGAATGTGCCAGCTGCATGTTGAAGAAAACCAGCTAAGAGATCTGAGGGTTTCAGTATATTGTAATTTAGGCGATGGGCTGACAGCCTGTCACTACAGCAATATACGTACAAATCTTTCTTGAATGGCCCTCAAGACTTTGTCAGACGCGGCGGACCGGCCTTTGTTTAGGTCGTTTACGCTCTGTCTACCCCATTAGGGATAAAGGTGTGATTATATGTACGTATGTATGGATCTCTAGGGAGGGGATAAATTGATATTTCATTCGATTAAACATAAATTGGTATCGATGTCTTTGGTATTAAGTCTGGTATCAAATATAATTGATGAAATTTAATAGTTTCTTAGTAGAAATGAGCTGTACCTGTTGTGTCGTTATTCCTTGTGTTTTGTCTATCTCATGTTACTTGTGTACAATAAACAGTAAATAAATAAATAAGGTTCGCTGTACGTACAGACAGGAGTTTCGTATTATACTTTAGTACTATTATATATTCTGTGGTATTATGTAAAAGCAATGTAAATAAAGTAGGTACATATCTTATCCATGCTAGACTGGGAGTGATAGAAAAACATAGAATATGCCAGCTGCATCTCCTCCCGAGCATGTTGTAAAAACCAGCCAAGGGATTTGAGGGTTACAGTATTGCAATTTTAGACGATGGGCTGACCACTTGTCATTATATCAATATACATACATCATCAGTAATATAACAACCCGTCATAACTTGTCAGACGCGGCGGAACGACCTTTGCTTATTCGTTTTCGCTCTGCCTACCCCATTAGGGATAAAGGCGTGATTTTATGTACGTATGTACATATCTTATTTGGTTTTATACATACACATACATATAATCACGCCTTTATCCCTAATGAGGTAGGCAGAGTGTAAACGACCTAAAAAAAGGCCATTCCGCCACGTCTGACAAAGTATTAAGGGATATCCAAGAAATATTTGTACGTATATTGCTTTAGTGACATGTTTTCAGCCCATCGCCTAAATTACAATATACTGTAACCCTCGGATCCCTTAGCTGGTTTTTACAGCATGCTCGGGAGGAAATGCAGCTGGCACATTCTATGTTTTTCTCGCACTCCCAGTCCAGCATGGAAGATTTGGTTTTATAGCTGCGGTAAAATACACTCTCCGCTTGCCAGACGGATTAGCCGAGCGTATATTCGCTGGTGGCCCTGCTGCCCAATTCCTTGAAAATTCCCCATCTTGCAATGTACTAACTTAAGTGGAAACATTCTGAAAATGAACATTTCCACTTTGATGTGTCACTCGTAGAAATCGAACTCAAGACCTTTATATCGAGAGCTTTGGACTCTTAAACTAAACTAGAGAACTACAGGAGGCAGTTTACATTCTAACACAAAAGCGGATATCGGATATAAGCTAGACAAGGCCGGCCAAACCCAGGCCCGCGGGCCACCAAGTGGCCCGCCAAGGCATTTGAATTTGCCCGCCAGCACTTCAGTCGGCAAGCTAGCCGGCGCGCGATGGCACTGCTTACACTTGATTGGTCGGTTGAAACTTGAAACGAAAATATGCCTGCCCGAGCGCAACCGATCCGTGCCGTTCGGGTATTGTTCGGGTACTTCGCCGTCATTCGAGCCGTCGTTTCTATTTCGTTTGGTGACAATTTGTTTTAAAAATTAGAACACTAAAAGAATACTATCAAAACTTAACTTTCAGCAGGTAAGTGACGATGTAATAAATGCTGTGAATTTGTACCTACCTTTATTGTTTGTTACAAATGTAGGATTTGTATCTACGAATCTCAACTAAGTACCTAGTCTTTTATCGATATTGTCGTGCTGTGCCTGTCCAAATCAATAATTTTCTTTTACTTGCTTACCTTCATTTCTTTAAAAATCGTAATAATGTAGTTTTACAATATATTTTTTTTAGTATGGCTCTCAGCAAACCTAGTACGAGTACACCAAGAATAAAGGATAACCCTCGGACGTTTCACGAAGAATGGGAAACAAAATACCTTTTCACCGAAAGCAAAGCCCGCAAACCTGTGTGTCTCATTTGCTCGGCAACAGTAGCTGTTGCTAAAAAATATAATTTAGAGCGGCATTTCAAGCAAAACCATACGAAATTCGACACAGAGTATCCAGTCGGGTCAGCTATTAGGACAGATTTTGTAAATAAAAAAAAGAAAGAACTATTTTCACAACAAAATATTTTTGTAAAACGACACGAAGAACTAGAAGCCATGGTCAAAACGTCGTATTAAATATCTTTACTCTTGGCTAAGAAGAAAAAACCGTTTTCTGATGGGGAAATTATTAAACAGAGTTTGACAATTTTTGCGCAGAACTGCAATGATCAAAAGGTTAAGGCCATGGCAGATAGTATTTCACTGTCGCGCAACACAGTAATGAGGCGAATAGAAGATATGTCAACAGACATTAACAGTCAAATTACAGAGTTTGTAACAAAATGTAGATATTTTTCCCTTGCGTTGGACGAAACCTGCGATTTAACTGGTATGGCGCAGTTAGCTGCTTTTGTACGCTGTATTGATGACAATTTCAATATATTTCAAGATATTTTGGACCTCTGTCAACTGGAAACTACAACCACAGGAAAAGATATATTCATGAAACTCAAAGATTGCGTTGAGGGTAAGAGGCTTAACTGGGATAAATGTAATTCAGTTTGCACTGATGGAGCACCTGCGATGATGGGGAAAACCAATAGCGCTGTAGCTTTGCTGCAAATTCACATCGGTCGACAATTGTTTTCATACCATTGTCTTATCCATCAAGAAGCTTTGTGCGCCAAAGACATGACGTTCGAGGATGTGATTGACCCACTAGTACGCTGCATTAATTTCATACGTGCCAGAGCACTTAACCGCCGACAATTCAGAACGTTGTTTGAAGAAGAAACTAAAGAATACGGTGAATTACATCTTTATTGCGCAGTTCGCTGGTTATCCAAAGGTAAAATGTTGAAACATTTTTATGATTTGAGGGAACATGTTCTGAAATTTCTGGAAGAAAAACAAGCATTGCCAGCAGAGAGAGCTTTGCTTAAAAATTCATTATGGCTGTGCGATCTTGCATTTTTAGTTGACATATTGAAGTATCTTAATATCCTGAACCTTAAATTGCAAGGAAAAGATTGTTCTCTTCCAACAATGTTTAACTTGATCAATGGTTTCAAAGGGAAGTTGGAATTGTTTGCAGCAAACTTAGAGTTAAATAAAGTCGACCATTTTTCCACACTTGCAAGCTTAAAAGAAGGATTAAAGATCACTGCCCTTGATATCCCGAAGTACCTATCAAAAATAAGATGTTTAAAAGAGTCTTTTGAAAACAGATTCCAAGATTTTGAATCGGACAAGAGAAATATTCAGCTGTTTATAAATCCATTTGCCATCAGTTCTACTGACCTGCTCGAATATCCAGCAAAAATTCAGCTCGAAGTGACAGATCTTGAAAACCACACTGCCCTAAAACCATTTTTCTACAAATATGTATCTTCAGAGCAGCTGACAGAAAGTTTTGCAAGTTTTTGGAAAAACGTTTCCAGTGAAGATTTTCCGACATTGCGCGACCTTGCTATGCAAATATTAAGCAGATTTGGTTCTACCTATCTCTGTGAAAAAACATTTTCAACTCTATCATACGTCAAAAATAAATACCGCACATCTCTCACTGCAAAACACATTTCGGATTTGATTGTACTATCAACATCAGACTTAAAACCGGATATTGGCAAATTATTATCAGAAAAACCTCTTCACAGCTCACATTAAATAGAAATAATTCTGTTAAGTTACATAATGCCATTTAGAAATAAAATTTATTAAATCATATTTTGTCTTTTTGTGTATAATGGTATTTGTGTCTTTAATTAAATTAATATTATTATGGTGTTGGGCCCGGCGCCGCCACAGTCTATGAAATTTTGCCCACCTGGAAAATCTATTGGCCAGCTTTGAGCTAGAACTATTAAATATTTCCTTCCATGCTGGACTGGGAGCGAAAGAAAAACATAGAATTTGCTAGCTGCATTTCCTCCCGGGCATGCTGTAAAAATCAGCTAAGGGATCGGAGGGTTTCAGTATATTGCAATTTAGGCGATGGGCTGACAACCTGTCACTACAAGCAAATATACCTGCAAATCTATCCTAAATAACCCTCAAAAGTTTGTCAAACGGGGCGGAACGACCTTTGTTTGGGTCGTTTACGCTCTGCCTACCCCATTAGGGATAAAGGCGTGATTATATGTATGTATGTATTAAATATTTTGAGGAATTTAGCACTCACAATGCTATTTTATTTTACTACATGGCTAGATATCGCTAACGTCGCTATGACGTATACATAAGAAAGACTATGATCATTTCGTCACTCCCTCTACGGTTTTTGTAGCTCAGTTGGTAGACTAATGGACCGGCATTCCACGCAGGTTCGAGTCCTGCCAGAAAAGAATGTATTATTAAGCCATTTTATTTTTACTTCCTGAAAAAAAAATCCTGCTGATAGTTGTTCAGTGTCGTTCACTGAGCAACCCGTATCAGTTTGCGGGAAGCTGTCCATTACACCTGGTATGTCTATGAAATAGTTGAACACTCACCAATCTCTAATGAATCCATCGCAGTGGACGGACTCACTCAAACTCACTGCAGATGCAGTAAATCTTCAGTGAATTCACTGACTTCACTCAAAAGTGATCATTGGTTTGTGTACCTTCTGCAAGAGAGACATAGGTACCAACATAAAAGTCATAGGTGCAAGGAACGTAAGAAGAGATATTAAAACTTAGCCAATCTTTCCGCACATTCTGTAAAAGACTTATCCTAACTTACTTACTTACTTATGACTTATGTAAGAGTCTTATCCGCTTTACGTTTTATGCTATCTCACTTCTTAGGTCTGCTGTAAGACATTTCATTTTAGAAATAAGCATTACCTGTTGTGTCTTGATTCCTATGTAATTGTTCTGTGTATGTTTCTGTGTACAATAAACTGTTAAATAAATAAAAGACTGTTAATGGCTTGATAGATGGCAATATAGGCTTCTTTTTCTTAGCGTGTCGATGGAACACGAGAAATTACATCAAATGGGCCCGGAATTCAGCCACTTGTATTGCGGATAAGCTGCCGTCCATTCAATATGCTGGCTTGCAGGTGTTTTCTTCCTTGCTGGACTAGGAGCGAAAAAAAACACAAAGAATATGCCAGCTGCATCTCCTCCCGGGCATGTTGTAACAACAGCTAAGGGATCCGAGGGTTTCAGTATATTGTAATTTAGGCGAAGGTCTGACAACCTCTCACTACACCAATACACCTACAAATCTATCTGAAATAACCCTGAAAACTTTGTCAGACGTGGCGGAACGACCTTTGTTTAGGTCGTTTACGCTCTGCCTACCCGATTAGGGATGGAGGTGTGATTATGTGTGGGGCACGCCGAGCACGATGTCAAGTGTGCCATGGTTTGCACTGCTCCGCAAATACAGTCTACATCGGGGTTTGCCGAAAATCCCCACCTGACCATGTTTTCCTTACTTCTGCCAACCTGAGTCCGAAGCCTGTTTAAGGACTTCCAGATCGGCCATACAGGCTGACAACCCGTCACCGCGGCAATAATGCCTATTTAAAGTGCCTCGCAAAGTTTGTCAAATCTCGCCACCAGATTTTATTTAGCTCTACGCTATCCGTTCTGCACTGTGAGAGATAGAGAAGGCATTTTGTATGTTTTTGTGTAACATAAAGAATATTTAACTGTATACTTCATTTATTTAGCGTTGAGTTCGATACCAACCTGTTTTTCTACCCACCGACTGCTTTTTCTTTACAACTTCAAAGATAATCAACCGCAAAACACATGTTTGTAACAAGGTTCTTGCCTGCGGTTCCGTAATTTGAACCTCTGCTAAGCTTTTTATGGACCGCTAAACACGTTAGTATTGATAACTCAACGTTAATAAAACGAAGTATAGGTACTAACCTAACCCAACACCTAACTCAGGATAAACTGCAGGGCGAACATTTTAAATATTTCCCCTTCTCTCTAGTGGTCTATGTAAATCGATGCCCACCCTAAGTGGGGGTGGCCTGTCGTTGTTCTCTTGTTTTCTCATTCCGCCGTACGGTATTTTTTTATTTTCTTAAACGTGGAAATAATGAAAAACGGCACACTTCTGATCGAGCCCACTCTGATAAAACTTATGGCTGGCCTGGCTATTTATGTTGGATTGTCCGCGTTCTGTATTTTGAAGGTAAAATTTAGTTTTGTATAAGCTTTTTTTACGTTGATATCTATTTTTATTTTATCCGCTTTTTCGTGCTGAAATCAGAGTCGAAAACGGTAAGCAATTGCTTAGGTCTCTTTACTGACTTTATTTTACAATTTTCCCGCGGGAAGAGAAGCATTTGGCACATTGTACTACCGGTAACATACATACATACATAAATATAATCACGCCTTTATCCCTAATAGGGTAGGCAGAGCGTGAACGAGCTGAACAAAGGTCGTTCCGTCACGTCTCACAAAGTTTTGACGGTTATTTAAGATAGATATGTAGGTATATTGATGTAGTGAGAGGTTGTCATCGCCTAAATTACAATATACTGATACCCTCGGAACCCTTAGCTGGCTTATACAGCATGTCCCGGGCATGCAGCTGGCACATTCTATGTTTTTCTCTTGCTCCCAGGCCAGCATGGAAGAACCGGTAACACTTCAGCATATTGATGAAGTGAAGCTAGGTTGTCTCTCCATATGATCCGATATAACGCTTCTTACTGTCAACTTAGTCAGACCACACACAGAACCGTTTGTACCGATAAAAGTGTGCATATAACCAGCTTAGGCTGCCTTGTTCCCCCGAAGCCAATTTCCTTGTGAAAATTACATTCGCGCAAATCCAATAACGGTCTTCGCGCGTCGGATGTCGTCGCGGGGTGAGGTGCGGGGGAGGAACGGGAACGGGGTCATTTTGACAACGGGGAAGGTATCTCTGATCATCATCTCCCTAGCCTTATCCCGTATCTCACGGGGTCGGCTATCTTATCTAGGGGATTGAACGAGGGTACTGATTTTTACACAGAGCGCCACTGCCATCTGACCTCCGCAACCCAGACGGGAATCCAGACCCAATCCTAGATTAGGTCAGAGTTTTCAAGCCGCCAATGCTTAACACTGGCCTCTGACATGGCTTAACGACTAATATCTACGGTATTAAACTATATTAACCGGGACCAACGGCTTAACGTGCCTTCCGAAGCACGGAAAAAGCGCCAAATAAACGTACATATGAAGTTTGAAAACCGAAAAACACATTGGTACGTGGTGGGATTTGAACCACGAACTCCCTGATCAGGAGACAGCGGCCCTATCCCCTACACCATCGGGCTCTATCTCTGACCTGAGTACCTATAATACGCTATTTGCCTACCAGTTAAGTCAGCAGTCCATGCTGGACTGGGAGCGATAGAAAAACGGAATGTTCTAGCTGCCCTTACTCTCAGGCGTGCTGTAGAAGAACGCTTTTCCACTTACCGGCACGGCAACAGCACGGCTTTGATTCCCACCGGTACCGTCGCCGGCCTGCCTAACTGCATGTGTTTTGTATTCGTACGAAGCATGCACGTGTGTGTGTGCGCTCAGATTGGAACTAGGTGGACGTTATTGGGACGCTGCCGTGCTGTTTAGTGCAAAAACAGAGCCACGGCATCGATTGTTACTTCCATGCTGGACTGGGAGCGAGAGAAAAATATAGAATGTGCCAGCTGCATTTCCTCCCGGGCATGCTGTAAACCAGCTTAGGGATCCGAGGGTTTCTTTCTGTATATTGCAATCTAGGCGACAGGCTGACAACCTGTCACTACAGCAATATACCTACAAATCTATCTTAAACAACCCTCAAAACTTTGTCAGACGTGGCGGAACGACCTTTATTTAGGTCGTTTACGCTCTGCCTACCCCATTAGGGATAAAGACGTGATTAAATGTATGTATATAGCAACTCGCTATTCGCTAACCCCATACAGCATCGCGGTCACAATACAAATTGTATTGTAATGGATATCCTATTCTTTGATTTGTTTAACCTCTCTCTTTTGTGGTTATCCTGTGTGGAGTGGTGGTATACGAATATACAACGAATATATATTTTATTATCTTCTATGCTGGACTAGGAGCAGGAGAAAAACATAGAATGTGCCAGTTAACTTTCATCCCGGGCATGCTGTGAAAATCAGCTAAGGGATCTGAGGGTTTCTATATATTGCAATTTAAGCGATGGGCTGACAACCTGTCACTACAGCAATATACCCACAAATGTATCATAAATAACCTTCAAAACTTTGTCAGATGTGGCGGAACGACCTTTGTTCAGGTCGTTTACACTCTGCCTACCCCATTAGGGATAAAGGCAATATATGTATGTATTTATTTTATTACTTTTCGCAGTTTTATGAGGCCCTGAAACTATAGTCTTTTTGTTTTATCTTTATCATTCGTTATCAATCTTATCGTAATCAGTAGCTGTCAAAGTCATAGGATTCCAATTTAAAGCTTCTTTCGAGTGTAGATTTTATGTAAATCTCCTCACAGTTTACCTTTACAGAAACAAAAAAAAACTAGTTTTTAAAAACTCTCCTATTTTCCAAGCCCACGAATCTAGTTTTGATAGCTGGCAACCCCGTCTTTATACATATCTACAGTTGGCAACACTGCACTAACCCCCATAGTGGCGGTATACGCCGAGCGATATTTTCCAGCACATTTATCTCTCAAGCGCTCTAGTTTACTGCCATAACACTCGTTCGCAGATAACCCTTTTAAAACAGATACATACATACATACATAAATCACGCCTTTATCCCTTACGGGGTAGGCAGAGCGTTTAACGCCTCGTAAAAGGCGCTTTCGCCACGTTTGACAAAAATTGGGGGCAATTTTAGATTGTAATATGTATTGCTATAGTGACAGGTTGTCAGCCCATCGTCTAAATTACAATACACTGTAACCCTCGAGTCCCTTTTGCTGACTTCAACAGCATGCCCGGGAGGAAGGGCAGCTGGAACATTCTGTTTTTCTATCTCTCCCAGTCCAGCATGGAAGACTTTTGAAACACCCTGTATACAATGTGAGCAGAAGGTTTTCAGCGAAATATGTGCTCATAGATCACTGAGTAGTTAAAATAAATAAATGTTTATATATCTGGGATCTAGTAGGCTGGCTATAATCTTCTTCTTCTTCTGTCCAGTCGGTATCGAGTCTATCGACCCGATGAACCCTGGTGTCAGAGTTTTTAAACCGTCTAGTAGCACAACTATCAGGCCTCTGACATGGTTTGAGTAACGATCACTATCGAAGACAGCGCCCGGGACTGACGGCTTAACGTGCCCTCCGAAGCACGAAATCTTTTTCTTTTTCGGACAATCAGGTGATTCAGCCTGCAATGTCCTAACCAATCTGGGGAAAAAATCACAAAGTGATAAATTCTCAAATATCAACTTTGTTGTTTCCCCCCTGGGAATCGAACCCAGGACCTCCGGATCAGGAGTCCATGGCACTAGCCACTAGACCACGGAGGCAGTTAATAATAATAAATATTCGGTATATGAAGACATAATCATCACCATCATGTCGTCCACACCGTATCTGGCGACGGCGACTCCTACTAGTTTTTAATACATACATATAATCACGCCTTTATCCCTAATGGGGTAGGCAGAGCGTAAAAGACCTAAACAAAGGTCGTTCCGCCACGTCTGACATAGTTTTGAGGGTTATTTAAGATGGATTTGTAGGTCTATTGCTGTAGTGACAGGTTGTCAGCCCATCGCCTAAATTACAATATACTGAAACCCTCGGATCCCTTAGCTGGTTTTTACAGTATGCCCGGTAGGAAATGCAGCTGGCACATTCTATGTTTTTCTCTCACTCCCAGTCCAGCATGGAAGTATTTAGCATTAGTTTTTAATCTGATTCTTTATTCTGGTGAGCTCTGATGTGGCTAGCAAAACCGAACTTTGTTTTGAAGACTCGGTTACAAGAAGCGCAGTATAACTGGCCAGCTGAGTTGGTAGTGTAATTGTAGAAAGGTTTAGGCTTCGTCTTCCGTACTTGGCCTAAATATCATCTTTGTGTTCCCCCCTGGGAATCGAGCCCAGGACCTCCGATCGTAAGCCCATGGCACTAGACCGCGGAGGCAGTTGTATAAGTAACTAGCGACCCGCCCCGGTTTCGCCCGGAAATTATCAGTGTTTCTCTACTATAATATGCATGTATTATACATATGACCCTGCCTCTTGAATCACTCTATCTATTAAAAGAAACCGCATCAAAATCCGTTGCGTAGTTTCAAAGATTTATGCATACATAGGGATATAGGGACAGAGAAAGCGACTTTGTTTTATACTATTGGTACTTCACTACCAATTGGAAGGAAGGTACAATAAACTACGTAGGTACATGGACAAAACATCTAGTTTGAAATCAACATCGTTTGTTTTATGAATATGAACAGCATTTTACAACCAAACCTGACTTTTTAAAAGCAAGGTACGTCAAAAATGCAAAAAGCTTTCATCCATTGGCTTTTCCTATTTTTCACAAATCCGTCCAAAATGGCCGCTTTTCAAACACGGTAAAGTTCGGTAGTAAGCTCTTTGGTCCATTGTGGACCCCGCTAGTCGCTGCCCCACTGTGCTTACAGTAAAGCTTACCAAAGTTTGCCAATGGTGGCTTTCCACGTGGCTTTTTGAACGAGAATAAAACGGGAAATTTTGTGGAATGAGTACCCCGTTGGAAATCGTAGGTAATATAAGTTTATTAACTGTTACCATAGATCATCCGTCGTCCCCAAAACTTTACGGCGTAATAAAGAAAACAGAAAAAAATAAGAAATTGTTGACGGGTTACAGATTTACAGAAATATAAAAGTTGGTAAATTTTCTTATATTTGCTATCTTATTTATTATTTATTTACTGTTTATTGTACACACGTAACATTAGAAAGATAATACACAAGGAATAACGACACAACAGGTTTAACTTATTTCTACTAAGAAATTTCTTCCAGCTGACCTACGGAAGTGAGACTTAAATTGAGAGGCAAATTAGGCGTGCACAAATAAAGCATAATATTAAAATAATACCAGAAAATTATAAATTACATAAATAACGAATTATATAAATACATATATATATACATACTAATACTATACGGAAAGTGAAAGGTAATGCTTTTGTACTTCAAATATTATTTATCAACGAATTATCACTCTGCTAAACAGTGATTGAGGAATTATGTCATGAAAAACTTCTCATTGGCTGGAATAAAATGTCACAAGCGAGTGTTTCCATTTTGTAGTCGCCGCTGTCTCACTGTGCTTACAGTCAAGCTCACCAAAGTTTGCCATTGGTCGTTTTTAGCATGACTTTTTGCTATCGCTTTTCATTGGATACTTATCTGCGGGAAATCCGTGATAAAAACAAGGATAAAAACTAGACAGAAACTTCTTAAGTATTTAAAAAAAAAAGGTTTTGTAACCTTGGTAAATAAGTTCTTCCATGCTGGACTGGGAGTGGAAGAAAAACATAGAATGTGCCAGCTGCATTTTCTCCCGGGCATGCTGTATAAATCAGCTAAGGGATCCGAGGGTTTCAGCATATTGCATTTTAGGCGATGGTCACAATAGCAATATACCTACAAATTGACTTTAAATAAAACCCTCAAAACTTTGTTAGACGTGGCGGAACGACCTATTTAGGTCGTTTACGCTCTGCCTACCCCATTAGGGATAAAGGCGTGATTATATATATGTATGTAAATAAGTGCATAAAAATGCTGGGAAATGGATGGTATTACATTGGAGCCTTCTCCAAGATACCATCCATTGGCTAAAAGAGTTTTTGTGGAATAAGTGTCTACTTTAAACTAGATATCGTGATGTGGAAAGCTAGTTTTTTATCAGATATCAAGCAGCATACCTGGACACGCGGTAGCATGTCCAAGCCATACATACATACATAAAATCACGCCTTTATCCCTTACGGGGTTGGCAGGGCATAAAACGCCTCGTTAAAGGCGCTTTCGCCACTTTTGACAAAAATTGAGGAAAATTTTAGATTGCAATGTGTATTGTATTCTATCTCCGACACATACATACATACATACAATCACGCCTATATCCCTAATGGGGTAGGCAGAGCTTAAACGACCTAAACAAAGGTTGTTCCGCCACGTTTGACAAAGTTTTGAGGGTTATTTAAGGTAGATTTGTACATTGCTGTAATGACAGGTTGTCAGCCCATCGCCTAAATTACAATATACTGTAACCCTCGAATCCCTTAGCCATAATATAAGCCATATAATATACGCGATAATGTATGTACATAGGGAGTAACTAGATATTCCGAAACTACAGGATATAGTTACCAGGTACTGCCATAGCTGCTATAGTCAGGTTACGGTTTAACAAGTAATCTGGCCCGAGCACTGTACATCATCAGTCAACTGCCTCCGTGGTCTAGTGGCTAGTGGACTCCTGATCCGGAGGTCCTGGTTTCGATTCCCAGGGGGGAAGCACAAAATTGATATTTGAGAATTTATCACTTTGTGAATTTTTCCCCAGTTTGGTTAGGACATTGCAGGTTGAATCACCTGATTGTCCGAAAAAGATAAAGATTTCGTGCTTCGGAGAGCACGTTAAGCTGTCGGTCCCGGTCGCTGTCTTTGATAGTGGTCGTTACTCAAACCATGTCAGAGGCCTGATTGTTGTGCTACTAGGCGGTTTAAAAACTCTGACACCAGGGTTCATCGGGTCGATAGACTCGATACCCACTCGACAGAAGAACTGCACATCATGTTAAATTTGTATGTCTCAAGACCAAACACGGAGGACTCTTTAATTAACACTGACATCTGTATTTCAAATTTACTCATGTTTTACAAATAAATTATCTTTATCTTTAAATTATCTTTATCACCTTATATGCAAGTACACAGTACACTATCAATGTCAATAAGCGTCGTTATATTGAACATTGTTATTGATCCTGGCAACATGTTCGCGAAAAAAAACTTCGTTTTGTAGCTTTAATCCAGGGACATTGTTCTTAATTTCCTGTTTGATGTTTTATTTAATATAAAAATGAAGAATATCTCCCATTCATATTTTATCGACCGAAAAAAAACAATTATTAAAGGAGTAAAGATGAAAATATCAACTCTATTTCAAGAGATTTCACTTAGTAAAATCTCTCCAACGGTCACAGATACAGAAAACCAAAAAGTAAATAGAAATGAAATTGTAAAAGCTCGTGGAAATCAAAACGAAATGCGATAGGTTTCGCCACGGAGCTTACCTCCGGCAGAGAGCTTGGATAAGTAAAGTGAATGTTGTACAAAACAAACAGAACATTGGGAGCTGTGTGGTATAAGCAAAGAGACGTTAGAGTTTTGTGCTATATTATTCTTTACAATAAGTAGGGTAGGGCTGAAAGACAGATAAACCTTACCTAGGTTTTCATACATACTATCACGCCTGTATCCTTAATGGGGTAGGCAGAGTGTCAACGATCCAAACAAAGGTGGTTCCGCCACGTCTGACAAGTTTTGAGGGTAATTTAAGATAGATCTGTATGGGTTTAAATATATGTTTTTTTTTTTGTTTTTAACCAAAGGAATCTTGCTTCTCTTAACATAGTTTTTATTTTAATTATTTATAGATTACAAATATGTACACTCCCGTAAGATTAAGTTTTTGGAGACTAAAATAATTCTCATACGTTCATGAGTATATTTGGCGAACGCTAACTAGCTAATTTGGCGAACGGTCGTTACACAAACCATATCAGATGCCTATTTATTAGCTGTTCTACTAGGCGGTTTTAAAACTCTGACACCACGTTTTATCGGGTCGATCAACTCAAAACCCACACGACAAGAAGACGATTCCATTTTACGCTTCCGATGTTCCCTTACACCATTCTGCAGTCTACACTGAAACTGTTGAGTTGAGAGTAACTCCTCTGCAAAGGATAACTCTAAAGAAGGGGGCGGTCACCGGAACCTCGCTGCTAATAAGAGTCATTTTTATACGCGGCGGAAACTTACAGAAAGCGGTATTTTTTAGAGAGTAGGCAGAGCGTCAACGGCTTACTAAAAATATACCAGATGCTTAGTAAAAAGAAGAAAGTCAGTGAATAGTTTTTACAGCTTACCTGAGATGAATAGCTGCTGGTTAATTCTATGTCCGTTTCACGGTCCTGGTTTTAGCTTACACCATTCAGCAGTCTACAAAGGCTAACTCTGAAGAAGGGGCCGGTCACCGGAACCACGCTGCTAATAAGGATCATGTTTCACACGCGGCGGAAACTAACAGCATATAACAGGGGGTGTAGTAAGCTGTGTTCTTTACGGGGTAGGTACAGCGTCAACGACTTAGTAAAAAATATTTCAAATCTTCGGCCTTACCAGTGAATTACCTGGCATCTTCTGGTTAAGCTCGCTCCATCATCGACTCTGTCACGGTCATCCCTGACTTTTGTGTCTAGAGTCAAGAGCAAACCCATTTTAAGTAAAAATAAAAATAAAGTATAGTTTTTACAGTTTACCTGGGACGAATAGCTGCTGGTAAATTCTATGTCCATGTCACGCTCCCGGTTTTAGCTTACACCATTCAGTAGTCTACAAAGGCTAACTCTGAAGAAGGGGGTAGTCACCGGAACCTTGCTGCTAATAAGGGTCATGTTTCACGCGCGGCGGAAACTAACAGGGAGCGGTATTCTTTACGGGCTAGGCAGAGCGTCAACGGCACACTAAAAATATTGCAAGTCTTCGGCTGTCTTTACTCAGTGAGAAGAAGGAAGTATACCCGGGAAGAATACCCGCTGGTAAATTCTATGTCCCATTCTCTAAGACTGTTGAGAGTACCTCCCCTGCGGATACTAACAGCATTTAACAGGAAGCGTAGTAAAGAGTTTATGCTGAGGATTTTCGTCGGCACCATTGAACAAAGATAAAAGGTTTTCAGATCTCTACACTGCAGTAGGAAAGCTTCAAGTGTAGGGGGTAAGAAATTAAATGAGAACCCTGTAAGGGTTCCTCATGTTAATAAACATCATACATACATATAATCAGGCTTTAACCCTCATGAGGTAGGCAGAGTAAACGACCTAAATATAGGTCGTTCCGCCACGTCTAACTAAGTTTTGAGGGTTATTTTAAGATAGATTTGTAGGTATATTGCTGTAGTGACAGATTGTCAGCCCATCACCTAAATTACAATATACGGAAACCCTCGGATTCCGTAGCTTGTTTTTACAGCATGCCCGGGAGGAAATGCAGCTAGCACACTCTAGGGTTTCCTTCGCTCCCAGGCCTGCATGGAATTGTGTGGGAAATTAATGTATTTTTAAATTTTCTGAAAGTATTTGATTTTGTCTCCTGTAAGAAGAGGGAGGCCCAGCAGTGGGATCATTTATAGGCTAGATAAGAAAAAGAAAGAATTTCCTGTTGAAAGTTGGTCAGTTTAGTTGACTGAGCAACCCCTATCAGTTTGCAGAACGCTATCCCTTACACCCGGTATACGTTTGTCGGTAGGTACGAAACAAACGAGATTAAGCCGCCAAGCCTCGCTAATCCTTCGTTAGCGGGCCGCGGCTCGCGAGCTTGGAAACTCATCACAGCGGTTTGTCACTTCATAAAATCAAGCTGAGCTTGACTTTAAATGGTTTTCTGTTTAATTATTACTTTTAGTTTTTTACTTTATCAGGAAATTGCTTCGTAGTTTCACAATGAACCGAAACAAACGAGGTAAGCCGCCAAGCCTCGCTAATCCTTCGTTAGCGGGCCGCGGCTCGGGAGCTTGGAAACTCAGCTCAGCGGTTTGTCACTTCATCATATCAAGCTGAGCTTGGCTTTAAACGGTTTACTGTTTATTTGTTACTTTTTTTTTTACTCTATTAGGAGATTACTTTGTAGTTTAACAATAAATCGAAACAAACGAATTTAAGCCAAGCCTCGCTTATCCTTCGTTAGCGGGCCGCGGCTTGTCACATCATCAAATTAAGCCTGGCTTAAAATAATTTACTGCTTTTTTTTTAAAAACGGTATATTAATATACTTTTTCGGAGAATTGCTTCGTAGTTTCGCACTGAACTGAAACAAAGAAGATTAAGCCATCAAGCCTCGCTTATCCTTCGTTAGCTCGGGAGCCTGAAAACTCAGTTCTGCGGTTTGTCACTTCATCAAATCAGACCGAGCATGGCTTTAATTTTTTTTTTGTGAATTTGTTGTACGCAAACAGAACGAAATCAAATCAATATTTATATTTATATAATATACCAGGTAATTGCTTCGTAGTTTCACAATGAACCGATACAAACGAGTTCAAGCCGCCAAGCCTCGCTAATCCTTCGTTAGCGGGCCGCGGCTCGGGAGCTTGGAAACTCGGCTCAGCGGTTTGTCACTTTAACAAATCAGGCTGAGTTTGGCTTTAATTTTAAACGGTTTTCTTTTTATTTATTACTAATAGTTTGAATTGCGAAGGATCTATTCTGAAACGTTGGAAAAGATGACCATTAGCTTAAGGCTCAAAGGCCATTTATTAATTTAAAAACTTAGATAAACATTGTTTAACACTTGGACTTTGTACAAATTATGATGCAACTTGGCTGAAACGTCGGGCAAAGCTTTTAATTTTCCAAACACCCATCAAAAATTTTCTGCTATAAACTGAATTGCATAAAAGTACAAACAACATTTTGTCAACAGAAATACGACCCTTAGTACAAAGGGGTCGCCCTACAAACACGTTCAGATAGCACAAAGGGCTAAACTGAAAGGGCATCGTTAAACCAACGAGCGTGAACCTGAAACCTGAAACCACCTGAAAAAGGGCGCAGTGAACAAATCGGAGGCCTTTTTAAGTCAAAGGGTGACGAAATAGTACAGAGAGGGTTGTGGTTAGGAGTGGAAAAGTTAGGAAGTAATTTATTAAAAATGGTAATAAAGCTGAGCATTTAATCTTTATTCCTGACGTGGTAATTAGGTAAAGCGTTAACAGCCTAATAAGAATAGAAAAAAATAAGGATACAGCCTATCGCTAGTTGCCTCTACAGGCTTTTTACAGTGAAAGGAAAAGGAAAAGCTGATAAATTCTGTTTTTTATCGCTTCGTGTATGAAAGTCTTTATTAATTATGTAAGCGATAATGTAGCATAGCTTTTTGGGATACCTCTTACTTTAGGTATTCCAATACTCACCCCAGAAATGATCCACAACTTTGTAACAAGAACAACATTTCCACCAATCACGTACGTTTCCCGTCAGCGGCACCGGATTGGTCAGTTTGAGTTTCGTACCACGTTTCACGCGAATTTGTTGAAAATATGTGGTGTTTGTGAAATGTACAGTCATGCAAGAGAAAATCTCTAAACTGTGGTCACGGAGCAGAAAAACTATTTTATGTCTCCAGGTTATGAATCAGCCTACTTATCGAGTGACAGAATTTTTTAATCTCCTAATAAGCCTCTGACATGGTTTGTGAAAAAACAGGGATCGGAATCGTCAAACAAAGTGATTCATCCATGTACTAACCAAACTGGGGAAAATTTTGTGTTCCCTCTCTGGGAATCGAACACACGACCTCTGGATTGAGAGCCTAAGGCCCAGTCAGATCACTAGACCACAAAAGCAGCCTAGGGTCAACCAGAACTTCTTCTTAGCGAGTGGATTCTCGAGGCGAACAACCCGATGAACCCTGGTGTCAGACTTTTCAAACCGCCTGAGTAACGACCACTATCAAAGACAGCGACCGGGACTGACGGCTTAACGTGCCCTCCGAAGCACGGAATCTTTTTTTTGCACAATCAGGTGATTCAGCCTGCAACGTCCTAACCAAACTGGGGAAAACTTCACAAAGTGATAAATTGACAAATACTACTTTGTGTTCCCCCCTGGGAATCGACCTCCAGATCGTAAACCCATGGCTCTGACCATTAGACCACGGAGGCAGTAAACAAGAACAGAATAGCTATAGCTGGTCAAGTAGTCGACTGTACATACATACATACATAAAATCACGCCTTTATCCCTTACAGGGTAGGCAGAGCGTAATAGGCCTCGTAACAGGCGCTTTCGCCACGTCTGACAAAAAGGAGGGCAAATTTTTGATTGTAATGATGTGTATTGCTGTAGTGACAGATTGTCAGCCCATCGCCTAAATTACAATACACTGTAACCCTCGAATCCCTTTTGCTGATTTCTACAGCATGCCCGGGAGGAAGGGCAGCTGGAACATTATATGTTTTTCTATCTCTCCCAGTCCAGCTTGGAAGAATAAAATAATAGTCGACTGTAGTGCTGCAGAATTCATGATATGGGTATGTTGCCAAGTTTCCACTTTAGTTATGCCAGGCGTGCTGGCTCCGGGGAAAATTGAAGCCGATTTTCGAATTAAGTTTAGAATAGAATAGAATAGAATAGAATAGAAAACTTTTATTTGTCACCAATTATTACAACAGAAACTTAACCTAAAATATTATGTATAATTAAACAAAAACAACTTAATCTAGGACATAGAATTAAAATAGTAAATAGGGTGACAAAAAGGTCCCAGCTCAGCGTAATGCTATGAAGGTGCCTACTATAGTAATACACCTTCACAGCGCTGGTCTTCCGCGAGACCGAAATAAAATAAAATAAATAAATAAAAAGTACTATAAAACAAATAAAAACAGTTTTTTCTTACGGAAGTTAAAAGTGTAACTGAATTGTATCACTGACTTTATGATAAATAAATAAAAATAGATGGTAGTAAAATAAAAAACAACTATAGCTTTAAATAAATTCACAGAAAATATAGGTACTTATTATAAGGAGATTAATAGGCATACATGAAAACAAATTGTGATAATCTCAAGCATTTTTTTTTTTAAATCGACTTATTATAACTAAATTAAGCGGTGTTAGTGGAAAAACGATTCAATACAACTGCTCCTCTAATGTAATTTTTGATTTTGTAAAATGTGTTGTTTGAGTTTAAGTTTGAAGGCAAAAATTGATTTGGTATTTCTGATTGGAGGGGGCAAGTTATTCCAGCATTTCGTGGCAGCGTATCGGAAGCTGCCACGAAAGGCAGTTGTACTGTGCTGGTGAACGATGAGACGACTTGTAAATCTGGCATGACGGTTGGAGAAGTTAAGTTTAGTGTATAAATATTGCGGTTGATTATTTATTATAACGCCAAAAAGCAGGGCTGAAAAATGTAATGAGCGCCGTGATGACATGTTCATTAAGTTATTTTTATTAAGAAAGGGGGTGACATGAGCTCGACGTGGTATTGGGAAACAGAATCGTGCACAAGCGTTTTGCAATCTCTGGGTCACTCTTTTAGTTCTATCAAGTAAGCATCCCCCAAATACCGTATCAGCGTAATTGAGTTTTGACAAAATAAGAGAATCACAAAGACGAATACGTAAATCGACATCCAAATAATCTCGAACTCGGTACAGTACTTTTAACCTATAAAAGCAATTCCGTATTGTATGTTGAATGTGGTTCTCAAATTGTAACCTCCCGTCCATCAGAAGTCCCAAATTGCGAGCTTCAGGAACATACAATATAGGATCAGCATTTATGTGTACAGCAGGGTCTGCAGCTAAAATGTCACTTATCTGTTTTTTAGACCCAAGGACAAGAAACTTGGATTTAGAAGGATTTAAAACTAGGCAGTTTCTTTCACTCCACTGGGCTATACGATTTAAATCCTGATTTAACTGTTGTACAGCTGCATTTGTTTCACTGGGTTTAAATGATATATAGAGCTGAAGATCATCAGCGTAAAGATGGTAATTACAATTTCTTATAGAGGATATGATGTCTGCGGAATACAAAATAAAAAGCACTGGGCCAAGAATGGAGCCCTGCGGAACACCTCTATTAACAGGAGCAATATCAGACACAACAGAAGATCCATCAGCGTTTTGAAGCTCTACTAATTGCGAGCGGCCTGATAAATAACTGGAGAACCATTTTATTGTACGGATATTAAAACCGTAGAAAGATAATTTTGAAAGAAGGAGAGAGGTATTGATTGTCTCAAAAGCACGTGAGAAATCTAATAATGCCAAAAGAGTTCCTTGCCCATTATCTTGCGCAGCTAAAATATTATCAACTACGTCCAATAAGGCCGTGGCTGTACTATAACCCTTCCTAAACCCGGATTGTTTTGCAGGTAGAATATTATTTTCCTCAAGATAATTAAACACTTGCATGCAGACTGCTTTTTCGACGATTTTGGAGAGAAAGGGTAATATACTTATTGGCCTTAAGTCTTTGAAATCGGAAGGGTGGTTATTTTTAGGAAGAGGTTTAACTATTGCGGTTTTCCAGGCCTCGGGAAAGGTGCTAGATTCAATCGATGTATTGACTAATGCTGTAATGATACCAATTGTATCTGGAAGAGTTAACAAAACCATATCTAAAGAAATTCCATCTATGCCCAGTGCATTACTTTTTATTGTCTGTATGATTTTTAGTACGGTGGATTCATCAACGGGAGACAAATTGAAGGAGGCGGATCCAAAACGGTGATATTCATAATAGGATAGGTCGGAAATATTTACTGACTCATTACCAGGCAAAGTGAGAAAGTGAGTATTAATACGATTTGGGTCAAATAAATGTGGTGGCACTTCTGAATCATTAGTCCTAAAATCTGCAACATTTCGTTTAATATTCATCCACAATCTACGGGGGTTATTTATATTTGAATTAATATGTTTTGTAAAATACGCAGTTTTTTCAGTTTTGAAAGCTGTAGTCACAATATTTTTTAAATCTTTGTAGTAGTTTTTATGTAAATCTAATTTTGTTTGGCGGGATTTAACATGAGCTGCATCACGAATTTTTATCATTTCTTTAATGTTATGAGTAATCCAGGGGTAGGACCGTTCTTTTAAATAAACAATTTTCCTTGGAGCATGACGGTCAAACAGAAGCAGAATATAGGTGTTTAAATTAAGTAGTAATTGATTAACATCCTCAGTAATTAATTTATCCCAGTCTATAGAAGTTACGTCATGGATAAAGAGATCGATATCTATTTCTCTAAGTGGTCTATATACGATCCATTTTGGGGGTGGATTATTTTTCTTAAAGGTAGATTTACATGAGATAAATGCATGATGACTAAGATCGGGAATATAATCAACTACAACATCCGAGAGTTTACTAGTGGAACACAATAAATCAATTAAGGTTTGGCTATGATCTGTAAAGTGTGTGGGCTGTTCTACATATTGACTAAGGTTCATGCATTTAAGAAAGCCCGTTATTTTTTTATATACAACAAATATCTGGGATTATTATTTAAGAGATCAACATTAAAGTCCCCAACAAGAATGACGTGGTCATATATGGAAAATGATGATACAGAATCAGAAATAGCATCAATGAATACATCTAAGTTTTGCCACGGCGGCCGATATGCAGTCCCAACTGCGACTTTAAAACCATTGATGTTTAAACCTAGCCACATTTGATCAACGGGATGAGAATCTGAGTGTTGAAGATAACGAACATTTATGCCACGCTTGATATAGAACCCAACACCACCTCCGCGGGTACGAACATTTTTAGACCGTGGTATATGCCGGAGCCTGTAACCAGAAGGGGCAGGCGCCCGCGCCTCTTCACCCGTGCTAAGCCAAGTCTCATTTATGGCCATAATATCTACTTGGTAGCGTGACATGGCTACTAGAAACTCGTCATGATGAGTACCGAGAGAACCAGGATTAAGTAATCCAATCGTCAAATTTTTACTCTTAATGTATTGCAAAACATAAGAATGTAGAATTTGACAGTGTTTACCGTGCATCAACATTAGTGTAAGCAATGATACATGCCGCCACGCAAGTTTTAATAAATATATACTTAATAAAGCGTATTTTACGTAATATAAATAATAAATGAATCGTTTTGTATAGCATGTGAAATAAATAAATAAACATTGAGATACGATATAGATATGTGATACCATGGAGTAATATAATATACTACGCAGTGAAACATACAATACAATATAAATGAAATAAATAAATGATATAATTGCTTTTAAAATCCCATATTTTTTTGTCTCTAATGAGCCAGGATTTACGAAACATATCGAAAAATATTTATTTTTACAAGGCGTATGACATTTATCGGTTAATTTACATGGGTTAATATAGATCTTTATAAACTGACTTTTAGCGGAGTTATTGTCTTTGGTGTAGCTATTTGCATGGATAGCTTTGATAAAGTAACTAATATAAAACAATCTAAGGCGCATCCAGGCTGTCGTTAAAATATTTAAATAAAAACTATCAGTTTTAGTAAATTGAAATTGAAAGGAAAATTTGAGTACAGCAATTAAAAATGTCTTATCTAAGAGGTAGAGGTTAATTACAACAAAATTATTTAGGACAAAAAACCTGAGTAAGATCAGCTTCTGTACGAACTCGCATTACAGGTGCCTCGTGATCTCTACGTACGAGAATGGACCCATTTTTAGTCCAGGCAAACTTCCAGTTAAGCCGGTTTTTTTCCTCTCTAACACGTTTGAACAATTGCCTGTTAAACTTTGTGAGGCGCTCATTTACGTAGAAGCGTGTTATTGGGCCTGGTATTTCGAGTCCAGCAGTATCAATAATGCGGCGTACGCGTGCGGCGCGCAATAGCTCGTCTCGCTGAGCGCGTCGTTGCAGGCGGACCACCAGCAGACGTGGACCCGCCGTGACCTCCGCATCTCCTGTCCTCGCGGTCGCGGTGCCGGCGGCGACACCTGCGTAGTCCCGACGCACGCCAACACGAACCGCGCTGACTACGTCGCGCTCCTCGAACTTCACTCCAAGTTTACTGCTGACGACAGTAGCGACATGAACCGGATTCTCTCCGCTTGCTTCGGGTATCCCGGATATCTCGATCTCATTCAGGAGAAGTTCTTGGTCTCTATCATTTAGTTCACGCGTCAAACGATCGACGGTGGTAGCGAGGGCATTGACCTTGACATCGCTGGAACTAATTCCCTCAACGGCTGAAACAGTTTTTTTTTCGAGACGCTGTTCAATTGCTAAAACTCTATTTTCGATCACGTTAAATCGATTGTTAAATGAACTAATTGACGCAACGATTGTGTCGATTTTAGCTAGGAGTTGTTCCGTGAATAAGGACATCTGGTCGGCAACATATTTCTTTAAATCAGCCGTTATTTCAATAGCTTCTTCTCCCAGCTTAGGACATTCGCTTGAAGTATTCGGATCTTGGCGATAACTTCCTCTTGCCAGAGTAACGTTTGAGAATTCATCATCGGTCTTCTTTTGGCGACAGGGAAGACATTTCCACATCGCTTTACTTTCCTGATTCATTGTTGTATACAACTTTTCATATTTGACGCATGCTAAATGAAAATGAAGCTCACACATAGCACATACTAGATGAGATTTTCTTGTGATAACACGTGTACAAGTACCACAGTTCCATCGTTCCTTCGGTGAGGGCGTCATCTTGCGAAAAGTATTCAGGCAGAGATTTAGTAAGTTAGTACCTACGCAATTCAGAGCAATTTTAGTTGTTAGTTATGTTATATATTATTTTAGCGCCAAAACCGTGTTGCTAGGCGGCAGGCAGGTTAACATGCAGCGGCGAACCTAAAGTTTAAACTAGAACGCTGCTGTGTAGTAGCGTTTTTAACAAAAAGCTATTAGATACTTTTGTAACTTCAATAAGATAAGCAAATCGTGAACAGTGGGATACAGGCACTATCAGTTCCTACAACTGCCTGCCTGATTAAACAATATAATAATAATAATAACTTTAGACAAACCTATCACCTGCCTCTTAGGCTAGAAACGATAATAACTTAGAATACATCAGCTGCTTCTATTTACGCCCATAGTGCCCATACTGTAAACAAAATCATTCATATTAGTCCCTAGTATCACTCTGCAACCCGACTTGCTTTCGGCCAAAGGTGAAGAATCAATTTCCAATATTATAAAAGAATATACTTTATTGCACAAAGAAACACAAATAGATACAGCAGTTCTTCCATGCTGGCCTGGGAGCGAGAGAAAAACATAGAATGTGCCAGCTGCATTTCCTCCCGGGCATGCTGTAAAAGCCAGCTAAGGTATCCGAGGGTTACAGTATATTGCAATTTAGGCGATGGGCTGACAACCTGTCACTACAGCAATATACCTACAAAACTATCTTAAATAAACCTCAAAACTGTGTCAGAACTGGCGGATCGACGTTTCTTTAGGTCGTTTACGCTCTGCCTACCCCATTAGGGACAAAGGCGTGATAATATGTATGTATGTAGATACAGCAGAAAAGTAAGGAACAAGCAGTACAATATATGCGGCCTTATTGCTAAAGCAGCATTTTCTACCAGGCAACCTTTGGGTATTAGGATAATCTTAAGCCGTTTAGCTAAACAGGAAATAGAGGGTTACGATATGTTGTAATTTAGGCGACACTGGCATAACTTATGGCTGGGCTTGAGAAGAGAAGCAGGTGCTACATTCTTTGTTTTATAATCCCTCTCAAAACTCAATTCAGTAAGAAATACCTACGTAGAACTGGCTGGTGAAAAGTCGACACACACACATATTATCACGCTTTTATGCCTAATGGGGTAGGCAGAGCGTAAACGACCTAACAAAGGCCGTTCCGCCACGGCTGACAAAGTTTCATTTATTTATTTAACAATTAATTTTACACAAAAACATCATAAACATAGGACAAGTAAAAATAGGAAGTTTCGAGGGTTATTTAAGATAGATTTGTAGGTATATTGCTGTAGGTTGTCAGCCCATTGCCTAAATTACAATATACTGAATCCCTCGGATCCCTTAGCTGGTTTTTACAGCACGCCCGGGAGGAAATGCAGCTGACACATTCTATGTTATCTCTCGCTCCCAGTCCAGCATGGAATAAATGAAATGTCGACGTAGAAAGCAAATCCCGTTCAAAATTGTCCGGTACTCTAAAGTACAGCTCATTCAACAGCCAGTGACAATACACAAACATTCTCCAGTGTCCATTGTCAGTTCGGATTACCTGCCAACAATGAGGTGTTTCCTATAAGCTGACCACTGGCGGCTGAGAGGTGAAAATTACACTTCCTTGGTCGGAAATAGGATGACCTGTACGTAAGTTGAGCTATATGTTTGTTTTATATTTTTACTTTTTATAGGACTCGGTTTACAGAAAGAGAATAATAAAAAAAAAACTATAGCTTTTTTTAACAGCCTTGCAAAGCAAAAGTAATGCCAACAATAAACTGACCACTGGCGATTGAGAGGTGAAAATGGTAGTAACTATAGGATGGCCAGTCACATATGTTTAAATTAAGGTATATATGTGGGTTATTACTTTTCCGTGCTTCGGAAGGCACGTTAAGCCGTTGGTCCTGGTAATTATCGTTTAATACCGTAGATATTAGTCGTTAAGCCATATCAGAGGCCAGTGCTAAGCATTGGTGGCTTGAAAACTCTGACCTAATCTAGGATTGGGTCTGGTTTCCCTTCTAGGTTGCGGAGGTCAGATGACAGTCGCTCTGTGTAAAAAGAAGTACCCTCTTTCAATCCCCTAGATTAGGAAGCCGACCCCGTGAGATACGGGATAAGGCTAGGGATATGATGTGGGTTATTACGTTTACGAGAAATCAGGACTCTGTTATGTAATAGCAGCAGAAAAAAAAAACACAAATGCAAATATAGCTTAACCACAAAAAAACAACAGTCTCTTTTTATTTATTTACTAGCGACCCGCCCCGGCTTCGCACGGAAATTATCAGTGTTTCTCTTCTATATTATGATATTATGCATGTATTATACATATAAACTTTCCTCTTGAATCACTCTATCCATTAAAAGAAACCGCATCAAAATCTGTTGCTTAGTTTTTAAGATTTATGCATACATAGGAATATAGGGACAGAGAAAGCGACTTTGTTTTATACTATGTAGTGATTTATGAGCCTCTGGTGTCCCACTGCAGGGCAAAGGCCTCTTTTTTCTATTCTCTCGATCTAGGGGGAAAATTCTCTCCATTTAACAGCCTTATAAAGTGTTAAAATACTTAATAAAAGTATAGGGAGGTACTTACACCAAAAAGAAACAAGTACACACTATCTTCCATGCTGGACTGGGAGTGAGAGAACAACATAGAATGTGCCAGCTGTATTTCCTCCCGAGCATGCTGTAAAAACCAGCTAAGAGATCTGAGGGTTTCAGTATATTGTAATTTAGGCGATGGGCTGACAACCTGTCACTACAGCAATATACGTAAAAATCTTTCTTGAATGGCCCTCAAGACTTTGTCAGACGCGGTGGAACGGCCTTTGTTTAGGTCGTTTACGCTCTGCCTACCCCATTAGGGATAAAGGCGTGATTATATGTATGTATGTATGTATGTACACACTAGGGAAATAATAACGAATATTACTGAAATCCATTCATTACAACGAACGAACTCAAACTAGGTAATCTGAATTTCAGATAATGTAATTATTATTATATACTCGTAGTTACGATTAGCTAATGAAATGACAATCCAATTTCAGTTGGCTTTGTTAATTATCTTGGTGTGTAATTATTGTAATTAACTGTTCTGTCTAACTTGCTATAATTACAGTATTCCATAGGTAGTTACTAGAATAGGTTAAAATTTAATATTCAAATGGAGCCAAAGGACATTTGATGTTGATTATTCGTGTTCGTGTTATTGTTGTATTAAAACCTATACAATATTCTTCTAGTTACTTCTTCTTCTTCCGTCGTGTGGGTATCGAGTCGATCGACCCGATGAACCCTAGTGTCAAGAGTTTTTAAACCGCCTAATAGCACAGCTAATAAGCCTCTGACAAGGTTTTATGTCACGATCACTATCAAAGACAGCGAGCCGTCGCTTAACGTGCCTTCGGAAGCACTTTTTTTTCTTTCAGATAATCAGGTGATTCAGCATGCATTGTCCTAACCAAACTGGGCAAAATCTCACAATATTATAAATTGATAAATATCAACTTTGTGTTCCCGATAATCGAAATTAGATCCTTCGAATCGGACGCCCGTGGCACCGACTGCTAAACCACGGAGGCAATTAACTATAGTTATATAATTACTACTAAGTATAATTATCATTCTCATCACTATGAAATTGTTCTAATATAACTTTTTTGTTCTTTCCAGGTAAGGCTCGATACTGCATGGCATGTTAAGTAAGCGAGTTACCTTCTCTCTTCCACTCCTGCGCCGGTAAGACTAACTTTGATCAATTCAATATGGCGGCGGTGGAGGGAGCTTCGTACCGTCTTATCTGTGGTGGTGGTGAAGCACTAAATTACACAAAGCTAGTAGGAAATTAAAATATTTAAAGCGACTGAGAGACATGGAAAAATTCTTTACTTTTTATTAATTTACCAAAATAGATACACCAACAGTTAATACATTACACATTGTAACAAACATATTATATTAGGTTATTTAGTCTAATCTTATATCTATCTACTTCTTTACTGGACTGGGAGAGAAAGAAAAACATAGAATGTTCCAGTTGCCCTTCCTCCCGGGCATGCTGTAGAAGTCAGCAAAAGGGATTCGAGGGTTACAGTGTATTGTAATTTAGGCGATGGGCTGACAACCTGTCACTACAGCAATACACATTACAATCTAAAATTGCCCTCAATTTATGTCAGACGTGGCGAAAGCGCCTTTTAGAAGGCGTTTTACGCTCTGCCTACCCCGTAAGGGATAAAGGCGTGATTTTATGTATGTATGTATGTATTTAGTCTAATGTAAAAACCAATTACAGGTATACACAACATTTTTAAAATTAAGGCAGTTTTGAACAGTAGTTATGAACTTAAAACTTGAATGTTAATATAAAATATATAGTACTTACAAAAAAAGCTATAAATAATTTTAATATTATGAGATCAACTATTATAGATAAATGTTTTCTTAACTTATTTTTAAATGACTGAGGAGAGTCAAAAATACCCGAACCACAAGATTTGACTATGATAAAAAAGCATTATTTTTTCAATCCTTCTTATTTTTGGATGGAAATTATGAAATTAGAAGTACTCATTATGACACTAGTATAATAGTTGTTCAGTCCATAATGGCCTAGCATCAAAGCGGATTCAGAGATGTTTAATTTATTACAAGAAAAAATGTTTTATTGTTTATTGAGATCTGTAGTTTAAGGTATCGCAATAGTGCCTTTCCTTACATCAATCTATTTATACATACATACATAAATACATACATATAATCACGCCTTTATCCCTAGTGGGGTAGGCAGAGCGTAAACGACCTAGACAAAGGTCGTTTCGCCACGTCTGACAAAGTTTTGAGGGTTATTTAAGATAGATTTATGTAGGTATATTGCTGTTGTGACAGGTTGTCAGCCCATCGCCTAAATTACAATATACTGAAACCCTTGGATCCCTTAGCTGCTTTTTACAGCATGCCCGGGAAAAAAATGCAGCTGGCACAATTCTATGTTTTTCTCTCGCTCCCAGGCCAGCATGGGAGTTTATGGCATTATAAAAAACTATTATGGCATTACTAATTAATCAGCAAAGGTTTTAAATCTCTATTCGTGACCCGTGCTGTATGGAAAACGTCCGCAAGTGCCTTTTACGGGCGCGATATAGTCACGATCCTGTAATGATTAGTTGTGCGACTGTTTGTTCATTATTTAATGTGACATCTCAATCGTGCCTTCCTACACCTAATACATTGCGTACTAAGTATTAGGTTCCTACAAATACATACATACATACATAAAATCACGCCTTTATCCCCCGCAAGCGTAGAGCGTAAAACGCCTCGTAAAAGGCATCTTTCGCCACGTCAAAAATTCGGGGCAATTTTAGATCGTAATGTGTATTGCTGTAGTGACAGGTTGTCATCCCATCGCCTAAATTACAATACACTAACACTCGAATCCCTTTTGCTGACTTCTACAGCATGCCCGGGAGGAAGGGCACCTGGAACATTCTATGTTTTTCTCTCCTAGTCCATCATGGAAGTTCCTACAAATAATATTTTATAAACAAATATAAAATAGCAATAGTACTAAATAAAGTTACAAGTTTAGTGGTCCTTTTGGGAATTTTGTGGTACTGGAAATTTATCTTTTGGGTAATATTTAGACGATATTAGAAATTAGGAATTGATCCTTTTAGGTAATAGACTAGGTATATGGGAATGTTTATCTATTAAGTCAGTTTATTTTTTTAGGATACTAGACCAAATTCTTCTTCTTCTGTCGAGTGGGTATCGAGTCCATCGACCATATGAACCCTAGACCAAATGATCCTAAATGTTTGCTAATTCTTCGACATTATTATTTATTTAATTTAATGATGGCTACAGTAGCAAGATCATCTATCATTTATTTACTTTACCTATGTCATTTCATAAACCCATCTTATTCTATTCAATAAAACTATCTTCGAATACAATAACAGTACGCTTGCAATATTGCGAGTATCATAAATCCAGGACATCTGCATCAGACTGTGCTAACTTTTGACATCAGGATTTCCACTCGGACTGAGTTAATATTGACTTTAATGCCTAGAGAATACGAGTCACCCGTCCGCAAGTATAACTTTGCATATCCCTATAATCTACCATGAGCTAGATCACCTGGATTAAGCCGAAATGGGCTTTAAAGCCTGGGGATAGAGTCGGAATGGACTGCAGACTGAAAGTTGCGAAAACAGTTTGAATGTTGATGCGCTCTCTGTTGCTAGATAACAAGGACCTATCATTTTTAGACTGGGCTCTCTTGTAGAATTCATTCAATTGACAAGTCAATTGACATTCTACAAGAGAGAACGACACCCTAAATGGCACACCAAACAACGTAGGTCATTTACTGCTTGCAATTTTTGTTCCGAGGTTTTCAGTATATTGCAATTTAGGCTATGGGCTGACAACCTGTCACTACAGCAATATACATACGTACAAATCTATCTTAAATAACCCTCAAAACTTTGTCAGACGTGGCGGAACGACCTTTGTTTAGGTCGTTTACGCTCTGCCCACCCAATAAGGGAAAAATACGTGATTATATGTATGTACATACGTGTTTTTCTTCCCGTAGGAGTCGTAAATATTAACTACCAAATATTTCGATTGTTAGGAGGAATGTTCTGTAATTAATGTGACACTTCTCTCTGAAGCCAAGGCGTTTCATCTGCGCCAGGAATTAAGATTAGGAAATAAATATTTTCAGTAGCATTTACAATATTCCCATATGAATGTAATATCTCGCCGTAAGGTCGCCATGCAGTCCACCTTTTGTCAAACAGTGACTTTATACGATTGCGACTGATAATAGTTGAACAGAGAAAAGAAAACTCAAACCGAGTCTACAGATGATAGATCTTTGCTCGATTCGGACTAACTTCGTTTAAGTTTGATAATATTTCTGACAGATATGACAAGCTTTGAGTCCTGTCTGCACGCTAATTTTGAGCTGCCTATATTTAGTTAGGAAATGAATAACTCAGACTGACTTTATTGAGCGAATAGTTTGTACAGAGACAAACTGGAGGATGTGCTTCCTATACATATGTATAGAATGACATACTTAAAAGTTCAAGCCAGTAGGGTAGACTATAAGTTAAATCTGCATATTTTTAAACAGACATATAGTCACGCCTGTATCCCTAATAGGGTAGGCAGAGCGTAAACGACCTAAACAGATGTCGTTCCGCATCGTCTGATAAAGTTTTTAGGGTTATTTAAGATAGATTTGTTGGTAAATTACTGTAGTGACAGGTTGTCAGCCCATCGCCTAAATTGCAATATTCTGAAATCCTCGGATACATACATACATACATACATAAAATCACGCCTTTATCCCTAATGGGGTAGGCAGAGGCCACGTTTGACAAGTTATGAGGGTTATTTTATTACAAAAGATTATGATGTACGTATATTGCTATAGTGACAGGTTGTCAGCCCATCGCCTAAATTGCAATATACTGAAACCCTCGGATCCCTTAGCTGGTTTTTACAGCATGCCCGGGAGGAAATGCAGCTGGCACATTCTATGTTTTTCTCTCGCTCCTAGTCCAGCATGGAAGAACTTAAAGGCTTTACTATAGGTATGTATGTATACTATCGACATTAATAAGCTAATTACCCAAATCTCCACATGTTATGATTGTCTATGTATTTATGCGCACCGTAGCTGTATGAAATCAGTCACGTGTTACGATACCAGCCAGTGTGGGCGGGCGGACGTACAACGCTTGCAACACCTCCTGTAGTGAGGGGCGAGTATCGATAGTAGTTATCGATATGTTGTGTAGTATACGCTGTTGCAAGGTCAGTATAAAGGACACTGTTATGGGTGTATATGAAGCACTGATGGATGCCCGTTTCAACTTGGGTCGCGTGGTAGAGGTAATTTTGCGACTATACAAATGTCTGGAGGGAACTTTAACAGGAGCGGGATTAGTATAAGTAAAGTAAGAATAAGATAAAACGAAGGGAGGGGCGCAAAGTGCGAGTTTCTCATGCTTCTTCTTCATTGTGTTTGTGATATAGTTTAATTTTATTTTGTGTCACAGATATAATTTTCTTTGTAATAGACTCGCTTGTGACTTTCTAAAAGTGTTCTTAGGAATCTATTTGGAAATAAATGATTTGACTTTGACTTTTTGGAATTCTGACAACTTGGTTCTTCGGGTCGTTGTTCGACTCGAGAATCCACTCGTTAAGAAGAAGTATGGGGTCGCGCGACTCAGTTGCGGAAATGCGTAGGTGTGTACTAGCCGACCCTAGGTCGCGCAACAAAATTAGCGATCGGTGGTCGCGTAGATTCGAGTGCTACCTTTAGGTACTGTCGTATTGTTATATTGCGGATAGCATGAACACTATATAAAGTAATATACTGTCTCAACTTTAATATCATCATTATCCCTAGCATTATTTTTTTTTTGATAAAGAAAGCTTCGACACCTACCCCATCACTAGCTACAGAGCTATCGGCCAGCCTTGGGCCGTATATCTAAATCTGTCGAATATCGATGCGTGCCAACACTACGGACGTATGCGCTTAGTTTATCGATATATAATGTTTCGACAACTACTCCATCACTAGCCACAAAGCTATCGGCCAGCCCCGGGCTGTATATCTCAATCTGTCGAATATCGATACGCTATGTTTATCGATATAGAATGCTTCGACATCTACCCCATCACTAGTCACAAAGCTATCGGCTACCCTTGTGCCGTATATCTCAATCTGTCGAATATCGATGCATGCCAACACTAAGGACGTATGCTAATATACAGATTATTTAAACTTTTTGTCATTTCAATTTGTTGTTGAACAATCTGGAGGACTAACTCTATATTTGTTTTTCCATGCTGGACTGGGAGCGAGAGAAAAATATAGAATGTGCCAGCTGCATTTCCTCCTGGGTATGCTGTCAAAACCAGCTAAGGGAGTCAAGGGTTTCAGTACGATGGGCGATGGGCTGACAACCTGTTACTACAGCAATAAACATACATATCCATCTTAAATAACCCTCAAAACTTTGTCAAGACGTGGCGGAACGATCTTTATTTAGGTCGTCTACGCTCTGCCTACCCCGTTAGGGTTAAAGGCGTGATTATATATATTATGTATGTATGTACTAACTCTATAAAATTAAGGATGGTATTCTTCTTACCGAGTGGATTATTGAGTCGAACAACGATCTGACTCCGTGGTCTAGTGGTCAGAGCCATGGGTTCACTATCCAGAGGAAGGGAACCGAACCCAGGAGGTTCGGTTCCCAAGGGGGGGAACACAAAGTTGATATTTGACAATTTATCACTTAGTGAGATTCTCCCCGTTTGGTTAGGTTAGGTTCTGGAAGAATAAAGATTCTATGCTTCGGAGGGCAATTGGACATTGATAGCGGTCGTTACTGGAAACATGTCACAGGCCTATTAGCTGTGCTACTAGGCGGTTTAAAATCTCTGACACCAAGGTTCATCGGGTCGATCGACTCGATACCCACACGACAGAAGAAGAATCGTTCTTAAAACCTTCCCTTACGCCTCCAGTAGGTATACAATCTCTGTGGTACATTTCTCCCATGCTGGACTGGGAGTGCGAGAAAAACCTAGAATGTTCCAGCTTGCTTTTCCTCCCGGGCATGCTGTAAAAGTCAGCTAAGGGATTCGAGGGTTTCAGTATATTGCAATGTAGGCCATGGGCTGACAACCTGTCAGTACAGCAATATACCTACAAATCTATCTTTAATAACCCTCAAAAGTTTGTCAAACGTGGCGGATTGACCTTTTTTTAGGTCGTTAACGCTCTGCCTAACCCATTAGGGATAAAGGCGTGATTATATGTATGTATGTGGTACATTTCGAGCTGCTCCGCTGCAACTGTCATGAATAGGAAATGCAATATCCGTCGGTAACCAGCCTCCGATTGCATCGAGTCGATACAGGGGACGTACCTAACCCTATATCGCCAGTGTTGCCAAGTCTTTTTAGTATGAAATCTCTGAAAAGTCAATTTCAAGTTGCCTAATAGTTAAGCCCAAGGTTAAGTAGCCTAAAAACGTCTAAATATTTTACGTATAGTCTTAAAAGCCACTATTTTAAAAGCTTAAGACTCTATTTAGCAGGGATTTTATTTAAATAATTAGGTAAAATCGCAAAACAGGAGACAAAGAGGGTGGATGGTAGAAATTTCCAGTGGTTATTTAGTAACCGCTTGTGTTTGGGCCCATTTTGTTTGTACTCTTACCCTCTATGATGAAAATCGCCTTATTATTTTTGAAGTAGCTTAATTTCGCCTATTTTTTTGTCTACACAGCCTAAATTGCGACCAGTCGCAAATCGCAATTTTTGGTCGCCACAGCACCCTCCGATAGCCTAAATGGCGATAAATTGCCGCACTTGGCAACACTGTATATCGCTAGCCTATCTCAGCTAGCTTAGCTACCGCACTTACTTAGTTGTTGATGTTAATGTTTCGTGCTTCAAATGGCATATTTTTTATTTTATCTTTATTAGAAATGGGTTTGCTCTTGACTCTAGACACTAGATCAGGGATGACCGTGATAGAGTCGACGATGGAGCGAGCTCACCCAGAAGATGCCTGTTATGGCACTGGCAATCTCACGCACCGACGAAACACAGCATGCTGTTTGGCGCCGAATTCCGGTGAGAAGGTCGCGAGCTAGGCGCCCTATTGCGGAGCCTACCACCGCTTTCTTGGGCTCGTTCAGCCTGACTTATTCACTGGCAAGGAGGTAGATCCTATCCCACCCCAAGACGTACTTGTTTTACAGTTTATTAAAATTGTACGTTGATAGTGAGTCGTCGTTACATAAATGTTAGAGGTGTTATTAGGCGGTCTAAAAACCCATTCGATGAGAAGTAAAAAGTTTTTGAATTTGCGTTTAATCACTACATAGCATACGAGTAAAACAAAGTCGCTTTCTCTGTCCCTATATCCCTATGTATGCCTAGATCTTTAAAACTACGCAACGGATTTTGATGCGGTTTCTTTTAATGGATAGAGTGATTCAAAAGGAAGGTTTATATGTATAATACATGCAGAATATAGTAGAGAAACACTGATGATTTCCGTGCGAAGCCGGGGCGGGTCGCTAGTACTATATTTTGTATATATTTTGCGCTCTGGTAACTAAACAACTAATAAATAAAACCTGGTACGAAATTATCTCAAATGGGACTGGTTAAGACACGTCAGCCGAATGCACTCGGAGCGGTGGGCTAGGATCGTCATAGAGTGGACACCTCAAGATGGAAATCGTCGACGATGTCGACCCCGTAAAAGATGGAGTGACGATCTTAAAGCTTATCGCGAAGATTGGTGGGAGCTTGCACAGAACCACGAGAAATGGAAGAAATAAGGGTAGGCCTTGGCCCAGCAGTGGGACACAGTGGGCTAGTAATAATAACAATTGGAAACTAATTATCTACTGCTATTTACCAATTTAATTTATGTGTTCTGCTAACCATAATATAGAAAAACCTCTTTTATATTCTTACACGGATGCATTAAACATTTTCTCAATCTTACGCAAAAATCTAATCGTATGCAACGTAGTCACATTATAATGGACACAATACCATAAAAGCTTAATAAAATATACCGTACGACTTGTAATTAAGTCATAATCATAAATTAAAAATAATATTATCATTATAAAATTATATATAGAAAAACAGTACTTTGCGTGACTAATACTGGAAATTTATCTATTGGCTAATATTTAGACGATATTGGAAATTGTAAAGTGGTCCTTCTGGAAAATAAACTATATGGGATTGTTTCTCTAATAAGTCTAATAAGTAGACCAAATGATCCTAAATGTCTGCTAATTCTTGGTAGTGGCGGCAATTCTGAACGTACTATTCCTTAACTAATTCTTAGCTAGCGCTACCACTTTCTTAACTTTGACATAAGAACAGGATAGCAAATGAACACATGACTTTGACATTCCTTATCTGACGTAAGGCGCGTTTAATGAGAAATCAACATAGAGCATGCTTCCTTATTATACGTTAAATAAGTCTTATGTCAGATTGGGAATCTCAAAGTCACGTGTTTATTTGCTATTCTGTTCTTATGTCAAAGTCAGAAAAGTGACAGCGCTAAGTATTGGAATTAGGATAATATCGCGAGAATCGACGACACTGTACCTATAGATTTTTTAATCTCCTTTGACATTATTTAATTAATTTAATGATGCCTAGTATCAAGATCCATCTATCATTTATTGTATGAAATATACCGTAAAACTTGCAATTAAGTCGTAATCATAAATTAAAAATAAAATAATCATTATAAATTTCTACATAGAAAAACAGTAAACAATACTTTGCGTGACTAATTATAATTAACATTAATATAATTATCATGTTGTACGGACCATATGTCGATGTGACTTCCTTATTTATTCTAATAATAGTTTGTATAGTCAACTGTACTTCAAAATATTATTATTGTTTTACAAATATTCATACCAATATAGGAAGTTTGGTATAGTTTGGAAATTTTAACCTAGGTATCTGAGAATTATATTTATATGAGATCTCAGATTCGTATGATAAATCATAATGTAGCACGTTTTTTTATTTATTTTTGAGCAGTTTAGCACTAGAACTATGATAAATTCGTCACTCCTTCTACTGTTTCTGTAGCTCAGTTGGTAGAGTGATAGACTGGCATTCCAAACACGCAGGTCCTGCCAGAAACGAATTTATTATTTTCTTTCTTTCATATGTTTTTTATTGTTTGTGTGCTAACAATGTTCTAAGCTTTAAAAACTAGCTTCGTATTAAGAATGGTGAAGCTAATTCGTGCTCTTTTCTTATGAAGACATAGTCAGCCATGTTTCTTTTTGGTGACGTTGAGAAGATCATTGTATCATTATAATGTTGTTGTAACGAGCCAAGCCTGTTCGTAAAAAAATCTATTGGTATCAAGAGGCCACTCAATGTGAAGTAGTTATGTGTAGCAAAAAAATATGGAAGATATTTTTGATTGAATTATCTATTTTGCGAAACGGTACCATCAATCATCATTAATGAAGGTTTATGGAGTAATGGATGGCTCTTCTTGCCTGATTATAATCATTAAAATACTTTAGTAGGCTTTGTAGATACAATTTTGTTATGATTCATTGGATAGTTGATCATAAATTTTTGTGTTTGTATGGCAAAAGAAAAAGGTTTTTAAAAGATATCCAAAAGAGCTTCCATGCTGGACTGGGCGCGACAGAATAACGTAGAATGTGCCAGCTGCATCTCCTCCCGGGCATGCTGTAAAAACCAGGTAATTTAGGCGATGGGCTGACAACCTGTCACTACAGCAATTTGTACTCTTCTGAGACATGGACCGTTTACCGTCATCACATTCGCACACTGGACCGCTTTCATCTTAAATGTTTGCGTAAGATCCTTAATATCAGATGGGCTGACCGTGTGCGGAACACGGAAGTTCTAAGACGAGCCAAAGTGGGAGGCATTGAAACCTACCTCATGCGGATGGTGGATCAGCGAGTGGCAAAGCGCATCTTCTTTAGTGAACTTCAGGAGGGCAAGCGTAAGCAAGGCGGTCAACTTCTCAGGTACAAAGATGTGTTAAAGCGTCACATGAAGAGGTGTAGCATAGAACCTTCGCAGTGGGAAAGACAGGCTAGTAACCGGCCTGAATGGAGATCCTTGGTGAAATCCAAAATTCGAGATCTTGAAACCGATCGCTGCTCTGAGCTTGATGCCAGACGCGATGAATTGAAAACCCGTCCACCTACGGCGATCAGTTACAATTACGTTAATGAAGTGCTTACGTGCCCGCAATGTGCGAGGATCTTTTCCAAAAAGATTGGCTACATAAGCCACATGCGAGCACACGAACGCCAACTGTTAAGGAGTTGAAGCAGTCGCCGTGGCCGAAATCGGTCTGTAGCAACATATATCCAGTTCTATCTTAAACAACCCTCAAAACTTGTCAGACGTGGCGGAACGACCTTTGTTTGGGTTGTTCACGCTCTGCCTACCCCATTAGGGATACAGGCGTGATAGTATGTATGTATGTATCCAAAAGAGGCTTGAGCATTTGACCTTGGAATACCGATCCGTTATAGTACTTTTGTTAATCGATTTATTTAGTGGGTACGTTTATTATTATGAATCAAAGTGTGTGCTTTGCTTAGTTACATGTGATCTCCTTGTTTGCTGATTTCTTATACCATTTAAGAAAGCACGTTATGAGCTCGTTTTCACCGGGTGCGATACGGGGCTGGCTCTTTGCCATTATAAGTTATTTTGTTTTATTTGGTTAGTCTATATTGTTAATTTTAAATAAATAGGAAAGTAAATGCAAGAGAATCCTCTTCCACTTGCATCACAGTGCTATATGATATGATATGTTAAGAAGCTCACCTTGATGGCAAATTGCCAGCCACCCACGTAGAAGGGACTAGTTGCTTAAAAACGTCATAACTTTTTGAAAGCATCTTTACTATAAATTACATTGCATATGATGTTATTTATTGGTATAAGCTGCCAAATAAAATATTGAATATCACTATTTTAAATTTTATAATATGAATATGAGAACAATAAATCAAATCTTCTTAAACTTACTTTTAATCTGGATACTCTTAAAGTTAAGGATATGTACAGGTTTTTGAGTTCGACAATACTAAAGTTTCAGCAATGTCTGAAAAGTTATTGTATCATCAAATTAAAGACATATGCATACATACATACATAAAATCACGCCTTTATCCCTAATGGGGTAGGCAGAGCGACACGACCTAAGCAAACTTCGATCCGCCTCGTCTGACAAAGTTTTGAGGGTTATTTAAGATAGATTGTAGGTATATTGCTGGACAGGTTGTCAGCCTATCGCCTAAATTGCAATATACAAAATCCCTCGGATCCCTTAGCTAGTTTTTACAGCATGCCCGGGAGGAAATGCAGCTGGCATATTCTACGTTTTTCTCTCGCTCCCAGGCCAGCATGGAAGTTAAAAGACATATGAACACAGCAATATATTGGAAGTGTTGGAAAGCAATATTATCGAAGACCACTTCAATAAATCCAATCCAATCTTCTTCCATGCTTGACTGGGAGCGAGGGAAAAACATAGAATGTGTCAGCTGCATTTCCTCCCGGGCATGCTGTAAAACCAGCTAAGGGTTCTGAGGGTTTCTGTATATTGCAATTTAAGCGATGGGCTGACAACCTGTCACTAAAGCAATATACCTTCAAATCTTTCTTAAAAAACCCTCAAAACTTTGTCAGACGTGGCGAAACGACCTTTGTTTAGTTCGTTTACGCTCTGCCTACCCCATTAGGGATAAAGGCGTGATTATATGTATGTATGTATAAGATTTACGGTCTGTATAACCATCTTTGTATAAGTAAGTAGTTTTATCTATGAATGGCATCTCTCTTCATTCATACAGCCTTGACCTGCGCAAGAGCACAAGTTGGGTATGCTAGCACCGCACACGACGTTTTGGCTGGACTACAATAGATCGGCTTCGATAGGGTTGTAATAGGTCGAAGCGAAGTATCTTCACTTACATACATACATATAATCCCGCCTTTATCCTTAATGGGGTAGGCAGAGCGTAAACGATCTAACCAAAGGTCGTTTCGCCACGTCTAACAAAAGTTTTGAGGATTATTTAAGATAGTATCTGCACTCTGACATGTTTATTTAGTCAGGTTCTTTAAATCTTGAGTAAGTGATGTCTTAATTATTACATAGAATCACGCTTATATTCTATAACGGGGACGCAGAGCGTCAACGGCTGTTAAAACGGCTGTTTTCGCCAAGACTGTCAAATGTTCAAATTGAGATATAATTATGTATGTAGGTATTGGCTGGTTTCTAACTCCTCGCCTGAATTGAAGTTTGCTGATATTCTTCTTTCCTCTCCTAGCTTAGACAGTATGACCGGGATAAGAAGCAGTTAGTACATTCTTTACGTTTTTATCACTATCAGTCTAGCATAAAATAAAGCTGCGAACCCTAGCTAAACTAAATATGCACATAGACATTGTAGCGGCATAGAACGGACTCATTCCAAAAGGACGCCGCGTCAAGGCTGGTGATGACTTAATATTTGTTGACGAACGCACGTCGGCTGGCGGTGGAGTTCGTTGACTCAACCGCTTAGATTTAAACGCAAATACTTCTAACGAATTTTCGTTCCAAGGTTTCACTACCAGGTGAATATTTATTTTTTAATTTAACAGTTTATTGTACACTAAGGCCCGTAATTATAAACAGCACTTGAGACTGACAGCTGGTTTGAGTCGGTATCAGAAATGTCATTTCAGTACTAAAGGACCTGTCAAATCCATACTTAATATTACTCTCAATATTGATATATATAGCTTTAACATACACAGAACAATCACATCAGAAATTAAGACACAACAGGCACTGCTTATTTCTACAAAGAAATTCCTTTTATATTACAGCAGACCTAATAAAATATGATTAAAATATATTTCCCATAAGAAAAATATTTTATGTGAAGATATATATATATATATATATATATCACTGTAACTGCTAAGCATTGGCGGCTTGAAAACTCTGACCTAATCTAGGATTGGGTCTGGTTTCCCTTCCGGGTTGCGGAGGTCAGATGGCAGTCGCTCTGTGTAAAAACCACTACCCTCGTTCAATCACCTAGATTAGGTAGCCAACCCGGAGAGATACGGAATAAGGCTAGGGAGATGATGATGATGATCATGAGTAAGCTGGAGAAACTGCGTAAAAATTTAGGGAACTTTTGAAATAATTTAAATCACGGTAAGAAACATATAAAATGTCTTATGTGAAAATATCCGTGAAAGTTTAAAATCATCTTCCATGCTGGCCTGGGAGCGAGAGAAAAACATAGAATGTGCCAGCTGCTTTTCCTCCCGGGCATGCTGTAAAACCATCTAAGGGATCCGAGGGTTCCAGTATATTGTAATTTAAGCGATGGGCTGACAGCCTGTTACTACAGCAAAATACCTTCAAATCTATTTTAAATAACCCTCAAAACTGTCAGACGTGGCGGAGCGTTTTGTTTGGGTCGTTTGCGCTCTGCCTACCTCATTAGGGGTAAAGGCCTGATTATATGTATGTAAGTTTAAAATGAACGCTATCAGTCCAGTAACTTCTGAAGTTTCGGATTCATTCGTCGCTCACTGAATAGACACTAGGCGCTAATTGCGATACCTGAGATATACGGGGTGTAAGGGACAGCGTCCCGCAAACTGATAGGGTTGCTTAATCAACGAAACTAAACAACTATCAGCAGGTTTTTTTTTTCAGGAAGAGAAAAAAAAACGCTTTTTCATACAAATTGTCTGATCGAAGTGATCATTTTGTATGGGAAAATCAAAATCTTTTTCGTCTTCTGAATGTATTTCCTGGTGATAGTTGTTCAGTTTCATTGACTAAGCCACCCCTATCAGCTTGCGGGACGCTGTCCCTTACACCCGGTAGATATTGTCACCGCGCTTGCCAATCCCTCTATTAAAGTACTGAGTATGGCAAATGCTCCGAACTTGGGGATCCCATGTCCAGTGGTGCACTAACTGTTGAGCTACATACGTACATACATATAATCACGCCTTTATCCCTAATGAGGTAGGCAGAGCGTAAACTACCTAAACATAGGTCGTTCCGCTACTTCTGACAAAGTTTTGAGGGTTATTCAAGATAGATTTGTAGGTATACTGCTGTAGTGGCAGGTTGTCAGCCCATCGCCTAAATTACAATATACCAAAACCCTCGGTACCCTTAGCTGGTTTTTACAGTATGCCCGGGAAGAAATGCAGCTGGCACATTCTAAGTTTTTCTCTCGCTCTCAGTCCAGCATGGAAGATAGAGGTAGGGGCTGATATAGTAGATAGTAAGACATTTACCGCTCCCTGGAGACACTCCAATGGCTATCATCGATCAGAAGCTCCTCATTTGCATAGTAGAGGGCGCGGCAAACGCTGATTGCCTATAAATAACTAAGCGCTTCCAATTGGTGTCGGAATTGAGTGGCGACATCTGTTTACTAGACTGTAAACTGCTGAAAAGTAAATAAGAGTATTTAAAATTTTGAAAAAAGGTATAAGGGACCGTCCCTTACACCTTTTTTCAAAATTGGTATAAGGGACCGTCCCTTACACCTTTTTTCAAAATTTTCAACTTCCTCTAACTTCAAGGGGTTGCTCAGGTATTTTTTTAATGTATTTATTATATTTAAAAAAATCTATACAGCGACGATTCTAACATAAAGAACGCAACAAAAACCTGCTTATATGTTTATCCGTGCGCCCTGATATCTGTATGTAGGTAGGTAACGAAACTTAACAACTTTCTTTCTTAAATTATACTATTTATAATATTATATTCAATTGAATCTTATGAATTGGAATGTATTGTTAATTGATTTATATGTTATATTTTTAATATTATCTCTGAATGTTATGCTATGTTAATATAAGTTTTTTGTGATAAATATGAATTTGGTGATATGGATCTTTGGTCTGGAATAAACGATTTTATTATAAGAGATCATATTAAGGGGGCCTAAGTGGCACCTTCGTCAGTTAAAAAAATCATAATTCACTGAAAACACAATCAATCGAAAATCCGGTAGATCAGATTGAGGTTAAAGCAATGAAGGTCATTTAGCACCTCATAAAGTTGCATCTTATAGTTCGTTGTAGTTACAGATAGAAAATTTGCAAAACACGGCCACTTTTAGCACTTTTGCTATCTGTAACTGCAGAGAACCTAGAGTCCTATACTTCAACTGATCTACCGGATTTTAGATTAATTGCATGCGATAAGGGCGCTGGCGTGCACCGGGGATCCCCTAAAGATAGATTTATAGGTATATCTGTAGTGAAAGGTTGTCAGCCCATCGCCTAAATTGCAACATACAACAACCCTCGGATCCCTTAGCTGGTTTTAACAGCATGCCCGGGAAGAAATGCAACTGGAAAATTCTACATTTTTCAAAGATATATTTTATATAATTAGTTAAGGTATTTACGTTCTCTTAAATATTTTCATAATGAGAGATTATCATATGAAGGAAAACAACATTACATGTATTATTGTATCCTATGATAATGCATGAAACTACTGCCATTAATAATGTTGTAGCAATTTATCAACGTTGTCCGATAAGCCAGCCACATGCTCCATATAAGGCCCACTTATACATAGAGTCACCATCAGTTTTAAATTAATCCGGACATAAACCGGGTGTAAATTGATACGGGTTACTCCACTGATTTGAGAAGTCGCTACCGCTCCCGCTCGCTCGCTCGTGGAGCGCTAGCTTTTACTCTTCTGTGGGTTACTCAGTGAACGAAATGGAACAACTATCAACTTCTTAACGGGATAAGTCCGCCTTTGTGCCACTATTGTTTTAATCTTCTTGTATTTTAGTTTTAAGATTTTTAAGGTACAATAAAGAGCTTACATACATACATACATACTATCACCAGGAAATTCTTTCAGAAAAAAATATGCATTTCCATACAAAATGTCCACCTCGATCAGACAATTTGTATGGAAAAGCCAAAAAAATGTTTTACTTCCTGAAAAAATTTCCTGGTTGAAGGTTCAGTGTCGTTGACTGAGCAACCAACCCCTATCTGTTTGTGGGACGCTGTCACTTACACCACATTATCATCATCATTTTCAACCCATCTTTATTATGAAATATACTTCCATGCTGGACTGGGAGCGAGAGAAAAACATAGAATGTGCCAGCTGCATTTCCTCCCGGGCATGCTGTAAAAACCAGCTAGGGGATCCGAGGGTTTCAGTATATTGCAATTTAGGCGATAGGCAGACAACCTGTCACTACAGCACTATACGTACAAATCTATCTTAAATAACCCTCAAAACCTTGTCAGACGTGGCGGAGACCTTTGTTTGGGTCGTTTAAGCTCTGCCTACACCATTAGGGATGGAGGCGTGATTATATATATGTATGTATGTTTATTATGAAATATTATTTTGTATTGTGAATATATGACCTCTACGTAAAAAACGAAGTTGTGTTCAATTACGGCTTTTTCAAAATTCGCAATAAAAAGATCATTCTACGGATTTCACAAAATCTCTATAAAATAAAATTGTTCTTAATTTTACATACATGCATACATTATCATCACTACATAGTATAAAACAAAGTCGCTTTCTATATCCCTAAGTATGCATAAATCTTTAAAACTACGCAACGGATTTTGATGCGCTTTCTTTGAATGGATGGAGTGATAAAAGAGGAAGGTTTATATGTATAATACATGCATATGCATAATATAGTAGAGAAACACTGATAATTGCCGTGCGAAGCCGGGGCGGGTCGCTAGTATTGAATAAAAGCATAATAGAAAGAAATAAATACTGAGTTTTAATTTGAAACTACAGTAAAGTATGTTTTGTACTTTTACTACAGCCGAATTGCTTATCTAGTATGTTTGATTATAATTTTTATTTATCCTAACAAATCTTTAAATCATATCTACCCTACTTGTATCTATAAGAAGAATAAGTTAATAAATAATTTGTTTCACTCTTCCTGATACGTTTCCCTTGTAACAGCCTTAATTACCATTTAATTGAGCGTTTTGATATATTTATTGTAATTAAGAAACGCTTTATTTAATAATCTTGTAACTTATTTATTAAACTAGGAACTTGTAATACGCCCAAATTGTAATGTATTTAATCATTTGATCACGAAGCAAGGAATACAATGTTGGCCGCTGTAATCATTATATGGCGTTAATTTGTAAAACTACAAACTTTTTTAAAGAACTTTTGAACGAAACTACTAAAACAAGATAAAAAATTAAATAAATTTCTTTACAAAATTGTTATGACTGCTGAAATTATTGGCATAGCTTAACACTTTTTACATTAATTGTATTGCACTATCTTCATTACATGCTCAGAAAATGCAATTAACGAAAATAATGCGACTAATGAATGTTCTTTTTACATACATACATATAGTCACGCCTTGGCGGCTTGAAAACTCTGACCTAATCTAGGATTGGGTCTGGTTTCCCTTCTGGGTTGCGGAGGTCAGATGGCAGTCGCTCTGTGTAAAAACCAGTACCCTCGTTCAATCCCCTAGATTAGGTAGCCGACCCCGTGAGATACGGGATAAGGCTAGGGAGATGATGTTGACATATAGTCACGCCTTTATCCCAAATGGAGCGACCTAAACAAAGGTCGTTCCGCCACGTCTGACAAAATTTTCGAGGGTTATTTAAGATAGATTTGTAGGTATATAGCTGTAGTGACAGATTGTCAGCCCATCGCCTAAATTACAATATATTGAAACCCTCGGATCCCTTAGCTGGTTTTTACAGCATGCCTGGGAGGAAATGCATCTGGCACATTCTATGTTTTTTCTCTCGCTCCCAGGCCAGCATGGAAGTATTATCTGAATTTTACATTGGATTATTTATATTGAAAAATACGGCTACTCGTCATAGAACTTTTTTAATATTTGAGCATTTTATTTCCAGATCCTTTTATTAATAACTTATACTAAACTAAAACCTCACCCAAGCTTACCCAACAATAACCTTTCAATAATCTTAAAACTTGAATCTCCAACAAATAAATAAAGTTATAAAACAAAGCGATAACATTTCGACATGGTCTATGGTCGATGGTCGGCCATGGTCCGCTGGGCTTCCATATATGGGGCTGCATATCGGAAACTGGGCGAACAGTTTGAATATCAACTAAGGTTATTATAGACCAAGGCCGGCCAAACCCAGGCCCGCGGGCCACCAAGTGGCCCGCCAAGGCATTTGAATTTGCCCGCCAGCACTTCAGTCGGCAAGCTAGCCGGCGCGCGATGGCACTGCTTACACTTGATTGGTCGGTTGAAACTTGAAACGAAAATATGCCTGCCCGAGCGCAACCGATCCGTGCCGTTCGGGTATTGTTCGGGTACTTCGCCGTCATTCGAGCCGTCGTTTCTATTTCGTTTGGTGACAATTTGTTTTAAAAATTAGAACACTAAAAGAATACTATCAAAACTTAACTTTCAGCAGGTAAGTGACGATGTAATAAATGCTGTGAATTTGTACCTACCTTTATTGTTTGTTACAAATGTAGGATTTGTATCTACGAATCTCAACTAAGTACCTAGTCTTTTATCGATATTGTCGTGCTGTGCCTGTCCAAATCAATAATTTTCTTTTACTTGCTTACCTTCATTTCTTTAAAAATCGTAATAATGTAGTTTTACAATATATTTTTTTTAGTATGGCTCTCAGCAAACCTAGTACGAGTACACCAAGAATAAAGGATAACCCTCGGACGTTTCACGAAGAATGGGAAACAAAATACCTTTTCACCGAAAGCAAAGCCCGCAAACCTGTGTGTCTCATTTGCTCGGCAACAGTAGCTGTTGCTAAAAAATATAATTTAGAGCGGCATTTCAAGCAAAACCATACGAAATTCGACACAGAGTATCCAGTCGGGTCAGCTATTAGGACAGATTTTGTAAATAAAAAAAAGAAAGAACTATTTTCACAACAAAATATTTTTGTAAAACGACACGAAGAACTAGAAGCCATGGTCAAAACGTCGTATTAAATATCTTTACTCTTGGCTAAGAAGAAAAAACCGTTTTCTGATGGGGAAATTATTAAACAGAGTTTGACAATTTTTGCGCAGAACTGCAATGATCAAAAGGTTAAGGCCATGGCAGATAGTATTTCACTGTCGCGCAACACAGTAATGAGGCGAATAGAAGATATGTCAACAGACATTAACAGTCAAATTACAGAGTTTGTAACAAAATGTAGATATTTTTCCCTTGCGTTGGACGAAACCTGCGATTTAACTGGTATGGCGCAGTTAGCTGCTTTTGTACGCTGTATTGATGACAATTTCAATATATTTCAAGATATTTTGGACCTCTGTCAACTGGAAACTACAACCACAGGAAAAGATATATTCATGAAACTCAAAGATTGCGTTGAGGGTAAGAGGCTTAACTGGGATAAATGTAATTCAGTTTGCACTGATGGAGCACCTGCGATGATGGGGAAAACCAATAGCGCTGTAGCTTTGCTGCAAATTCACATCGGTCGACAATTGTTTTCATACCATTGTCTTATCCATCAAGAAGCTTTGTGCGCCAAAGACATGACGTTCGAGGATGTGATTGACCCACTAGTACGCTGCATTAATTTCATACGTGCCAGAGCACTTAACCGCCGACAATTCAGAACGTTGTTTGAAGAAGAAACTAAAGAATACGGTGAATTACATCTTTATTGCGCAGTTCGCTGGTTATCCAAAGGTAAAATGTTGAAACATTTTTATGATTTGAGGGAACATGTTCTGAAATTTCTGGAAGAAAAACAAGCATTGCCAGCAGAGAGAGCTTTGCTTAAAAATTCATTATGGCTGTGCGATCTTGCATTTTTAGTTGACATATTGAAGTATCTTAATATCCTGAACCTTAAATTGCAAGGAAAAGATTGTTCTCTTCCAACAATGTTTAACTTGATCAATGGTTTCAAAGGGAAGTTGGAATTGTTTGCAGCAAACTTAGAGTTAAATAAAGTCGACCATTTTTCCACACTTGCAAGCTTAAAAGAAGGATTAAAGATCACTGCCCTTGATATCCCGAAGTACCTATCAAAAATAAGATGTTTAAAAGAGTCTTTTGAAAACAGATTCCAAGATTTTGAATCGGACAAGAGAAATATTCAGCTGTTTATAAATCCATTTGCCATCAGTTCTACTGACCTGCTCGAATATCCAGCAAAAATTCAGCTCGAAGTGACAGATCTTGAAAACCACACTGCCCTAAAACCATTTTTCTACAAATATGTATCTTCAGAGCAGCTGACAGAAAGTTTTGCAAGTTTTTGGAAAAACGTTTCCAGTGAAGATTTTCCGACATTGCGCGACCTTGCTATGCAAATATTAAGCAGATTTGGTTCTACCTATCTCTGTGAAAAAACATTTTCAACTCTATCATACGTCAAAAATAAATACCGCACATCTCTCACTGCAAAACACATTTCGGATTTGATTGTACTATCAACATCAGACTTAAAACCGGATATTGGCAAATTATTATCAGAAAAACCTCTTCACAGCTCACATTAAATAGAAATAATTCTGTTAAGTTACATAATGCCATTTAGAAATAAAATTTATTAAATCATATTTTGTCTTTTTGTGTATAATGGTATTTGTGTCTTTAATTAAATTAATATTATTATGGTGTTGGGCCCGGCGCCGCCACAGTCTATGAAATTTTGCCCACCTGGAAAATCTATTGGCCAGCTTTGTTATAGACGATGCAATGTTGGTTTGATGCGTCTAAGTTATTGTAGGAATTGGAGGGCTTTATTTTATGAGGAAATGTACCTACTCGGTGCTAACTTGTATTAAGTTCTTTCCAGTCATTAAGAAACTCGAAAAGAAGGGAAGCCCGATGGTGTAGTGGATAGGGCCGCTGCCTCCTGAGCGGTCGTGGTTAGAATCTCACCACGTACCAATGTGTTTTTCGGTTTTCGAATTTCATATGTACGTTTATTCGGTGCTTTTCCGTGCTTCGGAAGGCACGTTAAGCCGTTGGTCCCGGTTAATATCGTTTAATACCGTAGATATTAGTCGTTAAGCCATATCAGAGGCCAGTGCTAAGCATTGGCGGCTTGAAACCTCTGACCTAATCTAGGATTGGGTCTGGTTTCCCGTCTGGGTTGCGGAGGTCAGATGGCAGTCGCTCTGTGTAAAAACCAGTACCCTCGTTCAATCCCCTAGATTAGGAAGCCGACCCAGTGAGATACGGGATAAGGCTAGGGAAATGATGATGAATTCGAAAAGAAGATAATATTTAAATAAATAATGTGCACAACAAAAGAGTGGAACTTGCTATTTAGAGCACTCTTCTTTGCACTCTTCGCACTTCTTTGCACTCTGCGCAGATCTGCGTCCCTCTTTCTAATTGCCTAGGGAATACTTTATTTTAAGCACTTATTTCAAAACTTAATATCTTTTCACTGGAAGGCCAACATACTGCCTCTGAAGCGAGAGCTCTTTTCACAGTCGACTCTATTCCCTTCCCTTCCTCTGTTCTTTGTTATACTAGTTAGAGTCAAAGGCCAATCCATTCCAAAAGGCCATTGCAGTAAAAATTTACAAGTTATCATTCAAATTTTACAGAATTTCATCGCAAAGGGAGGTCTTTTATTTGTTTTAAAACCAATGAAACGGAACTCCTGTGATAATTTCTACAAATAGGCGGGATAGTTTCCACAAATTGGCGCATCAATAAGCGCCCGGTGTCATGTGTAGCGCCGTTTCATCGCTCAGGGTTCAACACCCGTTTCGGCACTAACATTACTACAGAAGCGACATTCCGTAGCCGAAAATACTGGAATAATCCATATATTTTGAAAAGTACGAAATTAATAATTCGCCTCGGGTAACGGGTGACGTTAAATATACTCAAAAATATGCTGAAATATTTAGCAGTTACCAAAAGTACGACCATGTATTTGCGATTTTTAAAAGTGGGTTGAAGTTGCTTTTTTTTTTTTAATTTTATATTTTTGCCTAATAATCGAAGTTATTCAGCTGTACGAACTCAAATACTTTCTTCCATGCTGGACTGGGAGAGATAGAAAAACATAGAATGTTCCAGCTGCCCTTCCTCCCGGGCATGCTGTTGAAGTCAGCAAAAGGGACTCGAGGGTTACAGTGTATTGTAATTTAGGCGATGGGCTGACAACCTGTCACTAAAGCAATACATATTACAATCTGAAATTGCTCTCAATTTTTGTCAAACGTGGCGAAAGCGCCTTTTACGAGGCGTTAAACGCTCTGCCTACCCCGTAAGGGATAAAGGCGTGATTTATGTATGTATGTATGTATGTACGAACTCAAAACTAGGTACCCGATGTTACGGTTTGCAGTATTTCTCTAACATTGTTATTTTCTTTCCAAATTGTACCTGCTATATTAGTTCAGGTTTGATGGAATGTCTAATTAAGAAACAACATTAAATTGCATATTTAAAAAAAAACCGGTGTCTGCCCCCCGTCTAGTTTATTCTTCAGGCAGCCAGAAATTGGCGCGCACTCAAATTTTCACATGTTCACGGAAACATATTCGCGCTTCTTTTTGCCGCGCAAAGTTGCTTGTACATATTCTATGAGCGGGCAATTGCAATAACTGGCATACAGCCAAGCACTCGCCATTTTATTAAAAACTCTATAAGCATTGTTAACATCTGGATACAGACGTTTACGAGATATTTCATAAATTATGAAGTTAGTTTTTGTGCAGGAAGCTTGCTTTTCTACTACTTCATTATAGTTCTTGAAACTACTTATATCATAGAGGAAAGGAAATATACCTAGATACCTACTCCCCTAAATCTTGAAATTGTTTAAGTTTGCTTTCAGAAGAATGAATTTTGAAAATATCTAGGTCTGTGGACAGTTAGTAGAAGTTTTCTAACGACTTTTCTACAAGTGTTAAACTTTCTTTGTTTAACGGCGATAAATGAATTTTAACTCAACAGTTAAGTTAACTCAAAGTTTGCGTTGCAAGTTGATAATTGGTTCTGCCGCAGAGAGGGAGAAAAGACTTTTCTTCAATGTTTACTTTTCCTTCAATTAAAATATGCTTACTTTAAGTTGTCGAAAGCAACTTTTTATGATTTAATTAAAAGCGCATTTAATTTTAAAATTTCATTGTGGTGCAATTATTTGAAAGGGAAATAATGCAAATTCTTCCTGTGGCTAAAAAAATTTTTGAACATTATAAAGAAAAACAAACTAGTTCTGCCTATCTAACTATAACCTTAAAAAATAGACCATGCCAATGCGATTGGCATCTCCAATATACCAACGCCCTCAAAACTTACTTAATCACTTCACTCGCATCACTGGCGCTCAACAGGCACTCGAAAGCGAGAATCTGACATATACAGTTGCGTTCACGAAGACAGCTAGACCACAAACTCAACGCTGAAATGCGACCAGCATCTCAACTCAACTGCTTCAACGCCCTCAACACTCAACCACTTAGCTCGCGCATCACTAGCGCTCAACATCTACTCAAGAGATCCGAGAGTGATGTACTGTTGCGTTTACGAAGATAGCTTTATAACTTGCGATAATAGATCGCTTTTGACATTACTTTGACGCTCAAGTTTTGATTATAATATATTCAGAGCTGTCAAATAGGAGCTGTCTTGTCTCTACTATAACTTGTACTTAGATAAGCATGGTGACGTCAAAAACACCTCAAATGATTACAAAGCCGTCGGTCAGCCAGCACTCATGTTTCGCATCACTTGCACTCAACCACACTTGAGCGTTGAGATCTTAAAGAGATGTATCTCTCCAACATCTCAAGTCGACATGTTATTTTAAACACTCGCCAAGATGGCTACTAAAAACAATGGGTCACACCCACGGTGTCCTTTCTAAGTGTTTCTTAAGCTGTTGTTTGACAAGACGTTTGATTGGTTAAAGCTTGGATTAAACTTTAAGTTGGCAATAAAAACTATTAATTAAATCTGTTATTATGATAATGTATGACATCAGCATGGGAATATATATGGGATCCGTTTTGACAGCTATCAAATACACTTTGATCTATATTGGATCTACATCTACATTAAACATAATCATCTCCCGTCGCGTTATCCCGTATCCCTTAGGGTCGGCTGCCTAATCTAGATGTGTGTTTGTACGAGGGTAATGGTTTTACACAGAGCAACTGCCATCTGACCTCCGCAACCCACAAGGGAAACCAGACCTAATCCTGGATTAGGTCAAGAGTTTTTAAGCCGCCAATGCTTAGCACTGGCCTCTGACATGGCGCAACGACTAATACCTACGATATTAACCGGGACTAAGAGCTTAAAGGTGACTTTTGAAGCACGGAAAAAACGTACGTACATATGAAATTCTAAAACCGAAAAATAAATTGTTACGTGGTACGATTCGAACCACGACCTACCCGCTCAGGAGGCAGCCGCCCTATCGACTACACCATCGGGCTCTACATCTACATTCAACATTAATAGTTAAACCCTATCAGGTATTTGTATGTCATCACATTAAGTACGTTTACTCGTGAGGCCTAGTGTAGTACATACATACATACATAAATCACGCCTTTATCCCTTACGGGGTAGGCAGAGCGTTTAACGCCTCGTAAAAAGCGCTTTCGCCACGTCTGACAAAAATTGAGGGCAATTTTAGATTGTAATATGTATTGCTATAGTGACAGGTTGTCAGCCCATCGCCTAAATTACAATACACTGTAACCCTCGAGTCCCTTTTGCTGACTTCAACAGCATGCCCGGGAGGAAGGGCAGCTGGAACATTCTATGTTTTTCTATCTCTCCCAGTCCAGCATGGAAGTAAGCAGCTAGTGTAGTACATACTCTCATTGATAAATTATTCATGTTTGATCAGAGAGAATATAGTACCTATATAGGATGTAAGGGACAGCGTCCCGCAAACTAATAGGGCTTGCTCAGTCAACGATACTGAACAACTTACACCAAGAAATTCTTTCAGGAAGTGAAAATAAAAATTGCCTTTTGGCGTTGTTAACTGATAAACCCCTATCAGTTTGTGGGACGCTGTCCCTTACGCCCGGTAGATATGTATAACTTGCGAACTATTATACTATCTTAAAAAATACTGTTAAAAGATAAGTTACTATAACACCGATCATAAGACCAGCGGAAAACTGATTGTTTGGGCAAAGAATGCCACCCACGCAACCCACGTGTGCATTGTTTTTGTTACAGTTTGCGACCTTCAAGTCAAATATTCAATGAAAGGCGTGTTCAAGGACTTTTTTAACATATTAATTGATATACGAGTATTGTAGAGATTATAGATTACTAGCGACCCGCCCCGGCTTCGCACTGAAATTATCAGTGTTTCTCTACTATATTATGCATGTATTATACATATGAACCTTCCTCTTGAATCACTCTATCCAGTAAAAAAAAACCTCATCAAAATCCGTTGCTTAGTTTTAAAGATTTATGCATACATAGGGATATAGGGACCGAGAAAGCGACTTTGTTTTATACTATGTTGTTTAGCGAAATAACATACTGCTGCTTCTTCCATGCTGGCCCGGGAGCGAGAGAAAAACATAGAATGTGTCAGCTGCATTTCCTCCCGGGCATGATGTAAAAACCAGGTAAGGGATTCGAGGGTGTTAGTATATTGCAATTTAGGTCATGGGCGGACAACCTGTCACTACAGCAATATACCTACAAATCTATCTTAAATCACCCTCAAAACTTGGCAGACGTTGCGGAACGACCTTTGTTTAGGTCGTTTACGCTCTGCCTACCCCATTATATAATATAGAAAATATAATGTAGGTAGTCCAACATGAAAGTGAGTAAGTAATTGAGTATTCAGCATAAAATCTATTCAATAGAGCGTAAGAGACGAACATTAAGAGATAGATCCTTGCTATATACTAGGTACATAAATTATGGATAGCTACATTTCAGTGCAGATTGTTCTAGCCATTAGGTCTGACTATTATCTAACAGATGTAACTATACATACAGTCCCTGTAGCTTTGCAATTTGCATCATTATTATCTTAGAGACATCATTATTATCTTGAAGATAGAGAGATCATTATTATATTGAATGAGTAGAAGATTTAGGTGACAGTCAATGCAATATGACATGGACGGAGACTTTCATATTTCTAGGGCCTGTAATTATAATCCGCACTTGCGAATGAAAGCTAGTTTGAGTTCGTATCAGAAATGTCATTTCAGTACAAAATGGCTTGTCAAATCCATACTTAATATTGCTCTCAATCTATAGATAGCTTTACAAATACGAGCCTAGGAGTTTTGAGTTAACGTGCCCATACAAATCATTTATCTTATAGATTCACTTCTATTGCAATTGGGACATACATTTTTATATACAAATTCCATTTTGGAACTCTACAGTTTGGAACCTATACCTACTGAGAGCCTGATGGTGTAGTGGATAGGGCAGCTGCTTCCTGAGCGGGAGAACGTGGTTCGAATCCCACCACGTACCAATGTGTTTTTTGGTTTTCGAATTTCATATGTATGTTTATTCGGTGCTTTTTCTGTGCTTCGGAAGGCATGTTAAACCGTTGGTCCCGGTTTAATACCGTAGATATTAGTCGTTAAGCCATGTCAGAGGCCAGTGCTAAGCATTGGCGGCTTGAAAATCTGACTTAATCTAGATACGGGATAAGGCTAGGGAGATTATGATAACAGTTTGGAAACTATACAGGACCTTCATAGTTTAATTTCATAGTAGTGCAAGGAACAGTTGTATGATCTTAATACCGACTCTAAACATTCCTAACTATATTGTTTACCTCGTTTAAACATCGATATTTCATTTACAAAAATAGCAATAACCTATTTCAATCTGTCACCTTTATTGCCAGCAATAAAATATTTTTTTACCCATTCTCTATTAGGTAAATCTTTCCTACCTTATACAGGGTGTAAATAAAGAACTTTAAATAAACCCCATGATCTACTAACTAAATGATAAACAACTTTACCATAACACAACAAATTTGCACAAAAAGAAATTTTGCCTAATGTCTTCTTCATACAAAAATGCTCACCTCATCTACAATTTTGTACATAGAAGGCAAACTTTGTTTCGAATCTAAAAACATTGTGCTTTGGAAAAGTCGTTTGTTCTCATACATACATAATCACGCCTTTATCCCAAATTGGGTAGTCAGAGCATAAACGACCTAAACGAATGTCGTTCCGCCACATCTGACACAGTTTTATTAAAGATAGATTTGAAGGTATATTGCTGTAGCGACAGGTTGTCATCCCATCGCCTAAATTACAATATACTGAAACCCTCGGATCCCTTTGCTGGTTTTAACAGCATGCCCGGGAGGAAATGCAGCTGGCACATTCTATGTTTTTCTCTCGCTCCCAGTCCGGCATGGAAGATCGTTCTCATGTAATCAATCAATCAATTATTAGTAAAACAAGTGCTTTTTAACACCCTGTATAACTATTTACTACTTCTTGCTACATTCCTACGGTGCTAAGGACACTATTGATTGTAAATATATCGATCTAGAGCAAGGCCGGCCAAACCCAGGCCCGCGGGCCACCAAGTGGCCCGCCAAGGCATTTGAATTTGCCCGCCAGCACTTCAGTCGGCAAGCTAGCCGGCGCGCGATGGCACTGCTTACACTTGATTGGTCGGTTGAAACTTGAAACGAAAATATGCCTGCCCGAGCGCAACCGATCCGTGCCGTTCGGGTATTGTTCGGGTACTTCGCCGTCATTCGAGCCGTCGTTTCTATTTCGTTTGGTGACAATTTGTTTTAAAAATTAGAACACTAAAAGAATACTATCAAAACTTAACTTTCAGCAGGTAAGTGACGATGTAATAAATGCTGTGAATTTGTACCTACCTTTATTGTTTGTTACAAATGTAGGATTTGTATCTACGAATCTCAACTAAGTACCTAGTCTTTTATCGATATTGTCGTGCTGTGCCTGTCCAAATCAATAATTTTCTTTTACTTGCTTACCTTCATTTCTTTAAAAATCGTAATAATGTAGTTTTACAATATATTTTTTTTAGTATGGCTCTCAGCAAACCTAGTACGAGTACACCAAGAATAAAGGATAACCCTCGGACGTTTCACGAAGAATGGGAAACAAAATACCTTTTCACCGAAAGCAAAGCCCGCAAACCTGTGTGTCTCATTTGCTCGGCAACAGTAGCTGTTGCTAAAAAATATAATTTAGAGCGGCATTTCAAGCAAAACCATACGAAATTCGACACAGAGTATCCAGTCGGGTCAGCTATTAGGACAGATTTTGTAAATAAAAAAAAGAAAGAACTATTTTCACAACAAAATATTTTTGTAAAACGACACGAAGAACTAGAAGCCATGGTCAAAACGTCGTATTAAATATCTTTACTCTTGGCTAAGAAGAAAAAACCGTTTTCTGATGGGGAAATTATTAAACAGAGTTTGACAATTTTTGCGCAGAACTGCAATGATCAAAAGGTTAAGGCCATGGCAGATAGTATTTCACTGTCGCGCAACACAGTAATGAGGCGAATAGAAGATATGTCAACAGACATTAACAGTCAAATTACAGAGTTTGTAACAAAATGTAGATATTTTTCCCTTGCGTTGGACGAAACCTGCGATTTAACTGGTATGGCGCAGTTAGCTGCTTTTGTACGCTGTATTGATGACAATTTCAATATATTTCAAGATATTTTGGACCTCTGTCAACTGGAAACTACAACCACAGGAAAAGATATATTCATGAAACTCAAAGATTGCGTTGAGGGTAAGAGGCTTAACTGGGATAAATGTAATTCAGTTTGCACTGATGGAGCACCTGCGATGATGGGGAAAACCAATAGCGCTGTAGCTTTGCTGCAAATTCACATCGGTCGACAATTGTTTTCATACCATTGTCTTATCCATCAAGAAGCTTTGTGCGCCAAAGACATGACGTTCGAGGATGTGATTGACCCACTAGTACGCTGCATTAATTTCATACGTGCCAGAGCACTTAACCGCCGACAATTCAGAACGTTGTTTGAAGAAGAAACTAAAGAATACGGTGAATTACATCTTTATTGCGCAGTTCGCTGGTTATCCAAAGGTAAAATGTTGAAACATTTTTATGATTTGAGGGAACATGTTCTGAAATTTCTGGAAGAAAAACAAGCATTGCCAGCAGAGAGAGCTTTGCTTAAAAATTCATTATGGCTGTGCGATCTTGCATTTTTAGTTGACATATTGAAGTATCTTAATATCCTGAACCTTAAATTGCAAGGAAAAGATTGTTCTCTTCCAACAATGTTTAACTTGATCAATGGTTTCAAAGGGAAGTTGGAATTGTTTGCAGCAAACTTAGAGTTAAATAAAGTCGACCATTTTTCCACACTTGCAAGCTTAAAAGAAGGATTAAAGATCACTGCCCTTGATATCCCGAAGTACCTATCAAAAATAAGATGTTTAAAAGAGTCTTTTGAAAACAGATTCCAAGATTTTGAATCGGACAAGAGAAATATTCAGCTGTTTATAAATCCATTTGCCATCAGTTCTACTGACCTGCTCGAATATCCAGCAAAAATTCAGCTCGAAGTGACAGATCTTGAAAACCACACTGCCCTAAAACCATTTTTCTACAAATATGTATCTTCAGAGCAGCTGACAGAAAGTTTTGCAAGTTTTTGGAAAAACGTTTCCAGTGAAGATTTTCCGACATTGCGCGACCTTGCTATGCAAATATTAAGCAGATTTGGTTCTACCTATCTCTGTGAAAAAACATTTTCAACTCTATCATACGTCAAAAATAAATACCGCACATCTCTCACTGCAAAACACATTTCGGATTTGATTGTACTATCAACATCAGACTTAAAACCGGATATTGGCAAATTATTATCAGAAAAACCTCTTCACAGCTCACATTAAATAGAAATAATTCTGTTAAGTTACATAATGCCATTTAGAAATAAAATTTATTAAATCATATTTTGTCTTTTTGTGTATAATGGTATTTGTGTCTTTAATTAAATTAATATTATTATGGTGTTGGGCCCGGCGCCGCCACAGTCTATGAAATTTTGCCCACCTGGAAAATCTATTGGCCAGCTTTGATCTAGAGTGATCTAGTAGATTTACTATTTTACAGTGACCAGTAGATCAAGTAATTAAGGTCACAAACGCTATCTATCGTACGTCCTAGTAAAAGTTGTCTTATATGGTAGAAACGACATTTTTCTTCTTATGGGTTTATTCAATTAGGTTCTTACGTAGAATTTGCTTTATGGAAAAAATTGAGACTCGGTAAAAAGTATATTGCTTATAAGCAATAATAAATTCAGTTCTCTATGAATATCTATCCTGCTCGCTCTACAAATTATTTTTGATGAAAATAGACAAGTCATATTTTCACTAGATTTGTGTAGGATTGAACCCACGGCTCCGGCGACCCGTACTTTGGTCTAACCAACTGCTCATCCAAAACGTGTACTTACAAACCAGGTGTAAGGGACAGTGTCCCGCAAACTGATAGGGGTTGCTCAGTCAACGATATTGAACAACTTCCACCAGGAAATTCTTCCGGGAAGTGAAAATAACATTTGGCTTTTCCATACAAAATGTTCATCACCTCGATCAGACAATTTGTATGGAAAAGCAAAATTTATTTTTCTCTTCCTGTTGTTCAGTTTCGTTGACTGATTACTCAGTTACCCCGTATCAGTTTGCGGGATGCTGTCCCTTACACCCGGTGTTATATCTTTACAAACCAAAATTGCAAAGAATAAACGTCAATTTTGCCTACCACAATAACTTTCACTTTCATATTGTCAGTCGTTTCGTTTCAAGTAAAAGCTTAACTCGGTCTCACCCACTTTACCGTATTAACATACGTAAGAGATCACGCTTATATCTCTTACGGAGTAGGTAGAATGTCAACGGCTTGTCTATAATACCGGCTGTAATGGATAGCGTCCCGCAAACTGATAGGGGTTGCTCAGTCAACGAAACTGAACAACTTTCACCAGGATTTTTTTGTTTTAAGGGATCCCGTATAATATTTTGCATTTAGAACTAATAAGTTTTCTTCTTATCTTATCTTATTTAGCCGTTAGTGTCCCAATGCTGGGCAAAGGCCTCCCTCCGGTCTCTCCACGACTTCCTATTCTGTGTTTTAAGGGACATTTAATTTTTCATTTCTTGCTGTAACTGATGGGTTGCTAACCTATTATTTAAACTGCAATTGTTACCTTTAACTAGCTTTTACAGCTTGTTTTATGACTCCTGATCCAGCATGGAAGAAATTGTTCTTAGTAATTTACCTTGAAATTGAACCTATGGTGACATGTGCTAGTCTAAAAATATCACCCAACCCATGGCATGTATGTAACCCATTACCTTCTGCTACCAGCTGCCAGGTGACATTTCATACATTCGCAGCTTTTTATTTGTATTTATTCGGTTTAATAGTTTGTAAGCCTTGGCTTGTAAAATTCTTGCGAAAGTACGCCCCCGCGACATAACAGGCTAATATATTCTTTTAAATTTCACATACATTACTTGATAACTCTACAAAGGTTATACGAGTCTTGATATCTCGCAAGCATTCGATGCCACCAAGTCTCAGTCATTCCGATTAAAATTATCATCAAAATTGAACCCAACGTAATTAACTTCATTCCTTCCTTGTCTAGCAGCAGAAAGCTCTTTAAGGGCGAGTGAGATAGAACGCATGAGTGATGTGTCCAACTGTCTCCAGCCAGTCTCGATCGGCGGCGCGGGAGTCGCGGACGCGCGTTCGTTATTTGAAATAACGAATCGCGCTTCGAAATTCGAAATATTTTTCAACGAAGTTTATCGATGTGTGTAATGTTCTTGTGATGTTTCATTTGTGAAGCTCTATGTTTTTGTTTTATCTCATTTGTATACATATTTTGTTGTGCAGTGTTTAAATGTTTGATCCTCGGGTTAACTTGCCATATTAGTCACTGGCGGTTTGTGCTGTTAATTTCTTTCCTGTTAATTGTTTTTGTTGTGCGTTTGTTATTAATATCCTGCTGATGATTGATATGATGAGCTATGTCATCACAATCAGTAATTTATACAAACAACACCATAATTACCATAAACAAACCTTGTAATATTTATATAGTCCATCCCAAACTGATCTTAGATTTGATAACTGATCTGAGCAACTTATAAATATAATTGGTTTGGTAAGGCCCTCTCAAGAAAAGGCCTTGTGGCCAATTCTTTGCCAATATCTGCATTCCAATCGTTATAATCTTTAGGTATGTCACTAAGAAATAAGGAATTTCCTTTTCAAAGCATTTCCTTATGTCTGGGTATCCCAGTTTTTTTTAAAAAAGGGGATTTTAGTGACGCAAGTTATCATAACTATCATTGATGTTATACCATTTTATTGTCTACCTTTTTAACTACTTATTATGTGCTGCTCCAATTTCATTTTCATCTGCATAATCATCTGATTATCCTTCGAACTTTTGGAGATTTACCTAGGTTACCTTACTCAAGTTTTTCAAAACCAACCAATTAACTGTGATAAAAAATAATCCCTTTGACCTACGCAAAAAAAAAAAAAAAAAAACTTTAGTTAAAACCCTCCTAAACTCTTCTAGGCTGCATCATCGTATATCTTCGCCTTTTATGGGCGAAAAAAGGAAAACAAGAGGCTCGTTCAGCTTCTCCATACAGAAAATACATTAAATTCTCTCCAGCCAGTACCACTGGCGGCAACTTCTAAAACCGTCACTCAGCATGTTTACTCGAGACGCGTGCGTCCAAAATAGAGTGACATTTTAACTGTCTACTTTAAGGGGTGCTGCACACATACATACGAGATGGTATTATCAGTTTACAAATTTAAAAGGAGCATTTGAATAATAGTGCTTTCGAAAAAATACTTACACTCAACACACCTGACCTGACTTTGACCTCTTGACCCACATCTTCCCCGATAACCTTTTTAATTTTGCAAATAAATGCATTATGGAAATTTTATCAATCAATGTTTGCAGTTATTTTATCATAGTGTCCGATAAATTTGTTTTGATTCAACTAGTCTAGCCCAGTGGTAAACGAGACGAGTCGAAGATAGAGCGAGCTTATTCAGTCATTCCCACACACCGGCGCACCACAGTTTGGCGACTGTCGAACAATTTGCTTTCTCTGGTCTCAAAAAATATAATAACTCGGATATGTGTGTGGCACTCTTTATGCTCTCTGTCGGTTCTCGTCTTCAAGTCACTCTCTCTTTCTTTATTATGGGAAGCTCTAATGGTACACATAAGTCTTGGGTTTATTTAAGGCACGTCGGGATGGTGTCACATTGAATCTGTTTGGTCCACTTACTGGGCTTCCGGAACTGAGTGATACAGTTCTTTTTTGAGATCTTTTTTCAATGGCAAATGGATTTTCATTCAAAGTTTTTCTGGATTGATTTGAGTTTTATAAAGTTTCATGGCATAATATTCATAAAAGCTGGTTCAGTCCAGAATGGAGGTATTCGGATCATACCACCATGGCTAAATCTAAATAGTTTTACCCAAATAGATGTAGGCTTTAAATCAATAAGCCACCTTCGCGATCTTCCAAATATTGATCTAGTATAAATTTATAGTATGTATTTATACTATAAATCGTCGCCTACTGTCTTTTCCGTGGGCAATAAAGTCATCAATGTAGAGACTTAGGAAGCTTTGTAAACAAAATGACACACGACTTCTATTATGTATTGATGGATGGGTGTATTTGACATCTGTAGTGTTCCATGTTTAACCATTATAACCATTGTATTTATCTTGTATCACAAACAGTTGAATTTCTGACAATATTCTTTTAAAGTTCCTGCTGTCATAGATTTTCATATTTTTAGTTGGACATGAGACGATTATTATATTTACTTCCACATTGATGATGATCTTTTTCTGTCATGTGAGTTTCGAGTCGATCGATTCGATAACCTCTGGTGTCAGAATTTTTAAACCGCCTAATAGCACAGCTAATAGGCCTTTGGCATGATTTTTGTATAATGACGATGATGATAATTGATAACAATAATTCACATCATTGTTCACATCAATGTGAATAGAACAAGCAAATGTTTACTTGATACCGTTATCCGAAGATACTTTAAAACCTGCATACATAAGTGGAGCTAACATTGATCTTTCACTTCAGATAAGTGGTTACGGCTTTTACACCTCAAATCGCAATTCATAAGCATCTTTCCCCAAAGTCCCAGAACCAGCTGATTTCAAAATAACTCGTGTACGTTCACAGATATACAGGGTGTAAGGGAAAATCCTCCCGAAAACTAATAGGGGTTGTTCAGTCCCTGAAACTGATCAATTTTCACACCGAAATTCTTCAAGAAATAAGATTGTTTTTTGCATTCTCTTTCTCATACAAATGGTCTGATCGATGTTGTAATTTTTATAGGGAATATTTAATTTACCTGTAAATATTTCTGCGTGAGTCTTGTTCAGTTTTGTTGACTTGAGCTGATCAAACCCCATAAGTTGCGAAAAGCTGTTCCTTACACCCTTTATATGTCTGCAAACGTTTTCGCGGAAAGATTCCCCTCATGTGCCTCGCATCTTACCACATCACAGTGGGAAATCAACTATGAAATCCTTAGAACTGTGTTCCAACAGACAGTTCGGGACATCTTCCAAGATGGCCGGAACTGTCATATGATACATCTTTGTATTTTTTTGCCAGACAGATTCACAAGATTAGCTATTTTAGGTTTTGGAGTGAATCATATGCCTAGTTTACGTGTTGCTTCTCACGTAACATATTTTTTGCTTCATATTTTATTTACAAATAAAGTTTAGAACTTCTTAAGAAATTTCCGTTTTATCCTCATATTTGACTGAACTCTCTTAGAGTCTATGATCTCTTTTAGTTTAAAATATTTAATTTGTAATAATCGAAGCTACATTCGAATGTAGGCTACTTTTTACCACAGGAAAATTCTTCAGGAAACCTCAACCCACGGGGAAAACCGCGTTACAGTATTGTATTAAAATAGCAAATATTTGAACTGTATGAAAGTGGCACAAAGTTATTTGGTATTTAGAATAATTGGCACTTATTCCACATACCTGCGGCGCCATAATTCAGCTAGTTGTTGTAGGATGCGCATACGCACGCGGGCGGCGTGTTGTCAAACAAAGCGGGATCACTGACTCACACACCCAAACGTGGCAAGTCTAGGAATGTTGCTAACCGTACTATACCAGCCACAACAATTCACTATTAGGGATACATACATATAATCACGCCTTTATCCCTAATGGGGTAGGCAGAGCGTAAACGATCTAAGCAAAGGTCGTTCCGTCTCGTCTAACAAAGTTTTGAGGGTTATTTTGGATATATTTGTAGGTATGTTGCTGTAGTGATAGGTTGTCAGTCCATCGCCGAAATTAAATAACAGCTTCGTGGTTTTTCTGCGACACATGCTGAGTCAGCGCCAATTTTCACTAACACGACATAACGCAACTACCACACACATACACCCACGCACGTACACACACACAGATACAACACTTATAAATGTTAATTAATAATTAGTTAAGCTCTAGTCTATAGTTTGTTGTAAATTTATCGTATGTTAATTTTTGTTTTTGTCACTTAACTGTATACATTTTCTTTTTTTGTTATTTTATGTCGTGTTGGAAATTAAATAAAGGTTTTATCTATCTATATGCATCTATCTACAATATACTGAAACACTCGGATCCCTTAGCTGGTTTTTACAGCATGCCTGGGAGGAAATGCTGCTGGCACATTCTATGTTTTTGTCTCGCTCCCAGGCCAGTATGGAACAAGGTATCTCGTTTACCTAGTTATTAAGCCTAGTATTTAGTTAGTTGCAAATCCGCATAGGTAACCTATAAATGCACTCAGAGGCGAGGCTTGATTAGGTCAGTGTTCAATGCCACTGCCGTTAACATTTACAAGTCGCAAACTAGTGCTGTCCTATCGATAGTGTACGTATCATATGTGAAAGGTTTATCGCTATCCATTAACAGGTTTAATTCTCTACATTACTCCCTCCCTTAAGGTGACGATACTAGCCAAGTGGCGCCCCCATTAGTAAAAATCAGAGCCCACTAAAAACGCAGTGAAACAGTCCTACAGAATCAAATTATAGAAAAACTGCGAATAACGGCCACCAAAGGCATTTTTTCTTCGTGTTACTATAACGAACTATCGCTAATTTATAAGGTTCTAAATTATTTCTTTTCTTCCATGCTGGACTGGGAGAGATAGAAAAACATAGAATGTTCCAGCTGCCCTTCCTCCCGGGCATGCTGTTGAAGTCAGCAAAAGGGACTCGAGGGTTACAGTGTATTGTAATTTAGGCGATGGGCTGACAACCTGTCACTATAGCAATACATATTACAATCTAAAATTGCCCTCAATTTTTGTCAGACGTGGCGAAAGCGCCTTTTACGAGGCGTTAAACGCTCTGCCTACCCCGTAAGGGATAAAGGCGTGATTTATGTATGTATGTATGTATGTCTAAATTATTTTTATAACTTTTATTTGTTTCTGTTGGACCGGATTTTCGATTCATTGTGTTATACCTAAAACCTGTCTTCTATTAAATTGGGAATAAATAACTAGCAGTCATAAGATGAAAGAAGTAATATATCTATAGTTAGGTATGAGGTTCTTTTATCAATGCTATCATTGATTGCTTATCAATCAATCCTAAAAAAACAATTTTGAAATACTATCTATCGATAGCATAACTATCGACATCTCTACATCACTCAGTTGCGCAAGGGCACACGCTAAACAAATTATATGCGTTAAGATTTACGAGTAGTTAAAACAGAAATCGAAACTTGAGTAGTGGTGTAATCTTACTACAGATGTACTAAGTATAACAGTAATAACAAGAATGAGTCAGCCAGTCAGTGCCCCGGAGTTTGTTGTCAAACATATTACAGATCTTGGCTACAGATAGCTTTTCGATCCGCGGTTTCACGGCGGTTCACTAAGTTTTCCCATGGAAATGAGTTATTTTGTAATTTAGGCGATGGGCTGACAACCTGTCACTATAGCGATACACATTATAATCTTAAATTTCGCCTCAATATTTGTCAGACGTGGCGTAAAAGCTTTCACTAAGTGTTTTACGCTCTGCCGGGGTAGTAAGGGTTAAAGACGTAAATTTATGTTTATATGTATATATGAGTTATTTTCCTGCTATCTAAAGAACTATGTGATGGTTGATTATCAAGATATTGATCCTTAGCCGATGGTTATTTGGAAGTGGCTACCCGTGGGCTACCCATACCACGGAATCTTCTTCTTCTGTTGAGTGGCTATGGAGTCTATCGACCCGATGAACCCTGGTGTCGGAGTTTTTAAACAGCCTAGTAGCACAACTATCAGGCCTCTGACATAGTTTGAGTAACGACCACTATCAAAGACAGCGACCGAGACCGACGGCTTAACGTGCCCTCCGGAGCACGAAATCTTTTTCTTTTCGGACAATCAGGTGATTCAGCCTGCAATGTCTTAACCAAACTGGGGAAAACATCACAAAGTGATAAATTCTCAAATATCAACTTTGTGTTTCCCCCCTGGGAATCGAACCCAGGACCTCCGGATCGGGAGTCCATGGCACTAGCCACTAGACCACGGAATGATTTGTGTATTGTTTTACGGTGTGACAAATAATTCCAACACACACTTTTAGATTCGCACATCATTATGAATGTTGTTATGTTATAAATGAATGATTTACCGTCGGTTATAATGACGGTATACCCTGTCAACTCGTTGGGTCGCAGCCAAGACACCAGTGAGACAGTGAGTCAGGTCTACCAGGAATTGAACCCAAACCTTCGGTTTCATATTACCTGTTTTATTCGATTACTTTTATTGTTGAGACGCAGAATCGTAAAATGATTGTTTTGGATGCAGTTAAGCTCTAAAAATGGCGGTTTTACCCGTTATAAGATAGTTATTAGGTACTTTCTCGTGCGTGGTGAACAGAAGCCTTCAAAGTTGATTAATTTCATTACAAATGAAAACAAATCTTTTCTCTCTTTGGGCAGCTCTCATAAGTAATCTGTGCTTTGGGCTATTTCGCCACACTAAATTAGAGATAAGAGATAAGAAATTTATTTCACAAAAATACAGTGTTTCTTACTTCGTTAAGTATGTCTTAATTAATTGTTTAGCGGTAGAATATATTCAGCGGCTAGTATCTTAATAAGTGTAAAACCTGTGCTAAGATACCAGCTACATCCTTTCTCGATGACTTACTGAAAGACTGTGTTGTTTAGGTTCAACTAATTGTAGTTATAAAATAACACCATATTGACAAATATAGTAAATACATAACATAACTAGCTTTTAAGTCTTCATCCAGATTCTGTATCTATCTGCGGGCACTTGTAAATGGCTCTGTTGATATATTTTTATGTATAAGTTATTGTCATCTAGCTGTAGGTGCTCTGAATTAATACAAATAAAATAAAATTGATTCAAATCGCAGTGTACAATACAATACAAAATTCTTTATTGCACAAAGAAACACATACAACAGAAATAAAAAGAAACAAACGTGACAGTACAATATAGGCGGCCTTATTGCTAAAGCAGCAATTTCTACCAGGCAACCTTTGGGTATAGAAATTGTACAAGCAGAAAGCGGGATAGTGCATATTACTACATATAATACTTAGACAATATTTACACACTATTAAATAAATATTTCAATAAAAAAATATACTGATACATATCTTATGATAAACTAATACATAATATATGCTACATAAGATAGGATACTCTATGTTATATATCAGAGAAATTGGTAGATAGAATATCACTACATATACTTACTTAAATGATACTTATAAATTAGACAGCTACACATTAAAAATTACAGTGTAGCGTAACATTAAAGACTACCTTTACCTTCTACCTAGCCTAGACATACACAGACACTCGTTAACAAACGACTAGATATCGCTTTTCGAACTGCCAACAGTCCCAGTCGTGCCCAACCACGATCCTTGTTCTCAATTATAGCAAACACGACGTTCTACCCGCAAGCTCCGACCCAGACCACGACCCAGAATCCACTTAGACCCACGAACAACGACCCAGAATTCAGTTAGAGCAATTTGTGTAATGGCCTGCTCCCCCAGTTGGGGGCGAATGGGAATTTAATCACGCTATTACTGGTCACTGGATGCGGGACTGTTTTAGTAGACAAGACATTTTGGGAAAGTTCGCCACCTTTTTCTTTTCCCTGTCCCAATTTACTGTCGCAGCAAATTTCCAAATAATTATTATTTTTTATTTCGCCAAACAGGTTTTATTTATTTTGATCAAATTCGTACTATGAATGGCAAGCTAAATGAACTAATTCGTAGCTTGATTAGATTTCTCGACTTAATAACATATTTGCTTCCATGCTGGCCTGGAAGCGAGAAAAAAATATAGAATGTGCCAGCAGCATTTCCTCCCGGGCATACTGTAAAAACCAGCGAAGGGATCCAAGGGTTTCAGTATATTGCAATTTAGGATATGGGCTGACAACATGTCACTACAGCAATATACATACAAATCTATCTTAAATAACGCTCAAAATTTTGTCAGGCGTGGCGGAACCTTTATTTAGGTCGTTTACGCTTTGCCTACCCCATTAGGGATAAAGGTGTGATAATATGTATGTATAACATGTATGTTGTGTTACAAATAGTTTCTTAAAAGTAGCTTTATAGTAGTTTCTCAAGTTAATGTTAATACTTTCTATATAGTCGAGTATTTTTTAACGCTTTAATTTTTATATTAGTTGTTTTGACAAGAAATAATTCAAACAAGGAAGTGCTTATATTACAACTTTTACCTTTATTTGCATTGCGTGTTTACTTATTTAATTAAATAGTGTCGATATGATCGCGTGACTACTAAATAAAGACATGGACGGCATGTTTGACAATCTTGTCAAACATTTAACTGTATTTCTTCCGACATTTCGACATTACACAGCTTTATTTAAAGACAGATCCGTGTAAATGCATATTTGTTGGAAAACACCTGCGTATTGCAACTTGGCGTCCTTATCAAGTATGAAATGCCAACCTTTCACCTTAACTACACCTTGGTTAACACAATTGAGATATGTGACAAGACGTCAAAATTCTACATTATGCTACTCTTATGTCATCATATCACATGTAGGCCCGTATTGGTAAACATCACTTGAGATTGACTGCTAGTTTGAGTTTTAGAATAGAATAACGTTTATTCATGAAACAATACAAATCTCAACATACAGTAAGTTGACTTATGTTATACATGAAAACATAATCATATTTTTATTGAATGCTCTGATCTGTATTGCACAAGAAATGGAGCTGACTCAGCATTTGTTACAAGTTATATCTATAACCAGTAACACTGATATTCTGTCAGCACCATAATCACTACATAGTATAAAACAAAGTCTCTTTCTCTGTCCCTATATCCCTATGTATGCAAAAATCTTTAAAACTATGCAACGGATTTTGATGCGGTTTCTTTTAATGGATAGAGTGATTCAAGAGGAAGGTTTATATGTGTAATACATGCATAATATAGTAGAGAAACACTTATAATTTCCGTGCGAAGCCGGTTCGGGTCGTACGGAATATAATAATACAATACACTATCTCAAATTTAAAATACATACTATAAATACACTACAATATTGAATATAATTAAACTACTTAGTGCGTTTCACGGGAGGTCGATAGTGCCTGAATACGACTCCCTGTGGCCAGAAATCACTTTTCAGAAACTCTCCTGCTATTTTCCCGGGGACAGATACGACAAAAGTTCTAAAAGATGTCAATCTATAGGTTTCCAGTTGCCGTATAAATTTCATTAAATTTCATTAGAGTTCGTATCAGAAATGTCATTTCAGTATAATTTGACCTGTCAAATCCATACTTAATATTGCTCTCAATCTTGAGATCGGTTTATAAATACGAGATGTAACTACCTGCGTGGTCTAGTGGTCAGAGCCATGGGCTTACGAAACGGAAGTCCTGGGTTCGATTCTTAAAGGGGACACAAAGTTGATATTTGTCAATTTATCACTTTGTGAGATTTTCTCCGGTTTGGATAGGACAATGCAGGCTAAGTTTAATGTATTTTGTATTTATTTATTCAATTTAATAAAACTAAATTATTACACCATTCATAAATTAATAGATATAAATATGCGTCTTATTATCAAGTGTTCCTGTAACCCAAAAAGACCTAGGCCTGTCTGTGATAGGCTAGCCACAAACGAAACAATTTTTGTTTCTTAACTAAATTATAATTACTTTGCGGTGCACTAGTTAGTGATAATTTAATAAACATGCAAAGATGTATAAAAAATAAATAGTTAAAGTTTAATATATTTTTTTATAAAATAATATTTAAAATAAAACAACACCAGTATGCATTATAAGCATAAAGCAACCTAACCATTGACAATATCAGATTAAGTTAATTAAATTCATATTTTATTTTAATTTATTTGGGAAAAGAAACAGTTATACAATGGGTAGAACAGCATAAGTTTTACAAACTGTTAAAGTTATTTCTAAATGTACAACCAACTAGTATTTCCACATTTTACAGTTATTTCTAAATGTACAACCAACAAGTATATTATCATGTCTATAAATGATAATTCTTTACACCTGACTTTTACTAACATATATTGTAGAATCTTTAGCTTTTTCTTCCCACCGTACATGCTCAGCTGCTCGCAAGATGATAATAAAAATGATAAACATAATAACACCTTGCGTTGTTTGGATAATAAACACGTTGGAGAGAATGAGGAAACTTCGCAAGACCTGTAATGAAAGTAATCATGGCTTTCAACAAGAAAATTGCAGGAACTAAAGGAATGGAACATTCTATGTTTTTCTATCTCACCCATTCCAGCATGGAAGGGTACAAAATTAATTTTAAATTTATTATTATTACAAAATATTAACAAATTATTAAAAAAAGCCAGCTGTGAATGTGGAGAACCATTGCAAACCATGGCGCACCTTACCAACTGTACCGCGTGTCCGACCATCTGTTCACACGAGGACTTGCTTGATAGCAACCAGAGAGCCACTACTGTAGCTGCTTTCTGGGCAAGCAAGATTTAGCCCTGTGTTCCTTGCCGACACGAAAGAAGAAGACATACATAAAAACACTCCTTTATCCCTAATGGGGTAAGCAGAGCGTAAACGACCTAAACAAAGGTCGGTCTGCCACGCCTGACAAAGTTGTGAGGGTTATTTAAGATAGATTTGTAGGTATATTAATGTAGTGACAGGATTGTCAGCCTATCACCTAAATTGCAATATACTGAGATCCTCGGATCCCTTAGCTGGTTTTTACAGCATGCCCGCGAGGAAATGCAGCTGGCACATTCTATGTTTTTCTATCGCTCCCAGTCCAGCAAGGAAGAATATGATAATTTTAAACCATATAATTACTTGAAAGTCACAGCGTCTAGACCCTATACAAGAGATCACGTCTGCTTTCGATATGACAATAGTTCCACTATCTATTATTCACCATTTGAATTCATGTTCCCGAGGCGGTCTGTGTCAAGTCTAGCTCTCAATGGCATAGGTACAACAGTGTGGGGTACGATTTCCTTAGCAGACTCTTCTATTGTGAATGAAATGCTATTTACATCCATACATATACATACGAGTACATACATATTATCACGCCTTAATCCCAGAGCAAAAACGACCTAAACAAAAGTCGTTCCGCCACGTCTGACACCTTTTGAGGGTTATTACAGATGATATAAGAATTTTATTGCTATGGTGACGGGTTGTCAGCCCATCGCTTAATTTGCAATACACTGAAAACCTCCAAACCCTTAGCTGGTTTTTACAGCATGCCCGGGAGGAGATGCAGCTGGCACATTCTATGTTTTTCTATCGCTCCCAGTCCAGCATGGAAGTAATACATACATATGTTGATAAGATAACCGCAATATAACTTTCACGAAATTGGAATGCAAAATATTTTATGTAAAGTAGGTAAAACACATAGATACGATAAGGTAAAAATACTTTATTGCACTTAAGAAAACAAATCATACAACACAACAGATAATAATAAAAGACAAGTACAACATAGGCGCTCTTATTGCTAAGGTAGCAATTTCTTCCAGGCAACCTTTGGGTTTTGCACATAGTTTTTAACTCTCAATCAAACTACTAAGTATCATGTTTAAAACACTAGCGCCAAACGAGTTACTTATCCCTGGAATGCGGAATGCCCTAAACTCAAGACAACCTATCGTAAATAATAAAAATATGAAACTATTATAAAGCACTGGAGACTGACAGCTAGTTCGAGTTTGTATCAGAAATGTAATTTCAGTACAATGTGGTTTGTCAAATCCATACTTAATATAAGATAAAAAAAAGATAAAAAATAATTTATTGCCTTATAAAAAAACAAATACATTTCAGACATAACCTAACTTAAAACTATCAAATCAGGCAAAAGGGAGTGACTCAGCTTTATGCATGCGTAGAGTCGCTGCACGACACTACGTAGCGCTGATTTTCAGTCACCCCCTTCTCTTTAAGGTCTTAATGAAATATCGCTCTCAATCTTGAGATCGCTTTAAATACGAGCCTTAGATCGCAACATAGCCATAAGAATACGTAGGTAATATTTTCTATATAAAGCCTTTTTATCTCATGCGATCAAATCCAATACAATAACACACCCAAATAACATCGTTACATGTTACCGAGAACTCTTCCGTCTTAACAATGGTATACAAGATAATGGTATGTCGGACAGCCTCTTCAAACGTTCGATTCACACTTCTTCGGTCGGCTATTGTGAAACTAGGGCTATTTTCGGCCGTACCGGCTGAAATGCGATCTTCTAATCATATTTTCACACCGCTTTCAACATCCCAATGTTTGATAGGAGGTGAGTGAAGTGAATTCAAAAATGTAGTCACGCCTTTATCTCTTTCGGGTTAGACAGACCGTTAATGACCTACCTAATAGAAATAGTTACAAGTGCGTAAGATTCGTTTTTGTAACTACAACAATACCGTTGCTGGCCAGAAACATAAGGGTTTCTATTTCTAGCCTTTTGACCCGCAATATGTTATTAAAATGGGTTTCATACAATTTCGCGACTAAAAGTTGAAATTAAAAAACTTTGAGAATTCAGTTTGACTTACTAGTTTATCACAGCACCAGCCGCGGAAAAAGTTCAGGATGACGCTAATTTTCTAGTAGCATGTGCTCTATATTTGGTCAAACTGGCAATTAGTCTACACGCATTTCGTCAAGCCACCACCTTTTACCATTATCTGAACAGTTGATGTCACATAAATGGTATACCATGAGAACTCTATTCAAAATACATGAAAAGAAATCATACCGTACATACTTATATAATAACGCCTTTATCCCTTATGGGGTAGGCAGAGCGTAAACGACCTAAGCAAAGATCGTTCTGCCACGTCTGACAAAGTTTTGAGGGATATTTAAGTTAGATTTGTAGGTATAATGCTGGTTGTAGGCCCTATCGCCTAAATTGCAATATTTTGAAACCCTCGGATCCCTTAGCTGGTTTTTACAGCATGCCCGGTAGAAAATGCAGCTGGCACATTCTTTGTTTTTCTCTCGCTCCCAGTCCACCATGGAAGTAAGTATCATACCGTACATTTCTTATATCAAATTATCCAATCTCTTCATCATATTTGTTTAAAGTTAACAAACCTCCTTTCCCCCAGACGAACTATTCTAGAATCTAGACTTAGGTCCCAGCTGGATCTATATCTGTGTCGGTATCCTAGCAACCGTAGCCAGAGGTCGTTGACCCGGCTACAGCTGTGTTTGTGTTTACTTTATACACAATGGTTTTAATACATTTGTTGCTTGTATCGGGATCTTTACTTTAATGAGATTGGTAGGTACTAGGATTATAGAGGTATTGTCTATGATAGTTGTCGAGAGCCCGATGGTGTAGTGGATAGGGCCGCTGCCTCCTGAGCGGGAGGTCGTGGTTCGAATCCCACCACGTACCAATGTGATTTTCGGTTTTCGAATTTCATATGTACGTTTATTCGGCGTTTTTTCCGTGCTTCGGAAGGCACGTTAAGCCGTTGGTCCCGGTTAATATCGTTTAATACCGTAGATATTAGTCGTTAAGCCATGTCAGAGGCCAGTGCTAAGCATTGGCGGCTTGAAAACTCTGACCTAATCTAGGATTGGGTCTGGTTTCCCTTCTGGGTTGCGGAGGTCAGATGGCAGTCGCTCTGTGTAAAAACCAGTACCCTCGTTCAATCCCCTAGATTAGGTAGCCGACCCCGTTAAATACGGGATAAGGCTAGGGATATGTATGTCTATGATAGTTGTAGTCCTGTCTAACTGCCACTGTAACTGCCTCTGTATAATAGTCAGAGCCATGGGCTTACAATCCGGAAGTCCTGAGTTCGATTCCTTGATGGGGAACACAAAGTTGATATTAGTCAATTTGTCACTTTGTGATTTTTACCCCAGTTTTGTTAGGAAATTGCAGGCTGAATCACCTGATTGTCCGGAAAGAAAAAAAGATTCCGTGCTTCCGAGGGCACGTTAAGCCGTCCGTCCCGGCCGCTGTCTTTGATAGTGGTCGTTACTTACTCCATGTCAGAGGTCTAATAGCTGTGCTACTAGGCGGTTTGAAAACTCTGACACCAGGGTGTATTACTTGTATAGTTAGTATTACTTGTATTAAAACCATGCATCTTATTCCTTATTATTATTCGTGTATGTGGGCAGACCATTAACGGGTGTGGTGTTCTATAATTTACACGATGACCTAACATCTCACCACTAAAGCAGTAAACCTAATCTGCTTTCATTAGACTGTTAAGCCCTTGCCTACCCCGAAAGGGACACAGGCATGATTGTATGTGTGCAATGTCCGGTAAATCCTCGTGGATCCGGTAAATCTTTCCATGAGTGATGGTCATGCCTGATGGATGTATCTCGTATGTCAGATTTCGGGACATTTGTCATGTCATGTCATAGTGGACAAGTATGGTGGACATTATACATTGCTATACGTGGTGTAAGGGACAGCGTCCCGCAAACTGATAGGGGTTGCTCAGTCAACAACACTGAACAACTATCAGCAGGATTTTTTTTCAGGATGCGAAAAAATAAAGTTTTTCCATACTAATTGTCTGATCGAGGTGAACATTTTGTATGGAAAAACCTTTTTTTTCTCTTCTTGAAAGAATTTCCTGGCGGAAGTTGTTCAGTGTCATTGACTGAGCAACTCCTATCAGTTTGCGGGACGCTGTCCATTAAACCTGGTATAGGTAGTTACTGTATTTATTTGCATCTGTGATCTAGAGATTTGCTTGGGCTCGGGATACGGAGGTCGTAGGTTTGGTTCCGATAGGGTTGCGCCTAAACCATACACGACGAAAAAAAAAACTGTTTTATAGGGTAAGCAAGCCATACATACTACTTCGATAGTTTCTTTGATGGATATATAAAGTCAAAGATATACTAGTATAGTAGACATTTTCTTAAGTTCTGACAAATTATGAGAATAATTTGAGAAAGGATTGTATTTGCTGTTGTGTCAGCACAACTGCACAACACAAATTCCGGTAACTACGCAAAATGCCAATTTCGCAAAATGTCCCCCTGTCTGATAATGTCCCTTTCGAAAAATGTCCACACTATGAAAATTTTCTAAGTCTTTTCAGTAGCTGGCCACTTGATTTAAACTAAATGTATCAAAAAATGGTAATTTTGTGAAAGGTAACTTTGCGAAGTAACGCCAAATTCACCTAAAACCCCCATTTCTGAACTTTACTATATGTCTGGAAAGTTAAACAACTGTTACATTTAACTGGGTAATGGGAAAGTTTTGGGTATTCAAAATTCTACTAAATTGGTTCACAATGTTCAAATTCTTAGCTTAACCGTTTTTGGCGTCGTAGCTTGAACTTTACTTGGATAAAAGCTTTTCTTCAAGAACTATGAAAGAAGTTATAAAATACCACTTGATTATACTCGACACTCCATTTTGCACTTAGTCAGCTGTTATGAGTACAGTCGACCGCAAAAGCATAGCAATATTTCTGGACTGTCATTATTTGCATCGGTGAGTCTATCCTTATTTTAAAAGTGAATTATGTGACCTTGCGAAAAGCCTGGTTTAGTGCAACCGTGAAAGAGGTAGTAAAATTATTGCCATATAAGACGAGCCACTTTAAGTCTCACAGTAGGCAACGTGCCCTTAATCAATACCGTTGAATGTGGCTCCAGTAGTGAAAGAGAATTTTATTTTAAGGTGTTAGGTCAGCTAATAGGCGCCATTGACCATATGCTTGTTTAAGTTTACCACGTTTACCAGTGATAACTACATAGTATCCCTATGTATGCTTAGATCTTTAAAACTACGCAACAGATTTTGATGCGGTTTCTTTTATTGGATAGAGTGATTCAAGAGGAAGGTTTATATGTATAATAAATCCATAATATAGTATAGAAACACTGATGGTTTCCGTGCGAAGCTGGGTCGGGTCGCTTGTTTTGTCTAAACCCTTTACGGCATACGAGTCTTAAATAAAATATGACCACTATATTTCTATCAGATTTTTTATTCAGTAAAAGCTTAGATTAAAAGTAACTAAACCAAAATTAAATATCAAAAATGGGTTGTCATATTTGGACTCGTATGCGATATTATCATTACGATCACTCGGTTTTATGTGTGCGCCTGTACCAACCCAGACGATCTAACTTTAGAACAATCAGAGTTCTTAAAAGGCTTCATATGATTCAAGACATTTATTTCGAAGCCATATTGAAGACAAACTTCATGGGTGCCAACTGGGCGGTCTTTATTTGTAAAACAATTAATAATACTATGCCTATAGGCTAAATTATCATACATACATACATAAAATCACGCCTTTACGGGGTAGGCAGAGCGTTAAACGCCTCGTAAAAGGCGCTTTCGCCGCGTCTGACAAAAATTAAGGGGAATTTTAGATTGTAATGTGTATTGCTAATGTGTAGTGACAGGTTGTCAGCCCATCGCCTAAATTACAATACACTGTAACCCTCGAGTCCCTTTTGCTGTCTTCTACAGCATGCCCGGGAGGAAGGGCAACTGGAACATTCTATGTTTTTCTATCTCTCCCAGTCCAGCATGGAAGAAATTATCATAATTTATCCTATATGTTTCCCAGTCAGTATAATACTTGGTATATTCAAAGGCCCACCACAGACACGACCATAAGTTTTCAAGTGTACGAGTAAATGTGTGAAGTGAACCCAAAAACACAATGTGTAGTAAAAAATAATCACGGTCATCTTCCATGCTGGCCTGGGAGCGAGAGAAAAACATAGAATGTGCCAGCTGCATTTCCTTACGGGCATGCTGTAAAAACAAGCTAAGGGATCTGAGTTTTTCAGTATATTGTAATTAGGGCTGTCACTACAGCAATATACCTACAAATCTATCTTAAACAACCTTCAAAACTTTGTCAGACGTGGCGGAACGACCTTTGTTTTGGTCGCTTACGCTCTGCCTGCACTATTAGGGATAAAGGCGTGATTATATGTATGTATGTAATTTTCACTAAGGTCTCATCAATCATTGCTCTTATCTTTACCACGATCATATAATTGAAACTGCTTTAAAAAGGTGTCTAATTATTACCTCATCAAGCTATCTGCCTACGCATACAACATTCACTCGAATGCTCACTCATGAGCTTTCAACTTCCTTTGAATATTGAGAAGTAAGTGTGTACTCGTAGATTGCTGCTTTCATTTACCTTGTTTGTGGCAGGTTTAGACGCAGTGCACCAATGTACAGCATGATGTATATAAAGTGTGTGAGTATAGGGACTTAGGCTGTCCGTAGCGTAGACAATGCGATGCGACCGTGTGACAGCAGCCTTCCGGTCATTGTCTGTCCTGCCTGGCGCATGGCGGTGCGATAGGAATAATCAGCCATTGCGGCCTGGTATACAGTGGATAGTAATCCTACCTACAACATGTAACAGAAAGGGTGGGTATTTGCACCCGAAACGATATGAACCAGCCCATAAAGCTGAATAACTTTCCTAAAGGAACATACATACATACATACATACTATCACGCCTGTATCCCTAATGGGGTAGGCAGAGCGTAAACGATCCAAACAAAGGTCGTTCCGCCACGTCTGACAAGTTTTGAGGGTTGTTTAGAAATAACTGTATATTGCTGTAGTGACAGGTTGTCAGCCCATCGCCTAAGTTACAATATACCCTCGAATCCCTTAGCTGGTTTTTACAGCATGCCCGGGAGGAGATGCAGCTGGCACATTCTACGTTATTCTATTGCTTCCAGTCCAGCATGGAAGCTCCTAAAGGAACACAGATCGAAATGCGCAAAAAAGACCTTCCATGCATAATGCATCAAAATCAATCAATCAAAATCTTCCATGCTGGACTGGGAGTGATGGAAAAACATAGAATGTGCCAGCTGCATCACCTCCAGAGCATACTGTAAAAACCAGCTAATGGATTCGAGGGTTACAGTATACTGCAATTTTAGGCGATGGGCTGACAACCTGTCACTAAAGCAATATACGTCATGATCATCTGTAATAATCCTCAAAACTTGTCAGACGTGGCGGAACGACCTTTGCTTAGGTCGTTTACGCTTTGCCTACCCCATTAGGGATAAAGGTGTGATTATATGTATGTATGTATACAAAATGCATCAGCTGATAGTGCGTGTAGAATAACACGACATATTTTTTCGTATTTCGACCTATGTATGTTCCTTTGAGAAAGTTGTTCAGTTTCATGGGCTGGTTCCTTTCGGGTGCATATACCCTCTCTGTCACACGTTGTATACTGATTTGAGTTTATAGGAAGAATCAGAAGTCGTTGCTGGTCCTATAGTTCAGTAGTGATCCAGCCAGGTTTTGAGGGGTTTAGGTGCGTTGTTTTACGTATATATTTATTATCATTTACAATAAACTTATATCTTACAATTTTCATTTTACTCTAAATATCAACATGGGCAAAGTTATACTGCTAAGGTATTTTAAATTGTCTTCATTATATTACCCCAGATTATTTCTGACTGAAAACCGGACAAATATGTTATTGTCCGGTTTTTAAACTGCAAATAGTTCATACTAAAACCAGTAAATTTCTAGTGCAGAATATTTCAGTTTTTTTTTTTTAATTTCATACTACACTGCATACTTTACAAAATAAGCTCTGTACATAATCACTACATAGTATAAAAGAAAGTCGCTTTCTCTGTCCCTATATCTCTATGTATGCTTAGATCTTTAAAACTACGCAACGGATTTTGATGCGGTTTCTTTTAATGGATAGAGTGATTCAAGATGAAGGTTTATATGTATAATACATGCATAATATAGTAGAGAAACACTGATGATTTCCGTGCGAAGCCGGAGCGGGTCGCTAGTTTTCCTATAAATGTTAATTTTCTTTATTCCGCCGAACTGAACCTCCTACGACACCATTTTCTCAGAAAATATAAAGCTTGATGCAAATTACTAAACCGAAATGGATGCAAAGTTAATATTGTGAACGGAAACATAGGATCCCATATAGGGAATGTTGCTGGTGACGTAAACGACTAATTACTAAGTTTTCCTAAGTATGCAGGCTTTATAATTATTCTTAGTAATGTAAAGAGGAGATAAAAGTATAATTGTAAGAAAAAACACACAAGGAATATTTTTATGTTATGGTAAAGGACTAGGAAGTTATAATTACTGTGTTTTGATACCAGGCGTAAGGGACAGCGTCCCGCAACCTGATAGGAGTTGCTCAGTCAACGACACTGAACAACTTCCACCGGAAAATTCTTTTAGAACCAGTAAAAAAAGATTTTTCCACACAAATTGTTCACCTCGATCAGACAATTTGTATGGAAAAGCCAATTTATTCGTTGTCGCTTCCTGAAAAAAATCCTGCTGATAGTTGTTCAGTGTCATTGACTGAGCAACCCCTATCCGTAAGCGGGACGCTGTCCCTTACACCCGGTAAAGGTTTTGTACCGGTCGCTACCCTGCAGCCTACAGGGATACCCAACACAATAGAATTCTATTCTCTATGAAAGTATCTTTGTATAGAATACAGAAGTAAGTTTTAGTACAGACTAGAGACCCGTCCCGGCTTCGCACGGAAATTATCAGTGTTTCTTTACTATATTATGCCTGTATTATACATATAAACCTTCCTCTTGAATCACTCTATCCATTAAAAGTAACAGCATCAAAATCCATTTCGTATTTTTAAATATTTATGCATACATAGGGATATAGGGACAGAGAAAGCGACTTTGTTTTATACTATGTAGTGAAGTAACAATTAATTCGTTTGTAACTGTTTGTTAAGAGTAAACAAACACAACGCAACTCAAAACAGCTGTTATTATTCAAAACTGCTGACGCAGAACTCGGCAAATACTTGCCTAACTAGGTCTTGCGGTAATTTCAGTGGTAAACTTTAACAACAGTAAATAATATATGTAAGTGATATTAATCATTGTGATACAGGAAAATTCCTATTAAAATTATTATTTCATGAATTCTAGGTAAAACTTTTTTGTTTTTACTAAGTTTTATATTTGATCCATAATATTACCTTATCTTCCATGCTGAATTGAGAGCGGCAGAAAATCATAGAATGTGCCAGCTGCATCTTTTCCCGAGCATGTTGTAAAACTAGCTAAGGGATCCGAGCGTTTCTGTATATTGCAATTTAAGCGATAGGCTGACAACCTGTCACTACATATCTAATACAAATCTATCTTAAATAGCCCTCAAAACTTTGTCAGACGTGGCGGAACGACCATTGTTTAGGTTAGGGATAAAGGCTTGATTATATGTATTTTTATCAGAAAACCCAAAAAAAACACGTGAATCTTTCCATCTATCTGTTTGGTGGAAAACACTAACTTCGTTCAAATTGAAGACAAACTAAAAACTAGCTAATCGAAATTTTAGAAAGAGACAACGCTATACACACAAAATATTTCTAATTTGGGAGTAAACACATCCAATCCGTAACCTTTAAGTCGTGACGAATTACATACATTCGTAGATGTCCTTAATAGAATTTCTCTACAGGTAGATCTATCTACCGGGTGTGTAAGGGACAGCGTCCAGCAAACTGTTAGGGGTTGTTTAGTCAACGAAACTGAACAACGTTCACCAGGAAATTATTTCAGGTGATAACAAAATTTATTGAACTTCCCATACAAAATGACCACCTCGATCAGACAATTTGTATGAAAAAGCAAATTTCTTTTTACTCTCTCGAAAAAATCCTGTTGATAGTTGTTCAGTTTCATTGACTAACCAACACCTATCAGTTTGCGGGATGCTGTCCCTTACACCCCGTATAGTAAGAATACCTGTGTTACCTTTAGTAGTATCATATTTATTTATTTATAACAATAATAATATGACTGTTTACACCTTAAAAAAAAAACAAGATGACACAGGTAACCCAAAAATGACCAAGATCTGTGTTAGGGTTAGCTACTTGCGTAAATTATATGACAGGAGGACTACTCGACGTGTTCTTCTGTGTATTGTCTATTTTATGTTGTGCTTATTAGTATTTAAAAAAAATATAATTAAGGAGGGATTGTTTTATCTTAATCTATAAAAAAATCAAATACTAAAAAAGTGAGTTATACAGTTCATCGAACTTTCTATATTCTAAATCATGCAAGTACAATTTTATCTTTCTGCTTAAGGTTTGGCGGCAACGGGAATATTGTTGTGATACTGATTCTGGGCTAGTGTTAGAGGGTTGAAAAGTCTTAATGATTTCTTTAATTTCTTCTGGCAAGTGTTCATAAATTCTAGGTGCTATAGAACTAAAGTGTCTGCGGGCTGACGCAGTACTTATTGTCCATATGTCGCCCTGCTGTCGTGCCAGCAGTGGCATACTAACTGATCCACCTGCCAGGAAGCTCATCCTGCAACGTGCCTTGGTATGCCAATGGCTGATTATTGTGATAGCTATAATGTTACTATGCTGGATATATTGAAAGCCAATTAATTGCATGAATTAGACACGCGTCATAAGATATTTGACAACAACTTTTGGAGACGCTGTGCTCCGAAATAACTATATTTATATAATAAAGAAACGAATAAAAATAATGTGACCAAGTACTTTACCACCTGAAAAATTTTAACCTTCTTCTATGTATGTCCCAAATTATATAACAAAAAAGCATTTTGGTTGGGTATACAATACGTATACGTACATAATATAATTATTGTAGATTGAATTGAGTTATCCTTGTAATACTAAATTAAGTATAACATCAAAATACCCACAGGTATTCCTGCACATTTGTCCTTACTTCCGTATACCTGTTAAGGAAGTGCAATGTAAACTAATATAATAACAGCACCACATGCTGTACCGCGTATGTCATTGCCACCGCATGTGGCTGATAGCTAATCTTCCATTGGACTAATTTTTATCGGAAGCTGACCGATAAATGCAATTTTTCCAGCAATAGTCATTGATCTCTTCAGAGTCAACGGTCTTTCCTTATTGCTGTATCTGACGACATTTACTTGCAATCAATATTTATTAACGTAATTTTCCTGATTTATTTTTAATTTGCTCTATTCTGGGATTGCCACAGGGAATTTCAAAATACCAAACCATCGTCGAAGTAATTAATAAAAACAACTTAATCAACCTTACTGATAAAATCTAGAGAGCGACGTATTTCCTCGATTATATTAAAGGTGACAGTATTTTGATGACAATCTTATATCCTTATTCCTTCTTTCTCTTTTCTCCTTCCGCTCAAACTTCCAGGAAATGTAGATACATCAGAATGCGAACCACGTGTTTCTCTATCACCTGAGTCAAGTTAACAGAATCGTAGGCGGTGCGTACCGCATCAATGAATAGATTTGCAACATTACCATATGGTTGTAATACTGGTTTAGTTTGTCAATAGCCTCCGTGTGGTCTAGACGCGTGGTGTTCAGCTAGGAAAATAGGGTACGTTTTAAATAAAGTTGACTTGAGGATCATATTTTTGTGTATAAATCTAATTTTAAAAAATAAATCAAGAAACTTCGCTTATGAAATATATTTGTTTAATTTTGTGTAGGTTACAACGAATCGATATAGTCAGATATTTTCGAACCAAAATTAAATGTGAATCAAAAGTGCAGTGACTTAAAATAAGTGTTTATCAAAAATGGTAATGGAACCAGCTCAGCAAGCCAGGTTTTGGCCACTGTCCCCAAGACTATGGCGGCGGAGCAACGAGTACTCCAAGGTGGTATTCGAACCTCGTAGACCACCACTGTCACCCATCGAAATTCGGAGAAAAGACAAGATTGACACGACACCAGACTTGTTAAGAAGGAGTGTCATCAAAGATCGCTTAGATCATTTGAATTTGGAAGATAAAGAGGAGCATAAACGATGGAGCGTTGACACTAAGCCTCCGAAGAAGGAAGTGAAGAAGATTGAGGAAGTGGTGAAATTACGGGTGAAGAAGCAGAGGCAGCCGCGGCCGAATAGTCTGCAGCTGCTCTTATGCCCTTCATCATCAGGACATTACAGCAGCAACACTTGGAGATACACCAGAGTCAGGTCAAGGAGGTTCGTTATTTTGGGTTGTGGCTAACTTTTGGTGGTTTTTACTAACTTTATGATTAGCGAAAGGGGAATACTAACAAAAGCTTGCTTTAAGACCACCATATCTATTTACGTTACGTTTCATCTCTTACGTTTGTTTAATCTAATTTCGACAAAAGTTAATCCATAGTCTCAAATGTAGCCGTCCTCTTTGCCCTAATAACATCTTGTTCACTTCCAACAATCCTTTTATCTTTTGTTTCGTAGTTTGTTTTGACTTCGCTAAACAAGAAAACTGGTAGTGAACACGTAACCCCGAATTTTCGTTGATCCGTTGCGACATTCAGGATCTATTTCCAATAGTGCGCTTTCAATCTGCTCGAAATCCATGGCAGCTTTTGTTTGAATTGTATATCATAGGTTAGGTTAATTCAATGAGCTTCGATTTTGAATGTAAGCAATAAATGTCGCATGGCATTAAGCCTCCCTTTGTATTGTACATTGTGAAATAACCTTTTATTATATTAAAAAAAACACAAATTAAGTAAACACGGAATTTGCAGTTGTCTTGCTAGAGTTTTCCCATTTTTTCGATGGACGTGACTAAGACAACGATACACAGTTTTATCAGTAGAACCCTTCTAAATTTGTCAGACGTGGCCGATTCGGCTATTAATAGCAGTTGCCAGTCTGCCAGCCCCTTTCTGATTCATATTTTTGCATTTTGAGCAGCAATGGAAGTCGTTCAGTGTTGTTAGCACCATCGGGGATACATCCAGTTAACGTTAACCCATTTTCGATGTTCTTAATCCAGCAGTTAACTGGCGAGTTTAACTGACCACTTCCGCGGTTCAAATTATTTAGAATTTAATCACCACCGTTTATTAGGGTTATTATCGCTTGATATATGTATTCTGTTTGTTTAAATAAACAGTGAAAAGGAAATCTTCATTAAATTTGATGTATGAGCTCATATTAATAAAATTTGTTAAATTACGTTATTAATTATGTGCTTGGCCGTTTGTGTATGCTTTTGCTATTTGTTTAGGCTTGTATAACGTACATTTGTTGTGTCTAAATAAAAGAGAAATTTATGATATTGAAAATTTGAGTCAAGTTTGTGTAGATTCTTTTTAATTTATGTAATAAACAAAAGTCAATACAAAAACTTGATACATTTTTGTATTAAAAGAGTACAAAGTCAGTTAAAGGATGTTAGTAAAGGGTATTTTTCATAATTCATCTCAGTTCGTAACCTTTAATATTAAAAACAAACATGTAGAAGTATATCAAGACCACACATCGCTCATTGCGTCACTCCGAAGGGCAGCGATGCCCAAAGGGTGTCGTAGTGTCACCCACTCAGCTGCGCCCACGCACCAAGCCGTGACGAAACTAATGGGCCGCCCTAATCAGTCGCCGTTGATTGGAATGGACAAGGAGTTCTTTATTCCGTCATGAATGTCCGATTGGGTAGTTCATTTTTTATAGATGAGTGGCCAGTTTGTGCAGGGTTTTGAAAATTCATGTCTATGGTAGATGTTTCTACCATCATTAAAAAAACTACTAAAAGTCTCCATCAATACAAAAATAAACAATCAAAATACCTTTATTTTGAGGCCCTGATTGATTTCGCAATGTCAAAAAAAAATTTAACGTATGATAGTTTTTATTACTTCCATGCTGGACTGGGAGCAAGAGAAAAACATAGAATGTGCCAGGTGCTTTTCCTCCCGGGCATGCTGTAAAAACTAGCTCAGGGATCCGAGGGTCTCAGTATACTGCAATTTAGGCGATAGGCTGACAACCTGTTACTACAGCAATATACCTAAAAATCTATCTTAAATAACCCTCAAAACTTTGTCAGACGTGGCGAACGACCTTTGTTTAGGTTGTTTACGCTCTGCCTACCCCATTAGGGATAAAGGCGTGATTATATGTATGTAGTTTTTATTGCTCAATAAAAATACAAAAATAACTGCCAAATTAAATATAGAACGTTCGTTGAACGAGCCCATACTTTTATTATATTACGTGCTATGAAAACAAACGGTTTATCTTGAAGATCAACATCCATCGATTATATAACAAGACATTTCGTATTTCGTACTCGTCTAACACTAGTAATGGAAGAAGCAGTAATGCTATTTTCGTGTATCCCTATGAATAAATCTGGCGATAATAACAGGTCTACCGGGAGAGAATCAAAACCACGTCTACCTATCTACTCAATCCATTGCTTTGGTTTAACGAACTAAGAAAGCTTCCTCTCTTATGAAATCATCAATGTACGCTGATTTTGTTTTATTTTAGTCCTTGAGGTAATAGTAGCGTGCTCTTTAACGATTTCAGGGCACGGTATGAATCATTTGATTACGCATTCTAGGCGGGGAAAGCGACACTCCTCTCCCTATTTATTAAAAAGTAATGGGATTTTTGAATACCTATCTACAAATAATTCTAGAATAGAACTCGGCATTCTAGAAAAAAATAAGTCGTGCTATTCATTCGTCAGAAAACTAAATATTCAAATTATGATTCCAAAGTCTGCGACGAGGAATACTGCCTCCCGTTCCCTGGATTGATCTAGGTCGAGTTTTAAACCGCGGGAACAGATGTGAAGGGTGTGATGTGATATACACGGTTCACACGGTAAAAATAAATATTACCAGCCTACCTTGTTACTTCCATAGTGGACTTCCAGCTGCATATCCTCCCGGGCATGCTGTAAAAACCAGCAAAGGGATTCGAGGGCTTCAGTATATTGTACATTTAGGCGATGGGCTGACTACCTGTCACTACAGCAATATACTTACAAATTTATCTTAAATAACCCTCAAAACTTTGTCAGACGTGGTGGAACGACCTTTGTTTAGGTCGTTTACGCTCTGCCTACCCCATTAGGGATAAAGGCGGATTATATGTATGTAAGTGCTTTGTTAAGACTCATATTTATAAAACGATCAAATGACTGAGAGCAATATTAAGTATCGATTTGACAGGTCCCTTTGTACTGAAATGACATTTCTGATACGGACTCGAACTTACTGTCTGTCTCAAGTGCAGTTTATAATTACGGGCCTAAAATTCGAATTGAAATGAGTAATCGCAACCACGAGACAACCTTGGCAGATAAAACATTACATTAAATTAGACCTGTCATCTATTCCATTCTTCTCTATTATTTCCACCAATTTTGGCCTGCAATTAGGACTTTATTAGCCTGCATTAATAATCATATGTAAAGTCTTTCGCAAAACAAATTGGGTGTTGATATTTGAATACTTATATGGAAAGGCCAAACAAAAAAAAATTGTTTTACTAACAAAAAATAAGAGTAAGAAAATTTCTCGAGAAATTAATTTAATTTGTTTCAAAGCGAAATAGTGTTAGTACTAATAAAATATCTTGATATGAAAATAAAAATAACTTTCTCCCATCAAAATCGACTTATAGTATTTATTTTTTACATTCATCACATGCATGTTTGGCGAGGAAAATAGTAGTTTTAGATATCGGTAGAAAAGTCCGCTTTCTGCTCTCAAACAAATATGACTATGTATGTGTTGTGTTATGACATCAAGGACATGTACGCTTGATACTTGAATCAAATATCTTTGACGATATATATTTGAATCAAAGATCTTCCATGCTGGACTGGGAGTGAGAGAAAAATGTGCCAGCTGCTTTTCCTCCAGAGCATGCTGTAAAAACCAGCTAAGGGATCCGAGGGTTTCAGTATATTGTAATTTAGGCGATGGACTGACAACCTGTCACTACAGCAATATACGTACAAATCTTTCTTGAATGGCCCTCAAGACTTCGTCAGACGTGGCGGAACGGCCTTTGTTTAGGTCGTTCACGCTCTGCCTACCCCATTAGGGATAAAGGCGTGATTATATGTATGTATCTTTGACGATTTGATTGAGCTTCAATATTGTAGGAGTTAGGCCACTAACAGACCTCAAAACATAAAAACTTTCGCATATATAATATTATTTCGGTTGTCGACCTCCAAAACCTCCTTGATGCTGCGTAGGAGTTGATGTAAAGAGAGCTGATATCTTTTGACAGTTGCTTGTAGGTCAGCTACATAAACATTTCATGGTGTAATTCTGCTGACAGTTCTCGCCTTAGCAGTTTATTAAAATAAATATAGTTTTTATATACAACATTTTATGAGCTAATTCGAAGCTATCATTTCGTTAGTCGTTGATTTACTAATGTTCTGTTTTGAGATTAAACGTCTCTATCAGGAAATAGCTTATTCAGTGAAGTCAGATTATTGTGCTCTAGTGAAAAATCCCGTTGATTATTGTCTTGTATACATACAATCACGCCTTTATCCCTAATGGGTTAGCCAGAGCGTAAACGTATACGTATATAGTAGGTAGAATGGTGTATTTGTATTTATTCCTTCCATGCTGGACTGGGAGCGAGAGAAAAACAAAAAATGGGCCAGCTGCATTTCCTCCCGGGCATGCTGTAACATCCAACTAAGGGATCCGGGGGTTTCTGTACATTGCAATTTAGGCGATGGGCTGACGACGTGCCTGAACGGTCTTTGTTTAGGTCATTTACGCTCTGCCTACTCCATTAGGGATAAAGGCGTTATTATATGGAACGTCTTCCATGCTGGTCTGGGAGCGAGAGAAAGACATAGAATGGGCCAGCTGCATATCCTCCCGGGCATGCTGTAAAAACCAGCTAAGGGATCCGAGGGTTTCTGTATACTGCAATTTCGGCGATGGGCTGACAACCAGTCACTACAGCAATATACCTACAAATCTATCTTTAATAACCATCAAAACTTTGTCAGATGTGGTGTAACGACCTTTGTTTAGGTCGTTCACTCTGCCCACCGCATTAGGGATAAAGGCGTGATTATATAAAATAAAAAATAAATAATCATTACGATTTTTTTGTTACTAATCATTTCGTGCGTAAATTCAAGTGATCAGTTCTCTGAACTTCCGATTTTGAGATATAGGTACCTATTTTGTTAATAAAATTTAAATGATAATTAATGTGTTATACTTAAGTGATAATTAATGTGTTATACTTAAGTGCTTATAATTTTAACTGCCTCCGTAGTCTAGCGGTCTGAACCAAGGGCTCACGATCAGGAGGTCCCGGGTTCGATTTCCGCCGGGGGACAATGACTTTGTGTTGTTTCTAGTTTGGTTAGGACATTCCAGGCTGATCACCTGATTGTTCGAAAAGTAAAATGATCCATGCTGTCGGATGGGCATGTAAATAGTCGGTCCTGCGCCTGATTTCTCTCTGGTCGTGTCAGTCAATCTGTTCCATCAGAACAAGAGACTGAAGGAATAGAGAGTGCACCTGTGTGTAGCGCAAACACTTGGGCACTAAAATCTAGTCCTGCGCAGTTGGTTGATCTATGGGAGATTGGCCGCCATCACCTAAAATCGGTGGGATGAGTATTATAATTTTTGACTTGTAATTTACAATTATTAATAACTTAATCTCTATCTCTCTCTATCTCTAGTTTTTTTATTGTAATAAAATACGTCTTTGTGAATACAGTAACCAAGGTGGGGCCGCTAGTCAGAAAAGTAATTAGTGCGCGGACATTTTAATTCAATTTTTCATTAAAATGGCTAGGATTCCCGCCGCTGCTGTGTTTTAATGAAAACGGACAGCGTTGCCTATAGAGTTGTAAACAGGGTCTTTTTACTTCCATTTATTTAACAGTTTACTGTACACAATAAAATACAAAGAACATATATAAAACAAAGCCACAACAGGCACAGCTTATTTCTAAAAAGAAATCTCTTCCAGCAGACCTAGGCTAGCGAAATAGCATTCTGAGAGGTAGACACGACGTGCACAATTTCCATAGTTCCAGCAATAAAAAATCGTGGGCTATTCCACTAACTCCTTTATATTTCATTTAAAACCACAGGTCATTTACGCTTTGCCTACCCCATTAGGGATAAAGGCGTGATTATATGTGTGTATGTGATTTTCTGCATGTAAAAGAAACTTATATAGTTATCATTTGGGCTATCGCCAGACAGAGTCCGAGTCTACAAATACGAGTATCATTTATATACAAACATATAATCACGCCTTTATCCCTAATGGGGTAGGCAGATTTGGATGTCCAATTATTTTTGTATTATTTTTTTAACACCCTGTATTTGCCCGCTGTCCAACCATAGAGCCACGTCCAACGACGCATATTTAATGTATTAATATTTATGTACATATTTTATTGACAAATTGTCGCTGGCAGTATTCTGATCACGGTAGAACGGCGGTTCTGCACGGTTTAGGACAATTTGACTTGAATGGACGACATGGACGTTACAGATTAAATATTCTAGGTACGAGTAGTTAATGGGCTCCATTCTAGATTTACCGGCTAAAACTAAAATTAAAATGTATTAGCCACTTTCAGACTAAACATTTGAAAAGGACAGGAGATCTATTCTCTCCGGATTTTGATTTATATTTGATGGTTTAATGCGTTATCTGTCATTTTTATCCGCCGTCATATGATACGGCAGATAAAATTGACTGAATACGGGAGAAACGTGCAAAAGCGCGTCAAAATCTTGCGGACGAAGTGTAAAATCATAGAGTATAATCGCCTGTCCTTTTTCAATTTTATTATTTTGTAAGTGACAGAAGTAGAAGTAGCTGTTGGTATCTAGAATCGAGCCTGTTAGGTCTAGAATCGTATTATTAATCCTAGAATCGAAAAACAAGTGGCTTGCCATGTGACGTGACTGTCAATAGAGTTAGAGTCAATTATCAAATGTGAAATCAATTGTGTAACGGTAAAAATCACCGCCTGAATGCAGAATCACAAAATTGATATCCAATTGAAATAAAAAACGAAACCAGCCAAATAAAATGAAGGATATTTCAAAAAGAAATATTTTCCGCTTTACGTTTTATGCTATCTCACTTCTTAGGTCTGCTGTAAGACATTTCATTTTAGAAATAAGCAGTACCTGTTGTGTCTTAATTCCTATGTAATTGTTCTGTGTATGTTTCTGTGTACAATAAACTGTTAAATAAATAATAAATAAAGAACTTCAAATTGTTGTGGTAACTCGGGTCCCTTATTTACAGTGGAATAAGAAAAACAGCTGGTATACTATACTCTGTTTTTATCGCACTGAAACAGCATGAGAGTATAGTCGTAACTTGCTCACAATATATTTCAGTTTAAAACAACAAAAGGAAATATGAAACAAACACAGCCCACGTCTGTTACCGTGGAAACTTGTGGTAATATTTGCAAAGCCATTCTAAGCTGACAGGCACTCAAGCATTAGAGGTACGAGCACGTAGAAAGCTTGCATAGATTGAGTCAGTCTCGTTACGCCTCAGTTACATTTCGTCACACCACAAACGCACAACTGACAAAATTTTCATGTAATACACACATATAATCACGCCTTTATCCCTAATGCGGTAGGCAAAGCGAAAACGACCTAAATAAAAGGTCGTTCCACCATGTCTGACAAGTTTTGAGGGGTATTACAGATGATTATGATGTATATTGCTACAGTAACAGATTATCAGGCCATCGCCTAAAATTGTATATGTTGTGTTATGCCGTGTTAGAAATGACATAAAAAAAAATATCTATGACGAATCGCTACTGTGACGTATGTAGAAACGTGTGGCTATCATGGAGGGTGGAAGTGCATAAACACTTCATTTTAATTGATAAGGGGAGGAATTTAATTTGAATTCAGTTGAAAAAGCATTCTTTTGAAGTGCTGATCACTATAACACCACCACCGATTGTATTGTGCTCACCTCAGAAATTTCATTACGTCTTCAATAAAAAAAGAACTAAAAAAACGTAATATTGTCTTGATTACACTACATAAAAACTATAGAAATCAGGTACCTATTACATAATTAAATCGCGCATTTATGTCTCAGATTTGGCAAACTGTTTGCCTCGCTGAAAATGTTTGAGAGGCATTTCAAGATAGGATTATGATTATAATGATTAAAAACGGAAAATTTACCGTAGTTTTTCATTTTGGTATGAGTGTCCGATATTTCAGCGCAGTTTCATGCGTCGCTCCGTGATCATAACTTACGTTAAAATATCGGACACTTAATAAAAATGGAAAACCACGGTAAATTTCCCGTTTTTAATCATTATAATGTTGATAACCGTGAGAATTTGGAAAAGGATTATGATTTTGCTGTAGTTTCTCAGGCTTACGCCTAAGCTGCAATAGATAGAAAAAAGAATAAAGAACTGACTTCCATGCTGGACCGGGAGCGAGAGTTTCTCAGGCTTACGCCTAAGCTGCAATAGATAGAAAAAAGAATAAAGAACTGACTTCCATGCTGGACCGGGAGCGAGAGTTTCTCAGGCTTACGCCTAAGCTGCAATAGATAGAAAAAAGAATAAAGAACTGACTTCCATGCTGGACCGGGAGCGAGAGTTTCTCAGGCTTACGCCTAAGCTGCAATAGATAGAAAAAAGAATAAAGAACTGACTTCCATGCTGGACCGGGAGCGAGAGTTTCTCAGGCTTACGCCTAAGCTGCAATAGATAGAAAAAAGAATAAAGAACTGACTTCCATGCTGGACCGGGAGCAGAGAAAAACATAGAATGTGCCAGCTGCATTTCCTCCCGGGCATGCTGTAAAAAGCTAAGGGATCCGAGGGTTTCTGTATATTGCAATTTAGGCGATAGGCTGACAACCTGTCACTACAGCAATATACCAAATCTATCTTAAACAATCCTCAAAACTTTGTCAGACGTGGCGGAACGACCTTTGTTTAGGTCGTTTACGCTCGGCCTACCCCATTAGCGATAAAGGCGTGATTATATGTATGTATGAATAAAGAAAATAATTTCATTTTGCTTCACACTCACGGAAACTATCTGATTACTTTCACTATACTATATGTACCCGGGAAGCATTTGGTGAATTCGATGTTTTTCATGGAACGGCATTACGTTTATTTTAAACAAAACAGGTCCATTTAAATAACACATGCAATCAAAACGCAATTAAAATCAGCTTAACATGCTTTTTGCAGTACCTACAACAATAAAATAATCTTTTGTTTACATTCCAAGCTTTATTTCCACCGTGGGAGCTGTTTATAATTGCTGTTGTGCTTGTGTAGTTGACAACGAGGTAAATATAGTTGCCGAGCCAGTAAAACGCATGGTAATAAAACATCCATTTTTAAACAATGCACGGTGTCAATTATCGTGTAACCGTGATTGATGGGGCGACGATTGTATCGCGTTGGATGACAAAATGCTTCCAATAAATAAAAGGATGACAGGAATAAATTTTGTTTCCCTTTTTAAGGATATATTTGATAACAGTTTTTTTTGTATCGTTCTCACCAGCAGAAGATTGATAAAATTTGATGTTTTTGCTCTGTAGGTAGGTACATAGGTACTACATACATATTTGGGGTCGAGTATTAAACATACATACAATCACGCCCCTATCCCTAATGGGGTAGGCAGAGCGTAAAGGACCTAAACAAAGGTCGTTCCGCCAAGTCTGAAAAACTTATGAGGGTTATTTAAGATAGATTTGTAGGTATATTGCTGTAGTGATAGGTTGTCAGCCCATCGCCTAAATTACAATATACTGAAACCCTCAGATCCCTTAACTGGTTTTTACAGCATGCCCGGGAGGAAATGCAGCTGGCATATTCTGTTTTTCTTTCGCTCCCAGGCTAGCATGGAAGAATATTAAACTTTTACATGAATATATATTACTCACATCCCAGTTACCCAATGCCATCCATACGATTAATAAAGAATAGCAGTTAAATTCATTTCATTTTGTAATATATTTTTGTCCGTCATAAGTTCATATCATAACAATATGGCAGTTACTTGCTCCTTATTATGGAAATCCTTTTCATTTAGCAAGACTAAAAAGGCGTTACTTCCTTCCGCATAACTGGATACAATTTTACACACCCTCTATATAGTTTTACGAGCTAACAGGATACGTGGTGTTCAGTGAACCTGCCTGTTTGTTCACCCTTTGACTCACAGTTTGTGTACAGGGTGTCCAAATATAGTTCACACGTGATTATACTTGTATAGGACGGACATGTTCTGATTGACAGATGAAGAATAAATACCTTGATCATTATCAAATATCAAGAAGATCATATTTATGGTACGAAGATAACAAATTAGGTTTGACTCTACTGATATTTTGAAATATGACTACAGAAATATGCACGGAATATATGTCCAATAATAACCATAAACTAAGAAGTATAGATTTTTCACAAACATGAGTTATTTACAAAGTTCAAATATTCTACAGGCAGGCTCGTTCGCAATCTCAATATTCGTAGCAACTAAGAACGTTCCAATTTAAAAGTGCAAACGTTTCTGGAATATGCAATATTTCGTCAACACTATTCGCTTAACCGACTGCGCAATGCAATTGAAGCAGCACACCCTGGGGAAATCTCTGACTGTATGCGATATTATTTTACTAACTCTCACTCTGCTAACTCTGCTTGAAATATACATAAAACTTCAAGTGTTGATTGAAAACTAGTAGGTTGTTAAAGTGTAATGTTTTTATTACCTAGAAGGCATTGTAGATACAGCAAGTCCAGTCACCTTACCCTATAGTATTCATCAATTAAATCATTATAGGGTAAGATACAAATATACATACATACAATCACGCCTTTATCCCTAATGGGCACAGCGTAAATGACCTAAACAAAGTTCCGCCATGTCTGACAAAGTTTTGTGGGTTATTTAAGATGGATTTGTACGTATATTGCTGTAGTGACAGGTTGGCAGCCCATCGCCTAAATTGCAATATATTGAAACTATAGGTTAAGATGAGTGCCTAATTATGCCGTTTGGTCTAACAAAAGAGGCTGGTTCATTTCTAAATAACTGGAATAACAGGAGTAGGTACATTCAATGCTTTTTATCGGTCGTAGACTATACTTAAAAGGTTTGATACATAGAGTAGGTGGCAGTAGATGCGTCATTTGATGTAGGCTTTTAGATAGTAGGACAAAACCGGCAGGTTTGGACATGTTAACGTTATTGTGAATCACACACAATACAATAACCCTGTAAGTTATTGAACGATATAATAATAACGCAATAATAGATAATATTATGAAATGTATCGTTACAAGTTTTTCTTTGATACTGATGTTCTGACTGCAATATAAAGTCATCGCAAATGTAGGTACTCGTACGTAAACTGCAATATATTCGCATATATACTAGTTACGTCTTCTTCTTTTTGTCGTGTGCGATTTGAGGTTTCGAGTCGATCGACCCAAATATTTGGTGTGTTATGGAATCTAGTGGATCTGTATTTGACAAAGTCATCACATGTTTGGCTGTACAAAAGTCAAGCTGTATCAGATGGTAGCCGGAGCTTGCGCCCAGTCTCCCATTATTTTAGTATTACGCCAAACGTTTCCTCTTTGAGTAGAAATACGAGTGCCTTCAAACCTTCTGCGTACGCTTGTTCCTTCATCAACCTAGCCTAACCTCTCTAGACTAGAGTCATAAACAAACCCACTGCAAATCACATTCAAAGCAAATATATGAATTAACATTTAAGGCAATAAATGCCTCATGAACTGCTTTCTGTCTCTATTAAAGAGCTTCAATTCATCGGAAACTTGGTTTCCTGCCAATGGAGCTCACCTCAAACCTACATCCTGATCCGGTGCAGTAGTAATTGCCTGCCCCTGTATCTACATGCCTATGCCTATGCTGTAGTGCTGCCGAGATATCGATAGATTTTAAGCTTAATCTACATTTTCACGTAACTTTAGCCGCCCCGTACTAAAGAGGGCGGATTTACTGAGGTAAATGCCAGATTAGGATAAATTAAAAAAAATAGAGCCAAAAACTGGCAAATTTAGCTAAAAAGAAATTTTACTCTTTTCAATTATTAATTTAAATTATGAGAGTTGGACTCTACCTACATACTTGCTTCGAATCTAGCCAAGCAAGCTAAACTAGAGCATGATAGGTGATATCCATATCGATGACTTTTAGACATCACTTTATTTGGCCACTATGATGGCAGTTGCTGGTGTATCGACTGCGCCCGCCAACTATAAAATCATCGATAACATCAATAATATTGACCATTAACTGGCAACACTGTTCCACTGCTGGCAGTAGCTGGCCACCCCGAGCCCCGGTGCAACGATTGCGCTCGCCAACTATAAAATCATCGATAACATTAATAATATTGATCATTAACTGGCAACACTGGGCCACTATGTTGGCAGTAACTGGCCACCCCGCGCCCCGGTGCATCGATTGCGCTCGCCGTATTCGAATTTCGAATGCTGATTGTGCGTGTATTTGTATTTGTAGGTTTGTGGGTAGTTAGTACAAAGCAGGAAGGTGTTTGACCTTTAATCAAGAGGTATATTGAATTTCAAATATTTTATGGGACAAAATATAGTCCAACCAAACTAAGTCGATTCTACTTAACTAAATTGATTACATAGTCGTATTAAGAAAATAAAAGCTATCTTGTGAGAATAAAGAACGAGGAGAACCTTGTGTGAGGGACAAGATGACTGACCTTTTTACTGCTCAAGACATCTGACGAACGACAACTCTCTTTTTAAACTGTTAAGGCTACAGAATCCACATACGTACGTACATTTTTGGAGCGGAAAACATAAAAGTATTAGGCAACAAGTAACATGAAAGTCGAGTAAAAGCCTAAGCCATAGGAATGCATATTTTTTTGCCTTTGTTGTTTCGCTACCCCTTTTCGGTCTCGCTTACTGTTCATAAATCGCTCAGTTTTTGTGGAAAACCCATCTACGTGTCCTATTCATAAATCACTCACTCTCTGGTTTACGCAAACTTGAAAACTACGGCACAGCCATATTTACAAAAACATCTACGAAATCACTTCGTTTTGAAACCGAAGACCTAAATATTTAGACACGGTTCTCGACAACACGGTCAGTGGTATTCAGAAGTTAATGTCATTCTGCGTCAATCGCACAATGTCCATTGTCAATCTGCTATGGTTTAAAAATACATCCTTGACCACTAAAATCCGTGAAAAATGCACGCGTATTGTCAAATCTCCAAGAAATGGCATACAACAATAGAAAATTCTATGTCAAAGAGATTTGAGTTTTTGAGTTTGCTTAACATTTTTACTTCTTAGCCAATAATATTTTTTTGAAAATCTTATTCGAATGGTATAGCAATTGCATCATATCATAATATACTGGGATGAGAAAAAAATACAAAAAATAAATAAATAAATCAATCGCTTATTCATTTCGGCAGTACCTACAGTTTTACAAATTTAACAAAATCTGCCAAACTATACAATAGTTTGTTGACAGAAGTGACTCACCCTTACATTACAAACTTTTTTTTCTATATTAAATTCTATATTAACTAAACTACTTATTTGAAAAACTACAAAATCTTTTTTACACAAGGTTTTACCATTCCAGAGGTAAATGAAAGTGAGAATGAAAGTGAAATTGAAATGGATGAGATTGTGAAAGCACTGAAAAGAATGAAGTTGGGTAAGGCTGCAGGGTATGATAGAGTATCTGTCGAAATGCTGAAGGCTGGCGAAGGAGTTGTTGCTAGTCAGCTGTACTGCCTTTTTAACCTGTGTTGGAGAAGTGCCAAAAGATTGGTGTAAGGCTGTTATCGTACCACTATACAAGGGTAAAGGGTCACAGCTTGACTGCAAAAATTACCGCGGTATAAGCCTTCTCAGCGTCGTCGGCAAACTGTATGCAAAGGTATTGATTGAAAGAGTGGTGAAAGAAACTGATGAGAAAATATGGGATGCTCAGGCAGGTTTTCGTAAGGGGATGGGATGTACGGATCAGGTCTTTTCGTTGCGGTGCATAACCGAAAAATATTTGGCTAAAAGTCAAAAAGTTTATTGCGCGTTCGTGGACTTAGAAAAGGCCTATGATAGAGTTGTGAGGAATGAATTGTGGTCGGCGCTGTCCATGCATGGGGTGAGCGGTATTTTGATACGAGCACTGAAATCCTTATATAAGGATTCCAGTGCTTGTGTCAGGATCAACAGGGCGTACACTGAAAGGATATGGCAGAAAAGACATGAAAGTAGAATAAATGCGGTAGAAATGAGAGCATTAAGAAGTATGATTGGTGTGAAACTGAGTGACAGAATAAGAAATAGCGTGATAAGGGAACGTTGTGGTGTGAAAGAGGATATAGTGACAGGTATAGAAAAAGGAATGCTGAGGTGGTTTGGTCATGTTGAGAGGATGGATGAAAAGAGATTAACCAAACAGATATACATGGCGAGTGTGAGTGGGAATGTTGGAAGGGGAAGACCTCGACGAACGTACCGCGATCAAATCGGGGACGTTCTAGGGAAAGGTCAGGTCAGGAGTACCCTAAACCGACGAGCGTGCATGAAAAGATTGATGAATGTAGATGAAGCGAAAGAAGTTTGCAAGGATCGTAGCAAATGGAAGGATGTGATCTCTGCCTACCCCTCCGGGAAAGAGGCGTGACGTTATTTATGTATGTACAAAATCTACACTACGATGGCTACGAGTCGTAGCAATAGACTACGCCGAACAACGCCATTTAATATTTGCATGATGTATTTGAATTTCGATCTCTTTTTTTTTTTTTATTTGGGATGAATGCTAAACTTTCTTTTTCATTGTTACAGCCATGAGCCGGAGGGCGGCGGGCGGTGCGCGGAGGGGGCGTTAGCGCGCGCCATGCAGCCGGCGTCGCCAAAGCGGCAGCCGGGCCACGCGGCGCACCAAGGTAAGGAATTCCTGTACCATATCAGCTGGCACCTGACAGCTGCAAGAAGTTCTGTGCTGAACATGTCTACACAATCGTGGAGTAAAGGGGAAAAAGCTTTAAGTGTAGCTAGCTTGAAAGGTGGTGTAGCGAGCGTAGAGTAAGGTGTAAAGGAACCGTTTCCTATACCCCATCCCATCATACGTTTTTGGAACATTTACTTACAGTAAACGCTGCTTCTTAATCCATATGATATGCATACATACATACTATCACGCTTGTATCCCTAGTGGGGTAGGCAGAGCGTCAACGACCCAAATAAAGGTCGTTCCGCCATGTCTGACAAGTATTGAGGGTTGTTTAAAATAGATCTGTATATTGCTGCAGTGACAGTTTGTCAGCCCAGCGCCTAAATTATAATATACTGAAACCCTCGGATCCCTTAGCTGGTTTTTACAGCATGCCCGGGAGGAAATGCAGCTGGCACATTCTATGTTTTTCTCTCGCTCCAAGTCCAGCATGGAAGTAGTCCATATGATATGCTTTTTCATTATTTAACTTCAACGGCACTCGCGGTAATATTTAAATAACTTGAACCTGAACGTAGCATAATATTATTTGCTGCCACACATAAAATAATTTGAGTAGCATAAAATCGCAAAACAACGTATTTAAATGCAGTCATCTTTCCCATTCTTTATTACAACTTCGGGGCGTAATCTTCACGACTATACAACTTTACCAGTGAATGAATTTATGAATGAGACGTATAAATACATACAAATCGGCCATGCAAGCACGTGGGCGGTTTGTATTGCCCCAGCGGATGTGAAATTACTTTATTGGGTAAGGCTGTGTTTATGAATGGAAAGAGGCTGCGAGACGCAACTCTTAATTTCTACGCTCATTCATACGGGTTCAAAAATGAATATTTATAAATGCATCTTTCGTGATAATATTACAACTGCCTCCGTGGTCTAGTGGCTAGTGCCATGGACTCCCGATCCGGAAGTCCTGGGTTCGATTCCCAGGGGGTAAAACACAAAGTTGATATTTGAGAATTTATCAGTTTGTGATTTTTTCCCCAGTTTGGGTAGATATTGCAGGCTGAATCACCTGATTATCCGAAAAGAAAAAGATTTCGTGCTTCGGAGGGCACGCTGACGCTGTCTTTGATAGTGGTCGTTACACAAAACCATGTCAGAAGCCTGATAGTTGTGCTACTAGGCGGTTTAAAAACTGTGACACGAGGGTTCATCGAGTCCATAGACTCGAGTTCCACTCGACAGAAGAAGAAGTGATAATATTAATTCAAGTACCTGCTATACCTACGTAGTTATTGATGAAGATTTATAAACAAAATTCACCGTATAGCTTAGTGAGAATATGTATCCGCCGGGCCTTAAATTTATGTGAACACTCGGGATTGTGCGGGATCTAGGTATCAAGGCCTTTCTTGGGGATAAATTTGGTTGTGTACATATAGTACGTACCCCGAGAAGCCGCCTGGCCTAGGCGTACTATACGTCCCGGTACCAGGATTATCCCGGTTTTTGCCAATAGTGGTCCCGGCGTACTGGCCGGTTGTAGAGTATTCATAAAATTTTCGTATTTGTGTCGCGCTCGTTTTCCTCGCATTATATATTGATTCGGGCTTACATCGTTCGCGTAATTAATTGATTCATTAATCTTTCGTCTTATATCGCGCTCACTTCGCGTAATGTATTAATTCGGCTTTATTTAGTGAATGTCGCGATCGCTTGCACGGTATGCCGCATCGCTTCACCCGCGCAACGTATTGATTTACCATTGGTAAAATGTTGCAATGTGCATGTATAGTGTGTACTGCTTCTGTCCTGATTTTCATTTTTATAATTATTCTTCCATGCTGGACTGGGAGCGACAGAAAAACATATAAAGTGCTAGCTGCATTACCTCCCGGGCATGCTGTATAAACCAGCTAAGGGATCGGAGGGTTTCAGTATATTGCAATATAGGCGATGGGCTGACAACCTGGCACTACAGCAGTATACCAACAAATCTATCGAAAATAACCCTCAAAACTTTGTTAAACGTGGCGGAACGACTTTTGTTTAGGTCATTTACGCTCTGCCTACCCCATAAGGGATAGAAGCGTGATTATATGTATGTATGTATGTATGTATAATTATGGTAAGCCTATGCCTGGCTTGTGACTACTGTCCCACCGTAATTCTAAGTAGTGGCATCTAGAATCCTTCAAGTTTACCTCTTTAATAACCCCCTTTATCTTCTTATTCCAGCCCCAGCCGGCGACCAGTCGACGCTGAAGGTGCACCTCCCGAATGGAGGGTTCAACGTGGTGAGGGCGTCGGCAGACGAGGATGTGCGCTCCGTGCTCCGCTGTCTGTCCACTCGGCTGGCGACTGGAGACAGAGTCTACGCCAACTGCTTCGCGCTAAGAGCTAGGAGGCTTACTACTGGCAAGGTAGCTTCATTATCCATGTCATCTTCGTTATTATCGTTATCCTATTTTATCTTGAATGTGACTAACAAGTCACATTCTTAATTTTGTTCTTTGTGGTTATTTATCTATACGCCTATAACATAACGGCATCTCAGTGAAGGTTATGAGTGTCTCGCCTGTTGTCTACTGCAGAACGTAGCCCCCTCTAATGGATGTCAACGATGATCGGTCTAGTGCCTTCAGGATCTAGTAGCCTCACGGGACCTACCCCAGATCGTCGTCTGCCCACGATGTGATGAGATGAGCCTACCTACCTAAACTATAATCGTTTTTAATTTTAATTCCTTTTCTCCTGGTTTTGTAGGTGCGCTGGATCCACCAAGACACGCCAGTATCAGAACTGCTCACAAAATGGCCGGCGAGCGAGTGGCGGCTGGAGCTGCGAGTGCGATATCTTCCAGCCAACCTGCGGGCCATGTGCGAGGCGGACCGCGTCACCTTCCACTACTATTACGACCAGGTGGGTTAATTCACCTCCAGACCAAAGGCTTAAACTGAACTGAACAAGGTCTAAACAAATTTAATGTACACGACAGAGTGTAAGGTTAGTCAGTGAAACTAAACAACTTTCAGCAAGTGTTTCCTCGTAAAACAATTTTAGCATAATTTTGTATTATACCTACTCACAAAATGACCTTGATTTCTAAATATAAGTTTTTGCTATTTTCAGGTGCGCCATGACTACCTCAATGCTAATCATCCGCTAGTGGACCAGGATCTGGCGATACAAATAGCATGTTTAGAAATAAAGTAAGTAGTCTTGTTTGTAACCACTTATTTTCATTTTAAAGCGTATTTTTTTATAAACTTTATTTTTAAACACTTTAAAGAAGAATGGTCCTACCTAATATTGACCCTTGCGATACACCAATACGAAATCATGTCATATAAAATTCATTTTGCTGGGTTTTAAATTCCTCTCGATCTTTTAAAACGACGTAATCAAACCATCGTCTTTTATTCTTCCAGTGACCTAAATTTGCAGCTAAAAACTGCAGTTGACATCAGTCAACACAATCAAAAGCCTTTGAAAAAACGCTTTAATAAAATATTGTTTTTTCCTTCAGATTCTTCTGCAAGGACATGCAGATATCCTTAGACAAGAAGTCCAACATTGAGTACCTGGAAAAAGAGTTCGGCCTGCATAAGTTCCTGCCTAAGTCCGTTATAGAAGGTATCAAACCTAAAGTGTTGAAGAAGTCTATTCAGCAGCAGTATAAAAAGGTACTTTATTTTTTTTTATTTGTAGGCATGGAGTAATATGCGTATTATATATAATGTATGTTATATGCATTGAGAGCCCGATGGTGTAGTGGATAGGGCCGCTGCCTACTGAGCAAGGAGGTCGTGGTTCGAATCCAAATAATATACGTGGTGGGCCACGTACCAATGTGTTTTTCGGTTTTCGAATTTCATACGTACGTTTATTCGGCGCTTTTTCCGTGCTTCGGAAGGCACGTTAAGCCGTTGGTTCCAGTTAATATAGTTTAATACCGTAGATATTAGTCGTTAAGCCATTTCAGAGGCCAGTGCTAAGCATTGGGGACTTGAAAACTCTGACCTAATTTAGGATTGGGTCTGGTTTCCCTTCTGGGTTTCGGAGGTCAGATGGCAGTCGCTCTGTGTAAAAAACAGTACCCTCGTTCAATTCCCTAGATTAGGTAGCCGACCCCGTGAAATACGAGATAAGGCTAGGGAGATGATGATGGAGTAATATACGTATTATTAATTAGTATTTTACTAAGCCGGGTTTCCATAATGCAAGTACTAGTACGAAGGTATATCATCACATGTGCGTACAAGTTACTTGCATTGGAAACCTTATTAAGTTTTTACTGGAGTGCAGTGTGTGTTTGACATAGAACTGGCACTTGCGTCCCCTTTTTTAGGGACCTTGAATATCATTGTATCATTGAACGTCAATGTAAGCATGATAATTCTATTAGGGCCTGTTATTTTCCAGGTGGCAAACATCTCTGACACGGACTGCATGTTGAAATACTTGGAGACGATGCACACCCACTATGGCTATGATCGGGAAACATTCACAGGCGCGCTCGGGACCGGCTGGGCAATCCCAGTCGAGCTGGCTATCGGACCTGATATAGGTAAGAAACTGTTTCTTCCATGCTGGCCTGGGAGCGAAAGAAAAACATAGAATGTGCCAGCTGCATTTCCTCCCGGGCATGCTGTAAAAACCAGCTAAGGGATCCGAGGGTTTCAGTATATTGCAATTTAGGCGATAGGCTGACAACCTGTCACTATAGCAATGTACCTACAAATATATCTTAAATAACCCTCAAAACTTTGTCAGTCGTGGCGGAACGACCTTTGTTTAGGTCGTTTACGCTCTGCCTACTCCATTAGGGATAAAGGCGTGATTATATGTATGTATGTCAGAAACTGTTGGAAGTGATGATCGAGGGACTCGGAAGATTCAAACGGCAGTCGCGCATCAGAAAAAGCAGCATGTGACGGTTTTCTAAAAATGGACTAAAGGTTTCGTAAATTGTAATGAACTTTGAAATTGTTTTGAATTGGACTTGAATCTACGAATAAACCTACAAATCTATCTTAAATAACCCTTAAAACTTTGTCAGACGTGGCGAAACGACCTTTGTTTAGGTCGTTTACGCTCTGCCTACCCCATTAGGGATAAAGGCGTGATTATATGTATGTATGTATGTATGTATCTACGACCACTTGTTCCGTGCTTTGGTTTTCTTGGATATTTCGTACCGCAGCCTTAACTAACTGAACCGCCGGGCATGCAAAAAATCAAGTGAACGCCATTTGCATAAAGTTTACCGTTTCAAGTCTTCAAGCAGATTGCTAAAAGAACCTTCTCTGTTCCAGATATATCATACGTGTCGCACAAGGCAGGCGAGCCACCTACTTACACGAAGATAGCTTCGTTCAGTGACATCGTCGCCGTACAGACGCTCAAATCCAACTGCACACAACAATCTCAAACTCAGGTAATTATAAAAAGTTTTGCACACTCTATTACAAGTTTTCCCGTTAATTATGAGATTGTCTATATGCGATATGTTCTTCCATGCTGGCCTGGGAGCGAGAGAAAAACATAGAATGTGCCAGCTGCATTTCCTCCCGGGCATGCTGTAAAAACCAGCTAAGCGATCCGAGGGTTTCAGTATATTGTAATTTAGGCGATGGGTTGACAACCTGTCACTACAGCAATATACTTACAAATCTATCTTAAATAACCCTCAAAACTTTGTCAGACGTGGCGGAACGACCTTTGTTTGGGTCGTTTACGCTTTGCCTACCCCATTAGGGATAAAGGCGTGATTATATGTATGTATGTATGTCTATATGTGGGCATGTCAGGCTAGGCTAACTTATGGATGGACACGCTTTATCATCGATTTTGTCTTGGTTTCTTCTTACATAGTTCGCTGGCTCAGCGACCCGAAGTGGATCTTTTCCTCCGACATTAAAGTGCGCCATTCTTCTATATTCTGTGCCAAATCTCATCAGTCGGACACTTGGTCTCTTCTGGCCCAGACTACTTTATTTGGTATTAGCGACCCGCCACGGCTTCGCACGGAAATCATCAGTGTTTCTCTACTATATTATACATGTATTATACATATAAACCTTCCTCTTGAATATCTCTATCCATTAAAAGAAACCGCATCAAAATCCGTTCGAAAAAGATCTAAGCATACAAAGGGATATAGGGACAGAGAAAGCGCCTTGTTTTATACTATATAGTGATTGACATAAGTTATTTTTTTGCAGAGTGGTTCCTGTGGCAAAGCTGCGTTACAGTTGAGAGTAAAAGGAGCCGCGGAGACATTGACAATAACGTGCAGCAGTGTTGAGGTAAGCATTCCTTGTAAATAAATAACTTTACTATTACTTCCCTGCTGAACTGGGAGCGAGGGAAAGACATAGAATGTGCCAGCTGCATTTCCTTCCGGGCATGCTGTAAAAACCAGCTAAGGGATCCGAGGGTTTCTGTATATTGTAATTTAGGCGATGGGCTGACAACCATTCACTACAACAATATACCAATATACAAATCTATCTAAATAACCCTTAAAACTTTGTCAGACGCGGCGGAGTGACCTTTTTTTTAAGGTCGTTTACGTTTTGCCTACCCCATTAGGGATATGGGCGTGATTATATGTATGTATGTATGTATAAATGCGCCTAAATCACGTAGATAATAAGATTTATATTTATCCTGTTTCTGATAGAGATATTCAACATTAGAAAGTGGGTCAAAGTGGTCACTAGAATATACAAATTAGTTAATTACGAAAAAAGCTTAGAAATTGTAAGATATTGTTTCTGTTTTCCAGGCTGCAGAAAGTTTAGCAGATTTAGTCGATGGCTACTGTAGACTAGTCACGGAGTCTCAGACTTCGCTTTGGAATAGAACAAGTAAGTACATTTATTCTAACTAAATATTAGGCATTAACTATACAACTAACATTTTTGCCGTCATTCTTTTCTGTTCGCTCATGACTTACACTAAGACTAAGAATAACTTTATTTTCCTCAACAAACAGCATATTACAATAAATTAAGTTGGTATATATAACCTTTGTACGTCGTCTTATTTGCAAATTAAAATTCAAATATTTATTGCAGTTTCACAATTAACAGTACATTCTTACGAGTTGGTATAACGTCTTAAGGATAATTGTGACGTCCCGTTAGGACATAAGAATGTTAGGCAGAGAGATTTACTGATTACAATTATTTAAAACTAGCGACCCTCCCCGGCTTCGCACGGAAATTATCAGTGTTTCTCTACTGTATGCATGTATTATACATATAAACCTTCCTCTTAAATCACTATCCATTAAAATAAACCGCATCAAAATCCGTTGCGTAGTTTTAACGATTTATGCATACATATAGGGCTATAGGGACAGAGAAAGCGACTTTGTTTTATACTATGTAATAATAAGGTATTAAAATTTAATTTAAAATTGCAACGCCGAATTGCCCTCATTGTCTTCTTGAATGCATGTGTGGCAAGATGATTGACCGTTTTCCTGTTCTTTGCAAGCTACCGTATGGAAATCGCTGAACTGCCAATGTAAAAGCTCAGGTAAAAACTCAAGTAAGTTTTGGTAAATAGAAAGTAAGGAAATAATCACTTAAATCCCTGTGGTTAAGTCCAGTTGAACGTTCTCACATGAACGAAGTCAGACAAAGCCTATAGTCTGTCAACGTCGTGCTTACCGCGCCCTAGGGGTAGTAGGGGTAGGGGTAGTAGCTAGACGTTGGCGGGGGGGACGCGGTAGCACGCGGCGATTGCGAACATGAACACATTGCGTCGTGCTCGCTCTCCTTACCGACGGCGATGACCAAATTACCCTTGCGTTTAATGCTGCCAATATTAGTCGAGCCACACTCTGCACAAGCTCTTCCAGCAACCGCGCACCCCGCCGGCGGGGTCGCGGAGGTCCCTCCTTTGCTCCCCACTTTGGGGTTTACCGGCACGTACCGGGCAGATTCTCTCCGATAAGGAGTCCCCAGGCAGCGCCATAAGCCGAGGTTCGAGCCCTAGTGGGCGCCCTTAGGCAGTTGCCATTTCATTAAGGGTGTAGATTGCGTGTAGCAACTCCCCGCCTTAGCTCGGTGACGCATTATATACACTTTGTAGTATTTTGCAAACAGGTCCATTAAAAAAAAAAAAAAAAGATGTTGACAGACTATAGATTGCAACCAAATTTGCCAGCCAAACAGCTTGCTGTGTTTTATAGTGTATGACACTACTGATATTCCGAATATTAGTGCTATATACAATACAATACAAAATTCTTTATTGCACAAAGAAACACATACAACAGAAATAAAAAGGAACAAACGTGACAGTACAATATAGGCGGCCTTATTGCTAAAGCAGCAATTTCTACCAGGCAACCTTTGGGTATAGAAATTGTACGTAAGCAGAAAGCGGGATAGTGCATATTACTACAAATAATACTTACACACTATTAAATAAATATTTCAATAAAATATACTGATACATATCTTATGATAAACTAATACATAATATATGCTACATAAGATAGGATACTCTATATTATATATCAGAGAAATTGGTAGATAGAATATCACTACATATACTTACTTAAATGATACTTATAAATATACTACTGATATGTATATACCATTCACATATTTTTATAATGAATTTGCCCTCGATTTCTCGGTCATATCTGACTTTCGATCGAGTCACCAGGGTTCATCGGGTCGATTGATTCGAAACTCATACGGAAAGTAGAAGACTAAGAGTCATGATAATGAGCAAATTCTGATCATATAAACACTCAGTTCTATGGACTTATATCAATAACTACAACTTCTGTAGCATCCATTATGACTTTGAAAATACAAATCACTTTATTTCCACAGAACACATTACAAAAAATAAAAACACACAATCAAGAATAACATAACAAACAGGACAGGTAGGCAATTATAGATATTTTCACTGAAGTTGAAAAAGGTGTGGACACAGCTTGGCTGTTTTTAAGTCCACCCTACGTCAGGTGTACAGAAGAGGATAGAAATGAAATAGCACAGAACAACGTGAACTATAATTTGAGAAATCTTACTAATATATACTTCCATGCTGGTCTGGGAGCAAGAGAAAAACATAGAATGTGCCAGCTGCATTTCCTAAGGCATGCTGTAAGATCCAGCTAAGGGATCCGAGGGTTTCAGTATATTGTAATTTAGGCGATGGGCTGACAACCTGTCACTACAGCTATTACCTAGAATTCTATCTTAAATAACCCTCAAAACTATGTCAGACGTGGCGGAACGACCTTTGTTTAGGTCGTTTACGCTCTGCCTACCCCATTAGGGATGAAGGCGTGATTATATGTATGTATGTATATGTTTTTAACATACATACATACATAAAATCACACCTTTATCCTTTACGGGGTAGGCAGAACGTAAAACGCCTCCTAAAAGGCGCTTTCGCCACGTCTGACATAAATTGAGGGCAATTTTAGATTGTAATGTGTATTGCTGTAGTGACAGGTTGTCAGCCCATCGCCTTAATTACAATACACTGTATCCCTCGCGTCCCTTTTTTCCCCTTTTGCTGACTTCTACAGCATGCCCGGGAGGAAGGGCAACTGGAACATTCTATGTTTTTCTTTCTCTCCCAGTCCAGTATGGAAGTTATATATTTTTAATAGTAACAATATTAGGCACATCTAGCGATTATTTATGACTATTTACTGTGTTTTATTTCCCAGCTGAGATGAGTAGCAGCTCGTCCGAAGGCAAGACGAACTCCTCGTGGGACGCCAACACCGCCACCATGCTGTCTGAGGATTACGCGGAGATTGTAGACGACGACGCGGACTATTCCACGCCTGCAGGTCAGCTCATTGTTTGTCCGTGCTTCGGAAGGCACGTTAAGCCGTCGGTCCCGGCTTACTTCCATGCTGGACTGGGGGCGAGACAATAAAAATAGAATGCGCCAGCTGCATTTCCTCCTGGGCATGCTGTAAAAGTCAGCTAAGTGATCCGAGGGTTTCAGTATATTGTAATTTAGGCGATGGGATGACAACCTGTCACTACAGCAATATACCTACAAATCTAACTGAAATAACCCTCAAAACTTTGTCAGATGTGGCGGGACGACTTTTGTTTTGGTAGTTTACGCTCTGCCTACCCCATTAGGGATAAAGGCGTGACTGTATGTCTATGTCTATGTATGTGTTCAGCATTGGCGGCTTGAAAACTCTGACCTAATCTAGGATTGGGTCTGGTTTCCCTTCTGGGTTGCGGAGGTCAGATGGCAGTCGCTCTGTGTAAAAACCAGTACCCTCGTTCAAATCCCTAGATTAGGTTGCCGACCCCGTAAGATACGGGATAAGGCTAGGGATATGAGGATGAGGTCAGTTCATTGTTACTGAATACCTGGTGGGAGGGACAGCGTCCCGCAAACTGATAGGGGTTGCTCAGTCAACAAAACTGAACGACTATCACCAGGAAATTCTTTCAAGAGATGAAAAAAAATTGAACTTCTCATACAAAATTACCTCCTCGATCAGACAATTTGTATGGAAAATCTAATCTTTTCATTTCCTGAAAAAAAAAAATCCCGCTGATAGTTGTTCAGTTCCGTTGACCGAGCAACCCCTATAAGTTTGCCGGACGCTGTCCCTTACACCCTGTATACTCTTGACACCAGTGTATACATAAGATTGATCTATGAATTGAAAAAGCAAGCCACTCGACAGAAGAAGTTCAGTGTTTATTTGCCTCTGTATTCTGTACTTCTTGATCTTAAATGTGGGTTTGTCTTTTCTATGTAATACATATTCACCTAATGGTAATACTAATAGTGATATTTTAGTCCATGCTGGACTGGGAGCCAAAGAAAATCATAGAACGTGCCAGCTGCATTACCTCCCGGGCATTCTGTAAAACCAACCAAGGGATTCGAGGGTTTCAGTATACTTCAATTTAGGCGATGAGCTGACACCCTGTCACTACAGAAATATACCTACAAATTTTACTTAATTTACCCGCAAATCTGTGTCAGACATGGCGGAACGACCTTTGGTTTACGCTCTGCCTACCTCATCTAGATAAAGGCGTGATTATATATATGTATGTTATTTTGATTTCAGTTCGTGATTACGAGTTAGTTCGAAATCAGATCGAGCTAACGGGCATCATTGGCGAAGGACAGTTTGGTGATGTTCACAAAGGTATGTTAAAGCTATGAATTCAATCTCAGTCATGTCCTAGAATTAGAAAATTGTAGCATTTGCAAAAGAAACACTTCCAAGTAGTGAGCTCGTAACTTCTTTTTCTGGTGCCATTAAAAATTAACTCCAATAAAGTAAAAACTAGCTCGATCTCACTGTCCAAGGCCCTAGATCACGCGGCAGACCAAAGAAGCGCTGGCTTAACGTAAAAGCGGACACTCTCCCATCTCCTCCCACGGTCCTACCGACCTCTCGGTCATCAGGACCGTGTCAGACCGAAACAACGGGACGTACAGGGGACTTACAAATCATACGCTAAAGGACTGCCTGAATTCTCTATCCCTACGAAAAAAAAACCTCACTTGAGTGTGTCCCCTGTCGCACTCTCCCCTTTCTGGGGCGGAAAAGCGGACATGGAAGAGACCGATCTCACACCAGCCTGGATGCCGAAGACCGGGCAAAGTAGAGTAGAAAAAGCGGACCCAGCATCAAGCCGGGAAAACGCTAGGCAACAGCGGCGAAGAGTCCATACAAGTTGATTCCCGTCGGCTTCCCTTTCAAGAATTCCACCTCCAAATCCGGAATTACGTCGAAACTATAAAGTATTTGAATGTTTCTTTTTTGTTTGTACTTCCATGCTGGACTGGGAGCGAGAGAAAAACATAGAAGGTGCCAGCTGCATTTCCTCCCGGGTATGCTGTAACCAGCTAAGGGATCGGAGGGTTTCTGCATATTGCAATATAGGCGATAGGCTGACAACCTGTCACTACAGCAATATATATACAAATCTATCTTAAATAACCTTTAAAACTTCATCATACGTGGCGGAACGACGTTTGTTTTTGTGCCTACCTCATTAGCGATAAAGGCGTGATTATATATATGTATGTATGTTACCCTCGATAACATTGCACCCCTCGCCACTGCTAGGCAGAAGAAGAATGAATGACTTAGCTACCCTTATCAAAAATGACTTATTTTCCAGGCACCTGCCGGGTGACCTCAGCGAACCACCCGTCGCTCCGTCGTCAGCTGACCATCCAGAAGCAGCAGGGCAAATGTTCAGCTGGGGAATACATCCTCCCAGTGGCTGTGAAGACCTGCAAGCTGGACGCAGACCTGGATACCGCTGAGAAGTTCCTAGAAGAGGCTTGTAAGTACACCCGCATTTTATTCTGAAGGTTTATAGGACCTGTGACTCTTGGAGGTGGTTTAGAAGCAGCAGGGCAAATGTTTAGCTGGGGAATATATCCTCCAAGTAGCCGTGAAGACCTGCAAACTGGATGCAGACCTGGATACCGCTGAGAAGTTCCTAGAAGAGGCTTGTAAGTAAACCTTATGCTGGATATCTCTATAGGACCTGCATTTTGTTGGTTACTCTTGGAGGTGGTTTAGAAGCAGCAGGGCAAATGTTCTCTGGAGAATACATCCTCCCAGTAGCCGTGAAGACCTGCAAACTGGATGCAGACCTGGATACCGCTGAGAAGTTCCTAGAAGAGGCTTGTAAGTAAACCTTATGCTGGATATCTCTATAGGACCTGCATTTTGTTGGTTACTCTTGGAGGTGGTTTAGAAGCAGCAGGGCAAATGTTCTCTGGAGAATACATCCTCCCAGTAGCCGTGAAGACCTGCAAACTGGATGCTGATCTGGATACCGCTGAGAAGTTCCTAGAAGAGGCTTGTAAGTACACCCACATTTTATTCTGAAGGTTTATAGGACTTGTGACTCTTGGAGGTGGTTTAGAAGCAGCAGGGCAAATGTTCAGCTGGGGAATACATCCTCCCAGTAGCCGTGAAGACCTTTAAGTTGGACGCAGACCTGGATACCGCTGAGAAGTTCCTAGAAGAGGCTTGTAAGTACACCTCATGCTGGATATCTCTATAGGACCTGCATTTTGTTGGTAACTCTTGGAGGTGGTTTAGAAGCAACAGGGAAAATGTTCTGCTGGAGAATACATTTTACCAGTGGCTGTGAAGACCTGCAAGCTGGTTTGCATTAAAAAGAATTAAAAACACAAAGTTTGAAAGAAATCTGCCTACCTCACACATAATAAAGGCGTGACTAAAATATACTAAAATTATCACTTCTGTAGGTCTGCTGTAAGATTTTTTTTTTTAGAAATAAGCAGTGCCTGTTGTGTCTTTGTTTTTTATGTCCTGTGTTTATGATGTTTTTTGTGTACAATAAATTGTTAAATAAATAAAAGACTAGTACATGAAATGTATGGGTCATAAACACGATCAAGATCCGTGAATTCGCTCATTGATCGAAAAAATGGCTCACACCTAATTCTGGTCTCGGAAAAACTTCCATTATATACCCAAAATTCTTTCGTTTACCTAGAAAAAATACACGCAGCTATACTCGTACTTATAAAGTAAGTTACATTCTTATAAGAAACTCAATTTTATTTTTATAGATGAAAAACAGTCAAAATCTATAAAGCAGTCATCTCATTTTCATACAATTCTTGTTTCCAGATATAATGCAACAGTTCTCCCATCCACACATCATCGGTCTAGTCGGGGTTTGCAGCACCCCTCCCATTTGGATTGTCATGGAACTCGCTACTTTGGGAGAAATGCGAGCTTACCTTCAACAAAATGCTCATAGGTAAGAAACATGCATGTTTGTTAGACTTGAAAAATATCAGTACTGCGAAAATAGTTCGGAAGTTCCTCAATAGATGTCGCTGTACGGGTCGAGTAAAACCAACTTATTATTTGCGGTTAAGAGTTAGTATTTTCCATACCAAATACTCGAAGAAAGATTTTTTCTAACTGCAAATATAAGTTTGTAAATTTTACATCGCGATGGTGAGATTTTTTCTGATTCTATGACTACCTCGAAGTTTGCCAGTTTGGTTATCGCTTCTCGGCCTTTTGGCTAAGATCAAAGTGTAGTATCTGTTCTTTTCAGCTTAATATCTGAAAGTTCCCTCACCGAGGGACCAGTATATTAATCTGATTTTTGTACCTAGACGGGATGTTCGGGGCTCGCTCCACTCCCGTCGCGGGTCGGCCCGGCATTGCAGTGCCGCCGGGATCGGCCCACTTTAAACTATTGAAACAGGCCTTTGGTCCTAAATCTAGAGTCGTTCTATGGTCTAAGTGTAGCTAGACGGATGCCCTTTCCCTCTCCTATATTCACTCGAAGGATATTAAAATCTACGTAAATATATATAATGTAATATGGAAAAGAAACACATCTTTATTCTGAATCCGTCTGATTAAAAAAATACCTGCTTATACATAATTTACTTACAGATTAGAAACGTGCACCCTTGTGTTGTACATCTACCAACTGTCGACCGCCCTGAGCTACCTCGAGAGCAAGAAGTTCGTACACAGAGACATCGCCGCGAGAAACGTGCTCGTGTCCACACCTACCTGCGTCAAGGTAAACAATAACACACATAGTCACCCTTTTAGCTCTTGCGGGTTAGACAGAGCGTCAACAGCCTAGTGTTGTACATCTACAAACTGTTACCTCGAGAGCAAGAAGTTCGTACACAGAGACATCGCCGCGAGAAACGTGCTAGTCTCCACACCTACCTGCGTCAAGGTACAGTTTTTTTGTAAATGTAGTAAAGTTTAAGTGAAAATTCAATATAGGTTATTATTTTTTTAACTTTTGTAGCTAAGTAACACATGTCTGAACTACCTATTTTTCAATGAGTCCTTCCTGTGGCTTACGTAAACGTGACGAAAAGTGGTAGAAAATCAACAACTAATATTGCTAATATCAAAACCAGGTACGTAAAACAGTTCTCAGTTCATATCATAGATTAGTGACAACATTTTAGGATCTTAATACAAATAAAATACTTCTTTTTATTCCAGCTTGCAGACTTCGGTCTATCAAAGATGGTGGAAGACAAATCCTACTACAAGGCTTCGCGCGGGAAACTGCCCATCAAGTGGATGGCGCCGGAGTCCATCAATTTCAGACGGTTTACCTCCGCGTCTGACGTGTGGATGTTTGGTAAGAGAATTAATTTTGATCTCCTACTGGGTGTAAGGGACAGCCGACCACCTGTTCACGCGAGGACTTGCTAAATAGCAACCAGAGAGCCACTACTGTAGCTGCTTTCTGGGCAAGCAAGATTTAGCCCGTGTTCCTTGCCGACACGAAAGAAGAAAGGACAGCGTCCCGCAAACCGATAGGGGTTGCTCAGTCAACGAAACTGGACAACATTCACCAGGATTATCTTTCAGGAGATAAAAAAAATTACCTTCCCATACAAAATTGAACACCTCGATCAGACATTTTTTATGGAAAATCATTTCTTTTATTTTTCACAAAAAAATAAACTGCTGATGGTTGTTCAGTTTCGTTGGTCGACGAACCCCTATAAGACACCTTTCCGGGCCAACATTACCAAAGTCTGTATGGTACAATTAAGTGTCTATTCAATAAACTCCCAGCGGAAAAAAAATACCCATCAATCATAGTTTATTAGAAATACAACAATTATTTTATTATGATCTTGCAAATAAATTATTACTTCATTATTACTATCCATCTTGCAACTTAAGGGATCCGAGGGTTTCTGTATACTGCAATTTAGGCGACAGGCTGACAACCTGTCACTACAGCAATATACCTACAAATGTATCTTAAACAATCCTCAAAACTTTGTCAGACGTGGCGGAACTACCTTTGTTTAGGTCGTGTACGCTCTGCCTACCCCATTAGGGATGTATGTATCTTGCAACTTTAACTAATTCTTCCACTTCCAGGTGTGTGTATGTGGGAGATCCTGATGCTGGGCGTGAAACCGTTCAGCGGCGTGAAGAACAATGACGTCATCGGGAAACTAGAAAATGGCGAACGGCTAGCGTTGCCGCCAAGATGTCCGCCCAGACTGTACTCTGTTATGTCAAGATGTTGGGCTTATGAACCCTCTCAGAGGCCTACTGCGCATCAGTTGAAAGAAACTCTATTGTAAGTAAAACTTTATTATCATCGCGGCATATTTCAGCATCCTGCCATAGGCTTATCTTGGCTATTTTTAATTCATAGTATTAATTTCCATTTTGCACTGGGAGTGAGAGAAATGTGCCATCTGCATATCCTCCCGGCCCCCGGGTATGCTGTAAAAAACAGCTAAGGGATCTGAGGGTTTCAGTATATTGCAATTTAGGCGATGTTCTGACAACCTATCACTACAGCAATATACCTACAAATCTATCTTAAATAACCCTCAAAACTTAGTCAGACGTGGCGGAACGACCTTTGTTTAGGTTGTTTACGGTCTGCCTACCCCATTAGGGATAAAGGTGTGATTGTGTGTGTGACACATGGTTTTCAGGCCTCTACCTATACTTTTTCCAAATAAGATTTAGAATAAAGGCAAACAAAGTATCATGTATTTTTATTCAAAAATACATTTCAAAAATAAATTATTTGTGTTGGCAAATTAATTAGATGACTAAAAGTACTATTTCATTATGTGGTCATATCTAATAGCTCTAAAACTTATTTTAGAAACAAGATCTTCGATTATAATATAAGACATGAAACTTTGTTTACCTTTATTCTAAATCTGATTTGGAAATAGTATAGCGAGTGATATTAGAATGATTGACAGTTGTTCACTATTGCAACCATGCTATCTCTATTTCAGTGAAATTCTGCAAGAAGAAAGAAACACAGCGTGGGATACGATGCGAAGGGAAAACAGAAGAGTGGCCGCCGCGTCCTGGGGGGACGAACCACCGCCCAAACCATCCCGACCGTCTACCAACCTCACAGGTACTTGTTAGAAATAAATACGGTGTAAGGGACAGCGTCCCGTTAACTGATAGTGGTTGCTCAATCAACAAAACTGAACAACTTTCACCAGATATTTTTCAGGAAGTGAAAAAGAAGTACCTACAAATCTATCTTAAATAACCCTCAAAACTTTGTCAGACGTGGCGACCTTTGTTTAGGTCGTTTACGCTCTGCCTACCCCATTAGGGATAAAGGCGTGATTATATGTATGTATGTATGAAAAAGAAGTTTTGGTTTTCCATACAAATTGCCCGATCATCGAGGTGGTCATTTTGTATGGGAAGGAATTTTTTTTTTCATCTCCTGAAAGAATTTCCCGGTTTAAGATGATCAGTTTCGTTGACTCAGCAACCCCTTTCAGTTTGCGGGACGCTGTCCCTTACACCCGGTATGAAGTAAGCAACATGATGTCGGAAGTGGGATACTATGAGTAAAATGAATTAATTAGCTTGTGTGTTGTTATAAGAATGTAAAAAAAATAAGCAGATTTGAGGTGCAACTTTGAAGCTAATATGTAAATTCTCAAACTTTTCGTAATTCAACAAATCTCAGAATATTTTTCTTTAATAAGTCAAGATATTGATAAAATAATTAGAGCCCGATGGTGTAGTGGATAGGGCCACTGCCTCCTGAGCGGGAGGTCGTGGTTCGAATCCCATTACGTACCAATGTGTTTTTCGGTTTTCGAATTTCATATGTACGTTTATTCGGCGCTTGTTCTTCGAAAGGGATGTTAAGACGTTGGTCCCTGTTAATATCGTTTAATACCGTAGATATTAGTCGTTAAGCCATGACAGAGGCCAGTGCTAAGCATTGGCGGCTTAAAAATTCTGACATAATCTAGGATTTGGTCTGGTTGCCCTTCTGGGTTGCGGAGGTCAGATGGCAGTCGCTCTGTGTAAAAACCAGTACCCCCGTTCAATCTCCTAGATTAGGTAGCCGAGCCCGTGAGATACGGGATAAGGCTAGGGATATGAGATGATTGATAAAATAATTAGCAACACCATTTCCAGCGGCAGATTCGACGTCAGTGCAAGCGGCGGGCGCGGCGCCACAAACCTACATCGTGGCACAAAACCCCCTCGTGCTGGCGCACTTACTGCGCGAGAACCAACAGCGCTCCATCGACCCGCAGGCCTACACCACGCCCGCCTCGGTATTCAACACCGTCTCCGTCGATTTCGCCAACAATCTACCAGAGAACGACCCAAACATTGTCGACAAAATCATAAACCCCAAACCGGACGAGAAAGTCGATATTCCTTTACAAACCGCTCCCATACCCGCCGCTAGTTTACACAAGCTAGACCCTATCGTTCCCCCTTCGGAGTCTTCTGATGAAACTTTGACAGTTGTCGTTGGCGCGAGGGAGAGTTGTGATAATCTGTGTCAGAACGTTCCGAGCCCTTCCCCAAGACCTGATGTTTCTTCCCCGCCGCAAACTGAAGAGCTTCCTCCAGAGCCTTACGCAAATAGAGTCAGATCCCTTGAACGGAATACTCGCGGTACTTTCTCAACGGCTGAAAGAGGTCCAGTTAGGATGGGTTCTTTAGAGCGCAACGCTAGAGGTTCCCTATCGCATCGAGGCTCGCCGGTTCCTATAGCTCCCTTCACAAGGCAACATTCCGTCCCCGCCTCGCCCCCGCCCCGCGGCCGCCGCGAGACCGACGTCGGCCAATTCTCCGTACAAGGCACCCTTAACGCCCAGCTAGCGGCGAGTGTTGTCAATAGGATGAAGAACCAACCCGACCATCCGATCCAAGAAGAGATCTATGATTTCGGAGGCGATAACGTAAAAAGTTGCGTCGCCATTGCTGCTCAGAAGGCAGGTTATAAACAGCAGTACAGACCTGCAGTGTCAGGGATGTCTGCCTCACATCCAGCCTCCCACCCGTCGTCTTACGGCGTACCCGTAGGAGTAGTTCAGGGTATACCTTACTCCCAAAGCCCAACCAAACCTAGTCATATGATGCCAAAGCAGAATCTTAGTTACCGGTCAGCTAGTCCGCTGTCTCAAGTCGGCTACCCCTCGCCGACTTCTCAAAACTTCCCGTCCTCAATGTCCACGGCTTCAGGGTTTGCGCAACCTCAAGTTGCGACAGCCCAAGGATTTGTTCAACCCCAAGTCGCTACAGCCACGGGCTTTCAACAACCTCAAATGTCAAACGCACAAGGGTTTCCTCAACCTCAAATGTCAACCGCACAAGGGTTTCCTCAACCTCAAATGTCAACCGCACAAGGTTTCTCACAACCTCAAATGTCAACCGCGCAAGGTTTCTCTCAACCTCAAATGTCAACCGCGCAAAACTTTCCACAATCGCAAACGTCAACTCCTCAAGGTTACCCGCAACCCCAAATATCCACCGCCCAAGGTTACCCTCAGCCGATGGGGGTTATTCCACCAATGTCTTACATGCCCCAGCAAATTTTCACGCATAACATACAAGGGGCGCAACCTATGTTGTACAGACCGCAGGTGTCAATGTCTCAAGCGGCGAGTTCCACTGCCGGCTTGCAAGCGCAGTCGCGCCCGCAGTTCGTATCCGCATCGGCAGTGGACGCGCAAAGTATATACGCGTCGCGGCAAGAGTGCTCCCCCATCGTACAACCGGTGGCGACCGTTGCGCAAACAGTGCAGGTGATTTGAAGTCATTTTTGGTAAAAGCTTTTAGAAGGCATGTACAGAAATGGTTCCACAGTAGATTTTATGTTTAGCTATAATTAGAAGTTTGTTTTGTTTTGTAGAAATTCGAAATTTGCATGCACGACTTTTGTCTTTTAGATAAGAAAAGTATCAATTTATTGCACTTAAAAGTGTAAATATAACAACGAGAGTATCCTGAAAAGGAAGGGTATAAAGGTACCTAAAAATTACAAATTGTATATTTTTACTCTATAATGGCAACACTGATATTGTTTCTGTCAATGTTGCCAGTTCCGAGTTTCACACTTTGTATATTTTTTCGTTTTGTAAATGTATTTCTTTTTTTGCAGATATTTTGTGTGTCGGTTGGGTCCTCCGGTAGATTTTTGGTTTTTATATTTTAATTTATAATTTTGGAAACAGAAAGCGAACTTTTTTTTTCACTTTTTGTTTCTTTTATTAAACTACTAATTAGGACTAACATTGTTAAAAAAGTATTTGGATTGGTGGAAATAATGTGACTGTCCCCTACTAAAAATGAAAACGAATTGTACAAAATGGAAATTGGATTTTATTAAAACAAAAGGGGTGTAATGTACTAACTTTAACAATGTTAGTTCTAAGAAAATTATTATACTTTTCTTTTGATGGACAATACATCGCACAGTAATGTTTTATAGTAGATAAAGTTCATATTTGGAACGTTGAGTTATGGATACCACCATGTTTTGCGGCCCATAAAATGCTTTTTATTTGCAACTTAGCAGAGGATCAAGTTTCGGAACCTCAAACGATACCCCTGTAACAAACATATGTTATTCGGTTGACTTTCTATAAATCTGTAAAACAGAAACAGATTGATGGCCGCAAAATAGGTTGGTTTCGATAACGCAACGTTAAAAAACGGAGTATATATAATATTTTGATAGTAGGTAATTTTGTATGAGAAAGACGGTCTAATTTTTTTTGCTCTGGGTTTTTGTTTTGACTCCAGTCTAGACCAAGATATCGAGGATAGAGTTAACTCAAATACTAAACTATATTAATTAACGTCATCTGCTAAAGCATTCCTCCGGAGCGACGAATTTCCATACAAACGTAGTTTCGCTTTCATTCTCAAACTGTATGACCAATCTTAACCAAACTTTGTACACGTAATCATATGCTACATATATTTCCTATAGCCAAGAGAGCAAATTTTATTTTAGGCTATTTTCACGCAATAATATTTTTTGGTTTCATTTTGTTTATGTTTAATATTTTTACATCAAAACTAATTAGAAACATAGATATGTTGTATTTGATTATGTGTACAAAGTTTGGTTAAGTTTGGTTTTACTGTTTTAAAATGAAAACTTAATTACGTTTGTATGAAAATGCGTTGCTCCGGGGAAGCCTTAATATATGGAAAATCTTTTCTACATCCAGAATTCCTTTGCCCTCTGTCTGTATAAGAAAAACAATAAACAGCTCGTTTGATTGTGCACGTTTGAAATAGTACACCTTAAACCGCCACAGCATTTTAACCCTTATTATTCCGGGCACAGAGTCCAGAATTCGACACGGAACAAGCAGTAGAAAGAAGGCTCTTAGCCGAGCTGGCGAGACAGCAACACCAGAGCGAAGAGGACAGACGATGGCTGCAGATGCAGGAGGATAACTTGGTAAGATTACTGTTTAATAGAAATAGAATAGTTATTGAAAAAGGACTTAACTCGGTTACCTAAATAGAAATGGCGTACCAACATAGTATCAATTCATTTAAACCTAACGATGAACCCAGCTGGTTTCTGAACTTTTAGCCGCCTTGTGAAATTCTGACTTCGATTTGCGTAATGAATGATCTAAGACGGTAACTAGATACCGCACGGAATCATCTCACTTGTATTTTCAGACTATCAGGCGATTTTTCCTGCATGTTCTAACCAAACTACTAAATCACTACTTGCACTACTTACTTGATAAATTATTCTTTTTGTTGGTCTTTGGAGCGGAACTGTTCGGGATCCCAAATCTTATACAACTAGACCAGTGAGACACACCGAAAATTGATGTTGTCCTTACAGAAGCGGCTGTCTAACGTGCAGCTGTCAACGGAATCCGAGTCGGAGCAGAAACCGGCAGAAACCGCGCCCAGTACACAGGAACCAAGCTCTAGTCAACCGCATTCAGGTAAACTCACCTTTTGTTTAGCAGTAAATATACTTGTGCTTGATTGAGATAACTATTAGGTTTATTTTTCTTATGTTCAAAAAAGGAGAATTCCTAATGGAGCCGCTGCTGTAATACTTTTTCTATAACTGGATTGTAAGACTACGCATTCTGAAAATGACAAAATATCATCGACATAATGAAAAAATCTACTTCACATATAACTTCATGCGTAAAAGTACTGAAAGGTCTGACTTGCGTTGCTTAATCCAAAAGGCATACAACTAAATTTGTAAAATCCAAAAGGTGTGATTACCTAACTTAAGGAGGTTTTATTTGTTTTTTTTTTTTGCGTTTTTATTTCTGTTCCATTCTAAAGGTTTCTGTTTCATTTGAATATTTTTTTTCGGAGCTATGCAGCCTTTTTTATTTCATTTAAACCTTAAAAACTTCACTATTTAATGTATTTTTATATATTTGCAGCGGCAAATTCATCAGAAACCAGTCCAGCAAATACAGTGAATCCAAAAGACCGACCGCCCAGTGAAGATAAAGTAAGTCTCTTCCCACATTTGAAGAATTACGAGAATGATACCTACTTAGCAGTTTTTCCTTTAAGCCAAACAGATGCAAGGAAAATATTTCGAATTCATTTTGACTCGAGGTCAAAAAGGAAGAATAAAATAAATACAAATTCATCTTTCCACAGCCAAAACAACCAAACACAAACGACCCGGTCTACGCAGCTACAACAGCCGTAGTGCGCTGCGTGATGCGTCTGGCGGGCGTATCGCAGTGTCAAACAGGTAAATATACTACATCTTCTGTCTTCTTTAAATCTCCTCTTTGAAAAGGTTGCCTAGAGATCGCTCTTGCCTGTGTGCACAATTACACACGGATTGGATTTGAAATCTGCTGTTTATACAATCTTTATAAATGTAATTTCTTCCGTGCTGGACTGGGAGCGAGAGAAAAACATAAAATGTGCCAACTGCATTTCCTCCCGGGCATGCTGTAGAAATCGGCTAAGGGATCCGAGGGTTTCTGTATATTGAAATTTAGGCGATGGGCTGACAACCTGCCACAACAGCAATAAACCTACAAATCTAGCTTAAATAGCCCTCCAAACTTTGTCACACGTGGCGAACGACCTTTGTTGAGGGCGTTTACGCTCTGCCTACCCCATTAGGGTCAGAGCCGTGATTGTATGTATGTATAAATGTGTACAATAGAGTTTTTACCTACTTACAGGGTCAAGTCCCGACCCCGCCGCCATCTTGTCTGCGGTGAGAGCCGTCGGTGAAGAGTTGCGGTCACTATGCGCCACTGTGGACTTAGTTTCGGTGCCGTTCCCACGACATAAGCAGAGGTAAGCAAGACGGATTTGGCATTTTATAGTACATACTATACATACATATGGCAGATGGGAAGCAGGAACTCAGATATTTTGGGGGCGACACAACGAGCCTTTTATTACTTGAAGGTCTGGCAGCGCATGTGTGATTCCCGAGGTGTTGCAGATGTTCATGTGCGGCAGTGATTACTTACCATCAGGAGACTCGTTTGCTCGTCTGCCTTCCAATTTGACGGTCGGCACAGCCTAGTGTGCATTGTATCTGCCAGCTGCGCAGTGGGTTCCGGGTTCGATTCCGAAATTCGAATTTAATTCTTCTGTTTGTCAACAGGGAAGTAGAAATGGCTCACCAAGTGCTAAGCAAGGACATGGCGGCGTTGGTGGAGGCGATGCGGCTCGCCATACAGTACTGCAATACTACACTGCAGCATGAATACACCAAGTAAATGTTCTTTTAGTAATACGTAAACGTTAATTCATTTGCTTATATTTGCATTGGAATGGTTTGCCTGCTGTTCATTCTAGTCCAGTGGTGACCCAAACAGCTTTTTAAAATTTAGCCTCATCATCTTCCTAGCCTTTTTCCGTATCTGTCCGGGTCGGCTACCTAACCTAGGTAATTGAACGAGGGTACTAGTTTTTACACAGAGCGACTGCCATCTGACCTCTGCAACCCAGAAGGGTAACCAGACCCAATCCTAGATCAGGTTAGAGATATATATATATATACTTTATTGCATAAGCACAAAAGAAATGTAATTTACAAATATAGTGTGCAAGGGCGAACTTATCTCTTATATCAGGTCAGAGTTTACAAGCCGCCAATGCTTAGCACTGGCCTCTGTCATGGCTTAACGACTAATATCTACAGTGTTAAACGATATTTACCGGGACCAACGGCTTAACGTGCCTTCCGAAGCACGAAAAAGGGCCGAATAAACGTACATATGAAATTCAAAAACCGAAAAGCACATTGGTACGTGGTGGGATTCCAATCACGGCCCCCCGCTAAGGAGGCAGCGGCCCTATCCACTACACCATCGGGCTCCTATACTTCAATCTTATTTACCAAATACGAGTATCCGATAAGTTATCAATAGCAATTTTTTTTTTAGTAATGATACAATTAACATACTATGTTTTTGGTTTATTGCGCTCAGTAACTGTGGACCTCCCGATAAACTTCTCTGAAGTTTGGGAGATTATTAAATAATTTGTGCCATGTAATTTTGTGTAGCAAACAATAAATAAATAAAAAAACCAAAATCTTTTATACAAACAAAAATAGGATGGTAGCTGGGACAGATTTCAGATACATTTCCTTTTGTTTTCCTTCTGAATGTCATCTGCCGCAGCTACCATCCTAAATATAGTAAGTTACAGCATTTTAACTCGTATTTTGGCGATAGAATGACGGGCTTTAACTATCCCTTTTCCTTCCCAGGAGCATGCTAGCAGCCGCGCACGTACTAGCGATGGACGCGAAGAACCTTCTAGACGTCGTAGACGTCATCAGAGCGCAACATCCGCACATCGACTGGCGCTCCGCCCTCGCCGAAGCGGAGTCGTTACAATCCCCCCCTCAACAGGCGCCAGCACCGTTACACTCACCCCCAAATTCTACGCAGAATTCCTCAATGTCGGCACAACAGCATCCAGTGTCGGTACAACAGTCTCCGATGCCGGTACAACAGTCGCCGGTGTCGGTACACGCTCATAACCAATCGCTGACCTCGCAGAACCAGGTATAATACTTCGGCTGGACAGATAGACTAAAAAGGTAGAATATGATAATTGGTATCTAAGCTTTCGAGGGCTTTAAGGTGACGGCTTGCTTTTGCCTTCATTGTGGGTGCGAGGATTAACCAACAGGTGTGGTTTATTAGTAAATTTCAGAAGAACAGAAAGCGCTTTCAGGGCTTTTTTACAACTTTCAGCAGCTTGCTTTCAGATGACTATACTAGCCATGTGGCGCCCCCATTAGTGAAAAAAATTATAACTTGATTCTGTTGGACCGGTCTTTCGATTCACGGCGTTTTTAGTGATATATATTTCTTTTTTTACTAATGGGGGCGCCACTTGGCTAGTGTCGTCACATGTGTGTTTGTCATCTCACATTTGTGTCTTACATTTATAGAACTTATTTTAGTAGGGTTGTTGAGCAGCGTGTATAGATTTCATTGACTAGAGGGCGGCTCTAGCGAAAAGACCAAAAGACCTTACGCCATCTTCACGCCTATACACCTAACATAGTAGAGCAACACTGATAATTTCCGTGCAAAACCGGGGTCACTCAGGCAGATGTTCTTGCTGGTCAAAGACTAACAATGCGGTCTAGCTTACGGTTTAAAATATGATTTCTAATCTACAGTCTTTTCAAAAAGTAAAATTAATTTTCAGGTATTCGAAACAGAAAACCAGACATTCACACCTGCCGACGCGCCCAGCCAGCCACCCAGCCGCCAAACATCGCAAGAAGAAGAGGCCTCGCCCAAACCTGACTTCAAGATCAACCAACCAGTCACAACTTGCCACGTCACCGACCACATTCCCAAAGAACCTTCTAGCCTCACTTCCAGCCTTCCTAACTCCTCCGCCAACAGAGTTTCCGCTCTTATACATAACTACAACCTCTATGGTAACGTGCGGGAACCTCAGCCTATTTATGGCAACACCGAAGTGACGTCATCATTCCAGCATTCTTCGTCTAGTATCGATGAGGTTAAGATCGATGATGCTCCGATGGCGTCGGTCAAAAGTCGCGTTCAGGCTCTTTCAGGGAAACTGGAGTCGCCTCCGATTTACGCCGTCAGTAAGAAAATGGTTCCGTTTGACCAGACGGGTCACAGCGATCAGGGGTGAATGTTGCCAGCTTTGAAATTTAGTTCGCTTGTAGTTTTTTGTGAGTTTGACAAAACTGTCGGTTACCTACGGCCTAAAATACTTACCATTACCTTATGAGTCTATAAGTTATTTTCTGGTTTAAATATGGTTTACAATATGTGTGTGCATTTATTGTTGTTTGTACTCCTAGATCTATTACCGCCTACCTACATACATACATACATATAATCACGCCTCTTTCCCTACCCACATTTTTCTTATATATACCGACAGTATTTTGTCAAACATAGTCTGTTACATTCAATGCAATTATTAGAAGATAATGGCTTCTGTGGTTGCATTTCGGTAGATCGCGATTTTTGCAGTTTCCGGTTAGGCTTTCTAGAGCTCTGAAAATAGTCGTAGTACCCACAAAAAGCATTTTATGACTACTTGAGTTTGAAGTTCAATACTGCTTATGATATATTTTTATAGTGCAAAAAGCTTATCAAAAGACAATTCTAGCGCAGATTTTACTATGCTCAATATTAATAGGGTCGATGTTAAATAATTTAAAATATTGCTTAAGCTATGTCACTCGTTTAATCATGTTAAAAGTACCTATCCATCCATTTATAACGTTATAAAAGTTATGAATTATAGTCCGATAACATACGTTGATTAAGACTTTATCACCTTTTAATAATTATAAGAGATCTCGTAGACTTTGGTCAGCCGATCTTTAGTCTTACCAAAGATATCGGCTGACTAAAAATCTATAGTCTGCAGTCTCGAAAACTTTGGATATTAAAATCACAAATGTTAAACAATATCATAATGTTTTAGTGAATATCTTATTGACATATCATCGGCATTGTTGCGCTTCAAATTAAAATGTAGTGTTGCCAATCGGAAAACAAAATTAATCAAACATTATTTATTTTACAAGCGACACTAAACATTTCTTTTTGTGTAAAAAAACTACACGACTCAATCTATTATTCATCAAGAAAACATGATAACATTTGGGCTCAAAATTTGTAGTAGTATGTTATTTCTGCTTTCAGATTAAGAATACCAGTGTGGAATTGAACTTAAAGATAATATTAATTTGTGATATATTTGCCAATAATTCGAGTACTTTAATAATAAGCAGATTGTCCAACGAAAGTCTGATTCAATTTATCAAACTAGAGAGGCAAATAAGATAATTTACGAGTATATTGCCAACTCATGTTTATTTATTGAATCAAGTATAATTTGATGTTAAAGCCATTTAGCTACTGATGATTTAGTTATAAATTTATTTGGAGTAATTTAGTATACTTAAGATATGATGATGTCAATAAACATAATACTTAACTCAAGATAAAAAATAACTAAGATAACTAACTAAGTGGCTTTAATGTGGACAATCTTATCTGTATGAAGAGCACATTCCTTAAATTTTGCACCTAAAATACTTATTTTCTTACAGTGTTTTGTAATACGCAAGTTTTATACTGAGCCGAAGTAATACTTAAGTAAACTACAATCTTCCACGATACAATAATTTGTCAATCGTTTAAATTAATATTTCAAAGTATTATTTTTTAGTCTAATGTGTATTATTACGAGTATATTTGTGTACATTTTTCGTTAGTTAAGGTGCATATTTGTCACAAACTTATATAACATGCATTTAAATAATTTGTATACACGATCTATAATTAAAAGCTGGGTTAAAGTTAAGTTTTCTTTGTATAAATGTATAAAACAATACTGTCCATAATTATTATTTTAATTTTTATCCAAAGTTTTTTTTTACTATAAGCTTAGATCTCAGAAGGAATTTCTAGCGTTAAATTGATTAGTTTTGTAATTATTAAAATCAGAATTTATTTATTGACGACTCTTTGGTTTACTTGTAAAGTTAATTTTCCTATAGTGCGACTATATTTATGAAGCTGTAGTTGATAAAACTTAGAAGTAATTAAAAAAATAACTTCGTTTGGAGACGCGTGTGATTTAATCAATTTGTCAAATATATCTTCGTAAAATGGTCGCACTGCAATACTATTTTGTAGCATAGGCAGGAGTTCATTCCAAAGTATAATGATATCAGTATACGTAGTCCAATATAATATTGTAGTTGAGCTGCCGAGATTATTTTACTGATTATCTGATCAACCGGATTTTGTTTATGCAATGAATAAAGGACAAGGCAAAATATATTTTGGTTTTATTTAAATTCCGATACTTCGATTACTTGTTTTCAGTAAATTTTGAAAATATATTAAAGATTAGTTCCATGCTGGCCTGGGAGCAAGAGAAAAACATAGAATGTGCCCGCTGCATTTCCTCCCGGGCATGCTGTAAAAAAAAGCTGAGGGATCCGAGGGTTTCTGTATATTGTAATTTAGGCGATGGGCTGACAACCTGTCACTGCAGCAATATATCTACAAATCTATGTTAAATAACCCTCAAAATTTTGTCAGACGTGGCGGAACGACTTTTAGGTTGTTTACGCTCTGCCTACCCCATTAAGGATAAAGGCATGATGATTATATGTATGTATATAAAAGATGTATTTGAATAAAAAATAAAACAAATTATAATTTTTCATAGTTTATTGAAAAAATAAGCTGAACATACAAACCAGTTCTAATCAATAGCAAGTTAATCATATTCAATACTACAATTTCACACCTAAATCAAGTTCAACTATTACTCAGCTGGTCAAGAGAAAGGAAACCAATAGCCATTGAACTATAATACGCCATAGTACGTAGTATTTCATTGCTTATATCAGCCTAGTACGAACCGAAGTTCTCATATTGAAATTCGTACAATTTAAACAAAGATTTGATTTTTTATAGCGTTATACAAAAAATAAGTGGTTTAAATTAAAATTAAACGTCTGTGGAAAGCGAATACTGCTAAAGCGCTCCATCGCCAGTATGTGAAATTGAGCTTTTACAAGTATACCGTAGCGTCCGAGGGGGTGAAGCGCTTATTTTATAACATGGAAACTACCAGATCTTTATATGTAGTATATTTTATAATTATAGCAAGCTACTCCAACTGCGATCAGAAAAAGAGTGCGTGGCAGCCTGTCGTCAGGCTCCAGTCAATATCGAAAAAGATTCAAAAATGGAATGGCAGTAATTTCAGCCATTCCTACAAAAGAGTAAAGAGTATCCACTCTTACATCTCGCAGCTCGACTGCCTAAAATGTTCACAATTAGGACCATTTGACGGCACGAGTTTCGCGCGTTGGTAACGTATCTACCTATATATAATATCATTGATTATAACGGATGTTCCTAACTAAGGTCAATTTCACATGTTTGACATGTGGTGTGTTAGCAGTTTTCGCTTTTCACTGTCGATGATTCACTTCAGAAAGCGCAAAGCTAAAAATTTCGCGCGCAATATTCAGTTTGTTATTACTTAGAGTGACGAAACCCAAAATAAGGAACTACTTTTTATTATTCTTTCTAATTGGTAGGTACAGAACCCTAGTAATATACAAAATCAGAACATTTTCTTAACTAAATTAGTTCAGTTGCAAGAGCTATGCTTCTGTTAGCTACAAAAACAGACAGGAAATAATAATAAAAAAAAAATGTTGTCATGAACGTGAGATTATTTACAAAATAATGAGTTTTTATTTGTTTGTTAAATTTAAATTGAATCTTAATAAACTGCCAGTATCGTCATATTCAGTATTCTTTTCATAACATTGGGTATTGAATCGCAAAAAAAAGGATAGTTTGGCTTACATTAATTTTAACGTAAAACAATGAAATTGGGCCCGTTATATGTCATCTGGGCCTTATTTACTTTGTTGGTATCATTTTTGTTATTATTCTTGATTAATGGGTTTTGTGTATTCACAAGTCTCCCAATGTCACATAAGCTAACAATCTTACAAATAAATCATAAAGGCCCGTATTGCTAAACAGCACTTGAGTTTGAATTCATATCAGTGCAATGTGGCCTGTCAAATCCATACTACATATTGCTCTCAATCTTGAGATCGATTCATAAATACGAGCCTAAATTCATAACTAATCAAAACTCTGATTTATCAATATAGATTGGCTCTGTAATTCACCAACACCAATCTAGAGATAATTTCTCAAGGTTTGATAGTTTGAACTTGTAAAATTATAGGTTTAGCTTTAGTGTGGCGACCCAGGAAAACAGTTTCGTACTTTAATATTGCACATTGACACTTGAAAAGAGACAATGATGTTTGCTAGTATACACCCTTGCCAGGAATTAAAAATACCTGTCATAGAGGTACCATAGAGAAGGGCTTATAGGAAATGCATAAGTTCCTCTCTTATTATGTCTCTATTTTTCTCTATGACCAGTATTGCTGGTCTGGGAGCGAGAGAAAAACATAGAATGTGCCAGCTGCATTTCCTCCCGGGTATGCTGTCCAGCTAAGGGATCTAAGGGTTTCAGTATATTGTAATTTAAGCGATGAGCTGACAACCTGTCACTGCAGCAATATACTTAGAATTCTATCTTAAATAACCCTCAAAACTTTGTCAGATGTGGCGGAACGACCTTTGTTTAAGTCGTTTACGCACTGCCTACCCCATTAGGGATAAAGGCGTGATTATATGTATGTATGTATGACAGGTATTTTTTATTCCTGGCAGGGGTATAAGTGCAACATAGATATCTCTACAATGCCCAACATATCTGATGTGCAATATTAGTGACCCGTACTGCAGTTGACATTTACATCTGCTGATTTAGCAGTCAAGGAAGTTGGCAGCCATGAGTAGTTCCAGAGCGATTTCCGGGGCAATGGGGAACTCCGGGATCTCAGTTGAAGAGTTGGTGTACCGTACCTTGTATGTGAAGTACATGCATACCTTCTGGAGCACGTGGGAACTGTGGACAAGGTAAAAAAATAGAAATAATTTGCTGGGTAGGACATAATTAAATGGTAGATTCAAGTGGCTTTTTTATCACTATTATAGTGTGTTGAATGTAGATCATTGCAGGTTCAAATCCTGTCCGTGGTTAAAATTTTTGATTTGTTGTTTCTCATATTTTAGAAATGTTCTAATTTACTCTTTCACAAACTGTAGAGTAGGAAAATGATAAGCAAGCTAACATATACATAAGATGCAACTTCACATATACATAAGATGCAACTTGCAACTCTTGTTTTTAAAGTAAAACTTACGGTATCTCTCTAAAGTTGACTTCATTAGCCTCATTCTCGGCAAACTGCCCTGGGCCGCTCAGCATAGCCTTGATGGTGCCGGAAGTAAGTGCATGCTCCCGCTTCACAATGAACTCATGACCGTCCGATGAAACCAGCTTCACATACATAGCATCGGGTCCCTCGCATCCTCCATACTTCTCTTCGGAGGGGGCTGTGCTGGCTGTTAACAAAAATGTGATTTTGAAAATAAATGAAGTGAAAAATAATACTAAAATGACGAGATAACATCTTGACTTGATGGAACTTATTGCAGTATTGAAAGTCAAACTGGTTTACACACAGTGGAACCTGGTTGCATCAACATAATAACAAAACTATACTATAACACTATATTTCATTGTGTAAAACAAAAGTCGCTTTCTGTGTCTTGATATCTGTCTGGCCCTATGTATGCTTAGATCTTTACAACTATGCAACGGATTTTGATACGGTTTTTTCATTAGATAGAGTGATTCAAGAGGAGGGTTTATAATATGAATAATAATAGCAGAAAAACACTGATAAACCGTGTAAAGCTGGGGCTAAAATTGGATGTGTTTTTTTTTTTTTCCCTCAAAATTTTTAACGAGGCTTCAGTCATCTGGTGACTATGCCAGCCTCATGGTATCTTTCATATAATTAAAAAACATGTATTTAACCAGATAGAGTCAGAAAACGGTACAACGCGACCGCTCTGCTGGATAGCGGGTCTGCTAACCAACAATTTAGCTGACCATTATTACCATTTTCTGAACCCATAAATCTGGCCCTCAGATCTGCATTCCGGGAACACTCCAGCATTATATGATTTAGATCATCAATCTTGTTACATGTCAAACAAAGAGGAGACTGTTTCACACCCATCATGTGATAAAATTTGTTTCCTGGAATGTGCCCAGAACGCAGCCTCAGTGCGGAAACAAGTTCTTTTCTTGTAAGGCTCGCAGAGTCAAACCACGGTAAAAAATGTGGTTCATCCAAAAGGGTCCTGTACCAAATACCTTTAGTGACTGAAACCTCGTTAAAAACTTCCTTCCATCTTTCTTTACAATAACCTTTGACACTACTAAACACTTCAGTATAATAAGGTTCACATTGTACATCCCTACCATCACAAACTGCTTCATTTGCCAGTTGATCTGCTATTTCGTTACCTCTCAAACCAACATGTGAGGGCACCCATTGAAATCTAAGTGTAACAAATGACTGTAATTTTATAATTAGATCAAGTATCTGATAAGCAATCGGCGTACAACGCGCCCCAGAAACACAACGCACAAGATGTTGGAGAGCACTCCTCGAATCCGTTAAAATAACAACCCTGTCAAATTTCTTGATTTGAATATATTGCAGAGCTTCGAATATGGCATACAACTCTGCTCTCATGATCGAGAAATCTCCTCTAAGCTTAATTTTAACAGAGATATCGTTCAAAGGGTCAAAAAGAGCAGCACCAACACCCTGAGCGCTTTTGGAACCATCAGTATAAAGTTTGTGATAGCCGGAATATAAGTTTTGTAACTGCTGCACAGAAAGCAATCGTAAATTAGAACTATCATAATTGTGTTTAGCAGATGACAAACCCTCTATGCGCAGATTAACTAATTCAGATATATCAATATATGAAAGCCATACATTCAAAGAAAACATCTCCAGATGAGGACTTCTATGAAGTTTCCTATCTTTTAAAAAAATGTGTATATCGATTAATATAGGTACATTTTTGTTTCTCCAGAAACCAGCATTCAGAGACAAACTATTGATTAATCTTAAATTGTGATTGGAGAATGAAGCAACTCTCAGCCAGTATCTACATCCTAGCCAAATCGTCGAATGTTCAACGGCGGGAGACTCATTTCACTCTCCATAACGTGAATTGGAGTGCTACGAATAAAGCTACCACAAAATCTCAACGCTTTGTTTTGTATTAAATTTAACTTATTTAAATGTGTCTTTGCTGCATTTGAGTATAGAAAACTAGCATAATCAATGCGACTTCTCACAAGAGAAATATAAAGTCTGCGGAGATGTTTAGGATGAACACCCCAAGAGCGTCCCGCTAACACTTTCAAAACGTTGAGAAGTTTGTAACATTTTTCATTAATCTCATTAATATGAGCGCTCCATTTAAGCAAAGGGTCAAACCATACCCCTAAATACTTAACTTTTTTCAATATTTTCAAACTATTATTATTTACAATAATAGAGATATTGAAATTTTTCCTTGATTTGTTAAAGATACAAACATTGCTTTTACTCTAGATGAGTGTCTGTTAATATATTCATTGCCAACTAACATACTACAATTTCTATCAGAAAGGAAATTCCACAAATACATACATATTCTCCGACCAATACCAACATTATCTAGAGCAGAAATGAGAGGAGCAATATTGACATTGTTATAAGCATTTGTAATATCAACAAAACAAGCTATAGTGGTTTTTCCGTTAGCAAACCCAGTTTGTACATTGGTAACTAAGGCTGACAGATTATCAAGACAAGATCTAGCGCGCCTAAACCCAATCATGGACGAAGGAAATAAATTCTTATGCTCCATGAACCATTCCAATCTCTTCGTCAAAATGAGATGAAAAAGTTTGCACGGACAAGACATTAGAGATATTGGTCTCAAAGCGGAAGGTAAATTGGGGTCTCGTCCATGCTTAGGTATAGGCACCACTAACACATCTCTCCATTGACTGGGAACTTCCCCAGTATTCAATATTAAATTAAATAATTGAACAAGCAACTTCTTAGCATTAATTGGTAAATTAAATAGCATAGAGTAAGATATGTTATCTGCACCTGGAGATGTATCCTTACGTTTTAAACAGTTATTTAGCTCAGATAAAGTTATTTCACTATCAGAAATTATAGACTCTTGCGGCGAAAGAACCGGCCGAGACCCCTCTACACTATGTGGCGTAAGAGAGTACAATAAATCTTTGGCTTTGATTGGATCAACAGCTGCATATTTGCTGCCCCCACCCTTCATCCATCTCATCCTACGCCACATATCGGGAGAGGAAGTTTCGTGATCAATGCTAGAGCAAAACTCAGACCAACCATCGAATCGGGCCTTCTTAGATATTAAGTCCGCTTGAGCAACTTTATCTTGAAATATTATATAATTGTCAGGAATAGGATTGCGTCTGACCTGTGCTAAAGCAAGCCTCCTCTCAGCCACTGCCTTCGACAATGTAGAGTTCCAATATGGTTTAGGTCTAAATTTTCTATGTGGCTCCTGACTAATTTTGACCCAAGGAATTGCAATATCTGCTGCAGATTGAACAATTTTAATAATAGCATTATAACACAACTGTACATTGTTTACAAAATCGAAAGAGCTGAACTCTACTTCTAAATTTTCCCTATATTTGACCCAATCAGCTTCTTTATAGTTCCTCTTCTTTACAAAATAGCCAGATCTTTCAAAACCAAATTTAATTTTAATGAAGAGATGATCGCTACCTAGAGTCTCATTAATAATGTTCCATGCAAATTTAACAGCAACATCCGCAGATGCAAACGAAATATCCGGGGACGTCTTCTGAAGAACACCGTTCACTAACTTAATCCGAGTGTGGCTGCCATCATTAAGACATACGAAATCATTTTCAAACATGGCTTGGTAAACTTGTTCTCCTCTTCTATCTGTTTTCACTGACCAAAGGACGTGGTGAGCATTCATATCTCCAACAATGATTGTTTCAGACCCAAATAGTTCAAAAATAGTATTCCAATCACTTTGAGTAGTTCTGCCAGAAGGTGGACCTGGGCAGTATACAGCAACTATATGTTTGAGACCGGGAACATTAAAAACATTTAGTACCAAAATCTGTATATCTGGATTTGGGCTTCTTTGGATCTTCTGACTAACTTTCACTGATTTGTGTACCAATGCGCAAACACCACCATACAAATCATCACGATCAACTCTAAAAATGTTATAGTTGGTCACCCTAAGAGACGTATCTTCTGAAAGCCAAGTTTCACTGATTAGAGCCAAATGAATTTTTTCTTGACATAAAATTAGTTCCAAATTTCGCAACTTTGGGGACAAACTATTAGCATTCCACTGGATGATGTTCAATACAGCTCCACGATTATCAACATTTCTATGATGATCCATTATAGAGTTTTGAAATAAATTGGAAAATGGAATCTGGATTAACATGATTAGCTATCCATCTTTTCAGTACTGAAATAATTAAATTGAATGCCATCTCTATCTTCTTTTCAATATTATTTTTAGAAAAAAGTATTTCATTAAGTCGCTCTAAAAACTTCGCCATCAAATTGGATGTGTATCCATTTGATACAATTTGATGCTATTCACATCATTTATTATTTATTAACAAAACTTCTTTCATGTTGGACTGGGAGCAAAAGAAAAACTTAATGTTCCAGCTTCTATTTCCCCAGGCGATTTATAGAAACAAGGGTATTCCTAAAATTGCAAAAGGCTATTATATATAAAATATAGTCCTCCCACCGATTTTGGGTGATGGTGCCCAATCTCCCAGTGATTGGCCAACTGTGCGGGACTAGTTTTTAGTGTTTGTACCTCAATCTCTTCTCACAATCTGGTGATCAGCCTGCAATGTCCTAACCAAACTAGAAACAACAACTCAGTCATTGTCATCCACCAGGAATCAAACCCGGGACCTCCGGGTTAAAAGCCCATGGCTCAGACCGCTAGACCATGGAGGCAGTATCACAGTAGCCTTAATCATACAAGGTTCATTCTTTCTGAAATGATGGTCAGAGAGTCAAGTTCAGGGCTGAATGTAGGAGTTGAAGTATAGGCTTTGGGGCACTATGACAAGCACAGAAAAAAGAATAAATAAAATACCCTCCATGAGTTTTTTTCTGACTCCGAAACCTAGTTAAACGTGTCGAAACACTCTGCTTACCCCAAAATGATGTAAGAGTGACTGAAAGTATGAATAAACAAAAATGATCTTACGTCCTGAACGCAGCTCCTCGCCGACGTCTTCAGGGTGCCCCTCGCCACGCAGCGACCCCGCAGCGGACCCCGTCACAGACCCGGGCGGCGCGGCGACGTTCTCGGCAGACATTCTTGTTGCTGCACGGAAAACGAAACACCTTCATAACTCGTTACAAACAGATGTTAAACCTGAAGGATTTGGCTAAATAGCAAAGGGAATCTTGGAAAAACTGTTGTAGTGTTCTTATTATTAGCGCTTGGAAGCCAGAAATTTATAAATTCTGTTGAAAATAAAGATGTCGTGCATTGTTGGTGAGCGAATATCTAAATATAAGACACTGAAATTACTATATCTGGTCACTGATATTCGTTTAATAATTGAAAAGCACAAACCTTGTCAATTTAGAACACTCGAAAGACAAAATTAAACTGTTTTATAGGATTATATTGGGAGAAAAGTGCAAAAATCGCTGAATGATTCAGGTTATTTTTTACTTTTTTGCAGACTTATTTTTTTTTAATTCTCCCATGATATGGTAAGGCAAAGAACATAAGCCCATGCAGCCTAGTCTTCAGAGCTTAAATTCTTCAGTTTTCTTAACCTAATCTAACCTAGAAGTCATTAGACTGCTCCGGTGATTCACATTCCATTCCAATGCTCTACAGTCTTTTACGCGAGGATATCAATCCGAATCATACGGTGCACCTTCCTTTGCTTCTTCGTCCTGCCATATTTTTTCTAGTCGGCTGATTATTATGTTAAATCCACCATATTAATACAATAAACACTGCAAGGAACTGATTTCGAAGAGCGAGGAACAAAGTCCGTCTGTTTTTTCATGAATTTTGCGCAAATCCCCAACCTAAACTAATCTACACAGGCGTCGCTACCAGTGCGTCATGGGGGACTGGGTGTGAGGCGTGTGCGAGACATCAACGTTTCAGCTTTCTTGGCGTCCTCTCATGGAGTATTCAGGCTTGTCACTATTATAATCAAAGTACAAGGTGCCAATCTCGACTTCCTCTTCGTGGGAGAGGCCCTGAGCGCTTGGACGTTGGTGTGTCCCGCCGCTGATCGCCCTCATAAACCTGTTCAAAGGCAATAGGATGAGTAGTTCCCTAAGGCAAGGGTTGAGCAGTTGCTTGTGTCTTCATTAGGAGTTGACTTGGCACATCTAAGAGCGGCCTCTAGTCCGGAGTCTGGGGCCTGGCTCCACGCTCTGCTATCACCCCATGTGGGTACTGCATTGGACGATGGTTATCTGCGGCCAGTGTTTTGGGCACATTTGCATCAGCAACCATTCGGGGCGAGCTTTTTGACATTATATTGTAATATTTTAACTTTATTTATGTTTTAATAAATAAAAATACCTACCTAATCTAGAATTCATTAAAATGCGAGTGTGGCGCCTACATTCTAATGCTCTTTAAAGATTTACGTGGGAGTGTCGAGTTGAACCATATAGGATTACTATACTTCATTTCTCACTTCCACTACCGGCAGATTATTATGCTAATCCCACAAAACTATCACAATAATAGCCGTGAAAAACTAATTTCGTTTAGAAAGCCAGAAACTTAGTCCTAACAGTCATCTGTTACGATTCCCGCGCAAAATTCCCGCGGACCTCTTTTTTTAACAACACAGCATGGCCACAAAATCGAACGAACGAAACGAATGGAATGCGGAATGATGACCAAATGAAGTTATGAACCTGCATTTTCACTCTTGAGAGCCAAAATTTTCTTCTTTCTTTGTCTCCTTCCTCATAACCGGGATTCTCCGTGAAATCAGAAAATTAATGTACATAATCGATACAGACAGAAAAATTTAATAATCGATTTCTATGTCTTCTACCAGAACTCAGTTTCAATTTCAAGCAAGCAAGTATTTTTTGAACGAATTTACGATATTGCCAGATATATACCTAAGGATTCTACAAATTATGACAATATAATTTAACATCTTCATTATTCGCGGATAGGTTCTAGTCTAGTTCTATATAATTGTTAAATGTACAAAATATTTCTACTATGACCAGTAGACTTGACTACACGCGTGTTTTACTCGCGTTAATAAAAAGTGAATGAAATTGTATTTTTATTTCCTTCATAAAAAATCCATTTTCATAGTCTGGCAACCTTCTGGAGCCCGTTGAATTTGTAGACGAGGATTCGGCGGAGTTTTTTGACATGGTTTTTGGCTTCTTTTCATTATTTTGACATTTCGATGTCAAGCGCTACGTATTTCTTTGAAAAAAGTAGATTTTTCATCGTTTTTCATTCTTTCTCGACTTTCTTCATCTAATTAGAACCGCAGTTTAATAATCGGTAGCCAAACTACATTGAAAATCGACGATGAACATCAGAAATTCCGCGAGAACCATGTGACACGAATACGAAAAAGGGCTTCCAGATCGCCAATGTGACAGAAATGTTTTCTGCCATCACGACGATCCTACGCCACAGCGGAGCCACAACGAGCACGAGGCGAGATCACCGAGCAGCGATATAGCGGAATCGCGTCAAAAATGAGCGCGAGATGGCCAGTCCGCCACCGAACCCTAACGAAGGCTCCGAGGGCTCCGAGTACACGGAGGAGCCGAGCGGGGAACGCGCGGCCGCCCCGCAGAAGACGTACGTAGCGCCGCCCGCGTCGCAGCTGCCCACCAAGTTGCAGTATGTGCAGCTCGGCGCGTCTGGTCCCAGCGGCAGCATCAAGCAGTGCTTCCGCACGGTGAAGGCGGCTCGCCGCGTCCCGACGTTGCCGCGCAAGCCTCGTCCCGAGGAGGCGCCGGGCTCGTCAGGCGGCGCGGGGCCCAGCGGCGCCGCCCCCGCGCCGCCGCCGCCCGAGCCCGAGCGCCGCACCCGCCGCGACCGTAGCAAGCGTCACGCCTGCGCCACCTGCGACAAGCGTTTCTCCAGCCCGGGCAAACTCAGCCAGCATGTTCTCTCCCACACTGGTGAGCTCCCATTTTCTTGCGATTCTTGTGATAAAAAATTCAATTCTAAATTCAAACTTGTCCGTCATAATTTAATACATAGTGAGGCGCGAGCCTTTGCCTGTAATGTCTGTGGAAAAACTTTTAATCGTAAAGATCATCTAACAAATCATCATAGAGTGCATGACCCTGTTAAGAAATTATACACTTGTGAGAGGCCAGAATGCAGAAAATCGTACACATCATTGTTAAGTTATCGTAAACATGCTGCCTTACATTCTGCAGAAGAAGGGGATCTACAGTGCAAAATATGTGATGAATATTTTACCACTCGTCAAGATATAGTTTATCATTTAAAAGTTCACACAGGAAGTAGGTCAGTAAAAAATGAAACAGATAAGAAGTTTACTTGTGATTATTGTGACAGAAGGTTTTTTACTGCAAAGGATGTTCGGCGGCATCTTGTTGTACATACAGGGAGGAGAGATTTTTTATGCCCACATTGCCCACAAAAGTTTGGTCGTAAAGATCATTTAGTTCGGCATGTAAAGAATGCTCACCCAGAGGAGCCTTGGAAAGCAGCTGCTGTTGGTACTTCCAGAGATCCTCCTCTAGAAACTACTTCATTTGAAGAGAAGTATGCTCCCTTTAAAATTGAAGATGATTTAGGTAGCACCTCAGAGGAACCATGGAAATCAGCAGTTGCTGGCCCTTCAAGGAATCCTTCACTGGAAACAACTTCCTTTGAAGAAAAGTATGTAGATTTTAAAATTGAAGATGATGATTTAGAGAGTGCCTCAGAAGGGCCAACAAGAGTGCCTTCATCCGATATCATTGTAGAAATGCCGACTGATATGCCAGACCTAAATATAAAAGTGGAGCCCCTAGATACTGTGAAGTTAGAACAGCCAACATCACCCAGTGGATTGCTGGAGTTCCCAGTGATGTATATGGTCCCTCCATACTCACAGACGCCGTCCGAATTGTCATATCTATCATCGCACCCCCTGAGCGACCCATTAGAAGCACACTTGCTCGACACGGCGAATGTTCAATCCCTTTTGATGGATCCAGGGGAAGGTCCGTCTGGGTTGCAGACTCAGATAATGGGGTTGCTTGAGGAAAATCCATTGGGGGAGGAAGCTCGACCGACGCCGCAGCAGTCTCAGAGGCTGCCGGCGTTCACGCAGGCCTTCCACACGGCGCCGCGCGCGCAGAGCCCGAAACCTCCCCCTCCACCGCCCCCGCCGCACTAGCGCCCCCCACCCTATCGTCACACGGCGATATTCCTGCATTTAGCTTACGTCAATCGATACCGAACTACCTCATTAGGTAAGGTTGATCTAAGCAGTAATATAATAGTCTGGAAGAGTGCAGTAGTTATTCAATTTTGTAATATATGGACTTGAATATATTGACCATTTGTTAGGGTATGGAAGCTAAAGGGCGTGCGCCCTCGGTTTTGTATTGCCAAATTGTATATTTGTATGTCTCAGGTATACCAAAATGTTTCCGAATTCTACATGAATATGTGATCTAGTCGTGTATGTACTTTCGGAATTGTATTTTATAATTTATAGCATATGTACATGTATGACGTATAAGAAGTATAAATGGGACCAAATCATTTATACTAACTAGAGGGATGCAGTTAGTGCATAGCTCATGATGCGGTCACTCAAATTCTCCCTGTGGGAGAAGAAACAGCAGGTTTTGTACAGGATTATAGCTCTCGAAGGTGGCACACTATTACAATATGTTTTAGAGAGGTGTGTCACTTTCCACGCGATATTGAAATACAACAGAGAGCATAATCCTACTTCTATAAATCAAGCCAATCAGAAATTCTGCTGGAAAATAACAACATCAGATCTGTCTAAATATCTTAAGGTGTAAGTATTAAGACAACAATGGGAAACTGTGGGATTCAATTTCATTCTGTAGTTTGTAGAATGATATTGAAGTCCTAAAACTCATGTCGGGCTAGTAACAGAACAGAAGAATAACATTACAATATACCTCAGAGGCATTTATGCTTCCTTAGAATATAAGACAATAGAGAATAATTGAGAATATTAGCACTTTATCCAATCAATTTAAAAAATGTGCCAAAATTCACCAGCCTGCACTTTCAAACGTAAAATATTTTTTTTTATATCCGTTAGCAATTCTAACCAAAAGAAAGTATGAATTTTGCACTGCTTTTTCTGAAAAATGATTTCAAAATTGTTACCATGCAGAAGTACTTGTCTTGGCATATGTTTTAGGATTATAAGCCAAATTGTATAAATTGTTAATGTGGATATATACAAGAGTAAGTGTCAGAAGGTTGAAGAAATATAGTGAGAAAACGAAAATAACTTTGGTTTGTCTGAATGAAAAGGAATTTGATGATAAATTAGGTGCCTTACATTTTCGAATGATATTTATTCATTGTTGGAGCCTGTTATATCTACTTCAAATAGCTACTCCTACTAATAATGTTATTAATTGCTTTTATTCATGCAATAGAATAATAAATCTCATGGGTACACAACACAATTCCTGTAAAAAAAGTAATATGGATCAAGCTAAAGCTTAAACTGAAAATATCTCATTCCTGACACTTAATTACATTTTATTTGTAATTGTTAGTTATATTTTGGTTATTTGAAAGTAAAAAAAAAATTGTTCATCATAAAAAGATAGATACAAAAAAATAATTACGTATGATATCTGAATCAAGAGTGTATCTTGGCGATTATATCATATTAAACACGCTTCATACATAGAAATATGTAAATAGCTCTAATCTTGTTTAGGTTAATAGGACTGTAAAAAAAATTATCTACCTCAATTTCAAACTTATTTTAGTTTTTTAATTACTATGTTAGGTTAGTGAAGATGATAGGATTTTTCTATTCAATAAATACAAAACAGTTTTCATAAAAACTATTTTGTATTTAATATTTTACAATTAGTTGTGTGCTGCATCAGGAATCTTTATTGATATATTTCAATTTCAATATGTATGTATGATTGATTTTATGATATAAATTTGCTTTTAAAAAAATGTTATGCTCTATAAGAGTTATTTTAAGTTCTGACAGAAACTAAATACAAAATCGAAAAAAAACTCAAAAATTTGTAATAAGATAAATATTTCGAAGGCCTCTCCCATTTCAATTATTTGGTATATTTGTGTTCTGATTTAAGAATTACTTATTTCATGATTATACATATTTAAAACATGCACATATCAGAAAAGATTTCAGCAAAATGTTTTTATTAAATCTGAATTTTCTAAAAACATGTTTGCTTACTCCACTTAAGGGTATAGACTGGATAAAGGAAAATAAAATATAAACAAAGTAAAGTCATAAGGAAGGAAGGAAAATTCAAGCATAATCAGAAAGGAAACATTCTGTAGTTAGGTAAATCTTTATGTAATAATAATTTTTGTACTATTTAAGAAAAATACGGGATATTTCAGTCTATATTCCTATGCCACTAGTCATATACAATAATAGCAGCACATTCTCAAATAGGCAGTTACAATAAGTGATATATACCAATCTGATAAAATATAAAACTAGAATTTTTACACAGTAATTATTACATAGAAGGTGCAACCGAGTACAAAAATAGCATTACTGAATTAAATTTAGTCCTACATATTTTGTTCGTATTTATAGTGTAGGTACAGAAATATACAACGATGTATGCAATATATTTTTGTAATTTTTTAGATTGTATTTTATTATTATGGACAGATCTGCAAAATTAAGCATTACAACAAGTTTATAATGCTGATTACATTTTTTTTTTACTATATTACCTATAATATTTCTTTTCTTTTCTAATGGGAATTACGAAAACAATACCATTTTATTGTGCAGATCTGTCCATAGTACTTTTAATTGTTAACATATCAAAGACTACAGTTACGACACATTGTTAATGTTCTTGTAAAATATGTAATACTTAAAGTTCATTACAGTTCGTATTTATTTTACTGTCTTACGCGACGATAAACTGTCCATATTATTGTGTTTTAAACACTAAAAGTGTTCAAGTTTTCCCTCTGTATTTGGGGGTCAAGTTATTTTGCATAATTTTTGTTATTCTTTTTTTTATTGTCCTCCATTTTTTTTTATTATGATTGAGTAATGAGTATGACTCGTTAAAGATTTATATATGTTTTAAAATTCGCAAATATGTTGTGTAATACCAAATAATTGTCTACTTTACTATTTGTTTAAATTCTGTAAGTGGTCGAATATTTTTTATTTATATGTTATTATTAAGTAAGTTTTTAACTGCAACGAAAGTCCTATGGGTAAGAGTATCTTTAATGTATCATAATAATAACAATTATTGTTTTGGCTGGATTATTAACATTCTGATAGTAAGTAGGTATACAAAATTATCTGTATTTTTTTATGAACACATTTATGTATTCAAATCTTACCCATAGTGAAAAAGTGACATTGATCAATAGATATACGTAATTTTCGTACATAAATATGTGTAAAGTGGCCTTAATGAACATAGAATGTTGAACTAGTAAAGAGAGGAAATATTTTTTGAAGTCTTACGATATTTTAATAGAGGATCTATTTTTGTTACGCCTTTTTCAATAATTATAGTAACCTTGGCCTTTTTAGATTAAATCTTACATGTTTCTATTACTGTTATATTCTTCTTAAAAACGCTGGCAGCGATTTATACTCACATCAGTTTAATTTTATAATTAACAGATCATTCCTATCATAGGATTATAGCTGTAAAAAATACTTACAGAATTAGCAAAGCCCTGCAGGTACCATGTTCTCGTTGTTGGGATAATAAACTAATATAAGAAAGTTTCACATTTGCTTATGCAATATTCATTAACCCATCTGCAAACGCACACAAAAGGAAGTATTTAGGAAGTAGTACTTTCTAAATAAATTCTTTCATTTGTGCGCAGGAACTGTTGAAATGCATTTAATCCATGATAGTATATAAATAGACGTTCAGGTTTTTAATCTCTAGCAAAGTGTTATAATTGTGAATCGTTGTCAGTTGTTTAAATATACATAGCAAGGGAATAATTTAAGTAAAGTAACAAAAATGAGGCATGATTGTAGTTCGACATTAGAAACTAACAGATTGTCATGTCCTATCGGGATAGCCTGTAATAATAATTATAAACAATGTACCTGGTTTATAATAACATGTAAATGGTCTTCATTGTAATAAACATTTTTGAACATCAAAGGCTTTCTTCTTTTACTAAACTAATAAGTGTTTCAGATTAATACCGTTCGCACATTATCGCAGATCTGCTTGCTTGAGCGTGATTGTCGAAATCATAGACAATTACGCTTAATTAAGCAGATCTGTTCTGCGGTGTGAGTACTGCAATGAAAAGATCGTGGTTGATTGCTTCGCCGTGAGCAACGAGTCATAGAATGTACCAGCTTAGGCTGACAACCTCATGATAAAAGACCAGAATAACTCGCTAGGCTCAATAAACTAGTGGTTTTGGGATAATATACTAGTGATGTTGAGCTAATGATGGCGAACTAGTGATGTTGAGTTTACAAACTGGTGATGCATACATACATACATAAAATCACGCCTTTATCCCTTACGGGGTAGGCAGAGCGTTAAACGCCTCATAAAAGGCGCTTTCGCCGCGTCTGACAATAATTGAGGGTAATTTTAGATTGTAATGTGTATTGCCAGTGACAGGTTGTCAGCCCATCGCCTAAATTACAATACACTGTAACCCTCGAGTCCCTTTTGCTGTCTTCTACAGCATGCCCGGGAGGAAGGGCAGCTGGAACATTCTATGTTTTTCTATCTCTCCCAGTCCAGCATGGAAGTAACTGGTGATGTTGGGATAATAAACTAGTGATACTGAGCTAAAAGTGGTGATGCTGAGCTAATTAACTAGCGATGTTGGGGTAATAAACTAGTGATGCTATATAATACACGACTAATAAACTAGTTCTTCTTCTTCGAGTCGATTGGTAACACGTTATTACAGTTTGGCTCAGTATTTTGCAACGGCGATTGCTTTGTCGTTTGCCTCCTGCAGATCCTGGAGTGTGCATGAGCTGGGACTTTTCGGGCAGGACAAGAGATGTGCCATTGTTTACACCGCGCCACAGTCACACTTGTTATTGCTGGAGAAACCCCACCTAATCCGGTTATCGTGGCATCTTCCATCACCAGCCCGAAGTCTATTGAGTGACTTCCAGACTGCCCAGGGAAGACCACCACCCGGTTGGAGTGTCTCAGCAGGTGGAAGGTGCGAAGCTACTTGGGGGTACAGCTCTGTCCACTGCTCAAGCTGGATCTTAGATGGGTCGCTTTCCGAGGTGTGTTCCTGCCTTAAGCAACTTTTACGACTTGAGGCGTGTGGGGGGTGGAATTTTGCCGAAAAGCGGGTGCCTATGATCTTCCAGCTGTTTAGTTCTTTCCATGCAGCTGGTGGCAAATCGGCGTGCGCTTGGAGGGGCTTGAGTGTGCCCGTGATTATCCGGCAGGACTCGTTAAGGGCCACGACCACTTGGCGAGTATGAGATGAACGAGCTCAAACCGGACTGGCGCATATTCACCAGCCGAGAAAATTAAGCCAAGCTACTAGTGCGGAGGACATGTGGGACGGCTTCCCATTTTGTCGTGACAAGTCTGCGTAAAAGGCTGTTTCGAACACCGACTTTTTACCTTAATTTGGAACACTTATCCTTATATGTCAAGGTCCTGTCCAATGTAACCCCGAGGTACTTAGGCGTGAAGTTGTGCTTTTATTTGCTGACCGCACAACGTGCTATTCATCGTCCTCTTTGCTTCCCTATTGCGCAGATGGAATGCGCAGGTTTCTGTTTTTGACGGGTAATAAACTAGTGATAATAAACTAGCGATGCTGGCACAATACACTAGTAATGCTGGGATAATAAACTAGTGATACACATAATAAATAAATGACATTAGAATAATAAAATTGTGATTTTGGGATAGTCAACTGGTAAATAGTATAAACAACTAATAAACTAGTGATCTTGGAATAATAAACTAGCGATGCTGGGACAATACACTAGTGATGCTGGCATAATGAACTGGTGATACACATATTAAACAAGTGACTTTAGGATAATAAACTAGCGATGCTGGGACAATACACTAGTGATGCTGGCATAATGAACTGGTGATACACATATTAAACAAGTGACTTTAGGATAATAAACTAGCGATGCTGGGACAATACACTAGTGATGCTGGCATAATGAACTGGTGATACACATATTAAACAAGTGACTTTAGGATAATAAACTAGCGATGCTGGGACAATACACTAGTGATGCTGGCATAATGAACTGGTGATACACATATTAAACAAGTGACTTTAGGATAATAAACTAGTGATGCTGGCATAATGAACTGGTGATACACATATTAAACAAGTGACTTTAGGATAATAAACTAGCGATGCTGGGACAATACACTAGTGATGCTGGCATAATGAACTGGTGATACACATATTAAACAAGTGACTTTAGGATAATAAACTAGTGATGCTGGCATAATGAACTGGTGATACACATAATAAACAAGTGACTTTAGGATAATAAACTAGTGATGCTGGCATAATGAACTGGTGATACACATAATAAACAAGTGACTTTAGGATAATAAACTAGTGATGCTGGCATAATGAACTGGTGATACACATAATAAACAAGTGACTTTAGGATAATAAACTAGTGATGCTGGCATAATGAACTGGTGATACACATAATAAACAAGTGACTTTAGGATAATAAACTAGTGATGCTGGCATAATGAACTGGTGATACACATAATAAACAAGTGACTTTAGGATAATAAACTAGTGATGCTGGCATAATGAACTGGTGATACACATAATAAACAAGTGACTTTAGGATAATAAACTAGTGATGCTGGCATAATGAACTGGTGATACACATAATAAACAAATGACTTGGGGGATAATAAACTAGTGATGCTGGGACAATACACTAGTGATGCTGGCATAATGAACTGGTGATACACATATTAAACAAGTGACTTTAGGATAATAAACTAGTGTTGCTGGTATAATGAACTGGCGATACAAAACGAATAAACTAGGGATCTTGTGATAATAAACTAGTGATGCTGGCATAATAAACTGGTGATACACATATTAATCAAGTGACTTTAGGATAATAAACTAGTGATGCTGGGATAATGAACTAGCGATACAAAACGAATAAACTAGGGATCTTGGGATAATAAACTAGTGATGCTGGCACAATGAACTGGTGATACACATAATAAATAAATGATCTTAGGATAATAAATAGTGATGTTGCGATAGTCAACTGGTGATACACAACTAATAAACAAATGACTTTGACTTGGGGATAATAAACTAGTGATGCTGGGACAATACACTAGTGATGCTGGCATAATAAACTGATGATACACATATTAATCAAGTGACTTTAGGATAATAAACTAGTGATGCTGGGATAATGAACTGGTGATACATATAATAAACAAGTGACTTTAGGATAATAAACTAAGTGATGCTGGGATAATGAACTGGTGATACATATAATAAACAAGTGACTTTAGGATAATAAACTAAGTGATGCTGGGATAATGAACTGGTGATACATATAATAAACAAGTGACTTTAGGATAATAAACTAAGTGATGCTGGGATAATGAACTGGTGATACATATAATAAACAAGTGACTTTAGGATAATAAACTAAGTGATGCTGGGATAATGAACTGGTGATACATATAATAAACAAGTGACTTTAGGATAATAAACTAAGTGATGCTGGGATAATGAACTGGTGATACATATAATAACCAAGTGACTTTAGGATAATAAACTAGTGATGCTGGCATAATAAACTGATGATACACATATTAATCAAGTGACTTTAGGATAATAAACTAGTGATGCTGGGATAATGAACTGGTGATACATATAATAAACAAGTGACTTTAGGATAATAAACTAAGTGATGCTGGGATAATGAACTGGTGATACATATAATAAACAAGTGACTTTAGGATAATAAACTAAGTGATGCTGGGATAATGAACTGGTGATACACATATTAATCAAGTGACTTTAGGATAATAAACTAGTGATGCTGGGATAATGAACTGGTGATACATATAATAACCAAGTGACTTTAGGATAATAAACTAAGTGATGCTGGGATAATGAACTGGTGATACATATAATAAACAAGTGACTTTAGGATAATAAACTAGTGATGCTGGGATAATGAACTGGTGATACATATAATAAACAAGTGACTTTAGGATAATAAACTAAGTGATGCTGGGATAATGAACTGGTGATACATATAATAAACAAGTGACTTTAGGATAATAAACTAAGTGATGCTGGGATAATGAACTGGTGATACACATATTAATCAAGTGACTTTAGGATAATAAACTAGTGATGCTGGGATAATGAACTGGTGATACATATAATAAACAAGTGACTTTAGGATAATAAACTAAGTGATGCTGGGATAATGAACTGGTGATACACATATTAATCAAGTGACTTTAGGATAATAAACTAAGTGATGCTGGGATAATGAACTGGTGATACACATATTAATCAAGTGACTTTAGGATAATAAACTAGTGATGCTGGGATAATGAACTGGTGATACACATATTAATCAAGTGACTTTAGGATAATAAACTAAGTGATGCTGGGATAATGAACTGGTGATACACATATTAATCAAGTGACTTTAGGATAATAAACTAGTGATGCTGGGATAATGAACTGGTGATACATATAATAAACAAGTGACTTTAGGATAATAAACTAGTGATGCTGGGATAATGAACTGGTGATACATATAATAAACAAGTGACTTTAGGATAATAAACTAAGTGATGCTGGGATAATGAACTGGTGATACATATAATAAACAAGTGACTTTAGGATAATAAACTAAGTGATGCTGGGATAATGAACTGGTGATACACATATTAATCAAGTGACTTTAGGATAATAAACTAGTGATGCTGGGATAATGAACTGGTGATACATATAATAACCAAGTGACTTTAGGATAATAAACTAAGTGATGCTGGGATAATGAACTGGTGATACATATAATAAACAAGTGACTTTAGGATAATAAACTAAGTGATGCTGGGATAATGAACTGGTGATACATATAATAAACAAGTGACTTTAGGATAATAAACTAAGTGATGCTGGGATAATGAACTGGTGATACATATAATAAACAAGTGACTTTAGGATAATAAACTAAGTGATGCTGGGATAATGAACTGGTGATACATATAATAAACAAGTGACTTTAGGATAATAAACTAAGTGATGCTGGGATAATGAACTGGTGATACACATATTAATCAAGTGACTTTAGGATAATAAACTAGTGATGCTGGGATAATGAACTGGTGATACATATAATAACCAAGTGACTTTAGGATAATAAACTAAGTGATGCTGGGATAATGAACTGGTGATACATATAATAACCAAGTGACTTTAGGATAGTAAACTAAGTGATGCTGGGATAATGAACTGGTGATACATATAATAAACAAGTGACTTTAGGATAATAAACTAAGTGATGCTGGGATAATGAACTGGTGATACACATATTAATCAAGTGACTTTAGGATAATAAACTAAGTGATGCTGGGATAATGAACTGGTGATACATATAATAAACAAGTGACTTTAGGATAATAAACTAAGTGATGCTGGGATAATGAACTGGTGATACACATATTAATCAAGTGACTTTAGGATAATAAACTAAGTGATGCTGGGATAATGAACTGGTGATACATATAATAACCAAGTGACTTTAGGATAATAAACTAAGTGATGCTGGGATAATGAACTGGTGATACATATAATAAACAAGTGACTTTAGGATAATAAACTAAGTGATGCTGGGATAATGAACTGGTGATACATATAATAACCAAGTGACTTTAGGATAATAAACTAAGTGATGCTGGGATAATGAACTGGTGATACATATAATAAACAAGTGACTTTAGGATAATAAACTAAGTGATGCTGGGATAATGAACTGGTGATACATATAATAACCAAGTGACTTTAGGATAATAAACTAAGTGATGCTGGGATAATGAACTGGTGATACATATAATAAACAAGTGACTTTAGGATAATAAACTAAGTGATGCTGGGATAATGAACTGGTGATACATATAATAACCAAGTGACTTTAGGATAATAAACTAAGTGATGCTGGGATAATGAACTGGTGATACATATAATAAACAAGTGACTTTAGGATAATAAACTAAGTGATGCTGGCATAATAAACTGATGATACACATATTAATCAAGTGACTTTAGGATAATAAACTAAGTGATGCTGGCATAATAAACTGATGATACATATAATAACCAAGTGACTTTAGGATAATAAACTAGTGATGCTGGCATAATAAACTGATGATACACATATTAATCAAGTGACTTTAGGATAATAAACTAGTGATGCTGGGATAATGAACTGGTGATACATATAATAAACAAGTGACTTTAGGATAATAAACTAAGTGATGCTGGGATAATGAACTGGTGATACACATATTAATCAAGTGACTTTAGGATAATAAACTAAGTGATGCTGGGATAATGAACTGGTGATACATATAATAAACAAGTGACTTTAGGATAATAAACTAAGTGATGCTGGGATAATGAACTGGTGATACATATAATAAACAAGTGACTTTAGGATAATAAACTAAGTGATGCTGGGATAATGAACTGGTGATACACATATTAATCAAGTGACTTTAGGATAATAAACTAAGTGATGCTGGGATAATGAACTGGTGATACATATAATAACCAAGTGACTTTAGGATAATAAACTAAGTGATGCTGGGATAATGAACTGGTGATACATATAATAAACAAGTGACTTTAGGATAATAAACTAAGTGATGCTGGCATAATAAACTGATGATACACATATTAATCAAGTGACTTTAGGATAATAAACTAAGTGATGCTGGCATAATAAACTGATGATACATATAATAACCAAGTGACTTTAGGATAATAAACTAGTGATGCTGGCATAATAAACTGATGATACACATATTAATCAAGTGACTTTAGGATAATAAACTAGTGATGCTGGGATAATGAACTGGTGATACATATAATAAACAAGTGACTTTAGGATAATAAACTAAGTGATGCTGGGATAATGAACTGGTGATACACATATTAATCAATTGACTTTAGGATAATAAACTAAGTGATGCTGGGATAATGAACTGGTGATACATATAATAAACAAGTGACTTTAGGATAATAAACTAAGTGATGCTGGGATAATGAACTGGTGATACATATAATAAACAAGTGACTTTAGGATAATAAACTAAGTGATGCTGGCATAATAAACTGGTGATACATATAATAACCAAGTGACTTTAGGATAATAAACTAAGTGATGCTGGCATAATAAACTGATGATACACATATTAATCAAGTGACTTTAGGATAATAAACTAGTGATGCTGGGATAATGAACTGGTGATACATATAATAAACAAGTGACTTTAGGATAATAAACTAAGTGATGCTGGGATAATGAACTGGTGATACACATATTAATCAAGTGACTTTAGGATAATAAACTAAGTGATGCTGGGATAATGAACTGGTGATACATATAATAAACAAGTGACTTTAGGATAATAAACTAAGTGATGCTGGGATAATGAACTGGTGATACATATAATAACCAAGTGACTTTAGGATAATAAACTAGTGATGCTGGGATAATGAACTGGTGATACATATAATAAACAAGTGTTGGCGCTCACACGAACGACTACTTTTGAACGCAACTTAACGGGCTGCGTTTCGTTGCATGCAACAAAAACGTCGCTTGCGTCAGTTTGCCTGAAAATAAAACGCATCTACCCCCGGTCGGTCGTGTGGCATGATCCGATGTGACGTCAGTGGGGATTCTCTGAGGCCAGTTTGGACACTTCTAGTTTGGTCGCGCTGCGAGTAAAACGTTAAAAATTGTCAAGTGATATTTTTGTGTAAAGCGGAATTATCGGTGCCATATTTTATTTAATCAATTTATTTAAATTATTTTAAAATAATGTATTCTGGGACTTTATAATAAAGTGTTGATTTTACTAACAGTTTGGTTTAATTTCAGTGATATATTACATCAGAAGTGTTTGACGGATCCATACCAATATGGGTAAACGTAAGTCGAGAGACAAGAAACGTAAAGCAGGCAAAAAGCGAAGACAGCGATCGTCATCTAGTAGCTCGTCGACTAGTTCGTCAGAAAGAAATGTGACGCCGCCGTTATCGCCCCGCCGTAAAAAGAAGGTTCGATCGGAAAAGCAAGTAAGTGGTTGCACAAATTTTACTTTGAATGCAATGGTACCAGAGTTTGATCCCCTTTCAGATAGAATTGATAATTGGTTAAATATTGTGAATTTACATGCGAAAACTTTAAACTGGAAAAATGATGTGATTGTTTATCAGGCGCTAAATAAGCTCAAAGGTACTGCAAAACTTTGGTACGATTCTTTCTTAAAAAATTGTAGTGATTGGGCAGCTTGGTCATGGGCAGATTGGAGTGATAAATTATTGAAAACTTTCCAAATTCAAAGAAATATGTTTTTGTTGCTAAAAGAAATCATAGATAGGAAGCCAAATCCTTCGCAATCCCTTTATGAGTTTTGTTTCGAACAAAAATCAAAAATTGACCGTTTGAATTTGCATTTTACGGAATACGATATTATTTCGATCATAATTGGGAACATCGGTGACCCTAATTTGAGTGCGTCGGTAGAAGCAGGGACTATTCGATCATGTAATCAACTGGCATCCTTTTTGCACGGTCGGTTATATACTCCTAATAAATTAAATGAACCGAAACCCTCGACATCTAATAATGCCAAGTTTTCGGAAAAAAGTACTGCTCCCTATCCGTCTGGATCAGCAAGTCACATGCCAATTCAAAATCGTAATACGACAGTTAATAACAAACAAAATAAGCCAATTCGTTGCTATGTATGTGGCGGTGGTCATAAAAAAATCGATTGTACACATGAATGCACATTTTGTGGTAAACGGGGACATTCTGATAATTTCTGTTATTCAAAAAAACCTTCCGTTCCTTCTATTGAAAAGAAAGAAGTAAAATTTGTTTCAAGTGGTCAACAGCGTAAAGATAAATTTTCCAAATCTGTTTGTTTAGGTGATGAAATACACAATGTTTTCATAGATATGGGAAGTGACTGTTCGTTAATTTCACCAGAAAAAGTAAATAATATGAATTTAAAAATATATAAACTCCCAGAACCGGTAACATTAACGGGTTTTTCTGATGATTGTGTATATACTGCAAATGAATATGTACAAACAAGTATAAAAATAGACGATGCATATTTAGATGAAGTCCATCTTTATCTTTTCAACAGTTTGTCCGATTGTGATGTGCTGATTGGAAGAAACGTGACAGAAGATCATAAAATTATGTACATAAGAATTGGTGATGTGTTAAGATTTCAGAACGTTTCTCCTTCATTAGCTATCAATACTCCAGCCATGTATATAGATGCAATTAAAAAAGTTTTAGATAAATATCCCCGTAGTGTATCTTCTGATTTATCTTCATTAGGTAAAGTTACTGGTTTTGAAGCAGATATTGAATTAAACTCAAATACACCTGTTCATTTTAGACCATACAGACTACCAGAAAAGAATAGGACGTTGATGCGGGGAATGATTGATGAACTTTTGGAAAATAAAATTATTCGCGAAAGTAATTCGCCTTATGCGAGCCCTGCTCTTTTAGTGGATAAAAAAGGCGGAGACAAACGTTTATGCATTGATTATAGATCGCTTAATAAAATAACAATTAAAGATAAATATCCTATGCCCCGAATAGAAGACTTGATAGATAGATTAAAAGATTGTAAATACTTTACAAGCTTAGATTTAAAATGCGGGTATCATCAGATCCCTTTGAAGGAAAATTCTATTCCAAAGACTTCATTCGTGACTGAAGATGGTCAATATGAATATTTACGATTGCCCTTCGGGATTTCCAATGGTCCATCAATTTTCCAACGTTTAATGAATAAAATCCTAGGAAATTTGAGATTTAGTAACGTCATTGTCTATCTAGATGATGTTTTGATTGCCTCAAAATCGTTAGAAGAAAATTTGTCTACATTGGAAAAGGTTTTAGAGATATTTGTTCATCATGGTCTGACATTGAATTTAAAAAAATGTTGGTTTCTTCAGTCAGAAATAACTTTTCTAGGATATATTGTAAATGAAAATGGAATTAGGCCAACACATGAAAAAGTTGAGTGCGTAAAAAAATTTCCCACGCCAAAAACTGTTCATCAGTTGCGTCAATTTCTAGGGCTGGTAAATTATTTCCGAAAATTTATCAAAAATTGCGCCATACTCAGTTCTCCATTGACAAAGCTCCTTAAAAAAGGGCAAAAATGGCAATGGACTTCTGAACATGATGTGACTGTGCAAAGATTGAAAGATGCTTTAACTAGTGACTCTACTTTAGCTATATTTGATCCTCAAAAAAAAAGTATTTTGTATACCGATGCTAGCCGCGATGGTGTTGCAGGTATATTAGTTCAAATTCATGAAAATATTGAAAAACCAATACATTTTTATAGTAGACAGACAACTGACGATGAAAAAAAATATCATTCATTCGAGCTTGAGCTTTTAGCTATTGTTACTTCCTTACAAAAGTTTCGTCTATATCTTTTAGGTACAGAGTTCCAAATCATCACAGATTGTAACGCTGTTAGATATGCCCTCACAAAAAAGGATATTTTGCCACGTATTGCTCGATGGGTTCTTATGATCCAAGAGTTCAATTTTAATATTATTCATAGACCCGGTATTAAAATGCAGCACGTAGACGCATTAAGTAGAAACCCTCCCTTACTCGACGATAATCCAAATATTAAATCTGTTATGTCTATCAATGAAAGCGACTGGCTTTTGAGTGTTCAGGAGCAGGACTATGAAATTTGTAAGATTCGAGATATTTTATTGTCAGGAGATGCCGAGCAAAACAAAAAAGTTTTTAATGATTATGAACTCCTCGGTAACAAAGTTTACCGACGCACCGAATTTGGACGCAGATGGGTTGTACCCAAAGGCTGCGTATGGCAGGTCATTAGGTGCAATCATGATAATGTTGGTCATTTTGCTATAGAAAAGACTCTCGAACGGATTAGACAGTCATATTGGTTTCCTAACATGAAAAGAGTTGTTTCAAAATATATTAAAAATTGTTTAAATTGTTTGTATAACAAATCTAAATCGGGAAAGAAAGAAGGGGAATTATATCCCATCCCTAAGTATGCAAAACCTTTCCATACATTACATATGGATCATCTAGGGCCATTTGTCAAGTCTGTAAGGGGGAACTGTTATATTCTGGTACTAGTAGATGCATTCACTAAATTTGTGTTTATATTTGCTGTTCCTGATACTCGCACAGAATCAGTGTTGAAGGAACTTAATAACACCTTTAGAGTATTCGGCAATCCAAGAAGATTAATAACGGACGCGGGCACGGCATTTACATCCAAGGCATTTCTAACATACTGCGAAGAGAGAAATATCCGAGCGCATACCATTGCCACTGGTATGCCTCGATCTAATGGACAAGCCGAAAGGTATAACAGAACTATATTAGACGCCTTACGTTCTTTGGGTGCGGATGTTAGCTATAATCAATGGGATGACGTTTTAACTACATTGCAACAAGGAATCAATAGCACATTGCAAAAGACTATTAATGCAGTGCCTAGTGAAGCGTTCTTTGGCTATCGTTTAAGAATGGAAAGTGATAAGTTTTTGCCTGATCGAGATAATTTAATTGATATGACGAAACTTAGACAGGATATTGACACAAAAATTAAAGCTAATGCGGAGTACCAAAAAGAGAAATTCGATGCGAAAAGGACTACTGCAAAAAAGTATTTAATTGGGGACTTGGTCTTAGTCAGAATACCGAGCCAATATAATGCAGGAAGTAGTACTAAGTTGTTACCCATATTTAAAGGGCCATTCAAAGTAACGGAAATATTAGGCAAAGACAGGTACCGTATTGAAGATATTACTGGTAGCCAACGATCTCAGAAGAGATATAAAGGTGTATCATGTGCTGAAAATATGAAACCATGGATCAATATTGAAGAATGGGGAGAAGAATTTATTTTAGATGATTGATCGAATGTTGGCGTAAGTAATTTATGTAAGTGTAAGTATTCACACGAGTATTAAATTTAGAGTCAAAGTTTACAGTCGAAACGAAAGTTAAATGAATTCAATTTGAATTTATTAAATGTCCTACTTATTTACGATTGTGGCCAATAAATCTATTTTCATTCAATACAAGTGGGACTTCGAGTCTGGTAGCTTGTATGGGTGGAGGTGATGTATATTGAATTGGTACCATGTCAAGATCATGTTGTGTGTGTGGAGCTTGTGACTCTGGAGCATATTCAATATGATTAACATTATTTGGCATATGAAGCTTGTGACTTTGGATTATGCACTATAATGTTTTGGTATCAGATTCAAGTACAGTCAGAACTTGGACACCCGATAAATAGATAAATTGGTAACACATCATTGACACTTAAAGCATTGTTATCATGGTAAATATAAAACATATCTTGATGTTATGTTTCAGAATAGATGTGTCTGAGGACAGCCACGCGCAGGAGGGCCGAATGTTGGCGCTCACACGAACGACTACTTTTGAACGCAACTTAACGGGCTGCGTTTCGTTGCATGCAACAAAAACGTCGCTTGCGTCAGTTTGCCTGAAAATAAAACGCATCTACCCCCGGTCGGTCGTGTGGCATGATCCGATGTGACGTCAGTGGGGATTCTCTGAGGCCAGTTTGGACACTTCTAGTTTGGTCGCGCTGCGAGTAAAACGTTAAAAATTGTCAAGTGATATTTTTGTGTAAAGCGGAATTATCGGTGCCATATTTTATTTAATCAATTTATTTAAATTATTTTAAAATAATGTATTCTGGGACTTTATAATAAAGTGTTGATTTTACTAACAGTTTGGTTTAATTTCAGTGATATATTACACAAGTGACTTTAGGATAATAAACTAAGTGATGCTGGGATAATGAACTGGTGATACATATAATAAACAAGTGACTTTAGGATAATAAACTAAGTGATGCTGGGATAATGAACTGGTGATACATATAATAAACAAGTGACTTTAGGATAATAAACTAAGTGATGCTGGCATAATGAACTGATGATACATATAATAACCAAGTGACTTTAGGATAATAAACTAAGTGATGCTGGGATAATGAACTGGTGATACATATAATAAACAAGTGACTTTAGGATAATAAACTAAGTGATGCTGGGATAATGAACTGGTGATACACATATTAATCAAGTGACTTTAGGATAATAAACTAAGTGATGCTGGGATAATGAACTGGTGATACATATAATAAACAAGTGACTTTAGGATAATAAACTAAGTGATGCTGGGATAATAAACTGATGATACACATATTAATCAAGTGACTTTAGGATAATAAACTAAGTGATGCTGGGATAATGAACTGGTGATACATATAATAAACAAGTGACTTTAGGATAATAAACTAAGTGATGCTGGCATAATAAACTGATGATACATATAATAACCAAGTGACTTTAGGATAATAAACTAGTGATGCTGGCATAATAAACTGATGATACACATATTAATCAAGTGACTTTAGGATAATAAACTAGTGATGCTGGGATAATGAACTGGTGATACATATAATAAACAAGTGACTTTAGGATAATAAACTAAGTGATGCTGGGATAATGAACTGGTGATACACATATTAATCAAGTGACTTTAGGATAATAAACTAAGTGATGCTGGGATAATGAACTGGTGATACACATATTAATCAAGTGACTTTAGGATAATAAACTAGTGATGCTGGGATAATGAACTGGTGATACACATATTAATCAAGTGACTTTAGGATAATAAACTAAGTGATGCTGGGATAATGAACTGGTGATACACATATTAATCAAGTGACTTTAGGATAATAAACTAGTGATGCTGGGATAATGAACTGGTGATACATATAATAACCAAGTGACTTTAGGATAATAAACTAAGTGATGCTGGGATAATGAACTGGTGATACATATAATAAACAAGTGACTTTAGGATAATAAACTAAGTGATGCTGGGATAATGAACTGGTGATACACATATTAATCAAGTGACTTTAGGATAATAAACTAAGTGATGCTGGGATAATGAACTGGTGATACACATATTAATCAAGTGACTTTAGGATAATAAACTAGTGATGCTGGGATAATGAACTGGTGATACACATATTAATCAAGTGACTTTAGGATAATAAACTAAGTGATGCTGGGATAATGAACTGGTGATACACATATTAATCAAGTGACTTTAGGATAATAAACTAGTGATGCTGGGATAATGAACTGGTGATACATATAATAACCAAGTGACTTTAGGATAATAAACTAAGTGATGCTGGGATAATGAACTGGTGATACATATAATAAACAAGTGACTTTAGGATAATAAACTAGTGATGCTGGGATAATGAACTGGTGATACATATAATAAACAAGTGACTTTAGGATAATAAACTAAGTGATGCTGGGATAATGAACTGGTGATACACATATTAATCAAGTGACTTTAGGATAATAAACTAGTGATGCTGGGATAATGAACTGGTGATACATATAATAACCAAGTGACTTTAGGATAATAAACTAAGTGATGCTGGGATAATGAACTGGTGATACATATAATAAACAAGTGACTTTAGGATAATAAACTAAGTGATGCTGGGATAATGAACTGGTGATACATATAATAAACAAGTGACTTTAGGATAATAAACTAAGTGATGCTGGGATAATGAACTGGTGATACATATAATAACCAAGTGACTTTAGGATAATAAACTAGTGATGCTGGCATAATAAACTGATGATACACATATTAATCAAGTGACTTTAGGATAATAAACTAGTGATGCTGGGATAATGAACTGGTGATACATATAATAAACAAGTGACTTTAGGATAATAAACTAAGTGATGCTGGGATAATGAACTGGTGATACACATATTAATCAAGTGACTTTAGGATAATAAACTAAGTGATGCTGGGATAATGAACTGGTGATACATATAATAAACAAGTGACTTTAGGATAATAAACTAAGTGATGCTGGGATAATGAACTGGTGATACATATAATAAACAAGTGACTTTAGGATAATAAACTAGTGATGCTGGGATAATGAACTGGTGATACATATAATAAACAAGTGACTTTAGGATAATAAACTAGTGATGCTGGGATAATGAACTGGTGATACATATAATAAACAAGTGACTTTAGGATAATAAACTAAGTGATGCTGGCATAATAAACTGATGATACATATAATAACCAAGTGACTTTAGGATAATAAACTAGTGATGCTGGCATAATAAACTGATGATACACATATTAATCAAGTGACTTTAGGATAATAAACTAGTGATGCTGGGATAATGAACTGGTGATACATATAATAAACAAGTGACTTTAGGATAATAAACTAAGTGATGCTGGGATAATGAACTGGTGATACACATATTAATCAAGTGACTTTAGGATAATAAACTAAGTGATGCTGGGATAATGAACTGGTGATACATATAATAAACAAGTGACTTTAGGATAATAAACTAAGTGATGCTGGGATAATGAACTGGTGATACATATAATAAACAAGTGACTTTAGGATAATAAACTAGTGATGCTGGGATAATGAACTGGTGATACATATAATAAACAAGTGACTTTAGGATAATAAACTAAGTGATGCTGGGATAATGAACTGGTGATACACATATTAATCAAGTGACTTTAGGATAATAAACTAAGTGATGCTGGGATAATGAACTGGTGATACATATAATAACCAAGTGACTTTAGGATAATAAACTAAGTGATGCTGGGATAATGAACTGGTGATACATATAATAAACAAGTGACTTTAGGATAATAAACTAGTGATGCTGGGATAATGAACTGGTGATACATATAATAAACAAGTGACTTTAGGATAGTAAACTAAGTGATGCTGGGATAATGAACTGGTGATACATATAATAAACAAGTGACTTTAGGATAGTAAACTAAGTGATGCTGGGATAATGAACTGGTGATACATATAATAAACAAGTGACTTTAGGATAATAAACTAAGTGATGCTGGGATAATGAACTGGTGATACATATAATAAACAAGTGACTTTAGGATAATAAACTAGTGATGCTGGGATAATGAACTGGTGATACATATAATAAACAAGTGACTTTAGGATAGTAAACTAAGTGATGCTGGGATAATGAACTGGTGATACATATAATAAACAAGTGACTTTAGGATAATAAACTAGTGATGCTGGGATAATGAACTGGTGATACATATAATAAACAAGTGACTTTAGGATAATAAACTAGTGATGCTGGGATAATGAACTGGTGATACATATAATAAACAAGTGACTTTAGGATAGTAAACTAAGTGATGCTGGGATAATGAACTGGTGATACATATAATAAACAAGTGACTTTAGGATAGTAAACTAAGTGATGCTGGGATAATGAACTGGTGATACATATAATAAACAAGTGACTTTAGGATAATAAACTAAGTGATGCTGGGATAATGAACTGGTGATACATATAATAAACAAGTGACTTTAGGATAATAAACTAGTGATGCTGGGATAATGAACTGGTGATACATATAATAAACAAGTGACTTTAGGATAATAAACTAGTGATGCTGGGATAATGAACTGGTGATACATATAATAAACAAGTGACTTTAGGATAGTAAATTAAGTGATGCTGGGATAATGAACTGGTGATACAAAACGAACAAACTGGGGATCTAGGGATAATAAATTAGTGATTCTGGCACATAACTAACGATATTGGAATAATGAACGGGTGATCTCAGGATAATAAACAAGTGATGCTGGAACAATAAACTGGTGATACTGGGATAATGAACTGGTATATGTATATTTTTTATTGCATTAAAACACAAGAAATGAAGTTTACAGAAAGGTATGCAAGGGCGAAACTAGTGGTGGGCTAAATAAACCAGTATGCTTGCTTAAATAAATCAGCGATACTGGGCTTAAATAAACCAGTTAGGAGTTGAGCTAAATATATTAGTGATGCTGGGATATATATATAAGCCAACGATGCAAACTGTTAACCTTTATGAGGTTCTTTAAGGTGAAAATAAAACAATAAATGCAGCCAATATAGATGAAATATATTTTTATTGCTGATCATATTTCATTAACAAATAACACATAGACTTAGAACCAGAAATAACAAAATAAATACCTAATCCATGGTAAAACAGACAAACGAAATGAATGCAGTCAGAAATCTGTAAACATGAATTTCTATACAATTTACCTTTAATATTTATCTATATAATTTTACATTTAATATACATTATTGTAAAATATACAGTTGATTAGAATAACTTCGTTCAAATACCTAATTTTCATCTAGACCAGAATTTGAACTAAATAAACAAAATTGTACTAAAAAATACTACCATTCCCGGGCGCGCAGGCCGCCGTAAGTATTTTAGAAAAATATCAAGAGACCCGAGTCCCAAAGTCAGGCTCGGGCCTAATAAATGCACTCGACACCAGTCACCGAAACCAGAAATCACAATAGAATAGTCGCGAGGAATTGCCACCAGTAGGATTCGAACTTATGACCACTATTTAGCTGGTTTACCAATTTAACAGAGACTGTCCTTCGACTGGTTTACCAACTTAACAGAATCTGTCCTTAGCAATTCATCAGTTATTTTAACTTCACACAGATTTTAGACAATGAAGTCTAGTAATCTCTTTTTCTATCGACTATATTAGCAGTAGAGAACACAAATTAGAATCCTACTTGTTTCAAACACGCTTTCACAAATGTAATTTACCTAAAACGGTTAAGTGTTTTTATAACAATATTTACAACCAGAGGAATGTTCAGACGTGACTCCTGTTGGCAGAGACCTTCTGCCTCAGCCTGTGCACGAACTGGAAAGCCATAAAGAATCATTTCACTCTCCATCTCCTAACCTTTCTCACTTTGCCGGTTTTCAAAGGCTTGCTTTTCAGCGATATGCTGTCTAGATTTGGCAAATCAGAGTCTGTGACCCCTGTGTCATTATTGCGGTAGACTAGGTTGTCGTTGGCGTCATGATCGGAACTGTCGACTCCGTTCTCCATGCGAACTGTGTTGACGTAGGTTTGCGAAGGGCTGACATCCATATCTTCGTCAGAATCGTAGTTGCCATTTGGCTCCCTTTTGTAATGGAATGTGTGTCTGTAGGTAACTTCTTCATCGGAATCCGCCGCCGAGTTAGAAATCTTGTACCGTCTATTAATGTTTTGTAAAGACTGGTTCTTTTGCAACTCTCCTTGTACACTTTCTCGGATATTCATTTCAGAAATAGATTTAGTACAGTAATCCTCTTTATCCGACTCTGAATATTTTCTGGAGAGTGTTCTATTGTCGAATATGGGTTCCCTTTCGATGATGTTTGGCTGTGGTTGTTGTGGGGACTTGAGTTTGACCTCGGGCCCTCCGCCGTATATCTCCGTGAAGAACCTCCAGAGTTCCTCGCTGAGCTGCGCGTGGTCGGAGCCCGGTTTCAGCACGTGTTGCGTCACGCCGTCGATTTCCTGAAAATAATAGTAAAGATACGTGAGTTTATATGACAAAATACATACATATAATCACGCCTTTATCCCTGATGGGGTAGGCAGAGCGTATACGACCTAAACGAAAGGTCATTCCGCCACGACTGACAAAGTTTTGAGGGTTATTTAAGATAGACAAAATAATTCTGTAAAATATATTGAAAAATATTTTTAGGTTAATTCTTCCATGCTGGACTGAGAGCAAGGGAAAAATATAGAATGTGAATCCCTTAGATGGTTTTTACAGCATGCCCGGAAATGCAGCTGGCAGAGAAGTAAGTAAGTAAAAACACTTTATGTACACAAAAAACAAGAAACAAATAAATTGATGTACATAAAGGCGGTCTTAGCGCTGGAAGCGATCTCTTCCAGACAACCTTTGGATAGAGTAGAATGTAAAGTTCTCTTTACATTCTACTCTATCCAAGAGAATAGTGCTGAAGCATAAGAAATATTAGTGAAAAGAAGAATAACTAAAATCTAAAACAAATATATGCATACCTTTAGAGGTATATACATTTATGCAATATAAAATTACTATAATAGTATTCATAAAATACATACACAATAATATCGTTATAATGCAAAAAAAATATATATAAATACATATTAATATATATATATATATATATATATATATTATATAGCGATGTATATATATATATATATAATATAACTTGAGAAGACACAAATTACTAGCAAACTGATTTAGACTAGAACCCTGAGAGATTTGTAAATCTATCTTACATAACCCACAAAACTTTGTCAGACGTGGCAGAACGACCTGTGTTAAGTCGTTTACGCTCTGTATATCCCATTAGGGATAAAGGCGTGATTATAATATGTATGTAAACGTCTGACAAAAATTTTGGGCATTTTTAGATTGTAATATGTATTGCTATAGTGACAGGTTGTCAGCCCATCGCCTAAATTACAATACACTGTAACCCTCGAGTCCCTTTTGCTGACTTCAACAGCATGCCCGGGAGGAAGGGCAGCTGGAACATTCTATGTTTTTCTATCTCACCCAGTCCAGCATGGAAGTAATGTAAGTAGAAAATATAGTCATGTACCTGTTTGGTTAGTATGCCGGTGTTGTCGACAGGGGGCGGTGGTTGTTGCGTCTTGTTCCTCACGAATGCTTGCCACTGCCGGAACCAGTGCATGCTTATTGCGTAGATGGCGCGGGGTCGCTCTTGCTCCTGGAAAAATAATAGTAAGCAAACGTGAATTACACAAGTTACAATACAATACTTTTAATAATCAGTTTAGTTATTTTAATAATTAGTAGCTACAATCATTATTTTCCATTTTGCATAACAAAACTTATATTTATAGTAATTCATTTTTTAAGAACCAAATATACGTAGTACTATTATATATTCTGTGGTCTATCTACAGATCTATCTGAACCCTCAAAACTTGTCGGACGTGGCGGAACGATCTATGTTTAGATCGCTGACGCGAAAAACATAGAATGTGCCAGCTGCATTTCCTCCCGGGCATGCTCTGCAAACCAGGTAAAGGATCCGAGAGTTTCAATATATTATAATTTAGGCGATGGGCTGACAACCTCACACTACAGCAATAAACCTACAAATCTATTTTAAATAACCCTCAAAACTTGTCAGACGTGGCGGAACGACCTTTGTTTATGTCGTTTACGCTCTGCCCACCCCATTAGGGATAGAGGCGTGATTGTATGTATGTGTTCCTTATGATGGCGCATAAATGACGTCACAATTGCAAACCTTAGCGTTGTCGGTTCGTTAGAATCTCACCTGGAATATGGCGTGTAGTTCAGCGAATGCTTGTCTCTCGGCGGCCCGTCTCGTGCGCAGTCGTATAGCTGCGCGCGCGCACACTGAGCATTCATGCGCGTGCGACACCGCCGGACCGCCGCCGAACCTGAAACATACATATTGCGTTTGTATAATATAAACAGTATTATTTATTTTGGACCCGACAGATGTTGTACTTTTAGGGTAGCGTAATTAAAACTTCTGTCCCTCTGGTCCCCCAACCCGTCCCTTCCAATCACCCGTCACTCCAAATCTTTTTAGGAAAGGGTAGTTAATTATTGTCTCTGCCATCTTTTTCGTCTCCAACCCGTCCCTTCCATTTACCCGTCACTGCAGAGTTTTTAGGAAAGGATAGTTAATCATTCTTTCTCTCCCATCTTTTTCGTCTCCAACCCGTCCCTTACATTTACCCGTCACTCCAGAGTCTTTTTAGGAAAGGATAATTAATTATTCTGTCCCTCCCGTCCCCCACCCTCCCGTAGTCCATCTCGTCCCTTCCCTTACATCCCGGTTTCCATCCCTCATTTTAACCCCGAAAGTAGAAAATTAACATTCCCTGTGATTCACAGGCTGTGAATAACACTCACTGTGCGTACAGGAACTCCCACAAGCTCTGCGGCACGCGGGCCGCCAGGCGCGGCAGATGCGCGGCGCGGTCGGGCCGCACGCCGCCGTGGCGGCAAACAAAGTCGCTGTTGTCTATGGGGCCCGGCTCCGCCCATGTGTTGAATCTAAGGGACAAGCGAATAACATTCTACATTTAAAAAGTAGTAAACTAACTTCAAAATAAAACGATATGCGGAGTGTATCGAAACTAAAGTTACAGTTTTCGAAAAGCGAGTAAAAGAGATCTTTCACTTACAAATTAATTCATTATTAACATATTTTTGTAAGTTTACTAATTATCTGCTATTTATATAATTATTATACTAGTATCATAGATTATTTATTTATTACTATGTGTATGTATTTATGTAGTATATGTATTATCACTACATAGTATAAAACAAAGTCGCTTTCTCTGTCCCTATATCCCTATGTATGCATAAATCTTTAAAACTACGCAACGGATTTTGATGCGGTTTCTTTTAATGGATAGAGTGGTTCAAGAGGAAGTTTATATGTATAATACATGTATAATATAGTAGAGAAACACTGATAATTTCCGTGCGAAGCCGGGGCGGGTCGCTAGTTATGGATATGTATTGTTTTTTATTATGATATTAGGATTTGAATTTTATTTAATGTAATTTTACCTATATTATAATTGTACACGCCTTATCTGCCTCACTTATGCACTCTTACTACCGTAGGTCAACTGAAAGAGATTTCTTTTTTAGAGATTAGCTGTACCTATAGTGCTATTATTTTTTATATTTGTGTCCTCTGTGTGATCATGTGTGCAATAAACTGTTAAATAAATAAACTACAGTCAATCTTTATTTTAGGCGATTTTAACGATCGCTTCGCTGGCGATACTTAGTAAACTTAACTCTCCTGTTAGTAAAATAATATACGGGGTGTAATGGACAGCATCCCGCAAACTGATTGGGTATGCTCAGTTAACGAAACTGAACAACTAACAGCAGGATATTTTTTCAGGAAGTAAAAAAAAATGGTTTTCATACAAATTGTCTGATCAAGGTGGTAATTTTGTATGGGCAGCAAATTTTTATTTCATCTGGAAAAAAAAATAAAACCGATTATCACTTTCGTTGACTGAGCAACCCCTATCAGTTTGCGAGATGCTGTCCCTTACACCTGGTGGTATTACGCTTGATTTCTCGCGATATAAGTTATACCTCAATCAATAGCGTAAAATCTCGCTATGTTCCTTATATGAGTATAATGGTATTTATATAGACTTTTGCTGCTATATAATTTGTGGTATACCTAATATTTTGAACTGTTATACTTAAAGAATCTGTTTATTAGCCAATCTGAAAATGACTGCAATTCTTAGCGACAGACAGAACCCCTACTACTTTTATGTGATTAGTTGATGTTAGTCCCACTTTTTCGTATAACAAAAAAATTACAGGTAGTGAGAAGCAAATAGCAGTCGTTCTCGCTTATTCTTTGGCGCCCGCGGAGATTTAGCTCCGCCCAGTATTTGGGCTTCGATGCGAGTTTGCCTTCGCCACGCCACCACGCCAGTCGTCCAAAAACCTCCCTAGGCAACGCACGAGTCAGGTGTTGCATTCGCGACCGCGACTGCTAGTTGCAGCTATGCTCCCTGTGAAACTTTATAAACTGTGTTGTGTATCATCAGGTCTGGTCAATTCCATACATTTTAGAATTAGTTTACACAAAATTTTGATAGATGACAGTACAGGTATCGCTAGAAATATTGAACACATTAATTCGTTTTCTTTTTTTGACTGTATTGCGTAAGTGGTACCTTTAGAAGACCTTTTATATAATTTTCACCACTTTTCACTAATAAAATCGTTAAAATATAGTTTATTTTTTTCAATGTTTATACTGACATCTAGCAATTGCTACCTGATACATTTTGATTTGGTTCTAAGTTTCTCTATGACGATACGCGTGATTTATTAAGCGCCATCTAGTGCGCTTTTAAGAAAAGTAATGAGAATGCATATTAGTACCTCGCGCCCGCCACCGGCGCTGCTCTTGCGCGAGTTATCGTGGCAACGATCTAAGTACTGAGATTGTCTCTCTGTTGTACGTTAGTATTATTAGTTACTCTGTGGTATCATTTACGGCCTAGTGCCATCAGCAATATTAAGTTACTTGTTAATCCACTGTTTGGAGAGGTAGAACTTGATGTCGTTTGGCTCGACCACGGTGGAGTCGAGGATTTCCGCTGCCTTGGCTCGCAACTCTGCCATTTTAGGGTTCACTTTTCTGAAACAAGTATTTAAGGTTGGTGGTATATTTTTGAGTAATTGATAAAGCTACCCCCACTCCCAATATGTTTCCAACACCTGGTATTTCAGAGATTTTTACGGAAAAATCATTAACATCTATAATATTAGTTTTTTTTAAGGGAGCTATTAATTTATTTCCCTGCAACGAATATCAATTTCCAGATATATTTTTTTCATTGGGAAAATAGTGGTCGTTACTCAAACCACGTCAGGGGCCTAATAGCTGTGCTACAAGGCGGTTTCAAAACTCTGACACCAGGGTTCATCGGGTCGTTAGACTCGAGAATCCACTCGCTAAGAAGAAGTGGGAAATTTTCAGAAAACTTATTTACCTATAAAATAAGACATAGGCCTCGCTGGTAGCTAGTTGATGAGGGGATATAGGCGTCACACACGTATCGTCGAAGGAATACCAGCCTCTAGGGTTCCTCGCTAGACACGTGTAGTGTCCGCCCCCCGCAGTTCCCGAGTGGCATATCACAGCACTGAGGTCGTATCTGGTGATTTTCGATGTGCAATCTGTGGACAAAGTTCAAGCAATAATTAATTTATTTCATCATCATCTACCTAATCCAGGGGATTGAACGAATGTTTAGTTTCAATCGACCATATTATCGATTGCGACGCGCCATAGGGCCGTAGGGTAGCCGAGGCCCGGCGCGCGGAGGGGTCGCGAGTGGTACGCTCATTAGGCAGCGTGGTGTTTTTTTTGTTTGCAGAGGTCAGTCAGTTATTACGATTATAAACTAGACGCACGCTTTTGTTGGGAGCGCATTTTCGCGACGCTTCGGTGCTTTGTAATATTTGTAGTATAATATACGATTTTTGGATTAACGACTGCCATCTTCCGGAAGGCGTTGCGAGGCAGATTTTGTGAAACTTAATTCGCGATTTTGGAACTTTGTGGGACCCCTGATCTGACAGGGTGTGGTCGGTCGGATTCGTGACGGACATTTTGAAGCATTGTTGGTGTCAATTGTATCGAGGGTCGGAAAGCGACGCGTAGCTGGATTAGCTGCCTTTTGGATACATCGCAGGTTTTTCCTTGATCCCACTATTTATATATTTTATTTTCCTATCCCATTGAATCCTATCTTTCTTACCCGAACTGCGGACTCGCCTGCGTCGGACAATAAGGTTAGTGATAGAACTTATATACTATTACGTGTTTATTGGATGATTCCGTTTATGTTGAAGATTTTCAAGTATAGCAGAGCTGCTTACGTTATCTTGCTTACCAGTGGCGCGTTCAACGAGGGTACTGGTTTTTATACAGAGCGACTGCCATCTGACCTCCGCAACCCAGAAGGGAAACCAGACCCAATCCTAGATTAGGTCAGAGTTTTTAAGCAGCCAATGCTTAGCACTGGCCTCTGACATGGCTTAACGAGTAATATCTACGGTATTAAACGATATTAACCGGGGCCAACGGCTTAACGTGCCTTGCGAAGCACGGAAAAAGCGCCGAATAAACGTACATATGAAATTCGAAAATCGAAAAACACATTGGTGCGTGGTGGGATTCAAACCACGACCTCCCACTCAGGAGGCAGCGGCCCTATCCACTACACCATCGGGCTCTCATTCTCTCATTTATTTATTTGTGAAACATTAATTAATATTTGTTGACATGTTCTTTTAATTTCAATGTAATTTAATTTATTAGATATGACTGATGTTATGATATGGTTTGATTTTTATTTTATATGGGCTCTGTAGAAGCCTGAAATAAAGATCTATTTATTTATTTATAGGTAGGTAGATGTTTGGATAAGTTATCAAAATTAAATTTCTTGCTTAAAGTGGGTCCAATATTTTTTTATTTTAGCCTGGCATACTCCGGCGGCCATCTTTGTCTTTTTCAATCCCGCGTTATACTACGGCTCGTATTTATGAAGCGATCTCAAAATTGAGACCAATATTAAGAATGGGTTTGACAGGCCAGTTTGTACTGAAATAAAACTTCTGATACGAACTCAAACTCGCTGTCACTCGAGAGCTGATTACAAATACGGCTCTGTGAAACCTATGGAGTTTTAATATTTTACAAGTAGGGTTAGATTGAACTGCCTCTGTAATATAGCGTTCCCCTGGGAATAATCTCATTTATACTAAAAATACACAATATTTCAAGGAAATTTATTTATACACGGAACAGAAAAATCTGAAATATTTTTTTCTGTAATCTGCGAGCCTATATCTCTAGACGGTTTATTAGTTTCACATACATACATACATACATATAGTCACGCCTTTATCCCTAATGGGGTAGGCAGAGCATAAACGACCCAAACAAAGGTCGTTCCGCCACGTCTGACAAAGTTTTGAGAGTTATTTAAGATAGATTTGTAGGTATATTGCTGTAGTGACAGGTTGTCAGCCCATCGCCTAAATTACAATATACAGAAACACTCGGATCCCTTAGCTGGTTTTTACAGCATGCCCGGGAGGAAATGCAGCTGGCACATTCTATGTTTTTCTCTCGCTCCCAGTCCAGTATGGAAGAAATGTAATATACCGTGACACTAACTCTTACGTCGTCAAAAAAAGATGGCCACCCAAAACAAAACCAATTTCTTGTTGTTAAAAAGCAGAACAAGAATGGCCACTCAAACCGGAACAAATTCCTTGTTAAAAAGCAGAAAAAGAATGGCCACTCAAACCGAAACAAATTCCTTGTTAAAAAGCAGAAAAAGAATGGCCACTCAAACCAGAACAATTTCCTTGTTAAAAAGCAGAAAAAGAATGGCCACTCAAACCGAAACAAATTCCTTGTTAAAAAGCAGAAAAATGGCCACTCAAACCGGAACAATTTCCTTGTTAAAAAGCAGAAAAAGAATGGCCACTCAAACCGGAACAATTTTACTTGTTAAAAAGCAGAAAAAGAATGGCCACTCAAACCGAAACAAATTCCTTGTTAAAAAGCAGAAAAAGAATGGCCACTCAAACCGGAACAATTTCCTTGTTAAAAAGCAGAAAAAGAATGGCCACTCAAACCGAAACAAATTCCTTGTTAAAAAGCAGAAAAATGGCCACTCAAACCGGAACAATTTCCTAGTTAAAAAGCAGAAAAAGAATGGCCACTCAAACCGAAACAAATTCCTTGTTAAAAAGCAGAAAAAGGATGGCCACTCAAACCGGAACAAATTCCTTGTTAAAAAGCAGAAAAAAATGGCCGCTCAAACCGGAAAAAAATCCTTGTTAAAAAGCAGAAAAACAATGGCCACTCAAACCGGAACAAATTTGGTAAAATGCTGTACCTTTGTGCGTGTAAGGCGCCATGTTGAGGTCGTGCAGCGGGAAGGACACGCGCGCGGCCACCTTGGCGCTGAACATGAGCTCGTGGCGGAACCGCTTCAGGTGCACGCACAGCACCTCGGGCAGCCGCATCACGCCCGACAGCTTCACGCCGTTGCGCAGCTTGTTGCAGCGGGAACAACTGTGGGGAAAAGAGAAAGTTGTAAAGTACTCGCTGACCCGGCGAACTTTGTTCCGCCTTAGACGCCATAAATTGTAATTTAGGCGATGGGCTGACAACCTGTCACTACAGCAATATCCAGTTCTATCTTAAACAACCCTCAAATCTTGTCAGACGTGGCGGAATGACCTTTGTTTGGTTTGTTCACGCTCTGCCTACCCCATTAGGGATACATGCGTGATAGTATGTATGTATGTAGACGCCATAAATGAGCAGATTTTTGATTTTGAATCCGTTTTAAACGTCTTTTTTTTTCATCCTCTTTGACTATATTTCACTATTTGCACGCATTCAGTCAATTCTATGTCAAATGTCTTAAGGTTACATTAAAAAAGTTTAATAATTTTATATGGTGGATAAATAATTTTTAATTTTCTAATTTTCCGCGCAATTTCCTTGTTTTTTTCTTTCATAAGAACCTTCTCCTGATAATAACGAACAGAACAAAAAAATAATTAGCGAAATCGGTCCAGCCGTTCAGGCGTGATGCCGTGACCAAGGGAAATAGGGATTCATTTTTATATATATAGATAGATAGATGATAAATAAGAAACATTTCTTCCATGCTGGCCTGGGAGCGAGAGAAAAACATAGAACGTGCCAGCTGCATTTCCTCCCGGGCATGCTGTAAAAACCAGCTTAGGGATCCGAGGGTTTTAGTGTATTGTAATTTAGGCGATGGGCTGACAACCTGTCACTATAGCAATACATATTAAAATCTAAAATTGCCCTCAATATTTGTCAGACGTGGCGAAAGCGCCTTTTACGAGGCGTTAAACGCTCTGCCTACCCCGTAAGGGATAAAGGCGTGATTTATGTATGTATGTAGAAACGCAGATTTGAACCTGAGAGCTTGGAATACGGTACCATCATTCTACTAACAGTATACATACATACATATAATCACGCCTTTATCCCTAATGGGGTAGGCAGAGCGTAAACGACCTAATTAAAGGTCATCCCGCCACGTCTGACAAAATTTTGAGGGTTATTTAAGATAGAATTGTAGGTATATTGCTGTAGTGACAGGTTGTCAGCCCATCACCTAAATTACAATATACTGAAACCTTAGGATCCCTTAGCTGACTTTTACAGCATGCCCAGGAGGAAATGCAGCTGGCGCATTCTATGTTTTTGTCTCGCTTATGATAAATAGCGCTAAATTAAGACCTAGGAGGTTGGAATATATTTGGAATTGTACCATCCCTCTACTAACATAGTTATCTATCACAGACCTGGCGAAATTATTGAACCCTCATGTCCTGAATTTATTTGCTAAATAATAAAAAAAAAAATCGCCATATTTGATTTCCTATCCGCCATCTTTGTTTACCGAATTCGTACAGAAAGTAAGTTGCATTTTGGTAAATAAATTTTAAGATTGAATGTGACTATAATCACGCCTTTATCCCTAATGGGGTAGGCAGAGCGTAAACGACCTACACAATGGTCGTTCCGCAACGTCTGACAAAGTTTTGAGCGTTATTAGATAGATATGTAGGTATATAGCAATAGTGACAGATTGTCAGCCCATCACCTAAATAACAACATACTAAAACCTTTGGATCCCTTAGCTGGTTTTTACAGCATGCCCGCAACTTTCGCTCCCAGTCCAGCATGGAAGGAGGGATATATACATCATCATCTCCCTAGCCTTATCCCGTATATCACGGGGTCGGCTACCTAATCTAGGGGATTGAACAAGGGTACTGGTTTTTACACAGAGCGACTGCCATCTGACCTCCGCAACCCAGAAGGGAAGCCAGACCCAATCCTAGATTAGGTCAGAGTTTTCAAGCCGCGAATGCTTAGCACTGGCGTCTGACATAGCTTAGCGACTAATATCTACGGTACACATAGAGGTATTTGAGCCGAAAACATGGTCAAAAATATTATCATTGGTTTTTTATTATTTTTTGATAAGACATGCTTAATAAATGAAAAATATGTATTTATAAAATATCTTAAATGATATTTAGGATTTTTCAGAGATTTAAAATAAAGAAAAATAAATAAAATCTAAAAATTTCAGTGATAATTTTTTTATTTTATGTTAAAATAAATTTATTAGTCAAACGTTGCGTCCCATTCTTCTCCATCTGAACTGCTGCTATCACCAGGATTATTTGCTGGGGCAGAATTAATTAAATTCTCATGAATGACTTCACCATGATGGACTTCAGGAGCCAGCAACATTTTTCTAGCAGCTTCACTGAATGATGTAGACACTCTTTTTGGCTTTGGCCTTATGCTGCTCAAGTATGGGTCTGACGTCAGTAACAGGCTATTCAGGATGTCCAGGTTACATTGCTCTCGTGAAAATTTTCGAGAGTAACTTTGCCTGAACATCCTGAAATGTTTATTCCTGGCTTCTGATGCCTCTTCTGATAAGCTTCCAATAGACAAAAGGGCATGTTTTATCACTATTGGACCATGAACCAAAATTTTATGCCCAGTTGGTGTCATGGGGTTCCACGGATACAGCTCAACGTATAGTTTTGCTGTGTCATCACAGTACGCCTCAAAACTACTTAAATCTATTCGATGCCCACTTGATATCACTTCCAAAATTGTGGAAAACCTTTGAATCAAGTTTGGATCAATTTCTGTTATTCTAGCTGATATCTCAGCATTAGAAAAAAATCTCCTGCTGGTATTTCCATCGTTACTAGTGCCATAACCTTGTTTTGGAATGTCTACTATAAGACCCAGCTCCTCTTTGAATTTTGCTTGAATATTAAGTTTTCTTCTTTCAATTTTTTTTTTCTTCTTTGGATAGTTTTACATGCCACTTTTTTATTGGTAATTTATATGAAAGGTGAAGTAGGCTTTCAAAAAACCTTATGCGAGCATGCAATATCGATAAACCAAAATCTAAATTTTTGCATTCTGATTCTTCACTTTTTTTTTAATTTGTCAAAGTTTTTAGAAGTAGTTTTGCAGATGTAGCACGTCATAGTTGAACGAATCTCAGTAGCTGCATTGCATACTTTCCCGTCAATCATTGTCATAATCATTTTGTGTTGGACTGAAATCACCTTGTCGTTTTTAGTTACGTTTGTGTTTTGCAATTCTCTGATTTTATGCTTGAAATAATTTATTTCATCGTTTGTTACATCCGAAGTTTCATGAATGTATCTTATTCGCATTGGTCTGCAAAATCTAGGCGAAGATGGTGTAGGATTCTGCCATACTACCTTCTTGTTATTAGTACATATAAGTTGTACAGGTACCATAGATGACTGAAATATATTTGCATCAGAGTCGCTGGAGTTTTCAAACTTTTGTTTATATTGTACTTGTTGTGACCCATCGCAGCCCCATTTAATTATCAGTTGTAGTGAGGCAAGTTCTTCTGATGTAAGAGTATCCAAAACTTCGTCCAAATATAATAGTAAACGTTCAGTTGTGTGATTTAACAAAGCCTGTAGCTCAACTTCTACGTGCATAGATGTTACTCTATATGATTCTTGGTTCGGAGAGCATTTTTTCTTTTCTTTTTGCAGAATGCTGTAGCAAGGATACAGTTTTTTGTCAGATGAGCGTATGATTGAGCGCATACTGTTTACTTGTCAAAGAAGCTTCCACAAACATAGAGAGAGCTTTTGTAGCAGTTAACTGTTTCCTGGACTCGATAGATTCATTATTTTTAAATGCATTTTTATACTTTTCGCCTTTTTCAGGTGATTCCATAACATCCTTGATAACATTTGCACCACTCGCATTTCCCGTTTCTCTAAGAACCATTTGGCCAGCATATAAAAGCTCTGAAGGCTGATGTTTTTTTCTTAACTCCTCCGTTTTTCGACGTTTACTACGGTCTGAGGATTCTTCAAATCCCTTCCTAGGGCGACCCTGACCCACACTTGTTTTAATTTTATAGGGTATTACCAGTGTTCCCATCAGCCATTCAACATTTTTGATTAAAAAATATTCCTCAGTTCGATTTGAAATCCGCCATCTTTCTTTCATATCCCATTTTTGCCGGGAAAACTTGCGCATAAAATCTTCTGTTTGGTCCTCAGGGAAAGTATTTTGATTCATTATATTTTGTCCTACCAAATCAAGTTTCTTTTAAATTTTTTTGCATTCATAGCCTCTTGTCATGAGAAATATATCCTTCCGATGCAATATATTTACACCAGAAGAACCTATGGACAAAATTATGTAAATTAAAAAATGTAACCGCAAATCATAAACTTGTCTTGCATCATACAAAATTAAAAAAAAAAATAGGTCTTCGTCAATGGCAATTTCTGGCAATATTTTTTTTTATTACCGTGTACAATATAAGTTAAACTATAGGATAAAAAATACACGAACACCGAATAATACCGAGAAGTATAACTTTATGACAAATGTATTCTGATATCCATAATCACAACCATTTGATAAGATGTAGCTATAAAAAAGAAAGATATCTTTGAAATATCTTATTATTTTAAAACAAGAAAAATATTTTATAAAGAACATACCTGGTACACTATTATCCATTGCTTAGATCACTTAAATATCATTTACCGGTCCAACTAAAAATTGGGAGATCCGATCAAATAGTTAAGGATAAAACACTTGTCACGTTCGTTTCTTCGTAGCCTCCAAAACTATAACTCATTATTCATCTAATTGAGTCCGAAAAAATAAATAAATGACGGTATCTAATGGGGTCAGTTATTACCTATTCGAGGGTAGTTTGGTTTTCTTAAAATACGTTACTTTTAGGTTTTCGGGTCAAATACCTCTTAGTGCGGTATTAAACGATATTAACTGGGACCAACGGCTTAACGTGCCTTCCGAAGCACGGAAAAAGCGCCGAATGTAGCTCGTGATGTAGTATCAGTCTTGCGCCAGGAATTCCCGCTCGAGCGCGGCGCCCATGAGCCGCCAGGAGCTGTCGTCGTCGTCCGGCGGCTCGTCCTCGTCGGAGGGGGGTGAGGAGGGGCGCGGCCGCTTGCGCCGGGGTGTGTCGCTGTCTAGATTAGTGTCGTAGTGTCGAAGGGATATATACATATAAGGTGATTATAATAATATGTATGTAATGTATGTATGTATTATTTGTTATGGGCGTAACTTTCAAGCTTCCTCTTATGTACTCATTCCTTAGACACTTGCTAGGGTATAGACATATAAACTCACCTATACATATTATCTCCTTTGAGCTCGTCCGCACTGAAGAAGGCAGCCAGACAATCTTGCAAAGACACCACCGGCCCGTAGAACCACGAGCGCAGCCAGGACACCATCCACCATAGCTGCAGACGGGGATATAGCTTCAGAATTATATTGAAAGGGGAAAAATATTGAACGAAATAAAAGAAGGAAAAAGTGAGAAATTAGGAGATATGAAGAAAAGTGGGTTGATGATATGATAACGAGAAAAGCAAAAGAAGCAAGGGAAGTGAGAATTAAATAATGCTATGTGATACTTGAAAATAAGAATTTCAACGTCCCTAATATTACGTCTCGGCAAAATAACAACCTTTTTAGACTAGATAATAGACTAACTTTTCAAATATCGCATCTTTTAAAAGTAGAATACTTCCATGCTGGACTAGGAGCGAGAGAAAAACATAGAATGTGCCAGCTGCATTTTATCCCGGGCATGGTGTAAAATCCAGCTAAAGGATCCGAGGGTTGCAGTATATTGTAATTTAGGCGATGGGCTGACAACCTGTCACTACAGCAATATACCTAGAATTCTATCTTAAATAACCCTCAAAACTTTGTTAGACGTGGCGGGACACCTTTGTTTAGGTCGTTTACGCTCTGCCTACCCCATTAGGGATACAGGCGTGAATATATGTATGTATGTTAAAAGTAGAATTAATATGAAAAATAATAAATGCTAGCTAGCTTGAAATCTCTGACATACTTGATGAGTTGAAGAATCTTGGTTGCCTAAAGGGACGTTCACTAAATCGATAACATATTTTGATATGTTATCGATTTAGTGATAACATATCAAAATATGTTATGATTTTATTGTACAAATGGTAATGATTAGGTTAATTTCTTTTAATGGGTGTGGTTTGGCAAACAGTTTTTTTTAACTTATGAATCTTGACAAAACCAATACATACTGAATACTTCCATGCTGGACTGGGAGAGATAGAAAAACATAGAATGTTCCAGCTGCCCTTCCTCCCGGGCATGCTGTTGAAGTCAGCAAAAGGGACTCGAGGGTTACAGTGTATTGTAATTTAGGCGATGGGCTGACAACCTGTCCCTATAGCAATACAAATTACAATCTTAAATTGCCCTCAATTTGTGTCAAACGTGGCGAAAGCGCCTTTTACGAGGCGTTAAACGCTCTGCCTACCCCGTAAGGGATAAAGGCGTGATTTATGTATGTATGTATCTTGACAAGGAGAAAGAAAGAAACAGGTAGTAATACGAACATTGGAAGCGGTATAGTTTACCCAGGAGTCCTGGCTGGCGGGCGGCGCGTGGTGCGTGAGCGCGGGCTGCTGGCAGCGCAGCACGGCCAGGTGCTCCCGCGACGGGATGGGCAGGGACAGGTCTTGGAAGGTCTCCACTCGGGTTGATACCTGGATAAAAAAAAAAAAAGAAAATCACATCACAAAAAGAATCTTCTATGCTGTATTGGGAATTCTTCTATGCTGGACTGGGAGCGAGAGCAAAACATAGAATGTGCCAGCTGCATTTCCACCCGGGCATGCTGTAAAAACCAGCTAAAGGATCCGAGGGTTTCAGTATATTGCAGTTTAGGTGATGGGCTGACAACCTGTCATTACAGCAATATACCTATAAATCTATTTTAAATAACCCTCAAAACTTTGTCAGACGTGGCGGAATGACTTTTGTTTGGGTCGTTTACGCTCTGCCTACCCCATTAGGAATAAAAGCGTGATTATATGTATGTATGTACAAAAATTTGTTCATATACAGTAATATACTACTATTTACATTTGATATTTTTTTGTGGAGGGCTGATGCCTAAACTAGGTAAAGAAACCTGTGATGTACGTCACCAGGCAAATACATACATACATATAGTCACGCCTTTATCCCTAATGGGGTAGGCAGAGCATAAACGACCTGAACAAAGGTCGTTCCGTCACGTCTGACAAAGTTTTGAGGGTTATTATAGTTAGATTTGTAGGGATATTGTTGTAGTGACAGGTTGTCAGCCTATCGCCTAAATTGCAATATACAGAAACCCTCAGATCCCTTAGCTGTTTGTTACAGCATCCCCAGGACGAAAAGCAGCTGGCATATTCTATGTTTTTCTCTTGCTCCCAGTCCAGCATGGAAATATGTATCCCCTTAAAATAAACATATACTTGGAATACAGTACTAAGGCTCGTATATATGAAGCGATATCAAACTGGAAAGCAATATGAAGTTTGGATTTGACAGGCCAGTTTGTACTGAAATTACATTTCTGATACAACTCAATGATTACAAACTCTGACACCAGGGTTCATCGGGTCGATAGACTAGATACCCACTCGACAGAAGAAGAAATGATTACAAATACGGCCCTCGGACTTACCCTATCGCAGATAAGGCACTGTACGGCTGACAACAATTTCCCGTCGAACACGTCTGAAATGACGCTGCGGTAGCGCACTCCGCCACTGGAGCCGCCGTCGCCGCCGCCGCAAGGGAACACCGGCTTACTGGGCTTGGAAGGCTTACTGTAGGACAAAAAAACACAATCACACTCATAGCCCCCACTAGGATTCCCTGTATCGGGGTGCCATGGACATACACAGAAACAACCACAAAGAACACCCAGAAACAGACATTTAAACTCATCATTCAAATGTCTGCTCTGGCCGAGAATTGAACCCGGGACCCTCTGCGTAGCAGGCAGGTACACTGCCAACTAGGCTGCACGGGTCGTCAATAAAGAAAACAAATAAAAAACAAATTTATAAAAAAATCAAGAAGAAAATAGTACGCCTAAGTGCGAGTCGGTTGGCGCACGAAGGATTCCGTACCATTATTGCTAGTTACTAAAGGAACTCTGAAAACAGGCCATTTTATTAGTCAACATTATTTTTCTTCCATTTTTTTTTCTTCTTCCATTAAAGAGCCCGATGGTGTAGTGGATAGGGCCGCTGCCTCCTGAGCGGGAGGTCGTGGTTCGAATCCCATCACGTACCACTGTGTTTTTCGGTTTTCGAATTTCATATGTACGTTTATTCGGTGCTTTTTCCGTGCTTCGGAAGGCACGTTAAGCCGTTGGTCCCGGTTAATATCGTTTAATACCGTAGATATTAGTCGTTAAGCCACATCAGAGGCCAGTGCTAAGCATTGGCGGCTTGAAAACTCTGACCTAATCTAGGATTGGGTCTGGTTTCCCTTCTGGGTTGCGGAGGTCAGATGGCAGTCGCTCTGTGTAAAAACCAGTAACCTCGTTCAATCCCCTAGATTAGGAAGCCGACCCCGTGAAATACGGGATAATGCTAGGGATATGATGATTATTTTTCTTCCATTTGCTCGGAACAAGCTTCATTATTTAAAAAAAGAACAAAACCTACGTTCACTCTTTTCTGTCCTCAATTTCGCAAACGCCAGTAATTTCTACAAACGACAACAATGAAATTAACGACTGCTACACGAAGTCTTTCAAGACACACTAGTATGGTTTAGGTGTTTTTTAGTTTACATTATTGATTATTTTAAGCTTCTACAACTTTTTAAATTTACAAAATGGTATTAATGAATGGATTGGCACCTGTCAAAGGCGCCATGAAAATTTATTATGGAGAAATCGCAAGTTTTATGTTTGTTTTTAAGTGTATTATTATTGTTTTTTTCACAAAATGAGAGAAAAGTACTAAACTTCTCTCAGCCGAAATATCAACTTAAGGTCTCGTTTGCATCTCGGCCTTCCAAATTTACTCGACCTTCAATTGCTTTTTACCGGCCTCGCTCCTTACTATTGTAACAATACTTACGATACAGACGGTCTCTCGGGCCTACAATCTGGCACGTCACTGGCGCCACTGGAACACGTTTCGTATCTTTCTTCTGCTTCACTAGAACAAGACAGTTCTGATTCTGAGCCTATGTCCCGTGTTGATTCTGGACCTGTGAAATATCAACGTGTCACTATTGGAAATGGAAATAATAGAAAAAAATACACATCGAGAACTTATTAATTTCAATAGTTTGCTTTATGGCGCCCAAGATGTACCTTACTTTTTAGCGGTTCTGTTCATCATGTGAAGTAAGTATTAATTAGTACGGCTAAACGATCCCATCCAAGCGATAGTAATAAGACACAACCAGGCGATTGACATAGCTTGTTGTATCCAACAGATCATTTTCGCTGACTTCGCAAAGTGATTAAGACAGTTTAGCTGCTTCAAGGGCCTATAATTTAAGATCACACCTTGTACGCTTAGGCACACTCCTTTTTCATAAATACACAAAGGTAACAAATAAATAGTTCAATATTAATAGTTTAAATGGTTTAATTATAGGTATAAACATTATTAGTTAAGGAAGAGCGGTGTCTCCCACAACACAGGCAAATCTTACTGGGAGACTCCATCCCTTAGTTTGGTAACTGTAATAAAACTTAAAAAAAGAATTATGAATTGAAAATACTTATGTGGCTTACCATTAAACTGTGGGGATGCGTGTAGCATATAGTTGGTGTGATGTGTGCCCGCGAAGCTGGCTGATCTTCTGTGTCGCGCGCTGCCTTCCGCCGCTGCCATCCTGTCACAACAGGAAAGTTCCTGTCACTCGGTAGTCAATACACGATTACATCACAATGAGAACTAAGAAGGCTAGATGTGAGTGTAATATGAGTTTGACAGTAAGTTTAGATAAGTTTACTTGTCATTTAAGATAGGTTTGATTGTAATTTTATATGAGTTTGACTGTTAATTACAGTGCCACCGACTTAGCTGTTCAAGTGGCGATAGGTATAATAGGAAATAAAATTTGGCTAGGTTACTCTGACGGTGATTGAAACAATGAAAGGTGAACAGATATCCAAGTCGCACTGTAAAATGAGTTTGACTGTCATTAAGATGAGTTTGGTTGTCATATAGGATGAGTTTGACTGTCATTTAAGATAAGTTTGATTGTCATTTAAAATTATGTGAACTGTCATTTGGGATGAGAATGGCTGTGATTTAAGATGAGTTCCACTGTCATTTTAGGATGGTTTGCCTATTTTAGATATGTTAGGCTATCTAAGAAACTTTACTACCTGAGATGCGCATCAGCTCTGGTATCGCTATAGCAACTCGGCGCAGGGCTATGTCGCCTAGGCCTGAAGTAGGGAGCATCATTGGCCCCTGAAGATGCCGCCCTGCGCCTGGGGTGCTGCGCGATGGTGTCCCGGGAGCCCCCGGCGGCGGCGCGCTCGGCTTGGTGGTCGCCGTCGGCCTCCGAGTCTAGTTTGTCGTCTAGTGTGCTGTCCCATACCTGGGCAATATTAGAATTATTGTAGGACCAAATTATAGCAATTTTGGTTATTAAGAAACTAGCGACCCGCCCCGGCTTTGCACGAAAATTATCAGTGTTTCTTTACTATATTATGCAAGTATTATACATATAAACCTTCCTCTTGAATCACTCTATCCATTAAAGATCCGCATCAAAATCCGTTGCGTAGTTTTAAACATTTATGCATACTTAGGGATATAGGGACAGAGAAAGCGACTTTGTTTGTTGTCTTTGACTATGTAGTGAAGACATATAAAATTTGTATCGACAAGGATTTCAACCTGCAACTGAAGAAGTGTGTAAACTTCTTAAAATATCATGAGTGGGTGTTAGCAACATCTATCACATAAAAGATTTTGAATGCTATGCTTTTTATTTCTAAGGGTTTTATTAAGGTACTTGTGTAACATTAGAAAGTCCAGCCGAGAGAAAATCGCGGCAGAAACGACGATTATCTCAGAAGAATCAGAATACAATTTTATTCTCAAAAACAAAGTTATATTTCTGTTAAGTATTTTAGTAGGTAGTCATAAAGCGGAAACCTACCGGTTCTTTAAGTTCTTCATGGAGCTGGTCCATGAAACACCTTAGAAATTCCTGCGTGTCGTGTTGGTGGTAACCACGGAACATTGGGTGCATCTGTTAACAACAACGTAAGTCAAAAATTAAATTACCGGCAAAATAATATTTATCTATTTATTTGGCACCTTCCTGTTAATTATCCTCTTATATATTCTTCAGCATTTATTTTTATTAGTATCATTTTATTGTATGCTCTGTTTCTTCTTCCAAAATTATTTTACCGAACAGTCTCGTATGTGGTTTGAGCGATTCTCTACTTGTTGTTGGCGAAATATGTCTCTCCTTCATATAGAGATGTGAAGCCATCATTGTTTTTTATTAAATAGTTTTTTTTTTAAATTCCGTACCCAAAGGGGTTAAAAAGAGAATAAGTGTTTTTTATTTAATAAAATTTGTATGAAAACAAACTTCATCATCCCCCTTTTCACCCCTTTGGATACGGAATTTTCAAAATGAAATACGTGTCTAATATTTATCTATTATCAGCCTAAACACAAAATTAAGAAACCCTTACTCTTGGACGAAACAACCTCAAGCCCTAACTTCAAAATAGACAGAGTTCCATACAAACTTCCATCCCCTGTTTAACCCCCTTAGGGGTGAAAAATCCAAAAATCCTGTGTTTTCAGTAATATAAGAAACCTGCTATTAAAATTTAATGATTCTAGCTTTAGTAGTGCAGGCTCTGCGTTTATGAGTTTATCAATCACTTAGTTAATAAGAAAATTCATTTTTCATTCAACATATATTTTTTAATTATTGGTCCGAGAAGAAAAGTTTATCCACGTTTTTGTACAGAATTTTACAAGCTTTTGTTTGGTCATTGCAAGTTTTCTCCTCAAACGCACCTATTTCGATATATAAGCGAAAAACTAAAAAGTGGGACCTAATTGTCCCGATATTTAATTTGCTAGGGTGCCAGTCCGACATCACTCGGAAAATGGTTCAGCATATCTAGTAGTACAATAATAAATATCCGACGGACGGCTTATTCACGCTCCAAACCCATTTCTTAAGAACGCCAAAGCTACTATTAGGCAAAAACAACTTTGAAAAGAATAAGATAAGCAACGAGTTTCGACGCAACGATATTATTGAGAATTTTACTTACATTTCTTATTCCGTAGAGTATTCCATTAGGTACAACGTAGCCTCTCGTTTTTCTACTCCACATATCTCTGATTAATTTTTGGTATGCTCTGGAAAACACAAAAACATCATAAGGAAATAAATTTAAAGACCATACTAATATTATAAATGTGAAAGTAACTCTGTCTGTCTGTTGTGCACAAACGCCTTAACAAATCTAATAAAAAAGGCAAGCACAATAGATGGTATTCTGGTGACGGATATAGGGAAAAATATGTCATACCCACGGGCAAATCGTAAGGCGTGGGTAAAACCATAGGGCGAAAAGATTGTGTCAAAAATTGCGTACATAATCAAAAAATTTGAAGGAGCAGTATAACACAAATTATAGCAATTTTTGCAATGTTTTCTTTTACGTGATCTTTGAGCGATTTCGGGGATTGCATACATACATATAATCACACCTTTATCGATAATGGGATAGGCAGAGCGTAAACGAAGCTCGTTCCGCCACGTCTCACAAAGTTTTAAGGGGGATTTAAGATACATTTGTAGGTATATAGCTGTAGTGACAGGTCATCAGCCCATCGCCTAAAATGCAATATACTGAAACCTTTGGAACCCTTAGCTGGTTACAGCATGCCCGGGAGGAAATGCAGCTGGCACATTGTATGTTTTTCTCTCACTTTTTTTTGTCTGTTTTTCGGGGATTGAGATATTTGATAATTATCACCAGTTCTTATAATACAGGTTAATTCCTAGCTTAGGAACTGTCTGATGGTCTGACAGATCTCAAATGGCTTCTGTACAATTAATTTGACGATAAACAAAGACTTTTGTATAATTGATTATTGTACTTGATAAAGATTTTACTATTATTATTATTCACGATTAATATATTCACGAGCATCGAACCTTGTACCCCTCACTAATGGATAACTCACCGACTAAGCTGCGGCTTCTTGTCAGCGGCTAGGACTGCGACGGCGGCGCCACACTCGAGGAAGTATGACGTCAGAGGGACCGTGTTACTGAGCGCTTGCAGGGCCGCGTTCATGTAGCACGTGTTGCCCATGTTCTGGAGACCTACGAGACCTGGGGAATGATACCATGTTAAAAAAACGATGTTTAGATAGATTAGTATGTTAGTTGTTTTATCTCGCGTCTGCCGCTAGGTCATACTTGTGGTTGCGCGTAAAGACACTACGAAAATTTAATCCATACGCTAGCTAAGCGAAGCGACCGCGACATTTAGGGTCGTAATTATAAACAGTACTTGAGACTAGTTTGAGTTCCTATCAGAAACGCCATTTCAGTACAATGTGGCCTGTCCAATCCATACTTAATATCGCTCCCAATTTTGAGATTGTTTTATAAAAAAGGGCCTTAAAAACAACCGAATCAATATGCACACACACACTACGAAAACTTGGTTACACACGTTACCAAGCGAAGCAAGAAAATGGAATTAATATAATAATTGAGCGAAAGCCTGAAGCAACACGTTACGCGAGCAAAGCGAGCTCGACAACTCGCGTAAATTGAATTAATACGTACGTATCGCAAGCGTAGCGAGAGAAATACTTTTACGAAAATAGATAGATTTCTCCTCAAATAAATAATTGAAATAATAGCCTTATAGGAGCCGAGATATTGCAAAACAAAAAGTTTTTCGTTGTTTTGAAATTGTTGAATAAGATCGACATGTTTTCAACATACGTACATACATACATAAATCACGCCTTTATCCCTTACGGGGTAGGCAGAGCGTTTAACGCCTCGTAAAAGGCGCTTTCGCCACGTCTGATAAAAATTGAGGGCAATTTTAGATTGTAATATGTATTGCTTTAGTGACAGGTTGTCAGCCCATCGCCTAAATTACAATACACTGTAACCCTCGAGTCCCTTTTGCTGACTTCAACAGCATGCCCGGGAGGAAGGGCAGCTGGAACATTCTATGTTTTTCTATCTCTCCCAGTCCAGCATGGAAGAAAACAATATACGTACATACAGGTTTTGTACTTTATCTACTGATTTTATTGTCAGCGAGGATACAGTTGTATGTTGTATACCTCTGGGTCTCGAGTCGTCTTCATAATCCATGTCTTCAGGGTCGGTATCTTCCGGAGACACGAAGTTTAGACCCACGGAACCGAGCCGCCTGCCCACTATTGCACTTTCTAAGGATGTTGAGTCTGGGTTCATCTGAAAGTAGAGATTTTTTATTTGATAATGGGTTTTACTGTTGAGTCTAGTCGGAGTCAAGATGACGGGGATAAAAACCACGAAACCACAGGAGCGAAATATAGAAGCCTGTTTAGGTTAATCTTGATTAATGGCTTTTGTGTGATCACAATTCTGCCAATGACACGTAATGAAGCAAACTGAACGAAATTAAGATTGTAATCTATTCGATTCCCTTAGCTGTCGTAAAGTTTGAATATGAGATAAAATACGGAGTGTAAGGGACAGATAAACAAACCAAACTGATAGGGATTACTCAGTCAACGACACTGAACAACTTCTAAGAGGTTTTTTTTTTCAAGAAGTGTTTTTTTTTTTGATTTTTCATACAAAATGTCCACCTCGAGCAGAAAATTTGTATGAAAGAATTGCCTGGTGGAAGTTGTTCAGTGTCGTTGACTGAGCAACCCCTATCAGATTGCGGGACGCTGTCCCTTAGACACGGTAGAAAACAGAATCAGCGATTTTCGCGAATATGGACCCTAAGCTGGGAAGGCCCATGTCTAGCTGTGGAATGTTGCGTCTGGTATAACAGTCGTTCAGTACACTTGACATTCTGTTTGATGCAGGTTACTTTAGCGCTTACCTCTCTATGCGCAATGGCGGCCCGGATATGAACTTCTTTTTCACACAGGTAGCACCATATCCGCTCCGTAGATATGTTCATATGCACGCAGTGGGATGGGTAGTTCTGTAATCCAACAGAGAAATACTTGACATTATTTTTAGAGGTTGTGCTGGCTAAATCTTAACACACATTATTCTTATTCACTTTGCCAGTACAGTTTTACAATTTTAACAAAATCTGCCAAACAATATAAACAGTTTGTTGGCAGAAGTGGCTCCCCTTTTTGGGCTGAGATTTAATTCGCCGCGACACGCCAAGAAGAAGAAGTGGCTCCCCATTACATTACAAGCTGTTTTTTTATATATTAAATAAAATAAACATACATACATACATAAAATCACGCCTTTAACCCTTACGGGGTAGGCAGAGCGTCAAACTCCTCGTAAAAGGAACTTTCGCCACGTCTGACAAAAATTGAGGGCAATTTTAGATTGTAATGTGTATTGCTATAGTGACAGGTTGTCAGGCCATCGCCTAAATTACAATACACTGTAACCCTCGAGTCCCTTTTGCTGACTTCTACAGCATGTCCGGGAGGAAGGGCAGCTGGATCATTCTATGTTTTTCTATCACTCCCAGTCCAGCATGGAAGGCTAATAAAATAAAGTACATATATTTAAAGTTAGAAGTCACATGACATCTTTCAGCCTATTGAGGATATAATCCGTTTATAAGACGTTATAGTGAGGAGACTGCAAAACGCATTCAGAAGAATGTACGCAGCCAGTGACATACGACATCCCCTGCACGGCTACTGTCCTGTACCGCAAAGACTGAAAAGTCGGCGGATTTTTTTCAAGTGTGTCTCTCCTCTTACCACCGAACCTGAGCAAGCCAGATGCAACCTTTGGCGAGAGAGAACGTCTCTGCCTGCCCCATTCGTCTTGCTCTCCGAGAATCTACCGCCTGGACATGAACTACCCTGGCTGACCTGGAAGTCTTTAAATAGACTTCAGACTCAGGTTGGCAGAAGCAAAGAACATGGTCAGGTGGGGATTCCCGATGTGAACTGTGTGCAATGGATCCGAGGGTTTCTGTCTATTGCAATTTAGGCGATGGGCTGACAACCTGTCACTACAGCAATATGCCTACAAATCTATCTAAAATAAACCTCAAAACTTTGTCAGACGTGGCGAACGACCTTTGTTTAGATCGTTTACGCTCTGCCTACCCCATTAGGGATAAAGGCGTGATTATATGTATGTATGTATGAACTGTGTTTGCGGTGCAGTTCAAACAATGGCACATTTAACATCGTGCCCTGCGTGCCCTAATTCCTGCACGCAAGTGGATCTAATGATTGCCAATCGATCCGCAATACAAGTGGCAAAGTTCTGGGCCACCACATTGTAAGATTTCTGTCCTGTGTTCCATCGACACGATAAGAAGAAGAATGTACATTTCTATAGTTGATTTTGTCGGTTGCAATAGTTTCAGTTTTTGTTTGTGTCTTTGTAATTCATTATCGCTCTTTTAAAATCCCGATAGTGGGTAATATCGTAAAATCTTTATGTGGAAATCTCGTTTATGCAGTAGTAAACTTCTTCTTCTGTCGAGTGGGTATCGAGTCTACGGACCCGATGAACCCTGGTGTCAGAGTTTTGAAACCGCCTAGTAGCACAACTATCAGGCCTCTGACATGGTTTGAGTAACGACCACTATCAAAGACAGCGACTTGGACCGACCGACTCCGAAGCACGAATTCTTTTTCTTTTTCGGACAATCAGGTGATTTAGCCTGCAATGTCCAAACCAAACTGGGGAAAAATTCACAAAGTGATAAATTCTCAAATATCAACTTTGTGTTTCCCCCCCGGGAATCGAACCCAGGACCTCCGGATCGGGAGTCCATGGCACTAGCCACTAGACCACGGAGTAGTAAACTTAAGCCATATCTTAACGACGTGATTGAATGTTGAAAAATGGCTCGTGATCTAAAAATTAAGATTTCGCGGGAGCGACCTACTCCATAATCATACATACATACATAAAATCACGCCTTTATCCCTAATGGGGTAGGAAAGCGTAAACGACCTGAACAAATGTCGTTTCGCCACGTCTGACAAAGTTTTGAGGGTTATTTAAGATATATTTATAGGTATACTGCTGTAGTGACAGGTTGTCAGCCCATCGCCTAAATTGCAATATACTGAAACCCTCGGATCCCTTAGCTGGTTTTTACAGCATGCCCGTTAGGAAATGCAGCTGGCACATTCTATGTTTTTCTCTCGCTCCCAGGCCAGCATGGAAGCCTCCATAATCACTTTGACTAAGCGTGTGATAAGTCTAATTCGATAAATAAATACTATGCAAAGTGTTAGATATTGGGCACGATTCAAGATAAAATTAAAATCATTTTTGTCACTTTCAGACTAAAATATTGTAAACAATTTGAAGATCTATTTTATCCGGTTTTTGATATATAGTCGGTGGTTTTATGCGTTATTGGCTATTTTTATCCGCCGTCATATGATGTGGCAGAATGACAGAAATACTGAGGAAACGTGCAAAAGCGCGTTAAAATCTAGCGGACAAAGTGTAAAACCATAAAGTATAAATCGCCTGTCCTTTTTCAATTTTATTATTTTGAAAGTGACAGATAGATTTTAATTTTAGTTTCAACTGCCTCCGTGGCATTGCGGTTAGAGCCATGGGCTTACAATCCGAAGGTCCTGTGGTCGGTTTCGATTCCCAGGGGGAAACATAAAGTTGATATTTGTCAATTTATCACTTTGTGAGGTTTTCCCCAGTTTGGTTAGGATATTGCAGGCTGAATCACCTGATTGTCCGAAAAGAAAAAAGATTCCGTGTTTCAGAGGGCACGTTAAGCCATCGATCCCGGTCGCTGTCTTTGATAGTGGTTACACAAACCATGTCAGAGGCCTATTGGCTGTGCTACTAGGCGGTTTGAAAACTCGAGAATCCACTCGCTAAGAAGAAGATTTTAGTTTCATCCGGTGGAATCAAGAATCGAGCCCGATATTACGTAACGCATAATATTAGCCTTTATGTAAGTAGTCGTGTAAATACGTTATTTACATTCCACAAAATAACTTGTTGAATGAAAGGACTTTGCTCCTTATCTGTATAGTTCAATGTATGTCAATGATACAAGTTAGTTGACATACATCACTACATAGTATAAAACAAAGTCGCTTTCTCTGTCCCTATATCCCTATGTATGCTTAGATCTTTAAAACTACGCAACGGATTTTGATGCGGTTTCTTTTAATGGATCTCGTGATTCAAGAGGAAGGTTTATATGTATAATACATGCATAATATAGTAGAGAAACACTGATGATTTCCGTGCGAAGCCGGGGAGGGTCCCTGGTATAAATTAAAATGAAACTCGTATTGCAAATGAGAAGAGCGATTTAAACAACTACGGGGTGTAAGGGACAGCGTACCGCAAACTGATAGTATTTGCTCAGTCATCGAAACTGAACAATTATCAGCAGAATTTCTTTTTAGGAAGTAAAAAACTTTTTTTTTGCTTTTCCATACAAATTGAGATGGTCATTTTGTAAGGGAAGGTATTTTTTTTATTTCCTGAAAGTATTTCTTGGTAAATGTTGTTCAGTATCGTTGATTAAGCAACCCCTATCAGTTTGCGGGACGCTGTCCCTTACACCCGGTATAAATGAAATCAATATTGCAAATGACAAGGTAATCATAATTTTTAGACATATAATCACGCCTTTATCCCTAAAGGGGTAGGCAGAGTGTAAATGTCCTAAACAAAGGACGTTCCACCACGTTTGACAAAGTTTCAAGGGTTATTTAAGACAGATTTGTAGGTAGGTGTATACTGGTGTAGTGACAGGTTGTCAGCCCATCGCCTAAATCACCATATACCGAAACCCTCGAATCCCTTAGCTGGTTTTTACAGCAAGCCCGGGAGGAAATGCAGCTGGCAATTATTTATATGGATAATTTTTAGAGTTCTGGCAATAATTCTCTCTCACTACTTCGGAACATTAAACCATCAATGGTACTATCCAATGGTACAACTGGTCTGATTCTTCCATGCTGGACTGGGAGAGATAGAAAAACATAGAATGTTCCAGCTGCCCTTCCTCTCGGGCATGCTGTAGAAGTCAGCAAAAGGGACTCGAGGGTTACAGTGTATTGTAATTTAGGCGATGGGCTGACAACCTGTCACTATAGCAATACACATTACAATCTAAACTTGCCCTCAATTTTTGTCAGACGTGGCGAAAGCGCCTTTTACGAGGAGTTTGACGCTCTGCCTACCCCGTAAGAGATAAAGGCGTGATTTTATGTATGTATGTATGTATGTACAACTGGTCTGGGAGGTAATTTTACATTCTTACCATTGTATATACTTCAATCTATAACCTATAATGTACGAATATTCAATACATACATACATATAATCACGCCTTTATCCCTAATGAGGTAGGCAGAGCGTAAACGACCAAAACAAAGGTCGATCCACCACGTCTGACAAAGTTTTGAGGGTTATTTAAGATAGATTTGTAGGTATAGTGCTGTAGTGACAGGTTGTCAGCCCATCGCCTAAATTGCAATATACTAAAACCCTCGGATCCCTTAGCTGGTTTTTACAGCATGCCCGGGATGAAATACAGCTGGCACATTCTATGTTTTTCTCTCGCTCCCAGTCCAGCATGGAAGTTATCCAATGATGTTATAAATAATAATTTTCTGCTTCGATTTACCATCACGCGATTTGTCAAGGTCGCTAAAACTAAGTATTAACCGTACTAATATTATAAATGCGAAAGTAAGTCTGTCTGTCTGTTGCGCTTTCACGCCTAAACGGCTGAACGGATTTTGATGAAACTTGGTATGGTGATCTGGCGACGGACATATACTATATATAATCACGCCACCGTACTTAGGGGGTAAGTAGTATTAGATTAGATTTTGATAGGACTTTTTACATTTTACTCAGTGTTACCTCGATTTACGATATCATCACGCTACCTAACGTAAGGTTAGGCAGGGAACAAAACAAAATAGTGTTTGAACCGATTATGACGGAACCATTTTTATTGAATTGTGTGTCACCTGGACTAACTTAGAATGCATTTCATCACGCTTCTTTACTTGGGGGGGCAAGCAGCCAGAATTAAGAGTGCTATGAAGTGACTTTCATGCTGGCCTGGGAGCGAGAGAAAAACATAGAATGTGCTGCTTTCCCTCCTGAGCATGCTGTATAAACCAGCTAAGGTATCCGAGGGTTTCAGTATATTGCATTTTTTTTAGGCGATGGGCTGACAACCTGTTACTACAGCAATATGCCTACAAATTTAAGTATCCCTCAAAACTTTGTCAGATGTGGCGGAACGACCTTTGTTTAGGTTGTTTACGCTCTACCTACCCCATTAGGGATAAAGGCGTGATTATATGTATGTATGTATGTATGAAGTGCATCACGCTATATTGTTAAAATGTTGGCAGCAATTCAATTCATAATGTGTGTTGTGTATTAATAATCTGTGAAACTTTTATACACGTGCTCTGGAGCGACATAAGTTTCAGGATGGACGGGAGGAAAGGGAACGGGAGCGACTGGAGTGAGTCATGGTTTGGAGGACGAATGGGAGGACTGGACAGACAGGATGACTGTTTAGGAACGCATGTGACGGGTAGGACAGGAGCAACGTGTGGTAGGTACGTGAAGATGACGTCACACAGTCAGACGACTGTGACTCGTGGTGACAGTACTTCAATCAATCAGAATCAGAACGATGACGGGAGAAGGGGTTTGACCCTACTTTCACTGCCATTATCGTCACATTTTCAGACCAGACCCTGCAGATTATCACGGGTGGACGAAGGAGAAAAAAGACACTTCGCACACGAAGTCGCGGGCTAAAAGCTAGTTACTAACTTATTTTCTCACACCTATAAGTACTAGTTTCTTCCATGCTGGCCTGGGAGCTAGAGAAAAACACAGAATGTGCCAGCTGCATTTCCTCCCGGGCATGCTGTAAAAACCAGCTAAGGGATCCGAGGGTTTCACTATATTGTAATTTAGGCGATGGGCTGACAACCTGTCACTACAGCAATATACTTACAAATCTATCTTAAATAACCCACAAAACTTTGTCAGACGTGGTGGAACGACCTTTGTTTGGGTCGTTTACGCTCTGCCTACCCCATTAGGGATAAAGGCGTGATTATATTTATGTATATACGTATAAGTACTATTTACATAAAAATATTGTATTGGAAACTGATTGGCACGGAACAGCGAAAATTCGTTCAGACTATTTATCGGCTAGATATAAAAATATTGCATAATCATTTATGCCATGAATCATGGCTGTATGATTCTTATGATAAGAAGGAAAAAACAAACGATTTATTTTGAACAAATTATGCCGTAACAATAACTAAACAATGGCAAATGGAATATGTAATTTTTCGGAGTATAGAAAAATCTTAGGTTAGTGTGGGGGAAAGTTTGATTTAATCAAATCGGATTTTGACAAAATCATAGATTTTTCTCTGGATTATGACCAGTATTTTGTAAAAATCCGATTTCATCATAATCTTGCGACATATACAGTATGTTAAAAAATAGCTAAACATATTTTATTGTGTGATTCTACCAATGAAACTGAACAACTTTTTCCAAGGAAAATAGGTCGAGATACAAAAACATAATTTGGCCCTCTCATACAAAGGGTGTCAGCGGCTCGCGTCAATTTGTATGGAAGTCCAAATTTCATTTTATTTTTGACCTATGTCCTTGGGGAAAGTGTTCAGTTTCATGGGTAGTATCAGACCCTAAAATATGGTCAGCAATTTTTTTTACTCCCTATGCTATGGTCAAGTGATAGACCATGCTGTTTCTTCCATGCTGGCCTGGGAGAGATAGAAAAACATAGAATGTTCCAGCTGCCCTTCCCGGGCATGCTGTTGAAGTCAGCAAAAGGGACTCGAGGGTTACAGTGTATTGTAATTTAGGCGATGGGTTGACAACCTGTCACTAAAGCAATCGTGGCGAAAGCGCCTTTTACGAGGCTTTAAACGCTCTGCCTACCCCGTAAGGGATAAAGTCGTGATTTATGTATGTATGTATGTAAGTGATAGACCAAACAACAAGCATTTTCTGTCGTTCGGAAAGTATGTAAATCACCTTGTATATTCTTTGTGTAAAATCACTACATAGTATAAAACATCCTTCCATGCTGGCCTAGGAGCGAGAGAAAAACGTAGAATGCACCAGCTGAATTTCCTCCCGGCCATGCTGTAAAAATCAGCTAAGGGATCCGAGGTTTCAGTATATTGTAATTTAGGCGATGGGCTGACAACCTGTCACTACAGCAATACACTTACAAATCTGTCTTAAGTGACCCTCAAGACTTTGTCAGACGTGGCGGAACGACCTTTGTTTAGGTCGTTTACGCTCTGCCTACCCCATTAGGGATACAGGCGTGATTATATGTATGTATGTATGTAGTATAAAACAAAGTCGCTTTCTCTGTCCCTATATCCCTATGTATGCATAAATCTTTAAAACTACGCAACGGATTTTGATGCGGTTTCTTTTAATGGATAGACTGATTCAAGAGGAAGGAAATTAAGGAGGAATTTATATATACTGGGTGGCGCAAAAGTACTGGCACTAAAGAAAATATTTTTATTTTTTTTATATGACATTTTCTGTCATTCTGTTGTTGAAAATTGTGTAGTGAACAAATGTAAAATACACTGAAAATAAACATGGACCGTTTTACTCTCCAAGAACGTGGAATAATTGTGTCAATGTTCTTACGGAATAATTCATCAGTGATAAGAACACAACGTGAATTTCGTCGACGATTTCCCCACCGTCCGGCACCGATTGGTCGCACAATTCGACGCTTTGCCACACGCCTTGAAGCAACTGGCTCAACATTGGATAGACCTAAGTCTGGGAGACCAAGAACAGGCCGTTCAGCTGAAAATATCGATGCTGTGCGCGAAGATGTGGAAGAGTGTCCAGAAACATCAACGAGGCGACGTGCCACGCAATTGGGCATTTCCAGACGGACCCTGCAGCGTATTTTGGTGAAAGACTTAAAGATGTTCCCGTATAAAACTCAAATGACTCATCAGCTGCTGCCTGCTGACCACCGAGCTCGTCTAGATTACTGCCAGCGCGTCATAAACCTCAACCTTGAAGAGGATAATTTTCCTTCAAAATTGGTTATGAGTGACGAAGCGCATTTCCATCTCTCAGGGCATGTCAATAAGCAGAATACTCGGTTCTGGGGCACTGATAATCCGCGCATTATTCAAGAAACACCTCTACACCCACTAAAAGTTACTGTATGGTGTGGCATCTGTGTTGACAGAGTGATCGGACCCTATTTTTTCGAAGACGCTGGAGGCAATGCGATAACTGTCACTGGAGAACGCTACAGAACCATGTTACGTGAGTTTTTGATACCTAGTTTGGACGAATTGGGGCTGGAGCACATCTGGTTTCAACAAGACGGCGCTACGGCACACACAGCGCGCGACACTATGGACTTAGTGAGGGACGCTTTTCCAGGCCGAGTTATCTCTCGTTTTGGCGATTTACCTTGGCCTGCAAGATCACCCGATCTGACCAGTCCAGACTTCTTTCTTTGGGGTTTTTTGAAATCTCGGGTGTATGTGAACAAGCCACAGACTCTCGCAGCTCTAAAAGAAAACATTCGTCAAGAAATAACGAACATATCGCAGGAAGTGTTACGGCAAGTTATGCAAAATGTCATAAATAGGGCTCAAATGTGTATCAACTCTGGAGGTCACCATTTAAAGGACATCATCTTTAAATCCTAATGGTACGAAATTTAATGGCACAAATATACATTTAAAAAAACCTAAATCTAGTTTTCTAATTTAGAAAAAATGTTATAGCTGAACCAAATAGGGTCTTTACTTTTGCGCCACCCAGTATAATACATGCATAATATAGTAGAGAAAGACTTATAATTTACGTGCGAAGCCGGGGCGGGTCGCTAGTTATTTATAAATAAGCGATCTATTCAGTTTGTTGCAGTTCAATACACATAACTGCTTAAGGTCAGACGCATACTTTATCAGCTAAAGAACTTTTAACAAGTATTTAAAATTCAAATAGCAAGTAAATAAATAAATGTTTCTGATTTGTTTAAACATGGTTTATTTTGAAATCTAAAAGCAAAACTAGAAACAAGTATGTAGCGCACATAGATGGCTCCACATCAAGATACAACAGTCCTGAAACGCGGTATCGAAATTTGCTCGGCGACCTGCATATATACAACTTCCGAACTAATCCAGTCGGACTGCGGTCCCCTGGTTACAACACCCGACCTGGTGGGTGATTACCCTTTTCCCATCCGTCATCGCTCGGCCAACTGGCCTCTCAAGGAAATGCTCCTAAAAGTATTTAAAAAAAGAATTCAAACTACCCGACTGTAGTACCTATAAATCATACATACATAATGATATATAGATCTTTGTGTTCGTTTCCCCTAAACAAAATAAACCGTATTACTCGACCCACAACCAAAAGAAAATATAAAATTCCTTTAAGGTCAGCTGCTTTTAGTAGCAAACACTACCCTGTGATAGCTCCTCGATTATACCACTATTTACAAAATATAATTGACACGCCAAGTAAATTCATAAAACTTAAATATTCTTCCAAATGTTACTTAAATGATATACCTCAAAAAGAATTTGATGAATTGTGGGATAAGATATACATATAAATTTAAACAAACAAAATAACTACATAACATAATATATATATTGACATATTATATATCATATTATATTATATCGTATAGTATATATATATATACTATACGATATACTATAACATAATTACATTCCTATATGAAAATATGTATATATATATAAAATAGTTGTCCAAAGAGACCGGGGTCTGTGCTAGGACAAACTACATCTTGTTTTTGACTTAAAATTAAGGCAGCCATAGCTTGGGAACTTTATGAAGCTAATAAAACGGTGAAAATGGTATTTTATGTTTAAAAAACTGATAAAAAACTGATTAAACTAACTTAACAAATCAAAGGGCACGCATGCATTATAATAAGTTTTGTTTGGTAATATAAAATTGTATTACATATTTTCATATATGAATGTAATTATGTTATAGTATACATACATACATACATACATATAATCACGCCTTTATCCCTAATGGGGTAGGCAGAGCGTAAACGACCTAAGCAAAGGTCGTTCCGCCACGTCTGACAAGTTTTGAGGGTTATTACAGATGATCATGACGTATATTGCTATAGTGACAGGTTGTCAGCCCATCGCCTAAAATTGTAATATACTATAACCCTCGAATCCATTAGCTGGTTTTTACAGCATGCTCTGGAGGTGATGCAGCTGGCACATTCTATGTTTTTCTTTCACTCCCAGTCCAGCATGTTATAGTATATCGTGTATCTATTTTATATTACCAAACAAAACTTATTATAATGCATGCGTGCCCTTTGATTTGTTAAGTTAGTTTAGTTAGTTTTTTATCAGTTTTTTAAACAAAAAATACCATTTTCACCGTTTTATTAGCTTCATAAAGTTCTCAAGCTATGGCTGCCTTAATTTAAAGTCAAAAACAAGATGTAGTTTGTCCTAGCAAAGACCCCGGTCTATTTGGACAACTACTGTCGACGCATCGTGTCAGTTTAGGTTTAGTGTCAGCTTGACCTGTTTCTGAACCTCATAAAACCGATGTTAAGAATAGTCATCCTAATTATATAGGGGGAAGGGAGCTTTAACTGATTGCTGGAATGTGGCTAAAATATTTTGTATTCGAGCCTCATACTGGTAAACGGTTGGAGTTCTTATCTCGAGTCCACACCTCCTAGTTGGTCCCCGCCGGTAACTGCAGTACATTGAGAGTGAACAATATTGTTCGGTATCAATGTACTGCAGGCTAACGTGGCAGAGAGCAGTCGCCCCGAAATCTTGGCCAGAAAGGCGACTTAGGCTAAAACCCTTCTTTAAATTATGAATTGCGCTAAAAATACCCGGCCATCAGTCCCCGGCAGCCCCACTATCCCTGGCTCCGGCAGCGGCTCAGGTTCCGGTGGGTTAGAGGGTGCTAAGAATCCCCGGCAGAGATCCGGCTGCCAAAAACTAAAACTGACCCTGGCTACGTTTAATCCAAGGACCCTAAGTGAAGATCACCGGTTATGCGAACTTCTAGAAGAAACGAATAAAATCAAATGGGACGTCCTAGGGCTATCTGAGGTGAGGCGTAAAGGAGAAGATCTGACCAAACTGTCTTCTGGAGATCTTTTCTATCACAGAGGTCATGAAGATACGAAATATGGAGGTGTGGGATTTTTAATAAGTAAGAAGTTGGTTCCTGATGTTCAAAACGTAGCAAGTGTGTCAACACGGGTTTGTTACGCAATAATAAAGTTGAACAGCATGTGTCAATTGAAACTCATACAAGTTTACGCCCCTACCTCAGACCATCCCGATGAAGAAGTGGAAAGTTTCTATGAGGACATTGAAAGCGCTTATAATGAAAATTCCTGTAGATATACCATCATTTTAGGGGATTTCAATGCTAAAATCGGCCCTAACTTACATAACGAAAAATCCGTAGGACAATACGGCTTAGTGGTGACAAATCAGCGCGGTCAAAACCTTGTGAACTTTCTGGAGTACCACCGTTTATTTGCCATGAATACCTTTTTCAAAAAAAGGTCCGCAAGAAAATGGACATGGGTTAGCCCAGACGGACGAACCAAAAACGAAATAGACTTTATAGTCAGTAAAGAGAGATCTATAATTACGGATGTCAATGTGTTATCCTGTTTCAAGACTTCCAGTGATCATCGCTTGGTGCAAGCCACACTAGTTTTAAACCTGAACAGAGAGAGAAAGAGAATGGTCACTCCTCGGCAGGCGAAATACGATAAAATCGACTACCAATACCTGCAAAAAGAATACCGAATTGAGTTAAAAAACCAGTTTGAAGAACTACAAGAGAATAATCTAGATGTGGAAGCATTGAGTGAAAATATTCGCAAAATTATTGTTGATACTACAAAGAAGCATATAGGAAAGAAAAGTCAAAAGGAAACAAAGCTCTCACCTAATACTATAACTTTAATGGAGAAGAGAAGAGAAATGAAGCAAAAAACTTTAATAGAACAGCAAGAGTTACGTGACATTAATAAAATTATAACAAAAGCAATCAGAACAGACTTAAGAACATACAATACTAAAGTCATAACAGAAACCATTAAACAGAATAAAGGACCAAAAGTATTTCGAAGGAAATTGAGCAGAAACAGTCAAGAAATAAATAAATTGATGGATAACACGGGACATCTGGTGACTGATCGTACACTTTTATTGAAAATAGTTCAGGAGTTCTATCAATGCCTTTACACATCAAAAGCAGCTGAGCCAGATTCGTCGCACTTAGAAGATTCAAGAGCAAATCCTACAGAACAATGCTGGGAAAAAGACCTTCCACCTATCATACAACGTGAGATAGATTTTGCTTTGAAGCAAATGAAAAAGGAAAAAGCGTGTGGCGAAGATGGCATAAGTATAGAAATGCTTCAAGCTGGAGGTACCCCTGTGTCAAGGATTCTGTTAGAGCTCTTTAATAAAGTTTTAAATAATAATGTAACACCTGCTACCTGGAAAAGAGCTATAGTTACCATTCTCTTTAAAAAAGGTGATAAGTCAAATTTAGAAAATTATAGACCCATTAGCTTACTCTCACAAATATACAAATTGTTTGCAAAGGTCCTGTGCAATCGTATGACCAGAACTTTCGATGAGTATCAGCCAGTAGAACAGGCAGGCTTTCGAAGAGGGTATTCTACAATGGATCACATACATACCGTTAAACAATTGATGGAGAGAGGTAGAGAGTACAACCAGCCCATGTGCTTCGCTTTCGTAGACTATGAAAAAGCGTTTGATAGTGTCGAACACTGGGCTGTGTTTCAATCTATCCATCGTTGTGGGATAGATAAGAGGTATGTGGACACTCTTCGGGAGTTATATAGCTCAGCCACTATGCAAGTACGAATGCACGAACTCACGAATCCTGTGACCTTAGGAAGGGGTGTACGTCAAGGCGATACCCTTTCTCCCAAGCTCTTCACAAACGTACTTGAAGATGTAACGAAGACTCTCGACTGGGAAGAAAGAGGTATTCATATAAACGGAGTCCAATTATCACATCTAAGGTTCGCGGATGATTTAATCCTCCTTGCTGAAAATACTATCGATCTTCAACAAATGCTCGGAGAGCTATACAATGCTTCTCTGCGGGCTGGCCTTAGGATGAATATGTCCAAGACAAAAATCATGACTAGTTACTCTCCTGTACCAAACATAATTGCTGGTAACTCCCCTGTTGAGGTGGTAAGCAAATATGTCTATCTTGGACATAGTTTATCCTTTGGCCCAAAATCGCAGATGAAGGAAATAGCAAGGAGGATTCAGCTGGGATGGGCTGCATTCGGAAAACTAGAAGACGTCCTTAAATCAAAAATATTTCCGCAATGCCTTAAGACCAAGGTATTCAACCAATGTGTGCTACCCACGCTTACGTACGGTGCTGAGACATGGACGCTCACAAAGGAAGCTATGCACAAAATTAAAGTCGCACAGAGAGCCATGGAGCGCGCCATGCTCGGAAAAAACTTCAAGACCGTATCCGAAATACTGATAACCGTACTAAGGTGGAGGACGTAGGTAAAAGGATTACCAAGCTGAAGTGGGCGTGGGCAGGACACTTGGCAAGGTGGAAAGACGGCAGATGGACAAAGGCAGTAACAGAGTGGCAGCCATGGGGCAGAATACGCCCAGTAGGCAGACCACCAGCCCGATGGTCAGACGATATAGTCTCTGTGATGGGAAAAAGCTGGATGCGGATAGCACAGGATCGGAAAGAATGGCGTGTTAAAGAAGAGGCCTATGCTCAGCAGTGAGCTAATTTAGGCTAAATAGATAGATAGATAGAATTATATACAATAAATAAATAAAATAAATAATCACGAATTTATCCTTAATGGGGTAGGCAGAGCGTAAATGACCTAAACAAAGGTCGTTTCGCCACGTCTGTCAAAAGTTTTCGAGGGTTATTTAAGATAGATTTGTAGGTACATTACTGTAGTGACAGGTTGTCAGCCCATCGCCTAAATTACAATATACTGAAAACCTCAGATCCCTTAGCTGGTTTTTACAGCATGCCTTTCATTAAAGGAATATACGGATCTACCTATCTTAAACTACCCTCACAACAGACAGTTGTCAGACGTGGCGAAACGATTATTATTTAGTTTAGGTCTTTGACGCTCTGCCTACCCCATTAGGGATAAAGGCGTGATGTATGTGTGTATGTACGTAAATAAGTGTGATTATATGATATAACTTGTCAATAAAATGCTTATTGATATGGACCCAATATTGCATCATACTTAAATACCTGTATTTTTAAGTGCAATGTAAATACCTATCAGATTTAGACATTCTAATTATGCTGGTATTGTTATTGAGAGAAAAACATAGAATGAGCCAGCTGCATTTCATCCCGGACATGCTGTAAAAACCAGCTAAGGGATCCGAGGGTTTCTGAATATTGCAATTTAGGCCATGGGCTGACAAACTGTCACTACAGCAATATACCTACAAATTCTTAAATAGCCCTCAAAACTTAGTCATACGTGGCGAAAAGACATTTGTTTAGTTCGTTTACACTCTGCCTACCCCATTAGGGATAAAGGCGTGATTATATGTATGTATAATTAGTGATAGAGGAACCGTCAGTTAGGTCCATATAGCGATAGCTTCTTTAGCTCCTGTGTTACAATAATGATATAGATTCCTGATATTTAAAATACAGAATTCATTATAATTTTAATTATGAACATAAAGAGACTGATTAAATCATTGATTTTATTGAAAAAATCATACATACATATAATCACGCCTTTATCCTTAATGGGGTAGCAAGAGAGTAAACGACCTGAACAAAGGTCATCCCGCTACGACTGCCAAAGTTCAAAACTTTCATTAAAGATAAGATAGATTTTTTGGTATATAGCTAGTGTCAGGTTGTCAGTCCATCGCCTAAATTACAATATACTAAGCCCTCGGATCCCTTAGTTGGTTTTTACAGCATGCCCGGGAGGAAATGTAGTTGGCACATTGTATGTTTTTCTCTCGCTCTCAGTCCAGCATGGAAGAATCGTGATTTAATCATGCCAACCCTGCTTATTATTAGTCTCAGGTCAGGATAATACAAGAACAAAGAATTTCCCTGAATTGCGAGTACTTATAATATTGGCGCCATGCCAGAGTAAAGTTCAGAATTTACATAAAGTTCCTGAACAGGAATAATACATACATACATATGATCACGCCTTTATCCCTAATGGGGTAGGCAGAGCATAAGCGACCTAAACAATGGTCGTTACGCCACGTCTGACAATGTTTTGAGGGTTATTTAGATAGATTTGTATATTGCTGTAGTGACGGGTTGTCAGCCCATCGCCTAAATTGCAATATACGGAAACCCTCGGATCCCTTAGCTGGTTTTTACAGCATGCTCGGGAGGAACAAAGCTGGCACATTCTATGTTTTTTAATCGCTCGCAGGCCAGCATGGAAGAAACAGGAATAATGAGGTGTAATATTCAGTCATTGACAAAGGCATTATAGATTATTTATTTATTACCATATGTGTTGGCTGAAAAACAGCGTTGCAATGAACTTTATGGTTTATTGCAACATTATGCTGAGCCAAAACCATTTCTTAGATAGTAAGTAACTGTTAAGTTTTGTATTGTTTTTATGTAATTAATTATGGTTTGTTTTTATTATTATTTCATTGTTTTGTCTGCCTGTTTTCTTTGTTTGTATTTTGTTTGCTTATTTTCTAAGAATAAATATATTTCTATTCTATTCTATATGTATGTATTTATGTAGGTATATGTATTATTATGTACATTTATTGTTTTGTATTATGATGGCTTTTAATTTTATTTAATGTAATTTTACCTATATTATAATTGTACACGCGTTTTCTGCCTCACTTATGCAGTCTCACTACCGTAGGTCAGCTGGAAGAGATTTTAGAGATAGGCTGTACCTGTTGTGCTTTTGTTTTTTTTTATATTTGTGTCCTCTGTATGTTTATGTGTGCAATAAATTGTTAAATTATTATTATTATTTGCTTCCTTTTATTATGTTACATTACAATGGCGGCAATACTGGACGCACTATTACGTAACTAATTCTTAGCTAGCGCTGTCACTTTAATAACTTTGAAATAAGAACAAGATAGCAAATAAACACATGACTTTGACATTCCTAATCTGACGTAAGACGCTTTATATAAGAACTGAGCGTAGAGCATGCTCCCTTACTTTACGTCAAATAAGCCGTCTTATGTCAGATCAGGAATGTCAAAGTCATGTGTTTATTTGCTATCCTGTTCTTATGTCAAAGTATATAAAATGACAGTGTTAGCTTATAATTAGGATTTTGTAGCGAGTATCGACGCCCATATGGTGACTATACAGACAAGGGTTATTTTGGTGCTAGTACGCAAACTGAAAGGGGTGGCTCAGAAAAAACAAAAAACTGAAAAACTTTCTCAGCACAATTCTTCTACTTTGTTCAGACAATTTGTAAGGAGAATTTTATTATACAAAATTAAATTTTTGGGAAAGTTGTTTTTGTTTGTATTTTCATTCATTAGTTTTTTGATTGTCGCAAAGTAAATGTAATGCAAAGATGTATACAAACAAAGACTCAATAACAAAAACAATAATTCTCTTGAACAATAGAATCACTTCAATTTGATTGAGTTGAACAAGATTGTTGAGTTGAATGAACATAATTTGCTACTTTGTGCTTTAAGGAAATCAACATTATCTTGTCCTTGCCTTAGGTTATTCTCTTGAGCTATTCTAGATCAAGAAATAAAGATATCATCATATACACATACATACTTACATAAAATCACGCGTTTATTCCTAATAGGGTAGGCAAAGTGGGAAAAATCTAAACAAAGTTTGTTCCGCCACATTGAACAAGTTTTTAGAGTTCTTTTTTTCAATAAGATATCATAATCAGACATCATACACGGATTTGTATATTGCTGTAGTAGGATGTCAGCCCATAACCCTTTAATTTATTAGCTGGTTTTACAGCATGCCTGGGAGGAGATGCAGATGGCACATTCTGTGTTTAATCATTATTATATGTTATCACTAGCGACCCGCCCCGGCTTCACTCAGATATTATCAGTGTTTCTCTACTATATTATGCATGTATTATACATATAAACCTTCCTCTTGAATCACTCTATCCATTAAAAGAAACCGCATCAAAATCCGTTTTATAGTTTTAAAGCTTTATGCATACATAGGGATATAGGGAGAGAGAAAGCGACTTTGTTTTATACTATGTATAAAGTGATTGGACAAAAGCAATCTTAACATACTTATATTGTTGGTAAATATTCCGCCTGTCCAGTTATCCCTATTTAATCATGAAATCAAAATCTTGTCATTTTGATATGGCTTGCATTATTCACTTGAAGATAATTGGCAAACAATAGCTGACATGGCTGATAATACACAGTTTGTATACTGCCATAGCAATGGAATCCAGTAGCTGAATTTTGTTTAAATTAAGATGTTATTTCCTAAATAAATAATGTACATAATACATAGAAGTAAATAGTGTATGTAGTGACAGGTTCTCAATCAAATCACATTTGTACAGCACTTCCCGGGAGAAACGACTGGAAAATTCTATGTATTTTTCATAGTTTTTAGTCCAGTTTGGAAGTGAATAATATCAATAGTGTAAATATGCATACCTTTTGGTGTATAGTGCTGTGATCATTCTTAACCTCAGAGCATCCAACATGGTGGCAGTCCGGCTGCAGACAGATCCAGAGGTTGGGTCCGGGACAGCCGCAGTCGAAGCATTGTAACAACTGCCAGGATAAATAGATAATGCTATGGATTACTTAAAATAAAACTTATTATTTAACTTCTTTGATTAATAGTGTATAAAGTTATTAAAAAGAACTATATTTAAAACTGGGACACTGCAGACTCTTAAATAAATATATAATATTTAAAACTGCTCATCTAAAATGGGAATGGGCCGGGCATGTTTTCCAGATGCACCTAGATCATTGGGCAAAAATCGTCACTGATCAGTGGGTACTTTAAAATGGATATTATCAGAGAGGTAGGTCCTGAAAACAGTAATAAATGGAATATAGCGGGGAAAGCCTTTGCCCAGCAGTAGGATCAATAAAATATTTACAAGAATTTTATTAGTATTCAAATAGTAGTAAAGTCAGTGGTCTTTAAAATCTTGTAATAAAGGGGAGAGTTTTTGTTTTAGTTCAACCCAACCACCAAAAAAGATCCGTTTACATCTTATGGCAACAGGAAACTATTAAAACAGGAGACTAGAAAACAAAGAGGAGCTTGATAGTTTAGAGTGTTGTTTACTATGACTAGGCATTCGTGTGCAACATAAACAAATGCATTCTAAAAGTGCTCCCAAGAAGTCAATGTAAACAACAGCCATAAAGTAGGACATAATGGACTCAGATACCAGGCAATCATAGGCAGGCTGTGGTTACGAGCTCGCACGCCACCGCCGCACGGTTGCACAATGATACCTCCACTACGGAATGCTAATTAACCATTACAGTACATTGATAACTTAGAGGTTAGGTATCTTCAAATTTTTCGCCAAACTCACATCTTTCGACGACCACAAATCCTTCGTCAGGTACTCCGAAAGTTTGTTCAGATGCTCACAAGTCACTCCTTTATCCATTTCAATGGATAAACACCACTATTTTGATTCTACACACTAAATTATCTAGACCTTTACTGGGGTGCTAAAGTCTTGTAAATAAAGTACATTTCTAGACGTTAGCGGGCCGAGACAAAGGATATATTTTAACACGATGTAATACACTAAAAAACTGAGGTTTTGATGAATTCATTTCGGTTTAAATGCTATTTTAATTGAATTAGATTACAGAAATTTCCTTCAGCACAAAACCTTCCGTGACGAGCGAAAAGTCAGATAGGCAGTGTTGCCGGGAATGAAAAAAACTACTAATATAATCTACCAAAAGTTTTGGTAGATTCCTTGCTATAAATCGATTTTTTGTAATCGATGTTGTTTTATCGCTATATTCGCCGTAGATAGGCCGCAACTGTTTTGACGGTTGCGTTTTGTTGGTTTGATTCCAGAGGAAATAGATATGAGAAACAAAGACATGCTTGACGTTTTGCCTGGTATTAAGTTTTTTTTGTCTCCTTTTATATCGTCGCATTTGCTCATAACAAACCATAACAAGCGAAACGTCAAATATCTATCTACTCTTTCGTAGTCGTGTTGATATTTTGTTGGTTCATGTTTTTGCAATAAAAATAATAATAGAGGCGGACGTTTAGCAAAATTTAGAAATAAATCATTCTCCCATCATGACGTCAGCGTCTTCAAGCAGCGCACGGTCGCTGTTCGCGGAATCCAAGCAGCGTTTGGCCGAGCGAGTCCAAGTGAACATGAATAACATTTCCTCACTTACTCGACAAATAATACGAGGCTCAAAGTCTAATGAGGTGAGGAACTCGTCTTTATTTCTCAATAATTGCCTTTTAGTTTATAAACTCATTGTACCTTCAGATATATGGGTGCATAAAATCACTCCTTTATCCCTTACTGGGCGGGTAAGCTATGGATAAACAACCAGCCCAGAAAAACCATTTCACCACATTCGGTATGGCCACTGTATACTTATGTAGTGACATGCTGCCCGCCATAGCCTTTATTACAATACTTCCAAAACATAAATAGATGCAGCTGGTACATTTTGAGTAAGTTTTTTATGTAGCATAATAAGCACATTTCTTTTTTACATTATTACAGTTACTCACAAAAGCAGCGCGAGACATTGCCGCCACGGAAACACAGCTAGAAAACAGTGAGGAAAACCTGAAAAAAATGCATTTGATCTCCATTCACATGGGCTACCAGTTTGAGAACATTCACAAATCTGCTCAGATGCTCCAGGAGATTGGAGAAAAAGTTAATGCTATGCAGAAATGATAGAAAAGCTTTTTTTAACTTGTGATATAGTTTATGAAAAGGCAAACTATGGGTTCAGGTTTTCATCCTGATTCAAGGATGTGAGGCTCAATTTTAGATGAAAACACTAGTTCTCGGGCCTAAGTTTTTTACTTTCTGCAGTAATATTTATATAGCTTGTAATCTAATCATTTTTGCAGTAAATATTATGGACAAAAATAAGTTAAGAAGATTATTAATAAAACTATTTAAAAAATAAATTGGTCAACTATTTACATTTGAACCGTTTTCCCATCTAATACAGAATGTTTGAATTGTACTCAGCTCTATATTTCTTATTAAATTGCTACTTGAGGATATCACAGATTATCAACATTTTAAAAAGCATCCCAAGTAAACAAACAATTAAAAGTGAAACTCTAAAAGTAAAAAAAATATATTTCTGCCTGTAAAAAAAAAATATTCAGACAATTTTTTTGTGAGAAAATGCTATAACATAAACTTCAGGCGTTTATGTTATGACGTACCTTCTCATTGCACAAGTCGAAAAATCAGGCACCGTATTTGCAGTTGTAAGCATTGATATAAGAAATTCCATTGGAAGGCTATCATCGTCTAAATTACTATACACTTTATATCGTCCCGAATTCACCAAGGAAAAGATACAGCTTCGGTACCCATATTATGTAGAATTGGTAGGTGTACAGTTCACAAAAAAAGCATATCTCAAACTACGAAAATTCTTGACCAACCTAGGCATACCTTTGTTCCTATATCCCTTCGAATGTCGAGCGGCCCAGTTATCTAATGGCTCTAATAGCCGCGAGTACATTGTAGGACAACACTTTCACTGCAATCTGCAGTCTCCGGTGCCCCGTTGCCGTGATCGCGAGACGCTTCCTGGTCCCGAGTCACGCTACCACTTAGCTTAGTGCTCTGGTTTGACAGTTCGATGGCTGGATGACTGAATTGAGGCTATTAAGTACGAGTATACGGTTGAACTGCAAAACGAATGCTCCATTTCTGGTTTCCAAGTATGCTACGTGGAATGTGTCATCTGTTTCTTTTCCCGGGCATTCTAACAATCAAGTAAATTACAAATTTAGCTAGCTTGCTAGTCTAGCGATTTTCAGAAAGTGAAAAAATATAATTGTTTTCTATACAAGATGTCTGTTTGAGGTGGTAATTTTGTATGCGAAGTTCAATTGCTTTTTCATCTCCTAAAAGTATTTAAATGTGATAGTTGTTCAGTTTCGTTGACTGATTAACCTGTCGCTGGCGCTGTCCCTTACACCCGTTAATATATACCGTACATGTATAAATAGATAGGCTGACTTATTGTCACTATACATTTGAAATTTTACAGATAACGGCGTAACGACTTTCCTGTGGATACTATTGTGGGTATGTCCAGTTGAACGATAACACTTAATCGGGGATAGGTTCTTCAAGGGACTGACAAGCTTAGAACCTTCGGCTCACCCTCCCACCAAAGTCCAGAGCCAACCAACTGGAGGGTAATTACATACTTACCTATCTGTTCCTAAACTTAACTAGGTACAAAAGATACCAGTCAGTTAACTATTAACTAAACCTTGAATTCTATCTCGGACAATCGGATCTCAAGGGATTACAAATGACTCGCACCATTTGATTCTTTTCATTCGATTAACGATAAACATTTAACGTAATTTAGAACCCACTTCGAATAATGTACGTGCCTTGAACTACATCTCGACAAAAGGTTTGATAATTTCATAATCGTATAGAATGCGAACATAAAGTAAAAGAAACAGATAAAAAATATGTTCAGTGTGATGTGATATAATCTAAGTTTTTTAAAGAGTTTTTCGTATTTAGATTTTCGATCACCAACTGGTTACTTTAGCCGCTTTCGTAATTAGCTGATTCGTAAAAAAAACACTTTTCTCATAGATTTTTCTTTAGTGCTTTATATCCAGTTACAAATAAACGCCCTGCCCTTGATGTCTGTACGTACTTAGCTAGCTAAACCTAGCTCAAATCTGAACACTGAAAAAAGCTTATAAGTGCCACTAATGAAGTAAACGTTACAGTCAAGGTATGACCTGGTCCACAGATAATATAATACTATCCTGGTCCAGTATATTTTTGTCCTATTGAAAACGCAATCCAGCCAACAATACCTACTCTAAAAACCATTAACGCAATAGATATAATTACTGAAAGAAAATCTATCGAATCAGAAAAAAAATACAATTCAATTATTTATTGAGCAAGAAAACCCTCAGAAATCTGGTAGGCATTACAGCCTTTGACCTCTGCCTGGGTTTCACTCTAACGGTCTGAAAAATTGAACTCGCGCGCTTTTTGCAACATTTACGCGCGAAATAATCAAGACAGTTGCGATGCAATACCTGCTAAGCGAGTAATATAAACAAAGAAATTGCTAAACCTAATTAAATGCCTTTTTCATACAAATTGTGAACATCCGCTATGGCTGTGAGAAATCCAACGTAACTATATTCATTTGAAGTAGGTACTTTACGTACTCGACGGATGTGGTTATCTTGATTAAAAATGCTAAAAGATGTGTTACTTATTTTAATACAACACGCCTAACAATGCAGTTAAGAAGCAGGTAATTTACTTAGTTATACCAGGTGTAAGGGACAACGTCCCGCAAACTGATAGGGGTTGCTCAGTCAACGAAACTGAACAACTATCAGCAGGTATTTTTTCAGGAAGTGCACAAAATAGAATGGCTGTTCCATACATAATGTTCATCTCGATCAGACAATTTGTATGGAAAAGCCATTATTTTTCACTTCCTGAATAAAAAACCTGCTGAAAGTTGTTCAGTGTCGTTGACTGAGCTACCCCTATCAGTTTGCGGGACGCTGTCCCTTGCACCTGGAATAGTACTAGCTTCCGCCCCTGGTTTCACCAAATGAGTTATCCCACGGAAATGAGATATTTTCCCGCGGTTAAAAGTAGCCTTTGTCCGTTCCTAGGATCCCACCTATATCTTTACCAAATTTCATCAAAATCCGTTCAGCTCATCAATCAGTTCAGCTTAAATAGTAACAGACAGAGCAACTGCCACATTTATGATATTATATACTATATAGTAATATATTATATAGTAAGGATAGGTACGCGTCCTATGTATTAAACCGGGTGTTATCATAGCATACCAGAAATTGATAGGAGTTGTTCCAATGGGCTGCTCACTATCGTTCAGTAAGTCAACGAAACTGAGCAACTTTCACCAGAAAATTCCTTCAGCAAATGAAAGGAATTTTTTGTTTTTTTCATACAAATTCTCTGATCGATAGATGAAAGTATTTTTTTTCATTCGCTGAAAGAATTTCCTAGAGAAAGTTGTTCATTTTCGTTGACTGAGAGAAGCAAGATTGCTTGGCGAGTATGACAAAAGCCCCTCCCCCACCCCCCCAATGTCCTGCAGTGGACTATTCGTTACAGTTACAGTAGGAAAGTGGTAGCATCGTATTTTCTTATGCGTTTGCGCAGACCGGCGGCGACGGTCATGGTCGGCCTGACATCGGTGTCACCTCCTGACCATATGAGCGAATATTAAGTTATATTCGTGTAACTTTTTCAGATACGGTTTTACAGACCAGGTCTGGGGCCTCCACCTCGTGGCGAGTGGGGAAAACAAACTAAAGTTTGAGAAACGAAACCAAAATTGGCGAAATCTCCACAGCTATTTCTGCACCCTAGAAGAAGTATTCGCACTTTTCTGTTCCGTTCTGAAAGGCGTGGGAGTTTCAAATTACACACTGGTACATCAGCTAGACAGACAGTCCCCTTTAGGCCTAATTAATCTTCCTTCAGTGGTCCTGCCTAACCAGATTTCTATGATTTTTCGCTAGTTTACAGTAAAGTCGTGCTTGCCATTGTGTTCAATTGCGCGCTCCAATTCTTGGAACTTTCGTTTTTTTCTGCGACATCCATTATTATTATCGTATTGGGCACGAGGTTGCGCAATTCGCCTTTGACGTTTTGATATAATTTTTAATGCTTTGTGCCGTGGCAACGTTACGTTTGCGCTAGAGAAACGTCCCAGGCTCTGTAGCTTGTGTTGTATTTTCTATTGTTCGGCGGCAAAAACAAGTTGGTGGTATAATTTGTTCGTGACTGTTGGCTGCAGAAGCGACGGCTCTTGCGCAACTCTCTTGTAATTATCCACGTCGAAAGTGCGAAATTAGCAGCCTCTGTTCTGTACAAACATTCAGGCTGTGGGTGGAATTGCGATAAGATGTGGAACACGAAAAAGAAAATATTTAGATTGAAACCGAGCGAATAAAATTATAATGTGGTAACAGCGTGGCATTGCGTCATCTGTGCAAGATTTGAAGTATCGTTGTTGTCTGTGTGATACACTCAGTACTGCTACATTTCCTGTAATATTTTCTGATAGTGTTGGATCTCAGAATTATGAAACGTCAATCGCCTGAGACGACGACGACGATGAGTGCTGGATCTAAGTAAGCCATATCTGCCTCACTTATGCACTCGCACTACCGTAGGTCAGCTGGAAGAGATTTCTTTTTAGAGATAAGCTGTACCTGTTGTGCTATTGATTTTTATGTTTGTGTCTTCTGTATGTTCATGTGTGTGCAATAAATTGTTAAATGAATAAATAAATAAATAAGGGCAGCACCACACAGGCGTCACTTACTGCGCGAAAGGTTGCGCTCAACACGCTGTCAATGCTTTTTGTATTGCCTACAAGCTACAACACACATGAGTCAAGTCACCTTGCGCATTACGCGCGCGTAGTGATGAAGTCTAGGTCGGCGCATCCCCCAGATAGTACGCACGCGTAGTGCGTTAGGTGACGCATGTGTGTTCTAGGCAAAGCAAAAAGCATTGACAGCGTGTTACGCGCAAGACGCCTGTGTGTTGTTGCCCTAAGACAACAATGGTCCACTGCTGAACATGAGAGTCCCCCGTAGGGAGGTATTTGCCACACTTGCTATGTTTGAAATGTAGATGCATTGATTGACATTGTCACTTAGTGTTGACCGATCCTACTTAAAAGGTCTTCCTTCCTTAAAGATGATCACCATATTAGAATTTACAAGATAATTTATGATGTATTTTAATTGAATCACGCCAGGTTAATGGGATCACAATTTACCTAACACGTTTAATATTTCTGTCGTAAAACTATCTAAGGCTCGTATTTATAAAGCGATCTCAACATTGAGAGTAATATTACCTAAGTATGGATTTGACAGGTGCTTTTATAGTGAAATAAAATTTCTGCTACGGACTCAAACTAGCTGTCAGGCTCAAGTGCTGTTTATAATAATGGGCCCTAATGAGGAAGGACCGATATTATCTATTATTAAAACTCTTCTGACTATAACTTTGCTTTACCGTCGACTCTATCTCCGTTACCTCTTAACCATGTAAGGGACTGTGTCCTGTAGACTGAAAGGAAAATCAGGCAACGACACTGAAAAGAACAGAATTGAAACAAGATACGCGCAAAAATATAACCCTACCTTGACGGTCGGGTGAAAAAAGACTTTCTCATACAAAATTACCCCACAATTTGTATGGGATTTGTCGTTCTTTTTTCATTACCTAAAGGAATTCCTGAAAAAAAAAAAATCAGTTTCGTTGACTGAGCAACTCCTTAGTTTGCGGAAATAAAATAAGGATAGTCTGGTCATGACCATCCATCTCGTATGGGATTTTCTTTCACAATCAATTTCTGTGCGAATACGCAGGTTACGGTGCGGAGCCCATGCGCATCTCGCTGCAATATTGCGTCACTGTCCCGCTACTGATATTTACGATACGATATTTAGTTGTATAGTACATACAGTGCACCAGTGCACAATCTCGATGTCATAGATCAATGAAAGAAAATGTACAGACGAGCTCGTTATAAAATTTTAGTATGTTTATTATGAATATATATTTTGCAGTGCCTTAACAGGGTCATGTGAGCACAATATATTATAAGTACCACCATTGTAAACCACATGAAGCAAACAGAAGAAAACGAACAAGTCTGCTGTTATCCTATAACAGCAGACTTGTACGTTTTCTTTTGTTCTTCAGGTCCTGTTATCCATTTTTTTAGGGCCCACCTAGGCACGTGATCTTTGTTTTCTTTATAATGATAAATTTTAATTAGAAATAAGGATAAGGCACATACATTGCGTTATTCACTTTTATGAATCACTGATAATAATGAGAAGAATCACATTTAAGAATAAAAAGCATGGATTCGATAAGACTGGATAGGTTTGCTATTGACTTAAGTCTTTTCCAGAGATGACCGAATAAGTATAAGCGATAGAGCAAGCCTAACTAGAATTGGCCTTCCTGTATACTCATACTGGGGTGCGTTCACACGATCCAGTATAAAATTTATACCGTACGAGTTTTAGACTACCTGGAGCCGTATTTTTGAATCACTCGAACTCCAATGTGCATACGAAAGAGTAAATTTCGCGTGTGATTTCCATACTATTTTTGACATGCCAATGTTACTCTTTCGTATGCGAATTCGGTTCGAGCAGTTCAAAAATGCAGCTCCTTTGTCGCACTGAACGTGCACCTTCGCCGCTGTCAGATAAAACTTCACTTCCGGTGTTTTTCTGAACGGGCCGGATAAAACTTCACCTAGTCGAAATTTCGTTTGTCAGGCGCCTCTGAACGGGCAGGATAATTTTTCACCTGGGTAAACCTGGATCGGTTAAGCGGCTCTGAACGCACCTCTGATTGATTGTATTAGTCGAAATCCAGACAGCCCCTCTTGGCTGGGATTACGCGCAGGCAGTCATATGAGTTTGTTGGTAAGGTGTAGATCCCATACCACTCCGATTTACCACACCAGATTGCTCCGTGCTCCACGGCAGTTTGTTCCACAGTTGAATGGATCGAACAGTGAACGAGTTAAAAAATAATTTGGTGTTCGATCCAGGAACCTCCAACACCTGTGTGATGCAAGCGCGCCTGGGTCGAGGATCAGGGGGTAAAAAACGGAATCGGGAGCGGAGATATTCAGTAGAGGATGGGTCGTTATGGATTTTGAAGAAGACAGTTAAAATGTGCACGTTACAACGAAGTCGGATAGGGAGCCATTTTAGTTGAGTGCGAAATTCAGAGATGTAATAAAATTTACGAAGACCGAAAATGAATCTAATAGCTAGGTAGGTTAGTATTTGTCGGTATATTCTTAGTCCAAATTAGTTCAAATCTATCCTAAATAACCTTCAAAACTTTGTGCGACGTGGCGTAGCAACCTTTGTTTGAGTCGTTTGCGCTCTACCCCATTGGGGATGAAGGCGTGATTGTATGTATGTATGTATATTCTTAGTCCCTCTAAAAACCATTACTAGGTAAGGTAGGTACGTAAATTCTTAATCTGTACCAAGTATTGCAAAGTTCCCATGGCCGCTCGTGTCCCGGAAGAGAATCGTGGCGAAATCCAACCGAGACTCGACTCGAGATAAGCTACCATAAGCTTTATAGCACGCACCTATACACCACTGGTGCGTATTAAACGGCTATGGATTTGATCTGGTTGACGATACGGTATGGTATGTGACTTTTGAGTTTTAACTCTCCCTGGTTGTTGAGGAATTTGCAGCAGTGAAGATGATATTGTGCAATACTGAACTGAAAGTAAAAGTATCTACTGGGTAACTTGAATTTAGATTTAGAAAATTACGTGATTTAGAAATTTTGAGGCAAAATGAAAAATAAAGCTATATACTTAGACGTGGCGTCCTACTTTGTCTTGGTAGTACCTATACATTCATTTAATTTTCCAAAAGGTATTTTTGGAAAGCTCTTCAGCTTTTTTTTTCCGGAGTTTCCAAATAATATCATGTATGTATATCCTGCTGTGGACTCAGTGGTCGTAGAAGTACCTAATAGCAGTAATCTTAACCATAAACCTTCCAAGGTTCAGGATGTCGGGTTAGCACTGCTACTGTCACTAAAGATCTTTTATATCCAAACTCAGCTCACGCCTTGTGGTTGACCCTAAGCAACCATTACATCACAAAACCCTTACTTTAATACTTCGACGCCATATTGTCCCACCTTTGGTTGGTGTTGGTCCATTGAATTATATTGTTGGCCCAACAGTAGGTTAAGGTCGGCTCACAATAGGTACTTAGCCCTACGTGGTCTTACTGAAGTTACTTGACTTTTATGTTGATGACTTGTTAGTCATTGCGAGAGGTCTGGTTTTTTGTGAAAATAAATTATCTTGTCTAAATGATAGCGATTTTATCGATTATCTTGTCTTTTTGGATACTGTGCAGATGTATGTATATCAAAAATATGTGATATACATACATATAATCCCGCCTTTATCCTTTATAGGGTAGGCAGAGCGTAAACGACCTAAACAAAGGTCGTTCCGCCACGTCTGACAAAGTTTTGAGGGTTATTTTACGATAGATTTGTAGGTATATTGCTAGTGACAGGTTGTCAGCCCATCGCCTAAATTACAATATACTGAAACTCTCGGATCCCTTAGCTGGTTTTTACAGAATGCCCGGGAGGAAATGCAGCTGGCACATTCTATGTTTTTCTCTAGCTCCCAGGCCAGCATGGAAGAAATATATGTGACATACAATTTTTTTTAGATATATATAAAAAAAATGTGACAGGCGAAATATTTAGAACACTAAGCGTTCTTGAACAACGACCAACAATGGCTGTTTCTTATTCTTCGCCTCGTATTCTAGCTGTTTAAACGTGTGGGTCTATATGTGCCCTATTTGTAATTAGCTCTCATGTCATGAGTGACAGCGAGTTTGAGTACGTATCAGAAATGTCATTTTAGTACAAGCTGGCCTGTCAAATCCATACTTAATATTGCTCCCAAGTTTGATACCGCTTCATAAATACGAGCCTATAGGTCCAATTTCTGTCGCTTGTATGACGTATTACTATTCTCTATTTCTCCTGCGGTTAAACAAACAAAGTAGCTTTTTTATCAAATGCATCACGACTAGGAAGCGATGCGACGTTGCAGTAAATTATCGCAAATATGATGTGTGCACTTATAATGCAGTCATAGATGCAGTGCAACCTTCACCTCAGTCATGTCTAGGTTAAGGGCAGTGACGAGATCTGCCTACGTGCGGAAAGTGCTTGTAAATAGTATATTATTGTATTAAATATTTGCTTACTGGGCAAGTATTTGAAATACGTGATACAACGTAACGGTAATGATAAATGTTACAATGACTTATACCGGGAGTTAAAAAAATTGCTGACCAAACTGTAGGGCGCGAACCACAAGCGTGAACCTACCTACCCATCAAACTGAACAACTTTCTCAAAGGAACATAAGGTCGGAATGAAATATGAAAAAATAAAATTAACGTTGTCATTATTTGTATGGGATGGTCAATTCTTTTTCATATTTAAACCTATGTTTCTTGGGAAAATTGGTTCAGTTTCACGCAGTAAAGTTTGATTACACATTTTTTTAACTCCCTGTATTTTTGAGCATTATTTTAGTGCTACTTTTTCTAACAACACTTTAGCTTTGCAGACACTACACTCCGAAATGCTTAAATGGGGCTGTTTGGGTCGGATCAGTACATAGGAAATCCTGTTATGCTGTCCACTAGGAGGTAGATCCATAACCACCCATTTACTCCAACAATTTGTATTGATTGTGATGTGGACATACAGCTGCAAAAGAAAGTAAAGAAGAAAAGAAAGTGTATCTAATTATCAAAAAATAACAAGCAGATTGTCAATTTTTGGATGCTGCCATCTTCCAGGTGTTTTTTATTGATACAATACTGTTTAATACGTTGTCTTGTGACAAGGATGTATGTTTAATGTACATTCATACCCTTGAAGGGATCCTTTTCTTTTGCAGATACATACATACATATAATCACGCCTTTATCCCTAATGGGGTAGGCAGAGCGTAAACGACCTAAACAAAATTCGTTCCGCCACGTCTGACAAAGTTTTAACGGTTATTTACGATAGATTTGTAGGTATATTGCTGTAGTGACAGGTTGTCAGCCTATCGCCTAAATTGCCATATACTGAAACCCGTGAATTCCTTAGCTAGAATTGCAGCTGGCACATTCTATGTTTTTCTCTCACTCCCAGTCCAGTATGGAAGGAATCTTTTGTAGATACATGATGTAAAATGTCGTGATTGTAAATTGATACTGTAATGATTTAATTACATGTATAAATAGTAGTTTTAATGTAATGTCCGTCCGTCCGGCCCGGGGCAGCGGAAGTGTTGAGGAAGCGACCATGGACAAGTGTCATAAAAGTGCAATTCCAAATCATAAGTAAACATCGAGGTACATTGCGTGGACTGTTAAATCTGTTCATGTATTCTTATGTAGAGGCTGTGCAATGTACATCAAATTGTAGTTGTTATTTGTAAATAATAGTTTCATACAACGGGCCTCATACTATGTCCACGTCAATAGTCGGTATCGGTTTAATTACATGGTCTGTGGATGATTTAGAAGCGTTTCGTCCATGAACGGTAGGTTGGTTTATTTATCGTACTTTTTATTGCATGTATTGAGTTGTTGACTGATGCATTGTTGATTATCATCAGCCTGTGTTGGAGCTATCAGAACACTGCTTTACCTCTTCTAAGGCGCGTCACTGAGCCCTCTCTTTGGCTTTTAGCATCTAGTTCCGCTAGCCACCGATCGTTTACTATCGGTTCATCTTGCAGGAGGAAGACCCGCAATGCGTTTGCCTAAACGTATGATCTTCTTACGATATCTCATCTGCTTTATGGTTCGATCAAAGTTGGTCATGTGTTTTATGACATAAGGACATGACCGGCCTATCGCTCCTTTTTAGTAAAATAGGTGATTGATAAACGAACATTGATGAAGCTCTCCTGATGCGCTCCGAAGAGCGGTTACCATAGTCTGTAACGCTTGTGACATTAGAAATCTTTTGGTGATGGATTTAGGATGGGAGTATTTCAATAACTCTTATTTTTTTTATTATGGGTTTGCTCTTGACTCCAGTCTAGGTCAGGAACGACTGAGACGGAGTCGACGATGGTGCGAACTCACCCAGAAGATGCCTGTTCACTCTAACTTTGAAATGTTGGGGGTTGAAGGCGTTCGGAAACACAGACGCAGGTAGTTCCACACTTTTGCCGTGCGCATTATAAAAGAGTTTTGGAAGCGCTTAGTACGTATTGGTGGAATATCAACCAGGTATGGATGGTATCCTGCGGCGCGTCTAGATGTCCGATGGTAGAAGTAGATACATACATACATACATACATAAATCACGCCTTTATCCCTTACGGGGTAGGCAGAGCGTTTAACGCTTCGTAAAAGGCGCTTTCGCCACGTCTGACAAAAATTGAGGGCAATTTTAGATTGTAATATGTAATATGTATTGCTATAGTGACAGGTTGTCAGCCCATCGCCTAAATTACAATACACTGTAACCCTCGAGTCCCTTTTGCTGACTTCAACAGCATGCCCGGGAGGAAGGGCAGCTGGAACATTCTATGTTTTTCTATCTCTCCCAGTCCAGCATGGAAGAAGTAGAAGTAGATGATTTCTGTATTAATGTTACATGATTACTGATACATACATACATACATATAATCACGCCTTTATCCCTAATGGGGTAGGCAGAGCGTGAACGACCTAAACAAAGGTCGTTCCGCCACGTCTGACAAAGTTTTGAGGGTTATTCAAGATGGATTTGTACGTATATTGCTGTAGTGACAGGTTGACAGCCCATATCGCCTAAATTGCAATATACTGAAACCCTCAGATCCCTTAGCTGGTTTTTACAGCATGCCCGGGAGGAAATTCAGCTGGCACATTCTATGTTTTTATTTCGCTCCCAGTCCAGAATGGAAGAAACTTATTACTGATCGTGCACATAAAGCTATAATAAAAGCTATTAATGATTAAATTTCTTCCATGCTGGACTGGGAGCGAGAGAAACATAAAATGTGCTAACTGCATTTCCTCCCGGACATGCTGTAAAACCCAGTTAAGGGATCTGAGGGTTTCTGTATATTGCAATTTAGGCGATGGGCTGACAACCTGTCACTTCAGCAATATACCTACAAATCTATCTTAAATAATCCTCAAAACCTTGCCAGACGTGGGGAAACGACCCCCACGTCTGGCATGTTTACGTCGTTTACGCCCTGCCTACCCCATTAGGGATAAAGGCGTGATTATATGTATGTTTGTATTAACGATTGTATGTATGTTATATATAAATCTAACCCAGAAACGGAAAAAACGACATGCTCGCGGAGAGGGCTCCGTCGCAACGGACTCTCAATTCGCGTGCAGGAAGTGCGGACGAAAGGACCGGTATTTTTAGCCACGAGCGACGGTGCTCGTCTCGCATAGGCGCTGCTTGAATCATCTGTCAAGATGAAGAAGGCATAATGATGATGATTAAAACAAATTGCCTCCGTGGTCTAGTGGCTAGTGCCATGGGCTCCCGATCCGGAGGTCCTGGGTTCGATTCCCAGGGGTTCAAACACAATGTTGATATTTAAGAATTTATCACTTTGTGAATTTTTCCCCAGTTTGGGTAGGACATTGCAGGCTGAATCACCTGATTGTCCGAAAAGAAAAAGATTTCGTGCTTCGGAGGGCACGTTAAGCCATCGGTCCCGGTCGCTGTCTTTGATAGTGGTCGTTACACAAAACCATGTCAGAGGCCTGATAGTTGTGCTACTAGGCGGTTTAAAAACTCTGACACCAGGGTTCATCGGGTCCATAGACTCGATACCCACTCGACAGAAGAAGAAGGAGAAGAAAACAAATTTAACATAATGAAGAAAATAGTACCTGCTTTAGGTAACATACTAAGAAAATAGCACCAATAGTCCTTGGGTAACATACTAGTTAACATATACACCCAAAACCTGTCACAACCGAAGAATGGGGAACTCCACGGCTGAGTGGCTGACTCCGCTGCGTGACGAGGCAAGTGGAGCGTGGGGTGAAGTAACAGTCGCAGGGCGGGTTCTTATGTGTTCATTAGTCTGTGGTCGGGTTGTTCGTTGCGTCAGGGATCGGCTTGCTGGTCAACAGTATAGTCTTCGATTGTTAATAACAGCAAACTGTTCCATGAAACTGTTACATAGGACCTGTCATACATACATACAAATAATCACGTCTTTATCCCTAATGGGGTTTGTTTAGGTCGTTTCGCCACGTCTGACAAAGTTTTGAGGGTTATTTAAGATAGATTTGCAAGTATATTAATGTAGTAACAGGTTGTCCGCTCATCGCCTAAGTTACAGTATACTGAAACCCTCGGATCCCTTAGCTGGTTTTTACAGCATGCCCGGGCTAATGCAGCTGGCACATTCTATGTTTTTCTCTCGCTCCGAGGCCAGCATGGAAGAAATGAATATGTGATGTCAACGATATCACGTAAAATAATGAACGAGTTCAGAGAAACTTGAAATGAAAATTATGAAGATGGCGAAATCTATAAAAGGATAAGAAAAGAAATATTGAGATTTGGGACTGACATCATATTTTTATAAAAGGCTTTTAATCAAATGCCAAGTACTAGTCGCGTCTAGGTTAGAGGTTGTTCGCCTTTCTGTTTTCTGGTGTTTATGGCCCGTATTTATAAAGCGATCTCAAGATTGAGATCAGTATTAAGTATGGATTTGACAGTTCATTATGTACTGTAATGACATTTCTGATACGAACTTAAACTCGATGTCAGTCTCAAGTGCTGATTACAAATACGGGCCTATCTGTGTTTTCAGCCTTGGATACTGAAGTTGTAGGTTTGCAGGGCGGATTGTTATGTGTTCATTAGTCTGTGGTCGGGTTATTGGTTGCATTAGGGTTCGACTTGCTGGTCAAATGTGGAGTCTTTGATTGAAGTTACTAACAGGCATGCAAACAGCACACTGTTACATAAGGAACTTTCATATTCTTGGAATGTTAATGTCAACGCCACCATGCGAAACTAAGAACGAGACTATAGAAGCGTCTGTGGAAAAATAAAATTAGGATGGCGAAATCTATTAAAAGACCAATCTTAAAGATTACGAAATATTTGATACGTTTTTTGTTTTCAACTGATATCATCTGAATCTATCTATGTGCCTACATACGTGCGTACAGTAAGAGTGGATACTCTTTGAAATTACTGCCATTCCATTTTTGAATCTTTTTCGATATTGACTGGAGCCTGACGACATGCTGCCTCACACTCTTGTTCTGATCGAAGCTGTAGCAGGTTGTTATACTTATAAAATATACTACATATGAAGATCTGGTAGTTTCCATGATATAAAATAAGCGCTCCACCCCCTCGGACGCTACGGTACGTATTGAACGTCATCTTCCGGCACATAAGCGTTATAGTACTTCTTCTTAGCGAGTGGATTCTCGAGTCAAACGACCCGATGAACCATGGTGTCAAAGTTTTCTAACCGCCTAGTAGCACAGCTATCAGACCTCTGACATGGTTTGAGTAACGACCACTATCAAAGACAGCGACCGAGACCGACGGATCGTAAGCCCATGGCTCTGACTACTAGACCACGGAGGCAGTTAAATCGGAGGCGTAATCTATTGAAAGACCAATCTCAAAGATTTCGATAATTTTGTTTCTTTTTTGTTCTCCGCTGATATCATCCGAATCTACCTATGTGCCTACGTGCGTACAAACATACGTATTGAATGTCGTCTTCCGGCACATAAGCGTTACATGCCCTTATGTATAATATTCCAAAAATAAATTCTTTCCGCAACCATATACGGTTTAAGTAGATTTCGAAGTTCTATTCACAAGCTAGCATGATGATGATCTATGTGAAATCTATCTTTACAAATATGGTGTCATATTCACGCACTGCTTGCTAAAAGATTGTATGTAAAGAACTAGGAAACTCAGATCAAGGAATAAAGTAGATGCAGCCCATGGAGCATTGCGAAAATCAAAGTGAAAAACAAATTCGGTTTCTTTTGTGTCTAGGAACTAGGAAACTTAGATCAAGGGATATAATAGATGGAGCTCATGGAGCATTGCGTAAAACAAAGTCGGATTCTTTTGTGTGAGGTATGAACAATCTTGTGATGTTATCGTGTGATGCCTCATAGTGTCAGAGTATTTAATTTTAACCGCTTTATATAACCACCAATAAGGCAGGCCAGTTTTATGTGCCACGTAAAGCACTTGCTACACACGACACGATACATATAAACAGGACAGTTTTAATTTAAACGTGCCGCCTAAAGCTCTCTACTACACACGATACACATAGAAAAACTTCTGCTCTATATTCATGCTTTGTTTAGTGTTTGTGTTCGTTTCGTTGTGATAGCGCATGCGTTTCTTACAGTGGCCGAGATTTTTAGCTTCACTTTATTAGCTCAAATACTAATTACTTTATTTCCACAAAACACATTACAAAAAATACAAAGACACAATCAAGAATAAGCCTTGATAAGCCCGTCTACTTTATTTCTAGATCTGAACTAGGAACATACCCTGATGGTATGTATTGTATCTGCCACAAATAATAGGTTTAACCAGGAAACATTAGCATATTATGACAACTATTGATGATACACGTTCAATAGGCTGTTGGTAATTACTTATTACTATAATATATTATTAATAAGATAAATAGATAATGTACAGATGACACTGGAACATAAAGTAATTTGCTATAAGGAAGAGACCTGTTGACGTGATTGCAAAATAATTATTTATTATTATGATTAGATTACTTATCTACATATAGAACAAAAATGATTGAAATCATTTTCCAATAGAATCAGGAAGAATATGTCATTTGGCCTGATTCTCAACGCCATTTTCTAAGATTAATTCAACATAGAAGACTTATTTCGTCATCTCCGTAGCCTTATCCTGTATCTCTTAGGGTCAGCTACCTAATCAAGGGCTTTGAACGAGGGTACTGGTTTTTACACAGAGCGACTGCCATCTGACCTCCGCAACCCAGAAGGGAAACCAGACCCAATCCTAGATTAGGACAGAGTTTTCAAGCCGCCAATGCTAAGCACTGGCCTCTGACATGGCTTAACGACTAATATCTACGGTATTAAACGATATTAACCGGGACCAACGGTTTAACGTGCCTTTCGAAGCACGGAAAAAGCGCCGAATAAACGTACATATGAAATTAGAAAACCGAAAAGCACATTGGTACGGGGTGGGATTCGAACCATGACCTCCTGCTCAGTAGGCAGCGGCCCTAATCACTACACCATCGGGCTCATAGAAGACTTATTTAAATTCTGTTACTGCAAGGTGCCTGCAAGATTTTGCTATTACCTTTTATTTGAATACAAAGTTAATCTCATCCTATTAATTCGATAAAATTATAGGTACAATGACATCAATCCCTTTAGGGAGTTAGAGGCAGAAACACACAGACGTCACTTTGAAACACGCTGTCAATGCTTTTTGCATTCATTACCTACAACACATGCGTCACCTTACGCACTACGCGCGCGTAGCGAGGAACTCTAGGTCGGCGCATTCCTTTGTCAGTACGCGCGCGTAGAGCATAAGGCGACGCATCAACACATGTTGAGCGCAACCTTGCGCGCAGTAAGTGCCGCCTGTGTGTTGCTACACTTACACTATATTGGTAACTTTTTCTGTATATGATGTTTTATCCTAGAAGTTGAATGTACCTTCCTGAAATTGTTGCATTTGTCAAAAAAAATTACTTCTTTGGTGCATTCTTCCTTATTCCGAAGGACACTCCTACATTTTTTTTAAATAGCATCATCAGCTAACGCTTTGATGGGGTTGGTTTGGCATCTGTACTGAATTTAACCCCCAAAGGTCCCACTTTTTGCATCGGTATTATTGGTTGGCGGAAAACATCACCAAAATATCGTGATAGACTCTGTTCTTTAAGACTTCAAAGTAAGCACCCCTTACTCTAGACATTGGAAGAAGAAGTCCGCTTTTTTATTAGCTACATTCTTCCATGCTACACTGGGAACGAGAGAAAAACATAGAATGTGCCAGCTGCATTTGCTCCCGGGTATTGTTGTAAAAACCAGCTAAGGGGTGCGAGGGTTTCAGTATATTGCAATTTAGATGATGGGCTGACAACCTGTCACTACAACAATATACCAACAAATCTATCTTAAATAACCCTCAAAACTTTGTCAGACGTGGCGGAACGACCTTTGTTTAGGTCGTTTACGCTTTACCTACCCCATTAGGGATAAAGGCATAATTAAATGTATGTATGTACATTTTTCGCATCACTACATAGTATAAAACAAAGTCGCTTTCTCTGTCCCTATATCCCTATGTATGCATAAATCTTTAAAACTACGCAACGGATTTTGATGCGGTTTATTTTAATGGATAGAGTAATTCAAGAGGAAGGTTTATATGTATAATAAATGCATAATATAGTAAAGAAACAGTGATAATTTCCGTGCAAAGCCGGGGCGGTAATTTATAAAGGTCACTAATATACAGTTTTTTTCTGTATCAGAGTATTAACATCAATTATGGCAGCATATTACATAAATTTTGAGTTCAGTGCGTGTGCGTCGTGTAAGAGGTAGGTAACTGTAACTGTAGCACACGTAACGACACTTCTACGGGCATTTTTCCACTAGACGGCACGTCAACGGCAACGGCACGATGATGATATCGTCTCGAATTTGTAGCTGTGTTTTTCCACTAGGACGGTAATATAGTCTACCTAGATCCACTCTGAGCGCATAGGCACATACACATGCTATGTACGTGTACAAAACCCATGCAGTTTAGCAGGGTGGTGACGATACCGGTGGGCATCAATGTCGTGTCGTTGCGGTGATGGTAAGTGGAAAAGCGTGCAATATATTTTCATTAATTTACACACATCGGTACCGATTCCTTGAGGACACATGACACAACTAAATCTTGACTAAAAATGTTGCCGTCCCTCTCTGTTCTCTCATGATAGAAAATGAAAGGTAACTGACCCAAGATTGGTCAAGATTTTTACGCATACGAATTGCCCCAGTATTTCTTCCACGATACGTTGCCGTTGCCGTGACGTCCCGTATAGTGGAAAAGTGGCCTACCTCATATGCAAAGTGGGTCGATCGCCACGTCTCGTCTCACCGGGTAATTTTATAATTCACTTGAAACTCACGCAAGTTTCAGTTCCTACTGGCTTTGCTATTTGAGCTGTTATTGGAGTATGTTTGAATTTTTGTAAGCTATAGAGAGCCCTATGGTGTAGTGGATAGGGCCGCTGCCTACTGAGCGGGAGGTCGTGGTTCGAATCCCACCACGTACCAATGTGTTTTTCGGTTTTCGAATTTCATATGTACGTTTATTCGGCGCTTTTTCCGTGCTTCGGAAGGCACGTTAAGCCATTGGTCCCGGTTAATATCGTTTAATACCGTAGATATTAGTCGTTAAGCCATATCAGAGGTCAGTGCTAAGCATTGGCGGCTTGAAAACTCTGACCTAATCTAGGATTGGGTCTGGTTTCCCTTCTGGGTTGCGGAGGTCAGATGGCAGTCGCTCTGTGTAAAAATCAGTACCCTCGTTCAATCCCCTAGATTAGGAAGCCGACCCCGTGAGATACGGGATAAGGCTAAGGAGATGATGAGTATTGTAACTTGTGACATCTTGGTTTTTGAGGGACAGCCGAAAATATTAGTGCGGTGCTGTCTGTTGGGTATGATCGCTCCATGGTCACCTATATCTGAGTCAAACTGTTTAGTTTGGTCACCATTTCTTTTAGTTAATTGAACTATAGAATATCACCGGTGAAAACCACCCCCTTCTTTTTTAAATGAAATTCACATAAATCTTTTTTCGATACATTGCAAAATTTTTATGACTAATATTATTTTTATTTATTGAATTACATGTTGTACTAAACGAATTAATAGAGTACAAAATCATTCTGAAATTAACTAATAAAAACTAATCTAACCACTTTAGTACGAGTTATAAAAATAAATTTGCCTGAACATTTAAGCATTGTTTTTTTTCTTGAAACAACCCCTAATTCTAATGTAGTGCAGTCAGGAGCAGTACCGACAATTTATCTAAATATAAATAATAAATTATTTACATTTTTATTTTACTTCCATGCTGGCCTGGGAGCGAGAGAAAATCATACAATGTGCCAGCTGCATTTCCTCCCGGGCATGCTGTAAAAACCAGCTAAGAGACCCGAGGTTATCAGTATATGGGAATTTAGGCGATGAGCTGATAACCTGCCTCTTCAGCAGTATACCTGCAAATCTATCTTAAATAACCCTCAAAACTTTGTGTGTCGTGGCGGAACGACCTTTTCTTTAGGTCGTTTACGCTCTGCCTACCCCAATAGGGATAAAGGGGTGATTATATGTATGTATGTATTATTTAGATTATCATATAGTTTTAGCTTGCAATGTCCAATCATCCTAAAGTAGAAACAAATCGCCAGAAATCAAACCCATATCTTTCGGATGTGAGCCAAGTGTCAAACCACTGGACCATAGAAGCAGTTTCTATCAATTATAAACTTCTATCTGGCTGAATGAATCTATTGATAATACCCTTACACCTCACGTGTGTTCAATAAGTGTACAAAAACTCTAGCCAAAACAAAGGAATGTTACTAACGTGCACCTTGACACAAAGAGCGAACTAACCAACAATAATTCGCGAGGTAATTGCTGTTTCCGATGCACGGCAACTGCTACTGCGAAACACGCTAAAAATGACTGAGTTTCTTTGATAGGTAATTAATAAAATTGTATTACAGTTCGGAGCCACTAAGTTCGGCTTTGTAAAGATCGTCGCAAAAGTGTCTAAGTTAAAACGTGCAATACTTATTAATGGCCCCGTACTGTACATACACGTGACGTAATAAAATTGGTGCAATCTAAGGAAATTTTCATTTTGCGAAAAATGCATCCCTTCTTCTGTCGCATGGGTTTTGAACAAAATTTGTATTTCAACTTGACTTCAGATGTGGTTGACGTAAAGTCTTCAAACGATAAACATGTGTTATTCGTAATTGATTGAAAGGAAGGTTAGCCCTCGACGTTTCGACCCTACCGAGTATCTTAATCAGGAGAGGAGATAGGGCGATGGAGTGTGACTTTGTTCTCTCCTGATGTAGATCCTCGTATAGGATCGACACGTTGACGGCTGACCCTCCTTGCAATACAAACAAGTAAGCCGATAATTTTTTGTAAAGTCATCATCTCTGACTCTTTCCTTGAGTTTAGTTCGACGTTCACAAACCACATCAGTGGTTAATTAGGCGGTTTGAGACTCTGATACCAGGATTAATCGGGGTTTTCAACCAAAGACAGAAGAAGAAACTTTTATATTCTGATCCTTTTCCACAAACTGATTTTTTAAACAGAGAAATACAAAAATATTGAACATTGACCCCGTTGATGTCTTTTGTATGGAAATTTTTACTCCGGATTTAGAATTGTTTTTAATGATGTTGATGTGATGATAAATTTAGACATAAATTGATATTTCGAGGCCTAAAATAATACAATTGAAGCGAATTAATTTGTTATTTAATGAATACTAAAGGTTTTCATTCTGTAGTACTTACAAGTAAAAATATTAGATAAGTATTTTATGTCAGTTGCACTTATATACTTAAAATCAATGATGTAAACTTTTGAAATTATAGCGGTGTGAAAATACGAAAATAATTACGATGAAGATAATTGATTAATTTCACAATTTCCATAGCAATCAATTTCACAGCACATTGTCACAACAGGGAAACCCATCAACTACCAACGCGGATATCCAGCTCTTGGAATCCTTCGCAGGCAGCAGATCAACAGCCAGAAGGTCCAGTCCCTTCCCCCTCCACCTCCCACCAGCTGCGCCGGCGCAGACTTCGCCGCCAGTCGCTCCGCCGCCGCCGCGCCGCCGCACCGCGCGCATTAGTTTCCAACGGAAAAATAGTCGCGCGCGCACGTTCCATATTCAAAAAACATATTTTCTTAAAAACTCTCGTGTTCTGTGATGGATTATGTGCATGGCTGTTAAGTGTACTCGAGTGTTTTCTAGCAGTCCCGGCCCGCCTTCCCTTCGCTAAAATTTTAATGTAAGTTTTTCAAGTTTCAAAGTTGGGGTTAAGAAAACGTTATGTCTTGAGTAATCGAATATCGATTGATCGATGCGAAATTCTCTAGTTTTGTTACTAGGTTATTTTCGCAGTTTTGTATGATAAATCGATTCGGGTTATTTTGCAATAACTGACTTTACACTCACTTTCAAAAAGTTTTAAAGCTATAAATCTATACTATACTCAGCAGAATGAGGTCATAAGAATTCGCATATGACAAAGCGGCGTCAGAAAAACTTTTATTTTTAATTGTGTAATGCTTTATGCAACGGATTTGGGTTTTGAAACTGAAAGTGTTGCGAAAGAGGCGTTTGCGCGCGCGCAGGCCGCGGCGCACGACAGATCTATCTTTGTATATCAGAGAGCATTGTATCTAGTTTACGGTGGCCATTTGTCATGTCTTTATGGACAACATTTTCTAACACATATAAATGGCAAACTTAGCAAAAAAAACGTACTTTGTAAGTTTCTCTTTCATGCTATACAAGGTTTTGAAAAATGGCCTGTAATATTTATGATTGACTGTGTATTTCCCGTAAACAAAAATCAAAATATTTTAAGAATCATAGACCAAGACATCATTCTAGCTTTCAGTCATATTGTATGGGAAAAACCAAAAATTTGCCTCAAAGTCAAAGAAATTTCTTACAGCCAACCTAAGCCTTGCGGTAGTGAGTATGCATAAGTGACAAGAAGTAAGATACAAATATATCGACAGCTTATCGACTCGACCTCAAAATAGACAAAAACATCGTTACTTAAGACCAATTTACTCATTTACTCACTGACTAGTTGTATAAATACCAATCAAACTGTGATTAACCATTAAATAACTAGGTGGATCATAAACTTAAGCATTAATTACATACAATAATTGCTGCTCTAATTTCCCTAGAATACAGGGTCTTAAGATTAAGTTAAATTGGTGTCTGTTGCGTGGGGATTTTCTAGGTCATAGCAAAAATGTGTAGGTCGATTGCATAATTACATATCTAGATAATTTTCTTAATATTTAGGACGTGTTAAATATTCGAACACACACAATCACACAAACATAATATAGGTACTTCATTTTGTTGATTGTTCATAGCTGTATTTTAGAAGATAGGTAAATTTGTCACAATAGAAAAAAAAAAATTAAAGGAAATCAATTCAAGTTAAACAAATACCTATTAAGAAAACCGTTAGAATCGTTGGTTTTATGAACGAAAAAAATAAAAAAAATAAATCGCTTATAATATGTATTATTATGATTTAATATTTTTCCTTTCTTTCTTAAGAACACCTTGTATATAAATCCGGAACCCTTACAACAATTCTTTTCTGCTCTACTGACTCCTACCTAGTGGTACAGTATTGTTGGCTAACATTACCCTTTTCATGTAAACCTAAGAAGCCTTCCAAGAATTAAGATATATATAGGATATCTCATAATCTAAAATCTGTCTTATTCGGTCGAAAGTCGCACTTGACGTGCGGAGGAGTGTGGCTTTCTGCTCTCCTGAAGAAGATCCTCATATCTCGTTGGGTCGAAACGTCGAGGTATACCTCTTCTTACAAATCCACAAGTGAGTTGCCGAATATGTTATAAATTTGTCCTATTCGATTTGAGTAAGTTAAGTACCTACCTACCTAGTTGTCAGTTAATGAAAACTGGTGTGTTTTATAAGCACGTTCAAATCAAGAATCAGCTATTTAATGGCAAATTAAGTGTCCATTATTTTATATCACATAAATATCATTTAGTATTAAAATGTTTTACACTCCGTCTTATCTCAAACTCTCTTCTACATAAAAAATTCAAACCAATGAAACAGTCTCAGATATATTTAAATCATTACAGCCTCCGTGGTCTAGTGACTACTGCCATGGACTTCCGATCCTGAGGTCCTGGGTTCAATTCCCAAACACAAAGTTGATATTTGAGAATTTATCACTTTGTGATTTTTTCCCCAGTTTGGTAAGGACATTGCAGGCTGAATCACCTGATTGTCCGAAAAGAAAAAGCTTTAGTGCTTTGGAGGGCACGTTAAGCCGTTGGTCCCGGTCGCTGTCTTTGATAGTGGTCGTTACTCAAACCGTGTCAGAAGCCTAATAATTGTGCTACTAGGCGGTTTAAAAACTCTGACACCAGGGTTCATCGGGTCGATAGACTCGATACCCACTCGACAGAAGAAGATCACTACAGAATAATCCACTTAATCGGCAAGATTTGACATTCACCAGACACTAGTCTGTTGCCAAACCAGCCACCAGTCGCGAGCTGAATCGAACTTTGAACTATGGATGGAAAGGCAGGGTTTTCACTTGAAGGCCACGCGCATAGTACAGGAGGCTTTAGAATAGACACTGAGAATGGTTGAGCAGGTATTTGTTTTGCTTTGTAATCTGACTTTTTGGGTATTTGAAGGACGTGTCGTAATTTTTTAATATTTTTTCGATATATCCGATAAATAGCGCGCAGTGTCAAAAGTAAATGTTTCAAAAGCTTGGCATAAAACTAATATGATTGTATTTTAGACAGAAAATAATTTTACCATCGCCAATTAAACATACAATGTCAAAAATCGCGTGTCTATGGAATTAGTACTAAATTTAATTTATCTTTTCATTATTTTCGAAAATCACAACCTTACACAAGCTATATAAATTTGAACGTGTGTTCTGACGTAGATTTTTTTATTGCTATATCAACACAACGCTGAGCAAAAACTTGCTAATTTCCACGACTCGCACCTTCCATTATACTTATTTATAGTTGATATTTAATATGGAAATGCGCAAAAAAAGTCTGCTTCTCGGTCTAAGGTGTCAAAACTCCTTTACGTTTTTCTTATTTTTGTAAACCTCCAAAGTTCAAGGCACATAATTAAATAAGCTTAGAGTTTGGGGTGATTCTGGGATTTGCTCTTTGCAGTCCACCTTTGGTAATGACATCAAATACTTGCTTTTTGATAAATTCGGCTGGACGGTTCCACTTAAGTGATGATAGGCTGTATCTGGTGATATCACCCTTCAGCACAGAGTATGCCGCTGAGCATTGTGCATGCTTGCATTGCCTTAAAGGCTTCTGTATTTCGATGAGTACGCTCCATCCCTCATCAACTATGACTCTGGATTGTTAGCTAGCTTTCCTAAATGTCAAAGCTGATGTCAAAGAACAAAAAAAAATGCCTAAGATTTCTTGTTAAAAAGGAGTTTACTATAATTTAATTTATTAAATGCTGCTGTCGAATGGGCATGTAAATCAATTTGTCCCATCAGAATAAGAGATTGAAGGAACAAAGAGTCCACCTGTGTATAGCGCAAATACTTGGGAACTAAAAACTTGTCCTGCGCAGTTGGCCGATCTCTGGGAGATTAGCCGCCATCACTGAAAATTGGTGGGAGGACTGTAATTATTATTAATTTATTAAATCCAGTAAAGGAAATATTAAGAAACATGCTGTGTAAGCTGTGACTTGTTTAAATATTGTCAAGGCGTCGCCGGCGGGTACTATCCGGATTTCTGTGTTTGATAATACACCTTACGTCATCCATAATAGGGCATAGAACTCGTTATCCGAAATAGAAGTATTTTCGTCTAAAACCAGTATCATTTTAGTGGTATTTTGTATATTTTTGTTATAAATTCGTGTTTTATTGACGTTTTGACCGCTACTTAGGGGGTCATAGTTGACAAGTGTCTTTTAAAGTGTTTTATGTTGAAATCTATACATAATCTATTCAAGTCATCAACCAAACGAGAGGAGCATTGGCATTTGAGGCCCAACCTCAGACAGAAAACCTTATTCTAAAAATATTATAATTTGCTGATTTAGCTAAGGGGCAAATAGGCTTTAAAGATAGTAAAAATTCTTGTCTCTAAGATCAATGTTAATATCGATGTAGTATCCAACGCCCTTTGTACATTTACATACAAGATCACCTTACTGTGTACAACTTTATGTAAGCTATGTTTGTATTACTTACTAAACTATGTGGCGTATGTATGTAGGAATTCATTTTATGACAAAATTATATTAATTCACCACATTAAATTGACGTCAAAAACTGTTAAAATAAAAGTTGTTTAAAATTATAGGATTATTAGTGTGACATTATTTTATTTCATTCGTCCATGATTTGATATAAAGAAAACAGTAATAAAAACAAAACAAAGAATTAACAGATTTTTTGCTAGAATTTGACCTCCATCTAACATTTGTAAGTGATACCTAATGACAAATGCATCATCTCACCTCTTAAGAAGTGACTATTTTATTAACTTTACAATTAGTTTATGATATGACAAAATTAAAGAAGCATTCAGCACGTCTCGTGGAAAGAGATCACCGTAGCCTATGAACACTGTCCTGTTAAAAAATATACATACATACATATAATCACGCCTTTATCCCTAATGGGGTAGGCAGAGCGTACACGACCCAAGCAAAGGTCGTTCCGCCACGTCTGACAAAGTTTTGAAGGGTTACTTAAGATAGATTTATAGGTATATTGCTGTAGTGACAGGTTGTCAGCCCATCGCCTAAATTGCAATATACTAAAACCCTCCCTTAGCTGGTTTTTACAGCATGCCCGGGAGGAAATGCAGCTGGCAAATTCTATGTTTTTCTATCGCTCCCAGTCCAGCATGGAAGAATTGGTAAAAAAATATCTTATTATTATTATGAGTCTGTGGTGTCCCACTGCAGGGCAAAGGCCTCTCTCCGTCCTTTCCATTCATCACGGTTTAGAGCCAGTTCTCATCATTCTTTTATATGTGCGTCTTACTCGTCCCGCCACCTCTTTCAGGGTCGTCCACGTCGTCTTCTAGCATTGGCTGGTTCCCATTCTGTGGCTTTTTAGCCTACAGGTCTTCCGACATTCGGGTGACGTGGTGGGCAGGCCACTTTAAGTAGGCTGCCTTCTGAGCTGAGCTGAGAAAATTATCTAGACCTCAAAATATTTATTTCATAACCTAATCTACTGTACCAATTCTTGACCAACGTTGGATGATCAGCCAGACGATCGCGTGCAGATTTTAGCATACATCGACCTTTCCAAAGTTGCCTAAGCAACCACAAATTAACCCGCAAGAGCTTGCTAACAACACATTCTAGGATTTATTGCAAACTGTTACATTACGGGCTTGGATTTTTTTTAATTGACATTTTTGCTAAAACGTACAACCATGTAAATATAAATTTACGGATTTAACCTTTATGGGGTAGGCAAAGCATTAAACGCCTGTTGAATGGCGTTCTTACTACTTTTTTAATTTGAATGATTGTCAACCGATCACCTACAATACAATACATTGAAGCCCTCGAATACCGTTGAATATCGAATACCGACTTCTATAACACGCCCGGGAGAAGTAGCTGGCACATTTCATTTTGTCTTTCTTGCTCTCCGTCCATGCTGGACACTGTAGCATATATTATGTACTAGGAATACTTTAAAATTGTACGGGTTGCATAAATAGGTAGACAAATATGGTTAATTATTTTATTTTATTTATTAATTATGTTGCAAAACATATGTATGATTTACAAGTTGCTGACCCTTTTCCTTTTTACTTCCATGCTGGTCTGGGAGCGAGAGAAAAACATAGAATGTGCCAGCTGCATTTCCTCCCGGGCATGCTGTAAGATCCAGCTAAGGGATCCGAGGATTTCAGTATATTGTAATTTAGGCGATGGGCTGACAACCTGTGACTACAGCAATATACCTAGAATTATATCTTAATTAACCCTCAAAACTTTGTCAGACGTGGCGGAGCGACCTTTGTTTGGGTCGTTTGCGCTCTGCCTACCCCATTGGGGGTAAAGGCGTGATTATGTGACCCTTTTTTTTTACAAACTTTTAAGTTTAACTAAGAAAATTTCGTGCTCTACAGTTCTTCTAAGTCACTATGCTCAGTGAAAAGTGACCAATATAAATGTCGCGTATTTACATTCACTGCACCGCAGCCTCAAGCTAGAATCGTGGTCGACTAGTGTTGCTAAGCGCCTTAAAACCTCTTAAATCATGATCCTCATTAAATCGCATACAGGAAGCCCAATTTCGTCACAGCACTACTGATCCAGTTCAATCACTATAACTCACTTGTTTCCGCTGCGTGTGCGCATACGGCCTCGTGACGTCACAGTGTTGCCACACCACCGAATGGTAATTAGGCATGGAGTTGCCAGCTAAAGGTTAATGAATGGATTTTATATCCGACGGTGGTCTTGTAAATGTATGTAATAAAACTAATGTAATTATATTGATGATTTTGAAGGGGTTTTAGTATAGGTATTACAAATTGGCTAAGTTAAAGTTAACATTTATGTATCAGTGTGGATTAATGTAGGTAGTATTTTGTATACTAATTTAATGATAAATTCCTCAAATAACTAAATAACGCATATATAAGGTTTTAAACACGTGCCTAACCCATTAGGGATCAAGGCGTGATTATATGTATGTATGTAAACACGTAGTAACAGGTGTTTTATTGAAATCATACGTACACATATACATACATACATATATATATTCACGCCTGTATCCCTAATGGGGTAAGCAGAGCGTAAACGACCTAAACAAAGGTCCGCCACGTCTGACAAAGTTTTGAGGGTTATTTAAGATAGAATTCTAGGTATATTGCTGTAGTGACAGGTTGTCAGCCCATCGCCTAAATTACAATATACTGAAACCCTCGGATCCCTTAGCTGGATTTTACAGCATGTCCGGGAGGAAATGCAGCTGGCACATTCTATGTTTTTCTCTCGCTCCCAGGCCAGCATGGAAGGAACATACACATATAATCACGCCTTTATCCCTAATGGGGTCGGCAGACCGTAAACGACCTAAACAAAGGTCGTTCTGCCACGTCTGACAAGGTTTTGAGGGTTATTTAAGATAGATTTGTAGGTATATTGCTGTAGTGATAGGGTGTCAGCCCATCGTCTAACGTGCAATATACAGAAATCCTCGGATCCCTTAGCTGGTTTTTACAGCATGCCCGGGAGGAAAAACAGCTGTCACATTCTATGTTTTTCTTTCGCTCCCAGTCCAGCATGGAAGAAATCATGAGGTCAAAATTATCTTTCAATGGCAAAGAAAAGATTTTATTTCTTCAGAAAAAAAATAATGTATTGTAATCTTCCCAAAAAAGGGAAGAATAAAACTGTCAGGTGTCATAACATAGTACAACTTGAATGCAAGTTGCAAGTGTATTTTATTTTAATTCTTATTTACCGATATCGGGTGTAAGGGACAACGTCCCGCAAACAGATAGTTGTTGCTTAGTCAACGAAACTAAACAATTATCAGTAGGATTTTTTTCCAGGATGTGAAAAAATGCTTTTTCCATACAAATTGTCTGACTGTGGTGGACATTTTCTATGGGAAGGTAATTTTTTATGTACATCTGTAATTTCTGGTGCAAATTGTTCAGTTTCGTTGACTCAACAACCCTTATCAGTTTGCGGGACGCTGGCTCTTACACCGAGTATGTATAAAGTTTAGCGTGTGTTATGCAAGTTTTGAAAGTATCATGTCGAGTGAAAAATAGCTACCGTACAGTGTAAAAGTAAGGTAAGTCTTACAGTTATTGTAAAACGATTTTTTGTAAAGTGAGTGGGTTTTTAGATGGAGGTCAAACGGTCTGTAGTTTCTTTGTGCCTTGAGCGGTAATTTTAGTATTATGGCACAGTTGGATTTCGAGTGATAGGATCATGATTTTAGTGCTTATGTAAGCCTGCTTCTATGCCGGTCTGAGAGCGAGAGAAAAACATATAATATGCCAGCTGATTTTTACAGAATGCCCGGGAGAAAATGCAGCTGGCACATGTTTTTCTCTTGCTCCAGCATGAAGTTTTCCAAATGTCATCATCATCATCCTAGCCTTATCCCGTATTTCTCGGGGTCGGCTACCTAATCTAGGTGATTGAACGAGGGTACTGGTTTTTACACAGAGCGACTGCCATCTGACCTCCGCAACCCAGAAGGGAAACCAGACCCAATCCTAGATTCATTATTTGTATCGGGCATTCCAAATGTATGCTGATAGAATAGCTATAACAACATTCTATCGAGTGTGACTATTACATGTAGTAAGACCTATTTATTGTCAAGAACCAATAAATATTAGTCCAGTTTACATAACACCAGCCAAGAATAACCTGTTTCTATGTGCAAACAGTCAAATATCATACGTACAGAATTAGCAAGACTGGCGCAATACTAGTGTAGAGTGCCGTGGAGTTCGTAATATCTTATTTGATGATTTATTGATTTACGATTATTCAATGTCTTGTCAGGAGATTTGTGGGTTACTCATCATCTCCCTAGAATTATCCCGTATTTCACGGGGTTAGCTACCTAATCTAGGGGATGACGGTACTGGTTTTTACACAGAGCGACTGCTATCTGACCTCCGCAACCCAGAAGGGAAACCAGACCCAATCCTAGATTAGGTCAGAGTTTTTAAGCCGCCAATGCTTAGCCTGGCCTCTGATATGGCTTAACGACTAATATCTACGGTATTAAACGATACTCACCGGGACCAACGGCTTAACGTGCCTTCCGAGGCACGGAAAAAGCGCCGAGTAAACGTTCATATGAAATTCGAAAACCGAAAAACACATTGGTACGTGGTAGGATTCGAACCACGACCTCCCCGCTCAGGAGGCAGTGGCCCTATCCACTACACCATCGGGCTCATTCGGGCAGATTTGTGGGTTACTATGACATGAATTTCTGAGCATGGATTATAAATTCTCAAGTTCGTAGGTTACATAATCAGTTAAATTTATATAAATTCTTTTTTAAAAGTTAAGTTTATTATATTTACATTGGTGTGTGCATGTATGTACTTAAGAAGACTAGATTGCTTTACAATGATAATGATTATGATGCCTACATCATTCTAGGTTCTACGAAATGGATAACCGCTACGCCGTAGCAAAGGGATTCTCCCTACGGATGGCTACGACATAAATCTATGGCTACGATTATGCGAAATACAACTAGATTCATTGGGGTTTATTCATAATAAACAACTTATGGAATTCAACAACATTCCTTTATCCTGGACTGGATGAGATAAAAAAACAAAATGTTCCAGCTACCCTTATTTCCGGGCATGCTGTAGAAATCAGCAAAAGGGATTCGAGGGTTACAGTGTATTTATTGTATTTAAGCGATGGGCTGTCAACCTGTCACTACAGCAATACACATTGGAATCTAAAATTGCGCTTAATTTTCGTCAGACGTATCAATATCGCCTTTTACGGGGCGTTTTACGCTCTGCCTACTTCGTGAGGGATAAAGGCGTGATTTTATGTTTAAATGTATGAAATTATGAACTACAATTGCAATGAGTACTTTTGTAGCTATTTGTGTATTTGTTTTTAATGCATGTATGATTGTGGTAAGTAGCTTCTATAAGTTCTAATAAAATCATTGTATTTTAAGTCAATAAATAAAACTAGTTTATTTCATAACCTATTATAAAACTTTATTAAAATACCTTAGGATAAGTGAAGCAGTTATCTCTAGAATCATCCGTTATCAATACAGCAATCAACGTGTTATCAGAGTTCGTGCGTGGATCACAAGCCACGCGAAGGTGCATCACGTTTGGTAGATTTAACACTTTAACTGCCCACTGCCGGGTTTTTAATGGAAAAGTCTTGTTTCTTACTGTTTTGGGTAACTATAGGATTCGGACGCCTTGGTTTGAAAGGCCAGGGTAAAAAAGTTAAAATTTAATTGATGTAACAGATCAATCTTTCATATTTTGCATGGGTAATATTGGTTGATTTATTGATTTTGAGGTTATTTCCAGGGATTTTCATAAGACATTTGAATACCGCTGTATAAAGTCTTTTGTTCCTTTATGATTACACAGTTATTTATTTATTTAACGGTTTATTGTACTTAATAAAAACAGGACCTAAAAACAGACACAACAGGCACTGCTTATTTCTGAAAAGAAATTTCTTACAGACCTATAGAAGTGTTAATTTTGAATGATACGCAGATAAAACTTGCACAAAATTAAAGTAAATACTAATGATACTACATTTTTTTCTTATAGATACAAAAAAGTAGCACCAGTAGTCTTAGGTTTATTTGTAACAAACAATCATACAAATCCAGTAGATTAGGTATATATTTATATGTTAAACTACTTACAAACAGCTATCAATACCCCAAATGCCCGAGCGGGCCGCGAAAGGTGCAGCCTTCACCTCCCACCTTACTGCTCGCTGCTTCACATTCTCCTTAGTGAGATCTTGGCATTTATACCACATCCATTACTTGGTGGTCGCTGATGGGTCGGACACTAGACCATTTACATACATATAATCACGCCTTTATCCCTAAAGGGGTAGGCAGAGCGTAAACGACCTATACAAACGTTTCGCCACGTCTGACAAAGTTTTGAGAGTTATTTAAGATAGATTTGTAAGTATGTTGCTGTAGTGACAGGTTGTCAGCCCATCGCCTAAATTACAATAAACTGTAACACTCGGATCCCTTAGATGGTTTTTACAGCATGCCCTTGAGGAAATGCATCTGGCACATTCTATATTTTTCTCTCACTCCCAGTCAGGCATCGAAGAAACCATTGGAATATGGTCTATTCCGATGTATCTTAAAATTAGTATTTACAAGTATTTTGATGTACATTGTGGAGTTAGTTCCTTACATCTTACGGCACGCATCGCATCATTCTCCCGAGATCTTGGCATTTATACCGCGCACTGGTGGCCACTCGCATTTTATGGTGATGAGATGGACACTAGGCTATTGGCACGTTTCTTATATAAATCTAATTTACAAGTGCAGTTTAATATACATTGAGGAACTTGTAAGCCCTTCCTTTCACCTTACGACTCACTGCTGCAGATTCTCCTTTGTTACATCTTGGCATTTATACCTCGTAAATACGGGTGGTCACTGTTCGTTTATGGTGATGAGTTGAACGCCTATACCAGGGACAGACATAAAGTTACAAGCACAATTTGATGTGAACTACGGGCCTTTATGATACCACAAGTACCAAGTGCATTAAATCTTCTCAGCTTGTATCAATTCGCGGCTGTACTGGGCTTTGCCCTCTTCTAAGATGCGCCACTGAATTTGTTGTTCAAATTTCCGCGTTCAGTTCATGTCAGCTACGTAGTTCGTAGGTCATCGCTCTATCTAACCTAGTAAGAGAATTTTGCTAAAACATAATTTAAATTCGGGCACTCTTTCATCATTATCAGTCATTGGTTTAGCAACATACACATCTTGTTAAAACATGGTCTTAATTCGAGCACTCTTTCACTTCATTATCATCAGTCATTAGTTCTGCAACATACATATCAATATCACTATTCAGCCTTCTTATTTTAATTTAAAAGTTGTCGGCAAGATTTAAAGCAAAGATTTGAATAAATTAAACTTTGACCAAGCTGCAATGTATGATGTAAACTCTTCAGCGCCGGCGCAGTATAGATCCATCTTTACATTCTCTCACAGAAGCGATTGCGAAAAATATATATCACTTAAGTAGTTACGTAAGACCCGGTATGATGAGAACACTGTGTCCTTTGTTGTTTTCTTGTTTGGTCTAACATCTAGGTCTAGAATTAAAAACACATTTTAGTAGCTAATGATAGAGCTGAGTGTTGGAATAGATTTATTTTGTTTTAGTTTTAGAAGCGCATTGTTATTTTTTTTTTTTGAATCATTATTAACAAGTGACCCGCCCTCGCTTGTATATTATACATACAAACCAAATCAAGTCATGTCTAGTCAAGAGGAATCTTGAATTAATCTATTAAAAAAACCGCATCAGAATCCGTTGCGTAGTTTAAAAGATCTAAGTATACATAGGGACTATACATACAGACAGCGGGAAGCGACTTTGTTTTATATTATGGCAAGATGGAAATTCAGCGTTGCAAACTATTTGGTTATTTTCTATCTCGAGACAACCGATTTATATTGGTTGAGATCTAAAGAATAAAGTCTTGTTCTAGCTGAACCGACAGCAATGTCATCAAAGATCAATATTACTTTGACTGAAATTAGATTACCGGCTACGCATAAACAACTTTCAATAACAATGACAAATAGGCTGGTCGAAAAATATCTAATAATCCAATATTGCGATGATAATCCTATTCCGCAAAGCCGCGCGCAGCGGACCATGCGTATGCGCAACCGGTGTGCCAACCAAGTAAGACCCGTACAGTAGTTGGAAGTGCAATTGCCTGCTACGCTGAGGGTCCTGGGTTCAATTCCCGGCAGGGCAGATATTTGAATGATGAATTTAAATGTTTGTTCCTGGGTTAAGATGTTCTTTGTGATTGTTTCTGTGTAATGTCCATGGTAGCCCGATACAGGGAATCCTAGAGGGGACTATAATTATAGTGATATTGTTTAAATAAATACCCACTTTTACCTGCGTCGTTATGATGCCAGCATATGAATATTCTACACTAGCTTTCTTGCTAGGTTTCGCCCGTGGGTAAATAAGTTTTCTTATTGGGTATTTTCCCGCGGAAAGGTAGCTTCTAAGTTATAATAGGTCATATTATTCTGAACACCGAATTTACATACGTAAAATCACGCCTTGACCTTAAGCTATGACAGGGTATCAAAGGCTAACAAAATGCGTTTTCGTCGCATCTAGAGCCCTGCTTTATCAGTAGCGACGGGTTGTCAGCCCATCGCCGAAATTGCGATACAGTGAAACCTCTGCATCCCTCTCCTGGCTTTTGTACTTTTAAATACTATCCTTTGGCTTTTCACAACATAGAAACTAAATGTTATAAATGTATAAGTGACTGGTAACGCCTTCCTCTGCCGTCGCGACACTCGCGTCGCTTGGGCAACACGCACACATACACACTTGCGCACACGCATGCTCGGTAGCGGAGGAAATAGCAACGGATGCGAGCACTAACATTACATGCGGTTTGGAAAGACAAGGTTAGTTGTAAGTACACGTCTTGCAATACTGTCAAACGCCAAGGATGCAGAAAAGGTTGCCGTGTTGTCCGGCCATTTTAATGCAAGTTGACTATTACGCTAGAGTTATCAGTTGCGCGAAGATACTACTACTATAATAGCCACTAAAAGAGCAGTTATTTTTTGTATTTATAGGGATCGTTGCTGCCCCTTTCCGTATACTACCCGTATACACTCTCGGGAAAAAATAAGATGATGTTTTCATGATATGGCACCGTAGACAACATACTCACTAATATGAGATTTATGGCTTTTTAAGAGCTACATATGCGTTAAAGTTTATTAAAAAAAAAAACAACGAATCCAGTGTATTTGGTGACGTTAACATATAAAATCAAAACACTACTCATATATTTCAGTAAATACAGTAGTTACTTAACGCACTGAAGGCAAACATAAACCATTCACCACGTCATTCGTATGTTGGGAAACACCATTTAATATTCACTCATGTTTTATCTCCTTCAGACAATCAGCACTCTAATTGTCCACTCGACCCTTAGAATTGTCCAGCGAGATAAGACACAATACATACTAAAATCAAGATAGGGCACAGTGTAATAAATAAGTCATCTCGCCATCTTGCTTCATTCTTTACAAAGTTCAGTGATAATTGATGGTTTTAAAAGGCCTCTCGTGATATGCTAAGTGAAGATGAACAAATTATTCAATAAAGAATTCTTGCGATCGCGGCTCCGAGTCTGCTAATGCAGAAAACGTGATAATATTCTGGCTATTAACATGTAAGTTGGTGCATGCACTGTGGCGCATAACATCGCTGGAAATTTTGTGTGTTGAAAGTTATCTTAGAAATAGAATTAGGGAGTGATAATGATTTTTAACGAGAATACACTTTGCTAAACTTGTGCCGCTAATGTGGCAAGTGCAGCAATGGATTCAGGATCAGGTTTATTTATGTCCGTATTTTTTAATTCTTTTATATATATTTCATTACGTAGTGAAAACGCAGAGAAAAGGTACCTATCAAGTAGCTGATATCATTGTAATGATAATATAATATTATGTCAAATTATGTGGTTCGCTCTACATTATGTTTTCGTATTAAATATGAACTATAATAAACACGACAGTCGCTTAGTAGAATGGCTCTGTAGTTATCGAACTATGTTGACAGCGACTGAATTATATCGAGCTGTGAAATACAATCAAATCATAAATAATAATCACTCACCGTGGGAATGACGGTCTGTTACAATGTACCATCTCTGCTCTTTTGAAATTTAGCGTTAGGTAAAACCACTACTTCAATTTTAACATGACTTATTTATATACCTATTTAGTTTGAAACAATGAGGTGTAAATTCGTTGTTTTAGCATAATATTATAAACTATTTTATACATTTTCGAGTAAGCATTTATGAAATCGTTTTTAAATAATAAGTTTAATATTTATTTAAACTTACAACGATAAAAATATGTCATCATCTTCTTCTAATTAATCTAAGTGGTTGAACGAGGGAACTGGTTCCCAAAATATGTAACCATATGTTATAAAACATAGAATATTTACTGCTAATGTGTTTTAATAAATAGGTATAGTTATATCTAATCTAAATCAGTTAAGGCATTCTAGAAACTGTTGGTATATAGTGAAAGTAAGTAAATAATAAAACGTCTTGGATACATAAAGAACCTAGTAGTCTATTTTAATAAATAATACGTCTATTTTCACAACAACATCACACAAACAGATAAGACATACATTTTGATAAAGGAACATATAATAACAACAACAAAAAAAAACACAAAAACACCACGTAGTTCAAAAATGTGCACTATAGCGATGAAAATGGGTCAAGGCTCAGTGCATTTTCACGCAGCGAGGTTTAATAGTATCTTTATTGATTTTCCAATAAAACATTTAATTACTCACTACCAATACGTGGCATGAAATAAGTAACAAAACAAGCATAGCAACTCTACTATAGGAAACGTCCGCTAAAAGTAAATCATATTGCGTGATTAGAACGACATATCTACTAGAATTCCTTCCATACTGTTACACACTTTAGATGAATAAAACACTGTGAGATATATCAACTAGGCTTTATACGCCTTTATCCCTAACGGGCAAGGCAGAGCATAAACGACCTAAACAAGGTCGTTCCGCCACGTCTGACAAAGCTTTAAGGGTTACTAATTAGATTTTCACAAAAACATTGTCAGTCGTGGCGAGCCTTTGTTTAGGTCGTATACGCTCTGCCATTAGGGATAAAGTCGTGATTACATGTATGATTATATGTAACATTCACTCCAAAGTGATAAACACAGTCAAATTCTATTCTTTTGCTCGATTATGATTATTCTATAAAATTATTACCGCAAGTAATGCTTGCCAGCGGTGACCTGGATTTTTTTACCAAATTTGCATGGACTAGTTGTTGTATATTTAGGCCTGTTCAGTGTGCAGCGTAAAGTATGTGCCTTGCACACATTGCATGCTTCGGTGCATGTCCAGCACGTGCAAGGAAAAATGCAATCGAATTCTTTGAATACATTTTATTTTACGTTCGTTCTACGTTATCTAATGTTGATTGGTGCAAGAAGTAAGAAAAATGATGTGGCTGATAAGACAGACTGAAAGCCACCAAAAGCTAAGTTATCTATGTGTAGGTGTTTGTCATTCAAGCTATAGAACCTAAAAATCATGATTAAAAATGTATACCTTGCCCACTGACTGATCGAAGTAGGTATTTATTTTGCTAACAGTTAAGAAATAACTTTATCTTTAAGAATTTGATAGAAGTAACACTATCCTATCCACAGGATATCTATAATTTCTTAACATCAAACAAACTGACATATAAACAATATTTTCCTGCTGACCAAACGTTTACTCGTTACCTAAACGTAACAATCACGTAATACGGGCAAAAAGTGCCATTTCATACTGAAATTTAAAAATGGCGGACACTTTTCTTCGCCGTAACGTATTATGAAGTAATATAGACACGACAAAGTAGTGGATTTGTTGAAGTGAATGTGCAAAAAGTAGATACGTGAAAATTCACACTGAGTGTATTAATTTTTTGAAAGCTTTTGATTCCATGTTTATATACTAGTTTGTTTTAATTATATAAAGTGTTTGAGTTAAACAAAAACTGCTACAAAAGATCACTTCAAAAATAGGTGTTAAAAACATAGAGGAATTCAAATTCATATTTATTTATTGCATGTCACTTAAATATAAAGGTGTTACAATGGTAGGTAGATAGTATGTAACACCCTGCAAGGGCACAGTAACTAAAAAAGCTGAAAAGGCCCTTATATTTAATTATTTTACATTGTTTCATATAGTCATTGCATTATTAATGGGAATGGGAAAATACATGTATGTATGAAAAATCTTTACAGATATAAAAATAAATGGTTAGCAATAATTTATCCACAATGATACCTATTGACAAATTCTTTTCTGAAAATGTCATGACATAGTTTCAATAACACGAAGCTGGCGAACACTTTGCAAATCACGAGGCAGATCAAACGATTCAGCAAGGAAATTACATTCTATCAAATGTGTAGTAGAATAGTCTTCTTGTGGCAAATTAACCAGAAGATTAGAACTAGGTACAGGCACAGAGTAACTATAATACTACGTACAAGTACAGGTTTGATAGACGTCAGCAATTTCAAAATTTCGCGACATCTTGCGACCTGTATGCGTAAAGGGCATCAAGAGGCTCGAGGGGCCTGCCCTTAGCCCCTCTGCGACCAGCTTAGACCCAGGCCTATCATTATACGTTACCAAAGAAAATATAATATTAAATAAGCGCATTCTTTAATTGGTAAGCATTTTATAGACCACACAGGTCAGGCCTTTAAGGATTGCGTACTCATATGCGGGACATCTTTCGACCTGTCTGCGATGGTAAAGGGCATCAAGAGGCTCGAAGGGCTTGCCCTTTGCCCCTCTGCGACCGGCTTGGACCCGAGCCCGTCTGTACACATTACCTAACTTGTATGCGATATGGGCTTGTTATATGGGGCTGTAACTTCGATTTATGTTGATGATGCAGTGACATTCGGGATAATGTGTAAATCATGCAATTAAGTGTTTATATTAAACAGCTGAGTTTACTTCGGAAGGTTTTATCATAATCAAGTTTAGCTAAGATTTTTAGTTAGTTCAGCTAAGGGATTTGAGGGTTTCTGTATATTGCAATATGGGCTGACAACCTGTCACTACAGCAATATACCTACAAATCTATCTTAAATAACCCACAAAACTTTGTCAGACGTGGCGAAACAACCTTTGTTTAGGTCGTTTACGCTCTGCCTACCCCATTAGGGATAAAGGCGTGATTATATATATATATATATATATGCAAGTTTTATGCCCATGTGGAGTGGGTATGGCATTAATAACATAATTAAAACCATTCTCAACTTGTGTGACATATTTTGAGGCGTACTTCAGATTGAATTACCGCTCCTTTGGTTTCGCTATCAGCTTTTACAGTGTCTTGAGAAGAGAAGGCAGCTGGTACAAGCTATATTTCTTATCGCACTTAGTCCGGAATATAATCATATATTTTCGTCCTAGTATTAAGATTTAGAAAGTATCCAGTCAAAACTCAACAAGACAGTTGCTAGACAGATGACCTATTCAATCGACCTGACCTTACCACACCAATAAAACAACCTTTCAAGCATTAAACCAATACGTAACACTAAGTATTAGACAAAATGTATACTTCCAAACGTCCTAATAAGCTTAATCATAAAGTAAAATATTACATAAATGTGTATGCACTATGTTATGTAACCATTGACATTTCAGCAGGGATTTTGTAATGTAGGAGCTTCCTAAAAGCGGTAGTGTATTTTGTAATACTTTCGTTGGGCTCGGAGCGTAACCTCGTAACATATGGGACATCAGTTTAAACTAGGAGGTCCTATTGATTTAAACATACATACATATAATCACGCCTTTATCCCTAATGGGGTAGGCAGAGTGCAAACGATCTAAACAAAGGGGCGTTTCGCCACGTCTGACAAAGTTTTAAGGGGTTATTTAAGATAGATTTGTAGCTATATTGTTGTAGTGACAGGTTGTCAGCGCATCCCCTAAATTACTATATAATGAAACCGTCGGGTCCCTTAGTTGGTTTTTACAGCATGGCCGGGAGGAAATGCAGCTGGCACATTCTATGTTTTTCTCTCGCTCTCAGTCCAGCATGGAAGATTTAAGAATATTAACACTGGTGTATTTCTATAACTACAGTTGGCATATTTCGACATTAGATACTTAAAACATTTATTGAAAGTTTCTTAACAGGATGTCGACTTCTTGAAATGTAACAGGCCTAGCCTAGTGTGGTTACCTTAGTAAACATTTTCTGTATCTTTTGGACTGATAATAAACTATTTTGTATAACAACATTCTTTATATAAATCTATTTTATAGAAACTCAAAAAGAAGTGAATCCTTACAAGACAACTTTGCTACTGCAACATTAAGATTATCATAATTTAAATAATTAGATCTAAGTAGTAACATAAACAATCATCCTTAAAATTTTAGCATGTAGTAACTAAAACTGTCTTCGAGGATTTCGATGTATATCGGGTGTAAGGGACAGCGTCCCGCAGACTGATAGGGGTTGCTCAGTAAATGACACTGAACAACTTCCACCAAGAACTTTTTTCAGGAACTGAAAAAAAAAAATGGCTTTTCCATACAAATTGTCCGATCGAGGTGAACATTTTGTATGGAAAAGCCATATATCTTTTTCACTTCCTGAAAAAGAAATATGGTGGAAGTTGTTCAGTATCATTGACTGAGCCACCCCTATCAGTTTGCGGGACGCTGTCCCTTACACCTGGTATAAGTATTCTCAAAAACAACTGTATATTAGTTAGTTCGTCGACCTGCGCCTGAGTCGATTTACTTATTCTTGGTATAGGACAGAATATACTCGGCTGTGCTTTGAATGCGAAGCGAAGACGATTTACTTTCTACAAGTGCCTTTAGAATATCATCATGTTAGGAGAAAAGTTTACGGACGATTTATTTCAGAGATTTAGATTTCTAACGTACTCAACGTTTAAAGGTTGCAAATTATAAAAATGAAAATGATTAGGGAAGTAGTGTTTTCTTTTCGTAACTGGGTAGAGTCGAGAAAATAATTAGAATAGCTAAAATTATCTAATACACGATAAATAGAAAAAAATATCAATTGCATGAAATGCTGTCTTCGTTTGAAAATGTACTTTTTTTGTACCTTATTCACAATTAAAGATGTAGGAATAGGAAAGAAAGGTGTAGGTCCAAATTTGGACTACAGATTAAGTACCTAAAGCTATTTGAGAACTTCTAAAAATGTATAAAATAAAACTGCTTATCTGCAAAACAAATAAATAAGAGACAATATTAGAAAAACACATGAATCACTCAATACACGAACTGTATTATTTTGACCCTTGAGTCAAAAGTGCATTGACTCTTAGACTATGCAAAAAAATATACATTAAGACTTTTTTCCTTGAGTGTACTTAACGGAACTCCCTGTACCGATATGTCATTTGTATTTCAAGTGATGCTTACTATTCGGTGAAATATTGTACGACTGTGTATAGATATGTTTTCACACCTATTGTGATATAGCTGTAATTGAATATAAGGCTTTTTTTATAAGTGTTTTCCTGTGTATGTATGTAGCTGCTTTTTAGTAAAAGATCATTGAAATTTTGGAGGTCAGATGAGGATATTGGCAGCTAGTTATTTGTGTCATTAACTTCGAGTTGCGAGTTCAACAGAGGAGTTTATTATAACCAAAATATTCAAATAATTTAGAAACGGTTAACATCTGAATAGAAAATACTGGTTCACATTAAAATATCGTGGAAAAGGGTATAATATTTTGATTATACCCTTGCCAGGAATTATAAATTCCTGTCATAGAGGTACCGTAGAGAAGGGCTTATAGGAACTGCATAAGTCCCTCTCTAATTCTGTCTACATTTTTCTCTAAGACAGGTATTTATGATTCCTGGCAGCCATTTTATTTTATACACTTTTACAAATATATACCATTTTAAACAAAGGTATAGTTACAGAGTACCTCATCAACTGTTATTTTGCTCCGGAAGTCAAAATGGGAAACTTGAAAATAACAGTTCAACGATATTCAAATAAAGTGAAGTGTTTATTTACGAAGTTGCAGGAGATATATTTAACCTCAGAGCAATGATCTTTAAAGATCACTTTCATTATATATTAACTGTTTATTATTTAAACTGACTCTGTTTATTCCTTTGTAACCCCGTCAGAACTCATTCGCTGAACATTTCCTGATGAAATTTTACATAATGAAAGAGGCATTTTACCACTGAAAGGCCACCTTGATGCATGAAAAGGCGCAGAGCAGATTGTTTAATAAACTATAATTAAATACCTAATTGTTAATTAAGAAATTTGTCAAAAGTCAGCGCATAAATGTAAAACTATATTTCAGGTTATAAGTCAGGGTCGAAAACCAGTTTATTTGGCCATCTTTTTTAAATTACTTGATTAACCCTTAGGCTGTGGTTGCATCTTTGGCATTTCCGTAAGATAATTATTATTGGCCTTTTTATTATGTTAAAACTAAATAAATCTTGACAAATTGGTTTCGGTTTAAATTAAGACTGACCGATTAATCAGTGGGTTTTATAATTTACATATTAATTATATAGGTTGGCAGGTAGGTATATGGTTAGGTATGCACGTTCGCATTCTTGTGCAAGGTTGACATATTACTGTACCCACTTTGCTTTTTTGTCATAATACCGGGTGTAAGGGACAGCGTCCCGCAAACTGAATGGGTTTGCTCAGTCCACGATATTGAATAACATTCACCAGGAAATTCTTTCAGGATATGAAAAAAAAAATACTTTCCCATACAAAATGACCACCTCCATCAGACAGTTTATATGGTAAAGCATTTTTTTTTATTTTCCTGATAGAATTTCCTGGTGATAGTTGTTCAGTTGACTGAGGAACCCCTATCAGTTTCAGGGACGCTGTCCCTTACACCATGTATAGGGTGTTGCAGGATGAAGTGTAGAAGATGGATCGGATTACAAAAAAATAAAAATTGTTCATGCAAACATTCAAACACGAACAAAATATTAAGATCAAATTCAGTACATTTTAATCAAAAGGTAGAATTTCATGTTGCAGTTACACACAAAGAGAGAACGCCAATAGGTGCCATTTTAAACATTTCACGAACTCCAACGAAACTTATAAACACAAGACAAAAACATTTTCATTCCTCCAAAACTTCAACATCAACAGACACAAACAACAATGCAACACACACCACAAACAAGTTGCCAAGTCTCAATCAAAACCAATTAGAGGTTATCTAACTTGCCTAGTATCACGATATGCGGCACAAGATCAGCAACTAGAGTATTATAAAAAAAAACATTGGCCACAATTCGGCGTAAACAAGAGTTTACTAAAATAAAAAATACCTGTTATTTTCCGTCTTGAGTAAACAGAAAAGAATGACAGTATAGATTATACATACATGCATATAATCACACCTTTGTCCCTAATGGGGTAGGCAGAGCGTTAACGACATAAAAAAGGCCTTTCCGCCACGTCTGACAAAGTTTTGAGGGTAAGATAGATTTGTTTGTTTGATATTGCTTTAGTGACAGGTTGTCAGCCTCTCGCCTAAATTTTAATATGCAGAAACCCTCGGATCCCTTAGCTGGTTTGTACAGCATGCCCGGGAGGAAATGCAGTTGGCACATTCTATGTTTTTCACTCGCTCCCAGGCCAGCATGGAGTATAGAGTATAGACAGACTTATTATTATTCTGTCAGTCTGTGGATAGTTATTATTATTATCAGCCTGAAATGTCTCATGCGGACAGTTACGTCATGTTAAATAGTCATAATTATGAACGTTTTTCGACAATAACATTTTTAAATGAGTTCTATATCACAGGATTAGGTATAATAAGTTTGTCTACACTGCCATTGTTTTCTATTCGCTCAAGACGAAAAATGACAGGTATGGTTTTATTTTAGTAAAATCTTTTTGACGTATACTTCCATGCTGGACTGGGAGCGAGAGAAAAACATAGAATGTGCCAGCTGCATTTCTTCCCGAGCATGCTGTAAAAACCAGCTAAGGGATCCGAGGGTTTCTGTATATTGCAATTTAGGCGATAGGCTGACAACCTGTCACTACAGTAATATGTCTGCAAATCTATCTTAAATAACCCTCAGACTTTGTCAGATGTGGCGAAACGACCTTTGTTTAGGTCGTTTACGCTCCGCCTACCCCATTAGGGATAAAGGCGTGATTATATGTACGTATGTATGTATCTTGTTGACGCCGAATCGTGGCCATTATAATATAACATTACACAACATTGAAACGCACTCATACCGCGCCCCAGTTTTCACAAGTCACGACAAACTTGACCATTCAAAAGGGAACTCTATAGTTTAAGATTAAACACGAAATTGCATTGAAATTCCGCGAATGCAATGTTACTGTAATGTCAATTTTTGACCCAGAAATTTAAATTTTATTATACAATATGATTATTGGAACTGCTGCATGGAAACGTATAAAAATATGTTATTGAAAGTATATATGTTCCATATCTTATCAGTTATTTTACGATATAACTTAAACTTGCTGGATCAAAACATAACTATACTTGAAGAAGATAAACTATGATTAAATAGTGAATCTTTGTATGTATTTCATTTTGTAGTTTTATCGGTGAAAAGATGGCGAGACGATCTTGACGCCTATCTGAAAGATTGGACTGAAGTTGCATTGGACCGTGAAGACCGCGGGGGAGGCCTTTGCGCAGCAGTGGGATCTAGTAGGCTAGCTATGATAATCGGTCTCTTTTTCAACAGTTTCAAAAGAAGATAGGTTGTGGTATAAATAGATGGTGATTGGTGGGATTCTATTTTATGTGTCATTCTCTGCCATGCTGGCCTGGGAGCGAGAGAAAAACATTGAATGTGCCAGCTGCATTTCCTCCCGGGCATGCTGTAAAACCAGCTAAGGGATCCGAGGGTTTTAGTTTATTGTAATTTAGGCGATGGGCTGACAACCTGTCACTACAGCAATATACCTACAAATCTATCTTAAAATAATCCTCAAAACTTTGTCAGACGTGGCTGGACGACCTTTGCTTAATATATATGTGTGTGTATGTATATATTTTCAACTTCTTGAAATTTTAGATATTTGCTGTAGTACCTAACCCTTCTATATTTTCATTTCTAATGTTAATGATTTTGTTACAGGTAAGCACCGTCAACCATACAGTATCTTATTACATAGCGGTAATTTACTTTAAACAACATACATACAATATATACTTACCTACCTATACGTCATATGTGTTACTAGCCTAAATATAGGTATCAAAGCCCTCCGGTGTCTGTACTGGCTTAATGTAAGCGGGTGAAACATTCTATGTTTTTTCGATTCCGGTCTAGCATGAAAGTTTACAAACTTGTTACTTATACCTCTGACAAAAGCGTTTTCAATTCGCAAAAAACGTAATTAGTTAAAAAAATACACACAATATAATTAAAATCAAATTATTTCTCAAGCAGCAATAATAATTTTGCACAATTCTGCGCACAATGGACAGACAGACAAGACTTTCTTTATGGCCGTTCCTTTATATTAGCAATTGTTTGTTACATAACCCGCGCTGAAAGTCGCGGTTTGCGTCCCTAGTCTAGCCATACGGTTATTAAGGCTTGTCCACCTATTAGAAATTATGCAATGAATGCTGTAAACTAATAAATTAAAACATACACATAGATATATAAGCAGTGGTGGTTGTGAGCCCGATGGTGTAGTGGATAGGGCCACTGCCTCCTGAGTGGGAGGTCGTGGTTCGAATCCACCACCACGTACCAATGTGTTTTTCGGTTTTCGAATTTCATATGTACGTTTATTCGGCGCTTTTGTCGTGCTTCGAAAGGCACGTTACGCCGTTGCTCCCGGTTAATATTGTTTAACACCGTAGATATTAGTCGTTAAGCCATGTCAGAGGCCAGTGCTAAGAATTGGCGGCTTGAAAACTCTAACCTAATCTAGGATTGGGTCTGGTTTCCCTTCTGGGTTGCGGAGGTCAGATGGCAGTCGGTCTGTGTAAAAACCAGTACCCTCGATCAATCACCTAGATTAGGTAGCCGACCCCGTGAGATACGGGATAATGATAGGGAGATGATGGCTTATATAGTAGTGGCAAAGGGTGCAATTTTATCGAGGGAAAGCCAAAGCAAAAAAAGAACATTCTAGTCTTTATAGTTTCGACGTAATTCCGGATTTGGAGGAGGTGGAATTCTTGAAAGGGAAGCTGACGGGAATTAGCTTGTATGGACCCTTCGCCACTGATACCTGGTATGACGCCTTAGCGATTACGATGTAGGCAGAAGTTCAACGGCATACTGTCAATAAGTACCTACACAATTAAAAGTACACAACAAGTTTTGCGTGTCTCTTAGGTGTCTGTCTTTGATATATTTTTATTTTTTATCGAGTTACAACCTAAATAATGATAGTTTCCATGTTCCATGTTTTAATATTATAAGTCTGTACTGTAAATTCTAATTGACTCAACATTGTGTGCGCCTGGTTTTTAAACTGTAAGCCATATGTGTAGTGTTTAATAAAAGAATTTAATGAATTGAATATTAATTTAAATCTATGCAAACGAATTACTACTCTACAGGCCCAGTTTATACATACATATAATCACGCTTTTATCCCTAATGGGGTAGGCAGAGCGTAAATGACTTAAACAAAGGTCCTTCCGCCACGTCTGACACAATTTAGAGGGTTATATAAGATAAGATACTGATTTAGTGACAGATTGTTATCCCATCGCCTAAATTACAATATACTGAACCCTCGGATCCCTTAACTGGATTTTACAGCTTGCCCAGGAGGAAATCCAGCTGGCACATTCTATGTGTTTCTGTCGCTCCCAGGCCAGTATAATTAATATGGTTTATATAGTTCCCAAAACAGATGCTTCGGAAGTACCTATACATACAATACTTTTGTGTTTTCAACTTAGTTGACGAATTTCTATATGTGATACATATCTTCATGATAGACATCGGTGTTCTCGCACCTTTACTCTTACGTATCTAGTTCGTAAATGGCCAGACGACGATCACGTCCGTAATAAGTTTACGTGATTTCACAGTTTTTATACGTAGCAAAAACTACCGCCTGCAGCGCGATATCATTCGTCATAATATAATACTAAATTGCATTTGTATTACACGTTTTAAACGTAAACAGACAAAAAAGTGCTAATGTAAAAAAAAATACACAAATTGAATTGAACGATCTCTAAATTCAATATCATAAAATTCTATTGTGTAACCAGAAAAACAGACTACAGTGAACGTGGTAAAAAAGGGAAATACACTGCCAAAATGGCCGCCAATATTTTTTTTATAGTTCTCCCTACATGCAATACCCTAGTGCACGTTTGTTAAATGCCTTGACGTAGTTGTACTACTGAACAAGTTTTTTCTTCATTAAAGGTTACCATATTCATGAAGCATAATACAGTTATATTCACAGGAAAAAACACTACGGCCCAAACTGATCATTCTCTGGATTACTTTCCGGGAAACAAAAATCTCTAAACATAGATCACTTTTGAAGCAAAAGTCCTGAACAATCCAGATAAAGATAGACTGATATTATTTAAGTAAATATAAGTAGCGTGAAAGGCCTTATTGCTTTTCAGGGATGAATGTCACGAGCATTAATCCGAAATGCACCGGTTCTTTGTTGAGCACTGTTTCGTCTTCATTTCGACTCATCAGATGCAGAACCGACCGCATAACAGTTGGTTTGCTAGTACTTTTCTCTTGTGAGCTTAGGCTCGTATTTATGAAGCGATATCAAACTTGAGAGCAATATTAAGTTTGGATTTGACAGGCCAGTTTGTGTTGAAATTACATTTCTGATACGAACTCAAACTCGCTGTCACTCACGAGAGCTGTTTACAAATACGGTCCTTAGCTTGTTTGGATCGGTAGCAAATATACGTAATTAGGTACTGCATATATGTATTTATTTTAGTGATTTTAAAGTATTTAAAAACAGTTTATTTGCTTCTACTATATAAAAGACATCAACGTCACCAAACAATTTAAAATAAACTTCACTGAATACCAAAATTATAAATTAGTTTCATTATAATTACAAATTTAATAGCCGTTTGACCTAAAATTTATGATTACTTGATATTTCACAAAATTTGCGAATTTCTAAGTTCACGGTCAGTTACTGCGTTAAATACTTTTAATTGCAAGTTAAAAATAACTAGTTTCAACATTTGACAGTTTAATTACCTAAAAGTGTAGTAAATTGTAAAATTAAAACTATGGTGGTTGGTTACGCACTGAAAATGATTATTGCTTCATTCTTTGAGATAAAGTAAAAAATAAATACGACAGCATTTTATATTGTTGTCTGTTTTTGTAATATGAATTAAATTTACTCCTATGCTAGATTAGGAACTATAACAAATATATAGAATGTAACAGCTGCAAAACCAGAAGAGGTTCCATGTACTACAACCTAGGAACATGCAAATTAATAACCAAACTACAGCAATACAAAATCCTATACTACTTCAAATGCCCCTTTTTGACGTTCTGTTTTCCCTGCAAGGGATATAGTCATAATTGTAGGTCTAAAATGTAAACTAATTAATAATATGTCTATGCCTTTGTAATTTCCGCCATACGATTAAATAAAGGAATGTCTAAAATGTGAATACAATCGAATTGACTAGTGACCTACTCAATAAATAAAATAGGTTAAACACTAGTTACTAGTCAGCTTATTCAAAATCAGCTTCAACCTATCAATCTTATATACAAGTATTAGCATTATTTAGCATTCCACATTTTCGGTAACGCACTCATTGAACCGGTTACTTTGTAACAGTAACGTAACCCGGGATTGGGTAACGGTCAGTGCATTACGGGAGACGCCCGAATCGCGGGTAGCGGCTTCGATACGCTCCGCTCAATGTGTTACGTATGTTACAACATGCGATTTAGTTTTTTTGCTCTAAAATTGTGTTAAAGTGGGATGCTAATTTGTAATGTTTTTTGATACAGTTTTTTTCGTTTTCAACCTTATGTATTCTTGAATTGGAACAATAAATAGTATACTGATAAAATAATATTGTACATTTTAAATTGATCGATCATAACTAAGCATTAGATAATAATTTAGGTACTTTAATTTAAATTAAATCTAAAGTGAAAGTGGAACAGACACATTTTCCTAGACACCTTCGCAATTACCAAGTATTGGCATGAAATTAAATTGACTAATAGGAAACTTGTTTTCAAATAATCACGACACAATTGCCAGCTTTATGCTCGCATTCTACTTAATTATAAACATAATAAGTGTCTGGTGAAAATTACGCAGCATCAAAACATAAAGTAACATTACATCATAAATCATAATATACATATTGAGGCTAGATCGTGGGTGATGGTGTTTCGTGACCGTGCAGAAAGTAATAGGCCGAAATGTGATAGAACTCTTTACGTCACGTGATATGTAACAATGTGTTTTATTCTGTTTATTCTGATTATGATATGATGTAATTAATGAGTCATACTTATTCAGTAGAGAGTAGAACGTAAAATCTGTTCAATTGCAGACCAACCAAAAACAGAATAAAAATATGTTTCTAGTTTCGTTAGGACATTACTGGATACAACATAAACTCTCATCCAAGGCTTGAAAACATGGCGAAAGAAAGGTTTCTATACCTAGGCTGTTTATCAAGCTGGTATAGTTTTCATTTTTAAGGGTGTAGTTTTTAGCATATCGGCTCTTAAGGTGACGATACTAGCCAAGTGGCGCCCCCATTACTAAAAAAAAACACAATTCACTAAAAACGCAGTGAATCGAAAAACCGGTCAAACAGACTCAAGTTATAGTAATTAAGATAATTTAGAATCTTATAAATTAGCGTTGAAGAGACAAATTAAGGTAACGATAACATTATAAATTAGCGATTCATAGTTCGTTGTAGTAACAGGAAGAAATATTGCGATAGCGGCGAATGGCTTAATAATAATGACTCCATGATAAATAATAAAAAATATAATAATATTCAAAACTAATCAATCAATACAAAGTACTATTATTTATCTGCAAGTAAACAATCGTGTCCATAATCATTGCCCAACACATGACTTTTACCAGTTCAAAGGTTGTGCCAGTAATAACTATAATCTCTGTGTAATAGTTGCCACATAGTTGTACAGTACCTTTATCTCTGTATTATTTTATGGCTTTTGTATTTGGTCCTCTATTGAAAATCGTATGTGTGAAGATTAGGCACACGTTATGAAGTGCAGACTATGCCGTCATTTTAAGATTTTTCGTCTCTTCTGTCGATGGCAAAGTTTGTTTATTTATTGGACCTGTTTACACCATAATACATCCGGCCTAAAGGCAGGAAGTTGCTACACGCAATCTACACCCTTTAATGCAAATGGCAACTGCCTAAGGGCGCCCACTACGGCTCGAACCTCGGCTTATGGCGTTGCCTTGGGAATTCCTTATCGGAGAGAATCTACCCGGATCGTGCCGGTATCGCCCAAAGTGGGGAGCAAAGGAGGGACCTACGCGACCCCGCCGGCGGGGTGCGCGGTTGCTGGAAGAGCTTGAGTTGAGTGTGGCTCGACTTGCGTTGGCAGCATTAATTGCATGAGTAATTGGGTCTTCGCCGTCGGTAAGGACATGCCTAGGTCTTCGCTTGGAACGTGTCGTATTTAGATAGATTAGGGGGATGTTTTTAACCGATATTAAAGTCATTTATATACCCTCATTCACATGGCAAAATCTTATATTATATATCTCAAGATGATAAACACTGTAGGTATGGAGTTCGTAGAATATATGTAATAAAGTTTATTCAATAGTACGTACATAATATTGGTATAGTTCTATGGACACATTGACGATTAAAACTTTGATCAATGCATGAAAACAAACCAGATAGATCAATCAGATACTTAGTAAATTAATTTATTGACGAAATGCGAATATAATCATTACGTAACGACGAATCATGAACGCTATTTACTCATTAAGGAAATTGCTTAAATGAAGGTTTTAGAGAAAAAAATATTATACATTCGGAGTGTAAGGGGCAGCGTCCCGCAAACTGATAGGGATTGCTCAGTCAACGGAACTGAACAACTATCAGCAGGTATTTTTTCAGGGCGTGAAAAAATAATGGTTTTCCATACAAATTGTCTAATCGAGTTGGTCATTTTGTATGGGAAGTTATTTTTTTTTTCATCTACTGACAGAAATTCCTGGTGATAGTTGTTCAGTTTCGTTGACTGAGTAACCCCTATCAGTTTGCGGGACGCCTTCCCCTACACCCGGTATAGCTGGAAAACTATACGTATTAATAAAAGGTCACACATAGACTTTTCTTCCATGCTGGCCTGGGAGCGACAGAAAAACATAAAATGTGCCAGCTGCATTTCCTCCCGGGCATGCTGTAAAAACCAGATAAGAGATCCAAGGGTTTCAGTATATTGTAATTTAGGCGATGGGCTGACAACCTGTCATTACAGCAATTTACCTACAAATCTATCTCAAAACTTTGTTAGACGTGGCGGAACGGCCTTTGTTTAGGTCGTTTACGCTCTGCCTACCCTATTAAAGGCGTGATTATATGTATGTATGTATGCACACATAGACTTCAGATATGCAAGATTTTAAATGCTATCGAGTTTCTATTATTATTTCTAAGGTTCTATCCCCATCATTCCCATTATAAATATGATACTGATCATCTCCTTTCAATCATTCCTTCCTCTCTTTACCTTTACCTATCTCAAGCATCAATCACTTTCATTTTTCAACCCATACCATTCTCCCATAGTGATATCCTCATCACGAAACCACCGGAACTTATATCGATTTGCAGTGGCATGCCAAGACTGTCAAGTGCTGCCATCTTGGCTGCCAAGCTGCCAAGTGGATCGATAAATAAATGCAATGGCACCAGCCAGAGGTTTCTCCATCGTTGCCGCTATCTGGCTGCTTTGGTTGCAACGAATAGTACCTCTAGCTATAGTAGTGCTGGAAGAAGCATGACGAATTTTGTTGGGTTGACTTAAGATATACCTATTTTAACACTAAACAATAAACAAGTGGTATTTATAATTAAAACTGATCGGCTTACTTATTTCGACTGTCGAAGGTTGCATTTGGGGCCCCCAACTCCACTCCACTCTACCGCCCGGTGGAGTGTGATTTTCTTCTCTCTTGATTAAGATCCTCGTATAAGATCGAAACTTCGAGGGCTAACCCTGCTTTCAATACAAACAAGTAAGCCGATCAGTTTTCATTGTAAGACATAGCTAGATCAGCATAATGCTATCGCAAGGTCGTGAGTTCGAATCCCTTCAGAGTGAAAATTTTCATATGTATATTTAGAGGTTTTAAAGCATTTTAACATTTAAGTGTCACATTTTTTATAAAAAGAATCTTCTTTTAATGTTACAAAATATTTTTTTTCTAATAAATACTATTTTTCGTTACAGGTAAGCGCCTTTAAACAACAAATATCCTTTCTGACTACTAGAAGGTAAAATGAATATAACTTATATAACTGATTACAGAACTCTAATGTACCGAACTTCCACTTCCCACGTACATTTTTCTGAACGGCAACATCCTCAAAACATTTTTTTATGTGCTCTAAACTTAGCTATTTTCTATCGAATTCATACTAAGCTCTATAAAACTACTATCTCTCAAAATAACTTTTGTTTTTACCCAATAAGGAACCTCGTAGGCCGCACAGCATTGCGTAGGCGCAATCAGAAGCGAATGAAACCGTATCGATTAGCATATTTAATCGATGGTTAATCGATAAGAATCGAATAATAATCGATGTTTAGTAACAAAACAGGCCCGTGTGTGCGAAAACAATCGATTAATTTGCATAAATATAGCTAGTAGTCAATTTTGGAAATAAAAGTTGCATAAAGGATTTATTTGCAAAAGCATTGTAATTTTAGAAAGTGTTTTATATACTTAAAATACACAATACAATAAAATTTTACTAAATATGGCAGTATTTATGCCGATTACAATAAATGTTTAGTAAATTTTACTCTTTTATGGATTACTTTAACAATAAAATAAAATTACATAACACGAGTAATATCGTAAATGAACAATAACAAGCACAGTAAATTCTTAAATCAACAATCATAAAAATATTTTCCAGTAAAAGTTAATAAAAAAGAGTTTAAAAACAATCTCTTCCATTGGCTTGATCTCTCCGATCTAACCTGCACACTTCCTACACTCACACATGCAAACCTGCGCGCGCGCAGACGCAGACTTACCGTGCCGACGACTGCCGCCATCTGCATCCATTGCCACATAACTCTAGCTTATTTAACACTAGACAGAGACAATTTTCATTCACCAAATAAAAAATAAGGGCTTGTTTAGATGATGAACTTTGTTTAGGGAACATAGGTCTAAATAAAAAGAAATGCCTCTTCTAAAGAATCGTGGTCTTATACAAAACGACTCGTATGGAACTCTCACGACTCGAACGGATGACCGAACGCCTTTTGAAGGGAAGTCCACAGTATTTTTCATATTCAATCTATGTTCTGTCAAAGAAAGACAAAGTTATTCAGTTTCATTGTGTAATCTAAACAAACCCATTTTTATGAATAAATCGTTACTTCTTCTTATCGTATCGATCCTAATGGCTTAAATTAGTTTCGACCAGTACTCTGCCAAACATCGTTACTATATCTAGTTTATTAAAGCACAACAGAACACAAACAGTAGTGGATGCTAAAGTTGAAATATGGTTGTAAGGTATCAGATGTGAGTACAACCACGTTCACTTTCGATTGACTGAACTCAGCTGAGGTTAATTGTGTATATATAGCGCGTGTGTTAATATAAGTACATTAAACTTGAAATAATAATGTAGTGTAAATACATAGTTTGGGGTTTCGTGTGATTGGTTATTTACTTTTGGGATTTCGGCTGAAAAATATACATACATAAATGTAATCACGCCTTTATCCCTAATGGGGTAGGCAGAGCGTAAAAGACCTAAACAAAGGTCGTTCCGCCACGTCTGGCAAAGTTTTGAGGGTTATTTAAGATAGATTTGTAAGTATATTGCTGTAGTGACAGGTTTTCAGCCCATCAAATAAATTACAATATACTCAAACCCTCGGATCCCTTAGCTGGTTTTTACAGCATGCCCGGGAGGAAATACAGCTGGCACATTCTATGTTTTTCTCTCGTTCCCAGGCCAGCATGGAAGAAAACTATACATTTGTATATCTATATCCACGTTGGTATCTATAACATCTACAGATTTGGTTTTATATGCTCTCTGTGTCTTTTTTCTTAACGATATAGCCAGTGGGCTGGACTGCAAAGTCTCTTCACGTCCCACATGTAATTAATGTAATCTTATACAATACTTATTAGCACTAACGAGGGCTCAAATGCAGATTCAAAAGCAAGTAAATTAATGAAATAGTTAGCAATGGATATTATTAATCACTTTTCTCATTATTTAATATTGAGAAACTTTGATAGAGCTTGGGTGATATCTCTACATACTAGATGATGGCATGATAATAATATAATTTCTTGTTTCATATAATTAACTATCTGTTTTTTGCCTTAAGTGTTTCGGCAAAATTAAGTAGTTTCGATGTAGCGACATTCGTGTAAGCGTGATTCATATTTCCGTTATTATGGCAAGGAAATTTTCGTGGCTGTGTCCGTGGTGGCAATAGATTTGGGATAAAAATAGATAGCTAGAATTTTACATATATAGATCCTAAGATAATTAAACTACTACAAATATTCTTCCATGCTGGACTGGGAGCGAGAGAAAAACATAGAATGTGCCAGCTGCGTTTCCTCCCGGTCATGCTATAAAAACCAGCTTAGGGATCCGAGGGTTTCAGTATATTGCAATTTAGGCGATGGGCTGACAACCTGCAATATACATACAAATCTATCTTAAATAACCCTGAAAACTTTGTCAGACGTGGCGGAACGACCTTTGTTTAGATCGTTTACGCTCTGCCATTAGGGATAAAGGCGTGATTATATGTATGTATGTACAAGATAGAGACAGAGAGAACTGGCAAGAAAGAGGACGACCAAGTAGAAGAAGGGAGGATGAAATAAGACTGACAGTGGGACCACTGTGGACCAGAATAGCTAAAGACAGGACAGCATGGAAAAGGTTGGAGGAGGCCTTTGTCGAAAGACGTTGAAAACACATGACGGAACTAAACAAACATTATATAAATAAAAGTTACAAGTGAATGAATTATTAATTATTATGACATTAAAATAAAAATTGTAACATTAATTATACAGGACGATAATCTATGTAAAAAATTGAAATTAACAATATTATCATGTAATATAATTAAATAGTTTTTTTTGTAAATGAAATTTAATGGACTGAAGTAATCAAATATAGGCAATTTTTATTTTTATTTAAATTTATGTACAAGATATCAAACACAGCTACTTCCACAAATAAAGTAACGTATTTTCTTTACGCGTTTCCGGCCCCAGCTTGCTTAACATTCACAACTAGACAGGTCAGGTTATGATAAGTCTTACTACGTCCACTACAAGCTCGACGACTCAACTCGCCATTTTGCCACATGCGGATAACTTTCCTTTAGCCTTGATGTGATCTTGGCGGGATGTTGATGAAGGCGTGTCCCAGGTCTTTTTATAGTGGAAAGAAGTGAGGAGTATCTTGAGGCTGGAAGAATATGAAGAAGAGTCAATTTACGAGGATTGATTCGATTGGAACATGGTTCCATACTTATTATGTTTTGCGGCAAATACACTGATTTCTACAGTATACTCCATTTTTTATCGATACCAACTTGTTTTTAACCTGTTTTTCTTTACAACTTAAAGAAAGTCATCCGTAAACCATATGTTTGTGACAAACTTATCGTCTTTGGTTCCGAAATTTGAACCACTGCTAAGTTGCGAAGAAAATGCACTTTGTGGTCCGCAAAATACTTTAATATCGATGACTCAACGTTAAAAATACGAACTATCGGTACTTATTTTGCTAAAAACGAGTACTTATTTTCAAATCAACACTTGACTGTTTGAGTACTTCTCAAGTATATTTGGGCTAATCTCCACACACTATGCAAAAACAGTAAAGCCGACACTCTACCAGCATACTTCTTGTGCAAAAACAAGTTGATTACAAGTTGGTTAAGAAATTTCATCCACCTACAGGTTGCTAGCAGGATAAAGAAAATTGAGATTTTAAAATTAACTTCTCAGCAAGTTCATATCCCATCGATATAGTCAGTGCTTCAACGGACTTATATAAGTCAACTGCCTCCGTGGCCTAGCGGTCTGAGCCATAGGCTCTCGACCCGGAGGTCCCGGGTTCGATTCCCGGCGGGGGACAATGACTTTGTGTTGTTGTTTCTAGTTTGGTTAGGACATCGCAGGCTGATCACCTGATTGTCCGAAAAGTAAGATGATCCATGCTGTCGGATGGGCATGTAAATAGTCGGTCCGGCGCCTTATTTCTGTCTGGTCATGTCAGTCAATCTGTACCATCGGAATAAGAGATTGAAGGAATAGAGAGTGCACCTGTGTGTAGCGCAAACACTTGGGCACTAAAAACAAGTCCTGCGCAGTTGTCTGATCTCCAAAAGATTGGCCGCCATCACCGAAAATCGGTAAGAGGACTATTATTATAAGTCATTTCACCGCGTTCGAAGATTTGTAAATCTTTACTCCATTCCAAAATTGTCGCCGTACAAAATCGGCGTTTTAGTATGGCGGAAATAATCTCTTAAAAACGAATAAGGTATAAATTCAGATATACAGATACTAATTTCTACTCTTGGATTTGCATATTTTTATCAAACAATGGGTCTGTTTATTGAACTAAACTTAAATAACAGATGGCTTGGCTACCAGCTCAAATATGATTGCAATCTCCTAATTGATTACAAGCTACCTCTAACCTTTTCGTAGTCACACCTCGAGTGTGTCAATGTGGCAACATGAATAAGCACTGGACTCGCTTGTATTCGATAGCTGGTAAGTAAAGTGACGAACGAAGCGGTATTAAGTAAAAAAATACTTAGAAACATCGATTCTTAGGCGAAGCACACATTGAGCTCCGCGCTACGTCGCGCAGTTTGAACCACGGAGCAGTTTGCTTAAACAATGGAACATACACAATATCTGCGCTACCCGAAGTAGCGCGTAGCCCAATGTGTGCTTTGCCTTAAACATCTTGAAGCCTTACTAATTTGGTAGATCACAATATGCCCGATCTGTTTTTGATGGGTTATCCATGAGTTTCATGACTTTTCGGACGCCCTGAAGCCACCAAACGCGAAAGCCCTAGTAAAAACGTAGGTACAAGCCAATTTCCCGTGTCCCGCTCTATCGGTCTGACTCCATGACTAAGGGTCGTATTTATGAAGCGATCTCAAGATTTAGAGCAATATTTGAGGATTCGAAAGGTCATATTGTACTGAAATGACATTTCTGATACGAACTCAAACTAGCTGTCAATCTCAAGTGATGTTTACCAATACGGGCCTCAGTCGTACAAAAGATGGTCACCAGGCCTTCAAGCGACCTTTAACATTTCCTTGCCGTCAGACCACAGACTAAATAACGTCACACCTCGAAAGTGTCAATGTGGCAACATGAATTAACACTGGACCGTAATGAGTGCTTGTGTGTTTGTCTGTTTCAAAACAGTCTATCGACTCAGTTTGTGCAGCCAGTTGTTGCTTAATTTCTAATGCCTAGCCCAGAATAACTGTATATTAACCCTAGTGTGAAATCACCTTTATTACTAACTAAATAATTTTGCCCAAAATAACGTCTACTAACAAAAGCGGTAGGCAAAGCGTATATGGCTTAATAGTAAATCTATTACCTAATATCGTCATATTGAAAACACTGTACATACATACATAAAATCACGCCTTTATCCTTGATGGGGTAGGCAGAGCGAAAACGACCCAAAGATCATTCCGCCACGTCTGACTACTTTTGAGGGTTATTTCAGATCATTATATATATTGCTGTAGTGACATACCCATCGCCTAAATTATAATACACTTAAACCCTCAAATCCCTTAACTGATTTTAACAGCATGCCCGGGAAGAAATGCAGCTGGCACATTCTATGTTTTTCTACCGCTCCCAGTCCAGCATGGAAGTAAAAACATTGTAATAGGACTGTTATTGGTTTGGATAGTACAATATATTAAACTAATATATTAATTAAATCGCAATTAAACTAAATGTTGCTAGACGTGGGTATTCTGAAGATTTATTATCATTAATCCTACTCAGTGGTTTAATTAGTTTGGTTTAGATAATTTAGAACCCATCAAAACAGTACATTTTGTCCAAAATGTTATTGAGCAATATAAATCTCGAACGAAAATAACAAGATAATTTATTGCATTAAAATGGAGCTCGTTATTTAAGCGCTCAGAATTACTAAACTAAATATGGACTTCCCCAAATTGGAGGTATGTATTTTCTTACGCACCAAGCTTTAAATAATGCAAGATGTGTAATATTTGTAGACAATCTTCTGAATTTATTCGTTACGTGATCTTTTCTATTGATAGTGTATTTGATCTTGACTTTAGTCTTGATCAGGGACGACAGAGAGTCGACGATGGAGCGAACTCACCCAGAAGATGCCTGTTCTTTCTAATTTTGAAGAGGTTGACATTTATGACATCCGCGTGAACAAATAGGATGATGCTATTCTGTTCTATTTTTTCTGAAGCCTAGAGATATAAATATCACACATATATGGCACAGTTTATCGCAAAACAAAACGCAGGCCGACAAACGCAAGAGCAATAACTAAACGCCACAATGCGTACATAACTTCGAATACATTTCAACACGCATTCCTTTAGTACAATCGGTACACAGTGGAGTATAATAGGACATTTTCTACAGGTAATCTGTTACTATGGACCAATAAGGCAAGTGGACTGACTGTCGCTGTACTAAAAGGGAATTGCTGGTTGTCGAAAACAAAGACGATGGACAGGAATTTGAGCCTGTGGACGGGCAGAGATTTGAGCCTGTGGACTAATTCTGGCTGAACTATCCCAGTAAAGAGCTACTTCTTCTTCTTAGCGAGTAGATTCTCGAATCAAACGACCCGATGAACCCTGGTGTCAGAGTTTTCAAATCCCATTGTATCACAGCTATTAGGCCTCTGATTTGGTTTAAGTAACGACCACTATCTAATACAGCGACGTGCCCTATATACGTGCCCTCCGACGCACGGAATCCGTTTTTCTTTTCGGACAATCAGATGATTCAGCCGGCAATGTCTTAACCAAACTGGGGAAAACCTTACAAAGTGATAAATTGACAAATATCAACTTTGTGTTCCCCCCTGAGATTCGAACCCAGGACCTCCGGATCTTAAACCCATGGCTCTGACCATTAGACCACGCAGGCAGTTAACTGCTACTGAACTTGCGGATTGTACCAATTTTCTAATATCTGGCATAGGCTTTTATTTTGAGGCTGCTGAGGAACTTACTCCATTTTCAACTCTGTCATTGTTACTTCTATAATAAGCCAATGTTATTACGTTTCTGTTTCTGTGGCACAATTAACGCGTTTTACTTAGATAAAAGAAAATGAATATCTATATTTTCTTTTTGGTGATTGAGTAGTAAAAATTAATTTTACCTACCGATGCATATCCTATCAGAATTATAATATTTAGTATAGCGTTTGACTGTCCTTTTGTTACACAACACAATAGTCAGTTCTATTTACTCCACTGGTCCATGTCTATTACCTTTCTATCGCCCTAGGACGCGTTTACAATGGGCCCTAGCGTTTACTACCAAGTGAATGTGAGACAAAATGTCGTGTACTCGAGCCCTAAGGCTACCCCGCTACCCTACACGTGTTTCCTTGGATAAATGAAATGCTAGGAACAAATTGTCTTTAGTCTTCCAAACGTTAGGTTCCTACTTCAATACTGACTAGAATTACTACTGCAATTGAGTCTAGTGAAAATATCCCTTTTAAATGATATTGCTAAAGTACACTTGATGTTCAAAGAAATTAGGGATAAAAAAAATCGCCAGGTTGGACTTCGATAGCTTAGTTGGCAGAGCTGAGCCATAGAACGCTGTTCCAAAGTCGCAGCCTGTGATCACAGTATTTTGATGTCCTGTTTATATCCTGTCATGACTTGTATATTGCGCAAACACTTGGGCCATAAAAACTAGTCCTGCGCAGTTGGCCTATATCTGGAAAATTGGCCGCCATCGCCGGTGGTGAAAATCGGTGCGAGGACTGTTATTATTATATCACGTCTTTACGCATATCTTAGTGAATGAGGTTGTAAAACTAAGAATGAATTATTAATATACTGGGTGTAAGGGTCAGTTAACTACATCTGTTTGTGGGATGCTGTACATCCCTTACACCCGGTATGTATAGGTATAAACATTTGGATTTGAATTGAGATCAATTAAGATTTTATGTAGATTTAATTATGTGGCAGTTGGCAGTACTAACCGTATCAATTACTTCTATAAATATTTGATATCCAAATCAAACTAGGTCTGTTACAATCACAATCAAATAGTATATTTGCATAAGGATTGTACTTATTCGACAGATGTATGTTCTAAGCAGGTCTTCATAAACTTTGATGATAGTCATCGTCATGTCTTGATTGATGGTTCTGATAATGTCACTTGTCCTTAACCTATATCGGCAAGATGCATGACGATTGTACTTCGGTAGCCGCACCGTGGAGTCAGTGAACCGAGTCCAAGACGATGATATCCCCTTTTGACTTACGAATCAGTTAATATAAAACGATGTCAAGACTGGGATTTACTTCCTTTGTTCCCCACTTTGGGCGATACGGGCACGTTCCGGGTAGATTCTCTCCGAAAAGGAATTCCCAAGGCAACAGCATAAGCCGAGGTTCGAGCCCTAGTGGACGCCCTTAGGCAGTTGCCACTTGCATTTAAGGGTGTAGATTGCGTGTAGCAACTCCCCGCCCTTAGTCCGGTGACGCATTATATATATACACTTTGTAGTATGTTGCAAATAGTAGTCCATTAAAAAAAAACTTCTTCCAAGCCACGCTTGGCAAGGTCAACACAAGATTGGATGAGGATAAATCCGACTGAACGAGCCTCCATAAGTGATAGTGATAGTAAGTTTTTCAGGAGGGAGCTGCCTGGCTTATGACAGTTATACATATAATAACGCCTTTATCCCTAATGGTGTAAACAAAGTGTAATCGACCTTATCAAAGGTCGTTCTGCCACGTCCGACAAAGATTTGAGGGTTATTTAGGATAGATTTGTAGGTATATTGCTGTATTGACAGGTTTTCAGCCCATCGCCTAAGTTGCACTTATACTAAAACCCTCGGACAGTGACATCTTCAATAAGTAGGTACTGCTCCAAAAAAAAGATATCAGTCTTCCGTCTGAACTCAGTTACAGCAAAAATAGTAGGAATCATTTGTAGACAGCACCAACTTGGACGTTACCGACACGTCACATCACTAGAAGTTTGTCGATACGTCCGTCCCTAACCCACATGCGCAGTAGCGTGGCGCGTTGCGACAATAGGAAGCTGTCTTACGCTTGCGCAAGTTACGTCCGCTTGACGTGTGGGCGTCTAAGAACATGTAGTGGTTTATGAATTCATACATTTGAAGTGCTAGTCAATCTATATCTATTAGGTCATAGGTTATTGTGCTTCAAAGACTAATTGCTATTGTGGTCTAGTGGCGTAAGCCGTGAGTTAATGATAAAGGGTTGTCGTGGGTTCGATTTCCGAAATGAGTGCCGCACAGATGGTTGGTCTGATTACAATAAGATTTATCTCTGTCACAAAACTTTGTTAGAAATTCAACTATTTCTTAGAGCAAACGTGACCAAACGTAATTCTGCTTAGCTAACACAAGTAGGCTGTAACATTTATAAACTGCCGTTGCCTATTAAGTTGTGTAAATTTTTTGTTGTCCTTCAATCGATATTATTACAGAAGTATAGCAATAATAGTCCAGTGACGAGAGGATCGAAGTTACACAACTTTAGATACTGCAATACAACTTGATTTCAGTATTAAATCCATCGAGACTTTACGACATTACCATGGTTTCCTGTTATTTGCAAAGACATGGCTTTAAGGCTGTAGTTTACGACAGTAATGTGGGATATAGAGTTCTTGGGAGAGAAATATTGGCTACTAAGCGTAGGTTTTCGTGAGAACTTTGCGTGAGCTAAATTGCATCGTCGCCAAATTGAAAAGTTAGTCACCCATAAAGGTAAGACCGCACTAGGATGTAGCTGCAGCGGAGCAGCGCGGCGCGACGCTTCATTGCGCGTTAAATGATCTTTTGTATGAGATGTACCGTACTGAAGTAGCATTGGAGCTGTAGCGGAGCGGCGTGTCGCGGCACGGCGCAGCAAAGTCAGTTCATATATTTAGATAGCTTTACGGCGCAGTGTCGCGCCGCTGCAGTGCCGTGCCGTGCAGCTACGTCATAGTGTGGTCTAACCTTTATATTTAATATAAAATTCCGATTATGTCCAAAAACACATTATGATAGAGGCTTTCGATCTGTTGGATGGATAAACTGTAAAGGCAGCCGTCAGTTGCATTTGGTCCAATATTGTCGGTTATAAAGAAGCTTGGAGAAGGCCTATGTCCTGTAGTAGTGTCCGTTTTAAGTCTGTCTTTTTCTTCTTGTCATGTGAATTTCAATTGACCCGATGAACCCTGGTGATAAGGACGAATGTGTACATTAAAATGTGTACATGTTTCATGCCTGGTTTACACGTATTAAGTATGACTAAATATGCATGAAAACAACTAATTTGTTGCAGGTTAAGCAGCTTAAACATTTTGAAGTGAACTGCTTGAAAACTAAAGACCGTGTTAACCAGTCATGCTTGCCTATATTAAACGTCTACATATACACAATCACATAATAATGCCTTTATCCCTAATGGCCCATTAGTAATGGGGTAGGCAGAGCGTAAACGACATAAACAAAGGTCGGTCCGCCACGTTTGACAAAGTTTTGAGGGTTATTTAAGATATATTTGTAAGTATATTGCTGTAGTGACAGGTTCTTAGCCCATCGCCTAAATTGCAATATACTAAAACCCTTGGATCCCTTAACTGATTTTTATAAATGCAGCTGGCACATTCTATGTGTTTCACTCGCTCTTAGCATGGGAGAAATCAGTAAACATCTACTTCTCTATAATATTAAAATAGATTTTCAAGGCTGTTGACAATATTTCAAAATCCTACAATGCCTCGCTCCTTTACGTATATAAACAATTGGAAGTGTTCTCTATACTCGTAAAGTCAGTGATTAGCTCTCGTTCCACAAGTACTTGCGGCTTATGGTGACAATGGTTGCCCACGCGCATACCCAGCTGATTCGACTAATGCGAGGTGGTTGGTTACACTTTGTAGCAAGCTATTGGTGCCTCTTTTCTAACTACATACGTGGTCTAGTGGTCTGAACGATGAACTCCCGATCCAGAGGTCAAGGGTTCGATTTCCAGATCGGAACGCAAATTTGATATTGGGCAATTCATCACTCAGTGAGATTTTTCCCTGTTTGATTTGGATAATGCAAGCTGAAACACTGATAGTGGTCGTTACACAAACCGTGTCAGAGGCCTAGTAGCTACACCAAGGTTCATCGACTTGAAACCCACAGTACAAGAAAGACCCAACATATCTAAATCGATTGAAAGTGTTCTGTATACTCGTAAAGGTAATGATTAGCTCTCGTTCCACAAGTACTTGCGGCTTACGGTGACAATGGTTGCCCACGCGCATACCCAGCTGATTCGACTAATGCGAGCTGTTTGGTTACACTTTGTGCCTTTTAGGTTTTTTGATGTTTTTTACATGCACCTAGAGTCAAAAATATTAGGTCACATTAGACTGACAGCTCTTAATCCCTAGTAAAAATAAGTCAGCATAAAAATATGAACCCTTTAACTCGAGTGTTAAAGAAATGTGAAATGTGATACATACATATAATCACGCATTTATCCCTAATGGGGTAGGTAGAGTGTAAACGACGTAAATAAAGGTCGTTCCGCCACATGTTGTATGTACATATTTGACATAATACGACGAGAAATAAAAAAAGGAACGAAATAGTTTGAAATAACTGTATCAAATTCGTGTATAAACCGACCACGCTTATTGCATTTCTTTTTAAATTTTCTCTAAAAATAAAACATACTTTTGTATCTAAAGAAAATTTTGATCTTAAACAATTTATATTAGCCCGAAGTGGAACACAGCAATGTCATGCCTACAATGGCTTAGTCTCCGTCGGCTTTCTATTGAACAATAGATCCTAACTTGAAAAACCTCACCTATACATATACATTATTACACCTAGCACACCTGCCTATAAAACTATAGGTAATTTTAAATAATCTATGAATGAGAATGGCGGTTTTCTCTTTTGAAATTGGTGTCGAAATTATGGTCATTTTCTTTATTGACTATTATGTAAATAACATAACTAAATATGTAACAAAGTATATAAAATTGCATGCTTAAATAGTATTGATATTTACTTTTCTTTGTTTTTATTTCATTTCTATATTACCTTTTATTTTTATTTTTGGATTGTGTTTTAATTTTAACACGTCTAGCTTTACAATAACCCGTGTGAGGAGGCTTTCTAACACAGGTATTTTTTACTTAAAAGAAGTGTCCCAACTTATCTTAATTACCTAGACATAAGAAAAATAAATAAAGCACTTTTTTTAAATATATGTAAGTGGCAATAATAATTACAGTAATATTCACTTACCTCTCTGATTTCACTTATCAGAAGATAATAATCCAGCAATGTCCTAATCGAAATAGACAGAACAGCTTAAAGTCGCTGTTCTATATCAGACATCAGATCAAACCATTACGTGTTCAAGCCTAGTTATGGCTCTGATCACGAAGTAATTTTTCAAGATAAACTATTAACCTTATTTCACTGCTATCCTTTTTCATATTCCATTTAAAAAAAATACAACGTTCAAAGTAAATCACGAGTATCATGATAACTGATATCTATAAATACAGCCATCACAATACACCCAGGAAACATATGAGCTAAGCAAAGCGATTATATATCATTTTAGTCATAATAAACTGATGTCATTAGTCTGAATGAAACTAGTCTTCCATGCTGGATTAGGAGCGAAAGAAAAGCATGGAATGTGCCAGCTGCATTTCCTCCCGGGCATGCTGCAAAAACCAGCTAAGGGATCCAAGGGTTTCAGTATATTGCAATTTAGGCGATAAGCTGACAACCTGTCACTACAATAATATACCTACGAATCTATCTTAAATAACCCTCAAAACTTTGTTTGTTTTTTGTTTCTACTCTGCCTACCCCACTAGGGATAAAGTCGTGATTATATGTATGTTTGTATGTATAAACTGATGCTTCTCATAAACAGCTGTGTCCGTTGCCCATTGCCTGACGGAACCATCTTTCCGGGAAACGAGGTGTCATGGAGACGTGAGGCTTATGAAGTTAAGTGTTTACATATGAGCTTGCTAACCCTGAATACTAATAGAAATATGATTTAACTATGCTTACATTGTGCATACGGACTGAAGATAGAGATTCCTTATATATATTCTTTATTGCATTAAAATACAAGAAATAAAGTTTACAGAAAGGGATGCAAGGGCGATCTTATCTCTATGAAGAGATCTCTTCCAGCTAACCCACTGGCAGTTGAGAGAATGAGAAACATTTTAAGGGCAAGACAAATAAAATTCCTTTATGAAGTTATAGGATTTGGTAGCGATAAAAATAGCTTTTCTTCGTATGCGTCCTGCATATCAGTTTTGTTATAGAACTCTGACGTGTGTTGTCTGAGTGATGGTGATGAATCAGATAACAACCACAACATGTGAATACAGCTTCTGATCTGACTCAAAAATAGGTTATTTTTTTATACATACGTAAAATCACGCCTTTATCCTTAATGGGGTAGGCACAGCGTAAACGTCCTAAACAAGGGCCGTGTCTGACAAAGTTTTGAATATTATTTAAGATAGATTTGTATGTATATTGCTGTAGTGACAGGTTATCAACCTATCGCCTAAATTGCAATATACAGAAACCCTCGGATCCTTTAGCTAGTATTTACAGCATGCCCGGGAGGAAACGCAGCTGGCACATTCTATGTTTTTCTCTCACTCCCAGGCCAGCATGGAAGATTATTTCTTTTATATGTAAGTACAATTTTGAATATCTGTCTGACCTCGTAAGGATCACTAAATCACTAATTCACTTAGATACCTAAGCCATTTTTTTTATTCTAGTTATGACATCATTCATCATCATCCTATTTACACTTAGGCTTTGTAAGAACTTAGACATATTGTCTTTTATTAAATATTACTGCTATATTGCTACAAATATTGCAGTTTCATAAACCTATACTTCCTATCAATACTGCCTTTGTTCGACCGTGAATTGAGCAAGTCGCTTGCGCATATTGACAGGTGAATAACTTGCCTATGTTGATGATTCTCTAGTGTAATAAAATTATCATCGACAAAGGCAACAGTGGGCTCGATTCTAGATTTTCCGGCTAAAACTAAAATTAAAATCTATTTGTCACTTTCAGACTAAAAACATTGGAAAAGGGTGATCTATTCTTTCTAGTTTTTGATTTATAGTCGGTGGTTTTTTGCATTATCTGTCATTATTATCCGCCGTCCATATGACGGCGGATAATAATGACAGAAATACTGGAGAAACGTGCAAAAGCGCGTTAAAATCTAGCGGACAACGTGTAAAACCATAGAGAATATATCGCCTGTCGTTTTTCAGTTTTAATATTTTGGAAGTGACAGATATATTTTAATTTTAGTTTTAGCTGGTGGTATCTAGAATCGAGGCCAGTGTATTACTGTAACTTCCTTTACCTTGCATAAGTTGATGATTCTCTAGTGCAATAAAATCACCATAGTCATCACGCGACTTTATTGACAAGATAAAGGTAATAATTAAGACTTTGTTGGTGATAAACTTCCATGCTTCAACGGATCGTTCGTGTTGTAAACCTACTCGATGATTTCCGTGCTGGACAACTAGGTGTTTTTTTTCAATTTATTTCAACTTCTTCTTCTTCTCTTCTCGAGTCAATGGCATTAAATCCTTGGCGGCCAGAACGTGGCCGCATCAACAGCCCTTTAGTTGGCGTCAAACAGGTCCTCCTGCGTGCAGGTCGCAAATGAAATGAAAACAAATGAAAGAAATGGGGCACGACAATAAGTGTGTCATAGATTGTATGGTATTGTATTGTATTAATTTCAACTTAAATTTTACATTTGTTAAGCGTCAATAATACTTTTTTTTTTACACTGCTGCGTGGCGAGTTTAAATGTTTTGTAGTTCTTATTTACGAGGTTTTCTGCTTATTTAATGTTATAGTTGAACTGCAAATATTTCTTTCTACGCACCTCCATCGACTTGTCCTATTTTTATTTTTTGCACCTGAATTGTACCTGTGGTTTTTATACAATAAAGCTTGCTGTCCTTTTTTAATGGTAGTAAATACATACATACATAACGTCACGCCTCTTTCCCGGAGGGGTAGGCAGAGATCACATCCCTCCACTTGTTACGGTCCATGCAAACTTCTTTCGCTTCATAAAATTTTTGTTTTTCCATATTTAATTCAAAAATACGCTTGCAATCGTGCAAACATTGATGCATTGAATAACAATTTATATCACAAATTGACAACGTGACAATTTGTTCTAATCAAAGATTATAATTGGCCTGCACTTCGAAAAAGATCACTTGCCTAACTAGACCGGTAGTGTTTTTTTTCATCACACTGTACTGAGGGTGGTCAAAACAGGAAATAGACCCATTAGGAAGTAGTCTTTTTAGGAACTAGTCAAAACAGGCAATGGTCTTAACAAACAGTGGTCAAAATAACCTTTGGTTACAAACGTCAAAAAGGTTTATATAGTCTTTACAAGGTCTTTTATATTCGACACAACGGAAATACACAAGCCTATCAAAATTGCCCTCAAAATTTGCCAGATGCGGCTAAAATGGTTATTCTTAAGTTGACGTTCTGCTTACATCTTAAAGGATTTGGGCGTGAGTTTAGTTTGTATGAATAACTAAGACTCGTATTTATGAAGCGATATCAAACTTGAGATGGATTTGGCTGGTCAGTTTGTACTGAAATGCCAGTTCTGATACGAACTCAAACTCGCTCTCACTCATGAGAGCTGATTATAAATACAGCCCTATAACTATGTGGATGACACTTTAGCTATTGCAATAAAAATCACCATACACAAGACGACAGTATGTTACGATAACTTCCTTCTAAACCCAGCTCAGCTCAAGATCGTGCGAGCGGTTTCAACAGGTACCTATTGTTAGCCGTGCAACCGCGCGGTTTTGCAAGCCGCTTGCATAGCCCGGCGGTTTGTGAAGGTTAAAAACGATGTTTTTTTAACAATTATAATTTACTGTAGTAAGATGGTTGTCTTTACGTGAACAATAACTGATTGATAAACTTGAGTAAATAATAGTGTTGGTATTATGCGTACAAAGTCATGTAACTTCTAGCCAAAACTATAATATATTTGAAATGCAACCCTAAAATAAATCCTTATAAATTTCTAAGTACTTGAAGATTTCGAACAAAACCCAGCAAAATATCAAAATTATACTGTGACATTGTACTCTAAATTATACTCTTACACAAGTTTTCAGTTTCCCTTGTCTACTCATGACCATGAAGCATGGAACTGCTTTGAAATATCGAGTTAGCAATAAACATATTCACGGTAATAATCCCGTTCAAAATAACAAACTAACTGTAGTGAACAACTGCAAAAATATCAAACTTGTATAGAAGCAGAGATTTACATTTAGAATCTATTTACTGCTGATAATTGATACCTAAGCAATAAGGCCGCCTTTCTGTACACTTATCTCTATTTAATTTGTGTTTTCCTGTGTACAATAAAGTATTATTTGATTTGATAATTTATTAGTCTCTATCAGTCAAGTTCTAGAGTGCCACAATTTTCTCACCCTCAATTTGGCGCCCAATTGATATCTTTCACCATTCTGTTAATGTAAATTATATCATTTTATTAGGTGTGAAGTGTAGCAAGCTAGTACGTGCGGAGCGGACTGGTGGAGAAAGCGAGTAACTAATTATAATACAATTTCGCTGCACATTACTACGGCGGTTGGCCAATGTGGTGCATTTGCTAGGTACTGTTTCCGACAGATGAGATATTTACATACTTACATATAATCACGCCTTTATCCCTAATGGGGTAGGCAGAGCGTAAACTACCTAATCAAAGGTCGTTCCGCCACGCCTGACAAAGTTTTGAAGGTTTGTAGGTATATTTCTGTAGTGACAGTTTGTCAGCCTATCGCCAAAATTACAATGTACTGAACCCCTTGGGTCCCTTAGCTGGTTTTTACAGCATGTATGGAGGAAATGCAGCTGGTACGTTCTATGTTTTTCTCTCGCTCCCAGGCCAGCATGAAAGCTATATTAACTGTGTAGAAAAGTTGTAGTTCAAATGTACTTTCTCTTAAAATGTAGTAAGACTGTCAACATTCTTGCTAATAAATTCAAATGCAAATGAGTATAACTATTGTAAAGCTAAATTCAGAGAAATTACGAAATATAAAATAGCTCACTGTAATTATAAAATTAAAGATACATAGATAAACGTTTATTGCATAAAAATAACACACATGTAACAAATTAAGAAAAACAAAGAACAGGTATGAATATAAAAAAGGATATACTCGTACGTTAAATATCTTGCAAGTGTGCTGAAGCGATGCAGAGGGTCAGAGCTCAGTGTATGATTGCTCATAAAGAACAACACTGCTTTTCAGCTAAAGATTACTTACTTGCCAATGATCCCGGTTAATATCGTTTAATACCGTAGATATTAGCCGAAAAACATAGAATGTGCCAGCTGCATTTCCTCCCGGGTATGCTGTAAAAACCAGCTAAGGGATCCGAGGGTGTCAGTATATTGCAATTTAGGCGATGGGCTGACAACCTGTCAATCTTTGCCAGACGTGGCGGAACGACCTTTGTTTAGGTTGTTTACGCTCTGCCTACCCCATTAGGGATAAAGGCGTGATTATATGTATGTATGATTTTAGTCGTTAAGCCGTTTCAGAGGCCAGTGCTACTAGTGGACCTTTCGGGTCCTTGACACCACCGGCTAGCATCACTGGTTTCCCTTCTGGGTTGCGGAGGTCAGATGGCAGTCGCTATGTGTAAAAACCAGTACCCTCATTCAATCCCCCAGTAGCCGCCCCGTGAGATATGATAGTGTACACCAGGTGTAAGGGACAGCTTCGTGCTTCGGAGGGCACGTTAAGCCGTCGGTCCCGGTCGCTGTCTTTGATAGTGGTCGTTACTCAAACCATGTCAGAGGCCTTATAGTTGTGCTACTAAGCGGTTTAAAAACTCTGACACCAGGGTTCTTCGGGTCGATAGACTCGATACCCACTCGACAGAAGAAGAAGGGACAGCGTCCCGCAAACCGATAAGGATGGCTCGCAAAAAAATATTTGTTTTTCCATACAAATTGTCTGATCGGGATGAAAAGTTTGTATGGAAAATCATTCTTTTCACTTCCTGAAAAAATAGTTCCGGTGATAGTTGTTCAGTGTCGTTGACTGAGAACCCCTATCAATTTGCGGGACGTTGTCCCTTACACCTGGTATTGTCTAACTTTGATGGAAAATCATGTTATATGTCCTTTAAATAATCATATAAGAATTCCTCAAAGGAAGTCATTATGATCATATGACATTATGTTTACAAAAAAAAACTGCAATTAAAATCCCGTGCATGTTTATTAAGATTTTTTGTACTTTAAAATGATTGTGGAGTGAATAATCTGTCAAGGAGTGGAGTATAGATAAAAACACACATAAACTTGGAGTGTGCATTAGCTTTCGTCATCGCTTGGACGCGGTACAGTCGACGCAACAAATGGTTACAAATCAAAATAGTGTAGAAGTGAGATGTACAAAACATTATTGTCAAATAATATGAAAGAAAGAAAATAATAAATTCGTTTCTGTCAAGGACTCAAACCTGCGACTCTGGAATACCGGTCTACTACTCTACCAACTGAGCTACAGAATCTGTAGCGGGAGTGACGAATTGATGATGATGATTGATGATTTGATTGATGTCTTTCATGTGCACACGTCATAGCGACGTTAGCGACATCTATCCATGTAGTTTAAGAACTACGTAGACTTGACCAGTCCAAATTAAGATTGGAATTTCAGTTCAGTTTCATTGCAGACTATGTTTTAGGATCACACCCTAAAATATAGTCTGCAATTTTTTTAACTCACTGTATAAATTACTTCCAAGCTGGACTGGGAGCGAGAGAAAAACATAGAATGTACCAGCTGCATTTCCTCCCGGGCATGCTGTAAACGTCAGGTAAGGGATCCGAGGGTTTCAGTATATTGCAATGTAGGCGATGGGCTGACAACCTGTCACTACAGCAATATACCTACAAATCTATCTTAAATAACTCTCAAAACTTTGTAAGACGTGACGGAACGACCTTTGTTTAGGTCGTTTACGCTCTGCCTACCCTATAGGGATAAAGGCGTGATTATATTTATGTTTATATAAAATAAGTCTTATTGGGATCACACTGTGATTAGGTAATCATTAGCTAAGTGTGACGTTCGACGTGTAAAGGTACGGTTTGAGTGTTACTCTTACGCTATTCAAATGAAAAAGAAACAACGTACTAAAACCCTCCATAAGGTACCATTTCACGTAGAACATCACAAATGTGTCCTCCGAAACAACGTGTATTATATGTATGTGCCTATGGCACCTACGGTTTGGTAGTGTCTTGTATAAAGTTATTATTTTTATAATTAAAAAAACCATAGTCTAGTACATACGTTGAGTGCAAAAATGTACTTCATCCTTCGGTATGTCTTCTAACAAAAGTACAGTTAAGCAAGTGAAGCCTTTAGTACCCTCCAGTCATTGTTTTAAGCAGCCGCCTTTATGGTTAACTGTACTAAAAGCCATAAATATTAATGCGACATATTCTTAACAGCTCTACTTGAATATTTTGTAGTGATTACATAATAGCAGTACTAGCTGTCACTGTTACCGATACCAGTTACCAGTTATACTCATTATATCTTGGTCGTTAAGTTGGCACAGTAACCTTACTAGACAAGTTAGTGGGCGTATCGGGAATTGAAACTACTTCCAATACCAAGTAACGTAAAAAATAAGTCTGCATGCTGGACTGAGACCGACAGAAGAACATAGAATGTTCCAGCTGCATTTCCTCCCGGGCATGCTGTAGGAACCAGCTAAGGGATCAATTCATCAAGCAATTTTGGCGATAACCTGACAACCTGTCACTAAAGCAATATTACCCTCAAAACTTTGGCATACGTTTAAGCTCTGCCTACCCCATTAGGGATGAAGGCGTGATTATATGTATGTATGTAAAAAAATAAGGCAAAAGCAAAAGGTAGATAAAGATAACGAAGATTTTTATTATATTCATTGAATAAAGTTGTCATTCACTATCGCGAAGTAAAAACGCATGTCACGGAATTTAATTAATAACCAACTTGAAATAAAACATTGGGATAAATAAGGATTTAAAAAAGAAAAAGAAACAATACTGTTTTTTTAAACACTTCAAAAACCAAATCCGATTCTCCATACAAAAGACATCAACGAGCACTCACACAAAAAAATACATTTTAATTTTGTCCAAACGACATACAGTCATCAAATATTGCGCAAAGTTCATAACAAAAACAAACATTCAAACAAGTTGTTATACATATACGTTATACAGGATGTCACAATAACGATAAAAATAACTAGATATTATTTAGAAAAAGACAACGAGGAATATTTTTTTTTAGGTCGTTAGCTTTTTCTACATCGAATTTATTGTGATGTTATACTTTTTTCTCAATTCTACTACATATATCCATATAAGTCACGCTTTTATTCCGTATGGGGTAGATTAAGTGTCACCGTTGTATGCCGGACTATCTATCATCCTAGTCCGATCCATTAACTTACTGGATTTTACAATGTGCCCAAGAAGAGTAACAGCTAGTAAATTAAATTTTATGTCTCATTTGGGATTCTTTAACATTAAACATCATGAACATATAGTCACGCCTTCATCCCTTACGGGGTAGGCAGAACGTGAAACGCCTCGTAAAAGGCGCTTCCGCCACGTCTTTCTCAAAAATTGAGGGCAATTTTAGATTGTATTTTGTATTGCTATAGTGACAGGTTGTCAGCCCATCGCCTAAATTACAATACACTGTAACCATCGAGTCCCTTTTGCTGACTTCTACAGCATGCCCGGGAGGAAGAGCAGCTGGAACATTCTATGTTTTTCTATCTCTCTCAGTCCAGCATGGAAGAAAAGAAAATCATAAATATTAGTAAAATTTAAGTTCTTTTGTAACAAGCCAAAAGGATGCGAAACTGCTGCTTGTACATTCTATTTTTATGTCTTATTTGCTTTTTAACATCATGTATTTAGAAAAATGTAAGTTTGTCTGTTTGTATGGCCCTCGGTTTGCGGTCACGGTCCAAGCGCACAATGACTTCAGAAAAATTATAATGTGACAGTCCACGCATAGACAATGAGGTGTTTAGTTATTTTATGACATTTTGAAATTCTGTTTCATACACAGTGTATTAACTGCCTCCGTTGTCTAGCTGTCTTAGCCATGGGCTCTCGACCCGGAGGTCCCGAGTTCGATTCCCGTCGGGGGACAATGACTTGGTGTTGTTGTTTCTAGTTTGGTTAGGACATTGCAGGCTGATCACCTGATTGCCCGAAAAATAAGAAGATCCATGCTGTCGGATGGACATGTAAACAATGGGTCGTACGTCTGATTTATCTTTAGTCGTGTCAGTCAATCTGTCCCATCAGAATAAGAGATTGAAGGAATAGAGAGTGCACCTGTGTGTAGCGCAAACACTTAGGCACTAAAAACTAGGCCTACGTAGATGGCCGACCTCTGGGAGATTGGCCGCCATCACCGAAAATTGGCGGGAGGACTGTTATTATTATTATTAACGAAATGAGTTTTTTTTTTTAATAATTTTATCTCAACAAAGACTAAAAAAAAACGCGATTCAATTTATTGTTAATGAATGAATGTCAGACGTGGCGAAAGCGCCTTTTACGAGGCATTTAGCGCTCTGCCTACCCCGTAAGGGATAAAGGCGTGATTTTATGTATGTATGTATGTAATGAATGTAAGTAGGTATGAAATCTGTTTCTTATTGAGGTAAATTGCAAATAATTCTGAAGGTATTGCATATTTCCGCAGTAAAATAATCCTTAGTTTAAATCAAATAGGTTTACAAATTGTGTGTTGACAAATACACGGTAATATTTCAAAGAAGACGTTGAGTAAACGTAAATAAACACCCACACGTATAGTGACGTGCATACATACTACATACACACTTGCCTACAAATTGTACGCTGTTATATTAATCTTACATGCTGAACTGGGAGCGACAGAAAAACATAGAATATGCCAGCTGCATTTCCTCCCGGGCATGCTGTAAAAACCAGCTAAGGGATACGAGGGTTTCAGTATATTATAATTTAGGCGATGGGCTGACAACCTGTCACTACAGCTATATACTTATAAATCTATCTTAAATAACCCTCAAAACTTTGTCAGACGTGGCGGAACGACCTTTGTTTAGGTCGTTTACGCTCTGCCTACCCCATTGGGGATAAAGGCGTGATTATATGTATATATGTGTCTAACAGGAAACTCAGAAAATAAACTTTAAACAAATTAAACCATTCAGCCTTTATCCTAGAAAAGTGCAGTAATAAATGAAGTACTGTAATACCTAGTTAGCACTTACTAACTTACTCATGTTTTCAAGAAAACAATCAGACGATAATTTGCGTTCACGGGTTGATATATGTTACTGATTATCGGAAAAGAGGAGGAAAAACATAAAAGGAAATCAAAGATTAGATCAATACTATCTATACGATCTACATTTTATCGGTGTGAGCCTTGGGCTCCCGATCCAATGGTTGTAGCTTCGATTCCCACAGGAATAAAAGTTAATTCCAAATAATTCCATGGAACAAAAGTTTCTTCCATGCTGTACTGGGAGAGAGAGAAAAGCATAGAATGTGCCAGTTGTTTTTCCTCCCGGGTATGCTGTAAAATCCAGCTAAGGATCCGAGGGTTCTAGTATTTTGCAATTTAGGCAAAGGGCTGACAACCTGTCACTACAGCAATATACCCAGATATCTATCTTGAATAACCCTCAAAACTTTGTCAGACGTGGCGTAACCACCTTTGTTTAGGCAGTTTACGCTCTGTCTACCCCATTAGGGATAAAGGCGTGATTATATGTTTGTATGTATCAAAGTTAATAGATACTTATTTATTAGTGTGTGAGATTTTACCCAGTTTGGTAAGGACATTACAGGCTGAATTGCCTGCTTGATTTGAAAAAGGAGTTTTTCTACAAAGACGTTCATAAAACATGCATTCTTCGATTTCACATGCCCCAGATTTTCAAATGTTTTCAAATGAACAAAGATATTATTTTGCCACATGACTAGTGAAGTGACAGTGAGAAATAAGCATCATTACCGGCTGGACTGTATGACTAGTAAGTGTGACCAAGTATACGCGGAACGAATGTGTATTTGAACGGTCGCATTCTAGGTATAACAGTAACTATGACTGCCTCTGTAGTCTAGTGGTCTGAGCCAAGGGCTCTCGACCCGATGGTAATGGGTTCGATTCCCGGCGGGGAACAATGACTTTGTGTTGTTGTTTCTAGTTTGGTTAGGACATTGCAGGCTGATCACCTGATTGTGCGAAAAGTAAGATGATCTATGCTGTCAGATGGGAATGTAAATAGTAGGTCCTGCACCTGAATTCTCTCTGTTCGTGTCGGTGAATTTGTCCCATCAGAATAAGAGAGTGGAGGAATAGAGAGAGCACTTGTTATTTGCGTAAATACCTGGACACTAAAAACTATTCCCGCACAGTTGGCCGGTCTCTTGGTGATTGCCGTCATTACCGAAAATCGGTTGGGAGGAAAATTATAACAGTAACTGACTGCCTCCGTGATCGATTTGGAGGTCTTGGATTCGATATTCACCTTGAGAAAATAACTTTCAGGTTATTGTGTCTATTCTGTACAGGACATTGCAGGCTCACCACAAGATTGCTCGATAAGACGAATCATGGTATCAGATAGTAATATAAATAGTCGGTCCTACGCTCGATATCTCACGAATCATGGCAGTCATACTATCCTATCAGATTTAGAAATTGAAGTACCTAAATCAAGAGTGATATTTTGTGAAAACACGAGGGCACTAAAAACAAATTGTGCGCAGATTGTTAGTCTCAAAGAGAGGATACTATCAAAAACGTTTGAAAGTACATCCAGGAAAAAAAACTAAATGAAATAATAAAAAAATAACATGAAACATTTATTTTATTTATTTAGTTTTATAGACCCAACGATATTTATGTCATTAGATCACTAGTCTCTATGTCAAAATGCAAAACATTACAACAGGTTAGACCTCTAATGAACCAAGTTTAACCAATTTATTAGTGACTTGCCCATGTAGGTAAACATATGTGTCGCTAGTTATGTAATATCTCACTTAGATTTCTTCATACCTGCTTTTTAAGTACTTGAAGTATGTTGGGAGGGCGATGACATTTTATAGAGTGTAAATACTAATTTATGTTTTTTTTTTGTTACAGGTAAGAACGCACGAAACACACCTTAGGACTTCAGAATATGTACATGTAAAAATAATTAGTTAAACAATAGCAATAAACATATAATATCTAAGGGGATGATAACATTTTTGGCATGGTGTGAATGGCGAACCTTATATTTTTCAAAAATCTTATATCTTACTAAACTATTCGATTCTACGCGTAAATAATATACTTGGTGTTTTTTTTTCCCGTGCGTCATATTACTGAGATATTTTCACTTTTAATAGATTTTTCGAAATTCCGATATTTTGATTATCTTTAAACTAGCGACCAGCCCCGGCTTTGCACGGAAATTATCAGTGTTTCTCTACTATATTATGCATGTATTATACATATAAACCTTCCTCTTGAATCACTCTATCCATTAAAAGAAACCGCAGCAAAATCCGTTGCGTAGTTTTAAAGATTTATGCATACATAGGGATATAGGGACAGAAAATGCGACTTTGTTTTATACTATGTATGTAGTGATATTTCGGTAATGTGACGCTTATAAACCAAAAATCTCAAGAAGTACCTTTCACTTCTAATTGTGTGCAGAATAGAATGGTTTAGGTTTGATTGTGCGCCGCGAAGCTTTTGAAAAAAAAGTGTCGCCATTCACAGTATGCCAGGCCGCATACAAAACTGTTGCATCCCCGATCGTTAGGTAAACTTATTTTACTCATGGATACATCCTACTTAATCCTCTCCAGTGGCCATGCACTTAACTTAACATATATAGAATACATAGGTATTTTCGTGCTATTTACTTCGCGCAACATATTTGTCTCATTTCTATTTTTAATTTAAGTAAATGACAAGACAGATTTATAATGAGTTAGTCGCACTAGAATTGTTGCCACGATCAAGGTTCATACAATTTACTATTTACAAAATGACTTATATAAAAAATACCGGATGTTTAGGTGGCAATATGAATGAAACAAATCATAGCATTTGCAAATCTAAGTGATTTATCTTACACACTTTAATTAAGGATGTAAATAGCGTAAATGTTGCAAAAAGTTCATTGTTTGTTTTCAAAAGCGATGGTATTAAATGGTATTATTCCATTTTTTTTCTCATTGTCCAAAATATTATCAGATCGAACGAATCTTGAGACGACTGATTAAATAATGGCTAAATGATGTAATTCTGTGTTTTGGTTCTATTGTTGTTTGGTGTGATTTATGGAGATGATATTTGCAGTTTTTTTGACCTATGAAGGGTCAACTCTATACCGCACCTCGTTATGTCAGTATTTTCTCGTAAATTAAAACAGATTAATCAGATCACTGTAATCAATTTAACGGATTAATTAGTATTGTTCTGTTTCTCAAATACATATCTACTTATTTATTTATAAATCTACGTATCTATGGCTCAATCATATAGGTATACGACGAAGTATTTTGTTTTTTTATCTGTTCATTATATATTTATCTCTTTGTTTATAAATCGGGTTTTATACTTTTTTTTCATAAATATGTTTTTTGTATACTTTAAGAATGCTAGACTGCTAAAAGTGTGCTGTCATGTTAGAAAAGGGATACTTACTTTATTATACATGAAACAAAAAAAAAACAGACATCAGACTGATCACAAGAAACCTTCAATAAAGCAAAAAAATAATTGATAATATTTAAAAAAAACAGCACAATACTTTGTTTACACGTTGTCGTTTACTTCCTACAAGTGTGTCACTACCGTGGCCACTACACAAACACGTTTGTGAACTATTGATTAAAATTCGTACATTTGTAAAGATATTATTATTGTAAACATTATGGTCTACGATTATGTGTTGGATGAGTGATGAGTATCGAGTTGTCGGAAGGAAGATAAATAAATAAAAAAATACTTGATATGTACATACATACATACAGTCACGCCTTTATCCCTAATGAGGTAGGCAGAGCGTAAAGGACTTGAACAAAGGTCGTTCCGCCACGTCTGACAAAGTTTTGAGGGTTATTTAAGATAGATTTGAAAGTATACTGCTCTAGTGACAGGATGTCAGCCCATCGCCTAAATTGCAATAAACTGAATCCCTTGGATTCCTGAGATGATTTTTACAGCATGCGCGGGACGTAATGCAGCTGGCACATTCTATGTCTTTCTCTTGCTCCCAGTTCAGGATGGAAGTAAATACTGTTTTAGTAATTACTGTTGCTATTATTGCTCGTTTAGTGGGTTATCTTCTGTGCTAGATTAGAAGCGATGAAAACACAGCCTGGATCTCTTGTTTCTCTTCTGTGTCAGCTGTTTCTCTTGTCACACGTATACTGTAAAAGTAAGATGTATTTTGGTGTACCTATTGCAATTTCATGTGAAGCGAACTGACAAAATTATACTCGTAGGTACTGAGATCAACGGTATAAATCAAAGAAAAAATATGAACGATCATACACCAAGGAAGCGATATTCCTGGTTTTGTATAGATAATTCTTCGCGCGCTCTGAGACCAATCCTTAATCTAAGGATATAATTCATTATTAGTTACACGTTTCTTCCATGCTGGACTGGGAGAGATAGAAAAACATAGAATGTTCCAGCTGCCCTTCCTCCCGGGCATGCTGTTGAAGTCAGCAAAAGGGACTCGAGGGTTACAGTGTATTGTAATTTAGGCGATGGGCTGACAACCTGTCACTATAGCAATACATATTACAATCTAAAATTGCCCTCAATTTTTGTCAGACGTGGCGAAAGCGCCTTTTACGAGGCGTTAAACGCTCTGCCTACCCCGTAAGGGATAAAGGCGTGATTTATGTATGTATGTATGTAGTTACAAATCTCAAAAACAGTTGGTAAGGGCATAGGGCATTACTTAATAATCCTTTCCTTTTAAAACAATACTGAAAGTAAATATTCTTTGCCGTTTACATATATTTATTACCACGAAACGCTACTCAAATATTACCATCAATAATGTTGGGTATAATTTATTATTAATAAACTAAAAAAGAGCCTCATCCTGTCTCTCAGGCAGCCTTATACAAAAGCGCTCCACCATAAAATACCTTTTAATTAATTTGGTGTCACCTTATTGCATAACGGGATCCGTACATCGGTGCTTTTTAACCCGGGGTCGTTGACCGTTTGACAGGTGGCTAACAGTAGGGGGTATCAAGAGGTAATGGAGATTCGCTGCGCCTGCGCAAGTTGGACAGTAAGTAATGTGGGGTTTATGCTTCGCCATGCTTGTTATGGGTTTTAGAGGTTATGATGTCATTCATGGTGATTTACCGTGAGTATGATATGGGGCGATTTACTGATGATTATTAATAAGTTAGATTTACTTTACCGTTGATATGACCGCTGATTTCATAAACAGTCAATTATATCACATACATACATACATATAAACAAGCCTTTATCCCTAATGGGGTAGGCAGAGCGTAAACAAAGGTCGTTCCGCCACGTCTGACAAAGTTTTGAGGGTTGTTTAAGATAGATTTCTAGGTATATTGTTGTAGTGACAGGCTGTAAGCCCATCACCTAAATTACAATATAGTAAAACCCTCGAATCACTTAGCTGGTTTTTACAGTAAGCCTGGGAAGAAATGCAGCTGGCACATTCTATGTTTTTTCTTTTGCTTCCAGGCCAGTATGGACAAAATAAAAAAAAAGTAAATTATATCTCATGCGGTATTAAAAGACGTGATAGTATAACTTAGTTGGTTACAGCAATGCCATGAATATTGCTGGGGTCATTGAGTTTGAACTCAGCCAGCCTGTGAGTGTAACAACACACAGGCGTCACTTACAACACACATGCGTCACAATACGCGCGCGTACTTCTACGAACATGTTGTACGCAGTGAGGCACACGTTGGAAAAGACCGCCAGAACCACGCATGTGATGGGCACGGCTGTATTTAATAAAATACCTGATGTAATCAAGCAGGCACCAAGCTTAAATAGCTTTAAATCACGGCTTAAGCGTTGGCTTGTCGAACAGGCATTCTATAGTTATAATTATTTTATTATTTTTTATTATAATGAAAGTAATAAAGTTTAAATGATTATTAATGTAATATACTTAAGTGCTCATAATTTTTGACTTGTAATTTAAAATTACTAATAAATTTATCTCTCTCTCTATCTCTATCTCTACTGGCAGAGGGATGCGCCGACGTAGAGTTCCTCGCTACGCGCGCGTAGTGCGTAAGGTGACGCATGTGTGTTGTAGGCAATGCAACAATTGACAACATGTTTAGCGCAACCTTGCGCGCAGTAAGTGACGCCTGTGTGTTGCTGCACCAAGGTTCGGTATCTCTTCCTAAAGTATCTTCCAGTTTTTATAGTGCTTACGATTAGCATGGTACTTAAGGTTCTTCTCTTATCTTACGGTCGGTGCGACAAAGTATATTAACAGATATTTATTATAATTCGTACAACAATACGACACGGTTCTCAATGAACGCAGGCGGAAGAGCTGCAGTGTAAGGAGAACTTTCAAACTTCAAGATGGCGGCGTTAGTCCATTTTTGCACCACGTTCATTTAAAAATTTCTTCCATGCTGGCCTGGGAGCGAGAGAAAAACATAGAATCTGCCAGCTGCATTTCCTCCCGGGCATGCTGTAAAAACCAGCTAAGGAATCCGAGGGTTTCAGTGTATTATAATTTAGGCGATGGGCTGACAACCTGTCTCTACAGCAATATGCATACAAATCTATCTTAAATAACCTTCGAAACTTTGTCTGATGTGGCGGAACGACCTTTGTTTAGGTCTTTAACGCTCTGCCTACCCCATTAGTGATAAAGGCGTGATTATATGTGTGTGTATGTGTTCCTTTTAGAAACGTGGTCGCACAGCTCAGACGATTGAAATTTATTGTATTTGACAGCACCATTGCGGTGTTACCTTAAAAGCATATTTTTCGGCTTGTTTGAACACGAAAAACGGTGTTTTTGAATGGAAGATGTTTTTAACGTTTTACGTTCTTGTCCCGTTACTGAATTAAAATTTCTTGAATCGAATTGAGTTCAATTCAAGATTATCGCAGATGGTGAGATTTTTGAGTAAAAAGGTGCCGCCTCTCTTTACTTAGTTAAGCAGCCGTGCCTCATTTCCATTACTTTACTGAGTTTTACAGTTTAGACATATAGTCAGTCGCAAAAATAATGCCTTACGAGGTAGGTAGAGCATCAACGGCTTACTAAAAACAGCTTATCCCGACGCGAACTTGCAAATTGTTGAGGGTGACTTCAGATAGGAGTGTATTCAGAGGTAGAGTGAAACCCTGATATCTTTGCATCTGTCAACGTAAGTACTAGAACACTGACAGGAATGTGTCAGGAATGCAAGCGATTACAACCGCTGACAAATTCACACATATCATGGTTTCACTGTATTTAGTATAGGCTGTAGTAAAGTTAATTCCATGCTGGCCTGGGAGCGAGAGAAAAACATAGAATGTGCCAGCTGCATTTCCTCCCGGGCATGCTGTAAAAACCAACTAAGGGATCCGAGGGTTTCAGTATATTGTAATTTAGGCGATGGGCTGACAACCTGTCACTACGGCGATGTACCTACAAATATATTTTAAATAATCCTCCAAACTTTTGTCAGACGCGGCGAAACGACCTTTGTATAGGTCGTTTACGCTCTGATTACCCCATTAGGGATAGAGGCGTGATTATATGTATGTATGTAGGGACAGGTTGTCAGCTCGTTGTTTGCTTAACTTTGTAACTGTGCTCTTGTCACTTTGACATTGGCAGTAATGTCTGTACAATGAGGCGGCCGATTGCCATTTAAATAAAAGTTGAAGTTGACCATCTTTTTATATTTAGCTTTTTGAGCTCTTTACATCATCTAGATAAGACAAGAAGAGAAGTAGATGGAATATTCTATGTTTCTTTACACTTGCAGTTGAACGGCAGTATTAAGCTGGCTTTCTACAGATGCGTAAATAATTAAAGTGCTCAATAAATTTGGATTCTATGCACCATTGCTACTGAAGAAGAAACTCACGGTCAAAAACACATAAAATTTTACAGGCAGTAGACTCTTATTTCTATTACCATAGAGGCTAAAGTTGCACTTTTTGGAAGAACTTCATATGTATGTTTAATATATTCGCTACGGCTGTATTCGGTGAAAACATTGAATCGTGTTGAGAATCTTTATTTGACCACAACTTCGTCTGCTTGTACATATAACTTTAATATAGTTACTTACTTTATATCAAAGCAATAGGGACTATTTCTAACAGTAAATAATTACTTGCGGTAAGTTTAAACGTGTAGGTACTTTCTTAAAATTCCGGCGGATATTTTATTAACCTAATAAAAATTCTGCAACTATGTGGGAGAACGTTCGAACGTTATTAAAAGACATACCTACTTACTTAGAGAATTGAAACTTCTATTTTTTTGTATGATACAAACATTTATCATTAAAATTGATTTATTAATCTTCTTAAGCCACCTTTTAACTACACCTGATAGTGTTACAAAATACATAATAACATGTAATAAATAAACCTAAATGTTAGTTGATGTCAATTGGATGTATTTGACCCGAGCTAACCCATAAGTAAACCTTGACTCGTATTATTTTATGATTCTTTCAAAACTTCATTAATTAACTTGTTTATTATATATGTGGTACTATTATATATTCTGTGACTATAGTGCAACCACATAATATATAATATGGTGCAACTATAACTATATTTTTTCCGTGCTTCGGAAGGCACGTTAAGCCGTTGGTCCCGGTTAATATCGTTTAATACTGTAGATATTAGTTGTTAAGCCATGACAGAGGCCAGTGCTAAGCATTGGCGGCTTGAAAACTTTGACCTGATCTAGGATTGGGTCTGGTTTCCCTAATGGGTTGCGGAGGTCAGATGGCAGTCGCTCTGTGTAAAAACCAGTACCCTCGTTCAATCACCTAGATTAGGTAGCCGACCCCGTGAGATACGGGATAAGGCTAGGGAGATGATGATGATGGTGCAACTATAACTACATATTCAACACATAATCAGTGCTAATGATTGATTAATTTTGAGCAAGAAAAAAATAAAGAAAAATAAACCAGAAGTATTATTTTTGGATGCTGTCCCTCACACCCCGTATACATACATACATACATAAATCACGCCGTTATCCCTTACGGGGTAGGCAGAGCGTTTAACGCCTCGTAAAAGGCGCTTTCGCCACGTCTGACAAAAATTGAGGGCAATTTTAGATTGTAATGTATTGCTTTAGTGACAGGTTGTCAGCCCATCGCCTAAATTACAATACACTGTAACCCTCAAGTCCCTTTTGCTGACTTCAACAGCATGCCCGGGAGGAAGGGCAGCTGGAACATTCTATGTTTTTCTATCTCTCCCAGTCCAGCATGGCAGAAATGGCACCCCGTATATACAGTCGAATAGGACACTTAAATCATTGAAAAGCCGCTTATGTTTTCAATATGAATGTTAATAGAATTCTCAAGCTAAAGTATTGTATAAACAAAACAAAGTCAATATGGAAGTGTAATAAAGATTATCCGTACACAATATTTCCTAGTTTTGTTTCCGGTTATTGACATGTTAACAAATTGCAGATAGTTCTGCTCGCTTGTCGTATGGCATATTGGATATGCTTGCCTGAATTCGTGTAGCCGTATTGTTGGTAATAAAAAAATCGGCCTTGCTGTTGAAAAATGGCCTCCTATATTTATTACTGTTATTTTTGATTACTGCTTGTTAACAAAATACATTTTATGGATTTAAATCTATGGGGTTGAAGGCAGAAAATATTGTATTTTTAATCTGTGCCCCATTGTAATATAATTGTTTTCAAAAATCATTATCAGCATCCTGATATACTTACCTTCTAAATTCTGCACATACATACTTACATATAATCACGTCTTTATCCCTAATGGGGCAGGCAGAGCGTAAACGACCTGTACAAAGGTCGTTCCGCCACGTCTCACACAGTTTTGAGGGTTATTTATGGTATATTTCTAGATATACTGCTGTGGTGACAGTTTGTCAGCCCATCGCCTAAATTACAATATATTGAAACCCTCGGATCCCTTAGCTGGTTTTTACAGCATGCCCGGGAGGAAATACAGCTGGTAAATTATATATTTTTCTTTAGAATAAGTACTTTATTTTATGCATCAGCAGTTTAAATATGAATAGCGTTGTTAAATTAAAAACCAATCATAACCATTCAACAACCTATTCATTCAAATCAACACATCAACCATCCAGCTAAGCGAGTTATTACGATTACAAAAACACTTAATTTATTACGTATGTCTGTCTGTTTGTATTTACTGAGGATTCTTACTGTCAGACAATAAAAAAAACTTGTTTCTTTTCATTACAAAACTAACTTATAGCCACGCGTGCGAATATTACAACACACGTTTTGCGAAAGAAACACAATTTGGTGACAATTTTATTTATTAGTGTACAAAATGTATGTAACACGGCGTTTTGTTCTGTGTAAGATTTCACATTTGTAAAGACAGGGAATTGGGTCGCTGTTTTGTATTGAAATACGTTTTTGAACAGCAGAGTTGTAAGTAAGCAAAGAAGTTTACAAAATAGTCCGACTGATAAGACATACATACATACATATAATCACGCCTTTATCCCTAATGGGGTAGTCAGAGCGTAACCGACCCAAACAAAGGTCGTTCCGCCACGTCTGACAAAGTTTTGAGGGTTATTTAAGATAGATTTGTAGGTATATTGCTGTAACGACAGGTTGTCAGCCCATCGCCTAAATTACAATATACAGAAACCCTCGGGCCCCTTATCTGGTTTTTACAGCATGCCCTGGAAGAAACACAGCTGGCACAGGTCCAGCATGGTTCTAGGTATTAACATGAAAATATACACAAATACAACTTTGTTAAGTACACGGCGGAAACAATAATGTCCTTAACCGATGCATTTCAAATCCCTCTCACAAAGCTGTCAATACTTCGATACTAAAGGTTGCTGCAAGAAACCGTGGCCCGGTATGGTAGGCGAAAGACGGTTTTGATTTACATTGCCCATTCTAGTTCGAACATGATATATAACTGAGCGCAAAGCCATCGATGAACGCAAAATGGACTTTGAGTGTGCTTAAACTTCAGAGGTTGCAGCCATGTTGCGGCAAGGAAGCTGTGGCGCAACAAAGCAAGAGGTAAAAGGAACAAAACTGTATTTGCACGCCAGCTGGCCACCCCGGTGAGTGGTAAGCAGAACGAAAAGTATGGTATGATTTAGTCAGAACGATCTCGTTTGAGTTACAGTGGAGTTACACTACCGGTCGCTATAAACAAGAGCCTGATTCATATGCCGCAGCCAGGTTAGACTAGTATTTCCTAACTTTTTTTAAGGAATATCCTGAAGTTACAAGTAATAAGATCAAGTATGTAGTACTATTATATATTCTGCGATACAAGTCTAGAGAATGGATAGCAGCGTTCCCTGCTCCTTGTGCCTTCCTTCTTTCGCTAATACCCGATAGGTATTTTATTGTATTCCTTGTTTTACCAAGCTATGGCAAACCACTGGCAGAATCATATGTTAGAACGGTGTTTCCAGATCGCATATTCAAGTTCAGTCAAAATTTTCGATTTCCCGTCATATGACTATATCAGTCCGTATGTATATTCCCTCCACGAACGCGGAAACAGACCGGGAGCGGGCCCAAACATTTTTTTAGCACTCGATCCCGACTTCGACGAAAAGACATTGTCCTTCTGGCGCGGTCAGAGACCTCAGGTTTATTTGTTTTAAGCCTGGGGTTAAAGGCACTGGCTGGATTTACTTTGTCAGTTTTCGGAGTAAGGAAATGTAAGTGCACTTGGATGTAAGTGTGTAAACGAAGCAATGGTCGTTGGAGTTATTTTTGTGGCTTTGAATTTGTGACATACTACGATGTATGTAAATCATAAATTTTACCTAATAAATTATTCTTATTATTTTAATTAGTAATAGGTAAGATAAATTAGATACTGAAATAGAATTTACAGAAATCCAAAAAATTAAGACTGTAAAAACTTGAATAATAATGCAGCAAGCTAATTATTAGCTAATTATGCTAGGTAGGATTATGTCTTAATTATGCTAGGTAGGATTATGTCTTTTAGAACAGGTTTTTGAAAGCTGAAGCCCTGAGAGTATAGGTGCTAGGGCATTTCATCAAGAGCAATTCAATTATAAGTTCGTTATTTTAACGTTGAGTTATCAACACCAACGAGTTTTACAGTCCATAAACAGCTTTTTCTTTGTAACTTAGCAGAGGTTCAAATTTCGGAACCGCTGACTATTACCTTGTTACAATCTTTATTATGCGGATGACTGTCTTTGAAGTTGTAAAGAAATAGCAGTTTATGGGCTACAAAACAAGTTGGTATCGATAACTCAGCATTAAATAAACGAAGAATACATATACTAGGGTAGTTTAGAGTCACAGCCTGAAGTTTCATTATTCCCACGGGAATCTACTTACTTACGTACTTAGCTCTGGGGCAGAAAGTCAGTAAAATTAAAATGCATGAATAGTTGTTTCCTCTCTGTCTGCTCGTGCATTCAGCCTATCTTCACCATCCATCTGTAGATAGATCAAGTTGTCTCCAGAGACATCCCGAGTCCAGACACGTACAAACCGCATCATAATACTCCCACACAGGTCACTGCACCGCGTAAAGACAAAACTAGCTTAAGGATAATAAGATAAGTCCATTTTAAGTTAAAAGTGAAGCTGGATTTTTCGTTATATTCACGAAATATATATACTATACGGTTTTAAAGAGATGATGTATTTATTATGAGCCTCAAGAAAAGTATGACTATATGAAAAATAACAATTGGTCTTGTTATCTGATTAACAATATGCAAATTTACGATATGACTAGACTAGAATACGTTTCCAGTCTTTCAGTAATCATTATATTTACCTATATGACGATGTAAATTTTCGTGTATTGAAGCGAAATCGTGACCCTATTACTTCATATACGTATATATAGTAATAGGTACCTACACAGTTCGTTCTTAAACTTAATCCAGGTCATTGAAGCTCCTCCTACCTCGTAAGGGCTACAGGCATAACTAAATGTGTGAACGTACGTTTACTTTACAGATTAAAGTAGCAATCTATCACACGTAAATCTGCCAATCCGTATGGCACGTAGCTCAATGACTTGCGCACACGCAGACGCAGCGTCGGAAGTGAGTGGCGGTGTAGCTGCGGCCTTCACCCGATCTGATACAGATATCTGCAATTGTCATGTCACTTTTTGTATTATGTGTTGGTCGAAGAGGCAAAAGATTCTTTTAGAGGTTGTTTTCATAAAAGCTGTGTACGTTCCGTACTAAATAAAATGAAATATCACTACATAGTATAAAACAAAGTCGCTTTCTCAGTCCCTATATCCCTATGTATGCATAAATCTTTAAAACTACGCAACGGATTTCGATGCAGTTTCTTTTAATGAATATAGTAATTCAAGATGAAGGTTTATATGTATAATACATGTATAATATAGTAGAGAAACGCTGATAATTTCCGTGCGAAGCCGGGGCGGGTCGCTAGTAGGTACTAAATACTTATCTACTTCTTAACTACTATGACTTCAGCCTCTACCACTACTAGGAGTGTCCTTTAGGTTTACAATACTTCTTAAGCTTGAAAGGCAAATTATTTATTTATTTAACAATTTATTGTACACAAAAAAAGACATGAATAAACACAAACACAAAGAAAAAAGACACAAGGAGGCTTATTTCTATGAAATTATATCTCTTAACAAAAAAAAAGAGATTAAACGCCAACCTATCAAAGGTTCATGCTATTCCAAGTTGTCATCTCTCGGCGCACCGTCAAAGACACACAAAACAAACAGAAATGAACTATTTCGTAACAAAAATGTACCTAGTACGTGCGATGCGGGCGGTTCGTTCTACTGCGGAAACCAGCCTTATCTTAGATCGGAGTTCGATACCGGACTGATATTGATTGATGGTCAGGAAATAGTAAATCGGATCATACCTATTGCACATATTTACAGAGATATAATAAATACACAAGTTTTATTTACTTGATACTCCTTCCATGCTGGACTGGGAGTGAAAGAAAAACATAGATTGTGCCAGCTGCATTTCCTCCCGAGCATGCTGTAAAAACCAGCCAAGGGTTTCAGTATATTGTAATTTAGGCGATGGGCTGACAACCTGTCACTACAGCAATATACCTACAAATCTATCTTAAATAACCCTCAAAACTTTGTCAGACGTAGCGGCACGACCTTTGTTTAGGACATTTACTCTCTGCCTACCCCATTATCACAGTCCTAGATCGATAGAGTTAAGGAGATCATAAAATCTTATTCTTCTTTTCGTGTAGGTTTCGAGACGATCGACTTTATGAAAAACCTAGTTTATGATTTCTTGAACTCGTTCCCGACCTTGTCCAGTCTGAAAGTAAAAAGTAACCACTAATCATTCTGTGCTACCGCCATTTTTTTTACATTATGTCGTATATTGTTGCAGCCTCAGCATGGAGCCGCCGGCGGCGAGCGTGTCGGCCCCCTGGCTATCAGCTCTCGTCTTCCTCTGCACCTTCCTATCCTCCCACACGCTCAACACTAAGGTAAGCAAAAAAAAAATATTGTCATTTCGCAGATTTGCACGTTGTTCCAAGGACGCAAAAGTAACGCTTTTTAAAGCCTTCTGTACATCTCTTTACACGTGCAGCCTGTGGGTAAACTACACCCAGAAAGCGTATAGCGCCCTCCGCGTCCAATATAATAACGCTTTCAGAGCGGTGATGGGGCTGCCCCGCTACTGCAGCGCGTCTGGTATGTTCGCGGAGGCACGCACCGAATGCTTCTTCGCGACGATGCGCAAGCGGTGTGCGTCTCTCGTGCGCAGAGTGCGGGCCAGCGCCAACACCGTCCTGAAGATGATAGCCGATAGATTTGATTGTATAAATATCACGCACTGCTGTGACTTGCATGTCACGGCATTAAAAGTGTTAAAATAAGATTTGTACTAACCCTTACGTCATAAGTTCATTATCTTTTTACTAACCCAATTATGAGTCTGTTGTTACTTGAAATAAACGTGTTTTATTTTTTTATTTTATTTTTATTTTATTTTATTGTCATCCGCTGTCGTGTCGCGGATCGGTCGGTCTCGGCAAAAGAAGTCGACTGCAGAACAAAGGATGAAGATTCAAGGACCTACATGCCAATTGATCGTGGTGGTACAGTGCAGCTGTGCAGCCATCGCTAAATATTGGCAGAGGAAAAATATTTGGATAATTGACGCGAAGAAGAAGAATTGCAGCTCGCATCCAGCAGCGACTTTACGGAGGATAGATACCTAATCGTATATCTAATTAATTTAATGTATATCTATCTTTGATTGTAGATATGTAAAGTATTCTAAGTGCGACGCTAGATATATACCTATATAATACTCGTAAGACAAAAGAAATGAGACGAGGTTGAATCAAGTTCAATAACATGTGCACGTTGCATAACTAGTCCAAATATTCATGACCACCTCACAAAATTACAGTCTTTATTACGTTGACCAACGACCCAAGACCAAAACATTTAACTACAAAAATACCAACATTAAAGACAAACATTTCTGTCATACTCATACACGGCAACATACAGTTCTTCTTACACGGTCCAGGGCGCCTGTAGCTTCCTGTATGATCTTGCTGCGCGCGCGCATGTTGCGTGTTACATGCATGTAAGTAACCGTGTGCGTTTGATGCACGTGAGGATGGATTGCAGCGACGGACTGGAATGCTGTAAACAGGCCGAATATGTGTTGTTTAGGAAATAATGTTAGTTTAGTATATGTGTACGAAATTAGTTATTATCGATTAAAACTATCTATTTAGTTTATGCTGGTCTGGGAGCGAGAGAAAATCATAGAATGTGCCAGCTGCATTTCCTACCAGGGTGTAAAACCAGCTAAGGGATCCGAGGGTTTTTGTATATTGCAATTTAGGCGATATCACTACAACAATATATCTAAACATCTATCTGAAATAACCCTCAAAATTTTGTCAGACGTGGCGGAACGACCTTTGTTTAGGTCGTTTATGCTCTGCCTACTCCATTAGGGATAAAGGCGTGATTATATATATGTATGTATGTTTTTAGCTTACGGTTTCTTAGGCTAGCTCTTAATCCAAATGCCGAGGTTTGCCAATGGCCCGACAGTACATAGTCCAGTCCACCTTGGATTTCTCGATTTTCTGAGGGTATATCGCGAGTTACATCGCTAAGATACTCTACTAGGATCCTAACAGGGCCACCTGGCCCACGACCACCCTTTTGTCATAAAATGCCAATGCTTTTATCTAAGCTGAGCTCACGTCACGTCATTGTCGGCTTTTTTAGTATATTATATTACTAAAGGGTATCGGTGTATATATACCGGATGTAAGAGACAGCTTCAGGCAAACTCATAGGGGTCTCTCTCTCTACGAAACTCTGTCAACGAAACTGAACATCTTCAACCAGGAATTTCTCTAGGAGATGGAAAATAAATACTTTCTTAGTATGGGAAAGATTTTCCTGATAGTAGTTGTCCAGTTTGGTTAACTTAGCAACCCCTATGAGTTTTCCTGAAGTTGTCTCTTACACCCGGTATATAGAGACCGATACCATGGAGTAATATAATACCGGGTGTAAGAGACAGCGTCCCGCAAACTGATAGGGGTTGCTCAGTCAATGACACTGAACAATTTTCACCGGGAAAATTTTTCAGGAAGTGAAAATAAAAATTGGCTTTTCCATACAATTTGTCCGATTGCATAAAAAATAATTTTTTTTACACTTTCTGAAAAAAAATCCTGGTGGAAGTTGTTCTGTATCATTAACTGAGCTACCCCTATCAGTTTGCGGGACCGTTACACCTGGTACACTAACGAAGTCGACAATGACGTCACGTGAGCTCAGTTTAAATAAAAGCATAAGCATTTTATGATGAAATGGTGGTCATAGTCTAGTGTCCTGTTATGATCCTAGAACAGTATCTTAGCCATTGTTTGGTCCGCCACATTTATTGTCTTGCCCCGCGTGCCCTTCATGTTGCACCCAAGAAGACCTTTACAACGCCACTGATGTCGCTGCAGTGCGTTCGGCAGAGTACTGGTCGAAATTAATCTAAGCCATTACGATCGTTACGATAAGAAGAAGAAGTATCTTAGCAATATGACTCGCACTATACTCACATAGATTCCAGGCATCGAAGGTGGACTGGACTATGTTTTGTAAGAATGTTTGTTTTGAAAATTAATAGAATTGCTGTAACAAAAAATCCGGATTCTTTTCATCAAAACCGGCAACATACATACATATAATCACGCCTTTATTCCTAATGGGGTAGGTAGAGCGTATACGACCTAAACAAAGATCGTTCCGCCACGTCTGATAAAGTTTTGAAGGTTATTAAAGATTTGTAGGTATATTGCTGTAGTGACAGGTTGTCAGCCTATCGCCTAAATTGCAATATACAGAAACCCTCGGTTCCTTTAGCTGGTTTTTACAGCATGCTCTGGAGGAAATGCAGCTGGCACATTCTATGTTTTTCCCTCGCTCCCAGTCCAGCATGGAAGTAAACCGGCAATGATTTAATTAAATGTTAAACGTTCAAAACTATTGTAGAGGGGTTTGGTCCTTAAGTAGCTATTAAAAAGTTATTGAAATCAATAATTTATGAATAGATTTCGATGAAGTGGTTATTTATATTTCTGAATGGAGTGGAGTGGGTGTTTATTCATATACTGTGAATACTTTTGATGTTCGTATCTCATTTATAATTTACTGCAAATAAGATACAAAAATAGAATTAAATAAAATAAATAATAATAGTATAGTCCTCCCACCGATTTTCGGTGATGGCAGTCAATCTCTCAGAGATCGGCTAACTGCGCAGGACTACTTTTTAGTGCCCAAATTTTTGCGCTACTCTCAGGTGCACTCTCTCTTCCTTCAATCTTCTATTCTGATTGGACAGATTGACTGACACGACCAGAGAGAAATCAGACGTAGTAGCGACTTAAAATGCCTAATAATTTAAATAATTATCTATACTACTTAAATGTATTAAAGGTTTATACCACAGGTGCACTCTCTCTTCCTTCAATCTCCTATTCTGATTGGACAGAACATATTAAAGGTACAAGGTGGCGCAAAAGAAATCACCCTATTGGAAGATGCTCTCATTTTTGCAAATGGCCGCCAATGTCAAATCTGTTTTGACATTTGTGGACTAGACAGATGCAGAATACAAGTGAACAAGCCATGGAGCGATACACTCCCCAAGAACGCGGAAAAATCGTGTCTATTTTTTTGAGTAACAATTCGTCTGTGGTGTTGGCGCAGCGCGAATTCCGTCGCCGATTCCCCGGCCGTCCGACACCGACTGCGCAAACACTGCGACGTTTAGCCACCAACCTTGAAGAGTATGGGACCACACGAGACGTTGCTAAGAGTGGCCGGCCCCGGAGCGCCCGTTCTGCCGAGAATATCGCCGCTGTAGCCGAGGACGTTGAAGTGAGCCCCGAAACATCGACCAGACGACGTGCCACGCAATTGGGCCTCAGCCGGCGGTCCTTGCAGCGAATTTTGGTGCGAGACTTGAAGATGTTTCCTTACAAAGTCCAGACCGTGCATCAGCTGCTGCCTGCCGACCGCCAAACGCGCGTAACCTACGCCCAAGCCATCCTCAATCTCGAGGAAGAATTGGACAATTTTTCGACCAAAATCATCATGAGCGATGAGGCTCATTTCCACCTCAGCGGTTACGTGAATCGGCAAAATTATCGCTTCTGGGGCACCGAGAATCCACGAGTGATGCACGAGGAGCCGTTACACCCGCTCAAAGTGACTGCGTGGTGCGCTGTTCACGCTGGAGGAGTCATCGGGCCATTTTTTTTCGAGAACGCCGCGGGTCAAACGACAACAGTGGACGGTGCGCGCTATAGGGCCATGTTGACCGAATTTTTTCTGCCGCAATTGGACGAATTGGGACTGGAGGACATGTGGTTCCAACAGGACGGGGCAACGGCGCACACTGCACGAGCCACAACCGACATTCTGAAGGCGGCATTTCCGGGTCGCCTAATCTCTCGTTTTGGCGATTTGCACTGGCCGGCCAGATCGCCCGATTTAACGGTCCCGGACTTCTTTTTATGGGGTTTTTTGAAGTCTCGTGTTTACGTCAACAAGCCTGAGACCTTGGAAGCCCTCAAAGACAACATTCGACACGAGTGCGAGAATCTGTCGCCCGAAGTTCTCGCCGAAGTGATGAAAAATGCCATAAAACGAGCCCGTATGGCAATCAATTGTAACGGCGCCCATTTGGCCGATATCATCTTCTCGACTTGACCAGTAAAATTCTAAAGGTGCAAATAAATATAATCAAAAAACAGATTCGAAGTTTTTCATTTAGAAAAAAAATGAGAGCCAAACAACATCGGATGACTTCTTTTGCGCCACCTTGTATAAACCTTTAATACATTTAAGTAGTATAGATAATTATTTAAATTATTAGGCATTTTAAGTCGCTACTACGTCTGATTTCTCTCTGGTCGTGTCAGTCAATCTGTCCAATCAGAATAGGAGATTGAAGGAAGAGAGAGTGCACCTGTGAGTAGCGCAAAAATTTGGGCACTAAAAAGTAGTCCTGCGCAGTTAGCCGATCTCTGAGAGATTGAATCAATAATCATACTGTGTCCGTAATAGAAGACTTGTATTACAGATAGTCTACCCTCACTCCAAAGTCAGAACTCTTTCAAACTTTATTTCGTAGCCAGTTTATAGTCAAAAGAAAAAAAAGACAATACAAATTTAAATAAAGAACAGCTTAACTTGCAACCAGCCAGCACGTCTGCAGATATCCGTCTTGCAGCGTACGCGCAGATACAGTGAAAGTACACGAGTGCGGTAACTGCATGCATTATGTATGTGTTTGTTTCCATACAGCGGAATCGTTGCTTCCGAAAAAAAAAACCGTATTACGCCGACTAGACAATCAGCGGTTGATACTTTGATAGATCAGCGCAAAATACGCTGAATGTGATGTTGTATGCCTAGATGTTTGCGCTTGACATCGGTGTTTCGGTGTATTAAAAACCAATCTTCTTCCATCGAGCAGGTTTTAGATCTATGATAATTATTAGTTAATAGTTTGATTCTTGTTCGTAGCGAGTGGGTTTTCGAGTCAAACGGCCCGATGGAACCTGGTGTCAGTTTTTAAACCGCTAAGTAACACAGCTATTACGCCTCTGACATGGTTTAAGTAACGACCACTATTGAAGACAACGAAAGAGTGATAAATTGACAAATAACCTCTGCCCCCCCGCAGGGAATCGAACCCAGGACTTCCGGATCGTAAGCCATGGCTCTGACCACTAGACCACGGGGGCAGTAATTACTTAAAATAAGTATCAGAATAAAATCTGATTACATTTACTTAGGAATTTGGAATTTAAGATGAGCAACCCCAACCTAACCTAACCTACCAAACAATTCAGACATCTGAAATACATTTTCATTTACCTATGTAAAAAGTCCTATTGCGACATATTCTATTTACAAAACTGTTTGTTTCTATTTAATTCTTTATCCGCGTCTGATTCTCATTCATTTTATTATCAAAACGAGTTTTCAACATAAGTAATTAATAGTGCTCATTCATATTTAAATATTAGCCATTCGTTATTAATTTTCCTACTAGATTAAATTAAATCACAGACTTTGTGATTTTCTTTGTTTTGATCAAACTTGAACTTGTAATAACTTTTTGACTCTGTATTATTTTTATACATAACGATGGTATTGATAGGTATTAGGTATTAAACTTTGCTTTTCTATCTTCTTTATGGAAAGCAACGAAATTTTGATGTATTGTGTATCAATCGTCATCCCCCTAGCCTTATCTCACGGGTCGGCTACCTAATCTAGGTGATTGAACGAGGGCACAGGTTTTTACACTTTACGAGTTCTGGGTTGCGGAGGTCAGATGCTGCCATCAACCCAAAAGGAAATCCAGACCCAATCTTAGACTAGGTCAGAGTTTTCGAGCCGCCAATGCTTACCACTGGCCTGTGACATGGCTTTACGACTAATATCTACGGTATTAAACAATATTAACCGGGACCAACGGTTTAACGTGCCTTCCAAAGCACAGAAAAATCGCCGAATAAACGTACATATGAAATTCGAAAACCGAAAAACACATTGGAAATTCTTTCAAGAGACGAAATAAAAAATTGACCTTCCCATACAAAACGATCAGACAATGTGTATGAAAAAGCAAAAAAAAATTTACATCCTGAAAAAAAACCTGCTGATAGTTGTTTAGTTTCGTTGACTGAGCAACCCTTATCAGTTTGCGGGACGCTGTCCCTTACACCCGGTACTATCATACATACATAACATACATAAAATCACGCCTTTATCCCTCACGGGGTAGGCAGAGCGTTAACCGCCTAGTAAAAGCTTTCGCCACGTCTGACAAAAATTGAGGGCAATTTTAGATTGTAATGTGTATTGCTATAGTGACAGGTTGTCAGCCCATCGCCTTAATTACAATACACTGTAACCCTCGAAACCTTGCTGACTTCTACAGCATGCCCGGGAGGAAGGGCAGCTGGAACATGGAACATTTGTAATTTAACATATTGTATTACACACAATTATTTACTAGGAAACCCACAGCCTCAAGGCAAAGTTTATGGTTAATAACTTTACACGCTCTTTCGTCAGGTTTATAATATTTACTGTTAAAATGCCCCAGTTAACTGTTACCACATAACCATAACTAGATCGGAAACCAGATCAGAGAAAGTAACAATGAAAATTAAATAATACCCATTATATACATACATGCTATGTAATCACGCCTTTATCCCTAATGGAGTAGGCAGAGCGTAAACGACTTAAACAAAGGTCGTTCCGCCACGTCTGTGGAAAGTTTTGAGGGTTATTTAAGATAGATTTGTAGGTATATTGCTGTAGTGACAGGTTGTCAGCCCATTGAATAAATTGCAATATACTGAAACTCTCGGATCCCTTAGTTGGTTTTTACAGCATGCCCGGGAGGAAATGCAGCTGGCACATTCTATGTTTTTCTCTCGCTCCCAGTCCAGCATGGAATAATTATATTACGTTGAATAACGAAGTGTTATAATAATATTACCACTTTACTTGGTATATTGGGTTAAAACTGCACGAAAAATGAAGAAGAATTTACCGAAATGAGAGTTAGTTAGGTATGTTTATGACCTTATTGGTTTATTTAATTTTCTTAAGCTCGTATTTATAAACCAATCTTATGTTTGAGAGCTATATTGAGTATGTATTTGACAGGCCACATTGTAGTGAAACGACGATTCTGATACGAACTCAAACTAGTTGTCAGTCTCAAGTACTGTTTATAATTACCGGCCTTAATGAAGTTTAGGATCGATACGTAAAAGGTTGTATTTGATGAACTTTCTTAAAATAAGTAAGTTCTACAATCTACAGTTCGTAACAGTTTTACTGGTGTATAGAACAGTTTAGTTAAAAAAAAAAACTGTAAACACTGTCATACAAACAAATTAATCTTTCCTCTAAATATGATAATAGCAGATTTTTATATGTTATCTTATAAAAACGTTTTGAAATAAGTGGACTCATAAAACACCTGTTCCACTTTATTTAAGGCGAATACATCTCCGACAGGTCTAATAAATTTGCGGTCAGAGGAGATGGGTAGATGCTTTAATGAAGTGTCTATTCCGACCGCAGAATATTGGATTAAGTAATGAGCTCTGTCTTAGCACATCTACATTCTTGATACTGAGTGTGAGTGGAAATTACTTAAAAGCTTAAGGATAGAATTTGGACATTCATGACATGAATTTCCTTCTTTGTCCAAAATACTTCTGGATAAAAGCACACTAAATGCAGCAACATCCAGGCGACACTTAGGCTCGTAATTATAAAGCGATCTCAAACTTGAGAGCAACATTAAGTCTGGATTTGACAAGCCGTTTTGTACTGAAATGTCATTTCTGATACAAACTCAAACTGGATGACAATCTCTAGTGCGGATTATAATTACGAAATTGCGCCACTAAGGCACAGATAATACAAGGTGGCGCAAAAGAAGTCATCCGATGTTGTTTGGCTCTCATTTTTTTTCTAAATGAAAAACTTCGAATCTGTTTTTTGATTATATTTATTTGCACCTTTAGAATTTTACTGGTCAAGTCGAGAAGATGATATCGGCCAAATGGGCGCCGTTACAATTGATTGCCATACGGGCTCGTTTTATGGCATTTTTCATCACTTCGGCGAGAACTTCGGGCGACAGATTCTCGCACTCGTGTCGAATGTTGTCTTTGAGGGCTTCCAAGGTCTCAGGCTTGTTGACGTAAACACGAGACTTCAAAAAACCCCATAAAAAGAAGTCCGGGACCGTTAAATCGGGCGATCTGGCCGGCCAGTGCAAATCGCCAAAACGAGAGATTAGGCGACCCGGAAATGCCGCCTTCAGAATGTCGGTTGTGGCTCGTGCAGTGTGCGCCGTTGCCCCGTCCTGTTGGAACCACATGTCCTCCAGTCCCAATTCGTCCAATTGCGGCAGAAAAAATTCGGTCAACATGGCCCTATAGCGCGCACCGTCCACTGTTGTCGTTTGACCCGCGGCGTTCTCGAAAAAAAATGGCCCGATGACTCCTCCAGCGTGAACAGCGCACCACGCAGTCACTTTGAGCGGGTGTAACGGCTCCTCGTGCATCACTCGTGGATTCTCGGTGCCCCAGAAGCGATAATTTTGCCGATTCACGTAACCGCTGAGGTGGAAATGAGCCTCATCGCTCATGATGATTTTGGTCGAAAAATTGTCCAATTCTTCCTCGAGATTGAGGATGGCTTGGGCGTAGGTTACGCGCGTTTGGCGGTCGGCAGGCAGCAGCTGATGCACGGTCTGGACTTTGTAAGGAAACATCTTCAAGTCTCGCACCAAAATTCGCTGCAAGGACCGCCGGCTGAGGCCCAATTGCGTGGCACGTCGTCTGGTCGATGTTTCGGGGCTCACTTCAACGTCCTCGGCTACAGCGGCGATATTCTCGGCAGAACGGGCGCTCCGGGGCCGGCCACTCTTAGCAACGTCTCGTGTGGTCCCATACTCTTCAAGGTTGGTGGCTAAACGTCGCAGTGTTTGCGCAGTCGGTGTCGGACGGCCGGGGAATCGGCGACGGAATTCGCGCTGCGCCAACACCACAGACGAATTGTTACTCAAAAAAATAGACACGATTTTTCCGCGTTCTTGGGGAGTGTATCGCTCCATGGCTTGTTCACTTGTATTCTGCATCTGTCTAGTCCACAAATGTCAAAACAGATTTGACATTGGCGGCCATTTGCAAAAATGAGAGCATCTTCCAATAGGGTGATTTCTTTTGCGCCACCTTGTATAATACTATAGTACTAAGGGCAGCAACACACAGGCGTCACTCATTGCACGCAAGGTTTCGCTCAACAAGCTGCCATTGCTTTTTGCATACCCTACAACACACATGCGTCACTTTACGCTCTACGAGCGCGTACTGGCAGAGAGATGCGCCGACGTAGAGTTCATCGGTAATACAAAAAGCATTGACAGCGTGTTGAGCGCAACCTTGCGCGCAGTAAGTGACAGTTAAAAAATAGCATATAGTTTCTTTGACATAGACTTCTGAGTCGGTACTTGGGTTTTTTGGACGATAACTGATCTACCTTTTCAGTCCATCCAGGACCATAGCATGAACATATTCGCCTAAAGAGTGAAGTGCAAAAAAATATCTCAAATTATAATAAAAAAACTTCTTCTATCGTGTGGGCTGTGTTGTCGGGTCAAACGATAATAATGTATCACAAGTATTTTCTTTAAATACATACATTCATACATATAATCACGCCTTTATCCCTAATAGGGTATACAGAGCGTAAACGACCTAAACAAAGGTCGTTCCGCCACGTCTGACAAAGTTGAGAGGGTTTTTAAGATAGATTTGTAGGTATATTGCTGTAGTGACAGGTTGTCAGCCCATCACTTAAATTTCAATCTACTGAAACCCTCAGATCCCTTAGCTGATTCTTACAGCACGCCCGAGAGGAAATGTATCAAGCCGGCATGGATAGATAGATAGATAGATAGATAGATAAAACATTTAAGTATATATGATCATGTATACTAGTCTAATAAAAGTAATCCTTTTAACACCTTGTATTAGTGACCTTTTCTGACGAGATGAGCAGGTTCGACACCTGTGAGAGACTGACCGCAAGTTTTTTTGTTTTCTTTTAATTTTGCGTCATCGCGAGAAAATACATAAAAGTTTAACGATCTTTCCGACATGTTGTGTTAATTTTCTTGAGAAAAACAATACGATGTGTCACCTATTTGTTGCCTTTTGGTGCAAATAAAAAAAAATGCTTTTTTAATTAAAAAAAGTTTGTTTTCTTCTTTGATTTTCAAAGCTTTAACGTAAGCTAGCGTTGTTTTTTGTTATTTATTTTCTTGAAACATACATATACATACGTATAATCACGCCATTATCCCTAATGGGGTAGACAGAGCGTAAACGACATAAACAAAGGTCGTTCCGCCACGTCTGACAAAGTTTTGAGGGTTATTTAAGATAGATTTGTAGGGTATATTTCTGTAATGACAGGTTGTCAGCCAATCGCCTTAATTGCAATTGCAACAAGGCCGTAAATTGTCACTGTACAGTTAAAATCCATATATCACATGCTTGCCGCACATAAAAACAATAATTTTGACACTCAACCACATTAAAAAAATACTCAAGTCAACCTTTTCCCAGCCTTGGACGCGCGTATATAATTTCCACGGTTACTGTAACCCATAGGCCACCTGACATTTTGATTGAGCTCCGCGAGATGCACTCTTGCGCAAGTTATCACAAAAACTGGTACAGAACGGGGCCGTATATATTGCACATCGATGTTATCTACCCTTGGAAAAGACAATTATATTTGCCAGTCGTTGTACAAGTGCGACAGGGATTCATAACTACAGGATAGGAAGAGCACTAAACGATTAGTAAAAGGAGTTTTCGCCATGACTGGCAAATATTGAGGGTAATTTTAGATTAAAATGTGTATAAACGAACGCTATAGTGACAGGTCGTCAGTCCATCGCCTATCAATACACTGAAACCCTTGGTTCTGTTAGCTGGTTTTTACAGCATGCCCGGGAAGAAAAGTAACTGGCACGTTTTATGTTTTTCGCGCAAAGTATAACGCTCTACAAAGGAGAATTTGGCCGATGTGCGATATTTATGGTCGTATACTGTACAAAATTGGGTCGCTCGTGATGACAGAAGCCTGATGAGTGGACAATACGCTCTTGACCAATATGGGGTGGGAATGAGGGTCGGTTCAAGGTTAATAAAGGGCAATTATAATTTCGCAAAGAAAGGAAATATTTTGGTTAATTCATCATTCGTATTTTTAGTGGTGGAGTTTGGGGCAAATGTTAATTACATACATACATATAATCACGCCTTTATCCCTAATGGGATAGACAGAGCATAAACTACCTAAACAAAGGTCGTTCCGCCACGTCTAACAAAGAGTTGAGGGTTATTCTTCTTCTTCCGTCGAGTGGGTATCAAGTCTATCGACCCGATAGACTCAAAGGTTATTTAAGATAGATTTGTAGGTATATTGCTGTAGTGACAGGTTGTTTGGTTTGGTTGAGAGAACCTTTAACTTAAGACCATAAAGAAATAAATGCCTTTAAATATCTATTTTGTTTGGTGTGTTTTCAAACGTGGAAAAGTTAACTACCAAATTCCAAGCTTGTATTAACTTGCAAGATGTATACAGAGTGATAGGCAGAGAAATTCTTAAGAATATATAAATATCTCGTCTGTTGTAGGTCTGGTCTAGGTAATCAGGTAGGCAGACCTCATAATAGTATGTTAATAAAAGACTAAACAATTGAGGATTTTTTCTTGAATTTGCAGTATTTTAAGGTGACGATACTAGCCAAGTGGCGCCCCCATCAGTAAAAAAACAGAATTCACTAAAAACATAGTGAATCGAAAACCCGGTCCAACAGACTCAAGTAATAGTAATTAAGATAATTTAGTACCTTATAAATTAGCGGTTCATAGTTCGTTGTAGTAACAGAGGAAAATAGTCGTTGGTGACCGTTATCCGCAATTTTTCTTCGAACTACTTAAGAATCGCTAATTTATAAAGTTATATATTGGTGTCGATTCTCGCGACATAATCCTAATTCTAATTCTTAGCTAAAGCTGTTACTTTCTTAAGTTTGACATAAGAACAGGATAGCAAATAAACACATGACTTTGACAATCCTTATCTGACATAAGACTGTTTATTTGACGTAAAATAAGGAAGCATGCTTGATGCTCAGTTCTTATTTAAAGCGTCTAACGTCAAATAAGAAATGTCAAAGTCATGTGTTTACTTGCTATCCTGTTCTTGTGAGTGTGTGTCTAACTTAAGAAAGTGACAGGATTATAGGATCGACGCCATTATCTTTATAACTATCACTTGAGTCTGTTGGAGCCATTTTCGATTCATTGTGTTTTTAGTGAGTTATGATTTTTTTACTGATGGGGGCGCCACTTAGCTACTATAGTTACCTTAAGAGTGTACCACGAAACATTTCGTCTGTTGTAGGTTTGGTCTAGGTAACAATTAGGTAGGTAGGCAGAGCTCATAATAGTGACTTAAGTGTCTGCCGGAGTAGTGAAATCCCATACAAACGTAGTTTCGCTTTTATTCCTAAACGTACCTAAACAGTAAAACCAAACTTATCCAAACTTCGTACACATGACCAAATGCAACATATCTATGCTTCTAATTAGGTTTGGTTTGAAAATATTGAGCATAAACAAAAAAAGACAGAAAATACGATTTGTGTGAAAAAAATAATAAAACTGTATTTGCTTTCTAATTTTGTATTTGGTTAAAATTTTCAAACCAAGCCTAATTAAAAGCATAGATATGTTGCATTTGGTCATGTGTGCGAAGTTTGGTGAAGTTTGGTTTTACAGTTTAGGAATAAAAGCGAAACTACGTTTGTATGGAATTTCACTACTCCGGCAGACCCTTAATAAAAGTCTTAACTGAGATTTTTTTCCAGTATTTTGCAGTATATTAAGAAAAGCTCTTGATTTATTCTGTATTTGTATTCTCTCAGTTAACCTTAGAAGAAATTTAAAGATTTTCGTTATTTCTAATAACACTCACTATTATTTTTGTTTTCGTAGTCAGCAAGTCTGTATCGTCTCTGGTTTTTTCCCTTCGATCATTTCGCGGAATTATGTAAATGTGATATTCGATAGTCATTATGTGACATCATGATGATACGGACGGCATCATTCATGAACATCATACGAACTGGTTTAGCGGACACGACGAGAATAACATTTGAAAATAGAAGACCAAAGAGTAGGTTGTTGGTGAGAAAGTAATACCTGCAAGATTTTTATTTGAGTTGTACCTATTTTGATTGTGAGAAAAGGCTTCATAATTAAAAAAAAAACATACTAAATCCACTCTTTTCGGTCCTCAAATTCGCAAACGCCAACAATTTCTCCAAACGACAACAATTACCGGAACGACAGAATGAATGAATGAAAGGAATGTGCGTCTGTCAAAGGCGCCTTGCAAATTTAAAATGTCAAAATATTATGGAGGAATCGCAAGTTTTATGTTTATTTTCAAGTGTTTTGTTGTTGTTTCCTCGCAAAATGAGAGAACAGTAAACTGTAAACTGTATCCCATGTTTCCTTAAATGAATAATTGCGTACATTTTTTCACAGCTCCATATTCCCTACTTCTTTTATTTGTATTCATTATTATAAATTACATAACATAGTTTGCTGCATGTATAGCTGTACGATCACTAAATTGGTTAGCCGCCTGGATCTAATCTTAACATATTGTTATATTGTTCTTCTTTGGTTGTTAACTGTTGTGTTCGTCTTTTCAATAAAATAAAATAAAACAGTACTTACTATACTAGTCTCAGCTGAAAACGTCTCGTTTACATTGACCAAATTTTACTCGACCATATATCGCTTCTTTTTCGATTTCTAAAGTAATGTACAAATTTTTAGATAAATTGAATTGCTAAATGTCAAAAATATAAATGCTTATTGATTATTGCTGACGAATGAGAGATATGTGGTATACAATTCTGTCGATTTGGAATTCGCTGTTCTTCTCAATAACCTTATTACTATTGATAGTGGTTGGTTATTTAATCGATTCACCAGTCATTTTGGCATCCTAGAACTCTGACAACAGCGCAAAACAGGCTGACCACTGAACTATCTATACACACGCAGGTACCTATCATACCTGTAAGTTTATTTCTCTCACTAACAGAAACTTGCAACAGTTCTCACGAATATGATTCTGGTGGTCTGTGGGCTGTGGTTTCTCACCTCGACCAGTGGCTTGTGAAACTCTCCCATGTTGGACTGGAAACAATAAAAATACAAAGTGCATCAGCTGCTTTCAACCCTGGGTATAATTGAAAACGGCAAAAGGGGATTCAAGAGGGCTTTGATGCATTCTAATTTCGGCCATATATGACAACCTGTTTACATATTATATTGCATTTTATTGCAATTTAGGCGAAGGGCTGACAACCTGTCACTAAAGCAATAAAACCTACAAATCTACCTGAAATAACCCTCAATACTTTGTCAGACGTAGCAAAACGACCTTCGCTCTGCCTACCCCATCAGGGATAAAGGCGTGATTATTTGTATGTATGTATGACAGCCTGTTTATTATTATTGAAAATGGATTTGGTCTTGACTTTAATCTAGGTCAGAGGCAGGGGCGACCGTCAGAAATTGTTACAATTGACAAATATGTTTCTTTAATGTGCCGTTGGTGATCTGTCTATCCACGTGATTAAATGTATTTTACTGCCCGAAAATTGCAACAGTTCTCACAAATATGAACGCAGTGGGTAGGCTGTGGTTTCTCACCTCGGCCAGTGGCTTGTGTAACCGAACGCCGCGGCGAGGCGTGGCGCTGACGAAATATACACGAATCATATCACCTATTTATAGAAAAATGTCACCGTATATCGGAACGTTCAGCAGGTATTGAGAGTAGGTAGGATCAAGGTTTCACTCCGTTCGCAATTTAACGTGAAAATACTGGGTAATATTTTGAAATGAAAGTTATTTAATTTAAATAACGCAGATTATTTTCTTTACATACATACATATAATCACGCCTTTATCCCCAATGGGGTAGGCAGAGCGTAAACGACCTAAACAAAGATTGTTCCGCCACGTCTGACAAAGTTTTGAGGGTTATTTAAGATAGATTTATAAGTATATTGCTATAGTGACAGGTTGTCAGCCCATCGCCTAAATTACAATATACTGAAACCCTCAGATCCCTTAGCTGGTTTTTACAGCATGCCCGGGAGGAAATGCAGATGGCACATTCTATGTTTTTCTCTCGCTCCCAGGCCAGCATGGAAGTAAGTTTTCTTTACAATATAATCATTATGTCCCTAGCGGGGCTTATTTCACGGGTTCAATATTTACCTAACCTATTATTTATTTTGATTATAGTCTATGCCGTTAAATTCTAGCTTTACTTACTCTGAAGAAGCTTCTAGCTTTTAGCGGCAGATTCTTATAAAGATCAAATAAATAATTGAAAAGACATAATGGCAATAAAAAACAACTCCGTTCTAAAAGAATTTTAAAAATAAAATGTTATTTTGTAAAACGTCAAAGAAAAGACATCAACGTGATAAACTTTGAAATAATAAATTATCAAACTTATTTTTAAGATTAGCTTCAGAACTAATTATAGGTTTGTTTCTGTCATATAAAATGGTAGGTATTCTTTTATTTAATAAATGTCACCTTTCAAATTATTCCGCTAATAGTTCAATAAATTTGATCCAATACAATAAAAGTTAATATAAAACGCGATCGCTGTCGTAAAACTAATATAGGTTGGAGTTATAGATAATTATAGCGCTAAATAAAGAAATATTATTTTATATTTCATCAACGCTATAAAAACTGAATATGTGCAGTAAAGTATGAATTTCAACCGATAATTGTTATATTAGAATAAATGGACTAAGAGACAAAGAGTACGAAGATAAGGTATATTTATAATTTTAACTATACCAGGTGTAAGGGACAGCGTCCCGCAAACTGATAGGGGTTGCTCAGTCAACGGAACTGAACAACACTCACAATCACTAGAAAATTCTTTCAGGCGATAAAAATAAACTATTCCATACAAAATTACCACCTCGATCAGGCAGTTTGTATGAAAAAGCATTTTTTTTTATTTCCTCAAAGATTTTTGAGGAGATAGTTGTTCAGTTCCATTGACTGAGCAACTCCTATCAGTTTGCAGGACGCTGTCCCTTACACCCCGTATATTTTTACATGTGACTCAATTAAAATTAATTAATTATAGAAGCTTTAGATTTTAAAACAGGTTCCTATCAAATATTTGTGCTTAATATCTTATCCAATTTATCGGATGAAGTAGACTTATGGACTGGATGAGCTCTCTCCATCATCAACTCTGTTTTGATCTTTTCCTCTGAGCTAGACAAAACTAAAAATATACATACATATAATCACGCCTTTATCCCTAATGAGGTAGGCAGTAATCGACCTAAACAAAGGTCGTTCCGCGATGTCTGACAAAATTTTGAGGATTATTTAAGATAGATTTGTAGGTATATTGCTGTAGTGACAGGTTGTCAGCCTATCGCAAAAATTATAGTATACGGAATCCATCGGATAATATAAAAAATATAAGTAAAAATAATTTAATATAATTTTGAATAAATAATTCTTCCATGCCGGCCTGGGAGCAAGAGAAAAACATAGAATGTGCCAGCTGCATTTCCTCCCAAGCATGCTGTAAAAACCAGCTAAGGGATCCGAGGGTTTCGGTATTTTGTGATTTAGGCGATGGGCTGACAACCTGTCACTACAGCAATATACCTACAAATCTATCTTAAATAACCCTCAAAACTTTGTCAGACGTGGCGGAACGATCTTTGTTTAGGTCGTTTGCGCTCTGCCTACCCCATTAGGGATAAAAGCGTGATTATATGTATGTATGTATGTTGAATAAATGCTTTTTTACTAGAATAAATTACAATATAACGAAATAATATCATATCTTGCTCTTAGACCATAATCAACATTTTAACGCAAGCACCTACGAATGCAAATATGATCTTTAACTCCCTTCCATAAAGGTTTCTCAATAGTCATTCGGTAAATAATAGTTATTGTGAGTTAAAGGGCATAAATACATCATAAACTCAAAGTACAATGGCGAATGGGTATGGGCAAATTGTTTTTTATTTTATTTTTAAGATGGCGAACGCTACTTTCAATTTATTTGACGTAGTAAACTTCGGAATACGCATTATAGTTTCTTGCTAACTATTATTTATGGTTTTGCAATATTTAAATTGCCTTTAAAGTATTTTTACTATCTGTATGAATCATGGGTATGCACGAAGGGTCCAGTTGCAAAAGTCCCTTAGAGCTATAGTTGCACTATGACACTTTGGTACTGGTTTAAATTGCTACCATAGCAATAAAGCCGCCTGCGTTGTACTTTAGTTTTTATTTTATTTGTTCTCATTTCCTGTTGTTTTATTTTATGTGCAATAAAGAGTATATCTATCTTTATATCTACTTTTGCAACTAGATTCTTATGAAGCATATTCATAGATTTTTATTTAGCTGATCATCAGTTCATCTTCCATGCTGAACTGGGAGCGAGAGAAAAAACATAGTATATGCCAGCTGCATTTCATCCCGGGCATGCTGTAAAAACCAGGTAAGGGATCCGAGGGTTTCAGTATATTTCAATTTAGGCAATGGTCTGACAATCTGTCACTACAGCAATATTATTTTAAATAACCCTCAAAACTTTGTCAGACGTGGTGGAACTATCTTTGTTTAGGTCGTTTACGCTCTGCCTCCCCCATTAGGGATAAAGGCGTGATTATATGTATGTATGAATGAATCATGGGTCAAGGGTCGAAGAAGGCTCCAGTTGCAAAAGTCCCTAAGGTATATAAGTCGCACCATAGTGCCATAGCACTTAGGGAATTTTGTACCTGGACCTTTATTTTTAATTAATTGTTTTTTATTTAGCTGATCATCAGTTAGGCATTCTGACTTTGGGAAGCTCATTGCTCATCAAGCATGTATTTTCCGCGGCTGTTATGATGATGATATAATACGTAAGTAATTGTCCCAAAGATGATTTTCGATCAAGAATTCACCATAGGGCTTAAAAGTACACGTACTCATTGAAATGGAAATACTAAACATGCTTGAGTGTATAAAATTAGGTGCTTCGGCCCCACCGCTGCTGTCAGGCCGGCATAAATGAATAATACATCACAATTTTAATATTTTACCCGTGAAATCGTTCACTCAACTCTGGTCTCTGGCTCAGAGGACGTAGACTACTCAATGACGCAGATATGGCTCGATAGTCATTTATTTTAACCGACTATTTGAAGCAATGGTATGTACATGTTAGACAAGTAAATGTGTTTCTTGTAAAGTAAAGAGATAATACTAGATACGGGTCACTTCAAAAACATGTGTAGGATTATGTCGGAATAAAGTTATCATCCTGAAATAAAATGTTTATTAAAACAGTTTTGTTTACCTATAATCAGAAGAACTGATATTACTGCGTTAAAAAAATGTTTAGTATTACTTTATAACAAATGAGAAAAAGAAACGGTTTTTGTTGAGTCTATCATTCTATTTATTATTTTCTTTGACCAAATAAATAAAGGTCCAGTGACATTAGCAACAAAAAAAATAAGTTACAAATGGTTCACACCTACTTTGCCACTGTCATCGCAAAATATTAACCAAACTATTAAAAAACATACTAAGGTTTAGTTCAACGACCGATCTTTCGTAATTTATGGGTTTATGGCATGGGATAACGAAAGCCATTTCGCAAAGTTTCATGGTGGTCAATTTGACAGTGAGCTATCAAAACTAGCTGATATGGTTAATGATATTTATTAAAAAGTTCAAATGACTCATCTAAGGAAAGGATAGAAAGATGAAGGCACTTGTCGAACAACCTTTTGTTAAAGAGATACTTGGAGATTAGAAAAAGAACTTTAATTAATAATTTACCTTCAAATAATTTATCCACTACTAGAGGTTTTTTTTTCGTATTTCGTCTTAATCACCAAAATCTTACTTGTTTTGCTTTTGACCATCGGTCACTTATGAAATATCACGACATTATTATAACTAACGTTATGTTCTGCCGGAGTTCGATCCATTATAGGATCTCAAAATAATAGCCATTTAACTTTATGGAAAGTTTTATAACTTGGACACGTTTATAAGCTATGTTTATGACTATCACGTGGACCTTCCTCGTGTGAATATTAATAAGATACTTAAACTCTTCTGCGAGCCTTTCTGTGGATTTCCAATGGGGTTTTCTAGTAATAGTTTTATAAAATGCGTTCTACAAAATCACGTTTCATATAACCTTTTTGTACTAATATTATTATTTCTTCCATGCTGGGATTGGGAGCGAAAGAAAAACACAGAATGTGCCAGCTGCATTTCCTATCGGGCTTGCTGTAAAAACCAGCTAATGGATGAAGGATTTCAGTATATTGCAGTTTGGGCGATGGGCTGACAACTTGTCGCGATTATATGTATGTATTATTAATTATTATAGTAATATAAAAACAAAAAGGTAAAATTCAGAAGAGTGCTTCGGTCTCTCACTTTTAATACACAAAAGTTTTTGACTCCCATTTCTATGACTTAGACCATACGTAACTCGTAACTTTTGCCTTAAATTGAAGATTATTAATAAATGTAGAATAAACATAGTTTTACCTTTTACCTTTTTTAATTGCGTGTGATATTGATTTTATTGCCCTTTTTATAACTTTTCATTACTTAAATTGAATTGACAAATTGTCAAATTACACTGTTATAATTTTTACAAAAAAATGGACAAACAACTTGACTCACGCATCCAAAATTGTCGTCACATTAATGTCAACATTGTAAAGTACGTCATTAACAAGTCATAAAGTGAGGTTGGCGTTTTATTTACACCACAAGGAAGTGCATATTTCTAGGAAGAGTCATAAACAAGTTATTTCGTCTTAAACCTGAGTGCTGGAGCTGAAATATGGCGATCCTGTGGTCAGTTAAGTCATGTGTTTCGTCAGAATTTTGCATTTCGATGACTGATTTGGACTTTTAATATATCTTGTTATATGACATAGTGTCATCATATGAGTTGTAAAGAACGCTCTTCTTAGATGACTTCAGCCAAATTATAAATTAGTCACTCCTTTTGTGAAATACACTTTTTGTATAGTCATCTTATATCTATAATTTAAGAGAGAGTTCAAATTGAATTTTTTGGTTATGAAATCGTGATTTTTTTATTTATTGGTGCCTTTCAAAGAAACAAAAAATGCATGGACTATTTAATTTCAGTACCAGAACTTAATCTGTAATTTACGAGTATGTCAGAGTAGATATGTGTCTTTGTCATGACAGGCGGTCAGGTTTTCGATTTTATCGACGGTGACATAAACATTCTCGATTTAAAAGCACACGTGCAAACGCTAGTGAGCCCATGGCCCATACGTGGTTAGAAATTAGATGGCTAGAATGCCCTTAACAATTCGCTACAAGTGTAGCATAAGATCTATGATGGATAGTGCGATGAAAGAATATTTTAACACTTCTTCTTCTTCTTCTTCTAGAGTCAATGGCTTTAAATCCTCGACGCCCAGAAAGTGGCCACATCAACAGCCGTTTGGTTGAAGTCAAACAGGTCCTCCTGCGTGCAGGTCGCAGGAGAAATGGGGCACGACAATAAGTGTGGCATAGATTGTATTTTAACACTAAACGATAAACAAGTGTTATTCATAATGAAAACAGATCGGCTGACTTGTTTGTATTGAAAGGAGGGTTAGCCGTTTCGATCCTATACGAGGATCTTCATCAGGGGAAGAAGTCACAGCCCACCGCCCGAGCAGCGAACCGCAGTCGAAGGTTGCACTAGGCGGTCGGTGGAGTGTGACTTTCTTCTCTCCTGATGAAGATCCTCAAATAGGATCGAAACGGCTAACCCTTCTTTCAATACAAACAAGTAAGCCGATCAGTTTTCATTATGAAAGAATATTCTAAATGGTCTAGGTTACCAATGATTGTGTAGTAAGCGAAACGTGACAAAAAGGTAAAAATGGACCAAATTTTGCAAATGTGTAGCTTAACGTTCAAAGAAAAGAAAAATTGAATCATATTTCTATTATCAATAAAATTTGTCAGTTTTTATTAAGCACATGGCACTTATACATCTGTAGACAGAAGAATTTTGATCTATTTTATAAATAATTTTGATCTATTTATTTAAATAATACTCCATTAACCTATGCAGACTTTACTCATCTCCCTAGCCTTATCCCGTATCTCACGGGGTCGGCTTCCTAATCTAGGGGATTGAACGAGGGTACTGGTTTTTACACAGAGCGACTGCCATCTGACCTCCGCAACCCAGAAGGGAAACCAGACCCAATCCTAGATTAGGTCAGAGTTTTCAAGCCGCCAATGCTTAGCACTGGCCTCTGATATGGCTTAACGACTAATATCTACGGTATTAAACGATATTAACCGGGACCAACGGCTTAACGTGCCTTCCGAAGCACGGAAAAAGCACCGAATAAACGTACATATGAAATTCGAAAACCGAAAAACACATTGGTACGTGGTGACTGGTGGGGTTCGAACCACGACCTCCCGCTCAGGAGGCAGCGGCCCTATCCACTACACCATCGGGCTCTCTTGCAGACTTTACTATCTCTTACGAAACCATCTTACCACTTCATTGTTCAAATACCTTGTTACCAATTAACTTGAACGAAAATCATCATTTGTCAGTATCAAACCGAGAGGTCATTAACCTTTACATTTGACATTATAGACTCATGATGATAGTTAACCTACTTACATTTTATTTGAATTTTATTATGTGCAGCAGTTTTGCAATGGTATCTCAGAAAAATTGGGTGTACTTAGGCGATTCTATTTATTGAACGTGTGGCTAATATTAAAGTCTGAGATAACGTAAATACATTTTTGGCCTTCTACAAAGTGGAATCAGAAAGAGAATATTTTAATTAACTGTATGTTTTCAGAATGATATTTGGTATTGGCAAGTTTTAGGTTATTGCGGATAAATTAACGGTACTTTAATGTGCTAACACCCGATATAATAGCGAGTTGTACGTGCGCGGGAATTAAGCACCAAACGCGTGTGCGTGCGCATATTCGTAGATCATTGCGTTTTGTTGACGCTAGGTCACTATTACTTAAGATAGAACAAAGCGAAAATCCGTTAGGTTACTAAATTATATAGTTACGTACGTATACAACGTGTTTAGTTAATAATGTGGAGGTAATATTGGGTTATCTTCCATACTGGACTGGGAGAGAAAGAAAAACATAGAATGTTCCAGTTGCCCTTCCTCCCGGGCATGCTGTAGAAGTCAGCAAAAGGGATTCGAGGGTTACAGTGTATTGTAATTTAGGCGATAGGCTGACAACCTATCACTACAGCAATACATATTACAATCTAAAATTGCCCTCAATTTATGTCAGACGTGGCGAAAGCGCCTTTTAGGAGGCGTTTTACGCTCTGCCTACCCCGTAAGGGATAAAGGCGTGATTTTATGTATGTATGTAATATTGGGTGGTGTAATAAAGTAACTCAAACAAATTTTAACACGGACAAAGAGAGAGATGTACAATACATTGACTAAACATAAACAAAATACTGAAATACAGGAAATGTATCTAAGCTAAGAACACTCAATGTATACATATATACAGACATACATACTATCACGCCTGTATCCCTAATGGGGTAGGCAGAGCGTGAACAACCCAAACAAAGGTCGTTCCGCCACGTCTGACAAGTTTTGAGGGTTGTTTAAGATAGAAATGAATATTGCTGTAGTGACAGGTTGTCAGCCCATCACCTAAATTACAATATACCCTCGAATCCCTTAGCTGGTTTTTACAGCATGCCCGGGAGGAGATGCAGCTGGCACATTCTACGTTGTCAGCCCATCGCCTAAATTACAATATACCCTCGAATCCCTTAGCTGGTTGTTACAGCATGCCCGGGAGGAGATGCAGCTGGCACATTCTACGTTATTCTATCGCTCCTAGTCTAGCATGGACGCTTTCAATGTATTGCATAGTGAAATTGATCGCGTTTATTAAAATATGTTTTTTTTTCTTTTACAGGTAAGAACATTCTACCTCTATGGCTTTTTCACCATAGTCGTCGTGACCGTAAGTTCCACACCCAGGATGACTCTCTTTATTACGTACTAGCTTTCTGTCAGTGGTGTCACCCGCTGCTTAATAAGTTTTCCCGTGGGAATGCTGTAGTTTCCCGCAGTAAAAAGTAGCCTATGGTTACTCAGGAAGAACGTACCTTTCCAATGGAGAAAGAGTTTTTGAAATCGGTCAAGTTGTTTTTGAGGATATTCGTTACAAACATACACACACAAAAAAATACAAATCATTCCCCTTTATAATATTAGTATAGATATATATTAATATAGATATGATCTTCTGCATAGTGCAAAAATGATTTGGTTATGGTATTTATTAGCTTGTTTAGCACGATAAAAGGATATCTTTGCCCCTAGGCAGATGATACTTACTTATACACATCAATATTATCCTATATATATATATATTCTTTATTGCATTAAAATACAAGAAATGAAGTTTACAGAAAGGGCGAACTTATTTCTATGAAGAGATCTCTTCCAGCTAACCCACTGGCAGTTGAGAGAATGAGAAACATTTTAAGGGCAAGACAAATACAATGCAATGTAAAAATTACTCTAAAATACATGAAGTAGAACTATTAAACGTAAATATAATAAATCAATAAGATTCAATCAAACAATACGTACATATCTAATACTTATATATCGTATATATATACGTACATGCATAAATATATAGAGTACATCACAAACAATACAAACCTGTATACTACCAATATCAGCTCTATTTCTTCATACTTCATAACTGCCTCCGTGGTCTAGTGGCTAGTGCCATGGACTCCTGATCCGGAGGTCCTGGGTTCGATTCCCAGGGGGGAAACGCAAAGTTGATATTTGAGAATTTATCACTTTGTTGTTTTTTTCCCAGTTCGGTTAGGACATTGCAGGCTGAATCACCCGATTGTCCGAAAAGAAAAAGATTTCGTGCGTGGCACGTTAATCCTTCGGCCCGGTCGCTGTCTTTGATGGTGGTCGTTACACAAACCATGTCAGATGCCTAATAGTTGGGCTACTAGGCGGTTTAAAAACTCTGACACCAGGGTACATCGGGTCCATAGACTCGATACCCACTCGACAGAAGAAGAAGAAGAAGAAGATTCCTTCATACTACACACCCAAAAATTAACACCTTCTTGCGGTGTACTGTATATAAGTGAGTCTTGCTCAAACCTCTGTGGGTTGGCTAACAGCTGTAAGGTAAGTGTTGCTATTTGCGGCTGTATAATTAAAAACTATTACAGGGCTGCGGCTAGACAAAATAATTAACGCATTAAAGTGTCAGTCGGGCAGAAATTGCCCCGGGTACCTTAAATTCTTTAACCGTTTTTGTAAAATTATAGATCTGAGATGAAAGGTTTACGTTATAAATTTTACACAAATTTTAGCTACTCAAGGTCTGCTGATGTATTTTTATAAAAGATCTGTCAATCCACATACATACATACACATAATCACGCCTTTATCCCTAATGGGGTAGGCAGAGCGTAAAAGACCTAAATAAAGGTCGTTTCGCCACGTCTGACAAAGTTTTGAGGGATATTTAAGATGGATTTGGACGTATATTGCTGTGGTGACAGGTTGTCAACCCATCGCCTAAATTACAATATACTAAAACCCTCTGATCCCTTAGCTGGTTTTTACAGCATGCTCGGGAGGAAATGCAGCTGGCACGTACTATGTTTTTCTCTCACTCCCAGTCCAGCATGGAAGTATCCACAACAGTAGATAATAATATAGGTAGTTATGAAATAACGCACTGGACCATATATTTTATTATTTTTTAAGCCACCTCTTACATCAAAGTAAAATAGTAATAACGTATTCTGAGAAAACATGTTTTAAAGCTTTCACTGCTGGCTTTTGCTACGCCGTAGCAAGTGTAGCAAAAAGGCTACGAAAACAGAGATAAAATATAAATACTACATACTCGTACGTACATACATATAATCACGCTTTTATATGTGTAATATTTAGGTATTTATCTAAAAATAAGTTGTAGTTAATGAAATTTTGATAAATTGCATTACATAAACGACCGTCAATTGGTCGGTAACTATGATTTAATCTGTAATACAGAATTTTATAAATATCTATTTTATAAAAGTTTTAGAATCATGTATTTTTACCGTGTTTATATAATGCTATTATTTTCTTCCATGCCGGACTGTGAGCGCGAGAAAAACATAAAATAAATTTGCCATTTGCATTTCCTCCCGGGCATGCTGTAAATACCAGCTAAGGGATCCGAAGGTTTCTGTTTATTGCAATATAGGCGATAGGTTGAGACAACCTATCACTACAGCAATATACCTACAAAATCTATTTTAAATAACCCTCAAAACTTTGTGATACGTGGCGGAACGACCTTAGTTTAAGTCGTTTAGGCTCTGTCAATCTCATTATGTATAAAGGCGTGATATAATGTATGTATGTATTTAATTCTTTTTGGACTATTAATTTATAATGCTTTTCTTTTAGGGCATAAAAATAACTACTATTCTGGTCGTAAAAACTAACTGAGCTGAGAATACCCTCACAGCAACCTGCCAATTAGTGAACATACAAGTGCACATATTACCGACAAGTCGACACCCTTCATCGTTTAGCATCTTTATGAGAACCATAAATTTAATATTTATGCAAAATATGGGCCCGCTGAGCGTGCCAAAACGTTTTGACACTAATTATGGCAAATGCAGATGATTTGGGTAGGCTAAAAAAGCGCAAGTGATTTCGAACAATTTTAATACTTGAATGCATAACCGTCCTAAGACTTCCATGCTGGCCTGGGAGCATAGAATGTGCCAACTAGTTTTCCTCCCGAGCATGCTGTAAAAACTAGCTAAAGGGTCCGAGGGTTTCAGTATACTTTTATTTAGGCGATGGGCTTACAACCTGTCACTACAGCAATATACCTACAAATCTATCTTAAATAGCCCTCAAAACTTTGACAAACATGACGGAACGACATTTGTTTAGGTCGTTTACGCTCTGCCTACCCCATTAGGGATAAAGGCGTGATTATATGCATGTATCTATGCATAACCGTTTAGGCTGACGTGTTGACATAAGTATTTAAAGTGTACTTCAGAAATTTTGGGACGTGAAAATAAATCACTACATAGTATAAAGCAAAGTCGTTTTCTCTGTCCCTATATCCCTATGTATGTGCGTTTCTTCTAATGGTTAGAATGATTCAAGAAAAAGATTTATATGTATAATACTGATAATTTCCGTGCGAAGCCGGGGCGGGTCGCTAGTAATAATATAAAGTAGAGAATTGGTTTTCATTCTAATATTAGCTTTTGGGGATCACATTCAACAAATGTTAAACTTGACCTTCTTACCCAAGAGGATCCCCTCTTGGGTAAGAAGGTCAGAAAGAAATTTTAAGCAGTGCAAGGACAAATACATACATACATACATAAATCACGTCTGTATCCCTTACGGGAGAGGCAGAGCCTTTAACGCCTCGTAATAGGCGCTTTCGCCACGTCTGACAAAAATTGAGGGCAATTTTAGATTGTAATATGTATTGCTATAGTGACAGGTTGTCAGCCCATCGCCTAAATTACAATACACTGTAACCCTCGAGTCCCTTTTGCTGTCTTCTACAGCATGCCCGGGAGGAAGGGCAGCTGGAACATTCTATGTTTTTCTATCTCTCCCAGTCCAGCATGGAAGCAAGGACAAATATAAACAAATATTTGCCTTTTCAATCACTGAGTTTATTCCACCTTCTAGCAGCTCATTCCAGTCAACAGCATCATAAGTGTGCTCACACTTTTAGGTCACTATACCGGCTTATACAATATTCCCGGGTTCCCGGGTCCCTTAGCTGGTACATTCTATATTTTATTTTTCACTGCATAATAGCAGCAACCGTTTGAAAATACTTCGTACAGTCTGTATAGCTCGTATTTGTAAAGCTATCTCAAGATTGAATGCAATATTAAGTATGGATTGTACTGAAATGACATTTCTGATACAAACTCAAACTAGCTGTCAGTCTCTATTAGGTCATTGCTCTTACAGTTTTCAACCATAACTAGTCCCAATAAATGCCTAAATTGCATTGCCTAATTTATATCTGAAAACCTGCGCAATGACAGGCTTAGCGTAACAAATTGACCAATTAGAGGCCATTGTAGAAACTGAATTGCCAAATAGCCCGTCAAAAATAGTCCTCCTAACCGATTTTCGGTAATCATAGATCAACCATCTGAGTGGGACTTTCATCTTACTGCCCGAGTGCGCAACGCACTAGAACACTCTCTATTCCTTCTATGTATTATTCTGAAGGGACTGACTAACACGGCCAGACAGAAATCAATATTAATATGCCCATCCAACAGCATGGGCCGCTATTTATTTTTCTGACTATAAGGTGATCACTGATCAGTATGCAATTTCCTAACTGATTTAGAATCCCCACCGGAAAATGAACCCAGGCCCTCCGTATCGAGAGCTAGATCACGGGGGCAGTTTAGGCTAAGCGTAACAAATTGACCAATTAAAGGCCACTGGAGGACTGAATTGCCAAACAGCTCGCTAGATAGCCCGCCAATGTCAAAAACGTGATATTAGGTCGTTTGAAGTACAAGCACGGCGTGAAGTGACTAGTGACCTTTGACAGTTTGATGGTTAAGGTAGTGAGGCAGTCAACATAATGTATTGTCTCTAAGAGCCGTATAATCAGCTCTCAAAAGTGACAGCGTGTTTAAGTTCGTATCAGAAATGTTATTTTAGTACAAACTGGCCTGTCAAATCCATACTTAATACTGCTCTCAAGTTTGAGATCGCTTCATAAATACGAGCCTTAATTACGTGTTTTTGATTACATAGACTGTGTTCAGTTTGAACGCGGTCAGAACGCGCGTTTTAAACATTTTTGCCAACGCGCGTGGTTTGCGTTTGGCGTTCGCGGGTCAATTTGTATGAATGTGTATGAGATACGTATTAGCCCGCATACCATCTGAATACAGTCTAAAATAGGTAAATATTTTGTTGTAGTCGACAATGAGCCGTTATAATTATGTCGTACCTGATTTTTTCAATATTTTTCCATGCTGGACTATGAGCGACAGAAAAACAAAGAATGTGCCAGCTGCATTTCTTTCTGCGCATGCTGTAAAAACCAGCTAACGTATCCGAGGTTTTCTGTACGTTCCCACTCAGAAATATTTGCGACACTAAAAAAAATTGTTCTACAGGTACATATATTTTTATTAAATCTTTTCAAAGTACTCTCCACCAGCCTCTATACAAAGATTCATGCGTCTGAACCAGTTTTCAAAACACTTTTTCCAGTCCGCCGTAGACACCTCGTTTACAGCCTGCTCGAACGCAGCCAGCGCATCTTCCGGCGACGAAAATTGTATCCCCTTGAGCTGATTTTTTTTTTGGAAATAAAAAGAAGTCACACGGTGCTAGATCAGGGCTGCAAGGAGGGTAACCCAGGAGTTTGACTGGTGTGTTGTCCAGGAAGTCCCTCGTTTTGAGCGCGGTGTGTGCAGGCGCATTGTCGTGGTGGAGCAGTAGTCCGCGGAGCCCTGTGTTTGGTCGCTTGTTGCTCACAACAGAAAAAAACTTCTGGTAAACATTTGGTAGTATACCATTCGGCGTTAATGCTTCTTTGATCTCGTAAGGGAATTGAGGCCAAGTGGCCAGTCAAATTAAAAAAGCTGGCGATCAAAATCTTCCCCCGCTTCGAGATCGCTTCACTTTGGTAGGCGTTGGTTCATTTTGAAACACCCAAACTGTCGACTGGCGCTTGGTTTCTGGATCGTATTGATAAATCCAGGACTCATCACCTGTTACGATGTCGTAAACACGCCGAGACGAGCCTGCTTCAAATTTGTTCAGCATATCACGGCACCATTCCACCCGGGCCTGCTTCTGAGCGTCGGTGAGGTAGTGCGGCACCCAGCGCGATACTGTCCTCCTCACGCGAAGATGCCCTTGTAGAATCTCGTGAACGCTTCCCGATCCAATCTTTAATATGTGCTGAATCTCCTGATATGTAATTCGCCTATTATCTTGGATTAAATTTTTCACTGCTAGCACGTTTTCTTCCGTAATAGCCGTCAAAGGGCGACCGCTTCTTTCTTCCTCCCCCAAGGTTGGTCGACCGCGCCTAAATTCGTTATACCAACGATACACGGTTGCCTTGGAGGGGCTTTCATCCATAAATGCCATTTGAAGTCTATCGAACGATTCATCCGGTTTCAGGCGACACTTGAAATCGTAAAAAATCATAGGTCTAAAATGTTCCCGGCGCAGATCCATTTTTCAGTAAGACACGATACTTTGAATTGGCTCGCAAAAAATGTGGAGGGAAATTTTGAAAATGGAACACACATATTTTTACTTACAAGTAATCATATTTTCAAAAAAGATTCTAACCGGCCAGTCTGCCATATATAAAAACTATTTATCGCAATACTTTCTGAGTGGCCTGGTATACTGCAATTTAGGCGATAGGCTGACAATCTTTCACTACAGCAATATATCTACCTACAAATCTATTTTAATTAACCCTCAAAACTTTGTCAGACGTGGCGACGAACGACTCTTGTTCAGGTCGTTTACGTTCTGCCTACCTCATTAAGGATAAAGGCGTGATTATATGTATGTATCTGATTGTTCAATTGAAAGATAAGTAATTTTCAGTAGGGATTTCAAATCCAAAGAAAGTCACTGTGCTTATCCATAGGTAGGTAATAATAGTTCAACCTATATACCTACTTTTAGTCTAGTTCTAACTTCAAGCTTTAATTAAGACATGAATTATTTAAGCCGTTGTTTGAAATACGACTAGTATTACGTCAATATTGATTGATTTATTAATGAAGTGATTAGATCGCCCTGAGCTATAGAACTTATTCTGACAATTACTAAAACATGGGACAGATAAGGTACGGACAGACACTCGACAATATAGGACAGACATATTAAATTATTGAATAATAATATAAATAATAACTTAAAGTGACGATTTTTAAATGTAACTGATACAGATAGTAGCTGAGTACTTGTACAATTTCAGTTCTAAATAATTACTACACAGTAACTGCCTCCGTGGTCTAGTGGCTAGTGTCATCGATTCCCTTGGGGAAATCACAAATTTGATATTTGAGAATTTATCACTTTGTGAATTTTTGCCCAGTTTGGTTAGGACATTGCAGACTGAATCACCTGATTGTCCGAAAAAGAAAAAGATTTCGTGCTTCGGAGGGCACGTTAAGCCGTCGGTCTCGGTCGCTGTCTTTGATAGTGGTCGTTACTCAAACCATGCCTGATAGTTGTGATACTTGGCGGTTTAAAAACTCTGACACCAGGGTTCATCGGGTCGATAGACTCGATACCCACTCGACAGAAGAAGAAGAAGAACACTACACAATAATAACTAAATAAATAAACTTCTCCTGCAAGATAGGCGTTTTTCCTCGCGTCTTACATAATTTGAGGAGCATTTTTATTTAATAAGTAGAATTGCGCATTGATGTAGTCTAAATTACTATAAATCGTAAAAAAAACACATTACACCTATTAATTTAATTAAGACATGAATTATTTAAGCCGTTGTTTGAAATACGACTAGTATTACGTCAATATTGATTGATTTATTAATGAAGTGATTAAATCGCCCTGAGCTATAGGACTTATTCTGACAATTACTAAAACATGGGACAGATAAAGTACGGACAGACACTCGACAATATCGGACAGACACTCGACAATATAGGACAGACCCTCGACAATATAGGACAGACACTCGACAATATAGGACAGACCCTCGACAATATAGGACAGACACTCGACAATATAGGACAGACACTCGACAATATAGGACAGACACTCGACAATATAGGACAGACAGATACATTATTGAATAATAACGTAATAGGGTAGAGCAGACTATAGTAAAGAAAAATGAAACTTACACAACAATGTACCTACGTAAAATTCATAAATGCAATCACGCCCTTTATCCCTTGCAGGATAGTAGGTATAGCGCTTTACTTCGCGTATCATCATCTCCTAGCCTTATCCCGTAGCTCACGGGGCTCACTCTTCTTTCGAGTGGGTATCGAGTCTATCGACCCGATGAACCCTGGTGTCAGAGTTTTTAAACCGCCTAGTAGCACAACTATCAGGCCTCTGACATGGTTTGAGTAACGACCACTATCAAAGACAGCGACCGGGACCGACGGCTTAACGTGCCCTCCGAAGCACGAAATCTTTTTTTCTTTTCGGACAATCAGGTGATTCAGCCTGCAATGTCCTACCCAAACTGGGGAAAAATACACAAAGTGATAAATTCTCAAATATCAACTTTGAGTTTCCCCCCTGGGCATCGAACCAAGGACCTCCGGATCGGGAGTCCATGGCACTAGCCACTAGACCACGGAGGCAGTTATGACATAATGATATAGTTATAATAATATTTTTGAGTTGCATTTTCAATAATAATAATAGTACTGCATTACTGTAGGCTAATCTATATAAATAAAATGCTTATAAAACACTTCTTCTTATCTTATCTTATTTAGCCTACATCATCCCACTGCTTAGCAAAGGCCTCCCTCTTCCCTAAAACACAGAACATATTTTTTTCTTACTTCTAGGGAATTTTACCTTTCAAACAATCTGCATTTTATTACCCAATCATGAATAAGAAAGGCATGCACATGATACACACTAGCCCCTGTACCCATATCCCCAGCAAAAATTATTTTTACAATGTAACACTAATAATCGTAAAAAGAAATCATAAACAAGATAGGTACCCCAAGTACTGTCCAAGAAAAAAAACTATACAAGAAAAAAACTAGTCTTCCATGCTGGCCTGGGAGCGAGAGAATAACAGAATGTGCCATATGGGAATGCTGTAAAAATCAGCTAAAGGATCTGAGGGTTTTGTATATTGAAATTTAGGCGATGGGCTGACAACCTGTCACTGCAGCAATATACCTACAAATCTATCTTAAATGACCCTCAAAACTTTGTCAGACGTGGCGGAACGATCTTTGTTTAAGTCGATTACGGTCTGCCTACCCCATTAGGGATAGGCGTGATTGTATATGAATGTAAGAAAAAAACTCGTTAAACTCCCCACTCGACACTTAACCACAAGATTGCACGTTCCTAAATCAAACTTTACAATCGAGTTAAAGTCTAAAACACTGCGCATGCGCAGCACGCATAGACAATTAAACACAGCTGTCGAGACAAGCGAAAACCACCCTTATTTTAAGGCAACACGGTTGATAGGAGCGATCAAATTGTGTCAAGTGAAGTGCAGCGTTGAATGACAAAAGGTACAAAACCGGTTCAAGATCGCTTTTGAAGGTTTTGCCGCCAAATCGTACGGTTTTTGCGTAATTATCGATAATACCGACACCTAGTTACGATTGCTACGTGGTATTGGAATTTGATTTGGTTTGAATCGATTTGGCTTGAGGTCAGCTTTTAGGCGATGTTTTGCATCGGTGTAGTGAATTAAATCGAGAATCCATTATAATAATGCAACGAATTTGGACCGTGTCTAACACTATAGTAAAAGCTCTTAGTTTCAAGCGAAGGTAACTATAAAATTACAATATAGGTACCAGCTTATCTCTTTCCGAGTACTACTTACTATTAAACCGTGACTCCAGCGCACCAAAACTAACCCCCGCGGGGCAGAGAGGGGAAGGATTTCACAAACATTTCCCTTCCCCTCTCTGCCTCTGGGGGGGGGGGTGTTTCGTATAATCTTTTAGAGCAGTAGTCACGGTTCAAGAAATTATAGTATAGATTGCTTGGGGTTGCCAGTACATTGGAATAAAAAAAATTACATATCTTTCACTACTATACCTTTCTGAAATTATTAGCAAAAAAGGCATGGCGAGAATCTCGTTTCCCAGCTATGGATAAAGTCATGATTTTGAGATTATGTAATTATTTTATGTCTTTATAGAGATAGTGATAAGAATCGTATTTAGATTAAAACATTAATGATAATATTTTAATTTGATTATATCCGTAGATTATTATCAGGATACTTAAAAAATCCCATAATTTTGGATTGTAATATTTTATAACTTTCAAGGTTTCTTTATTCAGTGTTGCATAAAAACCTAATCTGTATGCATAATGTGTTCGATAAAATCACTCTGAGACTCTGGAATCTTATACTGCAAGCCAATATTATGTTACATTATGGTTACATAATATTTTTGGCCCTCAAATATTTTAAATTATCACCTCGTTACGTCGTGAGAGAAAAAGTGTAGAGCGGTCTTCTACTTCAGTTAATTTTCCCAACGGCGTCCTTCTCTCATCAGATATATTGACACTTCGCAGGATAATATTCGTACCATATTCGTAATTCTTACATACATACATACATATAATCACGCCTTTATCCCTTATGGGGTAGGCAGAGCGTAAACGACCTAAACAAAGGTCGTTCCGCCACGTCTGACAAAGTTTTGAGGGTTATTCAAGATGGATTTGTATTTTGTGCGTATATTGCTGTAGTGACAGGTTGTCAGCCCACCGCCTAAATTGCAATATACTGAAACCCTCAGATCCCTTACCTGGTTTTTACAGCATGCCCGGGAGGAAATGCAGCTGGCACATTCTATGTTTTTCTCTCGCTCCCAGTCCAGCATGGAAGAAATTCTTTAGGTGTCATATGTGAAGCTGAAGCGCTTAGAATTCCATTTGTCTTCACGTGTTGCATACTTCACTATGATTAATGTCTGTCCTTTTCGGTTGTGAAGTACGCAACGAAAGAGATAATGCGTAGACACAACGAACTCTACAGTACGCATCATAGCCCCGCAGATTAATCTTAGCCCAAAGAAAAATAAATGAATGGAAATTGCTACCTGCATTTGTTTCCTAATTTATAAATTTTACCCTAATCTCTTCAACGCTAGAGTGAACATGAACAAGCCACTTTGAATAAAACTCGCTTGAAGTATGCACGTAATAATGCGGTGATAGTTTGATCTTCTGCGAGATAAAATAACCGAATTATTATTCTCGTTACTAATTTATTTATCAGTGGTCCTTGTCGATCGATTTCGGAAGTCGATACCGGATCGTGACTCTCGGAATTCCCACTTCCGTTTTGCAATGCAATGACATTGTTGCATACAAATATACGCATGTTGCATGCCTACAAGAAACTGCATTTCTGCAGATGAAATAATGCTTTAGGGTTCGTATTTGCCACCTTGATAAAATAAAATAATCCCTAGGAAATTCCCACTTATGCAGATGACTCCAGTATACTTAGGTACTTGTTTGAGGTCGCTGTCTTTTGGTCGTTACTCAAACCACGTCAGAGGCCTAATAGCTGTGCTACTAGGCGGTTTGAATACCCTGACACCAGGGTTCATCGGGCCGTTCCACTCGAGAACTTTTTTTAAATATTTTATCATCTTTTTTATGTACATTCATAATGCAACTCATGAATGTAACATTGTTTATCATTGTTGATATGTTCGGGCTGGTCAGTTTCTTTTTGCCATTTCCACCATAAACGTTTGTAAACTTTACGAAAAGGTTTTATACAGTCCGTTCTTGCCACGATGCTGTGCTCAGTATTTAGTACTGAGCCCCAAAATTCTTTCTTTGTCAGGAGCCTATTAGCTATAGGTTCGTTCCTAGTTCGCTTTTGGTCCTAGTCTAGTATGTGCGAAGTGATAGCGTAAAGCGAACGAATACAAAATTATCTAGTTACAAAGAGAGGCCCTGTGCAACTTGGAGTTAGATCGAAAGTCGTTGGATCGGTTCTACAGGATACTACATCTCGTACACTCATGCGCACATTTATACAATACTAGCTCTTGTAGTAATAAAATAAGTGATGTTGATATATCTAAATATACAAAATAAAAGTGGTATAAATGTGGTATTTTTACATAAGTAAGGGATAAATCCAGGAAATGGACATTTTGCATTACAATTTCTTCCCAATTAGTGGCGTAAGGCAAGTTCATTGTTGAGCAGGTTTATGCCATAGGTATATAATATGTTTGTTACTCCTTCATGCTGTATACATACATACATACATACATAAATCACGCCTTTATCCCTTACGGGGTAGGCAGAGCGTTTAACGCCTCGTAAAAGGCGCTTGCGCCACGTCTGACAAAAATTGAGGGCAATTTTAGATTGTAATATGTATTGCTTTAGTGACAGGTTGTCAGCCCATCGCCTAAATTACAATACACTGTAACCCTCGAGTCCCTTTTGCTGACTTCAACAGCATGCCCGGGAGGAAGGGCAGCTGGAACATTCTATGTTTTTCTATCTCTCCCAGTCCAGCACGGAATGCTGTATAAATGGACAGTTTTATAAAATTTTGCACCCGGATAGTCAAATTTCAAATAAATATTCCTCTGCAAGAATATGCATAAAATCGGGGGTTGGTAAATAAAAGGTAAGCTGTGTATTTTACAATAAAGCGCACAATGACAGTGCTAGAGCTAAGACAATTCGAATTAAACCTAGTTCAATGTGTCAACTAGATTATGTAGTTGACTGTATCAACTCCGACGCAAGTAGAGAGAAAACGATCAATTATCTTAATATTTATCAACAGGTATCTTCAATCAAAGTGATTAGCATTTGAAATTGATAATTTGTTGCAAAAATAATTAACTTACGCTAACTTATTATGCGGTTTGTTATTTGTTTTTAATGGTATATTGAGTTAGTAATTATGATGTTAAGATTGAGTTTCTAGGGCAGGGCTTTTATGCACTAATTAATGTAAAGTAATATTGACGTACTATGATGTAGAAATTGAAAGTGTTAGAGATAGAAAGTTTAGCATGTAAGTAGGTATCTAATAAAGTAAGTTTAGCATGTAAGTAAGTGATATTTTTAAATATTTTAGGCCTATTTTCTAGTCAGGGAAAATATATTTTTTCTTAAGAAGAGAAATAATCTTTTTAAAATCTAGTCCATTTTTCTAGTTACATAAAATATAGTTCTCGTAGGTAACGTAATTTTTAAGCTCTTTCAATAAGTAAATATCCTACAATAAATATTGTATTTCATCCTGGGAAAAGTACCAGGAAATTATGAGCCGCAGGTATTGCCCTCTGCAAGGTCTGTAAATAAAATCAACAGGGCAAGGACCCGAGTGCAGGGACCTCAAATAAAACAACACTGAGGTTAGCGGCCATTTTTAGATGAACTTTGCAGGATAAAATTGGCACGGGTATGATATAACTAAATCCAAGAAAGTTTTATGAAAAAGTAAATTTAGCAATTATTTTCCAACTCATATTCCAACAGCTTGATATTATAATATGAAAGAAAGAAAATAATATATTCGTTTCTAGCAGGACTAATATAAGACTATGATAAATTCGTCACTCCGTCTACCGTTTATGTAGTTCAGTTGGTAGAGTAATGGACCGGCATTCCAGTGACGCAGGCTCGTGTCCTGCCAGAAACGAATTTATAATTTTCTTTTTTTCTTTTTATATGAAATAAATATTGCATTGTGAGTCCTAAAATCATCAAAAAAATTGCTTGATATTAATCGATACTCTAAAAAAATTTAGGATGGTAGCTGTGACACATGTTTTAAAACAGATTCCTTTAGATAAATTTGCTTTTGTTTTCCTTCTGTATGGCATCAGTCGCAGCTACCATTCTTAATTTTATAATTAGATTAATTTTAACCTGTTTTTATATTCTATAGTGGTTGAAATCGATAAAAAACACATTTCTAGAACTCTCGATTTATGGTTGCTTGTTGACGTCATTAATATCATTAATCAATCATGTCAATCATTTCAATCATTTTCGAATATACGAGATAATTTATAATTAACTCAAAAAAAATAGTTTTTTTTTTTTTTTTTTTATATATATGTATAGGCGAGCATTTGTCCGCCATCTCACCTGGTGGAAAGTGACGATGCGGACTATGTTGAAGCATACTCACCTATGTAGTGCCTATTCACTCTCGCCTTGAAAAGGCCCAGGTTATATTGTTCCGGAAACAGATCCGCCGGCAGGGAGTTCCACTCCTTAGCCGTTCGCATTAAGAATGTGGAAGCGAACCGCTTCGTGCGAATTTGTGGTATATCCACGACATAAGGGTGGAACCCCTGTCCACGCCTCGTGCTCCGGAGATGGAAAGGGGAGGGGGGTATAAGGTCATGAAGTGCTAACGCGCACTCCCCGAAATACTTACTAACTTTTACTCCAAACTACTTTAAGTTACTTTTTATCCAATTCTTAGAGAATTCGGGTTGTTGACCTATTTTAACAAAATAATTTTTCTGTTGACCCTAAAACTCCCTCTTTCATTCACACCGTTTTCAATTGCTAATCAACAATCGATAAATCGTCAATGCTTCATATATTTAAGACGTAAACACTTAAAGCTGATTTAAAATTTTCAAATTCTAACTTTATTATTAGTAAAATTACGACCATTGACAAGAAATGAGATGTACCTACCTATACATAATTTATAAGTTAATCACGTCTTATCTAAATGGACTCTCCAAAATAAAAATCCACCAGTGCCAACAGTTTCAGTTTATTTCAATTTAGGCGATGGGCTGACAATCTGTCACTTCAGCAATATACCTACAAATTGACCTTTGTGTAGGTCGTTTACGCTCTGCCTACCCAATTAGGAATAAAGGCGTGATTATATGTATGTAGGTGCTTTTAAAAGAAAAATGTCCAGCATGAAACAAACAACAAGTACTTAGTAGTAATTTTACATTTTGCATAGCAACATTTCATAAAACAGAACCTTGAGTAACTTTTCATAACACCATAAAAATAACAGCAAAACAAAGCAGAACCCTGGCATGTCCTAACTTCATAATCAGATCTGCTGGATGGATATTTGGGTCAAGTTGTCTTTTGTTTCTGCACAACTGTATATCTTCTATGGTTGACTGCATAAAGTACATTCTATGTGCAATAAATTAAGCAGTTATGATTATGACGTTTAAATGAACGTTATGATTTACAAATTAAAAAAATAGGACGCAGAAATACCTAGACTACTATCGGTGACTCAAGGGGGACTATAGGTATGCTTGGATGCAGTTTTTTCTATTGCTAATTTGAAGCTTAATTATTTTGTACATACATACATATAGTCACGCCTTTATTCTTAATGGGGTAGGCAGAGCGTTAACGACCTAAACAAACGTCGTTACGCCACGTTTGACAAAGTTTTGAGGGTAATTTAGGATATATTTGTAGGTATATTGCTGTAGTGACAGGTTGTCAACCCATTGCCTAAATTGCAATATACTGAAACCCTTGGATTCCTTAGCTGGTTTTTACAGCATGCCCAGGAGGAAATGCAGCTGGAAGATTCTATGTTTTTATCTTTTGCTCCCAGTCCAGAATGGAAGTAGTAAAAGTACCTTCCTACAATGATTGTAGTTTATTAGTTACGCACATTTATAATACATACATACATACATATAATCACGCCTTTATCCCTAATGGGGTAGGAAGAGCGTAGAGCGTCGCTTAGCTGTGGTTTTTACAGCATGCCCAGGAGGAAATGCAGCTGGTAGATTCTGAGGTGTTTTTTCTCTTGCTCCCTAGCATGGAAGAAAATATGACTAACTACTCGTATTTAATTTAGGATATTGATACCGTATATGGCTTGGTAAATACATCGACTGAAGTATTCGTACAGTCAACATCTGACCTTAACCTCAAAATCTGACGACGCTTATCACCGGAAACGAACACCACTGTCAATACCGCCGCTTCCGTTTCCGCCTATCGTGAACTTGTCAAAGCTGTCAATAGGAATGCCAGCTTTCTTTTGTACTATTCGGCAAGGGCTGCTGCATATACAGGGTCCTAATTTAATTGCGTGCCATAGCTTAGAGGATGTTTCAGTCACAACATATAATTTAAAAATATTCTGCAAGGAAAACTTTTCCTTAAAAAAAATATCACATTCAGTAAACAATTTGTTGCCTACCAAATCTGTTTTTAGTAAGATTTTTTGAATGTTTTTAAGTGCTCCTTTATCGTTACGAAAACACCCACTAAGCAAGGCACGCTATTAAATTAACACCCTCTATACCCTTTGCCTCCTGGCCTTAAAAAAAGCGGAAAAAAATTGAATGCACAGGCTTCCAATCACATACAGCCTTGTCGCCGGATTAATTTAATTAAGAAAACAAAGGAATGAAATTACCTGACTGCTGGTGGAACGGATCGGAATCTTCTATGTAAAGTGGGCATAGTGATTCGTTTCACGCATTGTTTTGAAGTTTCAACATTCAATGTCATTCATACAGCTTGGGAAGGAAGCGCAGAAAAAGTAGGACTTTAGTAGGCCAGTTTTAGCACTTTCTGTGCCACTCTAATGGCTACTAGATGGTTATAAAAAAACGAGCAATGGGTCCCTCCTTGGTACCCTTCGCAACGCAATCTGTTGTACAGTTCTAAATTCTACTCCAGCTATTAATATTACATACATACATATAATCACGCCTTTATCCCTAATGGGGTTAATATTATCTTTTGACAAATGCAAAACGCGGCCATTATATTTTCACACACCGCTAAATTAGTTTGAAAACTCTCGAGACATTAACATTACTTTTTTGGTAAAAAATAACAAACATACATATAATCACGTCTTTATCCCTAATGGGGTAGGCAGAGCGTAAACGACCTAAACAAAGGTCGTTCCGCCAGGTCTGACAAAGTTTTGAGGGTTATATAAGATAGATTTGTACGTATATTGCTGTAGTGACAGGTTGTCAGCCCATCGCCTAAATTAAGGTATACTGAAAGTGGTTTCTACAGCATGCCTGGGAAGAGAATCAGCTGGCACATTCTATGTTTTTGTCTCGCTCCCAGGCCAGCGTAGAGGGTAAAATATAAAAGTAAAGATGTGTAATTTTTCACGAACCTTATACGATGACCGAGAAGCCGTTTTGTTTGTATTCTGATGTTGTATGCAGTTTTTTACCTTTTTGGGTAAAATACAGAGTCAAGTGTTTGGGAACTTGTTGTTGACACAAGTTCTAATGTTTTTTGGCAATGTAAAGCTAAACTAAACATGTGTTTTTATGTTTTATCCTTTCCATCTTTTAGAAAACTGCTACCTACAAGTTACTTTTAGTTTCCGATCAACAAAGTGAATAAATGTCTTTGGAGCTTAAATAACTTTGACATACATACATACATATAATCACGCCTTTATCCCGAAAAGGGTAGACAGAGCGTAAAGGACCAAAGAAAAGGTCGTTCCGCCACGTCTGACAAGTTTTGAGGGCTATTTTAGACTGAAATGTGTTAATGTTCGCTATAGTGACAGGTTGTCAGCCCATCGCCTAAATTGCAATACACTGAAGCCCTCGAATCCCGTAGCTAGTTTTTACAGCATGCCCGGGAGGAAATGCAGGTAGCGCATTCTATGTTTTTCTCTCGCTCCCAGTCCAGTATGGAAGAAATTACTTTTGACACTAAACGATAAACATGTGTTATTCATAATGAAATCTGATCGGCTTACTTGTTTGTATTATTTCTTTCTTATCGAGTGGATTCTCGAGTCGAACGACCCGATGAACCCTGGTCAGAGCTTTCGAACCGCCTAGTAGCTCAGCTATTAGGCCTCTGACGTGGTTTTGAGTAACGTCTACTGTCAAAGACAGCGACCGGGACTGACGGCGTAACGTGTTTGTATTAAAAGGAGGGTTAGTCCTAGAGTCGAAGATTGCACTTGGCGGGTGGTGGAGTGTGACTTTCTTCTCTCCTGATGAAGCTCCTCGTATAGGATCGAAACGTCGAGGGCTAACCCTCCTTTCAATACAAACGAGTAATCGAGTGATCGGTTTTCATCATAAATTACTTAACTAAACTGTTGATCTAATAAAGAAAAGACTAACTATATGAAGCCATAGTAATTACAAAATAATAAATTTGCTTTTGCGTTGTCTCACAGAGTTACCTACTCAAAACTACCCATTAACTATTTTATCCATAAAATTAATGTTTTTTTTTTTCGTTTCAGGTAAGCGTCTTCGAAACTACTTCTTCGTCATCATCGTCATCGGTAATGTAGCACATCCCTAAAAACATGGAAACAAGTATAATAAACTACTTAGGAAGCGAGAGAAAAACATAGAATGTGCCAGCTGCATTTCCTCCTGGGCATGCTGTAAAAACCAGCTAAAGGATTCGAGGGTTTCAGTATATTGTAATTTAGGTGATAGGCTGACAACCTGTCACTACAACAGTATACCTACAAATCTATCTTAAATAACCTTCAAAACTTTGTCAGACGTGGCGGAACGACCTTCGTTTAGGTCGCTTACGCTCTGCCTATCCCATTAGGAATAATGGCGTGATTATATGTCTGTATGTATAACAAACTAGTCAATCAGTTTCCTATGCGCGTTGTAAAAACCATCCTCATTATTTGACGCATTTCTTCTTCCGAGCGGTGCGCACGCGCGCGCGCAAGTTTAAATTCGGAATATGCGCTAACGAGATGTCAGCGTCACTTCAACGTCACGTCAGGGGTGCTACAAGCGTTTAAATAATGCTTATTATTTAATTAATTAAGTATATTTCTGTCTCTAGTGTCGTAAGAGATTCATATTAAGATGAAAAATTATTAAGCTTGATAATATAAGGGGCAATTCAGTAAAAACACGACTTAACTAAATTTCGTAATGAATTATTGCTATCTCCTTCCTTTTCCTCAAGATAAAAAAAAGCCAGGTATGGAGTTAAAGTTAGCAATATTAAACCAATAATATACTTACTATTAGAAAAACTATTGAAAATCCTAATTCTCATGAAACAAAACCGGTAGAGAATAGGGTTAGTACACAAGGGCTCCACGATTGACCTAAATATCATAATATAAAACACACACGCCAAGTATGGTTCAACCCTACCATGGTAGCGACATGCATTTTGACGTAATGGTTCCTTCCCGCTTCCTGCGATCACGCAGAGGCTGAGAACAATGACGTTGCGTCATTCGCGCAGGTAGGGCCAGCCCCTACATTCACACTGGTAACCGCATAATTATTATAAGTAGCTGCTGCTACTTTTATTAGCCATATAGCTAGTAAGGTGTTGTATATATCGCGTTTTTAAATTATTATACTAATAAAATGTGATAATTGATTAGATTAAGTGCGAAAAAGACTAGGTTGTTTATATTTTTGAGCATAATTTTGCGACAAATTGCGCTGTAAAACAAGAAAAAGAAGAAACAATAATTCTTAACCTATTTTTATTAATAGCCTATAAATTTTCTTTTAAGTTTACTCAAAGATCAAGACCTTTTTTTCAATGGCTTGGCTTCTTATAATCATACCAAACTGACAAAACCCAAGTAAGAAACAGATAGGTACTATGTTTTTAAGAACATCTATAGGCAAAATTATTAAAAAGTTAATTACAATAGAGTATCTAATTGAAAAATGGAACCGTTTAACATTTTACAATAGCCAATTATCGGACTGCCCAATCCGTAGTAAGAGTGACGTAAGAGCATTGAAACCAGCTATCTAGATCACGACAAGATATAATAACTATAATTATAGACGAACTGCAAGAAAAATAGCAGTTAGTGGGTTTGTGATGCGGTCGAAAGTTGAATTAAAACTAGGATTGGTTGCAGGGATTACATATCCGTAAAGAAAAATCTGGATTTAGAAGGAAAACATGTTTTTTTATTAAAATGCATGTGTAAATAAGAAGCATAATTTTATCGCATTACAAAAGCATTTTAAAAATAGAAAAATAGTTCTCTGATTGTACAAAGTAAATTTTTAGAAAACTGTTTCTTTTGGCTCCATCGTTATAAGTATCTTCTGTTGAATTCCAAAATGATATTTACTAATCACATCTGCTTACAATTAAAACTTTTGGATGTTCCTACGAAATATCAATTTTTCAACTGCCGAACTACTGAAGTATTTTCCATGCAGTTGCGTTGCAGTCTGTCTGTAAGATCTTTTAAGGTTTGCCGTTGATAAATGGTGTCTTGTTGCATATTTCCTCTATTATCATTCGCCTTACAACTTTCTCTTGGTTATCATATCAGTGGAATAAGGAACTGTTATTATTACCTAGTACCTTAAGTAATAGGGACTTGGTAACAGTTACTAAGTTACACGTAAGAATACTTAGCGCATTAGTCTATGTTGACTACAGATTTTTATGGTCTTTTTAACGAATACTAGCAAAAATAGGCAACATGTAACAATAAGTTTATTATAATATTATTAAGTCATTTTATTACAATGTTAAAACACGAATCATGTTTTCAAGAAATTGCCGATAAGATTGATGACAATCGACACTTCCGCATCATCATTGTTATTCGCCATTTTGTATAAAAATAATAATCACAAAATGGCGTCATTTCTATACATTATTTTTATACAAAAGTGATTCATTGATAAACATAAAATCTATGTTGATAGATCAAATAATTTATTGATTTTAATAATTGTAAATCATTTAGCTACTCATTTAAACACTAAAGCTCAAGTTTAATCTAACTACTTCAATAAATACTTTACTAAATGATTTTATCAACCAAATAAGGAGATGAAATTAAATACTTAGATATCAATCGTAACCCTGAAAAGCATTAATAAACTTTAAGACAGTAATTTATTCTTTTAAAATCTGAATATGGATAGAATAAACCTGACCTAACATAACCTCAATATGCAGTTGGCGCGAAACTGTGACAAAAATCGATCGCGTCAGCTGACTCGTGACGTCACATAACGAGAACCACGGAAAATGAAAGGGCTCTGCTGGTAGTGGAATCTCACGTACAATAATAGCTATATATTTAATAGTTAACTATCAGTTTAGGCTGAATGGCATCAAAGCTGTTGCTCTTTTTGTTGTTGAAAAACAGATAATAATAGACAATAGACGGGTTATAGAAGATGATGTTAAATTGTAGTGTAGAGGCGTGTAGCGTCACTAGAGATGTATTGTACTCGTACCTTCGAACGCCTCTAACTTTATGATTGACAGCACATTGACACAGCACAGCAAAAAATACTCTTTTCACTTCTCATGCTCTGCAAGTGCTATTTTGTGCACAAACGCAAATACGTATCTACTCATGAATGCATCTATTCTAAGTCAAAGAAAATTCGGCCAGTACACAATAAGAAGTTCATAGATAGAACTCGTAATATTTAAATATTTACTTCAAATTATGTATTCGCTTTTTGTTTTTTTTTTTATGATATAAAACGATATCACTACCTACATATAGTATAAAACAAAGTCGCTTTCTCTGTCCCTATATCCCTATGTATGCTTAGATCTTTAAAACTACGCAACGGATTTTGATGCGGTTTCTTTTAATGGATAAAGTGATTCAAGAGGGAAGGTAATTAAAACCGCAAGCCCAATATTCCATGTCGAAAGACTTAAAAAGTTAAATGGAGAGAATGAAATATTAAGTTTACAAGATTAATGAAGAATTTCCTCAACTTTACTCGCAATCAAAGTTAAATGCAGAGTTTATTAACTCTTGTACAAAATTCATTTTTTGTCCTCGATGCCTTTCGGGCTCGGGCAGCTAAAATTCTCGGTCGAAAATAGTAATTATCGCCTGCCCGCTGCTGTTTTGTGCACTTGTAAAATCTACTATGTGGTCCTATCCTAGTCCGGACCATGGGCCCTAATCGATAGAAATTATGGATTTTATGTTATATTTGTATAAAATGTAGACCTTAATGCATTGGTCAGAAATTCTGTTCTTAAACTATTGAAACTAAAAGATAAACGAGTTTTATAGATCGAGCGCTGCAGCTTTTCAAGATCAGCCATTTAATAACTCTACAATTAGAGAATATAAACCCGGGATACCGAATCTTAAAACTCTATATTGAACAAAGGAAACAAAATCACATTTCTGTCGATCACCATCAGGTAACAGTAACAGCTGATCGATCAGTTCCGCGCCTTTATTTGGCATTCTGTAGAAATTGAAAGTGGTAGAGGTCGGAAGTGTGCCGACCGCAACAACTTGAGCCACATTCACCATTACGTGGCGCCCGCGGCCCCGATCTTACGCCGATTTGACTTCTTGACACGATTGCATTCGTAAACATAACCTCCAAATTGGGAAACTGGGCTTTTCTTGTGTATACATACATATAATCACGCCTTTATCCCTAATGGGGTAGGCAGAACGAAAACGACCTAAACAAAGGTCGTTCTGCCACGTCTGACATGAGGGTTATTTTAGATAGATTTGTACGTATATTGCTGTAGTGACAGGTTGTCAGGCCATCGCCTAATTTACAATATACTGAAACCCTTAGATCCCTTAGCTGGATTTTATAGCGTGCTCGGGAGGAAATGCAGCTGGCACATTCTATGTTTTTCTCTCAATCCCAGTCCAGCATGGAAGATTTTAATGACTTAATGATTTAAGATAACTTGTGCATTTTGGAGGGCGGGAAGCTGCAATGCGGTAAAAAACTGTAACAGACCACAATCATTGAAGTTGTGCCTCAATTTATTGAATAAGCTTATTCTCCGTCCATAAAGTGAACAAAATGCAATGCACTTCATCAAAATAGCAAAACTGTGCCGCAAAGTGATAGATTGTGACACCAGTCAATAATTAATATTTACCAAACTTTACTAGACTCTAGCCTCAAACAATTTTTATTTAAATAATTCGTGCGACTCCTGACCCAGTAATTATTACCAAACCGGCTAGCCAGCTAACATGGCCGACTCAAATCAGCTGATTGCAATCAGCTGATCGCAAAGTTAGCCAACAACAATTAATTTCAGCTCGCTTTTGTTGTGGCCATTTCCGCAGCGCGAAAACGGAACAAAATGGCGTTCGATAATTAAATTTCAAAATTATAATTGACGTTATATTTCTTTTTTTGCGTCTGTCTTTAAGGCCAAGGCTTTGAAACATAAAATGTATTGATTATTGATTAATTCGAATTAGATCATTTAGCTATTAATACAATTCAATAGTAATAAAATCATGATTGAAAAGCCCAATCGTGTAGCTAGATCAGAAAAATGTGTATCACTACCAGTCACAATACAGGATATAGACAATTATTCTAGGCTTTATCAATATCCTACGGAGTATCCTATTCTTAGATTTCGATAGCCGTGTCCTGGCTATGAAATTAATTATTCATTGCTGTAGGTACTGAGAACCTTCGAAGGGCGTTATTATGCCATACGGATTGACAAGCGGAGTTCCTTGTAGTTAATAATTTGTAACAGGTACTTAAATGTAGATAATACATAAATACAAGTAAGTTGTAACCAAATTGTGGCGTACTTTAAAGTATATGTGTGTTAAATGTCAAAGAGCAATAAGGAATCTAGAGATTTCATAAAATGCCTTTTTCGTTTTTTTTTTGCCAATGTCGAATAAAAGGTAAAATGTTAATTGTAGTAAGGCGTGACTCCTGCTCTCATACATTACACAAAATATATTTGCCAGGAAGAGAGGGGAAAAATGATTGTTTAAGAAACCCTTCCCTTCTCTACCCCGCGAGGGTATGTTTTGTGTAATGTTTGAGAGCAGGATTCACGCCTATACCGAAATACACGAAATAACCTAGATTGAATTAGGATGTCTATCTTGCCAATCTTACTCGGAAGAAAATCATGCTGAAATAGACATAGCTAATTTGACAGATGACATTTAGGCACCGGAAGTGTAATATTGGGTACAAGTATAGCAAATATATTTCATTTGCATAACAAAACCACTTTCTATTGTATATTGTTAAGCAAATAATAAGTTGCCAGCTGCAGGCTGCGTGTACATAGACTACTTATTAAGTAACTATTAGGAATTGTTAATTACTTTTTATGTTGTATTTTATATAATATACAAAATCTGTAGAAGAGTTTGGTAGTACTAATACTAATATTGTATGTTATGTGTTACAAATCTACATTAGATTCATTTTTATTACGTTTTTTTATTAAATAAAAGAAGTTGTGTCGGAGATAGAAAGTTATTTAACCATAATTAATTGTACACTATATGTACTTAGTAAAAAGACATTAAAAAAAATATATAATTATTATAACACAAATTGATACATAAATTATTTTGCTCGAATGCATTACAGAAAAAGAATTAAAGTCTTTCATTTAATCTAAACATATTAAATAATATAAGTATAAGAAAAAGGGTCTCGGAAGTTGTCTGTTGTTGTTTGATTAATCATAAACTTATAGGCGGTAATTAAAAAACTCTTACACCATGGTTCGTCGAGTCGTTCGTCAACTTTTAGCACCACTCGATAAAAACAAAATTCACTTCAATGTACCCTCAACCTTACATGGAAGCTATACGGTCTTATTACAAAGATAGAACCGTCAAAATGTCACTCACTCATTCACTCATATGAATGGTAGCGTCGACTGATCCGATCATAGATGAATGAAAGGTCACTGTTGTATAATAGTAGTGATAACATTATACGGCTAAGAGCTGCATAACAATAAAATTGTTTAGAATGTAAAATCATCTTTTGTAAGTTTACAGATTGATTGAAGGAAGGTGAAGTGAATAAGTAGATAGTTTTTTTTCAATTATAGATAGGTATCATAATAGTTGCATAAAAATGAGCTTCTTTTCTGTTTATCATGGTACATTATTATTTGTCATCGTATCAATTTTATTTTAAAATTTGAATTTGAATTATGTGTTGTTTTGTGAAATTCTCATTTGCGTAAAATGATAATATCGCTACGCCGTAGCATTTTGCTACGGTTTTTGATATTGATAACTTTATTTGTAGAGAAAAATGAGAACAAACAAAAAGATAAAACGCATAATACTTCTTATAGGGTAGGCATAGAGTCAAATGCTTTATTTACGTCGTATTCGCTACGATACGACAGATCAGATTTCAGATAAGACTGTGTATATCAGTAGTGACGAGTTGTCAGTCCGTTGCATAGATTGCTATATTTTTCAGAATCACTTTACTAGCTTTTACAGTAAGCTTTACAGAAGGACCTTCAAGTTTACTTTTAGTTTAGTTTACTTTTATGCAATCTCACTTCTTAGGTCTGCTGTAAGACATTTCATTTTAGAAATAAGCAGTACCTGTTGTGTCTTGATTCCCTATGTAATTGTTCTGTGTATGTTTCTGAGTACAGTAAACTGTTAAATAAATTTTAGTAGTCATCTTGAAATTGCTTAAGAATTCAACGATGCATGCACCTAAATACGTCAAACAACATCATTAGCCAACACATGACATGACACAGTCCACCCATTGTTCTATACCAACAGTCCAGTATTGTCACTGCCTCCATACTGAATTAGCTACACTGTGGCATTGTGTAGTACGTCAAGGGTTTAAATGAACGTGGGCGAGGCGCTGCTGCTTGTAGGGAGAACTGTCAAAAGTACCAGCGGCCATCTTCTTCTTGCCGTGTGGGTTTCAGGGCGATCGACCCGATGAACCCTCCTGGTGTCAGAGTTTTTAAACTGCCTAATAGCATAGCCAATAGGCCTCTGATTTTTATAACGACCACGACAAGCAACCGGAACTTAAGGTGCCCTCTGAAGCAAGGAATCGTTTTTTTTTAAAAAAACAGGTGATTCAGCCTGCATTGTCCTAACTAAACTGGGGAAAATCTCACAAACTTATGAATTGACAATTTCAACTTAATACCGCCCTCCGGGAATCGAACCCAGGACCGGATCGGGAGCCCATGGCTCAGACCACGGCGATCATGATGACGGCGTCAGTTCTCTTTTTTCGCCAGATTCATTTAAATCCTTGACTATACAACTGTACAGACAGGTCATTGTCTGCGAACCTTCGTTTTTGCCTCGGATTCCATACATTTACATACAAACGAACGTTCTCAGGGCCTGCAATGAATTATGTAAGCGGTTAGTCGGACAGAGACTGACAATGGGGCTAAGTCTTAAGTAGAGTTTTAGGACGAGTCGTGTTAGGCTTTGCTAAGTGGCTGGACTTCTGTAAGACTGTCAATATGCATACATACATACATACATAACATAACGCCTTTATCCCTAACGGGGTAGGCAGAGCGTAAAAGACCTAAACAAAGGTTGTTTCGCCACGTCTGACCAAGTTTTGAGGGTTTGTAGATATATTGCTGTAGTGACAGGTTGTCAGCCCATCGCCTAAATTACAATATACCGAAACCCTCGGAGCCCTTAGCTGGTTTATACAGCATGCGCGGGAGGAAATGCAGCTGACACATTCTATCTTTTTCTAATGAACATATGTCAATATGCACATACCTACAATCTACATACAACCAACATGCATAGAACGTAGCCATATGTCTATATCGATTGGGATACCCTAAAGCAATTGAGATAAATAACCCAGAAAAACTTTGTCAGACGTGGCGGAATGTCCTTTGTCTAAGTCGTTTACGCGCTTCCTACCCCATTAGGGATGAAGGCGTGATTATATGTATGTATGTTAGTGAGCTAAGATTGGAAAAAATAAGAGAAAACGGAACAAAATAAACATGAGGTGTCCATGGATTAATACGAGTAAAAGCATATTTTTTTTCATGGGTATTCCAACAACTTTGATTTTGCAGTAAAAAGCTATCGTTATTATCTTACTATAGTCTGTCAACGTCGTGCTTACCGCGCCCTAGCGGTACAGACGTTGGCGGGGACGCGGTAGCACGCGGCGATTGCGAACATGAACACATTGCGTCGCGCTCGCTCACCCTCCTGCTTCACCGCCCGCACCCCCGTTACCGCGTCCCCGCGCACGTCTGTACCCCTAAGGCGCGGTAAGCACGACGTTGACAGACTATAATTTTATTTTATCTGCAAAGAGAATTTTTATTTTCACCCGCCCATATGTCCACCTGACCTAACGCCTCTCCAGTCCAGTCCCTTCTGACTCTACAGTCCTCACGTCTGTCCCATTTAAGAATCCTTCCAAGCTTATGTCCCCTTATCCCGTGAACAGATCTATAAGACTCCACCCTTTGCTAGCATTTCAGTCTACCCGGAAAACAGCTAGTAAATACATAAATCAGTAGAGTAACAATACTTTCGATTCTACTACCACCGTTACATTACAAAAACCTTTAAATTGATTAAAATCTTTCATAAAGATCCAATCGTTACTTCTAACACGAATGTGCAACTCTATTCAATTTTGGATAGTTAACAATATCATTACAGATAAGCTATCATTTGAAAGACGCCTTAAAAGGTGCAGCAACAGCCATTCAGCCATTTTTGGAAGCCAATTTAAATTTAATAAAAAGCGGACATTGACTCCGTGAACTTTAATTTATTGTATGTTAAGTTGCGTCAACTTAACATACAATAAATTAAAACGGTGCGGCAAGATCAAAAATAATTTTATATTTCGAACATGATGTAGATAGATTTGGTTTAAAAAGTGGGTAACCGTGATGGCCAGTGTACTTTGAAAACCAGTAAATGGCACTAATGAAAAAATACACGAAGGTTTTTATAAAGAATCGATGGAAGAACAAATTTTTCCCACCGTTAGTATTGCGAAACGACCGGTGCGTTTCTGGAGCAAGGTCGCGTCGCGGCCGTCATAAGATGGCGGCTAATGTCAGCTTTCGCGCCAAAACTGCTGTCAATGCGGATGAGAACTTCCTGTCAACGCGATAATAGCTAATTTTTCGAAATGCCAACCGCATTACGTTGGATTTATTTCTTCCTGAGTTGCGATCTGTGATTGCCGTAAGATACTTTAAATTGCTGGTTTTGCCTTGACCTCGGACAACGTTAAATTATCGAATAAACGCTATGAAATAATATTATAAAACTAGAATTCAAAAATAAAATTAACTGTATTATTTATTTATATAGGTACAAAATCTCTTAACTATACTATTACTAAACTTTTCTGCTCGTTTAGAGCCCTAAAATCTTTCAAAACCATAACCACACCGCTAAATACAATCAACAAATCACGCCATTGTTTTTCTTAATCTGAAATAATGACTGCCAGTTTGAAATAAAAGTAAGAGTGCTGTTTTTGTAGCCATTTTCTCATAGGTTTTGTAACGCGCAAGGCCGCGCGCCGGACGTAAGTACAAAATTACTGGCTGCGTGCGAAAAAAACCGACTGCTGTGTTCCAAGTTTGAATATTGACGATGCTACTGGCCAGTAACATTTTCGTGCATTAGGTTGCGAAATCTTCAGCGTTTAAAACTAAAATGCATAGGTTAAAGTACCTACCTACTTGTTTCGTTTGGGGCAATTTGCACCAAGTTTAAACTTTTAAAACTAAGGTTAAAGTTCAAATAGGTACAGTGTGATTTTTATTTTAAAAATAATGTTAACGTTTTGCTTTCAATCTTCTTGTAATGAAATGTTATAGTTTTTCCCTTTGTATTGCTCTCTAATGTATTATTGCACAATATCTACGTACCCGAATACTTTAACGATAGAATGCTTTTACTGAAATACATAAATTTTGCATGCTTTGCACTGATAATTGTATTTCCATACCAGTATAACTCAAGCTTATGCTATGGCCTAAATTGCATCTATCATTTCAGAAATATGCATGCATTACATACAAGATCCTGTTTTATTGAAATCTGGTTATAATAAATCTGCCAATAGCAATTCCAAGAGATTTTATTTCGAATAACTGTATAAGTTTTTGCATTTGTAGAAAGAAAAGTACATAGTAGTGTAAAAAATCCTTCAATCGATAATCTTTTAGACCCATGTTTTTCCGATAAAATTGATTATACGTATAGTTTAATCAGTCCACTTCACTTCTTCCGTGCTGGACTGGGAGCGAAAGAAAAACATAGAATGTGCCAGCTGCATTTAATCCCGGGTATGCTGTAAAAAACAGCTAAGGGATCCGAGGGTTTCAGTATACTGCAATTTAGGCTATGGGCTGACAATCTGTCACTATAGCAAATCAATCAGCGGAACGACCTTTGTTTAGGTTGTTTACGCTCTGCGTACTCCATTAGGGATAAATGCGTGATTATATGTATGTATGTATGTTTAATCAGTAAAACAAACATTTTTCTCTTCCAGATCAAAACCGATAAATTGTATCTTAAATAACCCTCATAACTTTGTCAGACGTGGCGGGACGACCTTTTTTTAGGTCGTTTACGTTCTGCCTACTCCGTTGGGATAAAGGCGTGATTATATGTATGTATGTATGTTATATTAAAAGACCAAATAATACTGTCCTTAGGCTATTGATTACTAAAAGAGCATAATAAAGTTGTAACAACAAAATATCCATGATTCAGTACCGCCCTGCACTTTCGTTCGCAAATTCGACATATCACGACCGAAGTTCTAAACGCAAGAGCTCCGAGTAACTCATTGTTTCTGAACGTTGCTCAATACGAATCAAATGCTATTGAGACGGAATTAATATGGTTTAGTTTAAGTCATTTGTGAAACAACGGCCGTTGTTTAGGTAGTTTACGCTCTGCCTACCCCATTAGGGAGAAAGGCGTGATTATATGTATGTATGTATTTGTAAAACAGTAGGCTGAAGATTGCAGTGCCTGTTGTATCTTTGTTTTTTTATGTCCTGTTTTTTTTAAGATGTTTTTATGTACAATAAATTGTTAAATAAATAATTAATAAATAAGATTGTAAATATTATAATATTTTGTTTAAATTATATGTTTACATAAATCACGCGCAATATTACTGAAACATTTTTATCAATTGGTAATCCGCTGTTAAAACCATTATTTAAAAATATTACCTGGGATTCAATTAAAAGGAAGTTCTTCTTTGTTGCACTTAAAATTTTTATCATATCCTTATTATACCGTAGGATATTATATGTCAACATTAAGTGGTGCTATTGGACCCGGCAGCATGTAGTGAAAAGTTCTTGAAGATTAATTAATTATGGGTTTTCGTTCAGTTTCTTAATTAAGTCATTTCCCATCCATGTAATTCATTCTAAAACATGGGCCTATGCAACGATTCAATACAACAAAGTAAGTTGCAAGCTCCAATACCTAAATTCAAAATCATGTCTTTTATTACATAAGATGGATATGTCTCTGGACATATGAATAGCCCTAATCAATACTACCAATTAGAAAGTCAGCTAAAACAATAGCTATTCAGTACTGCTTTTATCTATACTGTGGCATGAATCAAACTATACATACGTAAATCTATTTATAGATTGCGTTCGACTTTGGTATTATGAAATAGTGTAGTTTAAAAAGATTTGTTTGTAAGAGATTGATTTGTTGCTTTTAAATGGGTGTCAATAGTTGTATTGAATAAGTTCAAGATTAATTTGCATACATATACATATAATCACGCCTTTATCCCTAATGGGGTAGGCAGAGCGTAAACGACCCAAACAAAGGTCGTTCCGCCGCGTCTGACAAAGTTTTGAGGGTTATTTAAGATAGATTTGTAAGTATATTGCTGTAGTGACAAGTTGTCAGCCTATCGCCTAAATTACAATATACTGAAACCCTCGGATCCCTTAGCTGGTTTTTACAGCATGCCCGGGAGGAAATGCAGCTGGCACATTCTATGTTTTTCTCTCGCTCCCAGGCCAGCATGGAAGAAATTTGAGAAAAGAAAAGATTAATTTGATTTATTTTTATTGAATTGAGACGTTCCAGAAGTGATTTTGTGATTCAGGGGTTTTCAGTTTTAGTTTTAACATTGTATGGTGCAGATATTCGACTCCCCTTTTTGTAGAAATTTATGAAAATTTCGGAATCTCATTTTGTGTTTGGTATGTAGTTAGTACGACAAAACATAACTATTTATCTGAAAAATTGTATAAAATTTAAATCATGTTATGTCTTTATATTATTAATTTACAAAAGCCAACACTTGCACTCTCTTTCTATAAATATTTCATCAACACTCAAAGCAGGTTCTATTAGGTATATTACAATTACATCATATAATAGCCCAAGTTTGCAATGCCGAAACGAGATCGATATTATACAGCGGAAATCAGTAATTATAACACCATTTAGAGATATAATAAATAGTCTAACCCAATCCAATTGCTAAGTGGGGTAATATTTACATGTTATGCATGAGAATGGCATTGACATTAAGAAATAACTAATCTGTATTTGAAGATGTTCAATGCTCTTTGCTAAGGTAAAATCTACAGGAGTCCGTAGATATTTGTTTTTTGATGGAGAGATATCTTGATTGATTAAACTAGTGGTTAAAGAGACAAGTTGACGATATGAAGCGATTCATCAACATATTAGTTTATTTTTTACATTATTTCATGATGCTTTAGGAGAGTTTTAATTTTTTTATACTCTATACAGGGAGTGAAATAATTAGCTTAGCAAATTTGAGGGTCTGAACCTACTTATGAAACTTAACAACTTTTTCCAAAGGACATAGGTAAAATATGAAAAAAAAAATTGCCCTTAAAAAATGTGTCAGCGGCTTGAGACATTTTGCATGGAAGGGAATAATATATTTTTTTCATATTTCGACCTTATATTCCTTGCAGAATGTTGTTAAGTTTCATGAGTAGGTTTTAAAGTGTGGTTAGCAATTTTTTTTTACGCCCGGTACACCTAAATGACTGACTCATTGTACCTTAGTACCTTACTAACTAATCAAAATCATTAAATTATTACTAAATCCGTGTGTTCTAATTTCGCGTGCGGAACCCTATTAATAAACGTAATAAGGTTCTACTAACAGATGTTGTAATCAGACCACGGAGCGCTGATAAGTTACAATTATTAATAGATTTCGCCTTCGATCGTGATCTGAGTTAAGAAATTGCAATCATTCCGTGTATACAGATGTACTTAGAAGAACTTAATGTAGTAAGCACCTACCTATAGACCTTTTTAAATAATAATGAAGCTATGAATAATAAAAAAAAACAACTATGACGGAGGCTCATATTATCAAAATCTGCGCAAGACCTGTTTTTAGTACCCTAGACATACAGTTTTAAAAAATATTATTTGATCTAAAATGAAACAGGTAAAGAGCTCAGACAATTACTATGTTTGAGATTTTTTTTATCCACTTCCACGCTGGCCTGGGAGCGAGAGAAAAACATAGAATTTGCCAGCTGCTTTTCCTCTCGGGCATGCTGTAAAAAACAGCTAAGAGATCCGAGGGTTTCAGTATATTGTAATTAAGGCGATGGACTGACAACATGTCACTACAGCAATGTACCTAGAAGTTATCTTAAATAACCCTCAAAACTTTGTCAGACGTGGCGGAACGGCCTTTGTTTAGATCGTTTCTGCCTACCCCACTAGGGATAAAGGCGTGATTATATGTATGTATGTATGTGAGTTTTTTTTATTAGACACCTATCAACTATCATTAAAATTTATTGATAACTTTAAATGAAAGTAAGATACATTCTTTCGTTATGGTTATGTAACTGAATCAATCAAAGTATAGGTTATAGTATAAAAGGTGATAAACACCTAGTTAGCAAACATAATAGCCTAAAATTCCATACAAAGAAATGTTTTTGTAGTTTAAATTAATATGCTTTATACTTTCTATTTATGGGTACTGTAGAAGTAAAAGTTATGCAATTTTTAATAAATACATACATACATACACATAATCACGCCTTTATCCCTAATGGGGTAGGCAGAGCGTAAACGACCTAAACAAAGGTCGTTCCGCCACGTCTGACAAAGTTTTGAAGGTTATGATAGATTTTTATGTATATAAATAAAAAGCGTTTATTAAAGTTTGAATTATTATTACCTGAAGAACAGTTGCGAAGGGTCCATACAAGCCGATTCCCGTCGGCTTCCCTTTCAAGAATCTCCACCAAATCTGGAATTACATCGAAACTATAAAGTACTTGAATCTTTTTTTTTTTTTGACTTACGTGAAAATTGCAATCCTCGCCACTGCCGTAGAATGGATCTAGGAATTTACATTTTAGGAATGAGGTATAATCACTACATAGTATAAAACAAAGTCGCTTTCTTTGTCCCTATATCCCTATGTATGCATAAATCTTTAAAACTACGCAACGGAAATCCGTTCAAAATTGATGCGGTTTCCTTTTAATAAATAGAGTGATTCAAGAGGAAGATTTATATGTTTATTACATGCATAATATAGTAGAGAAACACTGATAATTTTCGTGCGAAGCCGGGGCGGGTCGCTAGTTATATGTATAAAATAATACTTAATTACTTCCATGCTGGACTGGGAGAGATAGAAAAACATAGAATGTTCCAGCTGCCCTTCCTCCCGGGCATGCTGTTGAAGACAGCAAAAGGGACTCTAGGGTTACAGTGTATTGTAATTTAAGCGATGGGCTGACAACCTGTCACTATAGCAATACATATTACAATCTAAAACTGCCCTCAATTTAAGTCAGACGTGGCGAAGGCGCTTTTTACTTTTTTTCAGGCGTGATTTATGTATGTATGTATAAAATAATTCTTCTACTATATTAGTCACTGTTTAAATAGTCGTTTAGTTGACCCTTTTCTAATAGCTGTTGTTAGCTTTACATTAGTATTAGTAAATACTGTCGAGTACAGATTATTGATGACGTTTTGATGACATTGAGTCATAATTGAAGTGAAACAAAACCCTCATCCCTCCCTAGCCTTATCATTATCACGTATCTCACGGGATCGGTAACCTAATCTAGGTGATTGAACGACGGTACTGGTTTTAACACAGAGTGACTGCCATCTGAAGGAAAATCAGACCCAATCCTAGGTCAGAGATTTTTAAGCCGCCAATGTTTAGCACTGGCCTCTGACATGGCTTAACGACTAATACCTGCGATATTAAACGGGACCAACGGCTTAACGTGCCTTCCGAAGCACGGAAAAAGTACCGAATAAATGTTAATATGAAATGTACAAATCCATTATTGATGCGCCGAATAAATGTACATATTATGAATATGATATTATGCTGGTCTGGGAGGGAGAGAAGAACGTAGAGTGTGCCAGCTGCATTTCCTCCCGAGCATGCTGTAAAAATCAGCTAAGAGATCAGAGGGTTTCAGTATATTGTAATTTAGGCAATGGGCTGACAACCTGTCACTACAGCAATATACGTACAAATCCATCTTAAATAACCCTCAAAACTTTGTCAGACGTGGCGGAACGACCTTTGTTTAGGTCGTTTACGCTCTGCCTACCCCATTAGGGATAAAGGCGTGATTATATGTATGTATGTATTATGAAGTGTACGAAACCATTATTGATTAATTTAAAAAATACTCCAAGATATTTATTGATATTTTCCTGACGTGATTTATTTATCCTAGCTAGCGCCACTTCAGTAGAAAAGAAATGATTGGGACTAAGTCTAGAGCTTAAAAATATCTTCATACATTCCACTACTGCGAAGTAAAAGCAAAACTAGATAGACTTCTAATCATAGACGTTTTTTTTTGTGAAATTTTCTAACTTATGATCTTGACTGTACTAGGTAAGTATTTAAACCAACATAGTAATACCGTAATACTAAATGTTTGAAGTCCTTCACTATGTATACGAATATAAGGCTACTGTACAACCTTGGTATTAACTGTTGCATTAGACAAATCAATAAGTGCATATTTTCTTGATTTCGAAGGTTTTTTTGTAAGAGTCATCATCGTTATCAAACTTTAAAGGATAAAAAATAATGGAAGTCAATGTATTTTTTTTAATACTCAACGAAATAGTACCCTATGAAAATAATAGTACGACAAGTTCACAAAACAAGTTCTTTTGCAGAACGAGGGCTGATATTAAATCGAGGACAAAATGGTTTTGTGCACGAGTTGTAAACCCTGCTTTTTACTTCGATTGCAAGGAAAATTGAGGAAATTCTACAAAAATATTGTAAACTTAGCCGCCATTTAACTTTTTAAAACTTTCGACTAGTAGGCTTGGGCTGGAGACTTATACTGCGTACACTGCCTAGTAATAAATTAATTTTGTAATAATAATAATACACATGATGTTTTTTTTATTTCGTTTTATGTCATAAAAAACACAAAAGGCAAATATAATTTAAAGGAAATATTATAACATAATAAGTTATACCTAAGAATTACATATTGTGTTTGGCTGAGTGGCCTAATTTTCTTTGCCTTAGAAGAAAACATTTCTGCCCTTGTGAACAAAATTCAATATTGTGCAACCTGTATTTTGTGCAGCGTCTTACAGAGCATGAGAAGCGAAAAAGGGTATTACGGGATTGAAAAATATTCAATTACATTAAAATGAAACAAAAGAAATCAAATAGATCAATTCCATGCTGGCCTGGGAGCGAGAGAAAAACATAGAATGTGCCAGGTGCATTTCCTCCCGGGCATGCTGTAAAAACCAGCTAAGGGATCCGAGGGTTTCAGTATATTGTAATTTAGGCGATGGGCTGACAACCTGTCACTACAGCAATATATTTACAAATCTATTTTAAATAACCCTCAAAACTTTGTCAGACGTGGCGGAACGACCTTTGTTTGGGTCGTTTACGCTCTGCCTACCCCATTAGGGATAAAGGCGTGATTATATGTATGTATGTATGTATGTATATGATAGGCAAGAAACCGTGCTATTCTTTCAAGTCTAGTGTTTGTTTTCAACCAATGGTAAACAAATACAAAAGACTTAAATTCGCACATCCAACTTAAACAATACAATACTTCCTAGTTCAAAACATCTTAAATACTCCACTTGGATACAATATCAATAGTGAGAAATAACATTTTTCTATTCATAAAATGGACAGATCATTTAAGACAACTTAAGTAGTATTCATTAGGTCTATTTCTCAAGTTAAATAACTCCCTACCAAGGTTGAACCATTGTTTGGTTTCGTTCGTTTTGCATTTGTGAACTGTACCTAATAATAATATTATATATTCTACGGTACTATAAAAACTCGACAAGAAATCGATATAATATTTTTATTGGAGTGACAAAAAGAAGAATGTTTAATTATACATAATTTAAAAGAGAATCTTTAAAAAGAGATATTTACAAAAATATTTATTATAAAATAAGTAGTGATTTTTACGTTGTGTTAAGATTGAAATCATTATTTTACATACATATATTCACGACTGTATCCCTAATGGGGTAGGCAGAGCGTAAACGACCTAAACAAAGGTCGTCCCGCCACGTCTGACATAGTTTTGAGGGTTATTTAAGATAGAATTCTAGGTATATTGCTGTAGTGACAGGTTGTCAGCCCATCGCCTAAATTACAATATTTTCCTGCTTTAAATAGGTAGTATTCTACATTACTCTTAGCAATTGATTACTTCAGTCTTCCATGCTGGACTGGGAGAGATAGAAAAACATAGAATGTTCCAGCTGCCCTTCCTCCCGGGCATGCTGTAGAAGACAGCAAAAGGGACTCGAGGGTTACAGTGTATTGTAGTTTAGGCGACGGGCTGACAACCTGTCACTACACATTAGCAATACACATTACAATCTAAAATTGCCCTCAATTTTTGTCAGACGCGGCGAAAGCGCCTTTTACGAGGCGTTTAACGCTCTGCCTACCCCGTAAGGGATAGGGGCGTGATTTTGTGTGTGTATTGATTACTTTAATTCGCAAATCTAGTTTAAAAGTTACTTCAATCACAGAGTAACTATAATACAACTGCCATACTGGACTGGGAAATAATAAAACGCGCCAGCTGCATTTCCTCCTGGGCATGCTGTGAAAACCAGCTAAGTAAGCTAAGTTTCAGCTAACTAGCTAAGTTTCTGTATATTGCAATTTAGGCGATAGGCTGACAACCTGTCACTACAGCAATATACCTACAAATCTATCTTAAATAACCCTCGAAACTTTGTCAGACGTGGCGGAATTACCTTTGTTTAGGTTGTTTACGCCCTGTCTACCCCATTAGGAATAAAGGCGTGATTATATGTATGTAAGTAGTTTAAAAGTAAAGCCATTTTCTACAGGCCCCGTGCTCATCTAACCTAACATTAAAACTAAATATTTTTTTCACTCAAACATTAAACTTCCCACGACAGTAGTACCACTTCACATATTATTACGAAACACGCCGTAGATCCGACGTTAGATAACAATAATGCGCGTGCGCCTACGATAACGCGCAAAACTTGAGCAAGGTCGCTAGAAAGCTCAATGGAAAACGTATGGAATTCACTTCCATGCTGGACTGGGAGAGATAGAAAAACATAGAATGTTCCAGCTGCCCTTCCTCCCGGGCATGCTGTTGAAGTCAGCAAAAGGGACTCGAGGGTTACAGTGTATTGTAATTTAGGCGATGGGCTGACAACCTGTCACTAAAGCAATACATATTACAATCTATAATTGCCCTCAATTTTTGTCAGACGTGGCGAAAGCGCCTTTTACGAGGCGTTAACGCTCTGCCTACCCCGTAAGGGATAAAGGCGTGATTTATGTATGTATGTATGTATGGAATTCACGAACAAGGATCTTTGAGATGGTATCATGTGAGTAGGAGAAATATTATCATAGTCAAACTTACTACCCGCCGAAGAGCTTGATGGTGTAGTGGATAGGGCCGCTGCCTCCTGAGCGGGAGGTCGTGGTTCGAATCCCACCACGTACCAATGTGTTTTTCGGCTTTCGAATTTCATATGTACGTTTATTCGGCGCTTTTTCCGTGCTTCGGAAGGTACGTTAAGCCGTTGGTCCCGGTTAATATCGTTTAATACCGTAGATATTAGTCGTTAAGCCATATCAGAGGCCAGTTCTAAGCATTGGCGGCTTGAAAACTCTGACCTAATCTAGGATTGGGTCTGGTTTCCCTTCTGGGTTGCGGAGGTCAGATGGCAGTCGCTCTGTGTAAAAACCAGTACCCTCGTTCAATCCCCTAGATTAGGTAGCTGACCCTGTGAGATACGGGATAAGGCTAGGGAGATGATGACTTACTACCCGCCGTGACTTGGCGCGAGTAAGTAGGACTAGAATTTTATTTTTGAAGCACAATGCAAATATACTTATACAAAATTATACATACATACATATAATCACGCCTTTATCCCTAATGGGGTAGGCAGAGGGTAAACGACCTAAACAAAGGTCGTTCCCCCACGTCTGACTAAGTTTTGAGGGTTATTTAAGATGGACTTGTACATATATTGCTGTAGTGACAGGTTGTCAGCCTATCGCCTAAATTGCAATATACTGAAACCGTCTGATCCGTTAGCTGGTTTTAACAGTACTGCTCAGGAGGAAATGCAGCTGGCACATTCTATTATTACAAAATTATAATTAGGATATTTTTTCGTAACGCTAGCCTATCTACCGGAAACTAGGATTCTGCCCCTACATGCGTGTATTCTATGTGATGTGATGATTAATAAAGTTATATAGTTAGTCTCAATTTTGCACTGCACCCCTGACTAATCTAGACCCAAACGATTTAAGCATAAGGGACAGAAACTGATAGGGGGTCGCTTAGGCCTGTATTGGTAAACAGAACTTAAGACTGACGGCTAGTTTGAGTTCGTATCAGAAATGTAATTTCAGTACAATACGGCCTGTCAAATATATACTTATTAATGCTCTTGAGTTCGCTTTATAAATACGAGCCTTAGTCATCTAAAAATCTACAATTCCATGCTGGCCTGGGAGCGAGAGAAAAAGATAGAATGTGCCAGCTGCATATCCTCCTGGGCATGCTGTAAAAACCAGCTAAGGGATCCGAGGGTTTCTGTATATTGCAATTTACGCGATGGACTGACAACCTGTCACAACAGCAATATACCTACAAATCTGTCTTAAATAACCCTCAAAATTTTTCAGACGTGGCGGAACGACCTTTGTTTAGGTCGTTTACGCTCTGCCTACCCCATTAGGGATAATTGCGTGATTATATGTGTATGTGTCATCTAAACTTAATAACTTTCACCAGAAAATTATTTAAAGAAATTATTCACTTTCGTTGACTGGGCAACCCCTATCAGTTTCTGCTATGCTGTCTCTTACACCCAGTTACAGACAGTTTTCTTATCGTAAATTCAGACAGACATTTTTGATAGGTATTTACTACCTACACAAAACCTAACTTTCTACCTAGCCTTTAAACCGGATCACCGATCACTGTTACATCGAATCACTAGTAAAACTAAAACAATAGTTGCGCAACTGTATCTGTCTTCCTATTTCTATGTCTACTGTCTAACCAGTTAGCTAGTTTGTTCATATCTAAGCCAGTGACTTGTGGACCTAACAGGAAACTAGGTTAGGTAACTTAAAGTTATATAGGTATTGTTCTGTGCGAGTTGGAGTTATGTATTTTATGGTATAGATATAATACTGTCTAACTTCTGTACGGACGTAAAATTAGACTTTTTTATGGGTTAAGGAGACAGTCAACGGCAGAAGGGCTGCTGTGCTCCATTAAATGTTCTTATTGCTTCCTTTGTAGCAAAGAAAAAGAATTTGGAAAATTTATAAGCTGAGGTTAGGTAGTTTCTTCCATGCTGGCCGCTGGGAGCGAGAGAAAAACATAGAATGTGCCAGCTGCATTCCCCCCCCCCCCTCCCCGGCATGCTGTAAAAACCAGCTAAGGGATCTGAGGGTGTCTGTATATTGCAATTTAGTCGATGGGCTGACAACCTGTCACTACAGTAATATATCTACAAAGCTATCATAAATAACCCTCAATACTTTGTCAGACTGGGCGTAACGACCTTTGTTTAGGTCGTTTACGCTCTGCCTACCTCATTAGGAATAAAAGCGTGACTATATGTATATATAGTGTATACTATATGTAGGTTAGGTCGTTAGGAAAAAGTTTTTTTTTAATTTATATCCACTTAAAAAACGTTTTTTTTTAATTATTATTCTTTATCTCAATTCTAACGTACTGCGCCAAACCCCAAGTAAATGGGATAAGGGCAAGCGAATGATGATGATCTAAATTCTCTATGAATCATTCAAATTTAACAACAACATACAAAAAAAAACAAGCACTCTCTTCAAAATAATTTCACTCGTTATTATTACAACATCGTGCAAATCTTAAAACTTTATAGGCATGAGATTACAACAACAATTAGAAATTATAATTTATTTTATGATACGTATATTGCTCTCGAACAAAGCATATACAGAGGTGTTGTTCTAAACAGTAACTGTTCTCGTTACATAATAAGTAGACCAGTCGAACGAAGCTGGGCAGGGGTGGTCAATTTTGAAGGGAATCGAGGGTCGCATTATTTGGTTAATCGAGCGATGCTGGGTTAGAAATGTTAGAATATGATTAGATCATCCTTAGTCGTAAAAAATGACAAAGTAATAATTCTAGGATAAGAAAGGTAGCGTTTTCTGTGAACATACTTGTATCTTACAATTCAAAAGCCAATGAGGCAAAAAAAATATCTAAATACGGTACACATTCATGCTATATGAAATGACTGAAAAAAAAACATTTATTTTCATAAAGGATTTATTTTTATAAAGGAATTATAAATGACGAATATTTATCAAGATTCAAATCTAAAATTCGTTAAATTACCTCCCCTAATATTTATTTATTTATTTATTTATTAGGTAACCAACAGAGTATACATTGTTACAATGCACAACAAAATATTATAGTAAAACACAAAATGATTCACTGTTGACATAATTTATTTTTAAACTTGACTAACTCTCCGCGGTTGCGGCCCCTGATCTACTGCAAGTTGGTGTCCCCTTACAATAATTGTGAATATAACTAAACAATACTGACTCCCACGTAAGTAGGCAAGTGATTTCCGGAAGGAAGGAATGTAGTCGGTAATGAGACGGTTTTGACCTTTTTCGCTAATTAATACAGTAGATACCCCTTCGGTTTTATGATGGTTTGTTTTAACATAACTTCTAGTTATTCATGGTTTCCTGTTATAATATGAAGTCATCTTTATGTTGAGAGGGCGCTGTTTGGATGAGACCGTAAAACGATTAAAACGTTTGATCTCTCTACCTTCTTCTGTCATAAAGGTGTTTGAGTTAAAATCACGTCTTTATCCCTTACGGGGTAGGCAGAGCGTTAAACGCCTCGTAAAAGGCGCTTTTCCGCATATTCTACAAAAAAAGAGTTTGATACCCTAAAATTTACCTAATTTTCATAATTTTGCCAATCGCTTTATATCTCTAATCTTTCTATTGTTTCTGATATCGTTTTTTATTATCTTAAGCCTTGTTCCAAAAATATATTACTTGCATCTGGTATGAGTTTTCATTGTTGAGATCTGCCAAAAGACATTTAAATTCTTCAAAATCGAAATTGTCTTGGAAGAAAATACGTATATGTTACCGAAAGAAGATCTCTTGTTGGCTTTTATGAATTTCTTCTTATTTATTTTATCTGCTGTTTGTCTCGTAAATAAACCATCTCGAAAAACCCAGCAATATTTATTTGTCATTAACACAGGACATGTTTATTCACCAATCCAGTTCTGAGTTACATCCGGATCACTTACACTTACATACGTATAATAATAATGTATGTATGTTTGAATGTCAGCGGGTTGTAGTTGCAAGCCTTGGCGACGGTCAACACTGTGTACATATAGTCTTTAATTAAAATTTGTTTTAATGTCTGGGAGATTAAAATATTTTTAAACAAGTAAATATAAAAAAAATCGCACATGAGGGATTTGAACTCACGTCTTCCGGAAAAAATATTGGTTCTATTCAAACGTCGTAAATCGAATTCGAAGATTTTTGGTTTCTTTATTTACTTACGTGTTTTAAAACATTGACACTGTCAAAAAGATAAACAGAGTTTCTTGTGGAATTTTCACCTACAGTAATATTTTAATTTAAAATAAAATATGCACTTTTCTATTCATAAAGTGCAAATAACTTCAGCACTTCAATATATATATATATATATATATTGCTATATTTATATGTAACTCTAACCACTTTAATTAACATTGGTTTTCCCACTTTCCAGATTCACGAGCAAATGACAGCGGACGAGCTCCGGCATGTCTTCCACGTGGAGCACCACAGCCAGGTCCCGGAGTACCACCTTGTCCACCTCACACACCATCTGGCCAGGCGGAACATCCCCACTTCCCACCACTCCAATTCCCACACACCCACCTCTTCCAAAATCCCCCACGAAAAATACCAGAAACCACAAAGAAAATGGAAAACCGAAACTAGTCCACCTTCCTTACTAAACGATGAAATGTTCGTCAAAGCTAAGGAGCAAATCAAAGATGTCGACATAATTGGAGATTTGAATAGCACAGTGAGTGTCAATTTCGATGTGTCGAAATCGAGTGAAAGTGATAGTGCGTCCAGTGAAGTGAAAAGTGATAGAGAAGATCTCATGGAAGTGTCAGAGGGTGAAGATGAGGTGCATAGGATAGAGCTGGAGGCGTTCGGGAAGCAGTTGAAGCTGAACCTAAAGAAGCAGGAGGGTCTCTTCAAGAAGGAGGGGCTGAAGATGTGGCGGGCGCTGACGAATGAGAGCCAGCCGCATGGAGTCGACTATGAAGAACTAGAAACGGTGAGTTCTGATAAAAATATGACTTAAATTTAATCAATAAGAGGTCCTTTGTCTTGCATTAGAGCATCTTGGATAGGTGTTATAGATGTTTGAATGACGTCTGTTGCAGATTAAGTGACAAACCTTTTTAAGTGGAATTAGGCTCAAACATTTCCACTTCAACTCAAATGTATTCCATAACTGGCCATCTTGGATAGGAAAATGTTATAGATGAAAAAGTCGGATATGATTCTGTCCTGCCTTTACATTTAAATTAAAGATTATTGAATGTTATAAGTAAAACTGTAGAGAACTCGATATTATTTCTTACGCTGACTGAATCAATCTAAATATTTTTCTCAATGAATTTTATCCATAACTTGAACCGGTTTTAAAGTACGTATTTGTATTTATTGCATGTATTATTGATTTAAATATTTACAAACGTGCAGATATTGCTCTAGTATTAACACCAATCATAGTACTTAGGTGGAACCAGTTCTTCTAAAACCTGTTTTAAAGGCGCTATTGGAACCTTTGGAGCTAAATAGTAAGTTCTGTTTCCACCGGCAATCTAGTGCAATTGGAAATTATAGAGCTAATTTTCGATTCTTTGCGAACCGGTCATCTTATGATATGGGCTTAACTCTAGGCTTTTATCTTGTTGCTGCGATTAAGGTTGTCGTTCGGGTTTATCTTTGTGAAAGCTTTTCCATCTCTCCCATTTTTTTTTGTGGTTAGACTGTTCATGAGCGTCTCAGATAATGCATCGAGGGATTTTACAAAAATCTCTTTTACAAAGCAAATTAAAGCCAGCAACCTTGGTGGCTTTAATTGTGTGGACATGGGTCAACGAAATTTAAATTTCTTGATACCCTACCAAGTGGAAACTCAGCTCTAAATGCGTTGAACAAAGTATTATCGCCTGTGATTTAAGGTGAAACCCCAGCCATAGGGACCGATGCTATCGGAAGGCGAAAATTATAGACACCACCGGAGTTGTGAGAAAACCCAATGGTAGCCGTATCAAATCAAAAGGGCATCTTAGCGGAATTTCTATAGAAAGCAGAAAATTGAATTCAAAGCGTTTTATTACAACTAATAATAAGGTTACACGATAAGATTTAACACCAAATGTTTGAGATAGTTTTAACTAAAAGTCGTTTATTCTCGTCTGAACATAGAATATACTTTAGATAGAGATACTGACCAGCTGTTTCTGTTCCCGGGTAGATGTTTTCCAATTAAAACAATAGCATGACAAACTAAACAATATTTGCGTGATTTAATGTACATGCATGTATATGTTGGATTTGCCACAGGGTTTGGGACAGCTGGGTTGGCATCTAACTTGGCAAAACACCTAATCTACGATCGGATCTGGTTCCCTTACCGTCTTGCGAAAGTCAGATGGCACTCTCTCTGTTTAAAAACCTGTATCTTTCACATTAGCTATTCGACCCCGTGAAATACAAGAAAAAGGCTAGGGAGATGATGCATGCATGGTTTGGTTTGAAAAAGTATACGAATAAAAATACCACCAGCTTTTGCTCTAAATTCTTCGCAGACGTGAGCATAACACCATCGTTTCCCCTATAGGAACCCCGTTGCAGATGTCACCGCGGTTATATTAGATAAGACGCCGTGGGAACCGCTTTCGCCCACATCAGAACAGGTGCAGTTTTTGTGGCCCTCCATGGGAACAATGATGAACTGACAGGCACGGACTCGGTGAACTGACTGACTGGCTGATTTGAATAATAAGTGTTTGATTTGTATTCTAGTAGGGTAGAGTGGGTCCGGTAATTGGGAATTTGGCGAAACCGTTTGGTTGTAAGTGTATATTACAAGTTCAAATTATAATTGAAAATTCTTGATTTAAGTAAATTACAGTGCACTTACAAACTAAGGGATGGAGTCTCCCAGTAAGCAAACATTTGGGAGGCACGAGTAATATGTAGGTACTTGTAATACATCCTACTTTAGTTTAGTTTTATAAAATTGAGTTATTTTTACGAATTTACTCAATTTGTTGTCAGATGGAAACAACGACAATTTTATTTACAAATTGAAGATTACATCTATGGATTTTGTACAATATAGTATATTTTAGCCCTGTATAAGGCGTAATTTAAAAAAATCTCTTGTAAATTTTTAACTAGTCTTCAACACGTAGAAAACAAAGTAAATTGAGAAACAAAATATTGTTATAATTCCATACCATTCCTCCTTTCTCTAAAACCGTCTCTGTAGTTGTTGTATAACACCCAATAAATACTTCTTTGTAAATTATTCTTCATTATTTACGATTGATTTTCACTTTTCCCCTTGTTATAATAACTCCATTAACGATAGGCCGTAGCGTATGGAAAGTGATGGTAATCTTATGGGAATCCAGTGTATGAGGCTGTGTTTGAAGATTCTATCGTGCGTGAGACGGTTTTCTTTGTAGGAAAATAGGGGAAAATATGCCAGTGATGTTGTCAGTTTGTGCGAAGAAGAATATTACATTATGGCGTATGCAATATTACCTAGAGTAAAGTACAAAATCACTGATAAAATGTGGATGTGAAATGATATTTAAAGAAGAGGAAGACAAAAAAGGCATTAATGTAATAATGATGACTGAAGGAGTCGATGTTGTTGATTGATAGAGAAGAAAGGAAGAGAGAGAGAATCCAAACAAATTGGGGAAAGGGCAGAAAGAAGTAGGTCTCGATAGCAAACCCATATAATATAACCAGAAACTCTAATTGTCGCCAAAATTGAAGTATTGTAGAACTGATAACGAAGAAGGTTTGAATCTTACTTCGTCAAAACATGGACTAACTTTTTTATAAGAACATAATGCGAATTTAATAGGTATTCTATTCGGATACCAGTTATTTATTTAGGTAAGTATAGTGTTCCGTTTCTAGAGCGTGGTAAAGTATTTAAAATGCTATTAATCAGCTGTTTGTTATTCCGCAAAGCGCCAATTACTACAAGTCATTGTTAAATCCGCAAGTCCACGAGAACGATTTTTGGATGTCATTAATTTATATATTGTATCTCACTGTAAATTAGATTTATCATGTCACTACAGCAACACACAAAGCTATGTGAAATGCCGCTAGAATTTTGTCTGACCGACGTAGTCAACGAGCTTATAATGAGCTTATAATGCTTTGTCGCTCTCTTATCTATATACATACTGCCTCCGTGGTCTAGTGGCTAGCCATGGGCTCCCGATCCGGAGGTCCTGGGTTCGATTCCCAGGGGATAAAACACAAAGATGATATTTGTCAATTTATCACTTTGTGAATTTTTCCCCAGTTTGGTTAGGACATTGCAGGCTGAATCACCTGATTGTCCGAAAAGAAAAAGATTTCGTGCTTCGGAGGGCACGTTAAGCAGTCGGTCCCGGTCGCTGTTTTTGATAGTGGTCGTTACACAAAACCATGTCAGAGGCCTGATAGTTGTGCTACTAGGCGGTTTAAAAACTCTGACACCAGGGTTCATCGGGTCCATAGACTCGATACCCACTCGACAGAAGAAGAAGCTCTCTTATCCACTAACAGATAAAGTCGTGATTTTATGTAGGTATGAGTAGATGCATGACATACAAAGTCCTTAATAGTGCATTTTTTTCTTTATAACCAAGCACCACCTTTACTTGATCTTGGACTGAATCTTATCTTAAATTACATAAGTGGGTACCTTATTTACTACTTAATGTGTTTCAAAAGTTAATCTCTAGTTAATTTTGACCTCAAAATCGTAACTATAACTATTGTCAAGAACAACTAAACAATTCAGCCAGCCTTGACGGAACCGTCCTAAATTCTAAGTTACATTTAAGTTATTCAAGTTATTCCAAGTAAAGCAAGTTATTTACTTACAAATCGTACGATGATTGGAATTGTAAAATGACATCAATACATAAAGTTGGTGTGAGATTTGGATCATGTTGTGTTTAATCGATTTCTGTTATTGAGGCACTTAAACAAAGTTTCAGAATACGTAGATTAAATTATACAGAAACATTTTTGTAATTGGTTCCATGCTAGACTGGGAGCGAGAAAAAAACAAAGAATATGCCAGCTGCTTTTCCTCCCAGGCATGCTGTAAAAACCAGCTAAGGGACCCGAGGGTTTCAGTATATTCTTATTTAGGCGATGGACTGAAAACCTGTCACGACAGCAATATACCGACAAATGTATCTTAAATAACCCTCAAAACTTTGTCAGACGTGGCGGAACGACCTTTATTTAAGTAGTTTACGCTCTGCCTACCCCATTAGGGATAAATTCGTGATTATATTTATTAATGTATATTTTATATCTGAAGACTGTACCTGCTAACCTGGATATCAAAGTCAGATTTGTTTAAATCCTACGACAGCCTGCAGTTCGTTGCTTTTCGGTATAATTTATTTTGTCACTTTACATAACTTTGTCTACTGGTTTAAATACTCGTAATACTTAATGTATTGTAATGTATGCATAGCTGAACCGAAAATGGCAAACATGATTTATTGTAGAAGAAGAGAATAAACATAAACTTGTGGAGTGCATTCTGATACGAATTCCTTTAATGCAGTACAATGATACAAACTTTTAGAATCGCGGGTTTTCATAGGCTGTGCGTATTTTTACTTAGACATTGATTTCTTGAAGATACTTTTTCATAATTATAATTTCCATCCTGATTTTTTGCAGCTAGATATACCACCAAAAAAAGGAATTTTTTTTAGAAATTAACTGTGAATACAATATTTTGGACTTAATATATGTTAGAAATTAGATCTGTTACTTCCATGCTGGCCTGGGAGCGAGAGAAAAACATGTGCCAGCTGCATCTCCTCCCGGACATGCTGCAAAAACCAGTTAAGGGATCCGAGGGTTCAATATATTGTATTGTAACCTGTCATTACAGCAATATAGCTACAAATCTATAAAAAATAACCCTCATAATTTGTCAGACGTGGCGCAACGACCTTTGTTAGGTCGTTAACTCTATGCCTACCCCCTTAGGGATAAAGGCGTGATTATATGTATGTATGTATAACATAAATATGTTTAATAAAACATAAAACAGATATTCCTCTGCATATGGTCTTATTTACCACTTCTGTAATAAAATGTAAGACAATATATCGAGTATTTAGATAAACAAGATATTTATATAATAATAGGTATTATTTAGGAATGTAATATCTAATAAGAGTTGGATAATAAGATCATAAACTGCATTATTTCTTAACCTCTCTTGCCTTATAATGATTTAACTATTAACTTTATTAATTTAAGGAATTTGCCCTACAGGCATTCCGGTTGGTAATAGAATATTACAACAATTTGCTCTTAATTTAAAACAGTAGACTAATAATAGTTTGCGAAATATCATGGACTAAAATTCGTCCATGGCAATGTCAATATTAAAATACTTTGTTGTACCTAATGATTGAATTTTGGTACATTTCCATAAAAAAATCATCTACATACGGCGTGTAAAAGACAGCGTCCCGCAAATTGATAGGGGTTGCTCAGTCAACGAAACTGACTATATGCAGGATATATTTTCAGGAAATCAAAAAAATTATGCTTTTCAGACAAATTGTCTAATCGAGGTGATAATTTTGTATGGGACGGTCAATTTGGTTTTTCATCTCGTGAAAGAATTTCCTGCTGATAGATGTTCAGTTAAGTTGACTGAGCAACCCCTATCTGTTTGCGGGACGCTGTCCCTTACACCCGGCATATCCGAAAGACACGATGGTATCGATTCTTTGACGTGAGGACCTAACTAAACTTAACTAAATCTTGGCTAAAATTGTTGCTGTCCTTTCTCTCAATCATGACAGAAAATGACAGGTAACGATTTTAGTCAAGATTTAAGTAATTATGTGTGTATGTGAATTGCTCCCATTTCCTACTGTTAACCTAGTGTTAGCCTGTTTTCCTAGTGTTAGCGAGAGAAAAAAATATAATGTGCCAGCTGCAATTCTTCCCGGGCATGCAGTAAAAACCAGCTAAGGGATCACAGGGATTCACTATATTGTAATTTCGCCTAAATTAGGCTGACAACCTATCACTACAGCAATATACCTACAAATCAATTTTAAAGACTTTGTATCAAAACGAACTTTGTTTAGGTCGTTTACGCTCTGCCTACCCGATTAGGGATAATGGCGTGATTATATGTATCTATATATATCATAGTATTTCTCCTTGCTAGGCATCATTTACTAGTCTACTCGCTTCTTACCTCTCTTGTCGTGCATCCATTGAAAGGAAAGTAGCTATCCTATTCTATTTACCAGTGCATATGTACTATATATATCCTATTTTTATTTTTAAGCCGAAAAAAATGCAGAAGTCAGACAGCGAGCAAATTCGGCTTTATATAACACCACACTGCCCTCCTTAGCTGATCTAATGACATAGATTTTAACGAAATTATCATACCGTCGGCATAGACACCTTGATTGCTCTCTCATTAAGTCAATATCCAAGTGACCTTGACCTACTGAAACTGTCACGTAATAGGCGTTTGAAGGTTGGCATTTCTTTCGTAGATTCTTACGACTGTAGATAATGTTCTACTATCCAATTTTATTTATTATTCGGACTTTCAACAACGAAGTCAGACAACTTCCTTGATAAAACTAAGCAACTTTTCTCAAGAAACGTTTACATGACTTAGTGCATTCGTCCAAGCTTAGTGCTTATGCTTTGGTTTACCAATGAAAGTCGGTTTACGTAGATGACTTTACAGAATGGTGTGCGCGAATTTGGCGCCATGTCTCATATTTGTCGTCTCCCGTGACCCTACTATCATCTACACCCCGGAAGACTATTTTGACTCCAACTTCAAAGGCTAGGTATTGTAACAAGGTAGCGGATTCCATCCTCTTTCCTTCTCCATACTGGCCACATTTTAAAATTACTATAGCACGCCATCTATCTGCCAAATTCACGGGGCATTCAAAATATCGTACAAGAACATTAGCGTTTTCACTTTTACACGGTTTTATCGTTAATAAAATAATCCATAGACCTGCTATCCTGCTATCTTCCATGCTGGAGCTAGAGAAAAACATAGAATGTGCCAGCTGCATGCTGCCTCCCGGGCATGCTGTAAAAACAGCTAAGGGATCCGAGGGTTTCAGTACATTGCAATTTAGGCGATGGGCTGACAACCTGTTACTACAGCAATATACATACAAATCTATCTTAAATAACTTTGTCAGATGTGGCGGAACGACCTTTATTTATGTCGATTACGCTCTGCCTACCCCATTGGGGATAAAGGCGTGATTATATGTATGTATAAATAAAGATCAGGATGCGTTTCAGGATGAAAATCAATCATGACTGATATAACTCTTAATTGCAGCCTACAACCACATATAGCACTATTAGAAGCAAAGCAATAATTACCACTTGATTGTTTCTCATTACATGATGGCACTTGCCACGATTCGGAGTAAATAAGATACATATAACTTAAATAAATACATAACTGTCATTTTACGTCTTGTCTTGAGCAACAAGGGAAACAGGGGACGGCAGTACAGACTTATTTTACTGTCAGTTCAGAAATGTATGGCTAGTTAATAAGTCTTGACGTGAACGGATCCCGACTAAGGCCCGTATTTATAATCAGCACTTGAGACTGACAGCTACTTTAAGTTCGTATCAGAAATGTCATTTCAGTACAAAATGACCTGTCAAATCCATACAATTGCTCCATACTCAATCTTGAGATAGTTTTATAAATACGGCCCTAAGTGTAATTTAGAGGCTTTGATTTTTTTGAACTAGTTCTATATGAAAGGATTATAATAAGTCCATCCTTTTCTGTTCGGTCAAAATGGAAAATGACGGGTATGGTTTTACATACCTACATATATTCGCACCTTTATCCCTAATGGGGTAGGCAGAGCTTACACAACCGCTGGCACATTCTATGTTTTTCTCTCATTCCCAGGCCAGCATGGAAGTACTCGTATGGTTTTATTTTAGTCAAATCCTGTTTAATCGAATCGTGGTTACTATTATCGTGAGTTGGGACATTTTCACACATGAATAACCGACTAATTGTCGTTGCATAGTCATAGGATGAACTACTTAATTGCAGATTATAAATATGCTCCTTGTAGACGGATTATAGCGTTCAGGTGATCAAATAAAAAAACTCATTCAACTATTGTTAATGAAATATTACTAACACGTCTAATAGATATGTTACGATTACATTTGATTTTTGTCAAACCCATAACATTTGGCAAATACGTGCTTGCTATAAAATATAGGATAATAATAATAGTCCTCCCACCGATTTTCGGTGATGGCGGCCAATCGCCCGGAGATCAGCCAACTGCGCAGGACTTGTTTTTAGTGCCCAAATGTTTGCGCTATACACAGGTGCACTCTCTATTCCTTCAATCTCTTATTCTGATCGGACAGATTGACTGACACGACCAGAGAGAAATCAGGCGTAGGACCGACTATTTACATGCCCATCCGACAGCAAGGATCATCTTACTTTTCGGACAATCAGGTGATCAGCCTGCAATGTCCTAACCAAACTAGAAACAACAACACAAAGTCATCGTCACTCGCCGGGAATCAAACCCGGGACCTCCGGGTCGAGAGCCCATGGCTCAGACCGCTAGACCACGGAGGCAGTCAAAATACAGGATACTAGAAATTTTATAGCTTAATAACTTACAAACATTCAAGTTGAAAGATTTTTTAATTTCATTTATATTTATAGTTATTACCTGTGTCCGTGTTCTCGAATGCATATAATGCTCAAATCTTCAAAGTTAGAGTCTTCTTCTTCTTCTTCTTCTGTCGAGTGGGTATCGAGTCTATGGACCCGATGAACCCTGGTGTAAGAGTTTTTAAACCGCCTAGTAGCACAACTATCAGGCCTCTGACATGGTTTTGTGTAACGACCACTATCAAAGACAGCGACCGGGACCGACGGCTTAACGTGCCCTCCGAAGCACGAAATCTTTTTCTTTTCGGACAATCAGGTGATTCAGCCTGCAATATCCTACCCAAACTGGGGAAAAAATCACAAAGTGATAAATTCTCAAATATCAACTTTGTGTTTTACCCCCTGGGAATCGAACCCAGGACCTCCGGATCGGGAGCCCATGGCACTAGCCACTAGACCACGGAGGCAGTAAAGTTAGAGTGAACATGTATCTTCTGGGTGAGGTCGCCCATGGTTGACTTAATCTCTATCATCCCTAACCTATATTAGACACAAGAAAAAACTATTTTTAATAAAAAATATCATAATCTTCAAAGTTAGAGTGAACAGAAATATTCTGGATGAGGTAAGCAAATCCATTTCTAATAAATAATTAAAATCTTTTAAACTAAATAGCTGGATAAACTTAATCACTACATACATACATAAAATCACGCCTTTAGCCATTACGGGGTAGGCAGAGCGTAAAATCTTTATACATACATACATAAATCACGCCTTTATCCCTTACGGTAGGCAGAGAGTTTAACGCCTCCTAAAAGGCGCTTTCGCCACGTCTGACAAAAATTGAGGGCAATTTTAGATTGTAATATGTATTGCTATAGCAAAGTGACAGGTTGTCAGCCCATCGCCTAAATTACAATACACTGTAACCCTCGAGTCCCTTTTGCTGACTTCAACAGCATGCCCGGGAGGAAGGGCAGCTGGAACATTCTATGTTTTTCAATCTCTCCCAGTCCAGCATGGAGGTAAAATCACTATAATGTATTAAATATCAATTTAGATACCTAACAATATTTTTTTGTTTCATACTTTTCAGTAGTCGGGTTTTCGTTTTTGAACAATAATTTTTTTAATTCGTTGTTGATTTTAAAGTGGCACTTTGAATGAGTAAATTGAAATCAACATTCATGATTGTTTTGAAATAGTAACCATTAAAATAAACTCATCATCTCCCTAGCCTTATTCCATATCTCACGGGGTCGGCTACCTAATCCAGGGGATTGAACGAGGGTACTAGTTTTTACACTGCCATCTGACCTCCGCAACCCAGAAGGGAAACCCAATCCTAGATTAGGTCAGAGTTTTCAAGCCGCCAATGCTTAGCACTGGCCTCTGATATGACTTAACGACTAATATCTACGGTATTAAACGATATTAACCGGGACCAACGGCTTAACGTGCCTTCCGAAGCACGGAAAAAGCGTCGAATAAACGTACATATGAAATTCGAAAACTGAAAAACACATTGGTACGTGGTGAATTCGAACCACGACCTCCCCACGGCTCAGGAGGCAGCGGCCCTATCCACTACACCATCGAGCTCTTTTTTACCATTAAAATAAACTAGGCCTATAAAATAATCTATAAAGTCAAATATTATGAGGCAATAAGGACGATTGTATTTAATTGTTACTTATTGTTGTTATTACTTTCATGCTGGCCTGGGAGCGACAGAAAAACATAGAATGTGCCAGCTGCTTTTCCTCCCGGACATGCTGTAAAAACAAGCTAAGGGATCCAAGGGTTTCAGTATGTTGTATTTCAGGCGATAGGCTGACAACCTGTCACTTCAGCAATGTACATACAAATCTATCTTGAATAACCCTCAAAACTTTGTCAGACCTGGCGGAACGACCTTTGTTTAGGTCGTTTATGCTCTGCCTACCCCATTAGGGATAAAGGCGTGATTATATAATAATTATAATAATTGAATTCTCCATAAACAAAGCAATTAAACAAATAGGAGGATGGTTAGTGTATCTTCAGAATATTAATAATATGGATTAAATTAAATTTCCTAGCAATTCTTCTTGTCGTATGGGTTTTAAGTCAATCGATCCGATGAACCCTGGTTTCAGAGTTTTTAAACCGCCTAAATAACACAGCTAATAGGCCTCTGACATGGTTTGTGTAACAACCACTATCGAAGATAGAAAATGACGGCTAAACGTGCTCTCCGAAGCAAGGATCCTTTTTTTCATCCATAAAATCAGAAGATTCAGCTTGCATTGTCTAACTAACCTGGGGAAATTCCAACATAAGTGATAAATTAACAAAATACCTACCAAGTTAATGTTCCCCCCTGGGAATCGAACTCAGGACTTCAGGATCAGTATTGCCCACGACTCTGACCACTTATCCACGGAGGCAGATAATATCAACAACAAATGCGTTGACGTATCTTCAGAATTTAAATAAATAGAGCTTCCATCTCTTTAAAGTTTCCGAGCAATAAATAAAGTCTACAAGCTTTTGGTACGCAAATTGTTAACCATAAAATTGTAAGTTGATAATATTTATGAGCTCGTTGGTAAATATATTATTAAAACAATATTGAATAAAGGTGGACCCATCACGCCTACTCGCAGGACAACTCCTTTAAATAACCGTCTATTCTTTGATTAATAAAGTTGCTTGACGCCAGTAGAGAATCATTTAAAAAAATTTAGAACATCATTTCGAACTTTTAAAGGTTTAAAGATCGACAGATGTAGTAGAGTACCTACTCTATTTAACTTAACTTATAATCTTAAATGGAATAAACATATAAATTCAATCAATGATTGTGTATTGATGATGATGTCCTAACCGTTTTCAGTATCCGCATGCTCTATTGATTGATTCTTTTAGTATTTCATTCAGATTTTCTTTAAGCTGCAACACCATCGCCGCTGTCTTGTAAGAGCTACCTTGTATGATGCAATTTGATTCAATTTGTCACAAAGAATCACATATTTTCACAATTATTATTAAATAAGTTTACCTTACGCACCTGCGCTCACCAACCCGCCTGCCAAGCGTGATGAGTGTGGCATATACCCCCAATTTTGGGGAGGCCCATGTCCAGCAGTGGACTGTTGTGGCTGATGTTGTTGAAGTTGATCTTACATAGTTATTAAAGATGGCACTATCTACAAGCATGTCATCTACATAAAACGCCTGAGTCGTGAGTGATACCCATCGTTACGACCACGGAAGTTATGTGTATTATGCCTTCATGTGATATAAATATGTACTGTCATAGCAACGTAATGCTATAAATATAATAAGAGTAATTGGCCTATAATTATTGTAGGTAATTGTTTGGAATATTTATGTGAAGTATAAAAATATAAAATGATGAGGAACCTGCTAATATTTTTATGACAAGTTTGTTGATGCATAAGCAAGTAGTTTTTTATTTGAAATGTATACATACATACATACATATAATCACGCCTTTATCCCTAATGGGGTAGGCAGAGCGCAAACCACCCAAACAAAGGTCGCTCCACCACGTCTGACAAAGTTTTAAGGGTCATTCAAGATAGATTTGTAGGTATATTGCTGTAGTGACAGGTTGTCAGCCTATCGCCTAAATTACAATATACAGAAACCCTCGGATCCCTTAGCTGGTTTTAACAGCATGCCCGGGAGGAAATGCAGCTGGCACATTCTATGTTTTTCTCTCGCTCCCAGGCCAGCATGGATGAAATGTATATGTCGCAGAATTATGATTAAATTAGTTTTTTGATCTACAAACTATGATTTTGATCAAAACCCGGAGTTTCACAAAATACTGGTCCAAAATCCAGAGAAAAGTGTAGAATTTTGTCTGTATGCTAATCACGAAACAGTACTACTACTTACCTAGCTGTCCATCAAAAACAAATGTATCTAGGTACCTACTTATTTGTTTCATTTTATTAGTAGGATTTTAGATATACTGGGTATCAATACCAAAAACGTTTTGGTACACAATAGATCTGAAAATATCTACCCCTTTAACATTCAATGATACCTATTTGGTATCCTTAAAATTTTGTTTGCAGCCTCAACATTTTGTCATCTTGTTATATTTACACTAGCTAATAATTTAAAGCTTAAATAAGTGTATTCAACTCACGATTCTCGTGGTTCTCACGATGTTTCGCACGACTTTACAAATATGCGTTTCGTTTACAAGTTTTCACCATACGCTTGTCACCAAATTTTTTGTGATTATTTATTGCAAAGATCGAGAATAAGATAGGAAGTCAAAATGATAAAATCAGCGGTTTAAATTGGAATCAAAACTTGCAAATTGCTGAACATTTAATATTAAAGTGTCTTTTTCGTTTACTTCTTTCATTCTCTCACGATAATATACTTTACTAGCGACCCGCCCCGGCTTCGCACGGAAATTATCAGTGTTTCTCTGCTATATTTGGCATGTATTATACATATAAACCTTTCTCTTGAATCACTCTATCCAATAAAAGAAACCGCATCAAAATCCGTTGCGAAGTTTTAAAGATTTATGCATACATAGGGATATAGGGACAGAGAAAGCGACTTTGTTTTATACTATGTAGTGATTTATTTAAATTAATTAGTTACTAAATTAATCTAATGAGGAACAAGCTCGTATTTCCGAAATCCAACCATTTTGGTATTTACGAGTAATTGTGTCGTTTGCAGCCTTAATATCGTCTTCCGTAAGTTATTAACCACTTTGTATGTATAGTCAGCTACAAAAAACTAAATAAATAAATCTTTATTTCAGGCTTCTACGGGGCCCATATAAAATAAATATTGCAACAAATACAAAATACATTAAACCATGCCATAACATCAGTCATATCCAATCAATTAAATTACATTAAAATTAAAAGAACATGTCAACAAATATTAATTAAATAAAAATTAATTAAATACATAATAAACATTTATAAGTACATAATAATTATGCAATTCAATCATTTTAGTAAGATCTTATCCAGGCCTGCACTGGAGCGTGGACAACAATGCAGGGTGGACACATTTTGCTTCCTTTTATTTAAATAACAATTCTTATCTGATTTTGAGTCTGGGACGTATCGCACGGGGTCGGCTACCTCATGTTCCTTATCCCTTATCTCACGAGATTGGCTACCTAACGTAGGTACTGGTTTTTACACGGAACGACTGCCATCTGGCCTCCGCAACCAAGAAGGGAAACCAGACCCAATCCTAGATTAGGTCAGAGTTTTCAAGCCGCCAATGCTTAGCACTGGCCTCTGACAAGGCTTAACCATTAATATCTACGGTATTAAACGATTTTAACCGGGACCAATGGATTAACGTGCCTTCCGAAACACGGAAAAAGCGCCGAATAAACGTACATATGAAATTCGTAATCCGAAAAACACATTGGTATCTGGTAGGATTCGAAACACGACCTCCCGCTCAGGAGGCAGCGGCCCTATCCGTAGTGGATCAGCGGGCTCTCTGGGTCAGGAGTGATATAGTCAAAATCAACTGTGGAGTAACCTTACCTAGAATAGCCCTCTCATTTTGTATAGGGTTAAAATCCTTCGGAAACGCAAAAGGAGGAAATTCTCTATTTCTTTGTGCGAATTACGTGTATGATAAATGCCGCATGGAAGTACTAAGTCCACACATTGGTGGAAAGGCAACTGGGTAGAGTTTTTATTTTTTTTATTAGAAATGGGTTTGCTCTAGACTCTAAACACAAGGTGAGGGATAACCGTGACATAGTCGACGATGGAGCGAGCTCAACCAGAAGATGCTTGTTATGGCTGCGCAGATGGAGAACACATAGCTCAACATAACGTGAATTTGACTGTACCACATCTGTACCGTTAAAACTTGACATTCCAGTGACCACGGAAATATACAATATCATACAAATTAAAATTCTTGTTGCATTTATGCAGATGACATTGTGAATGAGTTTGTGGAATATTGAGTGGTCGCCCTTACTATTGGGGAAGTGAGAGGCCTTCGTGTGGGTCACTTTCTTGCCAGTATTCGATTCACGAATTATATAAACATACATACATAAAACCACGTCTTTATCTCTAATGGGGTAGGCAGAGCGAAAACGACCTAAACAAAGGTCGTTCCGCCACGTGTTGTGACAGGGTTTGTCTTTTCAGCGTTATTTAAGATAGATTTGTAGGATAGGTGATATATTGCTGTAGTGACAGGTTGTCAGCCCATCGCCTAAATTGCAATATACTGAAACCCTCGGATTCCTTAGCTGCTTATGTTGTATTGTATATTCATGTATGATTTGTTTTCCAGGAAGGCGAGGAAGATCTCGGGGAAGTGTACCAGGATGAGGAGTCAGGTGCGGCGCTGCTCATCCGGCGGCATCCCAAACACGGGAAACTTATGGTGGTAAGATCATACCACTTATTCTGTTACCAACAATAGGACCAAGCTCAAGGGCCTCTTCTTAGTTTCGTTTGACAGGCGGAGTGGCCAACAAAGTGCTAACGTGAATTATATCGGGTGTAAGGGACAGCGTCCCGCCAACTGATTGCGGTTGCTCACTCAACAAAACTAAATAACTAGCACCGGAATTTTAGTTTCTAGGAGATGAATCAAAAAAATTACATTCCCTTACAAAATTATCAGACAATTTGTATGGAAAACCAAAACGTTCTGAAATTAAATCCTGCTGATAGTAACAATGCTGCTGATAGTAAAATCCTGCTGAAAGTGCAATAAATCTCAAAATACCCTGCTACCTATTCCTTCTTGACTAAACTTCTGTGTTTCGGTATAAAGGACAAAAGAGTCAGAGAATTACTGGCACAAAAGACATTTCACCTCAGATCTCAAGGTGTACAACGCACTCTGCTTTTTCACTAGGATCTAGCAGTAGGTGTTATAGGCTACGGTACTGCTTACCATCAGGTGGTTGTCAACATGTTTAGTATCATTTTAAAAAACCTTAGTCATCTTCTGCGATACCCTAATCAGATATGGGTCAAAATCTTTATACGAGTGGATTCTCTTTGTGATTTATTCACATTATCCGAACTATAGAAATAAAAATTTCTTCCATGCTGGAGTGGGAGTGCGAGAAAAACATAGAATACGCCAGCTGCATTGTCTCCCGGGCATGTAATAATAAAAGTCAGCAAAGGGATCCGAGGGTTTCAGTATATTGCAATGTAGGCGATTGGCTGACAACCTATCACTACAGCAATATACCTACAAATCTATTTTAAATAACCCTCAAAACTGTATACCCCAATAGGGATAAAGGCGTGTTTATATGTATGTATGTACATACATACATACATAAAATCACGCCTTTATCCCTTACGGGGTAGGCAGAGCGTTAAACGCCTCGTAAAAGGCGCTTTCGCCACGTCTGACAAAAATTGAGGGTAATTTTAGATTGTAATGTGTATTGCCATAGTGACAGGTTGTCAGCCCATCGCCTAAATTAAAATACACTGTAACCCTCGAGTCCCTTTTGCTGACTTCTACAGCAAGCCCGGGAGGAAGGGCAGCTGGAACATTCTATGTTTTGTATTGTATAACATTATGTAAAATAGACTATAATATTTGCAAACAGCAGGATATAAATGAATAAATTAATCTAAAGCCACTTTAAAGGCGCAAATGTCAATACGAATTGCAAATTACAATATATCTTAAATAGATGGGGAAATCCAAATACATTTACTAACCAAATAGTGTCCAGTTCAATCTATTCTATATGGAATAATACTATGGGGGAACACAGAAAACGTTAATCAGCATGGTAACAAGCCGTAACTATCCCATATATTGGCGGGTCACGTACCAAAATCCCAATTAGTTGTAACGTACAGACAGCCAGACATAGTCCTTGATTCGTGACCAGAATAAGCTGAATGTAAAGCTAAATCTATGAGATTTATTAATATCCTGTCTGGATTTTATATTTATGATAGACTGACTGGTTTTGGAATTCTCAAGAGATAATTTTAACATACGCAGTTTTTGTATGTATTGTTAATGTTATAAGGAATTTATTAAATTCATATTATGCCTCCTTTTATCAAAAGAAGGAAATCATTTTGCTATGAGCCTGCTCTTGACTCTAGCCTAGACCAAAGATGACCAAAATGCAGCATCTCGCAGCGGCTAACCCAGAAGCGTTGAAACTCTGGCTTCGTACCGACAAGTCAAGACATATCATGCTACTTAGCGGTGTCAGACTTCGATGTAGGGTCCTCGCTATATCTACGCGCATGTGACAATGGCCATTGGCAGCAATTCGTAGTTGCAAAAATCACGACTAACTAATATACGTCTATACTTGTCATTTTTTATCATGAGAGAACAGAAAGGGACGCCAATGATTTTAGTCAAGATTTAGTTAAGTTGTTCCCTTCACGAATTGATAGCAATGCTAAATAAGATTTATCCACAGACAAGCTTGTGATGCCCTTGTTATCTTATAGTAGCTGTAATCTAAAACATGCGAATCGTTTATAATTACTAGTTACTGATATTTATGTTCCATTGAAGTCCTAAACCAAAATACGGTTGTTTCACACGTATAAATTCGTAAAAGCAAGGACTGGCATTGTTTCCGTTATTAATATTTGACACGACCTGAAATATTTACTACTATATCAAGTCAAGACAAGGCTCATAATTCACCAAATTGCTCTGCCTAGGTCATAGCGCTATGACGGGGCCGAAACCCCGAAGAACATTGTTCGTGGAGTGATTGTCATAGGTGCGTTTGCGCAACCGACCTTAGTCTACTTGTAAAGCCATTGTTTGATGGTGTGCGGTGGCTGAGGTTTGAGGATTAGGATATGTGGAAAAGTTGACATAAAAAATGGCTAATGACGAAGATTTTTGAGAATGTAAAGTAAAACTGATTAGTGATTAGGTAATTCGGTTGGTCAGGAAACAGAAAACTCAATATAAAATTACCTAAATATACTCGTACGTACCTACGTTGCGTGATTTCCATTTTCTGTATTATTTAACATGATCATATTCAATAAAAACCTACCAATGGGCCCATTACCCAGCCTTTTTTCCTTCCATGCTGGCCTGGGAGCGAGAGAAAAACATAGAATGTGCCAGCTGCATTTCCTCCCGGGCATGCTGTAAAATCCAGCTAAGGGATCCGAGGGTTTCAGTATATTGTATTTTAGGCGATGGGCTGACAACCTGTCACTGAGCAATATACCTTCAAATCTATCTTAAATAACCCTCAAAGCTTTGTCAGACGTGGCGAAAGACCTTTGTTTAGATCGTTTATGCTCTGCCTACCCCATTAGGGATGAAGGCGTGACTATATGTATGTATGTTATTTCTGTAAAATATTTCCATACAATGGCCAATTTCATTATATATTTTATGTACGAAGATTTAGGGCTACTGCCTAGCCAAGCGGATCACCCCAGGACACACCATTCACCGTCTCTTACACTCCTTATAAATCCTACTAAACGAAACTTCTTGAGTAGTCGTAGGTGCCGCAATGTCTAGCCTTGCAAGCTCGATAGCTTGATGCGATTACTGTTGCTATGACTTTGACTCTAGTCCAGTCCAGAGTTGACCAAGACAGAGGCAACTATGCAGCTCACCCAGGAATAAAGATTCTAGCATTCTGGCTTAATGTATTATTTTCTTTCATGCTGGACTGGGAGTGAGAGAAAAACATAGAATATGCCAGCTGCATTTCTTCCCGGCGTGCAGTAAAAACCAGCTTAGAGATCCGAAGGTTTTTGTATATTGCAATTTAGGCGACGGGCTGACCACCTGTCATTACAGCAATATACCTACAAATCTATCTTAAATACACTCAAAACTATGTCAGACGTGGCGGAATGACCTTTGCTTAGGTCGTGTATACCCCATTATAGGCGTGATTATATGTATGTATGTTTATGTCGACAGGAAGGCTCAATAGGCCACGACCTGGTCATCCGGCCCATCCCAGACTCGATGACGTCACCGGCTCAGGACGACGAGATGTTTCTGGACCCTGGCAGCATGAGCGATATGGTCTCCATTGACACTGGTCTGCCAATTGGTAAGTGGACAAAATCACAGCATAGGCTACGTGATTTTTTTTTTTTAATCCGAACTATTAATCCATAGTGCCGCTAGCATATGCAGCAGTAACTTGCACAATGTGCCAGCTGCATTTCCTCCCGGGCATGCTGTAAAAAACAGCTAAGGGATCCGAGGGTTTCAGTATATTGCAATTCAGGCGATGGACAACCCGTCACTACAGCAATATACCTACAAATCTATCTTAAATAACTCTCTTGTCTGATGTGGCGGAATGACCTTGGTTTAGGTCGCGTACGCGTGTATGTATGTTTTCCCGTAATTCACGGCGTTGGCTACGTAATCTAAGGGATTGAACGAGGATACTGGGTTATAGACAGAGCGACTACCGTCTCACTTCCGCAATCCAGAAGAAAAACCCTTGATTTTGCCAAGTTTGTACCCAACCCATTCTGTTTATTCCCGGCATACAAACGCACGCTTATTTTTGTTAAAAGCTAAGCCTATGTTTTCTTACTCTCTTGTTTCAACATTTCAGGCAGGAGAAAAAGAGACGAGCAGGCGTCACTACAGCGAGCTTTAAATGGCGCTCACCACGTGATCATCAAGAGGGACCCTGCCAGTGCAGACCACGAGAGTGACTACGGTTAGTATCATCTTCTTATTGAAGAGGGAACCCTCGTTATTTTTTCTTAATTAAGCAGCTTTTTCAGTAACGAAGATGTCGCTTCATACGTCTTCGAACATATTACAGACTTATAAATACAATTATTTTAAGTTCTATTACATAAGGCGTCATCGTAAAGTTTGTATAACAACCTAGCTAAATCTGAGAATGGACAAGACAAAATACTATTACATTCTCCAATGGAATGATTTCTGTATAGTAACCGTCTTCTCAGCGCGTCATTCCGAGCACACTCCATTAAAACATAATCTTCTTCCGTCGAGTGGGTATCGAGTCTATTGACCCGATGAACCCTGGTGTCAGAGTTTTAAAACCGCCTAGTAGCACAACTATCAGGCCTCTGACATGGTTTGAGTAACGACCACTATCAAAGACAGCGACCGGGACCGACGGCTTAACGTGCCCTCCGAAGCACGAAATCTTTTTCTTTTTCGGACAATCAGGTGATTCAGCCTGCAATGTCCTAACTAAACTGGGGAAAAATTCACGAAGTGATAAATTCTCAAATATCAACTTTGTGTTTCCCCCCTGGGAATCGAACCCAGGACCTCCGGATCAGGAGTCCATGGCACTAGCCACTAGACCACGGAGGCAATTTAACATAACATCCTAAACATAATAAACATCCTCCACTACCCCACATATATCGCAATTCGGAGATTGTACCTTGCGCATCATGTAAGCGAACTTGTTAAATGGAATGTCACCGGAACGAAGTCTGAGAGCGGTAACGCACTCTTTCCTACTAAATGAGCAGTTGTCAATCCAAGAGTACAATGGAGGTTCCGATTGTATCCTCATTCTAGCAGCAAATCCTGTTTCGGATACGAATTCGTAGGAAGTAGCTACGGCGTAGCGGGTGTAGCAATGTTTATTTTTTTATAAAAACTGTCGCTAATATTTGCTGGATTCTGGACCTATTTGACTGTTGAAATACATTTATAACTACCGGAGCGATAAAAACATAGAATGTACCAGGAGCTTATGTGCCCGAGCTATCTATATGACTCATTGTAAGACCCAGTTGATGAGGCCCAGGATTTCATATAGGAAATACGCTCAAGGGCGGATTTCACAGTACCTACTTAGAAAAACAGTACATATTTATGACAAAAAGAAACTAGTGATACTTTTTCCGTGTCGTTGACTGAGCAACCCCTATCAGTGTTTGGGATGTCGCTTACACCCAGTATGTTTACATCTAGGTACTCCATTAGCGGTTGAATCATTTAATAACATGCAAAATTACTTGCATTAAAGACGCAATACAGTGCAGTGTGTTTTGTTTTGACATCAATTATCATACATTTGCCATAATGATGTGCTGTAAACACCTATAAATTACATTAATACAGCAATTTATCAAGAATACAGTGGCACCGACATGTCAGGTTACATCCTATACAAAAAACAAGTCGTATAATTGTATTAAAATTACGGTTAATCGACAAATTTACACGTGTAGCCTCTGTGGCGTAGTTTTACATTCTTTGTTGAATGCAACCTCTTGGCATTCAACACAAACTTTTATAATCACCTAAATAAAAATATTAATGTTCTTTTGGTCTTCAAATATTGCCTGCAGCGAATAGATGTGTTAATTTGTAAAGTGTTAAAAAATAGTGCCAATAAAAACTTATTTACCGTAATCTTGGAGTTTACTACCATCAACAAACCCACAGTCCACTAGCTCAAGAAGAAGCAAACAATCTTTGCTTCGGTCTCTTATGATTATGACACTCTCTTCAGAACCCTGGAAGGCCTGTTTTCCTTTTTATTTCACAATTACAGGTTTGTAAGATACCTATGATGACAATGTCTTGGGCAAAATGCTCCCTGGTAAATTTTATATTGATCATTTTTTAACTAGAGACGACAGCAATCTTATAGCAAAAAAAACAAGCAAAAAAGGCTTTAGGTGACCCGGCCACTCTTAACAAATATTATGCAAAAACTTATTTAATATGCAAATATTTATATCAAAATGAACCTCTCTTTCGCCATTTTAAATTTTGGATTGGATAAAGACAGCGCTATAACACAGAGCCTCAATTTTTTAATAAGGTTTCCATTGCCATTTTTTTTACAATGTGCTTGTCAAAGCTTTTTAAGCAATACATCAATGTACATCATCATTTCGTGTTGAAACAGCACGGGTGACGATAAACCCATTAATTTGTCAAGTAAATACACGCATTGCGATGTACGCGGAAACCGGTATCCATTATCATCACACTTAATCGATTAAATCGATTATCTCGATGCGTTAATCACATTCAGACTCGCGCGTGTAAATAAACAAACACGTGATGTTTTTTTTTTTATACCGAGAATAAAACAATTAGCCAACCAAACTTTATGATGTGAACATACCCATAGAACTGAACAGCTTTTCCCAAGGAACATTGGTTGAAATATGAAAATTAATTTGCTTATTAATAAATGCAATTAATAATAATACAATTAATTAATAAATGCAAGTCGTAAATTAAAAAAGTTTAGTCAATGTTTTAGACACGGAAAGAGGGCCAGAAGAATTCGTATTTCTCATTAATTACTCAATATTTTTAAATAATCTTAAGAGTGTAATGAAGAGCTGACACCAACCTACAACATATAATTATTTCATATTTTTTAGGTAACGATAAAGTATACTTTATAGGCCTTGTATGCGACCGAAATATCCCGAGAGCCCCTTAATGTAAAATTACTCGCGTCGCTGACACGATTTCGATTTATGTTCCTTACGGAAAGTTGTTTAGTTTAATGGACACTTTTACACCTTATAGACTGGCCAATACTCCAAAATTAAATAGAATAAATATAACTGATTAATTTAGTTTTATTAGTTCAAGTTTTATATATTTTAAGTTAATTTGAATTGTTATCCTATTTTTAAGATCGTTCGTGTTGTGACTTGCAATAAACGATTCAATTGAATAAAAAAAAAGTTCTTAAATACGTTTATTTATTTAATTAAAAGGTATCGTGATTTGGATTAAGGTCAAGTGATTAAGTTTATTGGTATTAACAGCTGATTTAACACCGTGTGTGGGCATTGGCAACTGGTAGGCAATACTTCAAAAATGTAAAATGTAGGTACCTAATATCAGCTTAAAGAGCTGTCGTTAGTGTACGTTAGTTAACTGCTTCCGTGGTCTAGTGGCTAGTGCCATGGACTCCCGATCCGGAGGTCCTGGGTTCGATTCCGGGGGGAAACACAAATAATTGATATTTGAGAATTTATCACTTTGTGAATTTTTCCCCGGTTTGGTTAGGACATTGCAGGCTGAATGAATCACCTGATTGTCCGAGAAAGGAAAAGATTTCGTGCTTCGGAGAGCACGTTAAGCCGTCGGTCCCGGTCGCTGTCTTTGATAGTGGTCGTTACTTAAACCATGTCAGAGGTCTGATAGTTGTGCTACTAGGCGGTTTAAAACCTCTGACACCAGGGTTCATCAGGTCGATAGACTCGATACCCACTCGACAGAAGAAGAAGTGTACGATGGATTTTAAAAATTAAACGAGTTGATAATGCTACTGAATTCACGTTGCAAAAATATTCAGTTACTATTTAACAAATTGATCCAGTCCATACATACTTATTATCACGCCTTTATCACTGACGGGGTAGGCAGAGCGTAAACAACCTAAACAAAGGTCGTTCCGCCACGTCTGACAAAGTTTTGAGAGTTGTTTAAGATAGATTTGTATGTATATTGCTGTAGTGAAAGGTTGTCAGCCCATCGCCTAAATTACAATATACTGAACGCTCGAATCCCTCAGCTGGTTTTTACAGCATGCCCGGGAGGAAATGCATCTGGCACATTCTATGTTTTTCTCTCGCTCCCAGGCCAGCATGAGAGTATGACCCAGTCCAGTTTGATAAAATTCTACACATCGGAAATGTGCTTTAAGAAAATCTACGAAAAAATATGTATTTTATTTCTATCAAAAAATATTATTGTAAAATTATAGTCCAGATAGTATCTAGCTTTACTTCCAAGCTGGACTGGGAGCGAGAGAAAAACATAGAATATACCAGCTGCATTTCCTCCCGGGCATGCTGTAAAAGTCAGCTAAGGGATCCGATTGTTTCAGTATATTGCAATGTAGGCGATAGGCTGACAACCTGTCACTACAGCAATATAGCTACAAATCTATCTTAATAACCCTCAAAACTTTGTCAGACGTGGCGGAACGACCTTTGTTTCGGTCGTTTACGCTCTGCCTACCCCATAGGGATAAAGGCGTGATTATATGTATGTATGTATGTAGTATCTAGCAGAAGAAAAGAAAACCTGTAACATAATTTAAGACATCAAACTTTGTCATTGAAAAGTTCGCCCGACGACAAATCTATTTCGGACTAGTCACTAATCAGGGAATTAAAAAGGTTAAGAGACTAGAATAATCAAATAATTAATTAAAAAAAGAGCCATTCTCTCACACGTGTGTTTTAGACTGGTCCTGGGTGACATTTGCAAATGGCAATGATCTTGATCTTGCCGCAGCCTCGTGATCTCAACACGTCAGAAAGCACCTGTGTCACATTAAATCACGCATTCATTTCTTACGGGGTTGCCGGAGCGTGTACGGTCTAGTAATTGTTAGACAAATAGTATATTGTTGTAGATACGAGTTGTCAGTTGATCGCCTAAATCGCAAAGCAATACAACCGCTACCTTCTGGTTTCCTTGCTTGCTTTAACATTCCCGCGAAAAACTGGTACATTCTATGTTTTAATAACTCTCAGTCCAGTACTGTCCAGTCCATGTGTTTGGCAGTCATTTCTTTTAATGGCAAACACCTGTGTTACAAAGGTGGTATGAATAAGAGCGAGCTTTTTGACTAGTCTATTAACCATTTGATAAAAGTTACAAAACAGCATAATTTTCTAGTGTTATTTAAGTATGATATAAGATTATGAAATAAAAAAGTAAGTACTTATCCTTTGGGGTCAACACGGAAATGTTATATTGCTATTCAATAACAAAAGTTTTAAAAACGATACACACGAATGAGACTTGTCCGATTTATTTTCTCCCTGTAATTTAATAACTTCCATGTTGGACTGGGATCGAGACATAGAATGTGCCAGCTGCATTTCCTCCTGGGCATTCTGTAAAAAACAACTAAGGGATCCGAGAACCTGTCGTTACAGCAATGTACCTACAAATCTATCGTAAATAATCCTCAAAACTTAGTCTGACGTGGTGGAACGACCTTTGTTTGGGTCGATTACGCTGTGCCTACCCCATTAGGGATGAAGGCGTAATTGTATGTATGTAATTTAATAACAGAAAGAGCAGCAAAATAAGTACCTAACTAAGGTAGGTTCATAACTTTGAAGTAATGTGCGTCTCTGCCTACTATAATAAATAAGATAGGTTACTTAGTAAGTAGGTAATAATATTTTGAACTCTTGCCACTTAGAGCGATTATAAATTGATTTATTATACGCAAAACTAGCTGATCATGTTAATGCACTAATTGGTCGTATAAAAGTAATAAATTAGTCGAATTAAATTAATACAAAAGCTAATTTAAGCAGGTATATTTGTGAACTTCATAAAATTCATAATTACTTTTTCAGACAATTATTAAGTTAATAGAGCCCTAAAAATACTTCCTACATTTATTTATTAAAAAGGGTTGCCTGGTAGAAATTGCTGCTTTAGTATTAAGGTCGCCTATATTGTACTGTCACGTTTGTTCCTTTTTATTTCTGTTGTGTGTGTTTCTTTGTGCAATAAAGAATTTTGAATTGTATTTTCGATAAGTAAAAGGTAAAAACTATTGTCTCTTGACTTGACTCTATTTTAGGACCAAGAGAGTTCACGATGGAGGTCCACTGGTCTGACGTACCTTCACAGTTACTTATTAAACCTTTTCATCTTTCAGCTTTCATGGAGCCAGACCGCCTGAACTCAAGGTTTCGCAGCAAACGCTCCACGGATTCCCACAGCAGACGGAAAAGAGATGCTCCATATGTCATCTACCCAGAGATCTTAGTCATCGTCGACTATGACGGATACAGGTACCTACCTATACCTAGTCTATTTCTTTACTATCTTTTATCAAGTTTTTGATGAATTGCCATCATTAGCAATGTACACAGCAAGATTGCAACTTATTGCCTGCGTTTTTTTAAAGCTAGAGTAAAATCGCTAAGACTTCCTCTGTGTAAGCTTCGTCCTCCAACGACTCTATTCTATCTATATCGCACCTGACTTCAGCACCTAACCCATGACCTAACCTAGTAAGATGTCAAACAAGTTCAGAAACAGCACTGTTACTGATGAAAAACCAACATTCTCTGTTAACTTGTAACATAAATTATAGAAATTGAGCGGCTTGATCATGGTCATATTGGTCATGGTATTAGACTTAAATTATTAAGTACCACTATAAAATTCCAGGTTACACGGCGGCGACAACGTGCAGATCAAAAGGTACTTCGTGTCGTTCTGGAACGGTGTGGACCTGAGGTACAAGCTCCTCAAGGGACCCAGGATAAGGATATCTATCGCTGGTATCATTATATCTAGGGTGAGTAGCAGTTTGTAGCGCATAGATGGCGCCACAGTAAGAGATAGAAGTCCTGAAACGCGAACTGCATATAAGAAATGACCGATTTGACTTCGGCCCACAACAGTATAAAAAAAAAACACTAAAAACGCAGTGAATCGAAAAACCGGTCCAACAGACTCAATAATAGTTATAAAGATTATTTAGAACCTTATAAAGTAGCAATTCATAGTTCGTTGTAGTAACAGTAAGAAAAAAGCCAAAGGTGGCCGTTATTCGCAATTTTTCTTGCTGTTACAACGAACCATGATTAAGCTAATTTATAAAGTTCTAAATTATCTTTATAACTATTACTTGAATCTGTTGGACCGGTTTTTGCGATTCACTGCGTTGTAGTGAGTTATGTTTTTTTTTTAATGATGGGATGCCACTTAGCTTCTATAATCACCTTCTAAGACCCAGACCATAACACTGTAGTATTATTATTTCTAATTTTATATTTTTACATACTGTCTAAATAAATATTCCATAGCTCAACATTCTGTACTAACTTGGAATAGCCTAAATAGTCTTAATCGTCACCGTTGGTAATCTTTTTACAACATATAATAAATTAATTATCATTTACCTTGACTTCTTTATAATAAGATCAGTTTTATGATTAAGCTTAGCTTATTTTATTTTAAACATGGAAATCCAGTATTGTATTTACCTAAATATATACCAGACTTATACAACTAAATTACCATTAGATTAAATACTACATTCGATAAAAGAATAAATAAATACATTTACATGACATTATTTAATCATTAAAATCCATCACATAAAGAATCTAACAAGTTTGAAATTTACCATTATATCATTTTCGACATAGCAATTTATATTTTATGAGTTTGTAATAAGTTTAAAGTTCACCATTTCGTCTGTTTCGACGCAGAGTTCATCGAGTAGACATTTTTTGGATTTTGGGTAGCCTTCCATTATTGCTTCAATCATGTCCGTGGATATTCTTTTGCGTTTCCTAAAAAAAAGGTATAATTACATGACTGTTATATAAGGTCATTTTAAATTAAGTGCAAATATTAAAACGTGTGAATTTACCCATGAAACTGAACAACTTTCTCTAACATAGGTCGAAACCTAAGTACCTAAGATACTTTTTAAGATTATGTTATTGATTTCTTCCATGCTGGCCTGGGAGCGAAAGAAAACCATAGAATGTGACAGCAGCATTTCCTCCCGGGCATGCTGTTAAAACCAGCTAAGGGATCGGAGGGTTTCAGTATATTGTAATTTAGGCTATGGACACCTACAAATCTATCTTAAACAACCCTCAAAACTGTTAGACGTAGCGGAACAACCTTTGATTGGTCGTTTACGGTCTGCCTACCGCATTAGGGATAAAGGCGTGATTATATGTATGTATGTATTGATTTTAGACAAGCTTGATTTTATTGATTTTGTATCTATTAGGTTTGATATCTAAATATAATATTTAAATAGCATCATATTTTTATTCATATTGATTCGCATGGAAAAGCGGGTAAATACAATAAAACCACATGATTAACATATTGATAAGGAATTAAAATAATCTTGTGGTGAGCAGGTGGATAGAAAACTTGATTTTTCTTGATAATGACTCAGAGCTAAAGAAACTGGTCTGATTTAATGTTTATTCATAAATATATATATAAAAGACTGATGAGTCTTGATCAAAACTTTGCATCATTTGCGTGATTTAATCTTTTTACCTATATTATAATTCAATTATGTACTTATTTATTTATTGACAATTTATTGAACACAAGTAACATAAGAAAGACAATACACAAGGAATAACGACACAACAGCTTTTTTCTACTAAGAAATTTCTTCCACCTGACCTACGGAAATAAGACTTAAATAGAGAGTATTGCTTCTTTGTTACTTATATGTTATAGAACAAAGAACCTACTATATGTGTCTTTAATTTTGGCTTTTATACAATCTTAGGATCATTAATTTTCTTTTCTCTTAGGCGTAAGATTTATAACATAGGTACATACAATATATGGGTTCTGTTCGGATTCAGATGGCAGGTTTTATGGTTTTATGTAAATCATAAGCTCTTAGGCTCAATGTTTCTATAAATCTTGCTAAAATTATATGAAAAACTTCTTCCTTACCTATATTCCCTCAATAATTTGTCATGTTCTCCAAGAATAATCTTCTTGTCCTCAGCACTGATCACCTCTGTAGAGTTCCTCAAAGTTTCCAACTTTTTATTGAGGTTTTCTATTTGGTTTTTTATCTCTTGTATTTTGGCTCTAGCTGTATTGTTAGTAGGGGCTGAAGTGAGGGTCTTTAGAGACACATCGGCGGCTTTAAGGGCTTCTGTTCTGCTGCATAGGTTGGCAGTGAGGGTTTTAATCTTGGTATCATAGTCTGAAATAAGTAGGCAGCTTTACAAAAGAATTACGTATTTCAGCTTTCCTACTTACGGATGTTAGAGGGAAACCACCACATAAAATTTCCCTATAAAAGAAGTAATATGAACGCTGAATCCCGAAAAAGCTAGCGATTACTCCTCTGACAAGAGTAAAGCTCTTAAATTTATGATGATGACTTACGGATGCAGACTACGAAAAACTATGTAGGTGGGAATGACAAATACTGAGACATGAGACTTTTCGGTCAGAGAGTCAAGTTCCAGGCAGGAGTTTAAAACGATCGCAGAAAAATATGGTCACAATGTTTTGCAAATATTCCACGGAATCGGAGACAATTTGAAAGGCATAAATGAGCGATTTTTGCATAAAACACGTCTTACCTTCCGCGTCATCGTCCCCTACGACAACATCAGGTTGTATGGCGGCATAAACTTTCTGCTTTCCATACAATTTACATTTTATTTTGCCACTTTCGCTGAGCGCATCCAATGCTTTTTGCACAGCACCTTTTGTGAACGCTCCACGTAAGTTTACGGTCACATCCTGACATGAATACGGTCTATTTGTATCCACCAAGTATTTAAATACAGCATCACTCGCCATTTTCAACGGTATTCAGAAAAATCACGGGGTTTTTAACAAATCTTGTGAAATAATTGTTCAAAATGCCGCCTAAAGATTTGACAGTTCCGGAGGCGGGGCTGATTTTTTAGTGATGGGAAAAAAACAAAACTCGATTTAATTTTAATCACAATCGACTTAACAAATTACACAATATCATATTCAAAAAAATATTGCATGTTGTAAAATCTATGCATATGCTATAGGATGGGCTCATATTAAATAAATAACTTAGAATATAGCAATATTAGAAATGTATTTAATATAACAATTTGTGATTGTTTTATTAGCATAATAAATATTAATTCGTTTTATATAAAAATAGACAGCCATGCCATAAGAATCGATTAGTGGAAATTTGCACTATTCAAGGCTGCGATTTTTATGTAAACAGCGATCACGTTTGACTGGTTTTATTTATTATATGTACGACAATAATGTAAATGAAGAACAAAACTGTGAACTAGTTCGAAGCTTAGGTTATAATAACAGAAATATAGGTTACCAATTTAATTATAAACTGACTTATCTAACTACTAAAAAATGCTGACTGACATTCTAGATAAATTGTATGAAATTGTTCTTAACTAGCAAATTTCTTATTTTTCAGGGACGCGATGCGACGCCATATCTAGAGAGGAATCGCGTTGGGCGTGATGCTATAGACTCGGCAGCCGCGCTCACTGACATGGGCAAGTATCTGTTTAGAGAGCGCCGGCTGCCGGTCTATGACATTGCCGTCGCCATCACCAAGTGAGTATTTGCCCTAAAGTGCCCGAGTACATCATCTAATGAGATAAATATCTCATTAGGTGTTTTGAATGTATACTGGCGCCGTATTTTTAAACCGCTCGAATGCTAATGCGCATACGAAAGAGTAAAGTTGCTCTTGCGCATGCGAATTCGATTCGAGTGATTCAAAAATACGGCTCCTGGGCACTAAACTCAATACTTTACCTACTGGTCGTTGTTGACTGGATATTGCTTGTCTGAGTGTGTTGTGTATGCGTGTGACGTATATGATTATGCGCATGAAACAATAATCAGTATTATCATTTCGTAATACCTACGTACAATTTGTTTTATCTTCCAATGATATGTATACCTACCTACATGTTTATCATAAATGATAACTATCACATTTAGTTTCAATAATAAGCAATATAGCTAAACTGACCTATTGCAACATTTTATTGGTGTGGTCTGCTGACCATGATCTTGTGACCAAACCACTTCATTATCATATAACATTTGTGTTGTCTTTTGCAATATGCAATATACCTACAATTTGTTGTTACACCACATAATATCTGCCTAATATATTTCCAAGCTTCACAACCTAACTTGGGAGTTTCAGGTAAGACTGTAAGTATGACACTTTTATTAAAATTTAGCGCCATTATTCAAAATTTTAATCAAAATTCACAATTTATGTATAAGGTAACCGATCATATCATGGTCAAACAGCAGAATGAAGATACCAAAACTAATTTGACCAACAGGTATGACATGTGCCGGCGTCGCAAGGGTGGTCGCTGTACAAAAGGCACCGCTGGTAAAAGTCTGATTCTCATAGGAATGGTACAAGCTCGGAATTAACAGAAGCTTGTGGAAATGATAATTTGGCTTTATAATTTTAATGTATAATGGTAACGGATTTGGTAATGGCGCTGAATATGTCAAAAATATAATTTACTTTAGTCACTAAAAGAATAAGGACTATCTAGAAACATCTAACATCGATATTCTAGATTGAATCTAATATTCCTTATGTGATTGATTCAGGCACGTTTGTCTCATTACAAATTACAAATCTGTAGGTAGTTAATTTACACTCACTGTAGGTTGACACCAACTAATCCGGTAACTTTGTTTGCAGTTAATAAGTTGTTTATTTCCGTGCCCTTTCAGACTAGACATGTGCAGGAGGCAATATGCGAACGATGCGTGCAATAGAGGGACCGCAGGTAGGCGTGTGTCAAAGACCTAATTCCTCACGCACGCCTTTCTCTATTTCATCTAAGTCCCTCACCTTTTTGTACACAGTTTTTCTGGGATTTTCACCAGATACCCTTATCCAGTTCCGTCATTTCATGATAGCACCTTGTGAATAATATTCTGTCTCTTCTGCAGTCGTCTCTTCTTGTCACTCATTGTAAATTATCTGTGGACTCTTCCTGTAGTTATGTACATAATCTTATAAATCCTGTATGTAGAATAGTTTATTTAGTCTCATTTATTTAGTTACATCTGTTCATCATTACCTACAGTTCTATGTTTCTTATCATACAAGTACCTACTTAAACGTATTTTTACTTCTAGATAGCTGATTTCTTCAATCAAAAATGTATTTCTTGTATTGGAGAAAAAGGACGATATCTTTATTTAATTTATTGAATATTATCTACGTGATCCTATTTAAAATATTTTACCTACTCTATAGCATGTTAGTTAAAATCTAAAATATGCATGAAAGTAAATCAATACCTAGGATGTTATATAGTTTCTAAATATTAGTTTAAACAGAAAGCCGTGATTAAGCAATTAATAGCAAAAAAAATAGTTTTCAATTCATCACGATTTAGCTAAGCGTGTAATCGAGAAAGTTGCAAAAGTCAAGACAGCACTAAAAGCGCGGCAATTTCAAAACATTTTCAGAAGTTTTGACAAGTTTTATTTTTATATACTGGGTGGCGCAAAAGTAAAGACCCTATTTGGTTCAGCTATAAATTTTTTTCTAAATTAGAAAACTAGATTTAGGTTTTTTTAAATGTATATTTGTGCCATTAAATTTCGTACCATTAGGATTTAAAGATGATGTCTTTTAAATGGTGACCTCCAGAGTTGATACACATTTGAGCCCTATTTATGACATTTTGCATAACTTGCCGTAACACTTCCTGCGATATGTTCGTTATTTCTTGACGAATGTTTTCTTTTAGAGCTGCGAGAGTCTGTGGCTTGTTCACATACACCCGAGATTTCAAAAAACCCCAAAGAAAGAAGTCTGGACTGGTCAGATCGGGTGATCTTGCAGGCCAAGGTAAATCGCCAAAACGAGAGATAACTCGGCCTGGAAAAGCGTCCCTCACTAAGTCCATAGTGTCGCGCGCTGTGTGTGCCGTAGCGCCGTCTTGTTGAAACCAGATGTGCTCCAGCCCCAATTCGTCCAAACTGGGTATCAAAAACTCACGTAACATGGTTCTGTAGCGTTCTCCAGTGACAGTTATCGCATTGCCTCCAGCGTCTTCGAAAAAATAGGGTCCGATCACTCTGTCAACACAGATGCCACACCATACAGTAACTTTTAGTGGGTGTAGAGGTGTTTCTTGAATAATGCGCGGATTATCAGTGCCCCAGAACCGAGTATTCTGCTTATTGACATGCCCTGAGAGATGGAAATGCGCTTCGTCACTCATAACCAATTTTGAAGGAAAATTATCCTCTTCAAGGTTGAGGTTTATGACGCGCTGGCAGTAATCTAGACGAGCTCGGTGGTCAGCAGGCAGCAGCTGATGAGTCATTTGAGTTTTATACGGGAACATCTTTAAGTCTTTCACCAAAATACGCTGCAGGGTCCGTCTGGAAATGCCCAATTGCGTGGCACGTCGCCTCGTTGATGTTTCTGGACACTCTTCCACATCTTCGCGCACAGCATCGATATTTTCAGCTGAACGGCCTGTTCTTGGTCTCCCAGACTTAGGTCTATCCAATGTTGAGCCAGTTGCTTCAAGGCGTGTGGCAAAGCGTCGAATTGTGCGACCAATCGGTGCCGGACGGTGGGGAAATCGTCGACGAAATTCACGTTGTGTTCTTATCACTGATGAATTATTCCGTAAGAACATTGACACAATTATTCCACGTTCTTGGAGAGTAAAACGGTCCATGTTTATTTTCAGTGTATTTTACATTTGTTCACTACACAATTTTCAACAACAGAATGACAGAAAATGTCATATAAAAAAAATAAAGATATTTTCTTTAGTGCCAGTACTTTTGCGCCACCCAGTATTAGCATTTTTGGTTACATTACGTTGGGCAAAATATAAATAATAAAAAATGCTGTATGCATGTAGTGTAAGTGTGTAAGCAAAAGCATGTAAATTACTTATGTTTATTGCATTGCTTGCATGTAGATAAGCGAAAATATTTGCTTAAAATATAAGGTTACTTATGAAAATAAATTAAAAATGTATTTATGTTTATATGTATTGTATATGTATATCGCAGATAGCGTTGTAAGAATTGCATGTTGGGCCATAACCAGCTTATTGCATGACTAACTTTGTGTGTAAAACTAACATTATAGCACTTTCTACTATACCATCAGCCTTACCTACCTAGTAAATTATGTAAGTATGAAATTATACTATATTTCCTTGAAATATTATCACGTAAGTACTTCTATGTTTATTTAAAAGTCAATGGTTAACTGCAGTTGGATGGTAAAGTTATAAATATTCAATACCTACTCTATAAAGTTAAATAACTCTAACTTACTAGTATTAGATGATTATATTGCACAAAACATTCAATAACGGTTACACCATTTTTAGAACCTACCTTATTATTTTGTTTCCCTACCTATTCCCCTGACTCTTAATATGTCTAAAACTAATTTATTAAAGATATTTCCGTTCTCTCCTAAATGTCTTCTACCTCATCATCATTTCTATTTCAACATCATTTGAACTTACTCTTTTTCTTATTCTTTAAATTTAAATTAAGCTGGCAACACTATTCTTTTTTTTTAATTCAACTTTTCTCCTATTTTCTTTTTAAAATTTCTACTGTACTGAACTCTGTAATAAGACTATTATACTGCCCAGGTTTTGCGTACGTCGGTGGTGCGTGCGTGGTGAACAAGCGGCTTGAGAAGGTCAACTCAGTCGCCATTATTGAAGACACCGGTGGTTTCTCTGGAATCATCGTGGCGGCCCATGAAGTGGGGCATTTGTAAGTTTTTGTCACAATAAATAATTTGGTAAACAATTGAGTAGGTAAAGCCGTGAATCCTGCTCTCAAACGAAACATACCCCCGCGGGTCAGAGAGGGGAAGGGAAATATTTGTGAAACCCTTCCCCTCTCTGCCCCGCGGGGGAATGTTTCATGTTTCTTTGAGCGCTGGAGTTACGGCTCACCAATAACAAAGTAGGATCACACACAACACAATAATTTGTAGCTCGGTTGCGACAGTAATTTACGTGAGCGCAACATTCACTGGTAAATTGTAACTTTTAAAATTACAATAAGGTTTTAGTACCTACTTCAACCATTTATAACAATTGTAATAAATCCCAACTTAAATAATTTTACAATTGTAATAATCCCATCTGTCATTTTCAATTGTAATTTTAAATTGTTATACTGAAATTGTCTTGTGGATAACGGGCTCGAACTGCGCAGTGAAATTTCATTCATAATAAAAACCAACTCTATTAGAAGTCACCAACTCTTTCCAACATAAAATCTTCCGACTGTTAGGTAAACAAATACACTTGTTACAACAGTAATACAAAGGCAATGTGCGATTTGGCATGTGCGTGCTTACAGACTCGGCGCGGTGCACGACGGCAGCCCCCCACCTTCGTACCTGGGGGGTCCTGGCGCGGAGAAGTGTCGCTGGGAGGACGGGTTCATCATGTCAGACTTAAGACACACTGAGAAGGGATTCCGGTGGTCGCCTTGCAGTGTACAGAGTTTCCATCATTTCCTCAAGTGAGTATACTGATCTACCTAATAATGTAGCCTTCCTTCCTAGTATTTTTAAGATATTACGAGTGATTAATAAGACACAAAAATAAGTCAGCATATTACACATTCTGTGGTAGCTTGGCAGGTAAATAAGGGGTAACGAAAGAACCCACAATGAAGTGATACGGAGTCATACGTACAATACGTAGGTACAACCTAAGGTTGAAATTAACTTTTTAATTTATTATATTATCATAATTATATATGCCCTCTTCTCTTAATGTCTTTAAATTGTGTATGAAAAGGGTAAGGGCTGAAAATCAGTGCTACCACTGATGCTTTGAGTAACATGGTAGTAAAATACTGAGACCCTCACCTTTTACTCTCAAACCGTACTATTGTGATTGTTATTTAATGTGTTTTGTTTGAAGTGTGTGAGTAATAATGATATTTTGAATTTGAATTTAAAAGTACAATTGAGATTTAAATAAATACAGGATTCGAACTACCATATTAAATGCTTAAACATTCTCTGTTACCTTGTCAAATCCATTGGTACGTGTTCACGATTTATATGTTTTGTTATTATCGTGGCAATGTCATACAAACTGTGTACTCAAGAGCAACCTTTTTTTCAGCGGCGACACGGCAACATGCTTATATAACTCTCCGCACGAGGACGACTCGCTGCCCCGAGTGTTGCCCGGTAGACTGCTCACGCTGGACGCGCAGTGCCGGAAAGACAGAGGAACTAGGTATTTAGACCTTTTAAATATGTTAAAAGATTGCATATTATAACCTTATTTTTTTAAAATAAAATATTCGGCAATCACTTGTGGGTTTGATAGAGGTAGTCACGACGTTTCGACCCTATACGAGGATCTTCTTCAGGAAAGACGAAGGTCACACTGCTCCGCGCGACAAGTGCTACTTTCAAAATAAATATGAATAACACTTGTTCATCGTTTAGTGATAAAATAGTCAACCTTAAAAAATACATTAAAAGACATGGCTTGTAAAATTAAACGTCTTATTTCTGAAAGTTATGCATCGCGTAAATTCTGAGTAGGTGACCAACTGACTATATAGTTAATTTCATTTGTTTCAGCGCGTGTTTCAAAGATGAGCGTGTATGTGCTCAGCTATTCTGCTTCGACGCGGCGAGTGGCTACTGTGTAGCCTACAGGCCCGCGGCTGAAGGATCACCCTGCGGGGATGGACAGGTACTTCAACATTTCTTCGTCTTTTAAGCCTTTATAAGGCCGTGGCAAATATATAAAATTTAACCTTATCTACCCGCACTAAGTTTCAAAAGCAATGAAAATTTGTGCTCTGTCTGCCTAGTAAAGGGTCCGTCAACTGCTTTCAAGAGCCTGTTATGTCTCGCACACGGCACAAAATAAAATACAGCCCATTAAAGAGTTAAATAATTACAATTGTAATTCTGTGTAATTCCTGTATTGCATAAACGGGCGGCCTGTAACGGAGCACGAGAACATAATCCTGGACTACTATTCAATTTAAAGCCACACCAAAAAATATATTTCAAAAATGACCTTAATTATTAATCACATACATATAGTCACGCCTTTACCCCTAATGGGGTAGACAGAGCGTAAACGTCATAAATAAAGGTCGTTCCGCCACGTCTGACAAATTTCGAGGGTTATTCCAGATAGATCTGTATATTGATATAGTGACAGGTTGTCAGTATAGTAGTATGCTTTAAATCACGGCTTAAGCGTTGGCTTGTCGAACAGGCATTCTATAGTTATAATGATTTTATTAATTTAAATGATAATAAAAGCAATACAATTTAAATGATTATTAATGTGATATACTTAAGTGCTTATAATTTCTTGACTTGTAATTTACAATTATTAATAAATTTATCTCTATCTCTCTCTCTCTCTATCTCTCTATCTCAGCCCATTGCCTAAATTACAATACTGAAAACCTCGAATCACTTAGCTTTAGCTTTAATTACAAATGTAATTCCAGTATTGCATAAACGGGCGGTGTATAACGGAGCACGAGAACATAATCCCGGACTACTCGCAGCACACGCCGAGCTACGTGCGCCCCGAGACCAGCCCCTTCTACGGGAACATCACTAGGTCAGTATTACAATTGTCATTTTGAAAATTACAAAAGTAAAACAAGTCTTTTTTTTTGCTTAGTCCCTTAACGGGAACAATTGTAAATTTTAAAATTACCAAGTTAATAGTAGTAATTTTTTTTTTTACTAAGGTCCTTTTATGGGAACCTCACTAGGTCAGTAATACAATCATAATTTTGAAAATTACAATAGTAAAACAAGTTTTTTTTTGTTTAGTCTCTTAAGGGGGAACAACACTAGTTCAGTATTATAATCGTAATTTGGGAAATTGCAATAGGAAGACAAGTTTTTATTTTATTTTTTTCTGTGTCTCATTAATGCGGACAATACTAAGTCAGTATTTATACAATTTTGAATATTTTGATATTTTTTAATATTTTTGTTCAGTTTCTTCCAAAGATGTTTCTTTAGCTATGTTTAGCTAGATCAGTATTACAAATGTAATTTGGAAATGTACCTACAGCGGTAAATTTTATTATTTTGGTCGGCACATTTTGTATTATCCAGTAGTGGTACAAAATTTCAGTAGTAATTACAAATTACATTATAGAAAAATTGGTTCGATTGTTTTGCTTTCTTCATAGCATAACATAGAAAATAGCACAAATCTGACACAAAAATGAGACACCCAACACAATCTCATTTAGAGTCAGAGTGTACAAACCACCACACAGCTGAAACTAATCAATATCTCTGTTACATACACAAACAGTTACGAAGCAACGACACAGCCATACGTACCTAGCACGACGGCTGTACAGCACAACTATTATTCAGGGTACAAACAACCAGAATACACCACAACATCGACCACAGAGAACTATTACAATTACTACAATAATTATTACAGTAGCTCCACAACCACAGCTAAACCGTACGATTATTACTCGTACTACACTGAAAAGTCAACGACTAGTACAAGGAAACCCTTCCATTATTCGTATCACGCCGAAACTACAAGCACAACGCAAAGAAGCACTTATCCACCTTCGATAAATAAATACTCAATTAGTACAACAAGAAGTCCATACGACTTCCAAGACTACACGAGAAGAACTACAAAGGCTCCAGATTATAGTGGTTATTACAGCAAAGACGATAGCTACTCAAGATCGACCACGAAAAGCCCGTTCTCAGACAAAGGAGTAAAGTCCCTATTCAAGATAGGCACTTATTACTCAAGACCGAAATCAAGTGACAACTCCATAAGGCCGGATGCTTCGCAGCAAGTCAGCGTTGAACCAGCGAGACTGGTGTTTTCTTACCAAAGGAATTTGACTGCAGGAGAGGTTACTGGCCGACAGAATTAGAGCCAAGACTATTGGTAAGATCATGGAGCATTCTCTATCATCCTGGAGCCATCTCATCGTCTGTGACGTCATCTGTGATTTTCTTCATGACCAAAACCTCAGTCCTCTTCAAAACATCACACACTGTTTCTATATTCATACTGTTCATTACAAGAAATTGGACATCCGACATTTTCAGCCTACCTACACCTACTTCCCCACAATTCCATTACATACATATCCTTGTGTTCTATCTGTTTCATATTTGTGTTAACTACAAACCATAACATTAAGTACATAAACCATATATACTACAGTACCTAATTACCTATAGATTAAACATAAACTTATTTTTCATAAAAAAATATAATTAGGTAGATTATTTATTTTTCGGTGCAGTCATGGGGACTTCTATCATACATACATATACATAGCCCATATACAAACAGTTGTTCTTAAAAAATATATATATCATACATTATTTCCGTATATAGTTACTTATATGATATTTCTTTGTATGCATAATGATTCTTTTCATAAAATGGATATTTTACATAATACGATATCATTAAAATCATTATAATTCATTGATCATCTATTCAAATAATATACACAATTCAGTATATTTTCAATGCAGTAAGAATGACAATACAATTACAAGCTAAATAGATTTATTTTTATAATTTCAATGAAATAATTCTCATGCATACAGTTAGTTTCCCATAAACAAATCCGATGTTTCCTAAAACTAAAATTTACTTCCTGTCCGCAGCAGCCGCCATTAAAGAAGAGTGCGGATCGACCAATGAAGACTGCTGCGCTGGACTGACGGACTACCCTCAACGAGCCAGAACGCTTACTTGGCGACCCTGCCATTGGTTAAAATAATAATAAAAAAACACATGGCTCAGGCTTTAGTCCCTATCCAGCGTCAAACTACCTAACAAGATTGTGAAAAGCACGCACATCCCGTCAAAACTGAATATTACATGAATTACAGGTGTTTTTTTCTGTAATTTAGATGTGTAAAAATATTCATCGCGAAAATACTCTTTGTAATTTACGAAGACGACTGTTGTAATGTAATTGTAATAATGCACTGAATGTTGTATAATTGTAATAACGAATTGTGATTGCTAATTGTAATTATTCAGATATTGTACGGAATAATATTCCTGTCATAATAATTTGTGAACAAAACGTATTTTTGTGATCTGTAATCAATATAAATAATTGCGCACAAATAAGAGCAAGCAGAAAATTACACTTTGCTTGCTTTTATTTACGTAAAGCACGAGGTTTGGTCGTGTAATTGTAATATTACAATTGTAATTTTGTAATTATCCAACGGGTGATTCGGGAGCCGTGCGGTGCGCGAGTGTGAATGCGCCTGAAGACAGACATTGCGAGTGTCAGACGCAGTTGTGAGTGATATTACATGTGATTGTGCTATTAATAATGAACTATAAGTACATTAGGATAATATACCGATCAATGCAGAACAAAGAAAGAGCGGAGCTTGGTTATTGGATAAAATACTCCTTAGCCTATATATTTTTTTTGTAAAATGGTTGTAAAATAGCATCATTCTAAGTACATAAAAGAAACTGCCACAATGTGCCTTTTATACAGATAATTTTAAGATGTAAAAAAATAAGATTTTATACATTTTGTTTTAAACGATTGACTAGGGCGACTGGATCGCAGCCTTCTGAACAACTTTAGATTTAAACTTTACTTTTTAAGCAATTTTTTCACTCTGTTTAAAACTCTTGACGATATTTTCACGTTTAAATAGAAGAAATTGTAATAACTTAAGTCTGTTATTTCAAAAACTTATTTATGTGACATAGATCTTTAAATATAAAGTTACCAATAGAATAAATTTTGATTAGTACGGCGGTGAATAGGAATTTAGTGATTTTTAAACTATTGCACCGCTTGCCTACGAATATTTTCTATTTATTGTGTTCAAACTATGACGAACAAATCCTTATTTTCCTCACAAATTGTCTAAATTGTAAGAAAAAATATAGAAAATAACAAATATGAATTCTGAAGTTTTATTGAAAGAAAAAAAAGTTTTCCCAACACCAATTTATTAAATATTCTTAAGTTGGTACAAAAGGTTAATTTCATAGGATATCGTCAGGTTCACTTTCACCTATGAACAAAGTTCATAAAATTGTCATAAATAAATTATAATTCTATCTATAAACTCACGATAATCAACTTAACATTAAAAATTAAACATATTTCCATAGGTGATTGTCCAAATGCAAGAAGAACACTAGTTTGTGATACAAAGTCAAACTTAGAGGTATTTAAATCTACCAAAATATACAAAAAATATATTATTGTTCTACCAAAATAGCTACATCTATAAATCTACATTATAATATCTCCAGTACCTAATCTACAACATTTTGTCAGAGGGACCAATGAGGTAAATGGAAAACACACACATACACCATCAAATTGTATTACTATCAATATTCTCTTTCAAAAATATTATACTTATAAATCACGACTACACACTTGTTTGTTTAACGGAGAAACACCTCTAACAAGATCTCAAAGTTTTGACTCTTTACGAGAGCCTTCTTCATGGAGAGTGTAAATCACACAACACCGCCCGCCGTGTGTGATCTCCAACTGCGATTCGCTGCTCGCTGCGCACGCGCCGATAGCAAAAGTATTCTTGAACTAGAGGCAAAAGACTCTTTTCTAAGTTACAAACCAATACAATTTCATAGTGTATTATGAATACAAGACTGAATTGAGATACCAGAGATACATAAAATATGGTAGATAAGGTTTTTAACCAGATTTGACAGGCATGGGTCCGTTGCTTCCAACATTCTTCATGAGGAGTTTAGCCATCATTCCAACAGAGAGGACAAATACTAAACCGGCTGGCATGAACTTCCTACTGTTGTAGAACCTGGAAGGACAGAAAAATGGAATGGAAAGTGCATTCATCAAAACACATTCTTTAGATGTCAGTATTAGAAATGCAGATTCGTAATATTCGTTATTTTTTGTATAAGTTTACTAACTATATAGATAGGGTGTAAAAAAAATAGCTGACAATATTTTAGGGTGTGATTCTACCTATGAAACTGAACAACATTTCCCAAGGAATGTAGGGTCAATTTTCTTTTTCATATTTCGACCTATGTTCTATGGTGAAAGTTGTTCACTTTCATGGGTAGAATCACACCCTAAAATATGGTCTTTGTTTTATTCTTTGTATAAAGTCACACCTTTGTTCCTTACGGGATAGGAAGTGCGTAAAACGTCTAGTAAAAAGTCCCCCAATAATAGACCCGGGAGGAGAAGCAGCTGTCACATTATATGTTTTTCTTTTGCTCCCAGTCCAGCATAGAAAATATATCTTTGACTTAATTAGAAGTTCTATCCTTGTAAAACAAAATTAGCTATAAAAATATATAAAGGCAGTGTAATCTATAAGTACCTGTATCCCATCAGACTTCCCAGAGCAGCGGTGGTGCCAAGCATCAAAGCATAGTTGGAGGGGTTTCGGCTAATCTGGTAAGCTCCCACACCTTGAAAAACAGTCAAATATTATTTTCAAAACTATAAAATTGTTCAAACAAAAGAGTTTTATTTGTGAATAACCTGAAAAACTACAGAAAGCTAAACTACCCAGAAGAGATACCCTACTATTAATTTTACCACTGGAAATGGTTTTAAAACTCTGACACCAGGGTTCATCGGGTCGATAGACTCGATACCCACTCGACAGAAGAAGAACGACTGGAAAATATCTTATTTCCAAGGGGGTTTATTTGTAAAAGCTAATCCATCATAGCTTTTAACTATCCTGTTTTTAATTAGCCTTTAACATAAACATAACATAAAAATACTTTATTGCACGTAAGAATACAAATCATACAACACAACAGATAACAACAAAAAACAAGTACAACATAGGCGGCCTTATTGTTAAGGTAGCAATTTCTTCCAGACAACCTTTGGGTCAAAGAAAAATGCGTAGCGGTAAGCGGGATATTGCAAATCTAGTAAAATATGTATCCTAAATACATTACATTACATATAATACATAAACTAGTTACAAGCTACTACATAGATATTGTAAAGTAAACTAATACATAAACTAATGGAACATAGACATGGATCAACTGCCAGTGGGTTAACTGGAAGAGATCTCTTCATAGAGATAAGTTCGGCCTTGCATACCGTTCTGTAAACTTTATTTCTTGTATTTTAATGCAAGAGGCGTGATAATATGTATGTATGTATGTAAAGAATATATATGGATATAAAACAATATCTTACCTAAGATGGAACCGAATATTAGGCCAGCCCCTAGTGAAGGAATTGATCCTGGAACAGAAAATGGTAGGTATTATTTACTAACAATCAATTTAATTGGAACAGTTAATTTAAAAAAAGTAACACTATCATTTTAATTGAATGTAGCAATCCTATTTACAAATATTAAAATGAAGTAAATACTCTGTACAGTTATGTATTGAATAAAACAAAGAATTCGAAAGTGAAAATGAGTTTTTTTATACTTCTATTTGCACGACTGGTTATTAATTTAAGAGTCTATCGGAGAAGTGAAATCCCATACAAACGTAGTTTCGCTTTTATTCCTAAATAGTAAAACAATACTTAACCTAACTCCGTACACATGACCAAATGCATCATATCTATGCTTCTGATTAGGTTGGGGTTGCGGACTACTGGGCTAGGGAAATTTGAAGAAATAAGGTGTTGTCTTGTCATCAACACGATAGAAGAAGAAGATTAGTTTTGTTTGAAAATATTAACAAAGTATAAAATTAGATGTAGGCTGAAATGATGATGATAAAATTAGAAAGCAAATTATATTATTTATATTACAAAAAAATTAGGCTATTTTCACACACAATCGTATTTTCGGTCTTATTTTGTTTATGCTTAATATTTTAGAACCAAACCTAATTAGAAGCATAGATATGATGCATTTGGTCACGTGTACGGAGTTTGGTTAGGTATGGTTTTACTGTTTAGGAAAAAAAGCGAAATTACGTTAGTATGGGATTTCACTAGTCCAGCAGACCCTTAAATGAAGTAACTAACACTAGAACTAAAAGTTATGTTCTGTTTATAGGAACTAGTCAGCTTTAGATTTGTTTGGTTTTTAAAACAATGCTGTTGAGGCTGCAGACTTACATAAACAGTATGCATGCATCTGTAATGTACACTTATATTATAAAGAGGAAGATTTGTATTTTTGCACATACGGGGTGTACAGAGTCCAACAAACTAATATGGGTTGCTCAGTCAACGACACTGAACAATCATCTCCCAACCCTTATCCCGTATCTCACGGGTCGGCTTCCTAATCTAGGGGATTGAACGAGGGTACTGGTTTTTACACAGAGCGACTGCCATCTGACCTCTGCAACCTAGAAGGGAAACCAGACCCAATCCTAGATTAGAACCACAACCTCCCGCTCAGGAGGCAGCGGCCCTATCCACTACACCATCGGGCTCTCTCTTTTAGATTTAATAATTGAGTTAAAAACATAGAAGTTATTGATTTGAGTAGTCAAGTATTTACCAAGTAGTGAATCCATACCTCGCTATTTGAAATTTCATAAAAAGTTGCTGATTTGACTCAGACTCACTTAAATCAGATTCTTTTTTTGTTTAACTTTAAAACTAAGTGCAATACTTAGTTTTATTTACAGATATTGTTTCTTGATTATGTACTGAATAAAACACTTAATAATTATTGACTTCAGTATTGTTTAAAATTAACCAACAGGTACCTATTGACTATTTCTTCCATGCTGGACTGGGAGAGATAGAAAAACATAGAATGTTCCAGCTGCCCTTCCTCCCGGGCATGCTGTAGAAGACAGCAAAAGGGACTCGAGGGTTACAGTGTATTGTAATTTAGGCGACGGGCTGACAACCTGTCACTACACATTAGCCATACACATTACAATCTAAAATTGCCCTCAATTTTTGTCAGACGCGGCGAAAGCGCCTTTTACGAGGCGTTTAACGCTCTGCCTACCCCGTAAGGGATAAAGGCGTGATTTTATGTATGTATGTATGTACCTATTGACTATTAAAAATTTATATCCTTTTCTTATTCTCACAGGTACCTAGGTACATTTAGCAATAATGATAATAAATGTAGATTGGTAAATGTTTTATCTAGTTCTAGATCTTTTTCACTAGAAAATGCCGTGGTCAGATACCTAAAGTACCAAATTAAAGTTTACTTTTTGTAGAGAATAAAACGAGTAAGTATGACAAAAACTTGATTTATATTTGAATAAATCAATAACAAATTAAGTACTTTCGCAAAAACATGTTAAACAAAACCTTTAACTTATTCAATCGTGAATAAATATGATAAGAAAAAAAACGAGCAAAAATAACCTGCTTTTGCGTAACCCATGATGCCGCCGGCGGCGACTGTCGCCGCATAAGCGAATCCCAAGATATCAACACCCATGTTTTCACTAAAATATACTTATATATCTCTAGGATTATGCGAAATTAATTAATTTAGCCCTAGCAAACTTCCGAACTCGACCTAAACGAAAACAGAAATGTCAGTTTCGACGTCGGCTGCGGTCGGCTGTCATATGATGTGCTTTTTGAGATTCATTACGTGGCATATTCGATGTATTAGAAAGATACAAAACAATTAAAGAACTTAGGAAAGCAGTCTCTTTCTAAAAAAAGTATACCACTAAAATTATTGTAAAAAGAACGCAATTATTTTTGTTTACAAAGCTAGTTATGTAGATTCATATTTATTTATTTTTTAAAAGAAACGGCCAATTTTAATAAAAGCACAATAATCACGCTTAAAATGACTCTTTTTTATTATTTTGTCGCTGGAAGTTGATAAATAGCTTAAATATATATGAATAAATATTTATTTGTAATTTTCAATGACTGTCTTCATAAACTTGTTGCGTTTTTTCGTATTTGTAAAACGATTTTCACTTTACATGACAGAGGTAACGCTATACAACGATTTATTTTTCTATTGTAATTGTTTGCGCAATAAGAAGACAAAATAATCGCAAGACTTCGAAAATCTTCTGTCAACACATCTGTCATTTGGTTTCTACAATGAGGGACTGAAATGAAATAAATACAAAATTCCAGTTTTCAGACCGTTTCTAGATATGACACCACGCCCACAAATATAATAGTGCTGATTAATCATGATAAGCGGTACAAGCATTTGCAACATTTCGTCGTAATTTGTCATAAACACGTCATTGGCCCTCCAGCTGATTCGATATAAAATTATGAGTTTATTCGTGAAAGGCCAGTGTTTTACGTCGCCGACGGTGCACGGACGCTAGATCGCGTATTTTTGTGCAACAATACCAGTACTTAGTATTGGTTGAGTGGCCGGTAACCTTGAAACACGAGTCTTGAAACTCGAAGCGTAATTCGTAAGCTAAAAGTTGTGATAAGTCCGCCACGATGCTGAAGAGTGCTTCGAAGGTGACAATAAATACTGGGAACGTGTTGAACCTGTTAGATATCAAGAAGAAAGCGGGACAGAATGTTACTGAAGAGGTTAGTCCACATTTTCTATTTCTAAACAGTTGTACTGTACTGAATAGTAACATTTCTTTATAAATGGTTTGTTTATTTATTTTATTTTATTTATATATTTATAAATGCGTTCACCGCGTTTGGCAGGGTATTGGTCGAAATTAATTTAAGCCATTACAATCTATACAAGAAGAAGAACAATATAAAAACTTAACCTTTAAAAAAACAAGTAAGTGCTCAATCAGGTGTAGCAACCCAAAAAAGACCAAGATCTGTGTTAGGATTAGCTACTTGCGTTAATGATATATATAACAGGAGGAGCTACTCGACATGTTCTTCTGCATATTGTCTATTTTATGTTATGCTAATTAATATTTGAAAAATTATTTTAAAAGATCTGAAAAAAACAAAGACTAAAAAAATTTTGTTAGTATTATACTTACCACACCACATTTATCATTGGAAAGCAGGAAGACAGGTTAATACATGTCTTTAGCCTTGAATGGTTTTAGCTCTTCTGTATGGTTTGGTTTTCATACCTAAGCTAATAGATAGTTACTCTAATAAATAATAGTTACTTCTATACATATAATAAATCTCTAGAAAGGTTGTGTCTGTACATTGAATATTTTTCCAAAAAAAATAATTGCAGCAGGCAGGAATGGGACTTTTTAATTCAACTGTGTGTTACCCAGGTTGCAACTTAGGATACTAAAAATAAGACTTAGGGGGTAGGCAGAAAATTTAAATTCGGCTATTTCTTAACCAATTTTTATTAAATTTTGTTTATTCAACTAAGCATTATTTAAAATATTTTCATAATTATTTTTTTCTTCCATGCTGGACTGGGAAAGATAGAAAAACATAGAATCTGCCAGCTGCCCTTCGTCCCGGGCATGCTGTAGAAGTCAGCGAAAGGGACTTGAAGGTTACAGTTTATTGTAATTTAGGCGATGGGCTGACAACCTGTCACTATAGCAATACAAATTACAATCTAAAATGGCCCTCAATTTTTGTCAGACGTGGCGGAAGCGCCTTTTACGAGGCGTTTAACGCTATGCCTACCCCGTAAGGGATAAAGGTGTGATTTTATGTATGTATGTATTATTTAAAATCAATGTTACGATACAAATAATCACTCCTCATGACTTAGAAGGTAGGTAGGAAATTGAATTTTGGTTGTTTTTAACCTATTTTGATGGACGTTTTTTTGTTTGACTTATCATTACTTAAACTGAAAGTTACTATACTAATAATCACGCCACCTGACTAAGGGAGTCGTCAGGAAATAGAACTCTGATTGTTTTTAACCGATCTTAAAAGGACTATTTATTTGACTGAGTTTTTGTAATTACCTGGTGTCCAGCCTAGGTTAGAAATAATCACGCAAACCATTCTCATATTGAGGAAGTACCCCAGTTTGAATGGAAAACACGCAGTGTCGAACATACTGAAAACACTTCTCCGCTCATAGCAGGATCTGCTAGCTCGCGCGCAGAAGCGTGTTTTCCATACAAAAACAAAGATCAGACAATGCGAAACACGCTTACGCGGGGGTTAGCAGATCCCGCTTCTACGCGCGGAAAAGCGTTATCAGTATGTTCAACACTGCGTGTTTTCCATACAAAGCAGGCGTCCGAAGTCGCGGGCACAGCTAGTTAATAAATATAATCATTCACATTCATCATCATTTAAGATTCCAATTCATTTAAGATTATTATTTCTAAAGTCATATTTGACAATGAGAAGACACTTAATTTAGAGCAAATAATTGTTACTTCCATGCTGGTCTGGGAGCGAAAGAAAAACATAGAATGTGCCAGCTGCATTTCCTCCCGGGCATGCTGTAAGATCCAGCTAAGGGATCCGAGGGTTACAGTGTATTGTAATTTAGGCGATGGGTTGACAACCTGTCACTAAAGCAATACATATTACAATATAAAATTGCCCTCAATTTTTGTCAGACGTGGCGAAAGCGCCTTTTACGAGTCGTTAAACGCTCTGCCTACCCCGTAAGGGATAAAGGCGTGATTTTATGTATGTATGTATGTAATTGTTACATTTTTTTTAAAGCTTAGGATAATAAAAAATTGCTAGTTTTTATTATCACAGAAAAGTACCATGAGGCTAGAGGAAAACTGAAAGGCTTAAAATATTGAGCTGTTATTGCAGCTGCAGTGTTAAAAATCTAAACAAACATACATATATGATCATGCCTTTATCCCTAATGGGGTAGGCAGAGCGTTAAGACCTAAACAAAGATTGTTCTGCCACGTCTGACAAAGTATTGAGGGTTATTAAGATAGATTTGTAGGTATAAAATGTAAACAAAATAATGAATTGCATCATAATAAGTGTAAGGGACAGCGTCTTCAAACTGATAGGGGTGGTATCTTTAACACTGATCCTATCAGAATTAGATATTAACAGTATTTATAGATTTACAAAAACAGGAAATCAGATATAGGTAATAATCAAAATTGAGTTACATTATCATTATGATAGTGTTTTTGCAGAATTAATTTTAAACTTCCATGCTTGCCTGAGAGCGAGAGAAACACATAGAATGTGCCAGCTTCATTTCCTCCCGGGCATGCTGGAAAAACTAGCTAAAAGATTCAAGGCTTTCAGTATATTGTAATTTAGACAATGGGCTGACAACCTGTCACTGCAGCAATATACCTACAAATCTATTTTAAACATCCCTCAAAACTTTGATGTGGAGGAACAACCTTTGTTTAGGTCTTTTAGGCTCTGCCTACCCCGTTAGGGATAAAGACGTGAGCCCATCGCCTAAATTACAATATACTGAAACCCTCGGATCCTTTACCTGGTTTTACAGCATGCCAGGGAGGAAATGCAGATGGCACATTCTATGTTTTTCTCTTGCTCCCAGGCCAGCATGGAAGACTAAAATACTTGAGTTGAAAATACTTAAGCATGCGAAAGTGCCTTGTTCATATTAAATAGGTAGGTTTATGTTTAATTTCATTCAAGAAGCAGCAACTATTGTATAAGGATAATTATGTAACATTATAAAATTATTGCATTAATCACTACATAGTATAAAACAAAGTCGCTTTCTCTGTCCCTATATCCCTATGTATGCATACATCTTTAAAACTACGCAACGGATTTTGATACGGTTTCTTTTGATGGATAGAGTGTTTCAATGTGATTTCCATGATGGACTGGGAGAGATAGAAAAACATAGAATGTTCCAGCTGCCCTTCCTCCCGGGCATGCTGTAGAAGACAGCAAAAGGGACTCGAGGGTTACAGTGTATTGTAATTTAGGCGATGGGCTGACAACCTGTCACTATGGCAATACACATAACAATCTAAAATTACCCTCAATTTTTGTCAGACGCGGCGAAAGCGCCTTTTACGAGGCGTTTAACGCTCTGCCTACCCCGTAAGGGATAAAGGCGTGATTTTATGTTCAAGAGGAAGGTTTATATATATATATATATATATAATACTTGTATAATGTTGTGGAGAAACACTGATAATTTCCGTGCGAAGCCGGGGCGGGACGCTAGTAATATAATAGTTGTAAAATTATGACTAAGATTTACGTAGTTAAAAAAAATGCATACAGTAAGCTGTGATTTAAACCTAGCGGCTAGGGCTGTCAGTAGAAAAAAATGTGCATATGACAGCAGGCTGTCAATAATTTTACATACATACATATAATCACATCTTTATCCCTAATAGGGTTGGCAGAGCGTAAACAACCTAAACAATGGTCGTTCCACCATGTCTAACTAAGTTTTGAGGGTTATTTAAAATAGATTTGTAGGTGTGTTGCTGTAGTGACAGGCTCTCTGCCCAAAAACTCATAATTTATTTTAGAGCTAGGCTCTTGTCGGTTGAGTACAATGAAGTGAACGCCAACTCTCCTGACCGTCCCGACTTGACCTTAATATTTTCTTTCACTCGATCGATGCAACTTATTCTTGGCCTTCCTCCTCCTTTCCTTCCTTTTATCTTTCCTTCAATAATCGTCTTTAATAACTCGTCGTGTCGTATGAGGTGCCTGTTTATGTAGTACTATTATATATTCTGTGGTGTCGTATCAGATCCAAAAACTATCCATAAAAAAATTGCCGTTTCTTCACAAGATAACTGATACCAAAATCCTGCAAAATTTAGCTTAGAAAAAAGTTATAGCAAAACTAAGTTGTAAACTTATTATTAACTGGCCTCCCTGTATTAAGATAGTAATATACGGTAGGTATTTATTCTATGTATAGGTATGTAAGTATTTTTTTTTATTTATTAGTCTCTGTTAATGTTGCATTTTCTTGTCCCCTCAAAATTATTCACTTCCTACCATTGGGTTGGCTGGAAGAGATCTCTTCATAGAGATAAGTTCGCCCTTGCACACTATGTTTGGAAATTACATTTCTTTTGTGTTTATGCAATAAAGTATATATAAAGGCGTGACGTTATGTATGTATGTATATATTACACAAAATCTCATCTGGCGTATACACCTTTATTCTAAGTACAAAATGATGTAAACCTCTGCCAGCCTTGTACAATGCCAGCCTGTGTTATGTCAACACAGGTAATCGACTGTAAGCGAATCTGTTATTATTCCTGTCCGATATCTGAACATGAAAGGAGAAACTTATGTGCGCATTTACTGAGAAAATAACTACCTATAGTATTTCCAACTCAGTTTTAGAAGAAAGGTAAACAAAGTTTAATGTCTTTTAATCGAAGATCTTGTTTCTAAAATAAGTTTTAGCTATTATTTATGGTAACATAATGAAAAAGTAGTTTTAGTAATTTAACGATTTAAATTTATCCCTAATGGGGTAGGTAGAGATTACACAACCTAAACAAAGGTCGTTCCGCCACGTCTGACAAAGTTTTGAGGGTTATTTAAGTTAGATTTGTAGGAATATTTCTTTAGTGACAGGTTGTCAGCCCATCGCCTAAATTGCAGTATACTTCTTCTTCTTCTGTCGAGTGGGTATCGAGTCTATCGACCCGACTAAAACCCTCGGATCCCTTAGCTGGTTTTTACAGCATGCCTGGGAGGTAATGCAGTTGGCATTCTATGTTTTTGTCTCGCTCTTAGTCCAGCAAGGAAGGAAAGAAACAAGGATTTGATCGATTCTTCATCATTCAGGTGATAAACATTATGTAAGGACTTTGGGGGTTCGATGTATGTAACACTTGTACTTTTGCTGTCCCTATATCCCTATGTATGCATAAATCTTTAAAACTACGCAACGGATTTTGATGCGGTTTCTTTTAATGGATAGAGTGATTCAAGAGGAAGGTTTATATGTATAATACATGCATAATATAGTAGAGAAACACTGATAATTTCCGTGAAAAGCCGGGGCGGGTCGCTGGTTTCATAATAATTTTCGTTTATTCACCGACCGGTTTCGCTAATACGGCATCTTCAGAGTGTAAATAAACTCCAAAGTGATGATGGCGTTTCAACATGTGACGATCGCAAGTCATCTCCCTAGTCTTATCCCGTATCTCACAGGGTTGGCTACCTAATCTAGGGGATTGAACGAGCGTACTGGTTTTTACACAGTGCGACTGCCATCTGACCTCCGCAACCCAGAAGGGAAACCAGACCCAATCCTAGATTAGGACAGAGTTTTCAAGCCGCCAATGCTTAGCACTGGCCTCTGACATGGCTTAACGACTAATATCTACGTTATTAAACGATATTAACCGAGACCAACGGCTTAACTCGCCTTCCAAAGCACGGAAATAGCGCCGAATAAACGTACATATGAAATTCGAAAACCAAAAATCACATTTTGGTTTTCGAATTTCATATGTGGTTCGAACCAAAACCTCCCGCTCAGGAGGCAGCGGCCCTGTCCACTACACCATCGGGCTCATCTGACGATCGCAAGTATAAATAATAGTTATGAAAGCAATAGCAATTTTCATTATATGAAAGGAAATGCATCATCACTTCAAGAGAGTCATTTGTGTAAACATAATTTTAGTAACAATAGATACTAACTGTTTACTCCGAAATAGATACAGTAGCAAAAACGTGTATCTACTATGTTGCAAAAACAAAGAAAATGCGAGATGACATACTAGTTATAAATTATTGAGACCAATACTCAGTATTACTCAGGGTTGGAAAACAATCACGTTATTTAAAAAAAAGAAAACAAATATTTGACTATAAAAAAAAACTTAAATTTGTCTAAATACTAGCCAAAAGTAACAAAACATACATACATACATAACGTCACGCCTCTTTCCCGGAGGGGTAGGCAGAGATCACATCCTTCCATTTACTACGATCCTTGCAAACTTCTTTCGCTTCATCTACATTCATCAATCTTTTCATGCACGCTCGTCAGTTTAGGGTACTCCTGACCTGACCTTTCCCTAGAACGTCCCCGATTTGATCGCGGTACGTTCGTCGAGGTCTTCCCCTTCCAACATTCCCACTCACACTTGCCAATAACAAAAAAATATATATAAAAAGAAATTCTCCCAGCCAAATCATCATAGTCATAAACGGTTTCTTATAGGGTCGTTTACGGGGTTCGTTGCACGAAACATACATACATTTTATTAATGTTAATATCTAATAGGCGACGTGTACTATGTTGCAAAAACAAGGAAAATATGAGATGACTTGCTAGTCATTCATTAAATATTTTTTTTGAATTAACCTATTTGCTGGAATCTTGTACTAAGTGTGGCTCGACTTGCATTGGCAGCATTAAATGCACGAGTAATTTGGTCATCGCCGTCGGTAAGGAGTCATTCATTACTGGGACTGATACATAAAACTGCCTCCGTGGTCTAGTGGCTAGTGCCATGGACTCCCGATCCGGAAGTCCTGGGTTCGATTCCCGGGGGGGAAACACAAAGTTGATATTTGAGAATTTATCACTTTGTGTATTTTTCCCCAGTTTGGTTAGGTTAGGACATTGCAGGCTGAATCACCTGATTATCCGAAAAGAAAAAAAAAAAGATTTCGTGCTTCGGAGGGCACGTTAAGCCGTCAGTCCCGGTCGCTGTCTTTGATAGTGGTCGTTACTCAAACCATGTCAGAGGCCTGATAGTTGTGCTACTAGGCGGTTTAAAAACTCTGACACCAGGGTTCATCGGGTCGATAGACTCGATACCCACTCGACAGAAGAAGAAGACTTAAAACTAGGACAATGCAAGTTGAAATTCCTTTTCATGTTTCAAAACACGTTAAGACGTCGGTTTCGTATCTGTTTCTTATAGTTCTAATGGTCGTTCACGGTGGTAGTTGTACAAAATATACATACATATAACCACGCCTTTATCCTTAACGGGGTAGGCAGAGCGTAAACGACCTAAACAAAGGTCGTTTCACCACGTTTGACAAAATGTTGAGGGTTATTTAAGATAGATTTGTAGGTATATTGCTGTAGTGACAGGTTGTGAACCTATCGCCTAAATTGCAATATACTGTAACCCTTAGATCCTTTAGCTGGTTTTTACAGCATGCCCGGGAAAAGCAGCTGGCACATTCTATGTTTTTCTCTCGCTCCCAGTCCAGCATGGAAGAAATGGCCATATGGTCATGGCCTATTACCTGTCGACATGTACAAAACATGCAATACAATGTAGACTACATAAAAAGGCCTCCAACCGATATTTAGGTGATGGCGGCCAATCTCCCAGAGATCGGTCAACTGCGCAGGACTAGATTTTAGTGCCCAAGTGTTTGCGCTACACACAGGTGCACTCTCTATTCGTTCAATCTCTTATTCTGGTGCGACAGATTAACTGACACAACCACAGATAAATCAGGCGCAGGACCGACTATTTACATGCCCATCCGACAGCATAGATCATCTTGCTTTTTGGACAATCAGGTGGTCAGCCTGCAATATCCTAACCAAGCTAGAAACAACACAAAGTCCTTGTACCCCGCGGGGAATCGAGCCCGGGACCTCCGGGTCGAGAGTCCATGACTCAGACCGCTAGACCACGGAGGCAGTTACTTACTACATAAATAGTACCTATAGCAGATTGTATAAGTGTAGCTTAGTACCAAACTATCTGTAGTAGGTACTAAGCTTGCCCATTCATGCTAGATAAAAAAGTAATCGAAAGAGCGGGGAAAAAACTGCAAGTCATTATAGGTACAGATAAGACAAATAGACTGACAACCATGCACATTAATATATCGTATTATTTTGTTTACTGTGGTTCTTTTGTAATAGCTTTACTTGGTACGTAACTTCTATTTATAAATCACTAGCGACCCGCCCCGGCTTTACACGGAAATTATCAGTGTTTCTGTACTATATTACGCATGTATTATACATATAAACCTTCCTCTTGAATCACTCTATCCATTAAAAGAAACCGCATCAAAATGCGTTGCGTAGTTTTAAAGATTTATGCATACATAGGGATATAGGGACAGAGAAAGCGACTTTGTTTTATACTATGTAGTGATTTGTTATTTGCGCATGCTTACTTATTACCTTCGATAGTGAAAGATCAGCCATGAAAAAATATCCTTCTATTCGGGAAGTACTCCCTAAGAGCGTTTTTGTACTGGTCCGTATTCGGTTCGTATCCGTAAAAACATATATGGATTGGCGCGAAAATGTATGACAGCTTCCATATAATTTTACACGGATGCGAACCGAATACGGAGCAGTACAAAAACGCCCTTAGTGCTCTCGTAAATAGGCAGTGGTATATAAAATCTAATATAATGTTTCTCGTGCTTCAAAAAGCACATTATCCGCTTGGTTCAGCTGCTATTGTATTATCTTAATTTCAATTTAAAAACAGCCTGTTCTAAGTTGCCCCAATTTTTAGGCCACAAGAGAGGCAGACCAAGAAACGCACTTTAATAAATACATAAATACACATAATCACGCCTCTATCCCTAATAGGGTAGGCAGAGCGTAAACGACCTAAACAAAGGTCGTTCCACCACGACTGATTAAGTTTTGAGGGTTATTTAAGATAGATTTGTAGGTATTGCTGTAGTGACAGGTTGTCAGCCCATCGCCTAAAATGCTATATACTAAAACCCTCAGATCCATTAGCTGTTTGGAGGAAATGCAGCTGGCACATTCTATGTTTTTCTGTCGCTCCCAGTCCAGCATGGAAGTATATAATCATGCCGCTCTTTAATAAACACTCCTCTTAATGATACTTTTCATCTTTGCATGGTGACAGTTTTAGAAACTTCGGGCTATAAGGACCAGCCTCGTATCCCCAAAATTCCTAGTATTACAAACTCTTTATTTCCATTCCAGCTATCAGAAAGCATCAAACTCACTCTCACCGAATGGGGCTCCCAGAACCCGCCACCGAAAGCCCCACCAGTCCAAAACGGGACGTCAGAAGAGCACCCACAATCCTCCATACAACAGACGGACTACATGGTGGTATCCACGTCAGCCCCAACACAAGCCGTAGTGAACATAACCAGGCCTCATGATGACGTGAAAATCAAAATGGCCGAAGAGGAAAGGAAAAACTTGAAGATCGGCGTGAAGATTTTCATCAATGAAGATAAGACGGAGGCTCTGAATGAGTGTTTGGAAAATGGTAAGTTAGAACTTTTTGAAACCAAACGTATAGCCAAGAAAGACTTATAGTAAAAATACTTTATCACGTACATATGTAAGTCTTTTGTAAGTCGTTTCCTATATACAAACTTACAAATATATCTTAAATTACCCTCAAACAACTTAACAAAAGAAAAAAACTTCGTCAGACGTGGCGGAACGCCTTTTGTTTAGGTAGTTTACGCTCTGCCTACCCCATTACGGATAAAGACGTGATTATATGTATGTGTGTATGTATGCCCTCAATGCATCCGATGCATCGTCGATACCATCGACATTCTAAAGTCACCGGTTCAAGCCCAGATATCGCAAAATATTTTTGTCACCGATTTCATCATTTGCTTAGCTTGCCCACATATTTTGGGGTTAGCGCCGTCAGTTTTCTTATTTCATTTGTCCCTGTGCAAAGTACTCGGTATCTAAATACTTTATTACATACATACATATAATCACGCCATTATCCCTAATGGGGTAGGCAGAACGTAAACGACCTAAACAAAGGTCGTTCCGCCACTTCTGACAAAGTTTTGAGGGTTATTTAAGATAGATTTGTAGGTATATTGCTGTAGTGACAGGTTGTCAGCCTATCGCCTCAATTGCAATATACAGAAACCCTCGGATCCCTTAGCTGGTTTTTAGAGCATGCCTTGGAGGAAATACAGCTGGATTCTATGTTTTTCTCTTGCTCCCACTCCAGCTTGAAAGAAATAAATTAAGTAAAGTATTTTGTTACCGAATTTATAAAAAAACAATGCAATACTCAACAAACAACAGATTTCATATCAAACGGTAGATATCAAGAATCCGCGAGTGAGTAAAATTTCGCACGCAACGTGCTACTGTTGCCAACTGCTGTTTACTTTATGATAACTAAACATGATTAGATAAAAAAAAATGCGATAATAGTCATAATATAAAGTCATATACTTACCCCCAATGAATCAAAGTATAATCTTCTTTTTCTTAGCGATTGGATTCTCAAGTCAACGACCCGATGAACCCTGGTGTCAGAATTTTCAAACCGCCTAGTAGCACAGCTATTAGGCCTCTGACATGGTTTTGAGTAACGACGACTATCAAAGACGGCGACCGGGGCCGACGGCTTAACCCTCCGAAACACGGACTCTATTTTCTTTTCGTGGCCATGCTATGGATGGGTGACCGGTAGTGGTATAACAAGTCAAGCTACTCCGTGCTTCGTAAGGCACGTTAAACCGTTGGTCCCGGTTAATATCGTAGATAATGGTCGTTAGGCCATGTCAGGCCATTGCTAAGCATTGGCGGGTTGAAAACTCTGACAGCTGGGTTGGCCGCTAACTTGGCAAAAAGCCTAATCTAGGATTGGGTCTGGTTTGGTTTCCCTTCTGGGTTGCGGAGGTCAGATGGCAGACGCTCTGTGTAAAAGTCAGTACCCTCGTTCACCCCCTACATCAGGTAGCCGACTGATACGATAGTGATGATTATAATCCAAATGAACATACCTGGACTGTTTATTGTTCAATTGAGTTTATCCAAATTAAATATTTGATGGTGTTGTCTGTGGTGAAACTGGTGAACCACTAAAATTGACTACCCATATTAGCCCTTTGATACTTATAAAAAAAATTAGAATTGTGGTTGCACTTCCCTGCTGTCTAGGTCGGGAGCGACTGATACGGAGTCGAGTCAACAAGAAGATGCCTGTTCACTCTAACTTTGAACTGTTGGGGTTTGCTGTGTTAAGTCGTGACTCCTGCTCTGAAAGATTGCACGAATCATACCTCCGCGGAGTAGAGAGGGGAAGGGAAATGTTTATCATGGAAACCCTTCCCCTCTCTGCCCTGCGCGGGTAGTCGCTTTGGTGCGCTGGAGTCACGGCTTTAGGAAACACAGACGCAGGTAGAGAGTTCCACTCTTTTGCCGTGCGCGTTATGAAAGAGTTTTGGAAGAGCAATTGCATATAGAATGGATATTCTATTATACCCTCAAAACTTTGTCAGACGTGGCGGAGCGACCTTTGTTTCGGTCGTTGGCGCTCTGGCTACCCCATTAGCGATAAAGGCGTGATTATGTGTATGTATGTTGAATAGATATTAATAACCATTATGCATCTCGTATCTGTTACCCTTATCAACTAATTAATTAGCTCTACTCAGCGAACTCCGTTGTCGTCTAATCTGTATGGAAATAGCGAATACTACTCTCATTGATATGATAACGTTGTGATGACGTCACGCATAGCTCAATTGATGGCCAAGGTTGCTGGTTGTGTATCATCGAAGCTTATTTTATTATGCAGATAGTTTTATTTTATCTCTTATGATTTATGTTAAGGGATCCGAGGGTTTCAGTATATTGTAATTTAGTCGATGATCTGACAACCTGTCACTACAGCCAATATACCTGCAAATCTATCTTAAATAACCCTCAAAACTTTGCCAGACGTAGCGGAATGTCCTTTTTTACGCTCAAAATAAACCTCAAAACTTTGTCAGACGTAGCGGAGCGACCTTTGTTTGGGTCGTTTACGCCCTGCCTACCCCATTAGGGATAAAGGCGTGATTTCATGTATGTATGATTTTGATAAAAGATATTTAATAGTGTTCCCACGTGGAACTTTTATTTTATAAACTTGCCATGAGTGTCAGCACTCTGTTTCAACAAAATAACGAAATAAATATAAGATCCAGTATTCGAACCTTGGAATTCCCGTTGTCTCATCGCTCTACCACCTGAGCTGCCGCGGTGCGCACCCAACCCGGCGAAATTTATGACCCCTTTATTCAGGTTAAATAGACCAGTGCAAAATAGCACAGAATATATAATAGTAGCAATAGTTAGTTTAGGTCAGACTATTTGAAGCATTTACTGAAACCTCACAATACATTATGCTTTATGCCCTGCAAAGTCAAATTAAAATTATTAATTAGTAAAATCATTAGCAATTTATAGATGCGATTGTAGGCACTTGGTGTAACTCGATATTTATAATGTTGTTATTAAAACACTTGTACTTGTTTCACTTAATATAATTTAATCCTACCAGTTTCGCTATCTTACAGCATCATCTGGGATTTTACTGTCATCCTCGACTTTGTTAGAGTCAAGAGCAAACCCAATTGTAATAAAAAGAAAGTAGGAAACTAACTTCCATGCTGGTCTGGGAGCGAGAGAAAAACATAGAATGTGCCAGCTGCATTTCCTCCCGGGCATGCTGTAAAATCCAGCTAAGGGATCCGAGGGTTTCAGTATATTGTTATTTAGGCGATGGGCTGACAACCTGTCACTACAGCAATATACCTAGAATTCTATCTTAAATAACCCTCAAAACTTTGTCAGACGTGGCGGGACGACCTTTGTTTAGGTCGTTTACGCTCTGCCTACCCCATTAGGGATAAAGGCGTGATTATATGTATGTATGTATGTAGGAAACTAGGGAGGTAGGTACTCTAATTACATAATTAATTTTATAATTATAATAAAAAACATCATCATCTCCCTAGGCTTATCCCGATCTTACGGGGTTGGCTACCTAATCTAGGGGATTGAACGAGGGTACTGGTTTTTACACAGAGCGACTGCCATCTGACCTCCGCAACCCAGAAGGGAAACCAGACCCAATCCTTGATTAGGTCAGAGTTTTCAAGCACTGTCCTGTGATATGACTAATATCTACGGTATCAAACGATATTAATGTAACCAACGGCTTAACGTGCTTTCCGAAGCACGGAAAAAGCGCCGAATAAACGTACATATGAAATTCCAAAACCGAAAAACACATTGGTACGTGGTGGGATTCGAACTACGATCTCCCGCTCAGGAGGCAGCGGCCCTATCCACTACACCATCGGGCTCTCTATAATAAAAAACATCATACACAACAAATGTTTTATGTGGTGTGTATGATGTGTATAAAATCCCTGATGATAATGTAATAAATATAAAATTAATTATGTAATTTCAATTCAATTAGACTTTATTGCATATCACATAAATATCTTACAAACTAGTACAATGTTAGACATTATGTGACGCCCCGGTGGGGCAAGGCAATGTAATAAGTGATAGTAATTATTTATAATATTATCATAATAATCCTTACAACTTAAAAAAAATTATATAAAACTAACTTTTCATAATATGTATACATACATACATACATATAATCACGCCTTTATCCCTAATGGGGTAGGCAGAGCGTAAACGACCTAAACAAAGGCCGTTCCGCCACGTCTGACATAGTTTTGAGGGTTATTTAAGATATAATTCTAGGTATATTGCTGTAGTGACAGGTTGTCAGCCCATCGCCTAAATTACAATATACTGAAACCCTCGGATCCCTTAGCTGGATCTTACAGCATGCCCGGGAGGAAATGCAGCTGGCACATTCTATGTTTTTCTCTCGCTCCCAGGCCAGCATGGAAGTAATAATATGTATTTTTAACTTAAATCTATTTTTTTTATTTTATCGTTTAGAAATTCACTTATGTTATAGTAACTTTTATTTAATAGGAACTTTTTTATATTGACCATAAAGACTTTGGTGTTTGATATATTCTTAATGCTGTTTGGTATCTTATTGTAAATTTTAATTACCATAGAGTGCGGGCTGCCCTTCCTCCCGGGCATGCTGTTGAAGTCAGCAAAAGGGACTCGAGGGTTACAGTGTATTGTAATTTAGGCGATGGGCTGACAACCTGTCACTATAGCAATACATATTACAATCTAAAATTGCCCTCAATTTTTGTCAGACGTGGCGAAAGCGCCTTTTACGAGGCGTTAAACGCTCTGCCTACCCCGTAAGGGATAAAGGCGTGATTTATGTATGTCTGTAGAGTGCGGGCTTAATGTAAATAATTCTAGTTTAGAGAATGGTATTTCAAGTTGGTTTTGTGTGCGGTTGTTTCGTCGAATTGTGTTTAAGTGTATATAAAGATTTGGGTGTTTTCGGACTAACTTTCAGGCTTCATAGATGTAGAGGGAGGTTAATGTGAGAATTCCAAGTTTTTTGAAATATGGCTTACAAGAATCCATATTTCCAATATTAGTCAGGATCCGTATGCATTTTTTCTGTAAGATAAAGATTTTCTCTACTTTCTTTCTCTATTTCTCTATTAGAGTACCCCCTAGTTTTCCTACTTTCTTTTTTTTTATTACTTATGGTTTTTTTTTTTTTTGTTCATGGCACTAGTTGAACTTTGTGCCAGTGTCAAGTAAATAAGATTCATAATTTTTTTTTTCAAAGTAGAAGGTGAGGATTGCTCTTTACTCTAACAAAGTCAAGGATGAGTGTGACAGACTCGACAAAACGAGTTCACTTAGAAGATGTCTGTTATGGCACTGGCACTCTTACACACCGACTGAAAACTGCAAATTGCAATGCCCTAGTAACAGGGTTCATCATCATCATCTCCCGAGCCTTATCCCGTATCTCACGGGGTCAGCTTCCTAATCTAGGGGATTGAACGAGGGTACTGGTTTTTACACAGAGCGACTGCCATCTGACCTCCGCAACCTAGATGGCAAACCAGAGCCAATCCTAGATTAGGTCAGAGTTTTCAAGCCGCCAATGCTTAGGCACTGGCCTCTGATATGGCTTAACGACTAATATCTACGGTATTAAACGATATTAACCGGGACCAACGGCTTAACGTGCCTTCCGAAGCACGGAACAGGGTTCATGTACTGCTCAATCTATTTAAAATAGTATTTAAGACATGCATAATGTAATGTATATGTACGTACATGATCGCAATAAATATATGAATGAATAATATGAACGCAGAAATTTGTTAAAAAAAACTTATTTCCTATGTTCCAGTATTCACAGGCCTACAGACCAACTACATAGACAATGTGATACTGGCTTACAACCCTGAAATGTTTAAAGGGGAGAATGATGAAGATGCCCTGAACCATAGCTACGTTACCAAAGCATCGCCTATCTCACTTGGAAGCAATATTGGTGAGTAGAATCACGCCTGTATTCATTATGGAGTAGGTAGGATACTGGCTTACAACCCTGAAATGTTTAAAGGGGAGAATGATGAAGATGCCCTGAACCATAGCTACGTGACCAAAGCATCGCCTATCTCACTTGGAAGCAATATTGGTGAGTAGAATCACGCCTGTATTCAATATGGAGTAGGTAGGATACTGGCTTACAACCCTGAAATGTTTAAAGGGGAGAATGATGAAGATGCCCTGAACCATAGCTACGTGACCAAAGCATCGCCTATCTCACTTGGAAGCAATATTGGTGAGTAGAATCACGCCTGTATTCATTATGGAGTAGGTAGGATACTGGCTTACAACCCTGAAATGTTTAAAGGGGAGAATGATGAAGATGCCCTGAACCATAGCTACGCGACCAAAGCATCGCCTATCTCACTTGGAAGCAATATTGGTGAGTAGAATCACGCCTCTATTCAATATGGAGTAGGTAGGATACTGGCTTACAACCCTGAAATGTTTAAAGGGGAGAATGATGAAGATGCCCTGAACCATAGCTACGTGACCAAAGCATCGCCTATCTCACTTGGAAGCAATATTGGTGAGTAGAATCACGCCTCTATTCATTATGGAGTAGGTAGGATACTGGCTTACAACCCTGAAATGTTTAAAGGGGAGAATGATGAAGATGCCCTGAACCATAGCTACGCGACCAAAGCATCGCCTATCTCACTTGGAAGCAATATTGGTAAGTAGAATCACGCCTCTATTCATTATGGGGTAGGTAGGATACTGGCTTACAACCCTGAAATGTTTAAAGGGGAGAATGATGAAGATGCCCTGAACCATAGCTACGTGACCAAAGCATCGCCTATCTCACTTGGAAGCAATATTGGTGAGTAGAATCACGTCTGTATTCAATATGGGGTAGGTAGGATACTGGCTTACAACCCTGAAATGTTTAAAGGGGAGAATGATGAAGATGCCCTGAACCATAGCTACGTGACCAAAGCATCGCCTATCTCACTTGGAAGCAATATTGGTGAGTAGAATCACGTCTGTATTCAATATGGGGTAGGTAGGATACTGGCTTACAACCCTGAAATGTTTAAAGGGGAGAATGATGAAGATGCCCTGAACCATAGCTACGTGACCAAAGCATCGCCTATCTCACTTGGAAGCAATATTGGTGAGTAGAATCACGTCTGTATTCAATATGGAGTAGGTAGGATACTGGCTTACAACCCTGAAATGTTTAAAGGGGAGAATGATGAAGATGCCCTGAACCATAGCTACGTGACCAAAGCATCGCCTATCTCACTTGGAAGCAATATTGGTGAGTAGAATCACGTCTGTATTCAATATGGGGTAGGTAGGATACTGGCTTACAACCCTGAAATGTTTAAAGGGGAGAATGATGAAGATGCCCTGAACCATAGCTACGTGACCAAAGCATCGCCTATCTCACTTGGAAGCAATATTGGTGAGTAGAATCACGCCTCTATTCATTATGGAGTAGGTAGGATACTGGCTTACAACCCTGAAATGTTTAAAGGGGAGAATGATGAAGATGCCCTGAACCATAGCTACGTGACCAAAGCATCGCCTATCTCACTTGGAAGCAATATTGGTGAGTAGAATCACGTCTGTATTCAATATGGGGTAGGTAGGATACTGGCTTACAACCCTGAAATGTTTAAAGGGGAGAATGATGAAGATGCCCTGAACCATAGCTACGTGACCAAAGCATCGCCTATCTCACTTGGAAGCAATATTGGTGAGTAGAATCACGCCTCTATTCATTATGGAGTAGGTAGGATACTGGCTTACAACCCTGAAATGTTTAAAGGGGAGAATGATGAAGATGCCCTGAACCATAGCTACGTGACCAAAGCATCGCCTATCTCACTTGGAAGCAATATTGGTGAGTAGAATCACGCCTCTATTCAATATAGAGTAGGTAGGATACTGGCTTACAACCCTGAAATGCTAAAAGGGGAGAATGATGAAGATGCCCTGAACCATAGCTACGTGACCAAAGCATCGCCTATCTCACTTGGAAGCAATATTGGTGAGTAGAATCACGTCTGTATTCAATATGGGGTAGGTAGGATACTGGCTTACAACCCTGAAATGCTAAAAGGGGAGAATGATGAAGATGCCCTGAACCATAGCTACGTGACCAAAGCATCGCCTATCTCACTTGGAAGCAATATTGGTAAGTAGAATCACGTCTGTATTCAATATGGAGTAGGTAGGATACTGGCTTACAACCCTGAAATGTTTAAAGGGGAGAATGATGAAGATGCCCTGAACCATAGCTACGTGACCAAAGCATCGCCTATCTCACTTGGAAGCAATATTGGTGAGTAGAATCACGTCTGTATTCAATATGGAGTAGGTAGGATACTGGCTTACAACCCTGAAATGTTTAAAGGGGAGAATGATGAAGATGCCCTGAACCATAGCTACGTGACCAAAGCATCGCCTATCTCACTTGGAAGCAATATTGGTGAGTAGAATCACGCCTCTATTCAATATAGAGTAGGTAGGATACTGGCTTACAACCCTGAAATGCTAAAAGGGGAGAATGATGAAGATGCCCTGAACCATAGCTACGTGACCAAAGCATCGCCTATCTCACTTGGAAGCAATATTGGTGAGTAGAATCACGTCTGTATTCAATATGGAGTAGGTAGGATACTGGCTTACAACCCTGAAATGTTTAAAGGGGAGAATGATGAAGATGCCCTGAACCATAGCTACGTGACCAAAGCATCGCCTATCTCACTTGGAAGCAATATTGGTGAGTAGAATCACGCCTCTATTCAATATAGAGTAGGTAGGATACTGGCTTACAACCCTGAAATGCTAAAAGGGGAGAATGATGAAGATGCCCTGAACCATAGCTACGTGACCAAAGCATCGCCTATCTCACTTGGAAGCAATATTGGTGAGTAGAATCACGTCTGTATTCAATATGGAGTAGGTAGGATACTGGCTTACAACCCTGAAATGTTTAAAGGGGAGAATGATGAAGATGCCCTGAACCATAGCTACGTGACCAAAGCATCGCCTATCTCACTTGGAAGCAATATTGGTGAGTAGAATCACGCCTCTATTCATTATGGGGTAGGTAGGATACTGGCTTACAACCCTGAAATGTTCAAAGGGGAGAATGATGAAGATGCCCTGAACCATAGCTACGTGACCAAAGCATCGCCTATCTCACTTGGAAGCAATATTGGTGAGTAGAATCACGCCTCTATTCATTATGGGGTAGGTAGGATACTGGCTTACAACTCTGAAATGTTCAAAGAGGAGAATGATGAAGATGCCCTGAACCATAGCTACGTGACCAAAGCATCGCCTATCTCACTTGGAAGCAATATTGGTAAGTAGAATCACGCCTCTATTCAATATGGAGTAGGTAGGATACTGGCTTACAACCCTGAAATGTTTAAAGGGGAGAATGATGAAGATGCCCTGAACCATAGCTACGTGACCAAAGCATCGCCTATCTCACTTGGAAGCAATATTGGTAAGTAGAATCACGCCTCTATTCAATATGGAGTAGGTAGGATACTGGCTTACAACTCTGAAATGTTTAAAGGGGAGAATGATGAAGATGCCCTGAACCATAGCTACGTGACCAAAGCATCGCCTATCTCACTTGGAAGCAATATTGGTGAGTAGAATCACGCCTCTATTCAATATGGAGTAGGTAGGATACTGGCTTACAACCCTGAAATGTTTAAAGGGGAGAATGATGAAGATGCCCTGAACCATAGCTACGTGACCAAAGCATCGCCTATCTCACTTGGAAGCAATATTGGTAAGTAGAATCACGCCTCTATTCAATATGGAGTAGGTAGGATACTGGCTTACAACTCTGAAATGTTTAAAGGGGAGAATGATGAAGATGCCCTGAACCATAGCTACGTGACCAAAGCATCGCCTATCTCACTTGGAAGCAATATTGGTGAGTAGAATCACGTCTGTATTCAATATGGGGTAGGTAGGATACTGGCTTACAACCCTGAAATGTTTAAAGGGGAGAATGATGAAGATGCCCTGAACCATAGCTACGTGACCAAAGCATCGCCTATCTCACTTGGAAGCAATATTGGTGAGTAGAATCACGCCTCTATTCATTATGGAGTAGGTAGGATACTGGCTTACAACCCTGAAATGTTTAAAGGGGAAAATGATGAAGATGCCCTGAACCATAGCTACGTGACCAAAGCATCGCCTATCTCACTTGGAAGCAATATTGGTAAGTAGAATCACGCCTCTATTCATTATGGCGTAGGTTGGATACTGGCTTACAACCCTGAAATGTTTAAAGGGGAGAATGATGAAGATGCCCTGAACCATAGCTACGTGACCAAAGCATCGCCTATCTCACTTGGAAGCAATATTGGTGAGTAGAATCACGCCTCTATTCATTATGGGGTAGGTAGGATACTGGCTTACAACTCTGAAATGTTTAAAGGGGAAAATGATGAAGATGCCCTGAACCATAGCTACGCGACCAAAGCATCGCCTATCTCACTTGGAAGCAATATTGGTGAGTAGAATCACGCCTCTATTCATTATGGAGTAGGTAGGATACTGGCTTACAACCCTGAAATGTTTAAAGGGGAAAATGATGAAGATGCCCTGAACCATAGCTACGTGACCAAAGCATCGCCTATCTCACTTGGAAGCAATATTGGTAAGTAGAATCACGCCTCTATTCATTATGGCGTAGGTTGGATACTGGCTTACAACCCTGAAATGTTTAAAGGGGAGAATGATGAAGATGCCCTGAACCATAGCTACGTGACCAAAGCATCGCCTATCTCACTTGGAAGCAATATTGGTGAGTAGAATCACGCCTCTATTCATTATGGGGTAGGTAGGATACTGGCTTACAACTCTGAAATGTTTAAAGGGGAAAATGATGAAGATGCCCTGAACCATAGCTACGTGACCAAAGCATCGCCTATCTCACTTGGAAGCAATATTGGTGAGTAGAATCACGTCTGTATTCAATATGGGGTAGGTAGGATACTGGCTTACAACTCTGAAATGCTAAAAGGGGAGAATGATGAAGATGCCCTGAACCATAGTTACGCGACCAAAGCATCGCCTATCTCAAAGGAAGCAATATTGGTAAGTCCCCACATACATACATATAATCACTCCTTTATCCCTAATGGGTCAGGCAGAGCGTAAACGACCTAAACAAAGGTCGTTCCGCCACGTCTGGAAAAGTTTTGCGGGTTATTGAAGATAGATTTGTACGTATATTGCTGTAGTGACAGGTTGTCAGCCCATCGCCTATTCGGTGAATCCCATCGAATCCCTTAGCTGACTTTTACAGCATGCCAAATGCAGGTGGCACATTCTATGTTTTTCTCGCACTCCCAGGCCAGCATGGAAGAACTGTAAACTGAACATGGTCTAGACTGACTTGTTCTTTTTTCTCCTTCTTTTTATCAATATTTCTTCATTATCATTAGTAACTGAACCATAAGATAAGAATATACTTTATTGCACAGAAAAGACAAGAGAAAATAAAATTAAATGAAACAAATAGTAGTACAAATAGGCGGCCTTATTGCTAAGCAGCAATTTCTTCCAGGCAACCTTAGGGTACAGGAAAATAAAAAGTTGAACTAGTCGGCTGGTATACATTTTAGGCAATATATTGTATAGGTAAGTAAATAAGCTACTTAGGTGTTACCTACAAATATTTATGTTTCTCTTACAGTACGGTTGTCAAACACCCAAGAAGTAGAAGCAGATAATGACGCCGACGCGAGGAAGTGTGAAGCCATGTTGCCTGGTATCAAGGTATTGTGGGCCGTTCTAGAGGACTTTGTTAAGAAAGGTGAGGGCCAGAATTCTGTTCTTCTCCTGTTGTGTAGGTTTTTGAACCTAAAGACCGGATGAAACCTGGTGGCAGAGTTTTTTAACTCTGGTCATTCAAATTAAAACAATTCACAAAGTGGTGAATTATTAATATCTACTTTGTTAAGGCAATGGCATACACTACAAACCGACAAAAACAGCAGGTGATTTGCCGCCAAAAGTCAGCTAGTCCCTTGCGGACCCTACCTTTTTATAGGGTATTGTTCAACCGGACTTAAGTACAGAGAAACCTGGAATGCCATTTCCCGGTGTGAATGACGAGGAGGGCCCATGGTCGTACCCGCCTTGCGGCATAACGGACCCAAACACGAGAGACGCGCAAAGGCGCGACGCATGTATATCCAAATATATAGATGCTCTCCCTACATTTTTTTAAAACCCTAATAGACATTAAGGTAGTAGTGAGGCCATTGTCCAGCAATGCGTCACTACCCACCGTTGTGGGTAATGACTTCGACGCCCAGCTAGCTGTTGAACTTATGCTTTCTACATGCTCAAACATCTTGTCGCTTAGCGTCACGACAAGGAGGCAGGTCTCATACCGCATCGGATCGTCTCATTCAAATTTTTATATATTTTAAATTCTTCTTTCAGGCCGAGTGTACCAACTAGGCGTCGCCGACGTCGGTGGCGGCTGTCTCCGCAAACTGCACGCGTGGGCGCGAGTCAAACCCGCCATCGCACAAATAAATCTCGCCTCGTGTTGTGTGGTTCCACCTTCGTTGCACGCATTCTGTCGAGCCAATGACGTACAGCTATTGACCCATGCTGATCCACCAGGTAAGACATAATGCTATAAGACAATTTGAGTCACTATAAGACAGTTTCAGTCACTAAAAGACAGTTTGTCTCTAAAAAACAGTGTGACCCGCTAAGAGACAGTTTGAGACACTAAAAGACAGTTTTTCTCTAAAAGACAGTGTGACTCTAAGAGACAGTTTGAGTCACTAAATGACAGTTTGTTTCAAAAAGACAGCGTGAGTCACTAACAGACAGATCGAATCACTAAAAAGTAGCTTAAAGCTGTCTCCGCAAACTAAACGCGTGGGCGCGAGTGAAACCCGCCATCGCACAAATAAATCTCGCCTCGTGTTGTGTGGTTCCATCTTCGTTGCACGGCTTCTGCCGAGCCAATGACGTACAGCTATTGACCCATGCCGATCCACCAGGTAAGACAGAAGCTATTGTTTGATTCACTAAATTACAGTTTGTCTCTAAAAAACAATGTGACCCGCTAAGAGACAGTTTGAGTCACTAAAAGACAGTTTGTCTCTAAAAGACGGTGTGACTCGCTAAGAGGCAGTTTGAGTCACTAAAATACAGTTTGTCTCTAAACGACTGTCAGTACAGACAGATCGAATCACCAAAAAGTAGCTTAAAGCTGTCTCCGCAACGTGACGTACAGCTATTGACCCATGCTGATCCACCAGGTAAGACATAATGCTATAAAACAATTTGAGTCACTTTAAGACAGTTTCAGTCACTATAAGACACTTTGTCTCTAAAAGACAGTGTGTCTCGCTAAGAGACAGTTTGAGTTACTAAAAGACAGTTTGTCATTGGTCTATCTTTAAATATTTTTTTTTGCTTGTTTTAGATCTACTGTCCATAGCAGCTCTGAAAACCCTCTCTGACGTCGGCGTGGGATGCGGTCACCTCGACTGGTGCGCGAGATACCAGGTAAATACGACGATTTACTTTTGAACCGGATCATTCGCGATAAATTGTGGTGGTAAACATACAGACATATAATCACGCCTTTATCCCTAATGGGGTAGGCAGAGCGTAAACGAAATAAACAAATGTCATTCCGCCATGTCTGACAAAGTTTTGAGGGATATTTAAGATAGATTTGTGGGTGTATTGCTGTAGTGACAGGTTGTCAGCCCATCGCCTAAATTACAATATACTGAAACCCTTGGATCCCTTAGCTGATTTTTACAGCATGCCCGGGAGGAAATGCAGCTGGCACATTCTATGATTGAAAATGTAGTGGTAAAAATGGGGTATTTATTTATAAGTAAAATTAAATTTAATTTTTTTAGTAAATTGAGTGAAAATTATCGCGAGTGCTTAAACATTTATAAAAAAAAAACTATTGGTTTTCTAATATTGCTAGAATTGGGCGGACGTTTTAGTACCTAGTTCAGTTTACCGTTTTTATTTACTTACAACTTTTATATCGTCTTTCGGGAATCCCCTTCCTCTACAAATCGTATGTTTTTTTTCTTATAGAAAACAATAGAATAATAAACAGTCGATCAAAATCCTTACAAATAAAAAACAACATTTAACTGATTAATTAATCAGTCTTTCTAATGGACTTATGCCACCATTCTTATAAATTTCCTTGTTTTCATGTCATTAAACTAATACTTAATTCAAATAGAAAATGTGACAATGTGGCGACTTCTAAAAAGACAATAGGAAATAAAATAATGCAGTTTAATACAATACAATACAAAATTCTTTATTGCACAAAGAAACACATACCTACAACAGAAATAAAAAGGAACAAACGTGACAGTACAATATAGGCGGCCTTATTGCTAAAATAGCAATTACTACCAGGCAACCTTTGGGTATAGAAATTGTACAAGCAGAAAGCGGGATAGTGCATATTACTACATATAATACTTAGACAATATTTACACTAAATATTTACATACATACATACATATAATCACGCCTTTATCCCTAATGGGGTCGGCAGAGCGTAAACGACCTAAACAAAGGTTGTTTCGCCACGTCTGACAAAGTTTTGAGAGTAATTTAAGATAGATTTGTAGGTATATTGCTGTAGTGACAGGTTGTCAGCCTTGGACGAAACAACCTCTGGACGTGCAATTATGACATTTTACTCCTTACCCCTCTAGACCGATAGTGTGAAATTTGGACACAGTAAACAAACTACCAACGTCAGTGTGACTTCAAATTTCGAGGAGGAAAAATACCTTTGAAAATGGTGAAATATGCTGTTTTGTTTAGCAAAACTTATAGTAATCGAATCAGCAATATTTTTTTTCATATGCAATTGTATTTTAGATCAATATTTCTTGTTATTTTCTTCTAAAATGAATAAAATGCGCGGTGACAGGAGTGAATAATACGACCCAATAAAACATCCAGGGTTCTGAATGCATGTAAACCAGTATGTTGTCATTCTCTAATGAGTCGGATTATAATTGTATTTTTTCCATTCGTTCATTTATTTTTGTTAATCTAGAGACGTGACACAATCGATGAACGATATCGATAGGAATTATTTACTGTATCGTCGCCGGCATGTCGTAGGTCTAAGAAAAACATAAACATTTGAACGGACAACGCTAATATTTTGTGATCTGTTGACTGGTATAAGCTTCATCTGTTGTTGCGTGACTTTTTATTTTCATTTACAACTAATTATGCCTACTTTTTAGTACGCGTGGTAGTCATGAACAATGTTGGTTATGCTGTTCTTTGTTTAAAAAGCTCCTGCCTCTGTGGTCTAGCAGTCTGAGCCATGGGCTCTCGACCCAGAGGTCCCGGGTTCGATTTCCGGCAGGGGACAATGACTTTGCATTGTTGTTAGTTTGGTTATTATATTGCATTGCTGATCACCTGATTGTCCGAAAAGTAAGATGATCCATGCTGTCGGATGGGCATGTAGATAGTTGGTCCTGTGCCTGATTTATCTCTGGTCGTGTCAGTCAATCTGTCCCATCAGAATAAGAGATTGAAGGAACAGAGAGTGCACCTGTGTGTAGTGCAAACACTTAGGCACTAAAAAACGGATCCTGTGCAGTTGGCCGATCCCTGGGAGATTGGCCGCCATCACCGAAAATCGGTGGGAGGACTAATTATTATAGTATGTAAATGAATAGGTACATTTTTTAAATCGAAGCCACGTAGCTTAATAGATATGTGTATTTAGTTCCAAGTCAAAACCCAAAATACAATTTATTCATTTCCCCAAGTCGTAACTTAAGCTACGTGTAGCGTGATGAAATCTATGTTTGAGTCTACAAAATATTTAGATGAAAAAAAAAGATGCATCAAAATCGGTTGAAATACAACCAAAATTCAATTAACTGCCAACCCCCTAAATAAGGCAGTATGATATATGTATCCTTTGTTGAGTCAAATGTCACTTAGTTGAATAAAAAGACTCCCATCGAAATCGATTCAGTAGTTTTGGCGTCATGTTGATACAGACAGATAGACAGATAAATATTTAAAATTTATTATATAGGCGTTGGTGGTATCGCTATAATGCCTATTGCAATAATGTTTCCATGAAAATATTCAAAGTACAGACAAGACCCCTCTAGAGATTTCTTAGTGTATAGATCGATAATGGTATAAATTCAATGAATAGTGATCGATTTGAAAATTTTACTTTACTTTTATTTCAAAAATAATTTAATAAAAACGCGTGTTCATATTTCTATGATTCAGGAACATCATTCACTCAACATTCATTCTTTATCGATTATCGACTAGGGTACAACACTATCTATGACACGATCAAAAAAGACATACAACCCGAATATTTAAAAAGTGTCAAAAATAAACAAATATGTTAGGAAGCGCGTAGTTTTTAAATCTGTTCGGGTATTATCTGTCATACCTCCCTCCCCCCTAGTTTTGGTTGAACGAGTTCTCATACATTTTTGTTTGGTGACGCGTCCAGAGGATTATTCGTCCAAGTTGTCAGCCCATCGCCTACATTCCCTTCCCTTATGATCCCTTAGCTGATTTTTACAGCATGCCCGGGAGGAAATGCAGCTGGCACATTCTTTGTTTTTCTCTCGCTCCCAGGCCAGCATGGAAGTATAATAACTTTACTGTAATTTACTTAAATAATGATTTTTGTATTTGTATTGTATTGTAGTTTGAAAGGCATTATGCTGCGACACTAAAGTTTAGAATCGGAACTAAAATTATTTCAACTCCCATCGCCTAATTTTTCATACGAAACAATCTATGTGTTGTCATAAACCCGCCGTAGGTGAAGAAAGAGGTGTCCCCACTAATTTATATTCTTTTCTGTCGGGGTATACAAGGTGTAAGGGACAGCGTCCCACAAACTGATAGGGGTTGCTCAGTCAACGACACTGAACAAGTACCACCAGGAAATTCTTTCAGGAAGTGAAAAAAAATGGCTTTTCCATACAACTTGTCCGATCGAGGTGGACATTTTGTATGGAATAGCCATTTTTTATTTTCACTTGGTGGAAGTAGTTCAGTATCGTTGACTGAGCAACCCATATCAGTTTGCAACACACTGTCCCTTACGCCCAGTATGTGACATGACTTATTTTCAGTCTGTCCCTTACAGTGATCCATCGCTTGAAGGAAAACAAATAAAAACTGAATTATGTTCACATTTAAACTTGTTCTAGGTCCACATAAAATGCCGAGGGGTGTTAGCGCTGAAAGGCTACGTGTGCAAGGCAACCCTCGACGGGGAGAAGAAAACCCCCGCGCCCCCCAAAGAACCAGTAGGGGGGGAGAAGAAACCCCCCCTGAACAAAGACAAGGACCAACTACCGAGCAAAGAGGTGAGAGAGAGTGTTCTACCCGTTGTGGACCAAAAAGGGCCCGTTGTCATCCCTGAGAAATAGAATTTATAAACAACCTGGATTATTGAGATAAGTTTCCGTTGAATTATTATTTTATTTCAAATCACGCCAGAATAGAAATTTTAATTTAAAATATATTTTTCAAATTGCTGGCAACATTATAAATTAAGGGCTGGGAATTCTGTTATAAATAGCAAATACCCTAAGGGCTTGATAAGGCACATCGTTGCGGCGACAAATCTTACAGTAAATTTAAAAAAAACAGTAAAATCTTACTGTGCGAGCGAGAAAGAAATATATACTACTGTCCCTTTCGCGATTTTTCGCCGCGGTGACGTGCCCTAACCAGACCTTAATTATATTATACCGAACCCTTTTCCTTTTCTGATTTTCACAGTATGCCCAATAAAACAAAAATTAAATGATTTTTTAGTTTCCCAGTCTAATATGAACTAAATATTCCAAATATGCCGGTTCTGAAATGTTTTTGTAATGTTTGTATCGCCATCTTTATCTACTGTCAAGAAAATACATTTACTTTAACCTTAATTTTAGTATACGGTGCACAAACTAGATATAACAGTTGGAAATATAAATACCTAAAGGATTTGTACCTTTCCAATAATAGGCTAGTGACTATAAATTGTGATAAATATAGTAAGCACACTACAATAAATAATATTACTGCTATTAAAAATATACCGGATCCACGTAATTCTTGTAACAAACTATGAACTAAACAACTTTTCAAAAGCAGGCATCATGAATTTACCTAAAGAACTTTTTTGATGCTGGCAACACAGATCAACCATTGAGTGTTGCCAATTAAGACGATCCCAGTTTCGTTGCCTTATTTAGATAAAAGTGGTCACATTGTAAATAAATATAAGTAGTTTTAATGCAATATCGGCACGACAAAGATTGAGTTGACGAATTAACTTTCTTGCATAGTATACCGGGTGTAAGGGACAGCGTCCCGCAAACTGATAGGGGTTGCTCAGTCAACGAAACAGAACAACTATAGTCTGTCGACGCAATGAACCCATTGCGTCGTGCTCGCTCACCCTCCTGCTTCACCGCCCGCACCCCCGTTACCGCGTCCCCGCGCACGTCTGTACCCCTAAGGCGCGGTAAGCACGACGTTGACAGACTATATCACCTGGAGATTCTTTCAGGAAAAAGAAAATTGGCCTTCCCATATTAAATGTCACCCATCACGATCGGAAAATTTGTATGGGAAATCAAAATTTTCTGGTGAAAATGGTTCAGTTTCGTTGACTGAGCAACCCCTATAAGTTTGCGGGACGCTGTCCCTTACACCTTGTACAAGGTGTAACAGAAAGGGTGGGTATATGCACCCGAAAGGATGTCATTATGGCCTCGATTCTGAACAACTTTGCCCAAGGAACATAGGGCTAAACACGAATAAAGACTTCTCATTCAAAATGCATCAGCTGGTCGCATATTAAGGTCGTTGTAGTAACAGGAAGAGAAATTGCGAATAATTTCGACGGCAATTCTTCCTGTTACTACAACGAGCTATAAATCGCTAATCTATAAGGTTCCTAAATACTATAACTTGATTCTGTTGGATCGGTTTTTCGATTCACTGCGTTTTTAGTGAATTATGTTTTTTTTTGTTTAAGGGGATTTTTAAAAAAATATTTGTCCCATGTTCCTTGGGAGAAGTTCAGTTTGATGAGCAATTTCCCTCAGGGTGCATATACCCTGTCGATTACACCTTGTATATTAATAAATATTTTAAAAGGGAGGTTTTTATAAAATATAACCCAATTGTTGATGTATTTGGCATAGCTTTTAAGTTGCTATCCAGTTTGTAAATACCTAACATACAAATTTTATTTGGTTATAAACTATAATTTTCAATTATATTAGAGAATAGCTTATTTAACTAATGTACTTAGAAGTTTTACTTAATTTAGGCTGAAATTGTAAACGGTATGGTAATCTCAAAAATTATAAAAAAAATGGGACTATGAATTATTTTTAAACTATCGGATTTAAAAAAAAACTCTTTTTAATCCTTATTTTATTTGGTGCAAGATGTTTATTATATTATGGTTAGACTCTTTTTATACCTTTGTTATAATTTATTTGCTATTTTTTACCGCAAACAAAAATCGTAAAACTATGAAATACAAAAAATATATTACTTATTTTTAAAAACTCTGCCACTTTATCTTTTTAACAGAGTCGATTCATTATTTATTTTCAAATCTAATTTATTTATTGTTTTTCACAAGAATTATTTATGGAAATCGACTTAAATGTTTTAACTGTAAAATCGCGTTTATTTTTTGCTTAAATATAGTCCCTCTGTAATAGTGCCGATTCTGTAAAGAGACAATCTAAACGTTTGCCGGAGCGGCGAAATCCCATACAAACTTAGTTACGTTTTCATTCCAAAACGGTTAAACCAAATTATACCAAACTTTGTACACATAATCAAAGGCAACATATCTATGTTTCTAATTAGTTTTGGATTCAAAATATTAAGAATGAACAAAATTACACCGAATAAACGTTTTTGCGTTAAAATCGATTAAAATTAAATTTGCTCTTTTATTTTGTATCAAAAGAAGAGGCCTATTCTCAGCAGTGGGTAGATGTAGGCTGAAATGATGATGATGATTTTGTACTTGGTTAATATTTTCAATCCAAAACTAATTAGAAACATAGATATGTTGCCTTTGATCATGTGCAAAAAGTTTGGTTATGTTTGGTGCTGCAGTTTAAGAATGAAAGCGAATCAACGTTTGTATGGAAATTCGTCGCTCCAGGGAAGCCTTGACTTTAGTCTGATCCTGTCACTTTATATACAATTTGAATAAATTAGAGACAGCAACACAACAGCTGGTTATAATTCTGTCAAAGCGACGTATATTGATTTAAATAAGACGACATCTTGCATGCCGTTTTATTTTAGGCGTTAAATGTCACTTTGACGGGATAGTAAATAGACTTAAAGTTGTACTTTCTTACTTTTAGGTACAATCTCAAAGAGTGGTAATTCATTTTATCATTTGGATAAGTTAATTTTTGTAACTGTGCTCTTGTCACTTTGACATTGGCAGTAATGCCTGTACAATGAGGCGGCCGATTGCCATATAAATAAAAGTTGAAGTTACCTTCAATCAGATGTTGTGTTGCTGCCTCTAATTATTTTTTTTCAATCCCCAAGATTAGGTAGCCGACCCGTGAGATACGGGATAAAGCTAGGGAGATGTTAAGTGGTGTCTAACACAGAATCGGCACCAATAGCAAAGTTTAAGCCTTTACTAACTTTATAACAGTATTTTAACTAATTATAACATTCCTTTTACCTTCAATGTTATGTGTTTGTCTCAAATATTTGCTATTACGATATCTTTTACGTTAATAATGTCATAGAATGGTGCTACATGAGTATTTACTAAAGGTGCTAAGCGTTGGTTTTACTCAAGTATTAGTTCCAATTTTATACCGGGTGTAAGGGACAGCGTCCCGCAAACTGCTAGGGGTTGCTCAGTCAACGAAACTGAACATCTATCACCAGGAAATACTTCAGGAGACGAAAAAAAAACTTTTCCATACAAAAAAACCACCTTGTATGAAAAAGCAATTTTTTCATTTCTTGCAAAAAAAAGATCTGCTTATAGTGGTTCAGTTTCGTTGACTGAGCAACCCCTATCAGTTTGCGGGACGCTGTCCCTTACACGTCGTATGCCTGTGTCTGTAGCTAAATTAACTCTTATCACTTTTAGATGAATGGATAACATTTAAATAAAATGAGGTGTTTATAGATTAACTAGTGATAATCCAACGTCTTATTATGGCTTAAATTGTCTTGACTATACTTTAGTAAAACGGACGTTTGTATTTGACCATAAGAGTAAGTAACCGTATAGAGACAAAACAGACCAGTGTCGGACCAATTAGCATATATTGGAGCCATATTAATTTACCACGTTTGGCAGGCGGTTTGGCGAGTACAGCCCGTTCTCTGGAATTATCTTTTACAAAACTCACGAGAATTTCATTTAAAGATGCTATTCTAACCTGGTACCACACTTTTATTGAGCGTGATGTTATTCTACTGCAAATGCTCACTCATACTCTTAATGTTATAATAATAAATATTACATGTCGATAGGAACAATTTAACATTTCATATTATATAAGAACTCAAATAAAAAATCATCACCTATTTAAAAAATCATTAACATGATAAAAAGCATTGTCAATTGACTATTTTTAACTAACCGCGAAGTACTATGCAGTGTCTCTGTACGGTTATTTACTCTTGTGTTACTAAACAAATCTTGCCTCAACGAATGTTAGTGACATAGAATTTACCTACTTAATGTAAAAACTAAAAAAAGGCAAATTACTAAAATAATGTATTAAACAAAAATATATACTTACTTACGTTTATAATAATATGTTATTTCTTTGATGTAAGATGAAACTCAATTACGTTGAAATTAAAGTATTTATTATTTATTACATACAAACTATATTTCTTTAGAAAACCTCCATGACTGACATGATGAATTTCCGTGCGGAGCCGGGGCGAGTCGCTAGTTTTGAATAAATAAGTATTTTATTAGAAATAAGAACTTAATGTGAAGCCGTGTTGTAAGTTTTTTTGTTTAGGTCGTTTTCGCTCTGACTACCCCATTAGGAATAATGGCGTGATTATATGTATGTATGTATGCTTCCATGCTGGTTTGGGAGCGAGAAAAAATCATTGAATGTGCCAGCTGCATTTCCTCCCGGCCATGCTGTAAAAACCAGCTATATCTAGGATCCGAGGGTTTCAGTATATTGAAATATAGGCGATGGGCTGACAACCTGTCACTGCAGCAATATACCTACAAATCTATCTTTAATAACCCTCAAAACTTTGTCAGTCGTGGCGAAACGACCTTTGTTTAGGTCGTTTACGCTCTGCCTATCCCATTAGGGATAAAGGCGTGACTATATGTATTTGTATGTATGTGAAGTTGTTTTGTCAGTTTGTCCTTTCATGACTGCGTAAATGTCATGGCTAAATCAATAGCATTAATGCATGCTTATCAGATAACATAATAACAGATGGACATAATAAAGGTACCCTTAAAGTATATTTTTAAAAGTTTACGCAACAACATGATTGATTTTCATTTTTCAATTTCGCACCTAAAGTTCTTGAGATGCAAGAAAAGGTAAGAGTGTGTGCATTCTGTCATTGGTTGGAAAGTGACAACTGTGGATCAGTATCATCGTCTTAAATAGTTAATCATAAATTATTGTTATAAAAAGATGGACCTAAACAGTTTTTAGTTTCATTAGCGTCGCGACGACCCATGAGAGGCGTCGGTACACGCTTTGTCAGGCGTCATGAAAGTAGCACGAGAAAGGGGCATTTTGCGACCGATGGACGCATTTTGCAACCGATGGACGCATTTTGCAACCGAGGGACGCATTTTGCAACCGATGGACGCATTTTGCAACCGAGGGACGCATTTTGCAACCGAGGGACGCATTTTTCGACCGAGGGACGCATTTTGCAACCGAGGGACGCATTTTCCGACCGATGGACGCATTTTGCAACCGAGGGACGCATTTTCCGACCGATGGACGCATTTTGCAACCGATGTACAAATGAACATGAACGACAAAACCTACAGTGTAGCATCACATTACCGTGGTGTACATACATACACACATTTAATCACGCCTTTATCCCTAATAGGGTAGGCAGAGCGTACACGACCTAAACAAACGTCGTTTCGCCACGTCCGACAAAGTTTTAAGGGTTATTTAATATAAATTTGTAGGTATATTACTGTAGTGACATGTTGTTAGCCTATCGCCTAAATTACAATATACTGAAACCCTCAGATCTCTTAGCTGGTTTTTACAACATGTCCGGGAGGAAATGCAGCTGGCACATTCTATGTTTTTGTCTCGCTCCCAGGCCAGCATGGAAGTTGGTGCTAGTAATTTATAAACTTGTCAACACGACCACCCCTCGTCATTCCACAACATAACAGTCAATTTATATTCACAACGCCAAACCGATGAAATGAGGCGAATAACTTTATAATTGTCCATTAAAATAAAGGGGTGAAGACACAGGATATTGCCTTCCGTGGCGACCCTTCGCTTCCGCCTGTTTTTTAATGTTATTTTTAAGTAGGTGGCGATTTTACGAAGTAACTGTCTAAATTGGAAGTAACATTTTGGTGTTTGTATGAGCTAAGAGTTATACACACACACACACATACTTCCATTACTTTATAATAAAAATATGACTCTTGTAATGTAATCTCTAATTAAATGTAACCTATGTAAACTGTAAACAGCGGGGTGGGTGCCTATTATACAAGCTCGTCTTAGTTTAGGCTTCAGTCACCCACAAATATAAAATTATTACTTCTGTTACCAATTAATTTATGAAACTCTAATTTTGTGGAGAATATAAACTGATTATTATTATTTTAACTTCCATGCTGAACTGAACGGTAGAAAACATAGAATTTACCATAAACAAAAGAAGAAATGGCGTTGGGAGCTAGTGCTCTGTTGAATTCGCTGTAAAAGCCAGTAAGGTGTTTTAGCTATGTGATAGGCTGACAACTCAACAAGTCCTAACTCCTCAGAGATTGAAAAGAATGGATTGGAGATTGATATCTCATCGATATATAACTAAAAAGCAAGATAATGGTACCAATTCGTTATTGCGAAAAGAAGTCTAAACCTGTCATTTTCTGTCATGCGTGAACATAGGGACGCCAATCATCAAGATTTAGTTAAGATGTGCGCTCTACGAATCGATAGCAATGCTAAAACAATAAAGTATAGTTTAATTAAGTGAGAAGTCCAAAGGTATTCCAATGAAACGGAGTCTGGTCGCAAGACAGGTGGCCTTCATGGATTCCACTTCCGCTTAAGTTTCTATAGTGCCTACAGTAGATAGTTCTGCCATACGTATCTGAAAAATGCTTTACTCCCGTCCATCAGACAGTCCGTCCCCTGCTGTAGGTCTACAGGACTCTCCCCAACCATTATTGTATTCGTATCTTCTCATCCAGTTTTACTCTTGCGCCAACTTTCCACCTTGACAACGACCTAGCTTGCGTGTAGTGTAATAAAACCGCAAGTGTTGACAATTAAAACAACGTTTTGTACAGTTCAAACACCCGACGACAATAATATTGCAATTATAGCGAAAGGAAGGACCGCTATCGTGCATCTATGGAAAGTAAGAGTGCGACAATTTCACGCTGCTGCTTTGTGGCTGAACTTGGGCGGCAGATTAGACGTGGATAGGGATAGCAAAATAGAGTTGAAGATATAAAATATTTACAGTCATGGATTCCTTGAGGAACGGACTCAGAGTTCGTAACCAAATGCTACGTGGTTGTTTACTGTAGCTCGAAACTGGAAAGCTCTCGAAATTAATGTCAAGACTAATCAGGATAGAAAATGCTCAAAGAACACTCTAAAATAAAGGCTTCAATACTGGGAATCAAATCCACGCCCCTTGTCTATTCAAGGATAAAACACTATAGAGGTAAAACACTCAAAACTACTTGGTAAGATTAATTATATTACGCCTGCAATAAAGTTATCAGCAAAAATAATGCTTGTACTGTACTAAGATACCCTGTATTTGATCGGTACGGCAAGGGTTTATTCTTGTAGGTTTATTCTAACAACTGTGGCTACTAATCATCATCTCCTATTCATTATCTCTCTTGACTACATTGACTATTACGTAGGTGCTGTGTGTATTATAACGTTCGTTATGGTTTGGTAGTTATCGTAAGGATCAACCTTTATCATCAGCTCTGTATCTAAGTCAGAAGCAAAACTGGGACAAATAAATCAGTATTAACATACACAACCTCTTCTGTCAACCGTACGTTGCCTTCATGCGCAGTGACAGATCTCGCCGAAATTGTCCGCCGCGCACAATTTACCGCAGCTTTCCATACCGTGCGCGTTGCGTAACCGCGTGTGCGCATCTCATGCGCGCTGTTACCTAAGCAGACGATTTTTGGCCAATCAGGTAATTGGGTATTGCACGGATATTGTGCGCGGCCCAATTAGAAACTGGAGCGGAGACAGACTTGTGGTGACAACTTGAAAGATAAGTCAGTACGGTACCTCTAGTTAGGAAACATCATTCTTTTTAACGTGCCCTCCGAAGCACGTCGTTTTGACTCGAGAATCCACTCGTTAAGAAAAAGATATGTTTTTGCTATTGGCTTGATTTTGACTTTGTAATCTCAAATTGAGATAGAGTCGACGATGGAGCGAGCTGGGTCAAGGCTCATGACTGAAATTCCCATACACTAATGGAACACAGCAAGCTATTTGGCGCCGGATTCCGTGGACGTGACAAAGGCATCTTTATAAGTATTAGTAGTGAGTATATTTTTTGTCTAGGTATTAATTAAAAAAGGAACTGGTACCTACTTAAATTTTCTTCATTTGCACATATTATTATCAAGGAACTTATGTTACCTAGATGTAAGTTACTTAATACAAGCATCAAATTATTTTATTTACTTAATTAAGTATAGTATTAGTTAAGTACTTATAATTAACTCTCACTAATATTGCAATACCCTATTGTAAGGGGTATCATGAGTTGGACTTTACAATATTATAACATCTTAATGTACCATGTGATTCGCAATGAATTAATATGAATATGACACAAAATTTGTCCCGCAAGAGCGTCGGCGCAGAGGGAGACCAAGGATGCGATGGCGGGATGACTTGCTCGACTTAGACCCCAACTGGTCGGAAAGAGAGAGGGGAGGCCTTCGCTCAGCAGTGGGACACTTTAGGCTAATATAATAAATAATATAATGACAACATAAATTGCTTCGGAACTTCCGGTGAAACGTACTACTTTTTCGGCTCTTCGAAATAATCTCTACAAGATATTGTCTACGAACTGTCTACGCCGTAGCAAAGCGCTGACCACTATTACGAGGCAAGTGTAAGTACTAAGATGGTTACTTTTATAATAAACTTAAAGAGTTGGATTAAGGGTCTGCCGGAGTAGCGAAATACCATTAAAAAAAAGTTAAATATAATTTATTTCCACACCAGAAAAAAATGTTCGTACACAGTAATACGAGTATTACAATTAGATCATTTTTGTGGAGGTCTGATGCCTAAACTAGGTTAAGAAACCTGTAATATATTACACCGATGCCTAAACTAGGTTAGTATTTTTGGTCTTATTTTATTTATGCTTAAAATTTTCAAAGCAAACATAATTACAAACATAGATATGATGCATTTGGTCATGTGTCCTACTTACGAAGTTTGGTTTTAGAATAAAAGCGCAATAAAAGCGAAACTACGCTTGTATGGGTTATGGTTACATTTCAAATCTTAATTTTATAGTAAAATATACATTTTATAATATATTTTTCGGTTAGGTATTAACGAAACAGCCCCGTATCATGCCACCGCGCGCCGACCGATAAAGACTATATCTCTATAGGTAAAACTCTCATACAATAAAAAAAAATATAGATGTGAGTCAAAAGCTATTGGGCCATGAAGGAGCTGATGAAGGGTCACTTGCCTCTGATGCTAATGGATATGTGCATTCTCCCCATCCTTACTCAGACCTTAGCTCAGACTTGTCTTTGACTGACGTTCAAAAGTATAAACTCGGGGTTTGTCAACGGAATATGGAACGCAGCATACTTAGAGTCGAACTGAACGATGGATCGGAACTCAGTGTTGCGTTCCCAAATAAAAATTGTGGATGTAGTTCAGAAGACCTACGCCTACGGGCCGGCCACGTCACTCGTATGCCAAACGATTTGTAGCCGACAGATGGCGCCACAAGAAACACTAGTTCTGAAACGCGGTATCGAAGTATTCTCAGCGATCTGCAGATATACAAGTTCCAAACTTGTCCGGTCGGACTTCGGTCCCCTGGTCACAATACCCGACCAGGCGGGTAGCTTACCATTTTTCCCAACCATTATCACTAATAAGAGAGCCCGATGGTGTAGTGGATAGGGCCGCTGCCTCCTGAGCGGGAGGTTGTGGTTCGAATCCCACCACGTACCAATGTGTTTTTCGTTTTTCGAATTTCATATGTACGTTTATTCGGCGCTTTTTCCGTGCTTCGGAATGCACGTTAAGCCGTTGGTCCCGGTTAATATCGTTTAATACCGTAGATATTAGTCGTTAAGCCATATCAGAGGCCAGTGCTAAGCATTGCCGGCTTGAAAACTCTGACCTAATCTAGGATTGGGTCTGGTTTTCCCTTCTTGGTTGCGGAGGTCCATCTCAGATGGCAGTCGCTCTGTGTAAAAACCAGTACCCTCGTTCAATCCCCTAGATTAGGTAGCCGACCCCGTGAGATACGGGATAAGGCTAGGAAGATGATGATATCACTAAGCTAATTGGCTTCAACCTTTAACTCCTACTGATTTATGGGCTAGAAGAACTACCGAATGGGAGCCCACCAATGCTAGGAGAAGACGTGACGAGTAAGAGGTAGCGAGACGAACTAGACATATCTTATGGAATGGACAGAATTGGCACTAGATTGAAAGAATTGGAAGGAAGGGTGAGAGGCCTTTGCCCTGCAGTGGGTCACCGCAGGCTCATAAATAAGAGATGTGATTCATATCCGGGCTGCATCCTAAGAGGGCAGATATTCACGGGATATCACGGGATTCACGGGGGACGATCACATTTATCGCTGATTTTCCACTATACATACATACATATAAACACGCTTTTATCCCTCATGGGGCAGGCAGAGCGTAAACGACCTAAAAAAAAGGTCGTTCTACCACGTCTGACAAAGTTTTGAGGGTTATTTAAGATAGTTTTGTAGGTATACTGCTGTAGTGAGAAGTTGTCAGCCCATCGCCTAAATGACAATATACTGGGACCCGCGGATTATTTAGTTGATTTTTACACCTGGCACATTCTATGTTTTTCTCTCGCTCCCAGGCCAGCATGGAAGTATTTTTCCACTAATGAAGGATGTAATCTCTGCCTACCCCTCAAGAGGACTTAAGTGTAGGTAGGTAGTTTCGACGTAGAGAAGCGAGTGACATGGCATGCGCGGGCGCAAGCATTACGGGGGACGATCACATTTACCACCGATTTTCCACTTTCTCGGCTACCGAAACATGCGCGCGCTTTGTGCTCTGCACAGACATAGGACAACTTGGACTTAAGTATACTTTATTTTACACAGTATGGGGATAGGGACTGTATGATAATCCTAACACATGTCAAACGTATGCATTTTTTTAAAAGTTATAAAGTAATCTCTTTCGCACCTGTGATGCTTTTATATTTCCTATCTGCTGTCAGGAGACTCATGTTGTCTGAAAAATACTATAATGTAAAACCAAATTTTTCAAAAAAATTACGAGCCCTTTACTGAAGCGGACACCTGTCTGGTGAGCGTAGTGAGATACATTTTTTTTTTTTTAAATATATATAGGCGAGCATTTGTCCGCCATCTCACCTGGTGGAAAGTGACGATGCGGACTATGTTGAAGCATACTCACCTATGTAGTGCCTATTCACTCATTATATTTACATAGTTGTAGTGTAGAGGAAGTGCTTTTTATTCCCTTTCTTTAATCTGCAATCGACTTTTCAAGTCTTCATCAGATAGTTGGATAGTTGTTTTATATTGTAATTTTTTAGGTGACGTTCCATTGAGCGCCATCTCCAAGGTCTTTTCCAGTAGTAATTTTGCATTAGCGTCTTTTATCAAGTGTTAATATGTTCCATCTCTTTAAACGTTGTATGCCTTGGTCAATATGTAGCAGATCTCTTGCGAGCTTCTTGGTGTGCTCTTTAAGCCTTTTTTTGTATCTCAGGTTAAATATCTTTACTTCCTCTTTGATAATAGGTATTTCGAGGTATTCATGGATGTCAGTGTTCTTTGTGTACCAAGTTGCACCTGTTCGGAGTGTCTTATTCTGGAACCCCTGCAGTATCTCTAAGTTCGTGTTGCTTGCAGAGCCCCAAAGTTGTATGCCATGTCCAGATTGGTTTACTATACACTTGTAGACTAGTAGTTTGATATTCAGGGATAGTGAAGGCATGGAGAGGAAATGCTGCTGTCCGTTCTTTGGATGTATCTCTTAGTAGGATATTATAATATGACACCTGCGGAGAGATATGGGGTGTTGCTGAGACTGACTGATTTGGAATAAAATTCTAAAATTAATAAATACATACATACATACATATACTCACGCCATCATCCCTAATGGGGTAGGCAGAGCGTAAACAACCTTAACAAAGGTCGTTTCGCCACGTCTGACAATTTTTGAGGGTTAATTAAGAAACATTTGTAGGTATATTGCTGTAGTGACAAGTTGTCAGCCCATCGCCTAAATTACAATATACTGAAACCCTCGGATCCCTTAGCTGGTTTTTACAACAAGCCCGGGAGGATATGCAGCTGGCCCATTCTATGATTTTCTCTCGCTCCCAGTCCAGCATGGAAGTAAAATCGAAATACCGAAAAACCATTAAATATATAAAGAAATAAATAAATAAAAAACACTTAACGCAACTAGATTTCAAAATGATGTATTTTTTTAGAAGTTACGTTACTGAAACATCGCCTAACCTATAGCACGCAATTAAACACCCTGTTTATTCGCTACGATCTAGCTATAATGTTGTTCGTGTGTACAGTAGAGTTACAGCTGAGGACACAATCAAGATGGTATCTGGGCCGTGGTAGGTTTCACACTCGGGCCCACTCGTATGAGAGACACAACACTGTAGATAGAAAACCAGAAAGAAAGCGACGAATTTTCCCTAAAGTATGAAAATGGTTAAGTACGTTACTTACCTTATTTCCTGTATTAATTGGTTGTAACATTTTCTTTCATTAATATTATAGATATTTATTAGCGACCCACCCCGGCTTCGCACTGAAATTATCAGTGTTTTTCTACTATATTATGCATGTATTATACATATAAACCTGCCTCTTGAATCACTCTATCCATTAAAAGAAACCGCATCATAATCTGTTGCGTAGTTGTAAAGACTTATGCATACATAGGGATATAGGGACAGAGAAAGCGACTTTGTTTTATATATAATATGTAGTATACTGTATAGTGATATATGTATTATAATAATTATATATTTCTATGTAGGTATAATTATGTAGTATTTATTATTGTTATTAATTTATTATATAAATACACTTAAGTAGCTCATTTACGTATACAATGTTGGTATTGCATGAAATGTATACCAGCCCATTAGTTCAACTTACATTTTCCTATGCTCTAAGGTTGCCTGGAAGAAATTGTTGCCTTGCAATAATGCCGCCTATTTGTACTACTTGTTGTTTTATTTCCTTTTTTTGTGTCTTTTCTGTGCAATAAAGTATATTTTACCTGCCCTATTTCTAATATGTATATTAGAAAACAAATACTCTGTCTATTAAATGTCTGGAAAAAAATTATCTTTTTTATGCTTTCTTACTTCTCTATACCTACAAATGTATCTTAAATAACCCTCAAAACTTTGTCAGACGTGGCGGAATGACCTTTGTGTAGGTAGTTTACGCTCTGCCTACCCCATTAGGGATAAAGGCGTGATTATATGTATGTATGTTACTTCTCTAAAAAGATACATTTTAAGTGTCGATATGTCGATAACGTATTTAAACATAATTTTAATATTACCTTGTCAGTTAAAAAGTATTATTTAACTACTCAGGATCGTAAGCCTCTGGCTCTGACCACTAGACCACGGAGGCAGTTAGGCGGAGGTCCTGGGTTCGATTCCCGGGGGAAAACAAAGTCGATATTTGTCTTTTTATGACTGTGAGGTTTTCCCCAGTTTGGTTAGGACATTGCAGGCTGAATCACCTGATTGTCCGAAAGAGGGCACGTTAAGCCGTCGGTCCTGGTCGCTGTATCTGAAAGTGGTCGTTCCTCAAACCATGCCAGAGGCCTAATAGCTGTGCTACTAGGCGGTTTGAAAAACTCTGACACCAGGGTTCATCGGGTCGTTTGAATCGAGAATCCACACAGAGATTTAACTAGTTAACTACTTATAACTTTATACTGCCTGATGATGGTGTAACAAAACCGGTAGTGAAATTTAATAATAAATTAGTGAAACTAGTGTAAATAGTGTTTTATTAATAGCATACTATGGAGATCCATGTTCCATCTTCCATGCTGGACTAGGAGCGAAAGAAAAACTTCGAAAGTGCCAGTTGCATTCCCGGGCATTCTGTAAAAAACAGCTAAGGGATCCGAGGGTTTCTGTATATTGCACATTCGACAACCTGTCACTACAGCAATATACCTACAAATCTGTCTTAAATAACCCTCAAAACTTTGTCAGACGTGGCGGAACGACCTGTGTTTAGGTCGTTTACGCTCTGCCTACCACATTAGGGATAAAGGCGTGATTATATGTATGTACGATGAAGTTCACCGAGTGTAATATCACAATCACTACATAGTATAAAACAAAGTCGCTTTCTCTGTCCCTATATCCCTACGTATGCATAAATCTGAAAAACAACGCAACGGATTATGATACGGTTTCTTTTCATGGATAGAATGATTCAAGAGGAAGGTTTATATGTATAATACATGCATAATATAGTAGAGTAACACTGATTATTTCTGTGCGAAGCCGAGCGGGTCGCTAGTATTTTATAGGTGTAAGTTAGCTAGCGGGATAAAGCTGGCCAAATTCTCTATCCTACGGAAATCCCATGTTTGCTGGTACATCTGGACCCTAGTTAATAAACGTGATAATCCGACAAAATTGACAGTTTTTGACAAATTAGTCAAGTTGTCGCGACAGGTGCCGTTTAATGAACGTGTCAATATTATTCAAATGCGACAGATAGAAAGTGACAAATTTGACGACTTATACATAAATACAATCACGCCTTCATCTTCTTCCTAATGGGGAAGGCGGAGCGTAAACGACCCAAACAAAGTTCGCTCCGCCACATCAGACAAAGTTTTGGGGGTTGCTTAAGATAGATTTGTAGGTATACTGCTATAGTGACAGGTTGCCAGCCCATCACCTAATGTGCAATATACAGAAACCCTCGGATCCCTTAGCTGGTTTTTACAGCATGCCCGGGAGGAAATGCAGCTGGCACGTTCTATGTTTTTCTCTCGCTCCCAGGCCAGCATGGAAGTACGACTAATTACCGCGTGTAATAAAACCCTAAAATTGACAAAAACCATTGTCGCGCTCCATGTTCTTGTCAAATATGTCGCATTATCACGAAAAAAATTACAGTACATACATACATATAATCACGCCTCTGTCCCTAATGGGGTAGGCAGAGCGTAAACGACCTAAACAAAAGTCGTTCCGCCACGTCTGACGAAGTTTTGAGAGCTATTTAAGATAGATTTGTAGGTATATCGTTGTAGTGACAGGTTGTCAGCCCATCGCCTAAATTGCAATATACTGGAACCCTCGGATCCCTTAGCTGGTTTGTACAGCATGCCGGGAGGAAATGCAGCTGACACATTCTATGTTTTTCTCTCGCTCCCAGTCCAGCATGGAAGTAAAAATTGACAGTTAGTGACAATTACTCACAAAATTAATTATATGAATGAAAATGAAGGTTAGATCACTACATACGTGTAGTATAAAACAAAGTCGCTTTCTCTGTCCCTATATCCCTATGTATGCATAAATCTTTAAAACTGCGCAACGGATTATGATGCGGTTTCTTTTATTGGATAGAGTGATTCAAGAAGAAGGTTTATATGTATAATGCATGCATAGTATAGTAAAGAAACACTGATAATTTCCGTGCGAAGCCGGGGCGGGTCGCTAGTATGATATAAAAGTGTATTGAAATGTGAATACTATATTATTTGTCCGTCATTCGCCATCATGGATATGAATTACAAACCTACTACCCACTGTAGGTAAGATTTACGAATATAAAAGAATAAGTACCTAGTTTTTGAGAAGTTTAGCGCATTTTGAAATAAATTTTCTATACTCTCGCTACTCGACGTAAGCACAATTTCTTGAATTATCGACATTTCAAAGCCTATAATTAGTAGCGCTACAGGAGTTAAGGGCACATGTCGGCATTATCTGACAATTCTACAAACATGTCAATAAGTCACGACATTTTTCTGTTTAAAAGAAGCCATTTTGATATTTTTTTTACGACAAATTGTCACCTGTCAAAAGAAAATGTTTATTAAACAGAAATTACATATCAAATTGTCTATTGTTCTTCCGTGCTGGCCTGGGAGCGAGAGAATACCATAGAATGTGCCAGCTGCATTTCCTCCCGGGCATGCTGTAAAAACCAGCTAATGGATTCGAGGGTGTCAGTATACCGCAATTTAGGCGATGGGCTGACAACCTGTCACTACAGCAATATCTACCTACGAATATTCGAGGTATTCGTTCGTATTTAATGTGTTATTCAGAATGAACTCTATTCGACACAAAACATGCGCTTACTCAAAAATTTGTACAGTAGTTGCGATTGGTTTTGTGTACAATTTTAAGTGCTTAATTTTTACTGGCAACGACGTAACTTTTTTCAAACTCGCTTTTGTCAAAAGTAATTTTTATTACTGAATAAATTATAAAAATAGGCAACTACATATAAAATCACGTTCACTTCCCCAAAGAAATTTAACTGGAAATAAGCATAATAGAAAGTCTATCTCCATTTATGCAGCATTTAATAATAAAAAAAATACTACCGTGCCCCGCACCTAAATTAGTCACGATGATACTAAAACAAATATTAAACGAAACAATTGTAAAACAAACACTAAACATGCGGCTAAACTCATTACAAGTCAATTGATGACTATTAAAATACGCGCTCCTAATAAATAACCTACAAAAAAACCGGTGCTATGTAAAACTGTTGTAACTGACAATTTACTCCTACCTACGAAATTAAACGCGTCTGGGAAGATCCCATTAAAGCCACGTCTCCATTTTGGTCCATAAAGATGTAAACATCATTATGTCTCGTTTACGCATCTATTGAATTATGCGGCAAGAAAGAGATGGATAGAGATGACGAGTTGCGCACCTAATCAGACGTGTCCAGTGTCCGGTCGCTTACGCATCTCGCGCCGAATTTATCTTCAGCTACACAAAAGTTCACTGTCACATTTTCCAAGTTAACTTCCAGTACTTTACTTGTAAATGTGCATAATAAACCATTATCCAGTGTGAATGGGAGACAATTGCCAAAATTCACACAATTTTCAGCTATCTTTTCCCATGACACTATCAAATCGGAGATAACTTAAACCAAAACTAAACCTTAATGCCATTGATATAAAACTTCAATTCTATTGATACATCGTAAATGGACTTTCGTCGTTGAAGAATAAGTCAATTTTCGTAAGTTCTATGTGAAATCACCTGTAACGATGATGTTGGCCTTGTCTATCGTAATATGGAAATGCTTAAGGGGGGAAAGAGACAACCATGTTTCAAGAGGACACTAAAGGCTTTGGCTGCATACGTTCGCTGACTAAACAGGTTTTCCCCGTTGTTGTAAACATTTGGCACTTTTATAAAATCTTCGAAAAGTAATGTTAATTAATTTGTGGTATGAATAAATAATAAGAAGCAATACTTTCAATTTAAATTAATATAAATAATTCTATTACAGAAAGGTACCATTGGAATTTGGGCATGAAGGAAAACTTACATTGTACTGAAAAAGAAAAAAGAAATCATTCACATGCATTGCATCCAATCCAATCCAATGTATGTTTTACCAGATACATTTAAAAATGTAAACTGATAAATTGTTTCCAACCCCTGCCCCAGCACTGGTCGGCGGCGAGCTGCGCGTGCGCCGCCAGTCGATCGTGCTCGCCCGCCGCGCGCCAACCGCGCTCCGTTCAAATTCTAATTTAAAACCCCGAACTTTCATCGAATGCTTTCAAACCGTGCGCCCGAAAACTCATATTGACGTTTGCCACATCAACTTTTTTTAAATCCGTGCCCGGCCAGTGTCACAGTGCAAAGTTGTATAACTCGTGTTTCTAATATTTCTTGAAAATGTGTTATGTTGTAAAGTTTGTGACAAGTTGCGGTTAAAGTTCACTTTGCGTTCACCTTCGTGGATGTACTGGATATTGGCACAGTATAAAAATACTACGAGGTTTATATTTTGGAAATCAGTGGTCACTGTGATGGTAAAAACAATTATTGAAAAGAAGACGAAAATATTTTGATTGATGGTACATTGGCAGGTGTGTGTCTTACTTTGTCTTAGTTAAATAATTATCTACAAATTGCACTAGTTAGATATTGCCTGTAGATAGTAGATACAACTGCATTATCTTGTTGCACTATTTGCTCATTGCACTAATACTTGTAATAATAAGCGATAATGGTAGGTATACCCTGTTAATTTTCTTACTCTTATTTTCCTCTAGCAAACTCCATATTAATCATTGCTGTTCTTACTTATTTGTGTAAATGTGCTTAAAATTTAAATCATTTTATTTCAACATTACAAAATGTCAAACAATTACAATTAAATATGTCAAACTTAGAATTTAAACAACAAATACAAGCTCATACTATTAAACAAATAAAAAACATATAATTCTGGATACCATCTTTTGTTCTTTTTTGTTTTGTTTGTCACTGTCATAATCCGAACGATCTTTAGTCAAAGTAGACAAAAAATATTTATTATTTATTTACATATTTATTTATATTTTCAAAAATTCAAACTCGGTGATTAACATAAAGAACGCAACAAAAACCTGTATATACTCGTAGGTATTTACCGTAAAATTACAGGGGTAAATAAAAAGTACATTCAAATAAGTATTCCTAGTTAAAGATATATTATATTATTGTATGGTCAATTTATAAGTAAGTGGTTACCTACACATTTTTATGTTTAGATATTAGATAACTCTTTGAATATTATTTTGATTAAGTTATGCAGAAATATAATGTGTCATAATTACCTAAATACTGTCTGTATTTTAGTAATTATGTCACAGTGTATAAAATCTCACATAAGTTTTTAAAAATCTGATTATTATAGTTTAAGTGACGGTATATAATAAATTACCGACAGGTACATTTTGTTAACTAAACCTATAACAACATTATCGAAAGTGGTAAAATAGTACTTACGTGAAAATGACGCAAAAATATATTCTGAATTATTTTGTAAATATAATAATGGTTTTATCATTAACTTACCTATGCAAATACTGATAAGCTAAGAAAACAAATTGCTTATGCATAAAAGGACGGTGAGAGCCATAGTTAGGTATTTTGAACAAGAAAAAATCAAGGCACATCCTATTTAAGTTTCAAAAAAGAATCAAGCTAGTCATATTTTGTAAACTTCCTTTGTTCTTAATTTTTCACTTTTTTCACGTTTTTTAGACTAAGTTCGATAAGAACAACATTTACAGTTTATTATGATTAAAATTATCTGTACTTACGATAAATAAGAAGACTGAAACAGTAAATTAATTTTATTATTATTATAATTTTGATGAATAAATTTCAAACAATAAAACAGACACATCACATTCACATCACACAATTTATAATAAGAATAACAATTTCTAATTTCACTCTTTATTCCTAATGCATAATAAACATAAAATAAATAAGTATTTAAAGTGTACGTAAATAACAAGCCACGTTTATAAATACGACCTTTTCACCCTATTTGAATATGCATTCGGCATGGTTGAACAAACTCTGTCTCAGGCTTTTGTGATGTACCTACTTGTGGCAGATCGAAAAATTAAATTGTTAAAAACAGTTGAAAATGTGACGTCATCGATAATGTTTAAATATATTTTTTCACCACGCACACTTTAGTGTAACTTCCATACTGGACTGGGAGAGAAAGAAAAATATAGAATGTTCCAGTTGCCCTTCCTCCCGGGCATGCTGTATAAGTCAGCAAAAGGGATTCGAGGGTTACAGTGTATTGTAATTTAGACGATGGGCTGACAACCTGTCACTACAGCAATACACATTACAATCTAAAATTGCCCCCAATTTATGTCAGACGTGGCGAAAGCGCCTTTTACGAGGCGTTTTACGCTCTGCCTACCCCGTAAGGGATAAAGGCGTGATTTTATGTATGTATGTATGTATGTATGCACACTTTAGTTAGTGGAAATACTAACTAAGGTGTCTTTTTACTTATTAGTAAAGATTTATTAGGAAAAAAATAATATAAATCATCATCTCCCTAGCCTTATCCCGTATCTTACGGGGTCGGCTACCTAATCCAGGGGATTGAACGAGGGTACTGGGTAAAAAATTAATATAAATATTATACATATATTTAGGTAACATATATTTACATGTTACATGTCACATTAAAATCTAAAAAGTAAAAAAAAAACGTTTTTTTTTATTAATGTGACTTACGGTACAACTCTACCGTTTATTAGTCAAAATAAAGTAACGTTTCTATACAAAAAGTATAATTATTGCACAATCAGGGATAATGATACATTTTTTAACGGCGGAAGGATAAAAAATGTTTTGGCGATAATATCTTTCTACATTCAAATAGTTTAATGAGTGCCATGTCACCAATACGGTGCAATAATTGATCAAAATTGACCAAATGGGTCATATTAGTACCTGTAAAGAATCCTAAAATTACAAAAAAAGATCTTGGTTAAAAGCCAAAAGCCCGTTTACGGATTGAAAATGAAAACTATGGAAGGAAGACTTGTGGAAAGCCACCGATGAAGCCGTACGCGTGGCTGACTACTGGTCCAAAAAAGTTTAGATTGTTTTTTTTCATCGCCTCGAAAAGAAGTAGAATAAAAACTATGTATAGAAAACTTAAAATGTTGACTGTAGTATTTCACTTTTTTTTTTTTCAACTTTTATCTACTTTATAAAATCCCTTTGTTGATAATGAGCCTCTTCCAATTGATAATGATGTGTTATATCTTGCATGCTCAATAGACTGTTTGGTTAACTCAGTACAAAAAAACACACACACACACACACACACTACACATTGCGCTCTCTTGTGGTCCAAATAATTGCGTTCCATCTAATGGCGCAGCATAGGTATTACATGTAAAGAGTATCTCACATACATACATAGAATCACGCCTCCATCCCCAATGGGGTAGGCAGAGCGCAAAACTACTCAAACATAGGTCGCTCCGCTACGTCTGACAAAGTTTTGAGGGTTATTAAAATAGATTTGTAGGTGTATTGCTGTAGTGACAAGTCATCAGCCTATCGCCTAAATTGCAATATACAGAAACCCTCGGATCCCTTAGATGTTTTTACAGCATGTCCGGGAGGAAATGCAGCTGGCACATTTAATGTTTTTCTCTCGCTCCCAGTCCAGCATGCAAGAAGTATCTCACTATCTTGCGGTAATAAACCCGTAGCAAGGATGGTATATGAACTGGGACTTGGTGCGCTAAATCTGTCGCATATATCCAGACAAAAAATAACTACGGATTAGAATTTAAGTACCTATTGCCTTTAAAATAACTAGATACAAATTGCACAAGACTGAAAACAGTGGAAACGAAATATGGATGACTTTTGTCTAGCATTTGGATGAATCAGGCTAAAATAATTTAATAGTGATTAACGGCACGCTTTGACAGGGCTGAGGTGGTACTCTGACCCCGCAACACACAGTTTTGGTCTATATATATTAAGGCTTTCTTTGTTTCTAAATGGCCCCTTTTTAGGATTGCATTAACGAGGAATGTTACTATTAGAAAATATGATTCTGTGTTGCTTCCATGCTGGCCTGGGAGCTAAAGAAAAGCATAGAATGTGCCAGCTGCTTTTCCTCCCTAGCATGCTGTAAAAACCAGCTAAGGGATCCGAGGGTTTCAGTATATTGTAATTTAGGCGATGGGCTGACAACCTGTCACTACAGCAATATACCTACAAATATATCTTAAATAACCCTCAAAACTTTGTCAGACGTGGCGGAACGACCTTTGATTAGGTCGTTTACGCTCTGCCTACCCCATTAGGGATAAAGGCGTGATTATATGTATGTATGTATGTATGATTCTGTGTGCAACGTACTAAAACTATATTTAAAGTAGTCCTATTTTTAAGGATTGTTAGCACTCACAATGCTATTTTATTTCATATAATATGAATGAAAGAAAATAATAACGCAGATAAATTAAATAATAACGAAGAAAGAATATAGAGACGCAGGTTCGAGCCCTGCCCGCAACGAATTTATTATTTTCTTTCTATCATATTATATAAAGTAGTCCTGTCAAAATTAAATAAATCAAAAAAATCAGGCGAAATTAATAAAATTTAGGTTAAATATTGATTTAGTAGGCAGCAGGCCCTTTGTATTCTTTAATACCTAACTTAATGTGGATTAAGAAATCATATAACTTCCTTATTTTTGCACTAACAAATTTAAATATTTGTCGTAGAGAAACGAGAAATTATAACGCTAATAACAATTATTAAATAATAAATACATACATACATACACATAATCACGCCTTTATCCCTAATGGGGTAGGCAGAACGTAATCAACCTAAACTAAGGTCGTTCCGTCACGTCTGACAAAGTTATGAGGGCCATTTAAAATAAATTTATAGGTACATTGCTGTAGTGACAAGTTGTCAGCCCATCGCCTAAATTGCAATATACTGAAACTCTCGGATCCCTTAGCTGGTTTTTACAGCATGCCCGGGAGGAAATTCAGCAGCAAATTCTATGTTTTTCTTTCGCTCCCAGTCCAGCGTGGAAGAAAATAATAAATAAGTATATAATAATATAAAATTATTAATGTAAATATATAAAATAGTGACGAACGGACGGCCAAAGCATAACATGAAGTAGTGGCTAAAGATCCCACGACACACGGATGTTTTTTTATAACCATCGCCGGGTTACCAAAACACATTCATGTTTTAGTTTTGGTTTCATCATATAAGCACTGTACTATAGGTTTTAAGTTTGTTGAAAGTCGGTATCAGGATATACACCGGTAGATTGCTGTGTCATAATAATATTGAAGGCGGAAGTATAAGTACCTACTTAAATGCCATTGAGTGCAAAGATTTTTAATATTTTTTTACTCTTGTCTTGAAACTTAATAATTATGTAACGAGTCGTGTGTGAAAATCGAGCGAAAGTTTTTGATATCTAAATAAGTTTAAAATTATGCAACATCGTCATCGTCTAGATTTACTTCTGTTGGCTTTTTAAAATGTAGCACTTTTATTTTACACGAACCCCATTAAGCTCAGCTTTTATTCAGAGTTAAGTAGGTACTTAATTTAATTCAGATATAGAGAAGAGATATGACAATATATAAGCAAAAAAAGGTTGACAGTGTTTGTTTATATAAACTTAAAACTGTTACATTTTACGACAAGTCAAATATATAGTAAACCCAACCCGCCGACCGTACAGAACGTCATAAACTTTTCACTTGCTGTCTTCTCCAAATTGCAATATTCTGGTCCCTCTGACCTGATCTGATGATGGAACTGGAAGATGGTAACAGGATATTCATATAATTAATTACCTATTGAAGTAAACGCTCTTTATAAAAATAATTAAAAAAAAAGTTTTTAGAATTAGAGCTAAAAGCTCAAATTTTAAAAACACAGCAAATACATTTTGCATTAACTTTATTTTCTAATTGCAATTCTACCAACTCAATATTTCTAGTGTAGATGTCTAGATAACGATCTACGTCTAGTGCTGTGACAGAGATTGTCGATAAGTTTGCAGATAATTATCAATTGGAACGTAATAGACAACTGACGAAAACTAAAAGTAGGCCGGTATTTTATGAGTAGCCAAATCGTTTGAATAGAATTCAATCAATATCAGAAACTGCAGCTTATTTATATTTCAAATCTACATTTTATGAGGTAAATCATCCGAAACCATTATTTTGAAGAGTTTCAAGCATAAAATGGTCTTAATTTTTTGAATAAACAGAAATTTTGAAACAATCTAAATAGTCAATTCACCTTTTTTCTTTAAAAAAATAAATAATATGTGTCAGTGCACCATAATTATCAAATTATGACGTGGGAAATAATGAATAATAATATTTTATGTTATGTAAATGGTAGTTGGGCTGAAACGTTACGTCACATGTCAGGTCATAAAACAAAATTATTATAGAGAAGCGTCTACCTATATGAATTATTTCAATTACTTGATGGTTTTCCTGCAGGTCATAGTTTTATGTGTCGAAATAGATGTAAAATATTTAAAAATGTATTGTATGCTATCAATAGTGAAGTGAATTATGCGGAAAACGGCACCTTCATAATTCAGTATGGTTTTGTGTAAACTGGCATAAAAATAACTGCACAGAGTTGGTTGAAAATTATAGAAAAAAAACGATAAGTCGCCAGGGTCCAGTAACGGGTGTAAATAATTAAAATTATATTTATTGGCGGCTTTTATTGAAAGTTTTTATAAGTGATACGATAAAATGCAGATTTTGCAAGATCTGTCAACCAATCAACCACCAATCAACTTTTTCCAGTTGATAAACATTAAAAAAGCAATTGAAGTCATCGCAAATTGGGACAGATGTTTGTATAAAATATAAAATACAAGATCAAGTTCAATAATATTTAAAGATATAACTCACTTTACAAGTTACACGATACAATAAGAGCCCCTAATTGGATCTTCATTAAAGGAGAGTTATTTTTTTATAACTTCTGAAATGTTTTGTATCCTTTACGAAGAGCGATCAATAAGCCTATTTAAAACACTCATACTCATCTTAACAAGACTACGCTTTTTTAATCTGACCCTAAGTTTTTTCTAAACGAATTAGAGCCTGCTCGCGCAGGCGCGTCGCCGCGTCGCAGTGCCGCCAACATTGACAGCTGTCAATCAATCCAATATGGCGGCCGGCCGGTTTCGTATCTCCATCAAATCTTGCTCGGGCGCAGGAAGTGGCTGAGAAATTCTAGTATTAGACTTGTAGAGTATGGGGTGAATATTATTTGTTGTTCGAACAGTTTTATTTGTGGCTGACGGATCTGATTCATGGTGTTTGCAATAGAAAAGAAAGATAATTATTAATATTACTTATATCATTTATATTGCAAATCATCGTGACTTGATGTAGATGATAGATTTCGAGATTATAAGTATAACTTATAACATACATACATATAATCACGCATTTATCCGTAATCGGGTAGGCAGAGCGTAAACGATCTAAACAAAGGTCGTTACGCCACTTCTGACAAAATTTTGAGGGTTATTTAAGATATATTCGTAGGTATATTGCTGCAGTGACAGGTTGTCAGCCCATCGCCTAAATAACAATGTACTGAAACCCGCGAATCCCTTAGCTGGTTTTAACAACATACCCGGGAAGAAATGCGGCTGGCACATTCTATGTTTTTCTCTCGCTCCCAGGCCAGTATGGGAGTTCTTATAACATTGGTGGACATTGTGTAAAAAGAAGTTCCGTATGGTACCGGGTCAGAATAGCATCTCGCTAAATTTTCCGCATGTTTCCAATTAGGTATCTATTCCTCAATCGAGGGAAGTCAGTGTCCAGCAGTGGAATGTTGCAACATGCAAATGGTATGCCCGATTTGCAAAAAAAAATGGGCTTGATTCTCGATTTGCCGGCTAAAACTAAAATTAAAATCTATTTGTCACTTTCAGACTAAAAACATTGGAGAAGGACAGGAGATCTGTTTTCTCCGGGTTTTAGTTTAAAGTCGGTGGTTTTATGCGTTAGCTGTAATTTTTATCCGCCGTCATATGATATGTATGACAGATAAAATTGTCAGAAATACTGGGGAAACGTGAAAAAGCGCGTCAAAATCTGGCGGACAAAGTGTCAAACCATAGAGCCATAATCGCCTGTCCTTTTTCAACTTTAATATTATGAAAGAGATAGATAGATTTTAATTTTAGTTTTAGCCGGTGGTATCTAGAATCGAGCCCATTATGTCATTAAAAACTTTCTATTTTGCGATCGCTACTCGTACATTAATATAATTTGAATTAATTTCTACATTGACTTAAAAATCTTTTTCTTTTACAGCTATGAAAATAAACTGCGTGCGCTAGTGATGTGACTGACACAATGTCCCGCGTCATCCAGACGCAGTTCCGACGGACTTTGAAATACTAGTGTTGTGCGCGAGTTAGTTATCGATAATTTGGAATCGATCGATTGTGCCGATACTGTACAAGCCGGATGAACACCCTCATGCTGACGACAGGTGGAACAGTGGACGACCAGCCCTGTGTCGATAACAACATGGCATTTTCTTCGTACAAGTGAGTACATCTTTTAAGTATTTTTTATTAAACAGCTGGCACAAAATGTCTATAAAAGGAACTTAAAATATTTTTCAGCTGGTAACACCTAACTTTCCGTACAAGTAATGTTATGTGTGGATTTTCGTACATACATTCTTGAATTTACCGTGTAACTAATTGATTTTACTCGTGGTAAAAATTCAAACTTGTTTCCGTTTTTTTGTCACTGTATTGTGTGAGATGAGAAAGATATCCCAAAAATACGAAACACGCACAGGTAATTTTTATTCGCGTTGGCACCTAAAAAATACACGTATTGAAAACTTGTGACATTAATAAAGTAAAAACGCATCATAAACATTATTTTAAATCTTCACCGGGTTGGGATGAAGACATTTGCGCCAAATACGTGTGTATGGTATTTTGAGCAATCGTCGGCAGAATTCAGATGGTCAGATTACATGTACTCGGAAATCGAGAATCGAGCTTAACAGAGCTTTCCAATCGAGACATTAACGGCATCGAAATGGGAATTAATTACTTTTTTTTTATGAAAGGCAAAGGAGACGATGAAGCCTAATGACTTGTACTTCGTTTTACTTATGTTAACATCAGTACTATCGAAGACATAATTTTATTTTAAATGAATTACCAATTCAATGATTTCTTATTCGTGCAAATAATTTGTTGTAATGGGAATTTCCATTTGTTTTGTTGATTTAATCGTATTGCTTGATTTCATGTATCCTGGCGTTTGATTTGGATAGTTTAGCATACTACTTGTGTTTTTTAACGAGTTAGCGTTTTTGGGAAGATGTCATCTGCCTAAAATACAATTATATGGTGTAAAGTTGGGAGTGAACCTCTCTTCATTGCGAGCATTATGGTTTTAATCAATATGACCAGTAGAACTTTCAATTTGTGATGTGAATGACTTCAACAATTTCAAAACATGGCAATTTCAGATTTAATATGTATTCAAAACAAAAGGTTTTACCCTCAACTTTGCCTCAACAAAATCTTGAACCTTAGATACATCATTTTCAACTTATTATTTTATGTTATGCAGTACGATACGTTACGCGAACTTATAATTGTCGCTGGGTTTTCAAAATAATATACTCGTAACTCGAATAAAAATCTTCTGTTGATCATGTTCATGTACCTACGTACAACCTGACCAGTTTTATTTTATGATATTTTATTATTGGTTGGGTAGAGTAATTTATATTTTATTTCAAGGTGAGCGTATATTTGCGGTTTCACACTAAATTCAAGTTTACTGCCATCCACAACAACATGAACAAGATACGTCACTCGTTCGTATGATCATCCTTCATTTATTTCGTTGATAAAATAATGAATTCCTTATATGCCTGTACTACGTCTATTTTGTCATTTAGGTAGAAGAATATTGTTTTGGTGTTATCTCTATTATGATCGTCATAATTTTAACTTGTAAAATACTTGGAAAATGAAGTTTAGTAGGATATAACATTGAATAGGCGTCTCTACAATCGCAAAGTTTTCAAACTGTTGGCAGGTCTGCGTTAGGGTGAAATCAAACGGTAGAGTTAGAACGAATTTCATAACCTACAAACAACAATTACAGACCGCAAAAACCCGTTGGCCAATGAATTCGTCAGGCGGTTACAGTCCTCAATCGGGCACCTTTCATTTAAAAAAAGACCCATACGCCATTTCATGTCAATTTTTGAATTATTCATCGAGCGAATGCTTGAGCGCATCGATTGATGCACGGAAAAAGCGCGCGCTCGCTAATCTTCGCTCGTCTTCGCGTCGCGTCGGCAGCCCTCGGCCAGCCTCGGCTCCAGTGTTGCCAACCGCATTTATTATTCAACTAGTTTTTGCAGTCACGCTGGGCAAGGACATAACAACGAATGCATTTATTTGATAAATGATATTTTTTCGAATCAAAATTTTTTGATGTAATTTTTCGGTGTCAATATTGGAGGCCCTTTTGTTAATAATGAGTGAGCTTCATTCATGCCCATTCAATATAAGAAAAGAAAACATACTGCTGCGTCATATAATCCGCGGCGTTCTCATAACAGCTTTCTGAGAACCTGACGGGAGTTTAATTTTTATATTTCTCAAGTGGATTTGAAGGATCAACTACTTGTTTAGTTTTTATCTTACTACAAATAATCGAATATAGTTACAGATAGAGATATATCAAGAGATGCGGGCTTTTAATTCACTGTATTGAGTCTCGGGCGAGATGTGTTTTAAGACTTGGTCGAAATCATGAATAATAGATTTTTGGCCGGATTTTATGTTTACGGTCAGTGGCCGTCAAGCCAATTACAAACAAAGTCGCAATGGTTCGAGTGCAGAAAAAATATAGTATTCGAATTTCCAAGCGTTCATCCCCCGCGCCCGCACGTCCGCCGCGCCTCAGCGCCGCGTCTCGACTGTACGTGATTGGTTTATTAATTAGGCGAATCATCGTCGGGTTCCATTTTTAAAAATAGGCGGGATTCTTGCTGTGATACTTTTCTTTTGAATTTGTGTCGGCGTTGAACGCAATTAGAGGTTTGCCAGTGGCTTTTTTGTCATAATCTCCTTGCGGTGATAATAGTTGGTTTTAAATTCTGTTTAACATTGCTCATTAACAAGGCAATCCTTGTTTTTCATTCATCAACCTTAATTAAATTTCATTAATACATTATTCAAAAATTATAACTTGACTAATTACTGACTAAGATATAGTACCTGATTGAGTGCCCCTCCTTATTTTGTGGCGATAACAAGTATGCGGAAGAAGAAGTCAATGTCAAAATATTTTTTGTTGTGGCACCTTACAATGTTTTATATTGATGTAATTATTAATATCTACAACAATACAACACTGGCAGAATAGTCAATTTTACGGACTTTCTTAAAAGCTTAGTTTTGTATCACAAACTTTTAAAACGAAAAGCTTAAAAAGTAAAGATTCGAAAATCGAACGTGACTGCGAGAGGTCAGCGGGAAAATAAGAAAAAATAAACGATTTGGCGGTCCTGCAGTTATGTCTGAAGGTACCGTTAGGATGCCAAGCGTCTAAAAATGGTAGAAAAAATCTGAAAACTATTCCAATTGCCAACATTCGGAATCCGTTTTGTCTGCCGTTAGAGGACCGAAAATACATTCTGACTTGTTGATTAATGATAAAAGAATTAGAATTGCTTGATGGTTTATAAATTATAACCGTTGATGTTTTTGTTTTAACTGAATTCAGTGAATTACAAGAGAATATTACGTAATAGTCTACCGATCGGCTGTGTTTAAAATATCAATAAATTAACAAAACAAAATTAATTTCTTGCATTTCTCAGTCTCTATATATTTATATGTCTTATCTTTTCACTTTTTTAATTCAGATTTTATTCTTGTTTTTTATATATACGGAATGTTTTTTATAGCCATTTAAGGATACTCCAACTGATTGTAAAATTTAAAATCAAACAACTTTCTCGACTCTATATTTTTTTCTTGTAAAAATATTACGATAGATTATTGTTTAATCCGTAATTTAGTTTCATCACCATCATTTCAACATCATCCGTAATAACTATATCATCGTTATTTTTACTGATAGATGGTACAAGTTTAAACTAACTTTTCATATAAGGCCAGTACTACGCTGTTTGGTTTCTAATGACAAATTAACTCTAATTATGTCACAACTTCATTCTACTGTCACTTACGACGAAGATGCACTATCCGCATGTATGAAGATGCACTATGATCCGCAAACCGATGAGGGTCAACGAAATTGAACATCTATGACCAGGACTTTGTTTTCAGAAAGTGATATAAAACTTTGGTTTTCCATACAATTCGTCTGATTATTTATTCATCTCCTAAAAGTATTTCCTGGTGAAAGTTCTTCAATTTCGTTAACTGAGCAACCCCTATCAGTTTGAATTACGCTGTCCCTTACACTTGGTAGGTACGCCATTCAGCATATCGATGCTAGTGTCCCTTTTAAAGTCTTCAACTTCCGAGCTGAACAAAAAAATACCCTCGATAAGCACCAGCTTACTATAAGCCTACATCTATAACTTCTAAAATCTTCCATGCTGGACTGGGAGCGAGAGAAAAATCGATATAATAGAATGTGCCAGCTGTATTTCCTCCCGGGCATGCTGAAAAACCAGCTAAGGGATGCGAAGGTCAGAGTTTGTTTAGGTCGTTTACGCTCTGCCTACCCCATTAGGGATAAAGGCATGATTATATGTATGTATGTATGAAGCAGCATGTACATCTATAACCTACAAGAAAACATCTCGAAGCGTCGCAAAACTGCAGGACAACTCCACCGCCGCTACTAAGTAAGACGAGGACATAAATTCTTCAACCGGCTAAACAAAAATAAAAAATAAAACACTCGAAAACCCCTTTAAGAGAGCTACCGAACTATAATTTATGGGAGCTGGCCGCGCGCGACGGCCCATCGCTCGAAATAAAATTTAAAAAAATAAAAATTAAAAAGTAAAAAAATAGAGGGGAAAAAGGAGCAACGTTACAGGACGTTTCCGACGACGCAAAACGGTGAAATTGGAAATAATTTCGCGATAGCATCGGGGCCGCCGGTACCTTTCAATTTCTTTATACGTTTGCAAATTTGGTTTTTGTTTTGTCGCTGCAGGGAGTTATGGGCAGCCGGGCAGTCGGCGGCAGTGGCCAGCCACGACCGAGTATTAAAACTAAATAATATTGCTTTTTATTTTGTTTGCGTAGACTGGAACGTCCAATATCAAAGCAGTGGGCATGAAACGAGACAGCCGTGCAACTGTACAAAATGGCTAAGAGATACGTTTATAGCCTCTATCCTGCTAATAGTTTACTTGAATGTTTTAATACTCCTGTGTTTTAACGACTTGCTCACTTCCATGAAATTAAATATTTTTCCATAAGAATCAGTTATAATAAAATTATAGCACTAATTAAACTTGAAGTTTTATTAGTGTCATTTGTTCCGTCTGCAAGAGAATCATTGTACCTCTTGTATTTTCCGCCACAAGCTGAAGAGTTTGCTACTTTTGTGTTTCGGTTTGAAACTTAGAAATTTTTTTGGCACAAGATTTGTATTTTTTTACGTAGGTATCCAAAGGTTTGTTGGTTAAGGTTTTGCTGTTGAGTGTTGACTCTAACCCAGAAGGGGGCGTCATAGATTCAAATTCACCAGACCCCATAAATATCATAGTTATACCAATACGATTTTTTTAAAATTACGTCTAATAGTATCAAAATCAATTGCATTACTTGTTGCATAAGCTTCAATAGCAATATTGAACAACAATACAAAACACAGAGTAGGCTAGCTACTTCAGAGCCACCGATTAGACAAAACTGATTGAATTTAAGCCGCTGTCCGAGCTCAATAAATCAGCTGTCATGTCGGTGGTGAGCGAAACCGGCGGCTCTACGTAGGGTAGTCTGCGGTCCATGTAGCAATGTTGACCACTGTCGCTATTTCAAAGGTAGATAGAGAGTAAATTCACGGAGACCTCCTATTTTTTTTCTAACGTAGACCTTCTCAGTGATGTTAATAACTTTGTCGCTATTCCGTTGGCTATTGACAATAAGCTGGTTTAATTCACAGAGTAACCTTTTTCTTAATTTTACACAGAGTGTTTAAAAAATACACTCTGAAATGTTTAATTTCTGAGTCTACCAATTCATATCTTTTTACCTTAAAATGACTGTAATTATGATCTACCTTAATTAATATGCGATGTACATTGTACTTATTCACAGTCAAATAAACTATAGGAATTGTCAAATGTACGAATAGTTTCAATAAAATATTGTTAACAGTAATTACTTTATTTCAGCCTTATCAGTTTCTAGGAAATTCATTTGGTCTAAGTAAGTAGGAATAGGAAAGGAACCTACTATCAAAAGGCGACATTCCATATTGAACAAACCAGACTTTCATTTCAGTAAAGAGATTCGTACGACACCATACGATATAGCTTGTTTTGTAAATGCTTTCTAAAAGCCCAATTCTCAGAGTCGAAATAATAATTCAATTGTCTTCTTGTTCCTTGTATCCTAAGGGTTTGAGGGTCGTGACTTCCAAAAGTCGCTCCAGAGGTGAGGGTGTCTCCAGGCTTAAGGGTGTAGATTGCGTGTAGCAACTCCCCGCCTTTAGTCCGGTGACCCATTATATACTTTGTAGTAATAGTATGGTGCAAATAGGTCCATTCAAAAAAGAGGAGTCTCCAGGCAAGTCTGTCTTGGGCCTTGTGTATCGCTTCTTGGGTATCGCATTTGATGGCCTCCAAAATGGCATCTGTCCAGCGGGTAGGCGCTCTGCCTCTGCTTCTTTCAAATGTAGAGAGAGCTGCCTTATTGATTGAACCAATAAAATATTCGTGGATCGTCAAACATTTTTCAGTTTACTGACAAATCAAAGTCAAATTTGAACAGCATGGTCAGAATAGCTGTAAATACTACTATCCTAGGACTGTGACTCCCTGATTTTACGATCTTTCAAAATAGGCAACGTCTTTTATCTTTGATCCTACAAGCTAGTAACTGTACAAAATTCTCTTCTCTATGCTTTCAACTCTGGAAGCCGGCACATCAACATGATAACAAAACGATTTATATTTTTTCTAATCTTCATGACAGTGTTCATTAATCTACACACTATTATAGTACCTACTGTATTATATTGTCAGTTGTATTCATATTTAATCTATTCTTGTATTTTAAAGAGAAAACATTCTGTATGTTAGTGAATTGTAAATAACTCAAAATCTGCCGATTAGGATGGATCGAAAAATAATAGCTAAAATCTTTTTATTCTTTTTCTTCAATCAACTTTGACTGTTTGATACTCAATCACGCTTCAACCACGGTACGCATCAGGATGAAACTTACATACATACATATAATCACGCCTTTATCCCTAATGGGGGTATGGAGAGCGTAAACGACCTAAACAAAGGTCGTTCCGCCACGTCTGACAAAGTTTTGAGGATTATTTATGATAGATTTGTAAGTATTTTGCTTTAGTGACAGGTTGTCAGTCCATCGCCTAAATTGCAATATATTGAAACCCCCGAATCCCTTAGCTGGTTTTACAGCATGCCCGGGAGGAAATGCTGCTGGCACATTCTATTTGTTTCTTTTGCTCCCAATCCAGCATGGAAGAATGATGGGATGAAAATTGGCACAAATTATAAAAGTTAGGTCCTTATTAGGGATAAAGGCGTGATTATATGTATGTATGTATATATAAATACTAACTTAGTTCTAACTGCTAGTTGTATTGAAGTAAAAGCAAGGTAGCCATTTGCTAGACTGTTGGTTCGTTTTGCCTCCGGGTTCCTAATGTTGAACTAAACGTTGTAAATTAGTTATTTAGTATCTTGCGACCACATCTATGAATAAATATACGATATTTCGACTGTGATTCGTAAGAACTTGAACATTGTTTAGTGACAGTGCCTTAGGCTATTCGCTATGAGGTTGTTGGTTCGATTTTCAGTTGGAAACTTTTCATGGCTAAGCTTCTCTTTGGATTTAAATACTACCTAGCAGTTATTATTAGGCTTTCAAAATAAAAAATCTCGAAAATCCATTATTGTAGACTCTTACACAATAGGTAATAGGTTCATAGGTACCTACACAGATTATTTTGTCCAGCATCACTACATAGTATAAAACAAAGTCGCTTTCTCTGTTCCTATATCCCTATGTATGCATAAATCATTAAAACTACGCAACGGATTTTGATGCGGTTTCTTTTAATGGATAGATTGATTCAAGAGGAAGGTTTATATGTATAATACATGCATAATATAGTAGAGGAACACTGATAATTTCCGTGCCCCGGCGGGCGGGTCGATAGTAAAATATAAAATAATGTTGTCCATCTTTAACAGGTTGATATAATAAGAAGAATAATATTTATTCGATAAATTTGCTACTAATTTCTATAACGTTTATTAATTAGTATTAAAATTAACACCCTGTATAGTTTGCGCACGCGCATGTTTCGAGCTAATCACAAGTAGACAAGCAAATTAGAAAGCGGCCCACCGGTAAGCTCCATAATAATATCATACAAGGATAATAATATCTTGTAGTGGATGTGGCATCTAATTATTATAATTTATGTAAGAAATAATTTGTACATATTCTATCCATCATCTAAATTTGAACTGAAAAAGATTATATTTATACATATACATATATACATAATCACGCCTTTATCCCTAATGGGGTAGGCAGAGCGTAAACGACCTAAACAAAGGTCACTCTGCCACGTCCGACAAAGTTTTGAGGGTTATTTAAGATAAATTTGTAGGTATATTGCAATAGTGACAGGTTGTCAGCCTATCGCCTAAATTGCAATAAAGAAAAACCCTCGGATCCCTCAGCTGATTTTTACAGCATGCCCGGGAAGAAATGCAGCTGGCACATTCTATGTTTTTCTCTCGCTCCCAGTCCAGCATGGAAGTATGGATTATATTTAACCTTCACAATAATATTATACAACCATACACTAATAGTGAATGTGGCATCTACATAATTATAACTTTTTTTTTGCGTTTGCCTGCCGTCGTCTGGGTGGGAGTGGGAGCTTATGTGTACTTCCGATTCCGACGGTAATTGGAATGGAATATGAATTGTTTGTGTTTTTAAATATGTTAGATAATTTAGTTTGTTTAAGTTTTTAAGATATTAGTTAATAGAGGATTGTGCAGCACCAAGACAAACCGATACTTGGTTTAATGGTGCTAAGCTGTATAAGTTTATGTTTGTCTGTATGTTATGAATAATAAATAAATACTTAAAAGAATAAGTACTAAGTGCAATAGTTTTAAATATGAGAATTTTAAAATCAGACTTCCATGCTGGACTGGGAGCGACAGAATAACGTAGAATGTGCCAGCTGCTTCTCCTCCCGGGCATGCTGTAAAAACCAGCTAAGGGATTCGAGGGTATATTGTAATTTAGGCGATGGGCTGACAACCTGTCACTACAGCAATATCCAGTTCTATCTTAAACAACCGTCAAATCTTGTCAGACGTGGCGGAATGATCTTTGTTTGGGTTGTTCACGCTCTGCCTACCCCATTAGGGATACAGGCGTGATAGTATGTATGTAGAATCAGATTCCTGTTGTTATTTGGTAAAAGCTTCACATTGATTAGTTACATCCATCAACATTTATTACTCTATCAGCGGACAATTTCGGTCCACTGTCAGTATGCATTTATTCTTTCTCATGCCAGTTCTTACGGTATTTACTTAATAACATCATGCCTGTCTCGTCTCTGTCCTTCAATTTAAATTGTTTGTTTATTCTATCTACTTATCAAAAATATACACAGATTTTATGATCATGTCAAATAAACGCACTAACTTATACAAAGACTAAGAACTAGATCATCCCACGTCGGTGTAGGCCCTGTTAACTAGCTGCCAATCTACGTATATATTTCATTCCCATGTCATATCCGTACAACCATCCTATGATCATACATCGGTGTAGGCCTAGTAACTAGCTACCAATCTATTTTAATTCTATGTCTTCCATGCTGGCCTGGGAGCGAGAGAATATCATAAAATGTGCCAGCTGCATTTCCTGGGTATGCTGTAAAAACCATCTAAGAGATCCGAAGGTTTCTGTATATTGAAATTTGGGCGATAGGCTGACAACCTGTCACTACAACAATACACCTACAAATCTATCTTAAATAACCCTCAAAACTTTGTCAGACGTGACGAAGCGACGTTTGTTTAGGTCGTTTACGCTCTGCCCACCCCATTAGGGATAAAAGCGTGATTATATGTATATATGTCATGTCCAAAAAAAAATCCTCGTTCATCATACATCGTTGTAGGCCTAGTAACTAGCTGCCAATCTCGTCACGATGCATCACGGCGCGGGCGCAGGCCGGCGACGATTTGTCAAAAACGCCGCTGGCGTGCCCCACTTATTGACTACCTCCGTGGTCCAGTAGTATGAGTCTTGGGCTCTCGATCTGGTGGTCGTGAGATAAATTTCCATTACAAACTTGATAAAGTATCCCCAAGTGAGATTGTCTACACTTTGGTTATGAAAACTGATCGGCTTACTTGTTTGTATTGAAAGAAGGGTTAGCCCTCGACGTTTTTATCCTATACTAGGATCTTCATCAGGAGTTTTCATTATGCATAACACTTGTTTATCGTTTAGTGTTAAAATACAATTTGATTGTTCAAGTTTTCTTCTCATCCCTAGAATACTGTGGAAATCAGTAGATAGAAAAAGGCTGACAACCTCGCACTAAATTAAATAGCACTGATCGTTCTTTTTCTTTCTAAAATCATCCTCAATATCTTTTCAGTCGACTATTAATGAGTTTGTAGACGTTCTGTTCTGCCTACCCAAAAGGAATACAGGCGTGACTATATTTATATAAGAATAAATACAACGTTATTTAATTCAGTAAGTTTATGCCTACGATACTCTTTCTGTCTGTTTATGAATGAATCGTTTCGTTAATGAAATCATTAAGCCTATGCTTGCTTGAATGTAATTTAATAGTTTTACAAACTTTAGTTGAAACCATTATGTTTTCCTGTTCAAATATATGGCAATTGTTAATATTATTATACTGATAGCCTTAATAATAAAATAAGGAAATAATAATACTTTTGGTTTTCCCAAGAAACTATATCATGTGGAACAATAATATAATATTTTAACATATTTTTCTATAACTAATGTATTATCGAGTCGCAAAACTGACCCATGCTGGACTGGGAGCGAGAGAAAAACATAGAATGTGCCAGCTGCAGTTCCTCCCGGGCATGCTGTAAGAACCAGCTAAGGGACCCGAGAGTATCTGTATATTGCAATTTAGGCGATGGGCTTACAACCTGTCACTACAGCAATATACGTAAAAGTCTATCTTAAATAACTCTCAAAACATTGTCAGAAGTGGCGGAACGACCTTTGTTTAGGTCGTTTACGCTCTGCCTACCCCATTAGGCGAGGCTTTTCAAGGCTGACAAATGATTGCCTATCAAATATTTTAAAAAAAAAGGCGTGATCATATGTATATGTAAAACTGACCCGATGAACCCGGATGAATTTGCAAATCCCTTAATAAGCCTTTGATATGTTTTGCGTAATGACAATAGATACTTAAATATTTTCGGTGGGATGGGATCTACCTCCTAGTGGTCCACCCCGGGCAACAGCAACACAGGGTCTCCTGTAAATAAGGCCGGTTGAATGATCCCAACAAAGCGGTGGTAGGGTCCCCAAGGAACCGCCTTGCTTCTCACCGGAGTTCGGCAGCAAACAGCTTGCTGTGTTCCGTCGGTGCGTGAGATTGCCATTGCCATAACAGGCATCTTCCGGGTGAGCTCACTCCATCGTCGACTCTGTCACGGTCATTCCTGACCTAGTGTCTAGAGTCAAGAAAACCATAAAAAAAACTTAGTAAGGCAAGACCAACAGGAAATGCTTAACATAAAATCTTTAGCATTCCGAAACAACATTTTCTTCCTCAAATTAGTCTAGATCTTAGCACGATACTAGATTGCCTAGATAAGGTGAATTCCTACGTGTAGCTAGCATACCTAGGTTGCACGAGCCTGCACTACTGATAACGGTTTGATAATGATAACAATAATATGATATTAGATACTTGTAGATCCTAATGTCAACAAGACTAAGGCTTGTATTTATAAAGCGATATCAAGATTGACAGTAATATTAAGTATGGATTTGACAGGTCCTTTGTACTGAAATGACAATCTGATACAGACTCAAACTATCTATCAGTCTCAAGTGCTGTTTATAATTACGGGCCTAAGTGCTGTGACGTGGAAATTGTTCTGGGTGTCTAGTTTTCTATCTATTCTTTGGTAATATTGCAGGTTCTGATGGAAACGGAAATTCTTCAAAGATCTTGTATTTCTATGCAATGATTTTGTCATAACCAATAGTAAAATTAATATGATTTCGACTCGATTTGACATGTTGTTTAAGAATATTAATTGACAAGTAATGGATATAAAATTGTGAATGTAAATTGTCAATACATCTCACTTCTTAGGTCTGCTGTAAGACATTTCATTTTAGAAATAAGCAGTACCTGTTGTGTCTTGATTCCTATGTAATTGTTCTGTGTATGTTTCTGTGTACAATAAACTGTTAAATTAAATTAAATTACATCACATTATGTGATTTTCCCCTATTTGGCTAGGGCAATGCAGACTGAATCACTGGTTATCTGTAGAAATAAGACGTCAAACCCTTTCGCTATATTTGATAAATCCGACCCCAAATATATAGGATAAGGGCAAGCGAATAATGATAGTGGCCATTACAAAAACCATGTTAGAGGCCTTTAGCTGTTACGAATGCGGCTTAAAAAACTTGGACACTCGATAAGAAGAAGAAGAAGACTAACTCCCAATTCTCCACAATTTAGCAGAGTTTACACTTCATGCTGGACTGGAAGCGAGAGAAAAACATAGAATGTTGCAGCTGCATTTCCGCCCGCGCATGCAGTAAAAACCAGCTAAGGGATCCAAGGGTTTCTGTATATTGCAATTTAAGCGATGGGCTGACAACCTGTCACTACATCAATATACCTACAAATATATCTTAAATAACCCTCAAAACTTTGTCAGACGTGGCGGAACGGCCTTATTTAGGTCGTTTACGCTCTGCCTACCCCATTAGGGATAAAGGCGTGATTATATGTATGTATGTACACTTCGTGATGTACATTGTGATGTTTATAACACAAACACGGCCATACCGCTTAGCATCAACCGTCAACAATCTTTACTGGGACTCGAACCAAACAAACCTTTCGTAGAAGCGACGTAGTGGGAAATTGCTCAAATATTAACATGCCTTTACGTGGTACAGAGTGTATACGACGTTTCTCATGAAGGGTAAGGGACGGTGTCCCGAAAACTGATAGGGGTTTGTAGCCGACAGACGGCGCCACATCAGGAAACACAAGTTCTGAAACGCGGTACCGAAGTTTTTCTAAGCGATCTGCAGATATACAAGTTCCAAAATTGTCCGGTCGGACTTCGGTCCCCCTGGTCACAACACCCGACCAGGCGGGTAGCTACCCTTTTCCCAACCATCATCACTAAGCCAATTAGCTTTAACTTTTAACTCCTAAAGGTTGCTTAGGCAACATAGACAACGTTCACAAAGAGATTCTATTGGATAATATACCCAAAACAAGTTTTACTACGACTTGAACCAAACAAACCTTCCGGAGAAGCGACGTAGTGGGAAATTGCTAAAATATTAACATGCCTTTACGTGGTACAGAGTGTATACCATATTTGGTATGACTGCCTCCGTGGTCTAGTGGTTAGTGCCTGGGTTCGATTCCCAAGGGGGAAACACAAAGTTGATATTTAAGAATTTATCACTTTGTGAATTTGTCCCCAGTTTGGTTAGGACATTGCAGGCTGAATCACCTGATTGTCCGAAAAAGAAAAAGATTTCGTGCTTCGGAGGGCACGTTAAGCCGTCGGTCCCGGTCGCTGTCTTTGATAGTGGTCGTTACTCAAAACCATGTCAGAGGCCTGATAGTTGTGCTACTAGGCGGTTTAAAAACTCTGACACCAGGGTTCATCGGGTCGATAGACTCGATACCCACTCGACAGAAGAAGATTTTGTATGAGGCGTAAGGGACGTTGTCCCGAAAACTGATAGGGGTTGTTCAGTATGTACTCGACAATATTCTAAAAAAGATTCTATTGGTTAATGTACCCAAAACAAGCTTTATTACGACATGACTGGGAGCGACAGAAAAACATAGAATGTAGCAGCTGCATTTTCTCCCGGGCATTCTGTAAAAACCAGCTAAGGGTTTCGAGCGTTTCAGTATATTGCAATTTAGGCGATGGGTTGACAACCTGTCTCTTCAGCAATATACCTACAAATCTATCTTAAATAACCCTCAAAACTTTGTCAGACGTGGCGGAACGACCTCTGTTTAAGTCGTTTACGCTCTGCCTACCCCATTAGGGATAAAGGCGTGATTATATGTACGTATGTATGTTTGAATTCCAGTGCCTTCTAGGCTTTTTGGTAAGCTCGATCTATCTTCGACTCTAAGGCCCGTAATTTTAAACCGTACTTGAGACTGACAGCTAGTTTGATTCCGTATCAGAAATGTCATTTCTGTACAAGAGGACCTGTCAAATCCATACTTAATATTACTCTTAATCTTGAGATAGCTTTATAAATACGGCCCTAAGAGTAGGAACACTCGGGCCTCGCATTAGACCGCCGGGAGGTAGATCCGGATTTATTTTAAATAACCTAAGTTTTGTTGGAACTGGAGTGGTCATTTTATTCTTCACTAGAATGCCACCGTTTTATCTAACCAAATCTAGCATTCTCCAAGAACTAGTATTAAATCTGAACCGGTGTTACGGTCCGTCGCAGGTTGATAGCAATCTCTTATCAGCGATAACGTTATCACTGCGCATTGCAGTCCGATATGATATGTATGTAGGGCTGCCTCCAGTCTTCTTCTTCTTAGCGAGCGGATTCTCGAGTCAAACGACCCGATGAACCCTGGTGTCAGAGTTTTAAACCACCTAATAGAACAGCTATTAGACCTCTGACATGGTTTGAGTATCGACCACTATCAAAGACAGAGACCGGGACCGACGGCTAAACGTGCCCTCCGAAGCACGGAAATATTTTTTATTTCTCAGACAATCAGGTGATTCAGCCTGCAATGTCTTAACCAAATTGGGGAATACCTCACATAGTGATAAATTGACAAATATTAACTTTTGTGTATCAAACCCAGGACCTGGGAATCAAACCCAGGACCTTCGGTTTGTAAGCCCATGGCTCTGACCACTAAACTACGGAGGCAGTTTGCAGCCTCCAGTGAAAAAAGCGTTGAATTATTCCTAATTGGGTTTGTAGGTTTATAGCGACCTCTACGTAGGTACCACAAGGAAAACCTCAAATTCTGATAGGTAGTAAGTAGTATCCTTTGTCTTGCAATACTTTTGTTGGCATTCAATTAATTCTATTTTCTATAGACTTTGAACTACTCACTGACTCTGACATTCCCCTAACCTAGAAAGCTGCTAGGAATTAAATTATCATGCCGTACAAAAATAAGTCAACTTGCCTTATTTAAATTTATTATCCCAATTTCTTCCGAATGTAGATTTCCCGTAATAAAGTTGTTATGATTATAGTACGTTCATTGTATCTTGATTAGTGACAGCCCATATAAAATTGCATTTTCTGCATACACCTGTCTGTCAGTAATAATTTTAACGGGGTATTGGAAATTATTTCAATATAATCCAGACAGATTGAAAGCACAGCCCTATGTGGTTACATAGTACCTGTATAAGCGCATAACTGCATGATCGTAGGTTACATAGGAGTACATGCATCATATGTCCCTAGTTGTAGGCAAGTAGGTATACAACACGTGCTGTGTGGATGTTAGGGTTGTTTAAAGACCTCTGCATACAAAGCTATTATAAAATATAACCTTAAACTAATATTTTTGCGAACTTGAACGTACATGTAATCAACGCCTTTATCAATAATGGGGTAGGCAGAGCGTACACGACACAAACAAAGATCGTTCCGCCACGTCTCACAAAGTTTTGCTATAGTGACAGGATGTCAGCCCATCGCCTAAATTGCAGTATACTAAAACCTGGGACTTACCTCATATAATATTCTCGTTCTGAGATCTATAGCGAAGACAGGTAGCGACAGAATAACAGCGTTTACTTCGTATTAAGTAAACATATAGCCGAGTCGTTACCTTTTTTTGATTGTACACACTACGTTTTTTTTTTTGAATGTTCTTTTTTGTTTTTTTTTCATATACACAAATTGGTTTGTTTGTATTGTATGTTCTATCATGAAATAAATGTTTTCTCTCTCGTTCTCTCTCAAAGCCACTGATAAATCGGAGACAAATTTTGTCGGTGACATAATTAAACAGTGATTTGCCCACATTTTGTCGCCGGTTGTCAAGCGGCTTAGTTATGTACTGGAGTCCTTAAAATGCAATTTTGTTTTGTTTTACAAAGTCCATACAAAGAGCCTGTAGGTATAATACGGGGAAGTCAAAGCTTGCATCGTGTTTTCGCAACATTTCATAAAGTACTTCTTCTTCTTCTTCTTATTTAGCCTATCATATAGTGCTGGACTGGGAGAGATAGAAAAACATAGAATGTTCCAGCTGCCCTTCCTCCCGGGCAAGTAGGGTGCTGTAGAAGTCAGCAAAAGGGACTCGAGGGTTACAGTGTATTGTAATTTAGGCGATGGACTGACAACCTGTCACTATAGCAATACACATTACATTCTAAAATTGCCCTCAATTTTTGTCAGACGTGGCGAAAGCGCCTTTTACGAGGAGTTTGACGCTCTGCCTACCTCGTAAGGGATAAAGGCGTGATTTTATGTATGTATGTATGCATATAGTACCTACTAAGAACACATACATTTTACGAGAAAGGAACACATGATTAGTTGAGGCGAAAGTTATTTTATAATATTAAGAGCTATTACATTAATTATTTATGCTATATTGACCCAGTGTCAATGTTTAAAAGATAATCCTGTCGCAAATTTAATAATCCTCATTCTACCCTTTCAACTGTAGTTTTCCATAAATTAAATAGTCATTCTGGGAAAATAATAGTTTTGTACCGAAAGGAATTTTAATGATATTTAGGTTAGTAAAAATACATACATATAATCCCGCCTTTTACCCTAATGGGGTATGCAGAGCGTGAACATATTTCTTCGAAAACTAAATTAGCCACCGTCGGAAGGACATATTTTTCTAATAGAATGTACAGAGTCGGTACCTACTATCAGATAAGATAACATAGATTTGAATAAGCTTATCAATGTAATTAAAATTAGTACAAATTGAACATTTTAATCTTTATCTTGCTCTACCAAATTCTTCCATGCTGGACTGGGAGCAAGAGAAAAACATAGAATGTGCCAGCTGCATTTCCACCCGGGCATACTGTAAAAACCAGTTAAGGGATGCGAGGGTATCAGTATATTGCAATTTAGGCGATGGGCTGACACCCTGTCACTACAGCAATATACCTACAGATCTATCTTAAATAACCCTCAAAACTTTGTCAGACGTGGCGGAACGACCTTTGTCTAGGTCGTTTACGCTCTGCCTACCCCATTAGGGATAAAGGCGTGATTATATGTATGTATGTATGTACCAAATTATTTTACCAAAAAAAGTATCTAATACTGTTAAACATTAAATCAGTTTTTTGGTATATTGCAATTTAGGCGATGGGCTGACACCCTGTCACTACAGCAATATACCTACAGATCTATCTTAAATAACCCTCAAAACTTTGTCAGACGTGGCGGAACGACCTTTGTCTAGGTCGTTTACGCTCTGCCTACCCCATTAGGGATAAAGGCGTGATTATATGTATGTATGTATGTACCAAATTCTTTTACCAAAAAAAGTATCTAATACTGTTAAACATTAAATCAGTTTTTTGCCTTCGCCGAACACCATTCAAGCTCAAATATCGCCAGATAAGCTCGCATGACTCATTAACTGATACTAAATAACAACATCAGATTTCATTCAAAGTCTGAGCTTACTGAATGAATCATTATTAATTGTGTTCGCGACTTTGTTCGCGTAGGTTTCAGTTCAATAGTATATTGAATCCCTTTGCTTTATTTTAAGGTAGGTTATACATTCTTCGATATTGTGCTAGAAGCGATTGAATGTGCCAGCTGCTTCTCTGCTTGGACACTACGCAGATAATTTAGGTGATGCTCTGAAAACTTTTGTTAGTACAGCCAGACAAGATCCATCTAAAACCAACCGTAGGCTTATTGATCTATGACGATATCTCTTATTTATGAGGGTAGATATGGATTAAGTACAGATATAAGTTTGTCCATAATATGTGGGTTGTATAAAGTCGACCATTTGCATACATACATACATTCATATAATCACGCCTTTATAAGGAGTGGAACTCCCTGCCGGCGGATCTGTTTCCGGAAAAATATACCTGGGCCTTTTCAAGGCGAGAGTGAATAGGCACTACATAGGTGAGTATGCTTCAACATAGTCCGCATCGTCACTTTCCACCAAGTGAGATGGCGGAAAAATGCTCGCCTATATATATAAAAAAAAAAAAACCCTAATGGGGTAGGCAGAGCGCAAACGACCTAAACAAAGCTCGTCCCGCCACGTCCGACAAATTTTCGAGAGTTATTTAAGATAGATTTGTAGGTATATTGCTGTAGTGACAGTTGTCAGCCTATCGCCTAAATTACAATATACTGAAACCCTCGAATCCCTTAGCTGGTGTTTACAGCATGTTCGTTGACCATTTATCAAATGACAAATCGATAAACACCACCTTTTACCATACGTAAGAAAGTCTGACTCACAAAGACTTCCCGAAACCGTCAGCAAAACCTTCAGGAAAAAAAAATCGCCATTAAAGTACTTCGCTAAGCAGTATAGTAGGACACGGTTTTTAATGAACGTGGGCGGGGACGCTGTAGTATAAGGTGAACTGTAAATTTTCAAGATGGCGGCGTTACTTCTTTTTTTGCCACATGCATTTGAAGCGTGGTCTTGTTGTATCGAGATGTGTCGATATCTTGCCGATGCGTGCTGACGGGGCTACTGTCAACAATACCTATTGTTCTCGCCGATGTTTGAAAATACCGCTTGGGTGTCACGCTGAGGGGTGAGGTGGAGGGGTGGGGTATGGCAACTAGGAACAAGATAAGAAAAATACTAAATGTTTGTTTGGTCTGGTCTGCCTAGAACCTGCGAATTTAACTGCCGCAGTCCAAAAAAATCTGGTGAGATTCTATAGATCATTCATTGGACTGAAAAATAGTCTGAAGATTTTGGTCTAAAACCTGCACAGTTGGCCGATCTCTGGGAGATTGGCCGCCATCACTGAAAATCGGTGGGAGGACTATTATTATTCATTGCCTACACTCAAAATTGGGTTGCAACAGGTAGAAGATGAGAGGCTTAGATGATAGGCTGACAAAATCATCCCTTGCCTGCTATACAGTATTACACAATCCTCAAAACTGTCAAATTTCGATGTATATATACCCTTGCAGTAAAATATATTTTTATCAAGCCTTGCCTAAAAGCGTGCATTGGGGTAAACAGACAAACATATTAGTATGTAGTCTTGATTTTATATAACGACTAGCGTCCCGCCCCGGCTTCGCACGGAAATTATCAGTGTTTCTCTACTATATAGTATTACGCATGTAAGTATTATACATATCAATAGCTTCCATGCTGGACTGGGAGCGACAGAAGAACGTAGAATGTGCCAGCTGCATCTCCTCCCGGGCATGCTGTAAAAATCAGCTAAGGGATTCGAGGGTATATTGTAATTTAGGCGATGGGCTGACAACCTGTCACTACAGAAATATCCAGTTCTATCTTAAACAACCCTCAAAACTTGTCAGACGTGGCGGAACGACCTTTGTTTGGACCTTTGTTTTGCATACATAGGGATATAGGGACAGAAAAAGCGACTTTGCTTTATACTATGTAGTGATGGCATTCTGACACAGGTAAATATTCTATGATAGGCACTTTCTATGTAATATTTCTAGTTAAAACATCTACTAGGTACAACATATTACGCATAAAATTACGCCATACAAAACAACAATACCGAATTGTCCTATCTACTCTTTTTGTGAAAAACATTTTTTTGCGTAAACCGCGCAAAAACACTTCATCTGGTTTACACAAATACTGTAAACAAACGTAACTATTCCATCACCCGCGTTATTTTCACAGTATTTCTATAAACAAGTGACATTTCTATTGTTTTTCCAGCAGAATCACACAAATAATAAATATGTAGATGTTAAACAATCGTAGTATTAGATGTGTCGCATTCCTCAGTAACTAAACAGATGAAGAATTGCAAACATTAAATGTTATCGAGTTAGATTCCTCTTGACTTTGTTTTGGATTCTGGGGTCAAGTCGTGTCAATAGTTACGTCATATACCTATTCTTGTAGGGTAAGCAGAACTTCAACGGTATTTTTACTGTAAAGACCTGTATTCTTATTGTTAGACTTGTTCTTGACTCTAGGTCAAATGTGACCGAGATATTGACGTCAATTCCCGCGACATAATACCTACTAATTTCTTATTCTTAATAGAGCTGTCACTTTATTAACTTTGATATAACAGCAGGATAGCAAATAAACACAAGACTTCGACATTCCTAATCTGACGTAAGACTGCTAAGACTTGACGTAAAATAGGAGCTCATGCTTTATGCTCAGTTTTTATTTAAAGCGTTTTACAACCAATCAGGAATGTCAATTTAAATAATAAGAACATTAGTCAAAGTAAAGAAAATGACAGCGCTACTAAGAATTAGAATTAGTATTAGGGCTAGAGAATTGACGCCATAACGATCGACATACATACATATAATCACGCCTTTATCCCTAATGGGGTAGGCAGAGCGTAAGGGACCGAAACAAAGGTCGTTCCGCCACGTCTGACAAAGTTTTGAGGGTTATTTAAGATAGATTTGTAAATATATTGCTGAAGTGACAGGTTGTCAGCCCATCGCCTAAATTGCAATATACTAAAACCCTGGGATCCCTTCGCTGGTTTTTACGATTGAAACGCAGCTGGCAAATTCTATGTCTTTCTCTCACTCTCAGTCCAGCATGGAAGTAACGATAACGATCGACAAGAGAGTAAAAAGAAGTCAACTCATCCAGAAGCCTATAGGAACTTTTTTTAAGTATGTGCCCTTCCTTACTCTATATTAATACCTGAAACCCTAAAGGTGGATATTCAGCGGGACTCACGATCCCTGTCAGAGAACATATAAATTCACATACAGAATTATACAAACTATGAAAAGTTACTAGTTAGTTAACTTGCAAAAGAAAAACATAGAATGTGCCAGCAGGCATACTGTAAAAACCAGGTAAGGGATTCGAGGGTTTCTGTATATTGCAATTTAGGAGATGGGCTGAAAACATGTCACTACAGCAAACCAAATCTATCTTAAATAACCCTCAAAACTTTGTCAGACGTGGCGGAAGGACCTTCGGTTAGGTTTTTTACGGTCTGCCTACCTAGGGATAAAGGCGTGAACATATGTATGCATGAAAAGTTACATGTCTCTTGGAAACACAATCCAAAGTCTACATCAGACAGCAACCATAGCGCTACCGTGGCAACGCGTCTCGACTCTAGCCTCATACCGATCCTATTTCACACTTATACCGAGCTTATACTTTATCCAGTAAAACTGATATGCGATTATCAGGTTCTCGACTTACCGTTTCCTGCTATACTGTGGCGTTCGGCGTAAGCAATGCAACACCAAGGAAGCCAGGATTTTTCAAATTCCTCGTAAATATGAGAAGGTATGCTTTCCTGGTACGGGTGGCAGCTAGTTTAATGAATAGCTGATCTAAGTGTTTAAATTTTCCGTTTTGGAGTCAAGTTTTAGATGAAAATGTCTTTCTAGAGAGGGTTATGATAAGCCAAAAGTTCGTTTTGTGAACTTCTCATCCTAAATCTCATCCTAACCACAGTTTTATTTGTTCGAAAGATTCTCTTGCGGGTTTGAACAACAATATTGTAATGTAATTTCCAACAAACAGTTATCCTTTCATATATTTTTTCGTAGGTTCACTAAGAAAACGTAAACACCAATTCAAATGGCCGACCTGCACTGGCCTTCCGACTGACAGAGCGCGAGCGTGACGTCATACGATACCACGCGTTTCTTTTCATAGACTAAGGATATTACACCATGTAGCCTTGGTAGCCTTACAATGTATTTGGAGGATTTGAGCTCGTTCTATCATCTACTTTTTCTGAGCTATCTCTGAACTAAACTAAATTCGTGATTGAACCCATCGGATCGGGAAAAGAATCAGTCTAGCGGTTAGGTCATGAGCCACAAACGGACAATGATTGTTTTCATGTAATAAAAAACCGCTTTAATTCTTGAAGTTTTTAGATTTCTCAGCCAGTCTGGATTTAATATTTTTCGTTATTTCGATGCTTGTGCCTGTAAATTTTATATAATGTGTGGGCAATAAACCTGCCGTGTTCTAACTCTTCCGCTGTTTTCATCAATACCCGGTAGGGCACCCTACAATCTAAAAACCACTATGTAGGATCCAACGCTGTATATGCCATACGACATGATGAACCCTGTAAGTTTAAATAGGTATATTTCTTTTATTACTGTGGTTACGAAAGCCAAAATTACCAAATGTGAAGTCGCTAGCCTAGTGAACTACATCATCTTCAAAACTATTCGCTTTTGAAACTTCATTTCATCACCTCACCCAGTTTCAACTGTTTTCGAGCTGGTACAATCTCCGCCACCACTTTGACCTTCAGACCTCTTTAATCACGCTACAGTATCACCTTATTACCACAATTAGTGTTTCCAGTAAACTGTGCTTGACTGTATTTAGTTTTCACACCAACATTCCGAGATGTGACGACTAGAGCTACGGTGGGGAAACTGCCTCCGTGGTCTAGTGGTCTGAGCCATAGGATCCTGATCCGGAGGTCGGGGGTTTGATTCCCAAGGGGGAACACAAAATATATATTAATTGATATTTTTTGCCTTGTGATTATTAGGATAATCCAGGCTGAATCATCTTATTGTTTGTAAAATAAAAAAGGTTCCGTGGTTCAGAGCTAGGCTTTGTTAATTTGTCCCTCTCACTGTAGATAATAATCGTAACACAAACCCTGTCAGATATTGGGATCGATTCTAAATACCACGGGCTAAAATTAAAATTTAAATCTATCTGTAACTTTCAAAATAATAAACTTGAAAAAGGACATGCGATTTATACTCTATGGTTTTACACTTTGTCCGCATTTGCACGTTTCCTCAGTTTATCTGTCAATTTTATCCGCCATATCATATGACGGCGGATATTAAATGACAGATAACGCATAAAACCACCGACTAAAATCAAAAACTGAAGAAAGTAGATCTCCTGTCCTTTTCCAATGTTTTTAGTACGAAAGTGACAGATAGATTTTAATATAAGGCTTAGCCGTTTGAATAGAATTAAACACATTAGGAACATTAACGGTTAGACAAGACAAGACAAGACAAGACAAGACAAGGTGGTTTAAAAACTCTGACATCACGGTTCATCAGGTTTGTAATTACCGTTTCCAGTAACCTGTGGTTGACTGTATTTCGTTCTCATACCAACATTCCAAGATGTGTCGACGAGAGCAGCGGTGAAATCGTATAACAATGGTTCCCACATTGGCGCCTCTAGCGGGCTTCTTGGAAACTCAAGCGTCGGGTTGCTCGCTTTCTTCTGATTTTGGATCATTTCTAGAACAACAACATTTACATTACGACAACATACATATAATCTAGTCTTTATCCCTAATGGGGTAAGCAGAGCGTAAACGACCTAAACAAAGGGCGTTCCGCCGCGTCTGACAAAGTTTTGAGGGTTATTTAAGATAGATTTGTACGTATATTGCTGTAGAGACAGGTTATCAGCCCATCGCCTAAATTGCAATATACTGAAATCCTCGGATCCCTTAGCGGGAGGAAATGCAGCTGGCACATTCGATGTTTTCTTCCCGGGCATGCTGGAAAAACCAGCTAAGCTAAGGGATCCGAGGGTTTCATTATATTGCAATTTGTTACTACAGCAATATACATATAAATCTATCTTAAAAATTCTTATAACTTTGTCAGACGTGGCGAAACGACCTTTGTTTAGATCGTTTACGCTCTGCCTACCCCATTACGGATAAAGGCGTGATTATATTATGTATAACAGAAATACCTTACACTCTTTTCACCCACATTATGGGTGTTCCATAAACAATCTCATTACCGTTCTTATTTTCCCATACGACTGATATTTTAATGTCTTTTGTTGGCGCTGACTTGGAGGTTCTCTCGTAAGTTGTTTAGTTTATAACAGTTGAACTTGGAGCTATTTTATTTTATTTTATTTTATTTTATTTGAGAAGTTTACAGCCTTTATTATAATATGACATATCTATTTATAAATATGTGCCCGTTCCTCCAATTAGTGCTGCTTGAGGGAACATCAACATTAGCCACAACAGTCCACTGCTGGACATGGGCCTCCCCAAAATTGGGGGTATATGCCATACTCACCACGCTTGGCAGGCGGGTTGGTGAGCGCAGTCGAAGTTTTCCATTCACAGGGAACGCTGCTGCCCATTCCCTGGATTTATCCCTTAGTCGCCTTTTAGGACACCCACGGGAAGTGACGGGGTGATGCTATTCTAACCCGGCACCACACGGGGAACATGAAGTAATGCACTGTGACGCAAATTCCTAGTTGGTGTTATTAGCCTTAAATTGCAGGGGAGATCCGGAACTTCCATGCTGGCCTGGGAGCGAGAGAAAAACATAGAATGTGCCAGCTGCATTTCCTCCCGGGTATGCTGTAAAAACCAGCTAAGGGATCCGAGGGATTCAGTGTATTGCAATTTAGGCGATGGGCTGACAACCTGTCACTACAGCAATATACCTACGAATATATCTTAAATCACCCTCAAAACTTTGTCAGACGTGGCGGAACGACCTTTGTTTTGGTCGTTTACGCTCTGCCTACCCCATTAGGGATAAAGGCGTGATTATATGTATGTATGTATGTAGATCCGGAAAATAAATTTTAACTTGAGCAATATAATAATACTTACTATTATATTACTTCCACTGCAGAAATTGGAGTCAGTTATTTTTCCACTTTGTATAGGTAATACATACATACATACATAAAATCACGCCTTTATCCCTTACGGGGTAGGCAGAGCGATAAACGCCTCGTAAAAGGCGGTTTCGCCACGTCTGACAAAAATTGAGGGCAATTTTAGATTGAAAAGTGTATTGCTATAGTGACAGGTTGTCAGCCCATCGCCTAAATTACGATACACTGTAGTAACCCTCGAGTCCCTTTTGCTGACTTCTACAGCATGCCCGGGAGGAAGGGCAGCTGGAACATTCTATGTTTTTCTATCTCTCCCAGTCCAGCATGGAAGAACATGTAGGTAATACTTACACTGATATGGTAGTTCCAAACCACCTTTGATATACCGACCAGAACAGAATCATTTGAATTAGGTATTACTTTATAATTTTACTAGCGACCCGCTCCGGCTTCGCACGGAAATGATTAGTGCTTCTCTACTATATTATGCATGTATTATACATATAAATCTTCCTCTTGAATTACTCTATCCATTAAAAGAAACCGCATCAAAATCCGTTGCGTAGTTTTAAGGATTTATGCATAGATAGGGACAGAGAAAGCGACTTTGTTTTATACTATGTAGGGATTCTTTCCATGCTTGACTGGGAGCGAGAGAAAAACATAAAATGTGCCAGCTGCAATTCCTCCCGCATGCTATTAGAGTCAGCTAAGGGAACCGAGGGTTTCTATATATTGCAATTCTGGCGATGGACTGACAATCTGTCACTACAGCAATATACCTTCAAATCTGTCTTAAATAACCCTCAAAACTTTGTCAGTTGTGGCGGAACGCCTTTATACCATTAGGGATAAAGGCGTGATTTATATACATACATACATACATACATATAATCACGCCTTTATCCCTAATGGGGTAGGCAGAGCGTAAACGACCTAAACAAAGGTCGTTTCGCCACGTCTGACAAAGTTTTAAGGGTTTTTAAGATAGATTTATACGTATATTGCTGTAGTGATAGGTTGTCAGCCCATCGCCTAAATTACAATATACTAAAACCCTCAGATCCCGTAGCTGGTTTTTACAGCATGCTCGGGAGGAAATGCAGCTGGCACATTCTATGTTTTTCTCTCGCTCCCAGTCCAGCATGGAAGAATCTCGCTCCCAGTCCAGCATGGAAGAAATTGAATGATTCAGATGTCAGACGTGATTTATATGTTTTATGTATATTACTTTATTAATAAATTTCTACCTAAAGTAAAATCATGTATTTTTCAAAACTCTTAACCGCAAATCATTTTAATATGTATTGTGAATACGAGTATAAATTGTTCGTACAAATTATGATAATTTAAATATATATGTGTCGCAGTTTTATATTTCCTATGTACCTACTTATAAATACTTAATTATGTGGAAGAAATGATTTACAATTCATATTATTGTTAATTCCCGTAAATATGACTTCCGATATTGATATTGAAATTCGAGTTCATTAATCAGTAGCACGTAGCATTCTATTCTAAGGGCCGTATTTATAATCAGTTTGTTTTGTTTGAGAAATAACTTTTAATGCATTCCCTAATGTTCAATTTGAAAGCCATATTTTATTCTACAGCACAATCTTCTTATTTTCCAGTATGATGGACTCCGGCGGGGCAGGCATCGCAGAATCCCCCCCCACCTACCACCGCACCTACGAACAATACGTCCAAGGCGGCGTGGAGAACAGCGGAGATTCCGTACAGGACCAGACTAGCCCTGAACTTGTCGTCTGGTCTACCTTACCTTACGGTCTAGACTATAGAGCGCAGTATGACTACAGAAGCCCTTACGATACCTCGAGAGACTATTCCACTCAGCAGTACGCAAGGGCTCCGTTTACGACGAAGATGGGACAGGCCAAAGCGCTGAAGGAAGCCAGGATAAGGAGGCCCATGAATGCCTTCATGGTGTGGGCGAAGGTGGAGCGCAAGAAGCTGGCTGATGAGAACCCGGATCTGCACAACGCTGATCTGAGTAAAATGTTAGGTGAGTGAGCTTTGATTATATTTTTAGTTGGTATTATTACATTTTTAGTGGCGTATACAAATGGCAAACGAAAAATACGTAGACGTAGACGTAGCATATTGTTTGCCCTCATTCCAAGTAATTTCGGATCGGTGCAAAATGTCAGCTCCGTTTCTTTCATTTATCTCTTCAACAGCCATCAAATCACCACTGGTACACATTCTTTTTGCCGTTTTTTTTTATAAATTTCATCTGGTACAATTTTAATCATCTAAGCTTATTTATTTTGACTCTCCTAAAACGGATGTCACTTAAAATCCTATTAATTTCCCTGTCCTTTTTACCATATTACTTGACTGCATTATATTAACATTCAGTATGGTAATGAGCCAATCCGGTAACGACAAGAGACCACAGACAAAAAAATATTAAACCCGATGAGTCAGCAGAAAAGACTACCTCTAGAACAAGATTTGTTATTTAAATTTCAATGTTGGTAACAACTGGGGGTTCTGAGGTGTTTTTATTTTTATTTACCTAATTTTATTAAGAACTCTCTGGTTTCAATATGTAGATTTCAGACGCTTCAGATTCAAAATCAATTTGACTTGATGTCATATGTGACCTATAGGTTAGGTTAAGACCTAAGATATAGGTTTTCAATCATAAAAATATAAATAAGTAGATTTGGTTTTTAAGCACACACATTTAAAAGAGTATTATAAAAAAGTGTTTTCTAAATTCGCTTGCAGACCTAACTTAAATATGGCAAAAATATGGCTAAAAGATCTGAATCTAACAAGAAACAAATTAACACTTAACTCCCACGTTCGAAGCTGTCATTTTCCAAAGATGGCGGTGTCCAAAAATGGCGGGAAATTAAAAACGCCGTCCATATTGCAATATTATCGGACGCAATGCTTTTAAACCGCATTCCCGACATAAATGGCAGAAATACGTCCGACAACGTATGACGGCTTCATTAAAACTACAAGTGCAGAAAATTGCTAAAGAAATTCACCTTAAATCACTTAATAATTTGTGTTTTTTTCTGTTTGGAGTAATCTGGGACTGGACCTAGCTAACCTTTATGTACCTTTTTGCGAAGATCCTATTAAATTAACAGTTTTTTTTACCAAAAGAGTGAATAGGTTTCTTCTTATTCATTCCATTTCTAGTTGTAATAAGAGTAGTTTCTGTTTTAAGCAATAATTATATCATTATTATAACACATCTTTCGGACTGAAGTAAGATCTTGGTTTTTGTTGTCATAGTTACGATTTATGTGACTACTTATGCAAATTAAGGCATATACAATGTCCTCTCAAGTCAGGACATGAAATTTGAGCAGATCTCTATAAAACTTGTAACAGAAAGAGCATATGCACCCGAAAGGATCCCAAGAAGCAGCCCATGAAACTGAACAACTTTCCCAAAGGAACATAGATAGAAATACAAAAAAAAATTGACTTTCCAAACAAAATGCATTAGCTGATAGCGCGTGTAGTATGGAAAGTATGTTTTGGTATTTCGACCTATGTTCCTCTAGGAAAGTTGTTCAGTTTCATGGACTGGTTCATATCCTTTTGGGTGTATTTACCGTTTCTTTGCACGTTGTATATTTGACTCAGTCCTATATTAAGACTATCAGGTACCTACATGTTTTAATTTAAAAATGCAATCTTAGAAGTATTTCCAAGTGAGATAATTATGCGTTTCTTTAAGGCTGTGCTTAATTAAAATCCTATCAGCTCATTTATACTCTAAATAATTAAAATGGCTGATTTTCTTCCATTTTGGCGAAGGATTCTAGAACCACTTTTTACATAAGTTTAGCTACAGACTACTTAACTTACTAGTTATTTGACATCGACTAATTGGAATAGTATTGCAAAAGTAAACCTGCTGATAAATCAAGAATTTATATTAATTCTTACAAATTGGTACCATATTCCGTTTGATTCAATAATCTACATTTTCATGACATTTTCTTAAGTAAGTATCTCGGGTCTTAGATTGATATTAGATTATCTTAGATTATACTAATATGTATCAAACTAGTCATTATTATTTTTATGACAAGTTTTTTGTCAAATAATCATAATAATTGTTTTTTTTTTTAAATGTAATAATAAATAAATCAATAATGTATTTGTATAATAATCTTCATCATAGAGCGCTATCATTATCTGTCATAAATATTATGATTCATGTAGGATAAGCTCATATAGGTTGATTTTCCCTCTTCTGTTCACAACTGTTCTGAGAATAACATATTTTGTATAGTTTTCAATCCTAAAAGGCTCTGCAATTCCTTCATGACGATGAAACATAGGCAGTATTCTGCTTGGCGTCTGACTTCTGACGTAGTGGTCGAAAGCCAGGAGGCAATCGCGAAATCGAGCACGTTTGCACTGGCAAACCTGTGATTGCGCCCAATTTAAACTATCTTTCTTGAACACGTGTTTCTTCTCCATGACTATTACCGAAGTCATAAGCCGCGAGTATTTCCCCACTCCTCATAAAGAGTTGGATATGGCAAGTCATTACGCCCGCGTGGGTGGTTGATGCTATCGCTTCTAATGAAATAAAACGCTTATAAAAAATAAAAGCTAGCCAAGTACCCGCTATGAGCCAGCGTGGAGGAAAGAAAAGGCTAGTTGATGACAATATTGACACCAGATTAGATTTGACATAAAATTTATAAAAGCCAGCCACGTACCCGCTTTGAGGTCACGTGGACAAAAGAAAGTCAAAGTTGATGATATTGACACCAAAAAATTCGTAAGCAAAAGCTAGCAATGATCAGATGTGTGGACAAAGGTACGCGTGAAATCTGTTTTGGGAGTAATACAAAACAAAGAATATTAATTTTCTTCTTATATGTACTGTAAAACCAAGAAGAGGGTAAAGTTGTATTGCATTTCGGCGATAGCTACATGAATATCATTTACACAGAAATAACACTTATAATTTGTAAGACAACTAGGCGAAAATTCATAAAAATATTAAACCGCTACCTATGCTTACCCCGTAACCATCTTGGGCGTTATTGTATGATGTAAAAGATCTTTGAATCAATATAATAATATGTTAGTTAAATTGCTTGACATAATTTTATCCTTTCTGATAAAAATAACTATTTGCCTTATACTTCCTCCCATTAGATAACCTCTGTCTATTGCACCAAAAAGTTCTTATCACCGCTAAACTTGAATTTATAATTTATCATTACCTTAATAGAAAGTAAAAGGGTTAGCTTTTACAGTACGCCCGGGACGTTTAGTTATATATATATATTTTATTTTTTCTTCCATGCTGGACTGGGAGCGAAAGAAAATCATAGAATGTGCCAGCTGCATTTCCTCCCGGGCATGCTGTAAATCCAGCTAAGGGATCCGAGGGTTTCAGTATATTGAAATTTAGGCGATGGGCTGACAACCTGTCACTACAGCAATATACCTAAAAATCTTATCTTAAATAACCTTCAACATTTTGTCATACATGGCGGAATTACCTTTGTTTAGGTCTCTTACGCTCTGCCTACCCCATTAGGGATAGAGGCGTGACTATATGTATGTATGTATATTTATTAGGAATAGGTTTACTCTTGACTCTAGACTAGATATGGCGAGCTCACCGAGACGATGCCAAATCCCAGTCCTATAAAAATATTATAGGTAATTTATACCTATAGGTACTAAAATATAAATAACATTTTAATAAATATTGCTAACGCCGGGAATTCCTTGTTTGTTTTCACATATTGCATTTGTTATTATTTTATCAAACTAGGTAATACCGAAACCGCAAAAGTCACATGGGTTTTATTTATAACTGGGTAATTTATATAGTTCGTGTTCTTCTTCTGTCGAGTGGGTATCGAGTCTATCGATCCGATAAACCCTGGTGTCAGAGTTTCTATAGTTCGTAAATATGGGAGATTTTAGTAAGTGTGTTCCGTCAGAATAAGAGATTGAAGGAATAGAGAGTGCACTCGTGTTTGGCGCAATCACTCGGTCACTGAACACAAGTCCTGCGCAGATGGTCGATCTCTGTGTTCTTCTTCTTCTGTCGACTCGATGAACCCTGGTGTCAGAGTTTTTAAACTTCCCAAGGGGGAAACACAAAGTTGATATTTGAGAATTTATCACTTTGTGAATTTTCCCACAGTTTGGTTAGGACATTGCAGGCTGAATCACCTGATTATCCGAAAAAGAAAAAGATTTCGAGATTCGGAGGGCACGTTAAGCCGTCGGTACCGGTCGCTGTCTTTGATAGTGGTCGTTACTCAAACCATATCAGAGGCCTAATAGCTGCGCTCTAGGCGGTTTTAAAAACTCTGACACCAGGGTTCTTCGGGTCGTTGTTCGACTCGAGAATCCACTCGCTAAGAACTAAAACTTAAACTTTATGATCTGGCACCACAAGGCTTACGTGACTATATCTGACCTTGTAAACTCGGCCCTATATTTGCGAACCGCCACCCTAGTTATCATTACTATACCTCGTTAAGGCATCACCATTTTATTTAATTAACCATGTGTATGATCGAGGCGTGTGGCCAAGGATGTGTTTATGGAGGTGGCTCCTTAAATGGCCAGCAATTTAGTACTGATGGAGGAAGGGGTTCCAAGGTCGCTTGGGCAAGTGGCTTCATGGACAAGGTTGACAGATTTGTGATTAATCGAAACTGGCACATGATACAATCCATCTTATACTCGAAAAACTGTAAGATGGTAGCTGGTGACAGATCCAATGGGCGATTTAGATTTGCCGGCTAAAAGTAAAAATTAAAATCTAAAAATCTCTAGAGAAACGTGCAAAAGCGCGTCAAAATCTAGCGGATAAAGGTGTAACATACAGTATAAGTCGCCCGTCCTTTTTCAATTTTATTATTTAGAAAGTGACAGATACATTTTAATTTTAGTTTTAACCGGTGGTACCTAGCATCGAGCCCAATATTGATGTATTTTATTTTGTTTTCCTTCTGAATGACATCTGTAGCAGCTAGCATTCTAAATACAGACTATAGGTCTAACCAATAGCGGATACATGCTCGTATTTATAAAACTATCTCAAGATTGAGAGCAATATTAAGTATGGATTTAACGGGTCATATTGTACTGAAATGACATTTCTGATACTAATTCAAACTATCAGTATCAAATGATGTTTATTAATACGGCCCATAATATTTTTCAGATAATATGACTCTCCTGACAGCAGGTAGGAAATATAAAAACATCACACGTACGAAAGAGACTTCTTCATAACTGTCAAAATATGTATGCGTTTGACACGTGTCAGGAAGCTCATGCTATGTGAAAAAGGGTATAATGGAAATTGATTGACTGTAATGAATGACTATAATGTATAATGCGGAGCATTCCCACTACAAGTATTTCCTAATTACTTACTGGGAAGCCCCGCAAACATTGTGCATTTGTACTTTTTTGAAGTAAAGTTTTTTTTTTATTATTTATTTATTTTAATGTTTCATACTAATAGTGTCAATAAGTGTGTCGCTATATTTATTTGGATATAGTATAATTGATTAGATATAGTCGTTAAGCCATGTTAGAGGCCAGTGCTAAGCATTTGTGGCTTGAAAACTCTGACAGCTGGGTTGGTCACTAACCTGGCAAAAGCCTAATCTAGGATTCGGTCTGGTTTCCCCGCTAGGTTTCGGAGGTCAGATGACAGTCGTTCTGTGTAAAAACCAGTAACCTCGTTCAATTCCCTAAACCAGGTAGCCGACTCCGTGAGAGACGGAATAGGGCTAGGAAGATGATGTAAAAGATGGTGCCCGCTTCCATCAAACCGTATGCTTAGTTGCCACTTCAGCCTGCATTGTCTAACTAAAAATTGTACACTCCCATATAGAACTCGCCTCATCTTCTTTCTCAGCTTAATTTTAATATCATATATCGATCTCGTATTCCAACAACCCGGTTATTTACACTTCCGATATATACCAATAATGCATCATTTTATAACCCAATCACTAGAATGTGCCGTACCTATAACGAACTTGTTGCCACTAACTCAACTTTAGATATATTCAATCCAAATTTATCTAAATTTAAAAATGAAGTCAGAGCAATCATCAAAGAAACTGAATAAGGTATAGATAACATACATTAACATAGTCAGTAAGACAAAACTAACCCTCATATTCGTTTTTATTTTAAACCTAAACTTATTGTGCATACATGTGTAGAGATATAGTCCAGTTTTATATGTATACAATGTATAACCTCAATTCTGCTTAACTTATAATGACTGTACCTTGTTTTGTGTGCCTATAAAAATAAATAAATAACCAAACGGAGGAAAATCTCACGAAGTGATAATTAAACAAATATCAACTTTGCGTTCTCCCCCTGGGAATCGAATCCAGGGCCTCCGGATCGGGAGCCGGACAACTAGACCACGGATACAGTTAAAGTTGTAGTTGCCACTGATTCCTTTGCCCAGGGTTGTACCGAACTTGATGGGGTCCACTTCCGATTTGTCTAATCCACTTTGCTTTACCCATTGGTTTTCGGAAAATTTGAGCTTTGTGAGTATTCGTAATCATGGCTCCTATATTAAAAGTTCGAAACGTCTATTTTCAAAAGGAAATAAAAACCCGAAATTTATCAGTTTTTTTAGTAACTATCCTGCTTATGGTGCACAATGGCTTAAATCTAATCTTCTGATTCTAAATGTTTCTAAGTCTAATTATATTTGCTTCTCAACCTTTGATTGTTATCAACCTAGTCAAAATTTTCGTGTCAGGATCCACTCTTGAAATGACAGAAATGCTATGCCAAGCGACTGCCCATCCCTGAGTAAAGTTACCAACACCAAGTATCTAGGTATAATAATAGATCAAAGGTTATCATGGCATCCCAAATAGAAGCTATTGCCAATAGGGTCAGAAAACTCATATGGGTATTCAAAAACTTGAGACACATTGCGGAAGACGATATGATAAAAATAGTCTACATTTCCCTCGTACAATCTGTGCTCATATACTGCATTCCTATCTGGGGTGGTGCCTCAAATATGAATTTCCTGCAGATCGAAAGGGCACAAAGGTCACTACTGAAAGTTAGCTACTTTAAACCATATCGCTTCCTACTTCTGCCCTTTTCGAGATGTGCAGACTGCTCTATATATTGTCCTCAGTGTTAAAGGTTCATAAAACACTTGTATTTGAGTCTGATATCTTGAATAGAAGGAAAAGTCATAGAGTGGTCAATGCCGACCCAGTTACTACCACCTTCGCGGGAAGACAGTTTGACAGACAATCCGCACACCTTTACAATAGTATAAATAAAACCTTACAGATATACCCAAAAACTTACTACGAATGCAAGAAAGTCACAAAACAATATCTCCTAGACAAATCTTACGAAGACACTGAATCCATTTTACAGATAATCACATAAAACACTAAATATATTCTACATACAGCACACTCGTATAATTAGGATTTTTGTTACTTAAATAATTGTATTTTTATAACTTTAACTTATATTGTATAATTTCAAACCACAATACTTAGTTTTGTTTAATCCTTATGGAAGAGCGGGGCCTCCTAACACAAGTTTTTAAAAAATCTTAAAAGGAGTTCCTCGAACACTTTTGTCACTACTAACTAAGAATCTGAAATAAACAATTTATTTTATGTGAAAGCGAAGGTCATAACTTATTATGATTATATTTTTCTTTCCTGTAACCTGATGCTTACGTCAGTAATATACAAGAGGAAAGGAAGTCTTCCCACCACAACCGCCTGTGCCACCAAAACAGTTGACCGCGAACATACATACATATAATCACGCCTTTATCCTTAATGGGGTAGGCAGCGCGTAAACTACCTAATCAAAGATCGTTCCGCCACGCCTTGACAAAGCTTTGAGGGTTATTTAAGATAGATTTGTAGGTATATTGGTGTAGTGACAGGTTGTCAGCCCATCGCCTAAATTACAATATTACTAAACCCTCGGATTCCGCGAAACGTCATAAATATGAATAAGAAATTACAGATCGACAGCGAATCACAGATTTTTTTTCACCTGTAAGTCGCCACTATAGCTGTCATTTCTTCAATAGCTGTCAGTGTAACCTAGACAAAATTTTGTTTCTAATATCGCCTCCTGAACAGTAAAGGCGGTCGCACTGTAAAGATAATTCTGTCAAATGAAGCAAAATGTTTGCATCGTCATTCAATGGATGTAGTAGGTATTTTATAGTAGGTATATTATAGTAGGTATATTATAATATTTCATTTACTTACGTCACTTGGACGTAATAATGAATAAACTAAAATAAGTGTAAAATGTATTACCTCTGCTATACTAAATATGCAACTAATTTCTGTTTAGTGAAGTCAGAAGTTATAAACATATTATATTATTCTGCATGGATAAAACGAATCTGTTTTGAACTAAGAGATTTCAATATTATGCGTGTTAATAAATAATTTATTGTGATTTTAGGTTTAGTTTCTAGAAATAAGAATCGCTGTGCCCTAACAGGGTTCATGTTGAAGCCTTATCCTGTATTGTTAAAATCTTTTGTACAATATGAACGCAATAAACATTTGAGTATTGAGAATATAGTATACTTATCTTCCATTTGTACACACACACACACACACACACACACACACACACACACACACACACACACACACACACACACAAACACAAACAGGCACATTAGTATTAGTATTGAAGAAGTATTATAATTATAGTTTTAGTTTTCTTTGAATTTTTATTTTAGGCAGTCAAACAAATGTAAAATTTGTTTTCTTTTTACTAGCGTACTAAAAACAACTGTATTTTATGGAAGAGCGGTGCCTCCTGACACAGGCCTATGGCTTAATAGTAGGCATCAATCAAAACTGTTATAATGCACTTTGTAAAAAGAAATAAATGATTTATGATTTATTTGTTTCTTAAAATTAAAAATCATTATCAGCCAAATAAAATAGCTAAATACACGATTCGCATTCCTGAATACTTGAAGCATTTTCTTGTATAATGACTGTTTATCATTAGGAAGCCTGTAAAAACAATTCCTACATGTATTAACTCGAATTTTCATTTATTTCGCATTTAAAATCCACTCCTAAAGATTAATTGGTCCGATATCGATTGAATTTATGATTAGTAATATGAAATGTAACTGGTTTTTTCAAAGGAAACTGCTTCAGTTAGTTCTTCTTAGTGTTTCATATCTGTAATCTGATATTGATACGTTTAAGATTAAAAATGGTTATTGCGTTGTTGATAGTCAACGTATTGTATTAAAACTAAGTATATACATATATATAGGGCCGCTGCCTCCTGAGCGGGTCGTGGTTCGAATCCCACCACGTACCAAAGTGTTTTTCGGTTTTCGAATTTCATATGTACGTTTATTCGGCGCTTTTTCCGTGATTCGGAAGGCACGTTAAACCGTTGTTCCCGGTTAATATGGTTTAATACCGCAGATATTAATCGTTCAGCCATGTCAGAGGCCAGTGCTAAGCATCGGCGGTTTGAAAACTCTGACCTAATCTAGGATTGGGTCTGGTTTTCCTTCTTGGTTGCGGAGGTCAGATGGCAGTCGCTCTGTGTAAAAACCAGTACCCTCGTTCAATCCCCTAGATTAGGTAGCCGACCCCGTTTGATACGGGATAAGGCTAGGAAGATGATGGTGGCCCTAAAACAAACTAAATCCAATAAGTATGACGTATTTATGACAAATAAAGCAAAATTATACTCTGCTCAACACCTCCTGGAAGAGTTGCTTAATTAGTTGTTTATCAATTTACATTTGTTATTTCTGTCTTCTGTATTTGTTATTTTTGTCTAACTTCCATGCTGCATTGGGAGCGAGAGAAAAACAAAGAATGTGCCAGCTGCATTTCCTGCCGGGCATGCTGTAAAAACCAGCTAAGAGATCCGAGGGTTTCAGTATATTTCAATTTAGGCGATGGGCTGACGACCTGTCAATACAGCAATATATCAACATACATACCTTAATTTACCGTCAAAACCTTGTCAGACATGGCTGAACGACCTCTGTTTATGTTGTTTACGCTCTGCCTACCCCATTACGAATAAACGAGTAATTATATGTATGTGTGTATTTCTGTCTGCTTATTAGAGGTAGCAGATGGATAAAAGTAACAGACGAAAGAGTTACCTTAATATTTGTAGGAAATATAGGTAAATGTTCCAGTACGCCGACTTCCTGGAGGAATTGAGGGTAGGCTAATCGCCTCTATTTTAGATTATTACAGAACATTTTAAAATACAAAAGTTTTTTTATTTTTTTTTATTTGGGTTCTTATCTTAAGTATAGACCTAAAATACGTAGGCAGATAGACCCTATCAATATTACAAATGTAATAAAAAATGTATTTGTGTGCTATCACAAAGATGGCAAGTTATGGAGTACTTATATAACATACATAACATCTGTAACATACCTTATACCTGTAACTACAAATAAAGATTTCTGATTCTGATTCTATATTTTTCTTTGTCACTTCTCTTCATTAAAACAATAATTAATAGTATCTACGTAGCTACACGTTACCTACTACAACTTTACTTATGACCATCTTCAAAGTTTTTTTTTTCGTAATATTTATACCATATAGGTTAATAAATGAATTCCGTAATAAATATCAAGCACTGATCCCCATACAGAGCTAAATTAAATCATAAACTAGGATTTTATTCGCCATTATTTTATTTATTACCTGACAAGATGGAATTGTGCAAATTATGACAACATTCCGTTGATGTGTTGACGTTTTTATTAACTTGATTTGGCCATCTACGCTATATTTTGTAAAATCTAAGATGGTCTTCTTCTTAGCGAGTGGATTCTCTAGTCGATAGAACCGATGAACCCAGATGTCAAAGTTTTCAAGCACAGCTATTTAGGCTTCTGACATGGTTAAAATAACGACCACTATCAAAGACAGCGACCGGGACCGATGGCTGAACGTGCCCTCCGAAGCATGGGTACGCACAGGTAATTCAGCCTGCAATGTCCGAACCAAACTGGGGAAAAACCTCACAAAGTGATAAATTGACAAATCAACTTTGTGTCCCCCCCTGGGAATCGAAGCCAGGATCTCCGGATCGTAAGCCCATGGCTCTGACCACTAGACCGCGGCAGATGCCATTCAGGAGGAAAACGAAAGAAAATGTATCTGAAATCTACAACGTGGAACAGGAAAAGGTACATGTTCCCACAGGATGTAAACCTGGCCATGAAACTGAACAACTTTCCCAAAGGAACATAGGTTAAAGTACGAAAAAAAAACTTCCCATACTAAACGCACTTTCAGCTGATGCATTTTATATGGAAGGTAAAATTTGTTTTTTGGTTTTACGAATTATGTTTCTTAGGGAAAGTTGTTCAGTTTCATGGGCCTTTCTTTTACACCTTGTAGTACCTAATTGCATCTATCACTGCTCTACCATCCAACTTTTTTTAGTATATGGCTATATATACATATAGTGGCTAACACAACGTTAACTTTTACGGGGTAGGCAGAGTTCAACATCTTCGCCACAGCTGCCATTGTATTTGGAGGTAATTGCAGAAAGAACCGCGTATCACTAATATTGTCAAGTTGTCAGCCCATCGCAATTAATGCTAGAATAAAGGATGTGTGACGTGTGTGTCTGTATTTCAAACTAAAAAAAACTGCTGTCTAGAACTGAGAATTGTTATATGTTTATATCTGTTAAGATTCTTACCTACAATTACCTACAAATCTATTTTAAATAACCCTCAAAACTTTGTCAGAAGTGGCGGAACGACCTCTGTTTAGGTAGTTTACCCTCTACCTACCCCATTAGGAATAAAGGCGTGATTATATCTATGTATGTAAGATTCTTATCAACTGTCTTTATGATTAATAGGAAACATCAAATTTTGCATTAATTTATTAGTGGTTAATGACTTCTGGACTAATTTAAACATCAATTATTTCATACGAATATGGTCTACCATACAAACATAATAAAAATTTACATACATTCTTGTCACCGCAAGTATATTTGGAAAAGAGTGCTTTATATTTAAATTAATTTGATTTAATTGAAAATCATGAATAATATAGCACCTCTTTTGGTGCTATGAGTGATGTATCGAAGCGGAATGATTCATTATGACGCAGCTAGTACTTACATGACGTTTTATTATCATGTTTTGACGTTATACAGGATTTAGGTATAGGAACATCCAATGACTATATGACATGCGTATAATTTAACCCTGTGGGATGCATTTCATGTTTATGACATCATCATCATCCTAGCCTTATCCCGTATTTCTCGGGGTCGGCTACCTAATCTAGGTGATTGAACGAGGGTACTGGTTTTTACACAGAGCGACTGCCATCTGACCTCCGCAACCCAGAAGAGAAACCAGACCCAATCCTAGATTAGGTCAGAGTTTTCAAGCCGCCAAAGCTTAGCACTGGCCTCTGATATAGCTTAACGACTAATATCTACGGTATTAAACGATATTAACCGGGACCAACGGCTTAACGTGCCTTCCGAAGCACGGAAAAAGCGCCGAATAAACGTACATATGAAATTCGAAAATCGAAAAACACATTGGTACGTGGTGGGGTTCGAACCACGACCTCGCGCTCAGGAGGCAGCGGCCCTATCCACTACACCATCGGGCACCGGTGAAAGCCTACCTATTAATACCAAATAGTTATCTGAATTCTAAATATATCACATATTAAAAGAACAAGAGATTGAAAATTCTGGTGGAATAAAATAATCAGAAACCGTGCTTTAGAAGGCACGTTAAGCCGTTGGGCCCGGTTAATATCGTTTAAGACCGTAGATATTAGTCGTTAAGCCATATCAGAGGCCAGTGCTCAGCATTGGCGGCTTGAAAACTCTGACCTAATCTAGGATTGGGTCTGGTTTCTCTTCTGTGTTGCGGAGGTCAGATGGCAGTCGCTCTGTGTAAAAACCAGTATCCTCGTTCAATCCCCTAGATTAGGAAGCCGACCCCGTGAGTTACGGGATAAGGCTAGGGAGATGATGATGAAAATAATCAGAAAAACATACCTAAAATATTACATTTACACTTTGTAAAAATCTCTTTCTAGGTATCATACATAAACTTAAAAAAAGCCGTGTCCATAATTGCAACTGCTACTTACTTACCTACTAAGCTTATCTGAGATTTTTCCTGGCAACTCTCGTTTAGGGCGTAAAAGACCTTATCGCCGCCATTTTTGGCTTCAAACCACTTTTTACGGCCTCCTGCCATAATACATTACTAATGGAAATATTAATCTTGATGTTTGTATAATGTGGGTTAATTATTCGGCTTATTATAAAGTCTGTAGCACTGTCACTTCCATGCTGCACTGGGAGTGACAAAAACATTCAATGGTTCTGATTTCAAAACCAGCAGAAAAAGTCCCTTAAAGTTTTAGTGTACTGTATTTTGGGCGATGGACTGACAACTAGACCCTACAGTAATACACTTATCTATCTGTATTGCCATCTTACCATGGACATCTTCTTATTAGGTAATTTATTAACGTAAAAGGGGTTTCGCAAAAACTTATCACAAAAGTTTTAGATTTGAAGTGATTACTTAATAAGTAAGATTTGGGTTGTTTTTTTTTTAACATATCGAGAATTTAAAAATTATGGACAAAATCTGTATCTAAATTATGTAGTGACATCCCACAGACTAGGAACCGGCTAGAATCGGCAGCCGGTATAGACATAATTTCTCGGAACCAAATTCCAAGTAGTTCTGCGAACAACAAAAGACTGGCCGAAACAGATTACTATTCTATTCGCGTCAACTATAATAATACAATTAATTCCGTCTCGGCACAGAGAGAGGATACGCGGTTTTATAGAAATGACACATTTAGTAGCTGAGTGTGCGGTACAGTTTCACACATACCGGGGGTAAGGGACAGCGTCCCACAAACTAATAGGAGTTAACGAGACTGAACATCTTACACCAGGAAATTCTTTCAGGAGATGAAAAAAAACCTTCCCATACAAAAATACCACCTCAATCTAACAATTTGTATGGAAAATGTTTTGTTTGTCGCTTCCTGAAAATAAATCCTGCTGATAGTTGTTCAGTTTAGTTGACTGAGTAACCCCTATCAGTTTGTGGGACGCTGTCCCTTTACTCCGTAGGTGGAAGAGACAGTGACTAGAATGTTGTTTAAAAAAATATAACTTAACTGACGTACTTATAAAATGCTCTACACAGGCCTTTACGGCTTGAATATTAGTATTTTATTTGCCAAGATATGTAAAATATAAATATTTTAATCTAGGTTATTTGAAATCAATTTGACTTTCAAAGTAACTAATTATTTTAACCAATATCAGTAAATAAACTAAAAAGTTATTCAACAAAATCTGGCCGGGTGATAAAGGTTTAAAAATGTATGATATCATGACATTTTTATCTAATCCAACTTCTGTGCTACGTCTGGTGTGTCACACACGCTTTTGATGGTATCTCTACCAACTTCCTCGTAGAGCTATTGAATACCTTACGCCTTTGATATAAGGTTGATATTGTCTTTATTGAACTGCATTGATATCCTGGTGTTGCCATAGAAGAAAATCTTAAGAGGATCGTGTCATCTTGGGAGGTAGACTCTGGGGAAAACTGGGAGCTGCGTAGTTATGTTGCGCTCTAGATAAAATCTTTATAATCATATTTTGTACATACATACAATCACGCCTTTATCCTTAATGGGGTAGGCAGAGCGTAAGCGACCTAAACATAGGTCATTCCGCTACGTCTGACAAAGTTTTGAGGGTTATTTAAGATAGATTTGTACGTATATTGCTGTAGTGACAGGTTGTCAGCCCATCGCCTAAATTAGAATATACTGAAACCTCGGATATCTTAGCTGATTTTTACAGCATGCCCCGGGAAGAAATGCAGCTGGCACATTCTATGTTTTTCTCTCGCTCCCAGGCCAGCATGGAAGTCTATATGTAATATTTTGTAATGTACGCTCATTTATTAATATAGTACCGACCATATATAAGTCACAGTAAGATCCCATACTTGGTAGGCAGAGCGTCAAAAGTTTAATAATGTCACTACGTCTAAAAATACAAGTAATTAAAAAAAATTGCCCATCTGCCTATACTACCTAAGGATCTATCTATACTTAAAATTATTGTGCACAAAAGTGGTCTTAATTTATCACTATTAGGGGGCATTTTAGATAATATTGGGTATTTATATAAGACGCCATGCCTGTTTTAAAATGGAGACATTGTTATGACATTATATTTTAATTATTAAAATATTATCAACGTCAACAAATTTATGGCTAAATATTTTAATTAACCACTTAAATGAACAGTCAAGTCTCGTAACTCTTAACAAGATTATTATACGCTGTGGGTTTAAGCACCGAACATTACGCCATTAAGATTTAATTGTAGACTAGGACGCCATTTTGCATATGTATGCAATATTTATGAACGTAGTCAAATAAAGACTAAACTTATGATTACTCGAATTGAGACTGGTCCTAATTAACCCGCGTTTATAAATATACAGGATGAAAGAGACAGCGTCCCGCTAATTGATAGGGGTTGCTCAGTCAACGAAACTGAACAACTATCACCAGGATCTCTTTTCGGGAAGAGGAAAAATAACTTTGACCTTCCCATACAAAATGACCGCCTCGATCAGACAATTTTTATGGAAAAGCAAGATTTTTTTTCAGTTCCTAAAAAAAATCTGCTAATAGTTGTTCAGTGTCGTTGACTGAGCAACCCGATAGGGATGCGGGACGTTGTGACTTACACGCGGTAAAATCCATTGCAAATATGTTGCACATACCGAGGAGGTTGCATGAAAAGATTGATGAATGTAGATGAAGCGAAAGAAGTTTGCGTAGCAAGTGGAAGGATGTGATCTCTGCCTACCCCTCCGGGATAGAGACGTGATGTTATGTATGTATTTATTTCTCAATTGATGCAATGGTAGAATGTCCCTACATTACATGGCTCTCCATAACAGCATAATTTCGTGTGCTCCTTTCAGAGTCAATACTCATACTCTCATACTCATAATGTTAATTGCAATATCATAATTAATAAGGTACATTCTTAGCGAGTTACATACATATAGTCACGCCTTTATCCCTGATGGGGTAGGCAGAGCGTAAACGACCTAAACAAAAGTCGTTCCGCCACCGCGGACAAAGTTTTGAGGATTATTTAAGATAGATTTGTAAGTATATTGCTAGTAGTGAGTAGTGAAGTAGGTTGTCAGCCCATCGACTAAATTGCAATATAATGAAACCCTCGGATCCCTCAGCTGATTTTTACAGCATGCCCAGGAGGAAATGCAGCTGGCATATTCTATGCTTTTTCTTTCGCTCCCAGTCCAGCATGGAAGAAGCGAGTTACAATAGGTCTTATACATTAATTATGACGCCCCGTCAAGGCATAGCAATATTATAATAGCAGACAGAGGTCAAGCTTGACTCTAGACTATGTTAGGATAATTAAGGTACAGCAGCGATCTCTGTGAATCTTGCTTTAAATGGAAATCATTCAAAAAGCTTCCCAACGCATTTTCATACAGTTACAGCAGTAGAAGATATTCCATAAAACAAACAAAATATTGGGTGATTAAAAACAGTTTAGGTATAAAGTTGAATAAAATATCTATAAATTGGCAATTTTTCACAAAGATTGATGAAGACGCCAGAAAAATTATAAGTACTTACCATGCAACCTGGCGTAAGGTAGTAAAACGCCTAAACGACTGAATGTTCAATAGTTGTAAGAGATTTTACAATTAGATATACATTACAATCTAAAATTGCCCTCGACCTCTGCCTTTTACGAGGCGTTTAACGCTCTGCCTACCCCGTAAGGGATAAAGGTGTGGTTTTATGTATGTATGTAAGAGATTTTACTTGGAATGAAACGTAGTCAACTTTTACTGTAAGAAAATATATAATTGCTAAAGGAAAACTCAATAAGCCGCCAGTGATACATCGGGTCGAAAATCTCATAAGACCATAATTCAAGCTATATCTTCCATACACCTTACAAACCATACAATACGCAACACTTCACCAAATCGAAATTCACAAATCGATTCGATTTATCAGTAATCGTTCTAAACATCGATTAGTCCGCAATAACGATTTGTCGTCGAGTCATATCTATCGCGCCTACTTTAGCTAATGTATGCTAGGCCTACATGCTGTGTAGGCTTCGTGTACTACGCCCTACTATTCTTGATACTGGCATTTTTTTATTATTAGTTTAAAAGTAGCAAAACTGGTGGAGTGGTTTAATAGAAATAACGATTCAACAATAAGTGGAGGTGGCATTTGTTGAGTCGTTTGGTTATGATTCCATTTAAATATAATAAGATATTTTTGTTATAAATACAAATACTATAGTAGCTTGGTGTGTCTTTATATTTTTTTGCGATCGGGCGTATTTTATTTGCAGAAATGTAGAAACTTGCATACTAATTCTATTTATTAGGGATACACAACCGAATAGAGCGATTGAGTACTCTAGATACTTTAATGCTATCGATTTGGTGAGGGCACGAGTTAATTAAATCTTATCGTCCCTTTTTGTTTTCTCATGACAGAAAATGGAGGATATAGACTTAAATTAGTTAAGTCGTGATTATTGTAACTACGAATTGGTACCAATGTGTACTCAGGCTAGAAGTGCCTTCATGCTAAACTGGAGGAGATTATTTTTAAGTCGAATGGGATATCGAATGCTAATAACAAAAGAACGTAAGCCGAAGAACGACGTAACAAATATTCGCTATACCGACTTTAAACGTAGTCTAACATAAAACCGAGACCGAGGTATCTCCAGGAAAGTCGTCCCAATGATTTGGTATGATTTTAATAATCTCAGAGGCCTAATAGCTAGGAGAGCTCGATGGTGTAGTGGACAGGGCCGCTGCCTCCTGAGCGGGAGTTCGTGGTTCGAATCCCACCACGTACCAATTTGTTTTTCGGTTTTCGAATTTCATATGTACGTTTATTCGGTGCTTTTTCCTTGCTTCGGAAGGCACGTAAAGCCGTTGGTCCCGGTTAATATCGTTTAATACCGTAGATATTAGTCGTTAAGCCATATCAGAGGCCAGTGCTAAGCATTGGTGGCTTGAAAACTCTGACCTAATCTAGGATTGGGTCTGGTTTCCCTTCTGGGTTGCGGAGGTCAGATGGCAGTCGCTCTGTGTAAAAACTAGTACCCTCGTTCAATCCCCTGGATTAGGAAGCTGACCCCGTGAGATACGGGATAAGGCTAGGGAGATGATTGTGAGGAGCCTAATAGCAGGCGGTTTGTAAACCCTTACACCAGGGTTTATTGGAGCATTTGACTCGAGAATCTACTCGCTAAGAAGAAGAATAAGCTCACAACAAAGAAAAACCCCTTTAACTGCGGTTTATTCTTTCACTCTCGACTGGGAACGAGAAAAACACATAGAGTGTGCCAGCTGCATTTCCTCGGGCTTGCTATAAAAAACAGCTAAGGCATCCAAGGATTAGAAGGAGGAGGAACCTGTCACTACAGCAATATACCTACAAATTAATCTTAAATTACCCTCAAAACTTTGTCAGATGTGGTGGAACGACCTTTGTTTAGGTCGTTTACGGTTTGTCTACCCGATTAGTGATAAAGGCATGACTATATGTATGTATGTAACTTCGGTATATTCTACAAATATCAAGATTACTTTTCCTTCTACACGCCGCAATCAAATCTAACCGTCGGCATACAGTTTAGTATAAAGTATACTATACAATAGTATTCCATTGCTGTAGTACAGTCGTCGGTAGGAGCGGTGTCGTGACCCCGTTGCGAGTGAGTCATGTTGGCGGCGCGTGCGCAGGTCCCGGGTTCGAAATTCGAAATTTGAATTCATTCGGGTACTTATTTGATTTTCGAATTGATAGGAAAGATAAGTAATAAAACAATTTCCTTTGAGGTAGGCAAAGCGTTTTTGCCAGTTCTTTTGAGAAAAAATAGAGACATTTCAAATAGAATTGAATATTGCTGAAGTTCTTCTTCTTCTGTCGAGTGGGTATCGAGTCTATCGACCCGATGAACCCTGGAATTGCTGAAGTGAAAATTATTCAGTACAAAGAATGCGACGCCAATCAGCTTACAGTACGAGGCCTTAAATATCGCACATTGATAGATAGATAGATACAGTAACAATTGTCAGTCCTTGAAAAACCGCCAAAGAGATACACTGGTGTTTAACTAGAGCCGGGATGAAGTAAAAAATAAGCTTTTCTGTAGGTTCACTATTAGGAAGATGTCGTGTTCGTGTCGGTATCACACAAAAACAAGTAAATTATTCCGAATTCTACCCTCGTAAATAGCTTTCACTTGACAGTTGACAGCTGTCAATTTGACAGTGAATGTAAAATATGGGCAAAGTTTTGGAGAGTTCCAAGAGTTCTGGGTTTTTGAGTGTCGACGTAAAAACGCATCGCTGATATCATTATTTATTGGCTGCTTGCAAAGTGTTTTGAACCTGTGTACAACAAAATAATAACATGAAATTGCTGAAAACTACACAAAATACTAGACAAAGGTAAAAATATGACTAGAAATATTTTTGGAAGGCGTGTTAGTTAAAGCCTAGGCAAAACTTGAATGGGCCAAAATCGGGTTTGACCGGTATCTCAATAGTTTTTCCTTGTTTGGCCTACAATCGGATTTGGCCTGTAACATGCAGTTTTAGATAAAGCAGTTTTTCTCTCCCGGTGACAGATAAATATTTTTGTTTGTTAAGAGAATATGTAGAATTTAATTATGCAGTAATTACCTATGAGTTGTAAATTCATCGACCAAGGCCACTATTTCTAACTCTACATGACGTCATCCTACACAAAAATAAGAGGAGTAATGTTCTAGCTAGATTTTTCTGTGGGTGGTAACAAATGATTGACTAGTATCGTAAACAGACATGACAAACAAACATGTGCCGTTAGATACAGAACCTAATGGGCTTAGCCTGCTTCTGCGCAACTTTATGGCGGTGTGGAGGTAGTTAGTAAAGTGAAGTATTGGTGGGGTTTTCTACTCGTGGATTTTAATAAAATATTAGGTATCATTCACGCTATAATTACTTTCATGCTGACTATGAAATAAGTAATAAAGAACAGCAGCTGCGTCTCTATCGGTTATACTGAAGAACTCAGTGGAGGAACCCAGGGTTTCAGTTTGGTTATACAGGAGATGGACTGACAACTCGCTCCTACAGCGATATATACATACATATAATCACGCCTTTATCCCTAATGGGGTAGGCAGAGCGTAAACGGCCTAAATTAAGGTCGTTTCGCCACGTCTGACAAAGTTTTGAGGGTTATTTAAGATAGATTTGTAGGTATATTGCTGAAGTGACAGGTTGTCAGCCCATCGCCTAAATTACAATATACTGAAACCCTCAGATCCCTTAGCTGGTTTTTACAGCATGCCCCGGAGGAATCGCAGCTGGCACATTCGATGTTTTTCTCTCGCTCCCAGGCCAGCACGGAAGGAATATAGGAAACGTTATATAAATTAAATAAATTGGAAACTGATCCACTACCCGATGCACAACTACAGACCTGTGCCTCAAAGGCTCAAAAGCCGAAGGAGCTTTATAGAGTGTGTCAGCCCAATTTCTGAAGAAGCCCCGCAACAAGCGAGATGCCGGTTGTGGATGGAAAAAACTAACCTAATCCCCCCTTTAATTCTCGCTTTGTGTTGGAAAATCTTCCACCTGGACATAACTGGAGAGGCCGACTTAGAAGTCCTCAAATAGGCTCCGACTTCAAGTCGGCCGGAGCAAAGATAATCGCTTTAGGTGGGGATTCACACAAGATTCCAACCTTCGATGCGAATGCGGGGTAGACCCAAAGACCATGTCCCATTTGATAGTGTGCTCCACATGCCCCACCACTTGCTCGCGAGAGCAGTTAATGCAAGTAACCGACAACGCAGTCAGGGTTGCGGACTACTGGGCTAGGGAAATTTAAAGAAAAAAAGGACAAGGTGTTGTCTCACGATAAAGCCTGGTTTCTAATTCTAGCCCAGAAACGGGAAAAACGACATGCTCGCGGAGAGGGCTCCGTAGCAACGGACTCTCAATTCGCGTGCAGTAATTGCGGACGAAAGTGTCGTTCAAGGATCGGACTTCTTAGCCACGAGGGACGATGCTGCTTGAATCATCTGTCAAGATGAAAAAGGCCTTATGATGATGAAGGAACAACAGGATTCTCGAGTCGAACAATGAATGAACCCTGGTGTCAGAGTTTTCAAACCACCCAGTAGCAAAAACAACTCCCTATTCTTTTCCTGTAATACTTTAACAGGTGCGGTATATTCGAAGCGCTCGAACTAAAATGTGGCATACGAAACGCCAACATTCGTATGGCAAATTGTGTGAAAATCGCATGCGAATGTTACTCTTTCGTATTCGCAATTCGAGTGATTCAAAAATACGGGTCCAGGTCAATGAATCATTTTTCATCGTTGATTCTATTTCTTTGACAATACGACCTTTGTCACATTTAGCAACATGAGGAAAAGAAGCAACCACATGATATGACTAACTTATTTCACCTGTTAATAAATCAATAATTTTCTCCAATTTCGTCCTAAGTGTGGCAGTTAGTTTTAAGTCTTCCTTGAATCGACCAATTCGTACAGACCCCATAGTCGACCAAGGCTCTTGCAGTCGCATTCAAACCATCATGCCTTGTCCAATCTAGATTCACGCCTTTGATGTTTGTAGTCTTTTTCAAACTCTCACGATTATCAACATTACGTATACAATGATTAAAAACGGGAAATTTACCGTAGTTTTCATAACGCATGAAACTGCGATGAAATATCGGACACTCATACAAAAATGGAAAATCACGGTAATTTTGCGGTTTTTAAACATTATATTTTATATAGTTTGTACGTATCTTGTCGAAATCATTAAGCTAAAATAGTATTGGACGAGGAATAATAATTTTCTCCAATTTCGTCATAGGTGTGGCGGCATGCATGCCAGTATGTAAAAAGTTTTCCTAGAATCACTGACAGCCATTACACATGTCAATTTGCCGCCAAAAACGGTCACCATAGACCGCCGAATATAGTCCCGTGATTCAAACATGGCCACATACATTCCGATTGCATCTAATAACCTCAAAATCGAATGCAAAATGTCGTATTGAATAACCACCGCTTCGTTTAACATTCCGTCGCGCCATAAACGCATACGCATTTTCATTTGAGGCCATTGTCTTGGTAGGTTATTAGTATTGAAGTATTGATTTAAATAAATAAATTAATCGTTCGCCATCTTGAATAGCATCGGTTTGGCACGCGACGAAGACAACTAAAGAATCGATAAACTCGCTATGGTTTGTCTGTAATTTTATTTCTTTAGGCATGTAGGTTAGGGCATTAACTTGTATGCTATTTTCATTGTTAACAAATTGATTGAGTCATTTGTAAGCTGTGTTGTTAAGTGGATGAACGTTTATAATTCAGAAAAACGTCTAGCTTTTGTGTTATTTGAAAGGCAAAGGAGATCGTTTAAGTCATTGTTCTAACCGGTGTCATGAAAACGAAATGAAGCGCAGTTGCAATAAAATTGACCTGTAAATACTCGTCCAATATATTTTATCCAATGATATTGGATGATGACCATATTCATTATGCTCTGTTTATATTACAACAACAAAATATATTGAAATACATACTTAAATGGAAATGGTTGAATGTGTGCCGAGAATGTAAAGATCTGAAACACGGACTCTACTTGGTCTGCAAATATTTATTTTATATTATATTTAATAATATATTTTAGATTAAAAGAAGAGATACTAAAATTCATTCAACCCTATACGGCATACGATTCCAAATATGACCACAATTTTTATTACAGTAATTTTTACTCAGTAGAAGTAACTGAATAAAAATAAATTATAAAAATCGGGTTGTCATATTTCAAACATAAATAATACAGCAGACATATGTTAGATTCATAAAATACATCACTTTTAGTACCAAAAGCAAAACGTGCAAACCCAAAAGACCTACCACAAGTTCCGAACACGCGACCTTCCTCAAACGTCATACATGGATGACATTATCTCCCATTAAGTATTGATGCCATACTCGATGACATCCGGAGAGGTGCACATATGGAGACGTTAGTCAGATTGCCAAGATGCAATGCATCAGGAGCCAACAGGAAATTGCCTGGAAATGAGCTGGAGATTGGAATCAGATTGTGTTGTGACTGAAGAAAAATTCTTTACCTGAAAGAAGGTGAATGCAATACTGAAAGAATGTGGTACATTTTACATACATACATACATAAATCACGCCTTTATCCCTTACGGGGTAGGCAGAGCGTTTAACGCCTCGTAAAAGGCGCTTTCGCCAAGTCTGACAAAAATTGAGGGCAATTTTAGATTGTAATATGTATTGCTATAGTGACAGGTTGTCAGCTCATCGCCTAAATTACAATACACTGTTACCCTCGAGTCCCTTTTGCTGACTTAAACAGCATGCCCGGGAGGAAGGGCAGCTGGAAAATTCTATGTTTTTCTATCTCTCCCAATCCAGCATGGAAGAACATTGGTATATAAGAGTAGGGACTCTATGAAAATGATAATGAATGAGTAAAGCGAAAATACATTTTAACCTAAACGGATTTCTGTTACAAAACAAAGACGAATCATGAAGAAAAAGATTGGTTGGAAACTCCAACATATTCTGGATGACCCTTATTTCTAAGTGCAGCAACACACAGGCGTCACTTACTGCGCGCAAGGTTGCGCTCAACACACTGTCAATGCTTCTTGCATTGCCTCAACAAACATGGGCATGGGCCTCACTGGCAAAGGGTTGCGCCGACGCAGAGTTCCTCGCTACGCGCGGTTAGTGACGTACGAGTGTTGTAGACAATACAAAAAGCACTGACAGAGTGTTTAGCGCAACCTTGCGCGCAGTAAGTGACGCCTGTGTGTTGCTGCCCTAAGGTGTCCCAAGTTGTCACTGCACAGCAGTTTCTTCAGTACTTCGAATCCGTTTATGATTCTCAGCTTGGACTGCACTTACCACCTAACCTTCATCGTCTCATCTTCATTCTTCAGCCTAGCTCAATTACATATTAATCTTCTATATCATATTTACATGATCACGTATATAAAACAATGTGTAGTACCAACCACCGACCGCATTGACGTGCGCCGACTTTGCTTACCGTTTCTGAGTCATGTCCGCCTGGTCATAATGTGGCCGTACATACAGACGGACGGCTTTCAAACTGCTTCGCGACTGCAAGGTTATATAACTATCTAGCCTCAACCTGCACTGCTGCACCTACATATTCCTTTCCTTCATGAGTCCAGCGACAGGTTTCCAATTCCATATTTACTTTGGGGTTCAATTTGGGTGTGAGATGATTTGACGCAGTAAAAACAAGTCTATCTTTAACTTCGTCTTCCCATGTTATCTGGTTTAAACTGCATTTTAACGTATGCTAAAATTCATTGAAATCGATCGTCAAGGTAACTCGATAAATTAAATTAATTCATTAAATTGCTTTAGGTTTACAATCAATATTAAAATAACGAACTGATAATGCTAACGAAAATAACTGTAGGTACTTACGAGCATTTGGCGAGGATTCTACATCAAGAACCATCAACTGCACATTAATTGCAGTTTGCAGTTGTGTAGTGGATCAACTGCAGTTCGAATATGTAGACACTTACCTTCCTGCAGAGGTTTTCCTTCTGGTTTATTATGGTTTCCCAGTAGGAACTACAGACGTCTGTTAGCAACCAAGTAGTTTGACTTCCTACTGTCAAAATTATATCCCTCCCTTTGCTTCGTCGTAGTCGAGTCGTAACTTTACCATTTCTGCACTTAACTCATCTACTATATCTTTGATTTACATACATACATATAATCATGCCTTTATGCCTAATGGGGTAGGCAGAGCGTAAACGACCTAAACAAAGGTCGTTTCGCTACGTCTGACAAAATTTCGAGGGTAATTTAAGATAGATTTGTAGGTATACTGCTGTAGTGACAGGTTGCCCATCGGCTAAATTGCAATATTCTGAAAACCTGGGATCCCATAGCTGGTTTTTACAGCATGCCCGGGATGAAATGCAGATGGCACATTCTATGTTTTCCTCTCACTCCTAGGCCAGCATGGAAAAATTTTGATTTACCCTTCGTCATATAAATTTTTCGGTTCAATATTAGCATATATTTGATTCTCTTCTTCTCTTACTTTATTTTATTTTATTTATTTAAGGATAATCAACAAGGACACACACTCATACAATTCATGATAAAAAACCAAACTTAAATAATATGCTTAGTGGAGCCTTACTTAAAGATTGCCACGGCATGCACCAAATTACAAAGAAGCGGTCATATAACACAAAATAGAAATTATTCTAAATTAAAACAAAATTAAAACTAAAGCATACCTACAACTTAATTTAGGTGACCAAACAATGACAAAGTCCAAGGGTAATTTAGACATTTGAGACATTTGAGGATTGTAAAGCAGACAGTAAGGTCTTTTTAAATTCTTGAAGTTTATCATTAAAAATATCAAGGTCAAGCGATTTAGTATTCTTATACAACATTTATTGTACTGATAATAATAATAGTCCTCCCACCGATATTCGGTGATGGCAGCCAATCTCCCAGAGATCGGTCAACAGCGCAGGACTAATTTTTGGTGCCCAAGTGTTTGCGCTACACACAGGTGCACGCTCTATTCCTTCAATCTCTCATTCTGATGGGACAGATTGACTGACACCACTAGAGAAAAACCAGGGGCAGGACTGACTATTTACATGGCCATCCGACAGCATGGATCATCTTACTTTTCGGACAATCAGGTGATCAGCCTGCAATGTTCTAACCAAACTAGGAACTACAACACAAAGTCTTTGTCCCCCGCCGGGGATGGAACCCGGGACCTCCGGGTCGAGAGCCCATGGGTCAAAACCGCCAGACCTCGGAGGCAGTTAGAATAGAATAGAATAGAAAATATTTATTTAGACTAGGAGTGATATAGTACCTACAAAAGCTGATAAATGGATTTTGGTGTAGGTGTCGAAAATTAAATGTACTGACTGACATCCTGTTACGACAGCATTACACAATCTTAATTGAAATACTTACATAAATTTAATCACGCCGTTATCCCGAATAGGGTAGGCAGAGCGTAAATGACCTAAACAAAACATCGTTCAGCCACGTCTAGCAAAGTTTTGAGGGTTATTTAACATAGATTTTTTTTGAGTTATAACAAATATTGCCGTAGCGACAGGTTGTCAGCACATTGCCTAAATTACAGTTTATTGAAATCCTCAGATCCCTTAGCTGGATCTTACAGCAAGCCCGGGAGGAAACAGCTGGCACATTCTATGTTTTTCTCTCGCTCCCAGGCTAGCATAGAAGATACTAATTAAAATACTATTTCAAATTTCTCAGATGAGGTACACGTTAATAACTTGATACTTTGACTACCATAAATAGGATAAATTCGTGATCTTAATTTGGTCTTCTATGCTAGCTTGGGAACGAGAGAAAAACATCGAATGTGCCAGCTGCATTTCCTCCCGGGCATGCTATTAAAACCAGCTAAGAGATATGAGAGTTTCAGTATATTGTAATTTAGGCGATGAGTTGACAACCTGTCACTACAGTTATATATCACAACAAACAACAACCTACAAATCTATCTTAAATTACCCTCTAAACTTTTTTAGATGTGGCGGGACGACCTTTGTTTAGGTCGTTTACGTTCTGCCCACCCCATTAGGGACAAATTGCGTGATTATATGTATATATGTTAATTTGACTTAATAAGGTAAACCTGTTAATTTCATGCTTAATATCGTATCAATTTTAATGGAATTTTAATCCGAGGACTTCGCTAACTGACAGTCTAATTAATTACCCTAACTAGGTCCTACGAGGCCATTCAAAACTAAACTAGGTTAGCATAATTATCTAGATGTCCTAGAATGTCCTAGATTATCTATTCCTGTAAGTCTACAATTTCTCGTATTTCAGCCAATCAGGTCTCGTGACGTCATCTTAATTATTGCGTCGAACTCAGCAATTATTCAATTTAATTGCAAATACCTTACAACGAAGTGCACTTAGGCCCGTATTTGTAATCAGCACTTGAGACTGACAGCGAGTTTGAGTTCGTATCAGAAATGTCATTTCAGTACATTGTGAATTGTCAAATCCATACTTAATACTGCGATCTTTAATCTTGAGATCGCTTTATAAATACGGGCCTTAGTTAACTCTTTTGAAACTTGCTCTTGCTGTCAGTTAATTAATTGTTTAATATCAATTTGCTGAGCTATCTGGGAAGGCACAGATATTGGTCAGACTATGGAAGTTCTTTGATCAGTATACTTTACGTAACTAATGGCCTTTATGACATTTTATGTTAACATTCAGTATTTCTGTTCCCAATTTCTATTATATTTTTGTTTTTAATTTCTGATAAGACCCGTTAATCTTTCCAAATTAAGTCTGCCTTAAATTTGTAGGAGCTTGACAGTTATTGGCACATTGATAGTCTAGTTCCATAATTATTCGAAAGTACGTAATTAAATATAATTTGCGATCATTATTGTTCATCTCCAAGACCTGCAGATCATACTAATAAGAGAACATTCGTTTTGATGTTTAAATTCTCCAATAACATTACATTACATTTATCTTCATCATCTCTACTCCATTCACAAATCTTTCACCATATCGCAGAGAATAAAGAGCAAAACTCACACAAACACATCCACTTATACTTTACCTCAACGTACACTTCTTAAACCGAAGCCAAAACTCAATTCTTTGAAGATCAGCGCACCAAATTTCCATATATGAATAAACCAGCATCCATATTCATATAGTCAGTTGACAGTTGGCCGGGCCGCCTCTCCACTCGCCGCCAGTCGCCGCCGCTTTGATCTCCGCCGCAGTGGCCACTCTCGGCCGCCCTCGACCAATCAGAGGCCACCGAACCGACCAATGGCCGGCCTGCGTATGCGCAAGAATTAAACCATTTAAACCGTTTATTGATAGGGTTGGTCGAGGAGTTATTGCCCAAGATACTTGAAGCTGTTACAGGTTTTTGAGTGTTTTAATTGGGCTCTCTAAATGGCTGTAAAACAGACGTTAATCGCTTCTTTAGTGATGGCCAAATGGTAATACTTAATGTATTTATGGATCTCCAATTACAGCTTCAACATGTTTAAAAAATGGTACTTATTCCGGCATTTTACATTGCTGGCAACCAACTTATTTAAATTACAAATTATATTGGACTCTACATTTTTGACTTTCCATTTACATACATTTGAAAACTACTTTATCTCTCCTACACTGCTTATAAGATGTTGATTTCTACCTAAAATTCAGTAAGATACTGATTATTTCATAGCACTGATAATAAATAACGAAGGCGATAGATAAGTGACGCAATGGTGTGACATGCTCTATCTATAAAACCTTTTCTTATATCACCATGGATAGCACTATTGGTCTTCACAAATAAAAACGAGTGAATGAGTCTGCACACTAAGAAGAAGAAACACTTTTAGGACTTGTCAAAACTGAATAAGTCATTTCCACATGCCCTATGGTAGACTGGTCTAGATTGGATAATCCCTTTGGCGTTAAGTCCGCCCTTGTAAATGTTTGTGCATAAAGTTAAATAAATAAAATAAAATAAGTCATTGACGCTCTACCTTTTCCTCATCTAATTGACAAACATGTCTCCATGTACCATAATGGTCACCTTCAACACTTGAAACACCCATCTCTTACAAAAGCATCGACAATCACAACCCTGGCGCATCTTTATCGATAGGATCGCGTTTTGTCTCCCCCTGTCCGTTTACTTTATCGAAATACCATCGATATATATCGGCCACTTTGACTCGCAGACACTAATTGTACGCGAAAACTGCCACAGATATGTAAATGAACCTTATCTCAAGATATATGTGATCGGTTTTCCTTAGGGTATACTTTGTGTGTTTCTAAAGAATGTGTACGCGGAGTTTCTGAAAGAACTTGCCGACAATGCATCTTTCTTTCACCACTTTTAGTTGGATGAATGTGAATGAAGTCAAAATCTTTTAGAAGTCAAAGTCAAATCATTTATTTTCAAATCGATTCCTTAGAACACTTTTAGAAAGTCACAAGCGAGTCTATTACATAGAATATTATATCCATGTCACAAAATAAAATAAAAATATATCACAATAAAGAAGAAGAATGAGAATAGGTAGATGCTTTATAGTTATGTGTTAATCATATATTTTGAATCTAAAATTATATAAAATTAAACAAAAATACCATTTTTTACTCCTTTCATAGGAAGCAAAGCGGTTTGGCTGGTTAGGTTACTATCTAGAATTTTTCGGCCACATATTGAAAAAGATTTATGATTATCTAAAGAGTGATCCAATATGAACATAGGTACTTTTTATTTGACTGAAGATAATAGAACTAAGTATCAGTAGATGACTTTTTTTGGTTGTTTTTTTTTATGTTGCATCAGAGGGGTTGTCAGAAGATGGAGAGATGACTTGGAGGCATTCCTTCCAAACCGGTAGTCAGAAACACCAGACCGATATGTGGCGTGAAAGAGGGGAGGCTTTTTCCCTTCAGTGGGACACTTTACAGACTACATAAAAAAATATTATTATTATTATTATTACTAGCCTACTGTGTCCCCCATAAAAAAAAAAAAAAGTTTTGATGTAACATTTTAGTAAAATCCGTTTTTGACTTGAAAATCACTGTTGAGATAAATTTAATGTTGGTTTGATAAAAAAACTAAGAGATATTTTAATTTGCAATTTACTTAGCAACTTTGTAATCTTTACCAGGCAATTACTTATAAGTCAGCCTGCGTCAACGCAGTTCGTCTTACACGGGTCTCGTCTAACCTTGAAATGTCAAGTAAAAAACCGTCCTAATCGCGTGTCGTCAGATTAAACGAGTTGTTGATCAATAATCAAGGATGATCGATATAATTGATCTATAAATTGTAACACTCAGCTATTAAATTGCGATAAATAGTAATTTTGTCAGACTATTATGTTCTGTGATTTTTTTAAAAACAGCCATTTTAGTCTTTTATGCAGTATAGGCGCCACTTTGTGAAAAATAGTTACCCACAAAATACGTTTTTCGTTTCTGCTCTGAAGGTACACTGAATTGACATTTAATTAACTTATCAATGCGAGATTTTGTCTCCAGTTTGGTTAGGACAAAATACCTATTTCCGCAAGAGCGATTGGTTCTATGTCAGCGTGGGTATGTAATGTAGAGTTTAGTTTTTTCGTTTCAATTTAAAGTGATACCGCCTTAAAAAGTTTGAGTGACACCTTTAAAACAATATTGTAGGTAAAAGAAATGTTCAAAACGAATTGAAATATTTTTAATTTTTCCTTTCGAATAATAACTGCTTATGAATAAACTTCATTTCCTGCTACGTCATTGGGCGGTATTTTGAATTGCAAATGTGTTCGAAATTTGAACGCCTACGTGTGCGCACGAGTGACTAGATTTTTTTTAACGCCGATGATGGTACCGACGCGACGTCGGATGGAATAAGAAATCTGTGTAAATGAAAGATATAATTTTCTGAGTATTTCCGTTTGGAGAGTGAGTTTGTGGTCTCTATGAGGCAAACATATTTATTTTAAAATCATAAACTATCAAATTAGAAGTATAAGAAAATCAAAAGCTGATAAATTGTTGTTAAAGTTATGGGGCATCCTAGATCTTGTCGTCAACAATGCGAAGATAGTTACGAGTTTTATTATTTTTATGAATTGATTTCTTTTAACGTAGTAAAATGGTCAGGTAGGACCTACCTGACCGCATGTATCTTCTCATTTCTTCATTCAAAAACCGAACATAACATACCTCTTATTATTATTACATACGAAAGTTAAGTATATGCTACTTCGAAATAAAATATGCAAATGTGTTGGCTGTATGAAGAGTGTTGGTGGCCGTCTGAAGATAAAAAAAAGTTACCGTTACCCGTGGGCGGGAACCAACGGATCTCGACGGTGATGGTGCGACTAGATATGACCTGCTATGAACTGTGGAAATCGTTTGAAAAGTTCAAATTGAGCGTTGGAATTCCTAATTTGAATGATGGCAGTACCGTACTGAAAGAAATGGACCAATGATTGGGCGCGGTTTTTGACAGATAACTAGATATGACCTGCTATAAACTGTGGAAATCGTTTGAAAAGTTCAAATGAGCGGTCGAATTCGTAATTTGAATAGCACTGAAAAAAATGGACCAATGATATGTCGTGGTTTTTAACGGATATCAAATATGGAAGCACATGATTGCGTGAATTGAAAAAATGAATGACATTTTTGCGTAGCCTTTTTGTGATACTCTAGAGTATCATCGCATCGGTGCAAACTAATGACTAATATTAATTATTGAAAAATAATATCCAAACGAAGTATGTCAAGCCATGTCTAAACTTACCAAAGCCTCAACGAACCTAAATTAAATCGAAACCGTATTCAATATGGCAACTCCGGTATTGCGGTCGTAATATAATGAATAAATGTTCATGAGTTCATCATGAAAATTGGAGCAATCACGCCCCTTGCAATAAGGTTGAAAACTGCGAGGAGTTATGGTAATTTGAGAAATCCGTTGAAATGTCGTCGTGGTTTGAGATAAAGTCTGGTACAAATATCCAGACTCAAAAGTTGCGCATATACTTGGCTAAAAGCTTTAAATATTTAATTTCAAGAGTAAGTAATAACCCCTAAAGACCAACTTTATGAAACTACTACATACAAGGTTCAAATTACAAGTGAAACTTTAACTTTCGGAGGGATTAGTGCTTTCAACTAAGATGAGTGACAACAGTATAAAAATGTTTACAACCTCGCCTATAATTAGATATTGCTTAAAAAGGAGCAGGGGTATAAAACTGATCATCTTTTTCTTATATTTAGAAACATATTTCTTAAAAGTATCTAGAATCTACCAACGGCTTTAATTACGTTGAATCAACCCTAATACCATGTCAAAATACGTTAAATGCTGAACAAAAGTGTCAGCCATGTTGCTGACAAGTTGACATGATGCCAGGCAGTTGATAGGTTTTCAAAAGGCTTCATCAGTCAGTCAGTCAAGAACTTTATATGCAAAGTGGATCAACGGAACTTTCGCGTGGTTGAAGTTGGAGGTTATATTTTATTACTAAATAATTTCCATGCTGGCCTGGAAGCGAGAGAAAAACAGCTGCAGTTTTCCTCCCGAGCATGCTGTAAAAACCAGCTAAGGGATCCGAGGGCTTCAGTATATAACTTTGTTTACGTCGTTTACGCTCTACCTACCCCATTAGGAATAAAGGCGTGATAATATGTATGTAAATTTAGCTCTTAAATTAAAATATTATGCATATATCCATTCAACAGTTACATTATTAGAAACTTATAGTTCTGCCGTATTCATGTCGATGACTTTTTCACCTCCTAGTTTGATATTTTTTATTTTTTCTTTGATTTTAATACTGTTTTCTTTTTTTACAGGTAAGTCACTCTTCGAACCAAGTTCGTAATACCGTAAGTAGAGACCACGTTTTTGTTATTTCATTCATTGTCTCTACAAGATACAATCTATACCTACATTCAGTAGAAAGAAAAGGAATTACGTACGACACAGTTCTCAATGAACGCGGTTGGAGGTGCTGCAGTATAACGAGAACTGTCAAATGACAAGATACCAGCGTTAGTTCCTTTTTTCGCCACTTTCATTTAAACCGTAGTCGTGCTGTATAAGGCGAGAAGTACACGCGTCAACGTGACATGCGCCCGCGTCACTCGTTGTGCGTCCGCCTTTGACATGACAGCTTGTTTGCGCCTCGACAAGACGCGCGATCGCTAGCTAGAATATGTTATTGACTGGCTGTTTTCAGAGTTCAATCCCATTGGCAAGAATTGGTTTTACCAGTTTACACGATGACACAAAATGTTTATAGATTTTGACTAAAATGGTTAGTATAAGCTGATTTCCAGAAGCTTGTACCAGTGAAAATGTAACTGAATTGTAGGTATCTATCACAGCTACCATCCTATATGTATTTTTTGTCATCCTTGTTCCTCCACACTCAGAAAATACTGTATTAAAGGCAAATTCTCGATAATACGACTAAACGAAAAAAAAAACTAGTAGTCATCGCATAGCTAGAATCGGTATGAAACGCTTTTTTAGTGGGATCAAATATTAATCTTGTATGATTTTTAATGCAAAATCCTTGACTTTTATAGTAATTTGAAACGAGATAGATCTCGCAATATACCTACCTGATTGCTGTTCATTTACATCTGACCATCGCAACAAGAGTTTGCATAATTGTCTACTATTTTTCCTTGATAGGGCTGTGTTGGATACGTAGAATCACGTAATGTGCTACGTTGAATGTAATATCTTTATTACACGTTACAGCGATCACGGTACAAAAGTACTAAGTATATTTAATGGACGGTCTAGCTACAAACTTAAACTTAGCCTTTACATTAACCTTTTGATGACTGATGAGATAAATGACAATTTTATTATTACCATCTGTGGCGACAATGACATATTTAAATAAAAACAGGAATACTTTCATAATTTTATTAATGAAAGTATCCAAAGAACCTGTACCACAGATTACTTGTGAGCTGTGCCTATAAATTGGGACCAGCAAATCAAAAGTGATTTTTATTCAAAGATAACAGAAGTGTAACCAATTTAATTTTACACAGTCGAGAAAGGACCTTCGACAGTAGCCAGCCCTGCTCATAGCGTGCTGGGGTCAAAAAAGTTACTCACTTTCCGCAAGGTTAACGTTTTGCTATTAATCGTTTAAATAACACTACTTATAATTAGATTCAGGTCGTTCTGACTTCAACCTAGCCTTTGACGTCATTCACTTGCATATTTCTAATTAAAAACTCTTCGTATTACTGATTTGACAGTTGCATATGAAATAATGTACACATTTTATATGTACTGTCGCGAATTACTCACTATAAAATTAAAACTCGATTTACGTAATAGAAATATCTTTGTAGGTACTGCAAGGCTGTATAATAGGTCCGATTTTTTTTTTTTTTTTTACAAATAATACTTTACAAAAGACCAATCAAGAATTTAATACGCAATGTCATCAGTTATTATATTTAGAGGAGGAGAAGGATTCAGTGGAGAGCGTCCCGCTAACTGATAGGGGTTGCTCAGTCAACGAAACTAAACAACTATCACCAGGATTTTTTCACTAAGTGAAAAAAAAGAGGTTTTCCATACAATTTTTTTGATTGAGGTGAACATTTTGTATGGGAAGGTAATTTTCTTTCATCTCCTGAGAGAATTTCCCGGTGAAGATTTTTCATTTTCGTAGACTGAGCAACGCCTATTATTTTTCGAAGCACTGTCCGTTACACCCAGTATAAAGAGTGCATAACCTCACTATCAGTTTCATGAACCTACGTATAGCAGTACCATCTGTATAGAGCTATTCAATAGTACACCCAATTAAGCCCTAATCATCATATTAGTTAGCACTTGGCCCTTTTGTTCCGCATATAGCGTGCGCATGAGCATTGCGCGTTGCATACAGAATGTCGTCTTGCAGGGAGCTGTTCTAGGCCCTACGTGTTTAAAACGCGTTTGTCGGTAACTATTTGATGTTGAATTTGAATATTTTAAGCCTTCACACATGCATTTATTCAATAATGTCTGCTGTCGTGTGGGTATAGGTAGCCCACCAAGATGTTTCAACGTCTTTTAGTTATATTTATTTACTGAGAGTTGATATCACCACGTTGGGCTCTTTCAGTATCTCAAAAATACTCTTATGCTTAAATATTAGCTTTTTCAAATAAATATAAAGAGTGTTGTAAAAAAATATTTTTTTAACTTGACAAAAAACATAAATTAAACGACTAAGTAATTGCAACAATTTTACACTGATTGAGATAAACGATCAAGCTAATCAAATCGGTTAAGTACGGTTCGGTGATTCGTCATCGTACCCCATATCGCATTTCGATCTTTCACTAATCGAGTATTAAACTAATGATTTCGTTTCAGATGATGATCCAAATAATTTTCCCGACCCGTGTCAAATCGTTGTTGAAAAATATTTATCACGTGGATATTATTATTAAGTCACTTAACTTAAATAGATTAAGAAAAAAAGGGGACCAAATATTCACCCTTGTTGAACTCCCTTATCTTTAAGGTGAAAAATAAAGTTATGAGTAGTTAAAAAAAACATAATAAACTCATATTGCTAAAGAAGGTAATATCAATAGGAATATAAACAGTAATATATCTACTCGAATGGACGCGTCGCACTTAACAATGTTTGTTGCAACAGAAATGCAGAAATTCCTCAATAATTAATCATGAGCTAATAAAATGACCTGTACGTACTCAAATAAAATAAAACCGAAGTCATTGAGCCAATCGTCGAGTTTACATAACCTCGGTCACATAAAATACGAGCGAATGTTTATACAATTATATTTAAACATGGCTGAAATGCGAGCGTGTTTAGACGATCTCCTTGAATGAGGGACTCATGCGCAGGTTCGCGTATTCGATACTCTGATTGAAAAATAGTTTAATTCATTAATGTGAATGAGACTTCCGGTGATAACATAACCCATGTTAAAGGTCATTGATTGGTAGTTAACTTTTTGCGAACGTGGAGGGCATATGATAAAAATAATGGGAACACAGATTTGACACTATCAAAACTTCGACACTATAATGATAATGAAAACGTTTTAGAAAATATAGTCACAGATATTTTCTGAAAAATACTTAGAAAACTTGAAGGTGATATTAAGGTGTAGGTAGGTGGTAACGGGAAGGTGCCCGGTTGTCCGCAATAGCGGAACCGCCCATGAGTCTCCTACTTTATCCATCTTTTGACAGGTTTATTTGCAGACGACTGTACTGTACGCAGTGGTTTCTTGTGCGGCGCAGAATCCGGGAAAGTAATTTTAAAATATCAAAGTTTATGTAGGGTCAATGAAGTATTATGGAGGCAATCGAAACAACTGATAGTATGGAAAATGCAACAATATTTTCAAAACAGAATTCTTGAAATTTTGTTCAGAAAGTCATCAACCTAAAAAAAACTAATAATAAAAAATCGTCTGCGACACTTACCAATATTTCGTCGATCGTAACTCACGTCAGTGCGGGTGAAGCTTAACTCATTAATCCTTCAAAAACTCCAGCTTAAACAAATTCCGTTGAAGTCACAGTGTATTAAAAAGCAGTCGTAACTGGTTGAAATATTGGCAGGCATATTGGCAGGCTCAAATATTGGAGTCGCGGAGTAAATCTCCCTCGCTTTACGACCAAGAAGTGTACTCTTGCAGCCTTCGGAGTTATTACTCGGCTTTTTGTGTGATTCGAGGCGTTCTCAGAAAGCTTGAAGGAACATTTAGCTTGAAAAATTGAGGTCCCTGACTTTACGATAGGACCCTAGGCGTCTAACACGTTCGGTGAAGAAATAAAAAGTGTCAGTTGTAAGTCGCTGTGGGTACTGTTGCAATGTGTTTTTTCAAAGCCTTTTAAACAATACGCACTACGATGTTTTACCAACTTGTTTTGTGCCCTATTGCAGGGTATATAGGCCTCTCTAAAACATTAAAAAAAATATCGATGAAATTATTTGTACGCATATATGATTTCTGCATGGAAGGTGTTAAACTTAAAAAAATGAGAATTGACTCCTGAATTGAATTTGATCAACCATATTTGCATTGGCACTATCCTAAGTACGTACTTATTCAAAATATCGCAACAAACTCTGAAAATAACTACCAAGTTACGTCAGCTGCTTAATAAGGTTGCGCTTGCGCATTTTAACATTTAAGCATTTTAAGAGCTTCATAAAATTACGCAACTAATTCCCACCTACCGGCCTAATCGCAAAAGGCGATATCTCAGTAAAAACCGTTCGGAGAAGCGATCGAATTATCTCGTGGGCGATTCCGCTCGTCACTTTTACGGCACCAACAGTGTTGCGGCCATCTTGCGGCACTTGCAGTGATTTATCGTGGGGAACCCTGAGTTCACACTTTACGGAGTTTACGGCCAAATGAGTTCTCATTTGCGCGAGTTTTTGAGATACTTTGTTGTGGCAGAAGGCAACGGCCAGCTGGGATTTTACTACGGTTTGGAGATGGTTTCTTGAAATGGGCAAATAGCGGCGTGTACATCTTTTTAGTTGCCACCGTCTGAGCCATAATATATGTTATTTATTCATAATAATGATAAGCACGCACTTCAACTACTCTTCGTCAAAGAATTATCAGATGTTTCTTTTAACTACTCTATTTATATGTAATATTCTTGCTCTCTTTTTCTTATAATAGGGAACATTGCAAAATCCTATGCTGTGCAATTTCCATCTAGAATCAGAGTTCCCATGCTGTGGCTAATCCGGCCGGTCACTACGCTACGGTCATGGGTGTGACGTATACGGGACACACTGGTGCCACTACGGGATAGCTCATAATCGAGCATTGGAGCAATTCCCATCTAGAATCAGACTTCTCATGCTGTGGCTAATCCAGCCGGTCACCACGCTACGGTCATGGGTGTGACGTATACGGGACACACTGGTGCCACTACGGAATAGCTCATAATCGAGCATTGGAGCAATTTCCATCTAGAATCAGAGTTCCCATGTTGTGGCTAATCCAGCCGGTCACCACGCTACGGTCATGGGTGTGACGTATACGGGACACACTGGTGCCACTACGGAATAGCTCATAATCGAGCATTGGAGCAATTCCCATCTAGAATCAGAGTTCCCATGTTGTGGCTAATCCAGCCGGTCACCACGCTACGGTCATGGGTGTGACGTATACGGGACACACTGGTGCCACTACGGAATAGCTCATAATCGAGCATTGGAGCAATTCCCATCTAGAATCAGAGTTCCCATGTTGTGGCTAATCCAGCCGGTCACCACGCTACGGTCATGGGTGTGACGTATCCGTGACACACTGGTGACAATTCCGGCTAACATTTTGAGCTCAATCCTAATTACCATAGCTGCAGGATGAGTTTAGGAAACCAATCTAACATATATTTGATTTTCTAAGTCTCTTTGACTGGTTAGATGATTCTAGAAACATCAACAAACATCTTACAATCCTAGGATTGTTAGATCACACTAAACTGTCGATGTGAGTCGCAGTCCTTTGCCAGTAGTTGGATACTTTTTACTATTTACTCTGACGTCATGATTCATTGTCGTACCTTGACACACAAGAAATATGTTCGACAGGGTTTCTCCCTGAAGGCAACCTGTCTTTTTCGCAAAATGTTCTTTTCCAAAATATTTTAGGTCAAAGCGCCAAGACCTACAAAAAATGTAAGCTAATTTTTTGAAAATGACGTTTTACGTAAATTATTTTAAGAGCTATAACGCCGGAAGGTTTTGCGTTTTTCCAGTCCGTGTGTATCAGCAATAAGAGCGCGAAACACGACGCCTGCCGCCGTTTTTGAGCAAAATATTGTACGTTAATTTAACACGGCGGGGCGTGTGTGCCGTATGAGGCCGCTATTACGACCTCTTTTTGCCGCATATCGGACCTTAGGGGACGGACTCAGGCCATGCTAATTAAGTGGTATAAATATATACTATATATTTCCATGCTGGACTGGGAGCGAGAGAAAAACGTAGAATGTGCCAGCTGCATTTCCTCCCGGGCATGCTATAAAAACTAGCTAAGGGATCGGAGGGTTTCAGTATATTTTATTGATAACCTGTCACTACAGCAAAATATCTTAAATAACCCTCAAAACTTTGTCAGACGTGGCGGAGCGACATTTGTTTGGGTTGTTTATGCTCTGCCTACCCCGCTAGGGATAAAGGCGTGATTATATGTATGTATAAATACTTTGTACATTATTTTAAAAAGTGCCGAACATTTACCGATACTTTGAATTATAGCATAGAATTCAAAACTAATACAGCGTTGCTTTTGCTTCTTAAAAATAATTCTCAACCTATCGTCTTATATAAGAAAATATAAATGAGCAAATGATAGACTTTTATAATATTCCACTTATAATGGGCTCGATTTTAGATTCAACTGGTTATCTTATCTTATTTTATTTAGCCCACATCATTCCACTGCTGGGCCCTCTTCTCCTTCTAATTATCCCTATTTTGAGCTACAACTAAAATTAAAATCTATCTGTCACTTTCAAAATAATAAAATTGAAAAGGGACAGGCGATTTATACTCTTTGGTTTTACACTTTTTCCGCAAAAATTTGAAGCGCTTTTGCACGTTTCCCTAGTATTTCTCTCAATTTTATCCGCAATTTCAAATTTAGAATCGAGCACAATAGTTATTTAGATATTCTTACATACTTTAAATACAAGAATGTACAGAAATCCACATAATTGTCAAAATTTGACCCTCGTCTCCGTACTCCGTAACTTCCTTTCGTAATCTAAAATCTTAAATTAACGAGCTCTGAATCCGACCCTGTGCCAAAACTCTCTTTTTACCTCTTATTGGCTTTTTCACGGTGCGCATTTAGCGACAATTCGACCCGATTTGGCGACCAAATACATACCTTTCTTATGGTGGAGTACGCGCGCGAAATTATAAACTGGTGACGCCTTCGTTTATAACAAATGTTTTAATAATAAACAGGTTTGGGTTCTCAAAATATACATACATACATAAAATCACGCCTTTATCCCTTACTTAGGTAGGCAGAGTGTAAAACGCCTTGCAAAAGCGCCTTCACCACTTTTGACAGAAATTTTGAGAAATTCTAGATTGTAATGTGTATTGTAATGCGATCTTATCTCTATGAAGAGATCTCTTCCAGCCAACCTAATGGTAGTAAGAGTAAGTGGATAATTTTGAGGGAACAAGAAAATGCAACATTAACAGAGACTAATAATATCTATCGCTCCCAGTAAAATCAAAATATATTATATGTAAAAGACAGTAATAGGAAGGATCTAAGAATCGTATTTATGAAATTATGAAGCAATATCAAACTTAAGAGCAATATTAAGTATGGAGTTGATAGGCCAGTTTGTACTGAAATAACATTTCTGATACGACCTCAAACTTGCTGTCATTCAGGAGAGCTGATTATAAATACGGCCCTTAAATAGGTGATGTATTTGCTTAAGACTTTCGCGCTTTGTTTACGCGCCAATTATTTTATAGTCTTAATACAATTTGATATCAATCAGTGCTTCGGCCCGATACAATAAAATAATTTTAAGTATTTTGACGGGTTGACTCTTTATAAAAACCTTACTAGCGATTTTTTTTTGAAGTCACGACTTCCATTCATTGAAAGTATATGATTAATAAAAGGATTAATATATTTTGAATTTAATAAAATTTTGTTTACAACTTAGAATGTGCCAGATGCAATACAAATTCAAATTCGTTTATATTTCCTCCCGGGCAAGCTGTAAAAACCAGCAAAGGGATCTGAGGGTTTTCTGTGTATTGCAATTAAGGCGATGGGCTGACACATACAAATCTATCTTAAATAACTCTCAAAGCTTAGTCAGATGTGGCGGAAAGACTTTGTTTAGGTCGTTAACGCTCTGCCTACCCCTATAGGAATACAGGCGCGATTATATGTATGTATGTATACAATTTTATTGGTACATAAAACATTTCAAAGTTCATTTCTCTGATTCTGTGTCAAACACGAAACCACTGCGTACAGTCGTCTACCAATAAACCTGTCAAAAGATGGATAAACCAGGAGAGTCATGGTATGTCCCGCTATATGGACAACTGGGCCCCTACCCGTTACCAAGTGTACCACAGATTACCCGTACTATTTTGCAGTCAACACCTGTTACTGTAATTGAACCTCTTGAAAGTTTCAATATATATCATTCAATTTAGTTTTACTCTTCTACTGCAATTCCTTTAAAATTTAGATGTTTTGTTTTGCTTTTCTTAGGAATGGCATCTGTCACAGCCACAGAGCAGATGTACCTAGTATGTCTGCTCTGACATAGTTTGAGTAACGAACACAATCAAAGACAGCGACCGGGACCGACGGCTTAACGTGCTCTCAGAAACGCGGATTCCTTTTTCTTTTCGGACAATCAGGTGATTCAGTCTGCAATGTCCTATTCAAACTGGGGAAAACCTTAAAAAGTGATAAATAGACAAATATTAACCCTGTCCCCCCCCCCTGGGAATCGAACCCAGGACCTCTGCATCAAAAGCCCATGGCTCAGACCACTCGACCACGGAGGCAGTGAAGTAAAAAAAAAAAACTGACAATAAAGAACTGTTAGCAATTTTGTAAAGTTGTAAACCAGCTTAGGCTACCGGTAGATTGTAAAATAACCTAACTAAACACCAAAAGGTCGTGCTCACATTAAAGAGAAACTAAAATCCAAAATGGATGGTCTTAGGTAACGGTAATTTTTGAACTCGTGTGAAAGATTCATAATTAAAAGCAATTCTATTTAAAACTTAACTGTTTTTAAGCATTAAGTAATACAATTAAATTAATTGAAATGTCTTTTAAACCGGTATTTTCAAACCCTAAACAACAAAAGTTTGTCGTGATTAAGTTTGCAAAATTAAAATAATAAGTATAATTTCTAAATAAAGAAAGTGACCTAACGTTTCTTAGCAACAACATAAGAAGTCTTTGCTATGGAAATTGTAACTTTTTAATTTATTGATAGTGTTCTGAATTTTCTCTGTCAGAATCAGAACTCTTTGACCGGCAGCCATGCCCATGTGTGTAATTTCTCTCTATAAGTGAAATTAAATCCTAAAAGTGAATTCAAGACAATATAAGTATTTTGTGTTCTGTGTGTGTTACTTCCATGCTGGCCTGGGAGCGAGAGAAAAACATAGAATATGCCAGCTGCATCTCCTTCCGGGCATGCTGTAAAACCATCTAAGGGATCCGAGGGTTTCAGTATATTGTAATTTAGACAACCGGTCACTACAGTAATATACCTACAAATTTATCTTAAATAACCCTCCGAATTTGTCAGACGTAGCGGAACGACCTTTGTTAGGTTGCTTACGCTCTGCCTACCAAATTAGGGATGAAGGCGTGATTATATGTATGTATGTATGTGTTCTGTAAACTTTACGACATATTATTTTTATCGCACCCAGTCACTCTTACATACATACATACATACATAAAATCACGCCTTTATCCCTTACGGGGTAGGCAGAGCGTTAAACGCCTCGTAAAAGGCGCTTCCGCCACGTCTGACAAAAATTGAGGGCAATTTTAGATTGTAATTTGTATTGCTATAGTGACAGGTTGTCAGCCCATCGAGTCACTCTTAAGCGACCTCAAACTACAGTCCACTCAATACTATTGGAAGGGTACCAGGTCATCTCTCGTATTCTCCAACGTTCACAACTAAAGGACAACGTCCATATTGCACTTAACCCAGGCCACATTTAGTGTCACAGTAACCTCAAGGACGCTCCTAGATGAGAGATAAAACAATTGGTAAACAAAGAAGCACGTGGCTACATAATTGAGAAAACAAACAATGTACCCATTGTGGCTTGTAGCATTGTCTTGGAGGGCGTTCACTCCAAAGAAATGGCAGATAGACCGTAGGAATCCTGTTTAAATCTGAGCTGAAAGGGAAACGGGCAATTTGGGCTCATTATTTTTTTTGCGATGGCGTAAGGCGACAATGTATTTGGCTGTAGGATATGTATCTAGAGTTTTGTTGGAACTAATCTTCTTCTTCTGTCGAGTAGGTATTAGGTCTATCGACCCGATGAACCCTGGTGTCAGAGTTTTTAAACCGCCTAGTAGCACAACTATCAGGCCTCTGACATGGTTTTTAAGTAACGACCACTATCAAAGACAGCGACCGGGACCGACGGCTTAACGTGCCCTCCGAAGCACGAAATCTTTATCTTTTCGGACAATCAGGTTATTCAGCCTGCAATGTCCTAACCAAACTGGGGAAAATTCACAAAGTGATAAATTCTCAAATATCAACTTTGTGTTTCTCCCCTGGGAATCGAACCCAGGACCTCCGGATTGAGAGTCCATGGCACTAGCCACTATACCACGGAGGCAGTGGAACTAATTAAAATACTAACAAATGTATTATGGAAAGGAATTCGAAAATGAAGGATAGGTAATTCTGCTCCGATCTACAAATAGGTACGTAGTTCAAACCAACTGGGATTTCTTATTACTTACATTCGGTGAAATGTAAAGCCTCCCCTAATGTCTAGTTTAATCTATTCTATGTTTATAGGTAATAATTATAATGACCTGCACTATACGCAGATGGCCTCATATTGAACAAAACAATATTATTAATTTGTATGCCTACCGAAAATTCTTTGAACTACTCTCTCACTCGTTGACGACCAAAACAACAACCTATATAATTCACTCAAAAACCGCCAAGATACGGCACAAAAACGCTGACACAGTCTGGAACATCCACCATTCTTGGCAGGTCGCACGATCAGCTGACTCCCACATTTGGGCCGCGTCTGACCCATATTCCGCCCTATGACGTAGCCAACACAATAGGCATTGTTCTTTTATATTTGCGCGAACATCAGGAGTCCCTCAAGGCGGGTCGTTCACATCTAGCTTTCATTTAAATAGTTCATTTTGTTTTCGTCATTGTTCCGATCAGCTGTTTTCGAGATCCTATCTCCATTGATAAGTGGAAGAGTAGTAATGAACTTTGAAGCATTGTCTTTTGTCGAGTTATGTTGGTATTGTACGCTCTATTATGTAATGTTAAGGCTTTTGTTCTGCCTGTTTGTTCGTGATTGATTTTGATGTCTGACGTCTTGTTTCCCACTTCGTACAACATGGACATGTCGGATCGGCGCAATCGATTTGTTTTACAAGTTTATTCGATTTATAAACAATAGGTGTTACATGAGTTACAAGATTTGCAACTTAGCCACTTTAAACACTTTAATATTCATCTTTACTCGGAAATATTTATTGTCCTATTCAATTTCCAAACTTTTTTTGAGTTAGCCAAGCATTTCATACTTTGGAGGGCACGTTACGCCGTCGGTCCCGGTCGCTGTCTTTGATAGTGGTCGTTACTGAAACCACGTCAGAGGCTAGCTATTAAGCTGTGCTACTAAGTGGTTTCAAAACTCTGACACCAAGGTTCATCGGGTCGTTCGACTCAAAAAGCCACTCGCTAAGAAGAAGAAGCAGTTCATTGTCGTAGCTTTCAAAGTTGCTTGTTTGACTTATTCCCTTTTACCAGTCTTCCTATCGCCTCCGCTGTCCATGCTTACGCAGCGATCGTCATCGTTCATCTATCCAAACGGTAGTAACTAAAAAACGACAAAAAACGTGGCGGGCATGATAAATAGCCTGTTTTAATCCGCGTTATCGCCTGTACCACCCGTGCGGTCTAACGGCCATCTTGGATATGTGGCGACTGCTTCACTGTACATTGAAAATGACATGACTCGTAGATGAAACTGGTCACTATGAAATTTTGATATTAACAAAACTTTTAGAATCATTCTAACTTAGGGTCGTATTTATAAAACGATCTCAAGATTGAGAGCACTAAGTACGGATTTCACAGGCCAAATTGTACTGAAATGACATTTCTGTTACAACCTCAAACTAGCTGTCATTCTCAAGTGATGTTTAGCTATACGGGCCTAATGCTCGTATTTTTGAAGCGATCTCACACTTGAGGGCAAGATAGAGTATGGATTTGACGGGCCATTTTGACAAAGCTGATTATAAATACGACCCTAAGACCACTAAGTATCCAAAAAGTGAACTGTGCTATCTAATATACTTAGTAAGTTAATTAGATAAAGTGCAAAAAAGGCAGAGAACTAAAAATTCAAGAATGCAAATAAAAGCTGCAGTAAGTATTATTGTTTATTTATTCTCTAGTAAGTATAAAAATATATCAAAATTATCATTAGAATAGGCCGTTTAACTTTAAAAAGTTTGTTTCTGCACCATTCGGCAATCAACTTAATAATTTATTGAAACTACCGATTTAGACACTACAAAATGAGGTGAATACCTTTAGGGAAATAAACGTACATACATACATATAATCACGCCTTTATCCCTAATACGGGTAGGCAGATCGTAAACGATCTAAAGAAAGGTCATTCCGCCATTTCTGACAAAGTTTTGAAGGTAATTTAAGATAAATTTGTAGGCATATTGCTGTAGTGACAGGTTGTCAGCCCAACACCCAAATTGCAATATACTGCAACCCTCGGATCCCTTAGCTAGTTTTTACAGCATGCTCGGGAGGAAATGCAAACAAAACCGGATTGATCTAACTGTCAATCGACAGTGGAAATAAAAGGGGATACGGAGAAATATGCCAATTTGTTCAAAATCCAAAAATAGTTTCAGAAAAAACATGCTACAGGTAAAATAGTTTCAGAAAAAACATGCTACAGGTAAAAAAGTTTCAGAAAAAACATGCTACAGGTCAAATAGTTTCAGAAAAAACATGCTACAGGTAAAAAAGTTTCAGAAAAAACATGCTACAGGTCAAATAGTTTCAGAAAAAACATGCTTCTCTCGTAGACGCGCAGCAACGGTGTTACGCAGCAATATACATCAACTTTTTTCCTGTCGCCATCACACGACAGGCACAGAAGCACCCGAAATAGATGGGCCATGTCCAGATAACACTTCCAAGTAATGGTCACTACGGAGGGTAATGGTCTCGGATCATAGCACCAATCAAAAAAACTATAAGTGAATGAATATTTAATAAACGCTAGTTGTCAAATATAAAATATTTCTTCCACGCTGGACTGGGAGCGAGGGAAAAACATAGAATATGCCAGCTGCATTACCTCCCAGGCATGCTGTAAAAACCAGCTAAGGGATCCGAGGGTTTTAGTATACCTACTGCAATTTAGGCGATGACCTGTCTCTACAGCAATATACCAACAAATCTATCTTAAATAACCCTCAAAACTTGGTCAGCGGAAGGACCTTTGTTTAGGTCCTTTACGCTCTGCCTATGTCATTAGGGATAAAGGCGTCAATTTATGTATGCATACGACCATAAAAAGACTTTACCACACAAAAAAAAATACGCAAAATTGTTTAAATCAAACCCAGAACCCTCCAAACTGACAAACAGTCTCTACCAACTATGCAACCATCGTTCTTACTACATGGTAGGCCTGGCAGAACAAATGCAGATATGCGCTCACGCAATAATCATTCGAGTTTTTAATCTGTATGACAAATGTAGTGTCCGTGGAGTTAGCGCCGTATCGCCCAATCATATTGGTATGCCCTAGCACTAGTGATGTTTTTATAGAAAATAATATATATCGATAAATGTTGTTTTAACTTTAGACGGTAGATAGATTAACCCGACACATTGACCCTATTAGACCTTGTCATAAGGGAAGATTTTTAAGCCAATGCCCATAACGACGCCTTACCAAGCCGTTAGATGGCGTTGAAAAGGTCCTCCTATGAACAAATTACACAAGTAAGGTATGACATTAAGGGTCTATCCATACGCATCAGAGAACCTCAACTTCCTTCTCTCCTTTACACCTGCCAACGCTCGAAGTTTAATTCATTCATAAAGTAACTAATATAATACATGACCTGTGACCCACGCGTCGTCGGTTTATTCTTGGTGTCAAAGGTCGTCCATTGCAATTCAACGCGGAAACGCAATGTGAGCCGAGAAGGACAAGAATATGATTTTGATTAATGCTGCACATTATCGATAATCGATTAACTGTTCAGTACATGACTAGGCCTCACATTTGTCTAGATAGGCGCGGCCTCCTACGTGGTTCCATCACTAGGTGTCCTTTAATATAAACTCTCAATACTAATTATCGATAATCGATAAACTAATTAGTACATCACTAGTCACTCACATTTGTCGGCCTCCCGCGTGGATCAATCACTAGATGTCTTAAGATATAAACTCTACTCATTAACAACAATCAATTGATACTGTTAAGCTCTTTAAACTTTTAATATTGCTTTTGGTGTTTAAAAAAAATATGAAAAACTTAAAAAAATAATAAGAAGAGGTAGGCAGAGATTTAAAGGAATAAATTGTTTAGAAAACTAAAAATAGGTATGCTTAGATACAGTCTTGATAGGTTACTAAAATGGATAATAGCTACTTGTAAGTATTTCTGAAAAATACATACATATAATCACGCCTTTATCCCTGATGGGGTAGGCAGAGCGTATACGACCTAAACGAAAGGTCATTCCGCCACGTCTGACAAAGTTTTAAGGGTTATTTAAGATAGACTTGTAAGTATATTGCTGTAGTGACAGGTTGTCAGCCCATCGCCTAAATTACAATATACAGAAACCCTCGGATCCCTTAGCTGATTTTTACAGCATGCCCGGGAGGAAATGCAGCTGAAACATTCTAAGTTTTTCTTTCGCTCCCAGTCCAGCATGGAAGTCTGAAAAATCATGTTAGCTATTGGCACGATCTATACAGTGTCCACTCCGTAAAATCGAAAAAAATATCATATCAATAACTATCAAATTAATAAGCCATTTTCAAGCCTACAATGACTGTCACAAAATTAACACACTCATATTGTAAACATATCAAAATGTAACCCAACAAAAAAGCCAACCTATCATTAATATTTTCGTCCAATTATTTCCATACAAAAAGCTTAATTCACAATATCGATACGTCATCATAACAAAAGTTATACAGGGTATAAGAAAAGTTATTATTTTTCAAAAGAACATTTAAATTAAGTCACTTACTGAACTTGTTTCGTACCTTGTATCCAAATAAAACAGTCTAAAAAATATGGCCTGATTCCCTGATATTTTATGTCAAGATCAAACATTTTCTTTTTTTTTTTTTTTTTTCAGTGACATGTTTTGATTGCTCAGTTGAAATATGCACATACCTTACACCCTGTATAATACAGGGTCTTATATTACGGATCTTATTATAGCAGGCGACAAGGGGGTCTAAAGTTACAAGTCATGGGGCTCAACTTCTTAAGTGTTTTAAGAGCTAACAAAAAGCAGCGTAATGTTTAGTGACTTTAATTTATATTGCTTATTATAAATACTGTATTACTTAGTGTTTTGAAATGCAAATAATCAGAACTTCATCCTAAATACATACCTATAAGATAAGATAAGAGTATACTTTATTGCACGGAAAAGACACAAGTGAAAATAAAATCAAATGAAACAAATAGTAGTACATATAGGCGGCCTTATTGATAAGCAGCAATTTCTTCCGGGCAACCTTAGGGTACAGGAATATAAAAGTTGAACTAGTGGGCTTGTATACCTATAATCTTGCCTCTATCCTTAGTGGGGTAGGCAGAGCGAAACTAGCTGAGCAAAGGTCGTTCCGCCACGTGTGACAAATTTTTGCGGGTTAATTAAGATAGATTTGTAGGTATATAGCTGTAGTGACAGGTATCAGCCCATCGCCTAAATTACAATATACTGAAACCTTCGAATTACTCAGCTATTTTTTACAGCATGCCCGGGAGAAAATGCAGCTGCCATATTCTAGTTTTTCTTTCGCTCCCAGTCCAGCATGGAAGAAAAAAGTCAAAATTGTTAAATTGCTAGTTAGGAGGTTATAGTACTTCAGCGTCGATATTTTATGTTTTTGATCGCTTTCAATCCAGCATGGAAGGCAGCAAATTAAAAATGTCACTGGCTTACAGCTTATTATAAAGAATTTAGTGTTTTTAATTCTCATGGGCAGTAACCGAACGCCAACCTACTACACTCGCAAATACATAGTAAATCATATACCAGCTTTTATGTGAGTTCCAACACTTTATTGCTGAGGTAGAGACAGCAGAGAAAGTGTTTATGAAGAGTTCTTTTGAGAATCATAAAATACTTTGATGCTTTTTCCAGGATTTATTTTTGTTTAGAAAACTAAAAATAAAAGTGAAACTAACTCTGTCTGTCTGTTTGTTTGTTGGTTGCTCTTTCACGCCTAAACGGCTGAACGGTTTTTGATTAAATTTGGTATGGTGTTAGATTGTACATACATACATATAATCACACCTTTATCCCTATTGGGGTAGACAGAGCGTAAACGACCTAAACAAAGATCGTTCCGCCACGTCTGACAACGTTTTGAGGATTATTTTAAGATAGATTTGTAGGTATATTGCTGTAGTGACAGGTTGTCAGCCCATCGCCTAAATTACAATATACTAAATCCCTCGGATCCCTTAGCTGGTTTTTACAGCATACCCGGGAGGATTTGCAGCTGGCCCATTCTATGATTTTCTCTCGCTCCCAGGCCAGCACGGAAGAATAATAGATTAATAAATATATAGAGAATAATAGATACAGTGTGATAAATTGTAATCTGGAGATGGACTGAACTTATATAATGGGATCATTTACAGGCTAGATAAGATAAGAAGAACTTATATCAAATAATCTTTACAATATATAACACTTTTTTAATTGTGAAAGGAACGCCATTATGCTCTAAGGTATTTATATTCAATATGTTTTTAGATAGATAGATAAATCGTTTTATTCATATTTTTACAAAACACATGTACATTTCGCAAATTTAAAAAAACACGTAATAAAACAGACAGATAAATCAAAGTAGTTTACACAATATGCACATGTGTGTTGCAGTGATGTGAAAGAGCCAAGGCTCAGTGAATTTTACCCTAAGAGTTTTTCCCAAAAGGCAACACTGTTTTCAGCCGTCACCTGTGATGAGTGACAAGCGGTTAAAAAACGTCCGTTTAAATTGTATTTATAAAACATTTAAACTATTTTTGTTCCACATTGATGTACATCACATGAAAAATCTGTCTGTTTGTTAAAATTTGGTAGGACGATAAATACTCATTGTTAAATAATATCTCATTCCTACTACGGTAAAACCACCATACGAAAGGCAAACATATACATATTTATTAATTTATCTGAACATAAACATATTAATTAATTTAACTGCCGCCGTGGTCTAGTGATGTGAGCCATGGATTCCTGATCCGGAGGTCCTGGGTACGTTCCTAGACAAAGTTCATATTTGTCAATTTATAATTTTGTGAGGTTTCCCCAGTTTAGTTAGGACATTGCAGGCTGAATTACCTGATTGTCCGAAAATAAAAAAGATTCCGTGCTTCGCAGGGTACGTTAAGCCGTTGGTCCCGGCCGCTGTCTTTGATAGTAGTCGTTACTCAGATGCTTTATACACCAGGGTCCATCGGTTCGCTATTTGACTCGAAAACCCACTCGCGAAGAAGTAGAATTATTTTTTGAATATAAATTTATTATAAATACTCAATATAAATTTATTATAGATTTGCATACATTTTCAACATTAATTTATTAATAATTTTCATGATTCCCTCTGCTATCGGTACCCCAGGCCGTGCTCGCTTGCGGTTGCGGCGGCTTAACGATTTCCCTTGCGTACGCGCAGGTCGCAGCCTGAGTGCGGCCACAGCGCCTGCCGCCCGGCATTAGCAATAATCAGGTTTGCGGCCATAGCCAACACGATTGGATTAAAAGGATTTAACCCTTATTATATTTGTTGGGGTAAATAAAGTTGTTTCTAGAGCTAGGGTAATCAAGAGAGGTGGACTCTATGAACGTAGGGGACACAGTTTTGAAACATCTTTTAGTTGATAACGTGGTTTCTGCAACGACTAAAAAGCCCGTCCGTCTGCTTAAGGTGCTCTCAAAGCATAAGACCATCTCATCTCACAAATAATTATGCACAATTGTGCCGGAATTTTAAGATTGTATATCTTCCGGATCGAAAGCTGAGTTTCGATTGAGCTTTAAATTTAGTTCAGGCTTTCTCTTCTGTGTACGATTGGTGATGATTTTTGAAATACCTAGGTATTTCTCTAGAGGTATCGTATTAAATATCTAGTTTAATGAATACAGAAACCTGTTAAAATCAGCTACAGATATCGGTGTTCTAGCAATGAGTAATTTCTCGCGTCCTAATAAGCGAGAGAGCGCACGACTCATGCGCGTGGGCAGATGCGAACATCGCGTTACAAGCTGAGCAATACTGTAAGTACACTCGGAAGAAAGTGCGCTAATTATCATCTCATTTCAATCTATACATAGAATATACCCGTTAATTTTTTTACAATACAAAATATTTTATTGCACAAAGAAACACAAATATATACATACAACAGAAAAGTAAGAAACAAAACAGTACAAAGGCGGCCTTATTGCTAAGGCAGCAATTTCTACCAGGCAACTTTTGGGTATTCTTCTCGGGCATACTATCCAAGATTGGGCGTACAAATGCCCAACGCGTGCAATGTGGCTTTTCTGTTAATCTTATAAGAAATATGCACGTGGGCAGATGCAAACATCGGCTGAGTAATACTGCTGTCTTATACTCTACAGGGCACTTAGCTTGTACACTAGGAAGAAAGTGCTCGAATTATAATCTCATTTCCTAGCACCTTATTAGCTTACACACACCTATAAGTCATCATCATCTCCCTAGCCTTATCCCGTATCTCATGGGTTTGGCTACCTTATCTAGGAGATTGAATTAGGGTACTGGTTTTTACACAGAGCGACTGCCATCTGACCTCTGCAAAGTCTGCAACCAAGAAGGGAAACCAGACCCAATCCTAGATTACGTCAGAGTTTTCAAGCCGCCAATGCTTAGCACTGGCCTCTGACATGGCTTAACGAATAATATCTACGGTATTAAAAGATATTAAGCGGGACCAACGGCTTAACGAGCCTTCCGAAGCACGGAAAAAGCGCCGAATAAACGTACATATGAAATTAGAAAACCAAAAAACACATTGGTACGTGGTGGGATTGGAACCACGACCTCCCGTTTTGGGGGCAGCGGCCCTATCCACTACACCATCGGGCTCTATAAGAATCTATTGTTAATTATTCCATGCTGGACTGGATTGAAAAAAACGACAGTCTACCCAATCGAATGGAATCACAGGCTTGTCTGTGTACAAGTCCAAACTTGTACACAGACAAGCTTGTGATACCGTTCTATTGGGTTGTTCAAAACCAGTGGTGATCGTGACAGAGCATTTTGACGTCATCCCTGGAAGTCCCAGCACTCATAAAAGAAGGTTTTTGGCACCGGACTGTCGGTGTTGTTATTGTAAGCGAGTTGGGCTTTTGCGGAGCGTTAGTGCGATTTTTCAGCTGACTGAATCAAAATGCTCTGTCTCGTTCGCCACTGGTTTTGAACCCATCCCAAAAAGTCAACGCCTAGGATCAAAGCACTTTGAACAACATTTTTGCTCCTCATCTTCGTGTTAAAACTTTTCTGCTCCACTGTACAAGATGAGCTCAACAAAAACGTTTTAGCCTTTGGTTTAGCATATTGAATCTATCGTGGACTTGGATTGAGCGACGCCCCGGCCGTCAAACCACGTCACCTCTGTCGAGATGAGCTTTCACAAAAAAATATACATCTACTTATAGGAATTTATAATCATTTTTATATACATGTAATAACGCCTTTATCCCTGATGGGGTAGGCAGAGCGTAAGCGACCTAAACAAAGGTCGTTCTACCACGTCTGACAAAGTTTTGAGGGTTATTTAAGATAGATTTGTAGGTATATTGCTGTGGTGGCAGGTTGCCAGCCCATCGCCTGAATTGCAATATACTGAAACCCTTGGATTCCTTAGCTGGTTTTTACACCACGCCCGGGAGGAAATGCAGCTGGCACATTCTATGTTTTTTCTTACTCCCAGTCCAGCATGGAAGAATATATATTCATTTTTGTATCAAGTAGAACGACATAAAAAGTCTGTGATGTCTGTAATATGGTTATATAAATTTAACAAAGGAATTTTTGTACGTACAACAAAAAATGCAAAACATCTACTACAATTAATTATACTCTAAAACATGATAAAAATAGGAAATTATAATCCCAGCCAGGTAGATTTCGAGGTGTCATTCAGATTCTTTTGAAAGTCTACCTACTACCTGTTTTGATACCCACTATATGATACAAGATATTTCCAAAATGTATCCAAATTGTACCTCGTAAGGGATAAAGGCGTGATTTTATGTATGTATGTATCCAAATAGCCGGAAACCAAACCCATGACCTTTTAGTCCTTCATCTCCGTTCTCTCTCCCGAACGGAAATAGTCTGTCCGATTAAACAAACATACATAATTCAAATATCGAGCTCGCGGATTTATTACTATAAAAAATTAAATACCATTGAACCGGGTTCATTCAATATTTTGACCGCACGTGTGGTGTTGCATAACCGGTACATTTTCAATATGTTATCTTATAGTCTGAGAGCTTGCGACAGAAAATAAAATCTGCCTACATAAAAGCAATTTCGCACAAAGTTCGAAAGAATTGTTACTTTCCCTTGACAATGTGAATTGTAGACAAATATTTAAATTGTGTCTAACTGTGATGTGAAGATTATAATATGATTATTGTAACTCTTTCCAGCATTCGCATAGTAACCATTTAATATGCCAGCCATAACAATCAATAGTAACCAGTAGACTAGTAAGTCAGGGAGATTTACCATACTCACCAAGTTTGGCAGGCAGGGGGATTGGCAAGCGAAGTGGAGGATTGTCTTTTATTTTTAATGTGTAAAATATTAAATAAGGCTTTGATAATGTTTTTTTTACTTAGCCTGAAATGTCCCACTGATTTGTTTATGATTACGAAACAAAAAAGAAGATGTTATAAAAACCGTCTTATAGATTTAGTATGAGATCTTTTGAACTCAAGTGTCGACCTTCTGAATCAAATAAATCCGCTAACCAAATAAGCAAAGATATTGTTTCGAAAAAAAATATTGTGCACCATCTCTTGGTCCACAATTTCGTAGCAAGCGATCACGCCATTCGAGATTCGGCGTGAATGAAACCAAGCGGTACTTTTTAACACGATTATATTACGCCCACTACCCAACCTAACCTCCAATCTCAACCTTACACCTTACGAAATACGGCTGTAGATTTTGCTGGACCTTTTTTTCGGCTACAGAATAACTGTGTTCAACATAATTGTATAGTACTAGTCGATCACGTATCGGTGAATGATGAATGAGTGAATGATCGGAATGAACGGTGTGTTCGATGACAAAAAACACTTTGTAAAAGTCAAAATGTTTGAGTTCATTCACCAGGAATTTATAATTATTACAATATCTTTGACTCAAATAATTGAAGATCATAAATAAAAATATGCTATTATTTGTTCCATTTGCACTCATTTTATATACAGAATCGGATGCAGATCTAAATCTTGTTTTCGTTTTCTGAATTTAAAACATGCAGAGACATAAAAATAATATTGATTTCAAATTCTAAATATTGACACCATACATCTTCGTTCAGCGCAAGCGCGACTCTTGAAAATAGATAAAAAAAGTGAAATCCATTGTAAAGCTATTTTTTCTCGAATCGTGCAATCCATTAAAGATCTTTGAATCAAATATCTGATGAGCATAAAATTTACATCTGCGTAAGGAATATAATGAAGTTTTTTTGGAATCAGACTGAATATTAGACTTGCATGTTTTCATTTTAATGTACGTCCATGCTGGCCTGGGAGCGAGAGAAATACATAGAATGTGCCAGCTGCATTTATTTCCTGCTAAGGGATCCAAGGGTAACAGTATATTGCAATTTAGGCAAAAAGCTGACAACCTGACACTACAGCAATATACCTACAAATCTATCATAAATAACCCTCAAAACTTTGTCAAACGTGGCGGAAAGACCTTCGTTTAGGTCTTTTACGCTCTGCCTATCCCATTAAGGATAAAGGCGTGATTGTATGTATGCATGTATATATTGAAAAAAAAAAAAACTTACCGGGTGTACGGGACAGCGTCCCGCAAACTGATAGGGGTTGCTCAGTTAATGACACTGAATAACTTTCACTAGGAGCTTTTTTCAGGAAGAGAAAAAGAAAATGGCTTTTGCAGACAAATTGTCCGATCAAGGTGAAAATTTTGTATTGGAAAGCCAATTTTGCATACAAATATATGTTTTGATAACCTGATCTCGGCCCAGTCAACCGGCCAGCCACCATTAAAGAACTACGTCATTCATGTCCCTGGCGTACTCGCTTCATTTCACACATTGTACCCATCAAACCTCATACAGGATGTCCTGGATAATTCTAGAATACACATGAAAGTGTATACTTCTTCCATGCTGGACTGGGAGCGACAGAAGAACGTAGAATGTGCCAGCTGCATCTCCTCCCGGGCATGCTGTAAAAACTAGCTAAGGGAATCGAGGGTATATTGTAATTTAGGCGATGGGCTGACAACCTGTCACTACAGCAATATCCAGTTCTATCTTAAACAACCCTCAAAACTTGTCAGACGTGGCGGAATGACCTTTGTTTGAGTTGTTCACGCTCTGCCTAACCCATTAGGGATACAGGCGTGATAGTATGAATGTATGTATGTAACTGTATACTTAGCAATGTTGGGGATGGTAGGTACGATTATGAAGCTTTCCCTAAAGATAAGTCCGGCTTTTTTCTACCCATTGGGCGTTTTTCCACTAGATGACAAGGCGACGATCCTCGATCGGCGACCCTCGTTCAATCACAAAGATTAGGTAGCCGACCCCGTGAGATACGTGATTAGGGAGATGATGACACGGCGACGATAACGTCCACCTAGTTCTAATCTGAGCGCACACATTTGCACATTCGTACGAATACAAAACACATGCAGTTTGGCAGGCCAGGGACGGTACCGGTAGGAATCAATGCCGTGCCGGCAAGTGAAAAAGCGTTCCATATCATCTCATTGATTTTCATAGATAGAGAGTGTTTTCATCTTCCACGGCACTGTCGAAGGTGCCGTTGCCGTGGCCGTGCCGTCTAGTCGAAAATCATCAATTGGGTTACTTACTTGCGGATACTTCTGCATATGAAAAGTCAAAATGAAGACGAAACGCAACGAAAAACCGATGCGTTACGTGTTCTTCGACACTCATCAGAAAGGCCATAGGCCTAATAGCTGTGGTACTAGGCGGTTTGAAAAGCTCTGACAACAGGGTTCTTCGGGTCGTTGTTCAACTCGAGAATCCACTCGCTAAGAAGAAGAAGGAAGGCTATAGAGCCTCTCGCGAATACCTACATTATTTTTCATTACATTTACACCTCGTCAAACGAATAAGTTTGATGGTGACGCCTAGCCTAGCCCGAGCCTATTAGAGTATGTAAGAAGGTAAAGTAAGAAAGAAAATAATAAATTCGTATCTGGTAGGACTCGAACCTGCGTTTCTGGAATACCAGTCCATTACTCTACCAACTGAGCTACAGAAACGTTAGCGACGAGTCTTTCTTATGCACACGTCATAGCGACGTTAGCGTCGTCTAGCCACGTAGTTTAAGAACTACGTAGGAACTACATATTATTTGAAATAGAAATGGTATTGTGACTGCTAAACATTCTCAAAAATAGTCACCACCTCGATGAAATTAACCCCCTGTATGAATACAGGATGTGACAAGAGGGCGCGGCTGCAGCGACGCGTGACACTCGACCTTCGATTCCCTCCTCCACTCTTCGATCGGTTAAAAAAATACAAGTAGATATTCAATAATGATAATGATGATTCTCATATCGTACTTCATTGAAAACAAATCATTGAATTTGAGAATAGAGACATGTTATTACATTATTTGATTCAGAAGAGTTTAATAGTCATCAAATCATATCAGAGATATAGGCTCGATTCTAGTTTTGCCGTCTAAAGCTAAAATTAAAATCTATTTGTCACTTTCAGACTTAAACATTGGAAAAGGACAGGAGATCTATTCTCTCCGGTTTATAATTTATAGTCGGTGGTTAAATAGTTTATCTGTCATTTTTATCCGCCGTCATATGATATGGCGGATAAAATTTACAGAAATACAGGGGAAACTCCGATCGAGCCCAATAACAGCGATCATAAAAACCCTGACCAGAAGAGTAGGTTTCAATAAATGAAATAATAGAAAAGCAAATCTGTCATTTCAATGCTAAAATTATACTAAAGACTTGCTTTATTTGCCAAGAAATGACATTATCCACTGCTTTAGAACACACTCATTACGCACTTCACCGAAATTTTCTCCAATCCTCACAAAATTTTCTCCCTAATTCGTCAAATTCGACCATTATTACTATATTTTATTCAAATTTAGAATCTGGTCAGACCAGACCGTCGCGGTTGTATTAAATGCGCATTAGGCGCTCCGTCGGGCGTGACGCACTGTGACGTCAGAGGGAATAGTGACACACGGTGACCTCTTGAACAGGGACTTGGAAGATTAATAAGAATAAGATTTTTTATTGCTAAAATATAATTAAAAAAGAATAATTTAAATAACATATTTATAAAAGAATAATAATGGGTTCGATTAAAATCCCAAATTTCTAAAATTAAAATCCATCTGTCACTTTCAAAATAATAAAATTTAAAAAGGACAGGCGATTCATAATCTATGGTTTTACCTCTGTCCGCTACATTTTGGCACGTTTTCCCAGTATTTCTGTCAATTTCATCCGCCATATCATATGACGGCGGATAAAAATGACAGATAACGTATAAAACCACCGACTATAATTCTAAAACCGAAGAGATCTCCTGTCATTTTTCAATGTCTTTAGTCTGAAAGTGACAAATAGATTTTACTTTTAGTTTTAGCCGGCAAATCTAGAATCCAGCCCAAATTATTACTATGACTAGGCTTAGGTTTACTCGAAGTTGCCGGGCACACGCATAAGCTTTCATATAATATGTCCGGCTAAACGTTTCCATACTAAGCGGTGGTAGTTTGCAAAGTTTTGTGGGTTATTTAAGATAGAGATTGCTGTAGTGACAGCCCATAATCTGAATTACAATATACTGAAACCCGCGGATCCGTTAGCTGGTTTTTACAGCGAGGAAATGCATCTGGCACATTATATGTTTTCTCTCGCTCCCAAGCCAGCATATAAGAAAAACTCTTTTTAAATCTAGAACAATCCTAGAGCTTGCAAGAACGTGTTCCAACAAATCTCGGTGTGTTTTCCGATCGGTTGCGCGGGCGCAGGGCGTCGGGCGTCGGGCGAGTAACTGTCGTCACGGGTCGCGGCGCACGATTAGCGCGCGCACCCACCCGCGACCGTGCGGCCGGAGCTTAATTCCTCAAGATACGGATTCTTAATTAGAATAGTTCAAGCGCTATCTTTTTTACAAGGAGGTACTCTAGATTTTAAGGCATTAGATTGTAGAGCTTGAAATGACATATACATACATACATAATAATCACGCCTTTATCTCTTATGGGGTAGGCAGAGCGTAAACGACCTAAACAAAGGTCGTTCCGCTAAGGCTGACAAGGTTTTGAGGGTTATTTTAGATAGATTTGGAGATATATTGCTGTAGTGACAGGTTGTCAGCTCATCGCCTATATTATAATATACTGAAACCCTCGGATCCCGTAGCTGGTTTTTACAGCGAGGAAATGCAGCTGGCATATTCTACTTTTTCTCTCACTCCCAGGTCAGCATGGAAGAAATGACCTCTGAGTTATACGTTTTTTTTTCAGTTTGTCCATAAACTAAGGGCTCTTTGGCAAAGTAAAATCGGTAGTGCTAAACTTTATGCTGGTCTTCTAGCTTACCTGTTTTTGATGCTCAATAATACTTTCTTCAGTCAGCGTACTCAAGAGCTTTATAAGTTTGTTCCACCACTAACCAATACAATCTAAATACTTCCAGTCATCTTTCATAATGCACACAGCAAGAGCAAGCATCATCTTACAGAGCAGCATCTTACTCCTGCGACCGATACATGCCTTCTTTCATACCAAAGTAGAGTTTAAAAGTGATTTTTCGAGAATAAAACTAACTTAACTTGTCGTATGACATTGTGGTACAAATATCCAAACCTTTTATCGCCTCGCTCCGTCGGTAAAATAAGATCAAATGCACACAAGTGTCATGACATGACCCGAGGTCGCTACCGCGGGCTGATAGTTGCCACTTTTCATACCAAAATAGAGCTTAAAAGTGATTTTGGAGACCAAAAATTCTTCTTGTCTTAAGACATGGTAGCACAAATATCCAAACCTTCTTTCGCAGTTAAATAAGATTGAATGCATAAAAACCAGCTAACAAATCCGAGGGTTTCAGTATATTGCAATTTAGGCGATGGGCTGACAACCTGTCACTACAGGAATATACCTTTAAATCTATCTTAAATAACCCTCAAAACTTTGTCAGACGTGGCGGAACGACCTATGTTTAGGTAATTTACGCTCTGCCTACCCCATTAGGGACAAAGGCGTGATTATGTAGTATCTTGTCTTAAGACAGGGTAGCACAAATATACAAACATTCTTTCGCCTCGCATCGTCGGTAAAATAAGATCGAATGCATCCAAGTGTCATGACATGACATGACCTGAGTTCGCTACTGCAGGGCCGATAGTTGCCACCTCTCATACCAAAGTGGAGCTCAAAAGTGATTTTTCGCGACCAAAAATGTCTTGTCTTAAGACAGGGTAACGCAAATATCCAAACCTTCTTTCGCCTCGCATCGTCGGTAAAATAAGATCGAATGCATCCAAGTGTCACGACATGACATGACCCGAGGTCGCTAACGCGGGCCGGCTAGCTGCCACCTTTCATACCAAAGTAGAGCTTAAAAGTGATCCGGAGGTCCTGGGTTCGATTCTCGGCCAGGCAGACATTTGAACGACGAGTTTAAATGTCTGTTTCTGGGTCTGGGTGTTCTCTGTGGTTGTTTCTATGTATCTCCATGGCACCCCGATACAGGGAATCCTAGTGAGGTATAACATAGTGTGTTCTTTCGCCTCGCACCGTCGGTAAAATAAGATCGAATGCACCCAAGTGACATGACCCGAGATCGCTACCGCGGGTTCAATAGTAGCTACCAGCACTAGCTTTCTCCTACTTCGTAATTATAGTTCTATACAGTTATGCTCTATTGTAAGTGGGTTCTAAACATGCACGGTATCTCTGCCGACTGTCGGAGTAGCGTTCGGTTTTTTTAGTAACAAGCTATGGTGAAATATGTGAGGTACAGTAGTTGTAATAATCTTTATTGCTGTTGACTGGCATATAGATTCTCGGTGCCATTTTATGCCTCTGTCTGCTATTTTTATGGAAACTAAGTTCCAAGCAAGAGTGTACAGTCTTCTCTTCAGAGCTTGCTATATGTTGACTCTACCGAACATTTCAGGATACGAGAATAAACCTTGTATATTAAAATCAATTTGTGCGTTTGGGGTGTTTATCAGCAGTTCAGCAGTCGATTTTCCGTGGCTGAAACATTGTTCGATACTATGATGATGAAGTCACTTTAAAAAGAAATTGAAAACAAGCCATTAAAAAAAAGTAAACCGTACATCCTTCCAAATTTGAATTGGCGCGGTTCGATTCGCGCGAACGCGTTTGAATTCAGTATCGGTTGCGAAAATAGAACGGATATTGCTCGTTCCTCTCGGCCGCCATTCTGTTCGAATTTTGAATTTTGCCGGGTAACTGGCCGCTTCCGGTCGTGCTTTGTTCTTATTGGGCAATGGGAGGCAAAGGTGTTGGAGTGTTGCAGCCTCCGCTTCAGTTAATTAAACTGAGGCAACGCCTTTAATAACAATTCGGATTGGTCAACATCAAAGCTCAACAAATGTAGCAATGTAGAGGTATTTTGTAATCTTCCATGATGGACTGGGAGCGAAGGAAAACATTAATCTGTCACTATAGATAGCAATTACATATTCAATCTAAAAGTGCTAATTTTTTTTGTTGTGAACCTGATTATTAACTAGGAATTTTACGCTCAGCCTACCCCTACATAAAGGTTTGACTATTATGTATGTATTTTGTATCTGTGAGTATATTTAATAAAAAGAATTGAGTAACAATTTGACTGATACATCTCCGCCACTACAATGAGTTAGTTAAGATCATCATCTCCCCGGCCTTATCCCGTATCTCTCGGGGTCGGCTCCCGAATCTAGGGGATTGAACGAGGGTACTCGTTTTTACACTGCCATCTAACCTCCGCAACCCAGAAGTTCCGTTCTGGGTTCTGGTTTTCACCAGACCCAATACTTTAGCTATATTAGGTCAGAGTTTTCAAGCCGTCAATGCTTAGATCTGGCCTCTGACATGGCTTAACGACTAATGTCGTTATCCCATGTCAGATATTAATCTACTGTATTAAACTATATTAACCGGGACCAACGGCTCACCGTGCCTTCCGAAGCACGAAAAAGCGCCGAATAAACGTACATATGAAATTCGAAAACTGGAAAACACTTTGATACGTGGTGGGATACGAACTACGACCTCCCGCTTTGGAGGCAGCGGCCCTATCCACTACACCATCGGGCTCTGTTATGAGAGAGTTGTTTAAGAGCATCTATTTTAATTTAAAACCACTGAAAGGTACTTCACCTACTGATTTGACGTCATAGTTATTTAGCTAAGCAATTTACTATTGTTTTGACAGCTGTCAAATGGATAATATTTGTGTAGACTTAGCTATAGCTGTAAAATTTCTTCTACGTTTGCAATATTCTAACAAAGTTATTGTTTTGTTTACAGGTAAGTTGACATCATTTCGAACAGTGAACGATAATTAAAGTATTATTAACGACACCCGGTAAGTATTTATTATTAGTTATTAAGTAGAATTCATTAAGTGTAATAGACTTATTTAAGTATAGGGTTTCACCAAGCGACGGTTCTTATAACTTAGCTATCCAAAACACGAAGCAAAAACATTTAATATCTTTAAAAAAACAATGTGACGGTACAAAATTTCAACACTAAACGATAAACAAGTGTTATTCAATACAAACAAGTAAGCCGATCGGTTTTCATTTTACAATTTTGATGTTTTTAAATCTTTGCTGTACATATTATAATTAGATCATAAATTTATAATATTCATTTCACTTATGTGTAAATTCTAATATGAATATCATTACACTTAAGCACATAATCTTTGCCCAACAACAACGTAAATAGCTAAAGAAACACAGAAATAAAATAAAATTACACTTAAAGACAAAAACTTCCACCTACAAAAGAGTAACAGGCAGGTAACAGTAAAAACTAAAAACAAGTGTTCTTTCCTTCTTTTTTCAAACTCGTCTCGTTGGCCTTATCCCTAGAGATGTCCCGATAGCAGCTCCAATGGAACACAATTAATAGTTATCTGGCTAATTAGTGGTAATGGCCTAGAATAGCTAATGAGGCTGGTTGAGGAGTGAGGCAAGATCCGTTCGCAGATGTGTTGAAGAAACACCTGTGCCGCATCGGTGGTCGTGTTGAGAGGGATACAGATTTGTCCTTGGAGGTTTTAACCCATGTATACATACAATTTTACGTTTACTTTCCGATCCCCGAATGGTGTCTAGTAGCAGTTGCTAAATTTGCTAAAGTGTTTGTTGGTTATTATACTTGGGGTCTATCTTTCTTGACCGTATTTAATATTTATTTAATCTTTTACGGTCCGAGCAGTGAAATTGTGGAATTCCCTTCCCGAAAACGTTCGACGAGCACCGTCTATTGAGACATTTAAAGAGCGAACAAGAAAGTTCTTCTTAGAGAATAATAATTAGTTATTTATCCTATCTCCCATTAGCATAATATGTATTAGTTTATTATAAATATATATATTAGTTTATTTTATTTATGTATTTATTTAGTAGTATTTATATTGTTTAAGTATTAAGATTAACTTAGTATGCACTATCCCGCTATCTGCTATGTAGTATCCTACTACCCAAAGGTTGCCTGGTAGAAATTGCTGCTTTAGCAATAAGGCCGCCTATATTGTACTGTTTTGTTCCTTACTTTTCTGCTGTATGTATTTGTGTTTCTTTGTGCAATAAAGTATCTTGTATTGTATTGTATTGTATTTAAAAAGGAAAGTTTGGGTATGATCCCGCTTTATAAGATCATCCTTCAATTTTAGGGTACCTAGAATCGTACCATAAACTGATATTAACATTGGCGCACGACTCAGTTTTTGCCATAATATTATGTACACTTTTGGACAAAAAATATAGTAAACCTAGCTTTAGTCATATATTATTTATTAGCCAAAAAGTCTCGTTAATTCCTAAATGATAATTCTGATAGTTGTTAACTGCCTCCGTGGTCTAGTGGCTAGTGCCATGGACTCCCGATGTGGAGGTCCTGGGTTCGATTCCCAGGGGGGGAACACAAAGTTGCTATTTGAGAGTTTTGTTTAGATTAGTCCCGATAGTTTTTTTATAGAGTGCACAGAGCAGACTGAATCAACAGTATTTACTGAGATGACGCGTCTTTATTGCGTGTTTAACCCTGAAGGAATTGTAGCAAACACGTCACGCGATGTCTACCGAGGGATTATTCTGATCGCATTTTAAATTATGGCGTAATTTTAAAAAAATAACAAAATTAAAGAAAAAATCTATTATCTAATTTATTTACAATAACTGTTCCAAAACAAACTATATTTGAATTTGAAAACCAACTTATTAATCGAATTATCATGCAGTGAAATATCTATAATACAAAAAGATAAGTAGAAAAGGTAGTTTTATGATTTTGAGAAGGGTATTATAATTTTGTAATGATCTGGAAATAAAAATAAACTTGGAGTAGATCTCGTATTTATAAATATTAAGTATATCATATAAAAATATCTTCATAATCAGGTGATTAACCGCAGTAAGTCATTACTTTACTACGGTATTTTTCAGTAAATTAATATTATGTTTCATAGTAAAGTTCCAGAATACAGCCGTCGCGTGGAAATCAGTTTTTCCTCTTCGCCCGTAATGACAGCATCACGTTATTTATTTACACGTTTATTATAAACTTTGAGGTCATTTACTTGAACATTTTCTTATAAAGAAAATCAATATAAATGATTCTTATCTTAGAAGGTCCAAACATCTCGACGGGGGCAAAGATTTGAACCTGCGTACTCGGAATATCGTTCCTTAGCTCTACATATCGAGAATCCGTGTTTAAATTCAAGACATTGATGGAAACTTATTCCTCTTGTTAGATTTGTAAGTGTATTGCTGTAAGGACAGGTGGTCAGCCCATCGCCTAAATTGCAGTATACTTCTTCTTTGCGTGTCGATGAAAATAAAAATAATATATTTTAAACCATTTTGGACCAGTGCGAAGCCACGAGCACGGCTTCATACGGCTTTCCACAGGTCCTCCAACAAGCAGGTGTCACGCCGGACACGTCATCAAGTGCAGTATACTGAAACCCTCGGATACATATAATCACGCCTTTATCCCCGATGGGGTAGACAGAGCGTAAACGACCTAAACAAAGGTCGTTCAACCGCGACTGACAAAGCTTTGAGGGTTATTTAAGATATATCTGTTGGTATATTACTGTAGTGACAGGTAGTCAGCCTATCGCCTAAATTGTAGTATACTGAAACCCTCGGATCCCTTAGCTGGTTTTTACAGCATGCCCGGGAGGAAATGCAGCTGGCACATCATACATTTTTCTCTCGCTCCCAGTCCATCATATATAAAAAAAAGCAATAATTCGGCACAGGCATTTTTTTTAAAATCTATCTCGGTAGGCACTATCCTAAGTCTCGTTTCGCTTCGCCCCATGATTAATAGATATACAGACAAGCATATTCATATTAGCTGGCGCCGCCCACGTGTGTAAAAGTAAATTTGTTCTCTCTTTTGCAACAAGACGAATCGCCCGAGTATTTGTACGAATTTATTTGTTTAGAGATTGCATCTTCACGCTTCGTTCAGAAGGATTGGGCAGTTAATAGGGTGATTAAGTTTTGGTGGTTTTTTTTAACAGGGGATTTTTCGTAATAGTTGCTTTGGTTTTATTGTTGAATTATAAAAAAAATATATAGAAATGTAGTAACAGTAAATTTGAAGCTTATTTGAAACTAAGAACATATAAACTCGCCTTATCCCTAAAACTAGGCAGAAAGTCAATGGCTTTGTTATCTAGTGCAGTTTTAGTACACTGTGTTATATAATACTAGCGATACCCCCCGGTTTCGCAAGGAAATTATCAGTGTTTCTCTACTATATTATGAATGTATCATACATATAAACCTTCCTCTTGAATCACTCTATCCATTAAAAGAAACCGCATCAAAATCTGTTACGTAGTTTTAAAAAATTATGCATACATGGGAATACAGGGACAGAGAAAGCGACCTTGTGTTATACTATGTAGTGATTATTCAAAACCTATAAATTTTCATGCTATTAGCGAATATAAAATATAATTCTCAGTAAACGGCAGAATAAAACAAGTCAGACGTGGCGAAAGCGCTTTTTACGAGGCGTTAAACGCTCTGCCTACCCCGTAAGGGATAAAGGCGTGATTTATGTATGTGTATGAATGTAAAACAAAATAAGCATTTTAAAGACGTAATACGTAATCGTATTAATTTACGGTTCAAAAGTCAATTTAATATCCTGAACTCACGTATTAATTTAATTGCACACGCAGTAGAAAAGATACCTAGGTAGTAGGTAGTACATACCTATTAGTCACATTTATCATGCCATGCTGGACTAGGAGGGATAGTAAATCATAGAATGTGCCAGCTGTATCACTTCCCAGGCATGCTGCAACAACCAGCTAAGGGGTTCGAGGGTTTCAGTCTATTGTAATTTAGGCGATGGGCTGACAGCTTGTCACTTCAGCAACATACAGATCTGTCTTAAACAACCCTCAAAACTTGTCAGACGTAGCGGAACGACCTTAGTTTGGGACGTTGACGGTCTTCCTACCCGATTAGGGATACAGGCGTGATAGTATGTATGTATGTATGATTATCATGCCTACACTACACTACATACAAATTCAACAAAACCATCGTTTACAATAACTAAGGCCCGTATTTTTAATCAGCACTTGAGACTGACAGCGATTTTGATTTCGTATTAGAAATGTCATTTCAGTACAGTATGAACTGTCAAAACCATACGTAATACTCATCAACCTTGAGATCGCTTTATAAATACGGGCCTAAGTGTTTTTTTGTCCGCAACTGTACCTTACAATCGCACACGTACAATTTCCGTAAATTAAGTTTTTTATTTCACGACCTTAGTTCCTTCCTTTCATGTCACCCATTCACCATACGACACAATGTCTGTCTGTATGTCTGTCGCAACTGTTTCAACACCGTAAGATTTCCTTTTTTCGTGGGAAAATACGAGTTTTCACCATACGCAGAACAATGGACAGAACCAACTTAACCTTTGCGGTGGATATGAACCTTATTATGACGATGTAGAGATGATTTTTGAGTTTTCAACGTAAGTTTAAGATGTGCATGATAGTATGATATTAACGGTATGCACCAATTATATGTGGTTAAGTATTTAGCGAGTTTTCTGGTTAGTTTCACTAAATGTAGCTGCTACTTTATTAGGAGTTACACAGTTAAATTACGTTTGATGAATTATTTTTTACTAGCGACCAGCCCCGGCTTCGGACGAAAATTATCAGTGTTTCTCCACAATATTATGCAAGTATTATACATATAAACCTCTCTCTTGTAACACTCTACCCAATAAAAGAAACCGCATGAAAACGTTACGTAGTTTTAAAGATTTATGCATACATAGGGACATAGGGACAGAGAAAGCGACTTTGTTTTATACTATACTTATGTAGTGATTTGCACGGGATTAAAGATACGTTTTTATAAAAATATGTAATATAATTATTGAAAAAAAAATTAGCTTGTCATTTCCAGACTAAAAACATTGGAAAAGGATAGAAGATCTATTCTCTCCAGTTATTGATTTAAAGTCGGTGGTTTTAAGCGTTATCTGTCATTTTAATCCGACGGCAAATGATATAGCGGATATAATTGATAATAAAAGTGGGGAAACGTGCAAAAGCGCGTCGAAATCTAGTGGACAAAGTGTAAAAGCATAGAGTAGAAATCGCCTGTCCTTTCTCATTATGAAAGTGACAGATAGATTGAATTTAATTTTTAGCCTATAGAATCTAGAATCGAGGCCAATGCTACGCTGTAGAAATTTAAATGTTTTAAATGTTTTCTAAAGAAATATGATGGGCTCATTTTTTTTTACGTTTTCGTTTTTCTTGGCGGAAACTTGAGATTAATACCTCCGTGTACGGGAAACGCGCTAAAGAACATCATTCTGATGACATCTAAGCTTGTTTCTATTGGTTGAGGTACATAAACAGCTGTGGTTAAAAAACGCTTTTACATACATACATATAATCACGCCTTTATCCCTATTTTGGTAGGCAGAAACAAACAAAAGAGGGTTTTTTAAAAAAGATTTGTAGGAATATTGCTGTAGTGACAGGTTGTCAGCCCACCGCCTAAATTGCAATATACTGAAACCCTTGGATCCCTCAGCTGGTTTTTACAGCATGCCCGGGAGAAAACGCAGCTTGCACATTCTATGTTTTTCTCTCGCTCCCAGGCCACATGGAAGGAACAAACCTATTAGGTCGTTTGTGCTCTGCCTATCTCCATTAAGAATAAAGGCGTGATTATATGTATGTAATTATATGTATGCAATTCTAATCTAATGATTACGAAAGTGTATAATAAATACAGTTTCAGGCAAACTGACAGACAGTCAAGGCCCATTGGCCAACTCCTTCGCCGCCGCTTTAATATTGCCTCACTGATTATTTGCTACCGACTATACAGGGTGATTAGAACTAAACAAAAAATAATCATCATTAATTGAATGTTTAGGTACCTAAGTCTTTATTTCTCCGGACTCCAAATATCCCAAGAGGTATTTTATTCAAACATCGACTTCTATTTTAACATATTATGGCATATTGTTTTGTTTTAATGTGTATTCCAATGGTAGATGAGCAGGTAGATTTTAAGATATGCAACCATCGCTCATAATGCCTTAGAATATCGTTCAATTCAGCGCGCGCTACGGCGTGGCGGTTACGTCCGTGGGCGCGCCAAAGATGTGCGAAAAACGCACAAAAAAGCTAATTCCATAAAAACTGCGAGTCGGATTAAATGAAGTTATGTTGCGATTTTAGATAGTCATAATCTCTCCTTATAGTTTAGAAGGAATATCAAATTTACTGATAAAATCAGCTTTAGTTCCACATTTTTTTAGCATACTTATTTATGAACTAGAATATTTTCAAATGTTGCAATTGCAGGCCATGAGCAAATTTCTTAGATGTATATTTTTTAGATTTTGTCAATGATTGGTTTAGGAGAAATAAGCTCTTAAAAACAACCATTTACCGTAAGGAATCACCTTAATAAATAGAACGTTATTGGGATATATTTTATTTCAAATACGAAAAGAAAAAGATGCAATTAGGGTAAAAGTAGCAAATCAATTTTAATTGACTTTTACTTTTTTACTTTTATTTATTTCATGTATTTAACTTTTTGCACAAAAATAGTTCATAAGCGGACTTAACGCCAAAGACATTATCTACCAGTCTACCTTATATTATGCAACCATAGTATTTCTATTGGTATAGATAGAAATAGAACAGGTTTGTGCATTTGCGAAAAGAAATCAGCGCTCATATTTCTCCAAATTAAATTATGTTTATGTACGCACATTATAATTCATTCCGAAAACCGCCTTAATTTAAACCAATTAAAAAACTTCCAAAAAAGCGGAATGAAAGTGCCCATAAATAACCAAAACCACACACTTAACTACTTAACACGACATCTAGTACGACCACGCTCGAAATGAACGTCGCAAATAACACCGCCATCTTGAGTTTTGACATTGTTTTAACAGTTTTAAGGATTTTTAGCATTTACAATGAATGCTATTTTTATATTAGATTAATTTGATTTGTAATATTTTAATTGAAATAAAATATGTAAAAAGTGAGGCCTTGTCATTATTGACTTGAATTCCAATCTTAATTTGGACTGGCAAAGCCCTACGTAGTTATTAAACTACATGGCGAGATGTCGCTAACGTCGCTATCACGTTACCGTTTCTGTAGCTCAGTTGGTAGAGTAATGGACAGGCATTCCAGAGACCAGCTTCAAATCCTGCTAGAAACAAATTTATCATTTTCTTTCTTTCTTATTATATTGATTTCAAAGTTCTTATACCGCAGCGTCGCTGCCCTAAGTTAATTGAGAACTGCGTCGACGAACTAAGAACGAACATCCTGTAGCTACACCGTTAGTCGCTACCGTGCGAAAATCAGATACCAGGTTTTATGTATGTATAAGAATATTTTTCTTAAGACAATAGCCTGGCCATATGTACCATGTTTTTTTCTTAATTATCTTTTAAGTAATTTACCTTTCTAAATCTAGAGGTCGCTAGTAATCGTATTACTGAAGTTGAGTGGCCATTAAAATAAAAATATTTGTTTGTGAAATTAGGTCGTTTTTTTAGAGAAATAAATTGTAATGTAGTTTTTTTCTAAATGAAGCATTTAAGAACTGTGTGGCATTATTTGCTGCGAGGTCTAGAGGACAGTGCAGTAGCCGGTTGTGATGCACTCTTAGCGCCACCCGGGTTTACGTGTAGGTTTTTTTAGATAGTTCCTACTGACGTGGAGCAACATCGACCTGATTTTACTAACTGAAAACCAAATAAACAAGTTTATACTTCGGTAGGTGACCAAATCAATATGCATTGATTACATTAGGATTAATTATGTCGTTCGTTGACCTTAAAATCCACGGCAGAAGATGATGAAAAGTGTTTGCGCTATCCACAAGTACACTCCGTATTCCTTCAATCTCTTATTCCGATGGGACAGACTGACTGACATGACCAGAGAAACTCAGGCGCAGGACCGACTATTTACATGCCCCTCCAACAGCACGAACTAATTAGAAACAACACCACAAAGTTGTTGTCTCTCGCCGGGAATCGAACCTCAAAGTTGAGTCCAGAGCCTATGGCTTAGACCGCTAGACCAAGGAGGCAATTATGAGTATTAAAAGGATTGTAAAACTTTTCCATACATGATGTAAAAGTAACTCTAGACACTAGATAGAGACTTTAAGTAGCAAAACGGAAGCCATGTACATTTTGGATGGCAAAACGAAATTTTCCGATTTAATTAAAATACATAAAGGTAATCAGGCCGGGTCGGGGCCTATGCTAATAACTTGCCCAATTGCACTCGTTTACTTTACTGTCCTGAATATGGAGGTACAGTTGTAGACGAGCGGGAAATTTACGCAATGTGGTCAAACTTAACGCGGCTGTGAACATTATCTGAACGATCAAGCTATTTTTTTCCGAATTTTCCAACCACTTCGAACTTCACCAACCTTTTTATGCAAGGTCTGCTGTAAGAAATTTCTTTTTAGAAGTAAGCAGTGCCTGTTGTGTTTTTATTTTTTATGTCCTGTGTTTATGATGTTTTTTGTGTACAAAAAAATTGTTAAATAAATAAAACTTCGTTATCCAAAACTTTTGCTATACTTAGTACCTATATTTTTCTATAACTCTTCAGTTCTAATATAGAGTTTAGTAGCAATAATTTCAGTAGGAAGAATGTACAAAGATTACACTTATGACTTCTTGATGACGACATTTCTAATCACAATAAGTGCTAAGATAATGCTGATTCACGTTGAAATAAAGTAACTAAAGTCTACTAAATTATTACAAATCAATAAGTCCCTGAAACGCTACAATCATTAAAAATCTTGCCACATTTTATCCGCCCGTCTGCTTGCTCCAAATAGCATTCATTGAAGTGACCCTTTACAACTGCAAACCGTGTCACTCCTTCAGGCCCCCGATTCCTGGCTTGCAAGTCATTGTAGTGCGTATGAGAGGCCTTAGTTTTAATACATCTTATCATTCTGAACTGTTTATCCAGTCCATGGCTCTTCTAAAGTGTACTTCCTCTTTTAAAGAAGAAATTCATTTATTTAACTATTTATTGCATTTTATCATTTTTTTAATGATACGCAGATAAAACGTTAAAGTTTACTAGACGCCAAACATCGTGCTGGAGCGGATTGGAAATGTTCTAGTTGCTTCACTTTTCGGGCAGATTGTCGAAATTGGATGGGCAATGAGGAGACATCACTATAAGAATGCATAATAAGAAAGCTCACTTTCTCAGGTTGGGCATTTAGGTACAGGACCAAGGAGTTCTAGACTAACATCTCTAAATTGTTGTGCTATTGACTCTTGATCGTAATTATCATAGGAAAAACAAAAGCAATCCCAAGGGTGACTAAAAACAGCCGCTCAAAAGAATCGACGTCGGCCACCAATTTACACAAAACCTATTAGTTACAAAACCTACAATTAATCTATCCGAAGCCCAATCTCCATTCACACGTGCAAATATCCGCCACATGACAATGAAACAGTGCTTAACAAGAAACATTCTCACACGCTCACAGACCTGAACTGTTGCGTAAAAATTGCGCAAAAATTGCGCAAAATGTGCATATTGCGCCAGAAGGGCGGACATTGTTCGGTGTGCGTGCACCTTTATGTTTTTCCATGTGAAGTGCCTTTGTGGCGAGTTATTAAGGTAATTCTAAGCTTTTTGTCAGATTAGGCTTGCGTTGTCAAATTAGACTTGAATAGTGTTAATTCCGTTTCCTAGGAAATGTATGCCAATGCTGTTAATACGCTTACTAAGTCAAACAGCTGTCAGATTGCAGCTTATCGTTACATGGCTAGAATTACGGGGAGATTTTTGTAAAGCGTTTGATATGGTTGACGTCTGCTTGTCTTTTACTCTTATTCTTATTCTTGCTTCTCTTTTTTTGGTATCTTTACCAAATCTGAAAAGTGACATAAATTATCAGTGTAGAAAGCACTTAAATTCAATTTCAATGCATTGATACGATTTTACGATGTTTTGATAATAGGAGTTCCGCAAGGCTTCCATTTTGATCCTTTGCTTTTCATTCGTGATGTTTCCGGATAATTCAAAAAGCGAAGCCTATATGACGGAATTTAGATTTCTTCTTTTTAAATTACAGTTCAAATAAAAACAGCATCCAATAACACTTTAATGTGGTACATCTCTTTTTTATTTAGCTCGTAAAACCTTAATTAAGCAATGAAGCTGCGATGCTTATCTCGTATTAATAACCATTAAAACTAATTTAGGATTGGCGACACAGATAATTAAAGCATTCGTGAAAGTCTTGGGCACAATGGTGTGAGAGTCCCACGGTGGCTGTATGCGCATCAGATCTCATCTCGTGTCACCCAGATAAGCGAATGTGGTTCACGGTCTTCATACGGAAATTTCGCTTTGGAGATCGTAGGTTTTATGTAAGAAAAAACTTGGCATAGCTTATTAGGTCTAGTTTCACCTCGCTACGCCTTATACTAGAGTCATTTTGATGCCAGCTAGCGTTAATTAATGATATTAACAATTTGAGGAAGAGGGAGAGTGACATCTTAGTTTTTCGTTTTTTTCCTTTATCTGTGTCCGCTTTTTTTTTCCTTTTATATAATCTTTGATTAACTCGTAGAAGTTACAGAAGCATAATATTACGCAATATCAAATGAAAAAGTGTTTATTTTTTCCTATACTTGTAACGATGACTTAAACTTCATCTTTGATTAGTTTAGTTATGCTGAATCACGTGTTACTCGTCTTATTTCCCCTGAGAATAGTTTAAGGATGAGAAGAACAGAATACTTGCCTGACAACTGACGTGCAATGGAGTCTGGTGATCATTCCTTCGGTTTCTTGCTGCTTCTTCTTGAAGTGGCTGAATAAGATACGGTTTCTCAAGATCTCTCAGTTTTGTCATAGCAAATCCGCATTTTTCAAGAAGAAACTGTTAATTTCTTCGTATTTCACGGCTCGACTGGCGCGATGTCACGTGTCGATTTACAACCCGCTGAACCTTAGTTCCTCTGATTCTTAAATCAGAGAAATTTATCACAGGTCTTGAACACACGAGGTTCAGTTTCTTGCTACCTCTTCTTGAAGTGGCTCAATAAGATGCGGTTTCCCAAGATCCCTCAGTTTCGACATACTCGTAGCTGGCAGATCCGCATTAAAAATTCAAGCGGAAACTGTTAATTTCCTCGTATCTCGCTGGCCTGGCGCGATGGCGCGTCCCGTCACGGGTGGCTGCGCGCGCAACTGGAGCAAAGGTGAAAGAACACGGTGAAACGCATGCGCCGATGCGCGATGGTTAAGAATATTGTGGAGATCTTCAAGACGCATGTTTTATTGCTTTACCAACTCTGTAAAATCTAGGACGGTAGCTGGGACAGATGCCATTCTGAAGAAAAACAACAGAAAATGTACGTATCTGAAATCTATAGGAATTGTGTCTGTCACAGCCACCATCCTAGATTTTGTAGGTATTGTGACCTATAAAATCTAGGACATACGCTACAGAAAGATAGTGGAAGAGTTGCATGTATTCTAAATATGCAAAGCGCTATGAGATGCCAGTTATGAAAAATAATAGGGATATTTAGCTGTGTTTCCTTTGTAATATGTTACATGCCTCTATCACAATTCAATACGCCAACATTTCTAGTTTAAACTACATGCCAAACATCAACCACCAAAGTTGTTTCGCTCGTCCTTAAACTTTTTTAAAATTGTTGTACCTATGTCTGCTCAAATTCACAAACGACCCCATGAACCCTGATGGATAATGTCAACTTTCTGTCCCTCTTTTGGGGGGAATTTACATCCTGTGGATTTGGACGCCTCCATGATTTTAAGACCGTAATTCTGTTAATTCTTTTGTCATTATCATCTTCCTAGCCTTTTCCCGTATTGCATGGGGTAGATTGAACGAGGATATAATTTTTTTACACAGAGCGACTGCCATCTCACCTACGCAACCCAGAAGGAAAACCAGACCCAATCCTAGATTAGTGTTGCTTCTTTCGTCATAATTTTGAAATTTCTGATATCTAAATTACCATCGCCCATCGCTATACGTCTAATAAAATCTACAAACATCTGGGTGGGAGTTTACATTATCTAACATCAAATATTATGATATCTACTAGATGATGTCTAAACACCGATATTTTATAATAAACAAACACGATATCATCAGACATGTTTACATATTTTTTCTAATTGCCTATCTTAATTAGAAATGGTTCTAAAACGTTTGATAGCAGAAAAACTATAGAACCATTTCAAAGTAAGTTCTATTCGAATGAAACTTGGTAGATTTTCATTTGAAATAGTCTAGTGGACAAGCCCCTCCTAGATAACCATATTGTACCGCCTTCTGTCATGCTAATACCTTCACTAGTTGTAGCTAAATAAGGACTATATTTTAATGTACATATGCTTTTTTTTCTTTTTACCAAGTAAATTGAATTACGCGCTTCAAGTGGTACTAATAGTGCAGTTTAAAAAATGACTGGTTATGGTCAGTATATTACCAAGTGTGAAGAACTATGATAATTATACATGTTAACATTCTGCCTTTCAACCTGTGATGTATGGTTTTGTTCAACAAATTAATTAAGTTCATTATTAACTGCATTCTCGTAGTATCTTTACTTTTTTTTATTTACTTTTATATTACTTAATTATACACATACAGACGTTTTACTCTGATTTAATTAGCTCCTCTTCTGTTTAAAGTATACGTAGTTAATAAAATATTATATATTTCATTCGTATCATTGACTGGAAGTTCACGAAAGACTATCTTAAAATAGGGAGAGAATCTATGGCTTTTGATTTATTACTTTATTTACTTAATGAACAAGAAATTATTGGAAATTTTATGGAAGAAAAGAAAGATGGCTGCCATACAAAATGTAAATACGAATATTTCCAAAAAATATTTAGAGTCGTTAACCACACCTAATAAACAACTAATATCACACACAATCAGGTAATTCAGCCTGCATTGTCCTAACGAAACTGGGGAGTCCTAGGTGTGTGATCAAACTCAGGACCTCCGGATCGTGAGCCCATGGCTCAGATCAGTTGACCACGAAAGCACTTATATCGAATTATAAATAGTAGTTTGCCCTGAGGACTCCAGATCGTAGTGATCTGATCGTACTGTCCGAACCCCTGGGTCACTCTTCACGGAACCTTACGATTGGATGCCCACTACGCATATTTAACTAAAGTCTTGCTTTGCCAATGATGATCTGCCTGCCCCATAGGGGATACAGGAATTGACGAACCTAACTGCGACATCTCTCGGATGTTTGTCTCACTAATATTGCTCCATGCTGGACTGGGAGCGAAAGAAAACCATAGAATGTGCCAGCTGCATTTCCACCCGAGCATGCTATAAAAACCAGCTGAGGGATCCGAAGATTTCAGTAAATTGTAATTTAGGCGATGGGCTGACAACCTGTCACCTCAGCAACATACCTACAAATCTATCTTAAATAACCCTCTAAACTTTGTCAGACGAGGCAGAAAGACCTTTATTTAGATCGTTTACGGTCTGCCTACCCCATTAGGGATAAAGGCGTGATTATATGTATGTATGTATGTTGACCAGTAGTATGAACAACTAGACTGGTCGTACTGTCCGTGACCCCGGGTCACTTCACTCTTCACGGAACCTCACGCTTGGGTGCCCGCTACGCATGTTTAACTACCATCTTTCTTTGTCGGACCAGCCAGCAGTAATTATTGAACTATCCCTTGGGACACTTCCCGGTTCTGGTATTACGGGACTAATAAGAAAGCGTTCAGTTCTAGGATTGTTGGAAGTGTGCACATATTATCCTTCCTTGGCTTTGCTTTCCTAGTCATCATCTCCTTAGCCTTATCACGTATCTCACGGGGTCGGCTACCTAATCTAGGTGATTGAATGAGGGTACTGGTTTTTACACAGAGCGATTGCCATCTGACCTCCGCAACCCAGAAGGCAAACCAGACCCAATCTTAGCATTGGCCTCTGACATGGCTTAACGACTAATACCTACGGTGTTAAACGATATTAGCCGTTTCCTAGTAATCTACAATATTTCATAGGATGCATAGACTTTGTCAGACGTGGCGGAACTACCTTTGTTTAGGTCGTTCACGTTCTGCCTACCCCATTAGAGATAAAGGCGTGATTATATGTATGTAGGTATGGATGCATAGAAGGGTGATGCTTGAACAAAACGTTAGCTTCCTAAACGTTAGCTTCCTCATTAATCGAAAATGCACAGATCTTTCATCAAAATTCTTTCACGTAATATTTATTGCCTTCGAAACTTGACTAGCCACACCATAACTTTGAGTAGTTTTGTTCACAAATACTTAAGTTTTACACCATATTTTTTGTCGTACTTATGGTCTATATTATGTAGGCTCGTATTTATAAAGTGATCTCAAGATTGAGAGCGATATTAAGTATGATTTTGACTGTTCATTTTGTACAATATTTACATATCTGATACGAACTCAAACTCGCTCTCACTCTCAAGTGCTGTATATAAATACAGGCCTCTCTATAAAATACGACTTAATAGGTATGTCTCTTCCTCTTGTAGGAACCTATTTCATGTTTTTTTTTAAATTGTCTCTCATCATCATTCATTTAAGAGTTCAACTCTTGTCGTTGAGTACATGAAGTGAACGCCAACTCTCCCTGCACTCCGCCTTCTCTATGACTTCCTGGTACGACTTAACCTTAATCTTTTCTTTTACTTGATCGATCTAGCTCTTAACCTTCCCATTCCTCTTCTTCCTTTAATTTTAACCCTAAGTAAAGTATTTACTGCATATAAAAGACACTGAGATTGCGCTGTTAAATATTATTGTTATTCTCATTAAAAATAACAAACGTATTTCGTGTTTTCAATTCCAAAATAAACAAATTTAATTTGTGTATGTTTACAGAAACATCGTTTAATAATTGTATTCCTATAAAACTCATTTGTTTACTTAATTTTTCAAATTAAAATGGTTGTTTACTAATTGTAATTAAGTTTTGTCCAAATACTCGTAAGCAAAACTATTCTGAACAATATTTTTTTAAATCAGGAAGAATCTCAATAAAACTAAACCGCCAGCAAAAAAAAGTAAAGAGAGGTCAAAGATCACCGACCTTGTCTAATTAATGCAGAAAAAAAAGCAGATATAAATAATGTAGCTCAATCACTGTGGTACAGTTAGCAGCGTCATGGGAAACAGCGTCTCATGCATATTGCACTATCGCCATAAAAATTCTATACTTTGCTATAATTAACACTAGTGGTGGGCTTTTGCGGGACTTATGACGGGACAAAAAACTATTTTTGATTAGGTACTAGCGACACGCCCCGGCTTCGCACGGAAATCATCAGTGTTTCTCTACTATATTATGCATGTATTATACATATAAACCTTCCTCTTAAATCACTCCATCTATTAAAATAAACCGCATCAAAATTCGTTGCCTAGTTTTAAAGATCGAAGCATACATAGGGATATAGGGACAGAGAAAGCGACTTTGTTTTATACTATGTATTTGATAACAAAATCAGTAACAAACAAAACTACAGATACAGTGGAACTCTTTAAGTCTAGCTGTTCAAATATTCAACGTAATTAGTTCCTGATAGTTTAAATGTATGTTTAGTAAAATAGTAAGTTGGAAGATTTTTGATATAACGAAACTTAGATCTATAGAGACAACAGGCACGATACGTCTCCAGCGTTGGGGCATGAACCTAAATGCAATTTTTCTTTATCAAAACAATATTTTTCTCTCGCTCCCTTTTCTACTATTTCTCTCATAAGTCTGTGTCATTGACATAAGCAGTATTAAAAGTCCTTTTACTATCTTCAAAATCATTTTATTTCATTTCTTTAATTAATATCAAAAGGTCCACCTTAATATTTGCTACCTAACATCACTAATGTTTACCGGGACTACACATTGCGGGACATCACTACTAGCACATCACATCACTAGCACTCGTAGTATGTTAACGGAATAGGAAAGGTTAGCAATGCGTGTAAAATGATAAGCTTTTTGCCGCCAGAAGTGATCGCCTATATAAAGATGTAGTGTTGTTTTTGCACGATAGATATGTCGATGTTTTTGTGGTGCCGGCTTTCGTGGGAAACGCGGAAAGACTGTGATTCAAAGATTTTTTAATCTGGTCCAGTTTAATATCAACATAAAAAACAAATACTAATTTGTACAAAAATAAACATAATGGACTCCAATTTTACTTCTACAAAATGTTATTCAAAATATTAATTAAATTATTTATAGTCATAAAGTGTGTTGTAAAGTATGTTGTATTGTATTAAATATTTATAATGTGTTTATCCAAGATTTGATTAATAAGCTAATCTAATTCTATTCTAATTATATTAAGATGGACATAAGTAACATGTATGAGAACGTAAAAAAATATGGATTATTATAATATAACATATATTATGTATGACTGTAAATAATTTAAAAGTCCAGTTGATTATATTAATTTGAAGATGTCAAATCTTGGATAAGCACATTATAAATATTTAATAAAATACAACATACTTTATTGCACTCAAGAAAACACATACAATAGTAAGGCTGGTATTTATGAAGCGATCTCAAACTTGAGACCAATATTAAGTATGGATTTGACAGGTCAGTTTGTACACTGATTTGACCCGATATGACCCTGAATTTCCGATACGAACTCAAACTCGCTCTCACTCATGAGAGCTGGTTATAAATACGGCCCTAAGACAGACAACATAACAGAATAAAAGTACAGCACAGGCGGCCTTATATAAATATAAATATTTATCCAATAACGATGCTTTAGATTTATTTTGACATAATAATATGATGTCATATTCTCATCACATAAATATAATTTCCCAAACAAGAACTAGGAGGCTAACAATTAAAATCATAAATTTGATAAACTGATTATAATGTTTATAGATGTATCAATCATTAGGTCTAAATATAAAAGATCTTAAGAAAAAAATGTTACATTTGGAAATTTCTAAAAAACTCTGACCTAATCTAGGATTGGGCCTGGGTTGTGGAGGTCAGATGGCAGTCGCTCTGTGTAAAATTAGACCTAATCTAGGATTGGGTCTGGCTTCCCTTCTGGGTTGCGTAGGTCAGATGGCAATCGCTCTGTGTAAAAATCAGTACCCTCGTTCTTCTGTCAACAAAGTTCTTCTGAAACACAAAGTTGATATTTGAGAATTTATCACTTTGTGAATTTTTCCCCAGTTTGGTTAGGACATTGCAGGCTGAATCACCTGATTGTCCGAAAAAGAAAAAGATTTTCGTGCTTCGGAGGGCACGTTAAGCCGTCGGTCCCGGTCGCTGTCTTTGATAGTGGTCGTTACTCAAAACCATGTCAGAGGCCTGATAGCTGTGCTACTAGGCGGTTTAAAAACTCTGACACCAGGGTTCATTGGGTCGATAGACTCGATACCCACTCGGCAGAAGAAGAAGAAGAAGTACCCTCGTTTAATCCCCTAGATCAGAAAGCCGCCCCCGTGAGATACGGGATAAGGCTAAAGAGATGATGTTCAGTCGGACTTATTCACAGACAAGCCTTATTCATGGCCACCCCAAGTGTGCAAGTAAAGATAAAATAAACATTTCAGTTGATCAATCAAATGAAATTAAAATGTTTAAAAACCCAACGATGGAATGAGCTGGCGCAGAAGGCGCAACTTAGATTATGTTTAATGCGCAATATCTAAAAAAAAAAGGAAAACGAACATCCAGATTATATCTTTGAGCCTACATTGACAGCACAAGAACTAGACAACACGAACACTCAAACTATCTATATCTGTAGGTATAGGAAAGTATAATTTTTCGTAAGAGGCGAGCGGGCGCGGCGACCCATGTCGCGGCTTCCTGTGGGGTGCTATGACCCCAAGGCGGTGTTGTAGTGGTACACACGACCCGATTTTATGTCTAATTTCGTTGTATGATCACGTTGGATGCTAGAAAAAATATCCTTAAAGTGTTAGTTAGAGATAGGTACGATAAGATACGGTTACCGATACCATACATACATAAAATCACGCCTTTATCCCTTATGGGAGAGTGTAAACGACCTAAACAAAGGTCGTTCTGCCATGTCTGACAAAGTTTTGAGGGTTATTAAAGATAGATTTGTAGGTATATTGCTGTAGTGACAGATTGTGAGCCCATCTCCTAAATTACAATAGACTGAAACCCTCGGATCCCTTAGATGGTTTTTACAGCATGCTCGGAAGGAAATGCAGCTGGCACATTCTATGTTTTCTCTCGCTTCCAGGCCAGCATGAAAGGATACCAATACCGATTTACAAGATCTTTATTTGAGACTATACTATCCTATGTATTTTACTCAAAGATATATATTTTATCATAGAACACTTAAAACCATCAATAGTATAAAATTGGACTTTTTTTTTTAAGTGATCACTGATTGATACATAAGTAGTAATATTTTAAACTGTGCCTTCATGCTTTCTTCCAATTTGTTGTATAATATATACAATATACCGCAACAACATATTCCTAAACATTGACATCTTGCGTTTTCGTGATGTAAGTAAGTAATTCAACTCAAGATATTTGATTTTGCGTTAATATCTAAAACATCTGACTTTATCATAGCACGTGCGCCTGCCTTAGTCAGACCGTACGCATTCAATGCAGGAACCTCAGAACGCGCTCTTTTTTTAATAACAAACTTTTTTAATTGTGCGCGACACAGGAAATTGGCCGGTGGATTTTCGATCGCTCATTTAACGGTCTGATGGAATTCGATTTTTAAACGATGTCCTGTGAATGGTCAAAAAACTTGGAGCCGATTTAATTGAATAGAGTAGTGGACATAGAGTTTTAATAATAACGTTACAAATCTGTCGTTCTCAAATGAGAGCTGTATATTTATTACTTTGTGAGATTTCCCCAATTTGGTTAGGACAATGCAGGCTGAATCACCTGATAGTATGGAAGAAAAAAGATTCCTTGCTTCGGGAGGGTACGTTAAGCCGTCGGTCCCGGTCGCTGTCTTTAACATTGGTCCTCACACAAACCATTTCAAAGACCTATAAGCTGTGCTATTAGGCGGAATAAAAACTCTGACACCAGGGTTCATCGGGTTGATTAATTCGATACCCATACGACAGAAGACTCATTTTATCTTTCTTTTAAATATTCATGCAAACATACAATAGAAAGAAAATATCGAGAAACATGCGTGCTACAATTTTATTACATTCCAGCTACAAAAACACAGTTTTTCTCTCTAGAGAAAGAAAAGAAAGTTGACCTCAAGGTGTTCCCATGCTTCATATTTATGACGAAAGCATAACATCGATTAAACGATCCATCATAATCGATTTTTTTGTCATCGATAATTGCCAGCCAGCTTCCGTGCTCGTTTTTACATTGATCCGTAATCGATTCTAATAATGGCAGTTCGCTGAATCGATTAAAGTGCAGGTCAGCTGATTATGAGAATTAAATCGATATTAATTATTTTTTGTTGTTTTTCTGCGTTGTAATGTGTAATGATTTGATTGGATTATGTGTTTAAACATGTGAGAAATTGTATGTTAAGATATATACAGATACTTTATTATGAATCTAAAGTTTTTTATGTGTTTGCATAACATTATTAGTTGAACTTCCGCGTGAATAAACGGTAGCTAAGGAAAAAGAAAATATTGTAATAATATTCCAAGACTAAATATTGTAAATTTTCCAAACCTTCAAATACATACATACATACATAAATCACGCCTTTATCCCTTACGGGGTAGGCAGAGCGTTTAACGCCTCTTAAAAGGCGCTTTCGCCACGTCTGATAAAAATTTAGGGCAATTTTAGATTGTAATATGTATTGCTATAGTGACAGGTTGTCAGCCCATCGCCTAAATTACAATACACTGTAACCCTCGAGTCCCTTTTGCTGACTTCAACAGCATGCCCGGGAGGAAGGGCATCTGGAACATTCTATGTTTTTTTATCTCTCCCAGTCCAGCATGGAAGAACGTACAAATCCCTCATTAAAGTTCATCTAATATAAACAAGTATATCCCAATTGAAAAGAAATAACATACATACATACATATAATCACGCCTTTATTCCTAATGGGGTAGGCAGACCGTAAGCTACCTAAATAAAGGTCGTTCCGCCACGTCTGACAAAGGATAGATTTGTAGGTATATTGCTGTAGTGAAGGGTTGTCAGTCCATCTCCTAAACTGCAAGATACTGAAACCCTCGGATCCCTTAGCTGGTTTTTACAGCATGCCCGGGAGGAAATGCAACTGGAACATTCTATGTTTTTCTCTCGCTCCCAGGCCAGCATGGAAGTAAAAGAAATAAGTACGCTCTTAAAAATAAATAATAAATCATAATTTATGAATATTGCCAGCACTTTTTTAAAAACCTTTTTTGCTCACTATATAAGCTCTTTAAGTGCACAGTTCACACCATACGAGTTGAATGGTCGACTGTACGTGACTTTATTTGCGATTTTTTTTTAGTTTCGCGAGCTTCCGCGGTTCTACTTGACTTGGATGTTAAATCCTCAAATTATTCGCAAACTGTTACATTTATAGGAAATAAAGAATAAAGTTTATGTGAGTGGAGAAAGAAGTGTGAAATCTAAATGTACTCACGTAAGACGTGCAAATGCAAATCTAAAAGTGAAATGTTAAAATTTCGAACTGATTTGAACAATGCTTTATTTTTATCATTCATCATTTTTATATCTTAATAACCTTTTATAAACACTACAATTAAAGAAAAACTAAATGTGCTCTTTTCCTCCGTGCTGTACTGGGAGAGATAGTAACACATAGAATGTGCCAGCTGTATCTCCTCCCGAGCCATGCTGTACAAACCAGCTAAGGGATTCGAGGGCTATAAGTCATTTTAGGCGATGGGCTGACAACCTGTAGCTATAGCAATATACATCAAAATCAACTGTTATAACACTTATAACCCTCAAAACTTGCAAGACGTTTCGGAACGACCTTCGTTTAGGTCGTTTTTTCTCTGCCTACCCCATTAGGGATAAAGGCGTGATTTTATAAATGTATGTATGTAAATTTGCCCCGAAATAATATTGTAAAATATCAATCTTTTAAGAATCAACACCAAATATTAATACCAATAAGTACGCTAAAATCCTCAGGACCTAACTATCACAGTTAACCTAGGAAGAACCGGTACATCACAATATTTTTTTACTGCTCTCAACCCGACAGTCTTTAAAGTTTTTAAAGAAACAACCCCATTTTTTCCTGACGAAGAACATTCATTTACTACTTTTTACACGGTCGTCAGGCTAAACAGTTTTCTTCTTTTTGAATGTTCTCATTAAAATACGATAAATAAAATTATCTCCCTTTCATGACACGGCCAATGTGTGGCCATTAAATATATTTCTTCCGTTCCGGTCACTTGAATGAACATAAATACTTTCCTGTTACTGGTATAAATATTTGCTAAATAAATCAAAAACGTGGAATTATATGCTGGATGTAGAGCGACGGTCTTATTCTGGATCGCTCAATTTCTACATAGTCGAAATAAAACTTTATTGCTAACATTGGTTAACTAAAAAAAACTCAGATATTAGAATATACCGGGTGTAAGGGACAGCGTCCAGCAAACTGATAGGGATTGCTCAGTCAACGAAACTGAACAACTATCACCAGGAAATTGTTTCAGGAGATGAAAAACAAAATGATTATCCCATACAAAATGCTACCAACCACCTTGATCAGAGAATTTGTGTGGTAAATATTTTTTTTAATTTCCCTTCCTGAAAAAAAACCTGCTGATAGTTGTTCAGTTCCGTTGACTGAGCAACTCCTAGCAGTTTGCGGGACGGTCTGTTACACCCCGTAGGTACAATAAACTACAAAAGTTGCTTAAATAGCGTAATTTTTAACTTAATCCCACCAAAATTTTACTATTAATAACCATGGTGATACTTGATACCACTAAAATGTGTTTTAAGTATTTAATTATCATGCTATTTGACCTTTCAGCCTACAATTTCAATTAAATTACAGTAATGCTGGCCGGAAGTCTGAAAACAATTCGTAATTAAGAAGAAAATAAAAAAGGAATCAAAAGTTTGTCGCACGTTCGCGCCAACTTGCAATTTCATATTTCGAACACCCACATCGGATCGTGGCCAGTGCTATATAATTAGTAAGAACGACAGGCGTCGAAAGGCGGCCCGCGCCAGGCAAATATATGGACCGATTTTTCATAATAAATGTACCCATAAAATCACATCGCACACTTAATAACACCCTTTAATAGAATACTCCTTATTAAGAATTATTACCGTGACCCCGTCCATATTTTCGCAGCACTGACATGAATGACTCCAATTCGATCTCTGATTTCATTCACTCCGAGTTCACGGATAGTAATCATTTTAATAATTTTAATACTATACAATCGCGTCTCTATTTATATTCAATTTTAGAAATTCGACCACACGCAATCGGTGCGACCACAAAATCGATCGATTTATCGATTTAAAACAAAACGGTTCCAAATTTCAAACCGGCGCGGTGTGCTCTCTAATTCTGTTTTCCCGCCTATAATTGACACCGACGCGCCATTTCGTGTCCCTTTCTAACCTAAAAATGTTGTGTTTGTGTATCTCTTTCTTGTCGTATTGTCACGTGCTGTTGTCTCAGTGACTATTTCGACAATTATGTCATTTGGTTGTCACGGGCGTGTCATTTGGGCGACGAACGATTGCGGCCTATAATTTTGTATGGAATTGTGGAATTTGTCGGGGTCGTCGACATTTGTTTTGATGTATGGGAACATCTGGGCTCTGAGAACTTGCCAATGGGTGGTAAATGGTGTCATTGACCTTTGAGTGTTTAGGTTTTTTGGGTGTAAAGATCATTCATGGATTTGTACGATTACAATCCCAGCAAGCAATTTCCTTTTTCTTTGAAACTCATCCATCTATGATACTTCTCCTTCTGGTGTCAAAGTTTTCAAACCACCCAGCTATTAGGCCTCTGACATGGTTTGCGCAACGACCACTATCAAAAGCAGCTACCAGGACCGACAGCTCAACGTGCCCGAAACATGGAACTCCATAGAGTATCATAATACTACCGGGAGGTTTCAATGACGTAAAAGTCGAAATGACAAACTGTCATTGTTATGATATGTACGAGTACTGTACCTATGATCTATCTATGTATCCATTCTTTTAACATGAGTATTATCTTTCTGTATAATTTTTTAGCACTCTACATATTTAGTAAATTTACATTACTCTATATAATAAATATTCTAACATAATCATACTACAAATCTATTAAACATTTTAACATTATAAATGATAGTAAACTGCTTGTAGGGTTACCATTTTCAGACCTACACCTGAAAGGTAAAAGAATGATTTCTACTCTGCCAAACTCTATTCAAATCAAAATACATAAATTTTGTCAATGATACGCTCTACAGACCTGCTTATCCCCTAAGATTAGTTTTTTTCCGATTCGGACTAAGCGCTTCCAAAACTCTTTCTTAATGCGAACAGCAAAAGAGTGGAACTCTCTACCAGAATGCATCCAACCCCCAACAATTTAAAGTTACAGTAAACAGACATGTTCAGGGTGAGCTGGCTCTATCGTCGACTTCGTCTCTGTCGGTTTCAACCTAGACTGGAGTCAAAAGCAAATCCATTCCTCAAATAAAAAAAAGAATGAAAATTATTTTATCACCTAACTTTATAAAATATAAACATAGTTGTAAAACTAGCAACCCTAGCCAGCCCTAGCTCATATTTTATGCAAAAGACGACTCAATCGAGAGATGGAACCAATCGTGAAATTCTGAGTCACGACGCTGTAAAATGACGATGAATTTAAGGTCGTAGTTCAGAATATTGTTTACCAAATGTATTCAAATTTTCAGACTTATTTGCTGGATAGATATTGTTGAGTTCAATATGTTTTGTTTGTTTGACAGATGTTTTTCAATGTCTGCTAGCTTTGACATCATCATATTATTATCAAGTATATCTTCTATATGCGTAAAATTTAGGATTATAATTTGCCATTCAGAAGGCAAACAAAAGAAAATGTATCTGAAATCATCATCATCCTAGCCTTATCCCGTATTTCTCGGGGTTGGCTACCTAATCTAGGTGATTGAACGAGGGTACTGGTTTTTACACAGAGCGACTGCCATCTGACCTCCGCCACCCAGAAGAGAAACCAGACCCAATCCTAGATTAGGTCAGAGTTTTCAAGCCGCCGAAGCTAAGCACTGGCCTCTGATATGGCTTAACGACTAATATCTACGGTATTAACCGGGACCAACGGCTTAACGTGCCTTCTGAAGCACGGAAAAAGCGCCGAATAAACGTACATATGAAATTCGAATATCGAAGAACACATTGGTACGTGGTGGGGTTCGAACCACGCTCAGGAGGCAACGGCCCTATCCACTACACAATCGGGCTCAAAAAAAATATATCTGAAATCTAGTATAGGAATTGCATTTCTGTCACAGCTACCGTCCAATTTCTTTTGACGACTTTTATTTTTTTTCGGTATATTTTTTATTATTTTTAATCAAAGTCATGTTCATATTATTAGTGGCCTCGTGTGGTGCCGGGTTAGATTAGCATCACCCCATAACTTCCCGTGGGTGTCGTAAAAGGCGACTATGGGATAAATCCAGGGAATGGGCAGCAGCGTTCCCTGTGAATGGAAAACTTCTACTGCGCTCACTGATCCGCCTGCCAAGCGTGGTGAGTATGGCATATACCCCCAATTTTGGGGAGGCCCATGTCCAGCAGTGGACTGTTGTGGCTGATGTTGATGTCCATATTATTAGAATATTTTTTCTTTTATCATCTTTGTGCAAATTTCAAGAGTTCTGAAAAGGACACCGAACATAATTGATATTCGCAATAATTAAAATGGAAATATGAACGGACGGATTGTACATAAAAATATGATTTCATTTCATTCATTGATTAAAGACTGTACTTAATTCTGTCCTTTCTTGTTTAAGTAATATGTTTCTGTATAATTAACCAGGCGGCACGTCCTATCAAAAACGGTTAAAACTTAAAATGCAGTAAACACACTTTTTTAAAAGAGTGGTATTACTCGAAATCACTCATTAATAACTCCGGTAGCGGCCCCCGTTAGCCGGCCCTGGCTTGCATATTAATCGGGGGACACAGGGGGGACTTAAGAGCCACAAACATTCAGGGCTCTGTTTGAAGGAACATAATAAGAAATGAGGTAATATGACCAAGATATAAATAAGTTACGTATTTGACATTGGTATACAAAAATTTATAATTCACTTGTGCTGATAAAATAATAACAAAACCAGCTTTAATTTATTTATGTCTATTATAAATTTTATTTTGTTGCAAAAAGTGATAAAATTTAAGGGATTAAATAATTATAACTTAAACTTTAAACTGGCAGAAATTGCTACCCTAGCAAAAAGGCCGCCTAATTGTATTCTGTTTCTTTTGTAATATTTGTTCCTGTACAATGTGTTGTTTATGTGCAATAAAGAATTGTTGTATTGTACCTGTGGTATTTCTCCCTTGAGTATAAGAAAAAGTTGTAAAAAGTAATATACAGTTTTTGACCATCGTTTAAGTAGTTTTAACTTTATTCATGAAAAAAAAACTTAAATACCTCAACTAAAAAAAAACTCTTAGCATTGACATATTTGTTTAAATGCCTCTAGATTCTAGTTCTTCTTATGTCAGACAACCTGAATCCGTCCCTGTGTCAGCTCGTCGCGTCGCGTGTCGGCTCTTGTGATGTATTCGCGGAAAGATCGGCTACCGAATATTGATCTAGGAGTTCTAGGATACGTCTAGCTTCATAGAACAGACAAAAAATGTTCTGAAGGCTTTTGGAGATACCGATTGAAGTAATAATAGTTACAGACGAACACCTAATGCAAAATAGAATGTTTATTCAAAGATCGACTACCGAATATTGATAAGAGTTTTAGGATGCGTCGTAGAGAGCCCGATGGTGTAGTGGATAGGGCCGCTGCCTCCTGGGCGGGAGGTCGTGGTTCTTACTTGTTCAGAATCTCACCACGATCAATGTGGTTTTCTATTTTTGAATTTCATATTTACGTTTATCAGCGCTTTTCTGTGCTTCCGAAGGCACGTTAAGCCGTTGGTCCCGGTTAATATCAGTTTGTTTAATACAATATGTATTAGTCGTTGAGCCATGTCAGAGGCCAGTGCTAAGCATTGGCGGCTTCAAAACTCTGACCTAATCTTGGGTTGGGTCTGGTTTCCCTTCTGGGTTGCGGAGGTCAGATGGCAGTCGATCTGTGTAAAAACCAGTACTATCGTTCAATCCTCGAGACTAGGTAGCCGACCCAGTGAGATACGGGATAAAGCTAGGGAGATAATGAGTTCTAGGATACGTCTAGCTTTATAGAACTCATAAAAAAGAACTTAAGACTTGAGAGGGACCGACTCCTGAAGTAATAATACTTCCAGACTTACAAGAGCCTAGCGCGTTTTTATTTACTTACTTAGGATTGTAAATCTAAGCGTTGTTTCTATACTATGTTTTGTTAAAAGTCAAACTTTTCTTTCCCCTTGACTGAGATACAGGCACACTTGCCTAAAGTGTTGATTAACTGTCTCTAAGGGCCGTATTTATAAAGCTATCTCAAAATTAAGAGAGAATATTAAGTATGGATTTGACAGGTAATTTTGTACTGAAATTACGTTTTTGATACGAACTCAAACTAGCTGTCAGTCTCAAGTGCTGATTATAAATATGGGCCCAAAACTAGTAATAATTTCAAAAAATATACTATCACCGCAACAGATCAATGGTTTTTGAAGTCTGTATTTGTACTTCGGGGTTAAGACCTATCCACACAGACGCACGTGCTCATTAAACGCGTGCGTATTCGCGGCGCGCGCGCAACTCACGTCGACCGCACGCGCCCGCACGCCGCGTCAGTGCGTGTGCACACTGTCAGACACGACACGGTGTTGTATATCGCTATTTTATATATCGTAGCGTCAAATCATTAAGTTAGTAATACCGTTCCACACCGTAGATATTAGTCGTTAAACCATGTCAGAAGCCAGTGCTAAGCATTGGCGGCTTGACTACTCTGCCCTAATCTAGGATTGGGTCTGGTTTCCCTTCTGGGTTGCGGAGGTCAGATGGCAGTCGCTCTGTGTAAAAACCAGTACCCTCTTTCAATCCCCTAGATTAGGTAGCCGACTCCGTGAGATACGGGATAAGTTTAGGGAGATGATGAGCGTCAAATCCTAGTTGAATTAAATTTCTTATTTCTCATTGCTATTGTCACCACTGAGTGGGGGAAAGAGTGCTTATAAAAAGCGCGCGTATTCGCGGCGCACGCGCATCCTACGTCACCGTCGACATCGTACTGCGTTTGTGCTTTACTACGTTCTGCGTACGACACGATATTCTCAAGCCCTGATATAGTACGACCACGCTTTAAATGAACGTATCAAAAAATGAACTAGCACCGCCATCTTGTCATTTGACACTGATTTGACAGTTCTCCATGTGGTCCAACGCCCCGCCCACGTTCATTATGAACCGTGTCGTACTGTAGAATAATCTGCTCTCTTGAACAAAGAACTGAACTCGAGAACGGGTTCTTAAAACTTTAGGTATTTAGATTTAAGTTAGCCTGTTTAGTCATCAATCATATCATGAATTATGTTAAGTTGGCGTGCATAAAGTTATAGTACACGGGTTATGCAGTTAACACACACCACTTAAACAATAAATATTGTGCTGAATAACAGCCACACTAAAAACGTATATGATTCAAATGATAATTGATTAAGTTAATTTTGCTCATACGGTCGCTCTCCTGGTATAATCTAGCCTTAGCGCTGATATTTCCGGCCCATATATTTTAACCAACAACAAATAGCAACTCTACTATGAAAGTTCTGTTAGTATTAGACTAGGAACAAGACATAAGCCTTCATATTTTTAATATGACGTGTAACAATGGAAACGTGTCGTTAGTATCACGTCCAAGCGCTAAGTATTATTCCGACGTTGACGCGAGTGTGGAAGACGGACATTTTCATTCCACACACTTTTCAACTAAATAACTACTTTGCTATCGTTCTATACGACACACTTTAAGATTACAAATTAATTGAAATATTTAATGTATGCTGAAAACACTATTTATTTTACAATTTATTGAACACAAAAACAGAAATGAAAAAAAAATAGTATGATCAAAAATTTTTAAATGAGCCCGCGTTGATGTCTTTTGTATGGCAAAAGTATTAAACCAAAATTTTACTCCATGTGATTTTATGACGGATTTTATCTCCTACATATTTCTCGTATGTTTTTTTTTTGTTAATGGCACTAGTTGGACTTATCTGTTCTGTCGTCATTCTTTGTCATCTCATCATTTCCCTAGCCTTATCTCACAGGGTTGGCTACCTAATCTAGCTGACTGAACGAGGGTACTGGTTTTTACACAGAGCGACTGCCATCTGACCTCCGCAACCCAGAAGGGAAACCGTAATTATATGTGTATTTTAATTATCATATGACTTGTGTACAATAAACAATAGATAAATACACAAAGTAAAATTTTTTTTTAGTAATTAATATTCGTAGCCGAATGAAATCCCTTAAAAACAAATACGAAACATTTTAATTTATAAAACCACCGTTTTACTAACTAGTTAGTTCTTCCTACCCTTTAAATCAACTGATTAACTAAATGACGTCATCGTTAACCCGAAGCGGAAACTAATCTCCGAAAAAACATCGTTTTAACGGATTTTATGGTTTTTCTTGTAACAAACTTTATAAAAAAAATTGTCTCGGCACGCGCGGCGGTCGGTAAATGCGGTCCGAATCTTAACTTGATAGAAAGAGACAGATATATGACTGTCAATGAAGTTGAAAAGAGACGGTAGCATGATTGATGATCACGAAGAAATGCAGACGAATTAGAAAGAAGTATTCGGTTTTAAAAATATTTTTGATGGGTTTTAAAATGTGATGTAATTGGAATGTTTTGTCACTTTAGGTTTGTTTTAGGTAACAGCACGCGGTATAACTTTGATGTGATTTTTTTACTTATTAGACAAACCACTAAAAACGTGGTTTATTTTATATTTATCCATGCTGGACTGGGAGTGAGAGAAAAACATAGAATGTGCCAGCTGCATTTCCTCCCGGGCATGCTTTAAAAACCAGCTTAGGGATCCAACGGTTTCTGTATATTGCAATTTAGGTGATAGGCTGACAACCTATCACTACAGCAATATACCTACAAATCTAACTTAAGCTACCCTCAAAACTTTGTCAGACGTGGCGGAACGACCTTTGTTTAGGTCTTTTTCCCTCTGCCTACCCCATTAGGGATAAAGGTGTGAGTATATGTATATTCTATATTGATAAGTTGATGGTAATAAACAGTTTCCCCAAGTAAAATCTAATGAAACTTTAATTTGATATCCTGCTAAGCTGATAGATTTCCGAAATAACACAAATCAAATCCATTTGTTTCTAATTAGCTAGCTTTTCGAAGGATGCTGAAGAGAAAAACAAAATACCTGTATATTTTGATCTGATGTTTCTTGAGAAAAGTTATTTTATTTATTATAAGTTTATACATATTTAAGAGCTGTATATAAAGTCAGCTCTCAAGACAGCGAGTTTGAGTTCGTATCAGAAATATCATTTCAGTATTTCTGTTCTGTCACATCCATACTTAATATTGCTCTCAAGTTTGAGATCGCTTCATAAATACGAGAGTAACTCATTTTCAGAATTATTCATAGTCATTTGATATCGGCTTGGCAGGGTGTCAAATAAAAGTTAGGAGGACATGATGAGTTAAGATAGGATGAAACAAAAGGTACAATTTTACCGCAGCCTACAAAACTATCAGCTTTCTTGTTACAAAACTACCTACCAGCAGAATTCTACAAATTCCCGATATTATTATAGCACTGGTAAATGGTAATAAAGAAAAATACCTCCTGAAGCCGACAGTTGCGCTTGCGCAGCCCGAAGGCGTAACCTAGCGCGTCGCCGTGCGCGTTGCTGCTTTATGCATTCCGCTTTACGATTCAGAGGGGCTGGAGCAAGTCTTGAGATGTTCAATACGTAGAATCAAAAGAAAGGTATCTCCAAATGAATAAAACTGGAAGATTTCAAATCCTGTGACGTTAAAACACATTTATTTTTCTTTTTAGTGTGCTGTCCGCATATGCTAACACATTGCAGCCCAGAACTATGTTATAGTTATTATAATTTGTTGTCATTTTAAACTGTATATTTGCAAAATATTGTATGCCAATATGGCGGGACATAGTTGTTTTTTTTTTTATAATTCTCATTACCTATGATTCTCAATTAATAAATTTCATTTCATTTTAACTTAGACCCATATTTATGATCAGCTCTCAAGAGTGACAGCGAGTTTGAGTTGGTATCAGAAATGTCATTTCAGTACAAGCTGGCCTGTCAAATCCATACTTAATATTGCTCTCAATGTTGATTTTGCTTTATAAATACGAGCCTTAGACACGTTTAGAGCTTTTTCAGTAGCTAATTACATAATATCTAGTGAATTATCAACTTAGCTATGTATTTACAACATTAATAACCAAACTTTTTGATTTTAAAATCGTACATACCTATTGGAGTAGCTACTACTTGGTGGAAGTTCAGCGATACGCAAACGCTATGTAATATTTCGATGCTGTCCATTCAGTAATTACGTACCTAAAAAACAATGTGTAAGAATGTTCATGTCGTAGTTTATTTCCATGCTGGACTGGGAGCGAGAGATAAACATAGAATGTGCCAGCTGCAATTCCTCCTGGGAATGCTGTAAAAACCAGCTAAGGGATCCAAGGGTTTCTGATAAGTTGACAACCTGTCACTACAGCAATATAAATCTATCTTAAATAACTCTCAAAACTTTGTCAGATGTGACAGATCGACCTTTATTTAGGTCGTTTACGCTCTGCTTACCCCATTAGGGATAAAGGCGCGATTGTACGTTTACATACGGAAATTTCCTTAACTTTTTTCTAGCAACTCTCTTGTATCTTAAACCACACAACAAGAGTATAAAACGTTCGTTTCCGCCAATATAGCCTTTGAGTGCGAATAAACCTCGCTTTATGGATTTCGGCAGCTTTGCAAATTTACTTCAGTTCTTGGAATGGTAAAAACTAAACGACAACGAAGCGGGAACATGTACAGCGTCCATTTTAGTCCATTTTGTGACTACTGTTTTTGCGAAAGCCTTTCGGAGTGTTTAGACTTTATGCGTTTGGACTATGTTGTTGCATGATTGATATTTTATCGCTACAAAGAATAGGCTGTGTTTTATTTTGCTACAAGCTGTTTGTTGTATTGGGTAGAGTTGACAACAGCATTGAATATATTGGAAATTCCTTCTGATTTTAAAACTTAAATATGAAAAGACCAGGACTAGCAGACAAGTGGGACCCAAGAATCCGGCGAACCGTGCCACTGCACTAACCAGTTGGTTAGCCGGAGCTACCTTGTGTTTAATCCACTCGAAGAATCTTTGTATGATTCGATACCATGACATCCGGATTCAGGACTCAAGGCTCAGACCACTAGACAAAGGAAGTTTCTATACATTTTGCTGAATATATGATTTCTGGATCTAAGACCCTGGATACTCTTTGATGTCCTACCTTGAAAATACTCCGACGGTATAGGAATCCTAACTTTCTTAAAAAAACGACGCGCTACCGTCCACAACACACAACTCAGAAAAAAAAATGACCACGCACTCGGAATCGAAATGCAAAAAAAGTTGAAAGAGCGAGACGGAAATATAAAAGTGCTCTAGTTGGAAAGAGACGGCGGATATTTCAAATTTCGAATGCGGCGCGTGCGCGGTGACATCCGTTCGTCGCAAAAAATCCAGACCCGCCATCTAGAGGACTATTATCACACTGCTACTGTAGTAGATGATTACTGACTTCTAGGCCGGTCTCAATCTCAATAGATCCTATGGATCATTCATTAATAACATTCATTTCATTACCAACAAAAAACTTTCTCTAAGAAATATGAAAAATAATTCCTAGATCCTTAATTTTTTATGAGAAAGTGCATAATATAGTATTTTTTTTCGTATTTCCTGTATTTCTTAATTTTTCTTGTTTCTTAAAGGGAATATAAAAAAAGTATTATATTGTAAATTATACCTACCTTTATGTTTGAGTTCTTTTGTTTCACATCAATGAAATAATCATATACCTTAATAATTTGTCAGACGTGGCGAAACGACCTTTGTTTGGGTCATTTACGCTCTGCCTACCCCATTAGGGATAACGGCGTGATTATATGTCTGTATGTAATTTATTGTCAAAAACACATTAATCATATAAAGTACAAACATGTCAATAACAGAAAAAAAACTGATTTAAAAGATCTACACAGTAAATAAAAACAATACACAATGCATATTTAAATAAGTAAGATTAAATAAAATTAAATCAGGTAGAGTAAAATCGAACCTGTGACTTCAAATTAAATAAAAATACAAACACAATACAGCTATAGTATTTCCAACTTAGTTTTAGATTAAGGGTAAACAAAGTTTCATGACTTTTTATTTAAAATAAATGTTGTTGTCAAATTAGTTAAATTACTAAAACTACTATTTTATTATGTTGTCATACCTAATAGCTAAAACAAATTATAGAAACAATATCTTCCATTCAAAGACATGAAACTTTGTTTACCTTTATTCTTAAACATGTTGTTTCTAAAGGAAATACTATAAAATCAACAAGGCCTTTGACCTCAAACATATCTTATAGACCAGAAGCCAACAGTAAAAAACCACAGACTAATGATAACATTTTAATGACGTGATCCATCATGCTTGTTGTATTTTGATTCTAGCCATGGTGGTCCACGGTGATCCAAGTGGCTAGTGGATGTCAATCCATGAGATCATTAATAAAATTATGGAGGCAATGATGTTAGCAATTAATTACAGTTTACAGTAATTATTACATGCTGATTTGTCATTAGATGTTGTGTAATAAACTGTAATGAGCATTTGACGTCATATTTCTGCTAAGGCAAGACATTTTACATAAATGTCGCAAAGATAAAAGTAATTAAATTATTATTTCCTCTACTTACTCCCTCCTCTTCCACGCTGGACTGGAAGCGAAAGAAAAACAGAATGTGCCAGCTGCATTTCCTGCCGGGCATACTGTAAACACCAGCTAAAAGATCCGAGTGTTTCAGTGTATTGTAATGGGCTGGCAACCTATCACTACAGTAATATACCTACCTACAAATATGTCTTAAATAACCCTCAAAATTTTGTCAGACGTGGAAGAACGACCTTTGTTTAGGTCATTTACGCTCTGCTTACCCCATTAAGGTTAAAAACGTAATAATTATGTATGAATGTGTAAATATACATACATACATATAATCACGCCTTTATCCCTAATGGGGTAGGCAGAGCGTAAACAACCTAAACAAAGGTCGTTTCGCCACGTCCGACAATGTTTTGAGGGTTATTTAAGATAGATTTGTAGGTATATTGCTGTAGTGACAGGTTTTCAGCCCATCGCCTAAATTACAATATACTGAAACCCTCGGATCCCTTAGCTGGCTGTATGTGTAAATATTTAAAAGTAAAAACCTATCTAAAATCATCAGGTGTTTTTAATACAGCATTAATAAAAAAAACCAAGACAAATTGCCATTCGTAAACCTCACTTTAGCATCATATCAATCAAACGATACCCTATCGTCAAAACCAAATAGAGATAATTCAAAAAGTCCAAGTTTTCAACCAAAGCCTTCCCAGAAACCACTCAAAAGTATCTTATCCCCATCGGAGTAATAAATGAGTATTCATTAGTAAGGGGTAGGTAGAGGTATATTTTGTTAACTCAGATTGTTGAATGACACTTATCAATCAAACGAAATTTGTAAGAAAAATCCTCTGTTGTGCGATACAGTTCATTTTCTTTGTGTGTGGTTGTCGGTGATTGTATCTTTTCAAAACTTATATTTTTATATTTTGAAAACATATTATTATGTTCTATGAATTAATACATCTTATTACTATGACCTAATAATATGGCTTGCAAATAAACACGTTCAGCTATTCTTATTGTATCTTATACGTTGAATTTACTAGTAGCTATTTCCATACCTTTCATGCTGGACTGGGAGTGAGAGAAAAACATAGAATGTGCCAGCTGCATTTCCTCCCGAGCATGCTGTAAAAAACAGCTAAGGGATCTGAGGGTTTCAGTATATTGTAATTTCGGCGATGGTCTGACAACCTGTCACTACAGAAATATTCTTACAAATCTTTCTTGAATGGCCCTCAAGACTTTGTCAGACGCGGAGGAACGGCCTTTGTTTAGGTCGTTTACGCTCTGCCTACCCCATTAGAGATAAAGGCGTGATTATATGTATGTATGTATGACCATAACACAAAATTCACTTACCAATTTATACTACCCATCAAATTGAAGACACACACGCATAATATATCTTGTTGATCATCCTACGCGAGGTCTAAATGAAAAGGCTTGTAAGTGTATTTTCGTCCAAATTAATCTTATGTTACATACATGACATGTGATAAGAGGCGTTTATTAATAAGAAATTCAGTTGCCACTACGATCTTCTTTTTGAGGTTCAACTACAATTATTTAAATAAATAAGGGCCGTATTTATAATCAGTGCTTGAGACTGACTGCTTTTGAGTTTGAGTTCGTATCAGAAATATAATTTCAGTTCATAATGGCCTGTCAAAGCCATTCTTAATATTGCTCTCAATGTTGAGATCGCTTTATAAATACGAACCGAAGGATCCTATTATACTCTGAAATATTGCCGTCTCCAGCGTAAGTACTCAATCTAGAGGTAGTGAATTCGACTACTGATGAAGAAATTTAAAATTGATTTTGATTATAATAAATAAATTCCCTCATAATACGTGACGAAACCGTTTGTCATTTGGACTAGTAAGAAATAAAGGCCTGATTTTATAAATCAATGCGTTTAACATTTATTGAGCTCATCACTGGATAATTCTAATAGAAACGAAAAACATAATCATCATTAGAACTTATCGATAGAAAAAAACGAAGACCACCCCATCACTAATGGATAAAAGTAAAACGCGACAGGAAGCCATCTTGTAATTTGTCAATGTGACGTTTGACATCACTCACCTGAGGATCTATACTTGTCTGTTGAGCTGAGAAGTATTTTTTGTCATTCATTCTTATTTGGTAAAATTTTGCAAGGATAAAATCCTTTCTAAACACAGAATCATCATCATTATCTTCCTAGCCTTATCCCGTATCTCTCGGGCCGACTATCTAATCTAGGTGATTGAACAAGGGTACTGTTTTACACAGAGCGACTGCCATCTGACCTCCGCAACCCAGAAGGGAAACCAGACCCAATCCTGGATAAGATAGATAGATAGATAGATAAAAGGTTTATTGCAAAAAATCAAGAGAAGACAAAGATCAGAGTTTTCAAGCCCCCAATGCTTATCACTGGCCTCTGACATGGCTTAACGACTAATATCTACGGTATTAAACGATATTAACCGGGACCAACGGCTTAATGTGCCTTCTGAAGCACGGAAAAAGCGTCGAATAAACGTACATATGAAATTCGAAAACCGAAAATCACATTGGTACGTAGTGGGATTCGAACCACGAGCTCCCGCTCAGGAGGCAGCTTCCTTATCCACTACACCATCGGGCTCTAAACTCAGAATTATGGAGACTCTTACACTGGACACCAACTGTAAACCTAATAAAAAGGAACCCTAAAGCTTTGTGTATCGCAATTTAGGCAAAGGGCTGATAACCCATCACTACTACAGTATAACTTCGTAACTAAAATGCCTTTTAAGTTTCGTCACGCGTAGCTAGGTAGCAAGCTTCTGATGCTCTGCCTATCCTTTTAGCTAATATGGACGAAACTTATTATGAATATTCGTGATAATGACAACTTGCTTTCAAATCCGCTAGTTTGCTGGACGTTCATTAATAGGTTTACTTTTTCTGTTTTATTGAGTCAAAAATAAGATGACAAATAGTCATCTTAAACACCTCGATATTCATCGACTGTGCCCCGCACTAGAGGTGAAGTGGTTTGTTTTTCCAGTAGCAAACAGTGTCGCGTTGATAAATATCCTCAAAGATTGTTCAAGCTCCTCGATAATTTCTGTTAAGACCCCACACTTTATACCCCAAACGAATTCCTACCTTATTTACATAAAAACTAGCTTCAAAATAGTTTGCCGCTTAGTAGCACCGCGTGGGTTATTTATGAGTCTCGTACCAGATACTTTATAGTTATTCGATAAAACTATCGAGATTATTCAACCTCACTATGTGACAGAGTGTTTATTTTATTATCTTTACGCATTCCTCTAATATTACTTCTTGCTATCTAGATCTTTGTAATTTGTTATAATATTTTTGTTATTTTTTGTCAAAATATATCCGTTTAGCCGTGTAAGCCTGTTATTAAGTTAATTTCAAATACAAAATGTGTAATGTTATTTTTTTCTTTTCCAGGTAAAAAATGGCGTTCCCTCACGCCCCAAGACCGACGGCCGTTCGTGGAGGAAGCTGAGCGTCTCCGAGTCATCCACATGACTGAGCACCCGAACTACAAGTACCGGCCTCGACGAAGAAAGCAGGCGAAGGCCCGGCCCAACCAGCCGACCACTCCGTCATCAGCGCCACAATCCTCAGCTGCCCTAGGATCCCCTTACGCTCAGGCCACTGACTCCCCAGATACCAGATTCACGCACAACCCTGGAGCAGGATTCTCGCCTTACCGCACTTCGCCTATGGCCTCGGATTCTTACCAATCGAATCAGTTTAACGGACACGTGCAGACGCCAGAGTCTTCTCCGGCCAGGTCTCCAGAACCTCAGGGAAGAAGAAGCACGCCCGCAGACGCTTCTCTGCCTACACCTGACGCGTCTCCAGTAGAGAATGAAAAAGAGAACTTCCATTACGAAGAAAGACGTAGAGCGATTAATGCTCAGGCTCTTTCTGACTCGTATTCTCCATACAAGCCTTACAGGACACCTGGATCCTACTCTCCGGCACCTGTAGCCATGGGCATGGCTAATGGCATGTACGTCATGTGCACTCAAAGGACTCTAGCTGAACAACCGCCCCTGGTGACTGGGACGTTTTTCCCACCCGTAGCTACATCCCAAGACCAGCAGACTCTAGGCACGTCCACTCCTCGAGTATCGTCAGCTCCCAGTGGTCAGATGACGTCAGAATACAGCATTCAATACCACCCATCTTATGAGCAATACGAGCAGATGTATAAAACTGAGGACTCTTATGTGTCACATTACCCTGACCAGCCGAAGACGGAGTACGAGAACAATGGCAGCTACTTCTCAGAGGAACCTCCTTCCAACCAACAGCAGCAAGATTCTGAGCAATATATGAACCAACGCCAGGAAATACGGACTGGGTCACCGGAATCTGACGTAGATGCTAGAGAATTTGACAAATACCTGGATTACGCACCAGATGGTACTATGGAGCATCAGCAACAACCGCAGTACAGATATGATCCGAGCTACAGGCCTCCTTACTGCGAGCAGCAGGCTCCACCAGCTCCAGAATACTGCGAGAGGATGTACCCTTCGCCTTACGCGTCAGTGATATCTGGTACTCCACCAGCTGCCTTCACCCCAGCTGCCCCAGGAGCCGAAGTCCAGAGACCAGAAGACGAGTTCAGCGTAATCTTGGCTGGAGTTAGGCAGACTTGCTACAGCAACTAGATAGGTCAGAGAGATGCAAAATGTGACGAACGGGAAGAGGTCTATTTCTGGCATCAAAAACTGAACAATATTAGTTGATGTTCAATATGTTATGCACAAATCATGTATCGGAATCTGTAAGCAGTTTATAATTGGCACTGATTAATAAAAGGGAAGTATTTTTAGTACCTCCTGTCTGGCACTGTTCTTAACGCCGTGTAACTAACTTTATGCTTTAGACCTATTTCCCAAGAGCGCATTTTGGTTATGTTATGGACTTCTTATAGCCCAAAGAATGTATAATTATAAATTACTTACTATAATATTGACAGAAGGGACCAATTTTGAACTGAAGACTTCGAAACAGATTCCTTAAAATTGTGATCTCTCAAAAGTTCTGTTTGTGTATCGTTGTTGAAAAGTTGTTGCTATTGTTATAGAGGATGTAAAAGAGCATAACTCAGAATCCCATATTAAAAACGTGGGTACGAATATGAAAAAAATAATAATATGAAAATCTATCATGTTTTCATTCATGTTTGGATCCAATTTCTTGGACAAAGTTATCTTGGTTTAGTTTCTTGGATAAAGTGATCCTGATGACACTAATGAGCACTCTTTGAGTTACAGCCTTGGAAATTGATTAATTTACAGGGTCATTTCAAATTAATGAAATTAATATTTTATTTGCCTTTGTTAATGAAGTAAACTGCAAGGTTTTGAATATATTAATTCATTTTAAATTAGAAGAAATATGTGTTTGCGATTTTAAAGACCAATATCTTATGTAAAAGAAATAATCCTACTGTCTTAACCCGTGACTCCTGCTCTCAAAGATTTCAGAAAACGTAACATTGCAGAGAGGGAAGGGAAATGTTTGAGCAACCCTTCCCCTCTCTGTCCCGCGGGGGTATGTTTTGTGTTTTGTTTATGCGCTGGAGACTCGGCTTTAGAAAACGTTGGTGCTATATGCAACGTCCGTTTGGATCAAATATTTTTTATAAATAAAATACACTTATCTAAACAGGTGAAGTGTTGACGATTCCTATTTAAAAGATTATTTATTTGTAACTATTTTTGTATATTTCGTAGTTGAAAATAACAAAAATTCAATTTTTATCGAATATATCAGTTCTTCCATTAAGTTTGTAGATATAGTTTAAGGTAGTATTTTTATTTTTATAATATTCCTTTTTTTAGATTTGAATAAATGTTTTAATTCCATACGTTATTTGTATAAATTGTAAGATTACCTAATAAAATGTCTCATAGTTATATTTGTACTAAAATGTTATTTAAAAAAATCTAGATAATGTTGCAATTTTTAGTTGATTAGTAAAAAGACACTCGCACTGCGAAACTAAGTTTTTCATAATTTTAAGAAAATTTGTAAGCCGCAATAAAATTTGTATTCTAAATGTTGTATTTTTAGTTTAAACCTAAATAATTATTACCAGCACACAATAAACCTAAATAAATAATACCTACATACATACATACATAAATCACGCCTTTATCACTTACGGGGTAGGCTCGTAAAAGGCGCTTTCGCCACGTCTGACAAAAATTGAGGGCGATTTTAGATTGTAATATGTATTGCTTTAGTGACAGGTTGTCAGCCCATCGCCTAAATTACAATACACTGTAACCCTCGAGTCCCTTTTGCTAACTTCAACAGCATGCCCGGGAGGAAGGGCAGCTGGAACATTCTATGTTTTTCTATCTCTCCCAGTCCAGCATGGAAGAAATAATACCTACATACATCAAATAGTAGGCTTAACATATAATAAGAAGTTCAGTCTGAGAAAAATAGCCTCATGGAAATATTGTTCTTGCCGCTATGGTCTGGCTGTGGATTTAGAGAGTGTGGGTTCGATTCCCACTTTGTCATCTAATAATGCAGTCAGATTAGATTATATAACCTGACCTTTTTTATATGTATGTAAAGATTTAAAAGTCGTTTATATATACCGCTAAACTCCTAGCCGGAAGCTGTAGAAAAATATTAAAATCGAAGGTGATTCTTATCGCTCAGTTATCGCGAAATTCGAAAATATTTTCCTAGGAAATGACTGCCGTAACCTACTTTATACAAAACCATTATGAACATGATTAAATTAAGAAAATAAGCTAGTAAAAACACCTTTAATCCTGTACGGAGTAGGCAGAGCATAAAAAGTTTTATAAATCCCTTTCCACAGCTGATTGTTAAGTTGTCAGTGTTGTCAGCCCATGGCAAACTTTTTTGTTCCAGCACTTTTTTTGTACCAAAACCCACTAGCGAGGCCAGGCTAAATAAGATATTATAGGAAAAATTGACAAAAGTTACAAAACAGATTCATAAGCAATTTTAAAAGAATTTGACTCGATATCTTTATTATTTCATTTAAAAAATGTTAGCTGAAATTCAGGCCTATCCTATCACATTTAAGACTTTAAATTCTATTGTTAAAAAGGTTTGTAAGGTACAAACCATCAGAATTTAACTCAGTACCTTACAATCAACCTCAGATCCGATGTCACAATAATTAATTCCTTTTCATCCACACCCATACCTCACACGCACTTGCCAAATACAGAAATATTGCACAAATAAACGATTAGGCGTTTATTCCAAATAAAATTAAAATCGCTAAATAATTTGCGCAGGCGGCCAGGGGTGCACATATATCGGCCCGCGGTGCCGCGCGGCCCGCTCTGTAATTACGGATTGCGGCCCGCCCGTGCACCGCCCCTGCCGTGCGGGCCTTATATTGATGTATTGACGTTTTGGAGCAATAATGGGTAAGTCAAAATCGGGCGATTTGGAGGCTGGCAGTAGTTATCGGTTTGATCTAATCGCTTGAAGGACTGATGTGGAGATTTGATCGATACAGAAATACCAAATCAAAAAGCGTGGGTACATTTCTAAAACTTTACGTTTTTTACGTGATTGAGTGCCCAGGTTACTTCCATGCTGGACTGGGAGCGAGAGAAAAACATACAATGTGCCAGCTGCATTTCCTCCTGGGCATGCTGTAAAAACCAGGCAAAAAGGGATCCGAGGTTTTCTGTATATTGCAATTTAGGCGATAGGCTGACAACCTGTCACTTCAACAATATATCAACAAACCTATCTTAAATAACCCTCAAAACTTTGTCAGACAAGGCAAACGACCTTTGTTAAGTCGTTTACGCTCTGCCTACCCCATTAAGGATAACGGCGTAATTATATGTATGTATGTTGAGTGCCCAGTTAGGTAAAATGGTCTACTATAAAATATTAAACGAAGGTCTACTCAAGGTTTTAGACAAAATTTTATAAAATAACTAGCGACCCGCCCCGGCTTCGCACGAAAATTATCAGTGTTTCTCTACTATACATGTATTATACATACAAACCTTCCTCTTGAATCACTCTATTTATTAAAAGAAACCGCATAAAAATCTGTTGCGTAGTTTTGAAGACATTTCGTACCAGGATGTCAAGAAACTTACACAAAATCGATCCGAATGGCGATTACTTCACAGACAAGAGACCTGCTCTTAAATTTAAAGAAGAAGAATTTTTGAAGGTTTATGCGTACATAGGGATATACATACATACATATAATCACGCCTTTATCCCTAATGGGGTTGGCAGAGCGTAAACGACCTAAACAAAGGTCGTTCCGCAACATCTGACAAAGTTTTGAGGGATATATAAATTTGAAGGCATATTGACGCATATAGGGATATAGGGACAGAGAAAGCGAATTTGTTTTATACTATGTAGTGATCATGGTCACTAAAAAGATTATTCGCATCGCAAGCAATTTGGTTGTCTCATAAAATATCAGGAACTGGACACCATTTAAAATAATAATAATGTAGTTCATTCAAAACCTAAAAGATACAGAACCTACCTTGAATATTAATAAAATTACTATCGGTATTAAAAAGGTGTTAGAAATCTTGATTTTTAAGTTACACCCTTTTAGCAGCCGGCGGTGTGGCGCAAGGCCCCTAACACGTGATAATTAAGTTTTTATTGTTCCTGTAAGCTTAATCCTGGAGACATCTTTGGAGATTCGCAACATTTCTGTTTTTATTCTTATTTGTAAGTACTTTTTTTGTTATTGAAATATTTGGTTGAATTAATACTTTGACCTTAGGTTTAACTCAAAAGTATAAACCTAAAATTTAATCGTTACATATTTAGTTAATAAATCAGATACTGGGCTTGATTCTAGATACCACCGGCTAAAGCTAAAATTAAAATCTATCTTTCACTTTCAAAATAATAAAATTGAAAAAGGACAGGCAATTTATACTCGATCCTGTCACTACTGCAATATACCTAGAAATCTATCTTAAATAACCCTCAAAACTTTGTCAGATGTGGCGGAAAGACCTTTGATTAGGTCGTTTACACATCTGCCTACCCCATTAGGGATAAAGGTGTGATTATATGTATGTATGTATGTATTTATACTCGATGGTTTTACATTTTGTCCGTTAGATTTTGACGCGCTTTAGCACGTTTCCCCAGTATATCTGTCAAATTTATCCGCCATATCATATAACGGCAGATAATAAATACAGATAACGCATAAAACCACCCACTATAAATCAAAAACTGGAGAGAATAGATCTCCTGTCCTTTTTCAATGTGTTTAGTCTGAAAGTGACGAATAGACTTTAATTTAAGTTTTAGCCGGCAAATCTGGAATCGAGCTCAATATTCAAAAGCATTTCTACAATTTACTTCCATGCTGGCCTGGAAGCGAGAGAATAATATGGAATGTGCCAGCTGCAGTTCCTCCCGGGCATGCTGTAAAAATCAGCTAAGGGATCCAAGTATATTGTAATTTAGGCGTTGAGCAGACAACCTGTCACTACAGCAATATACCTACAAATCTATTTTAAATCACCCTTAAAACTTTGTCAAACGTGGCGGAACGACCTTTGTTTATTTAGGTCGTTTACGCTCTGCCTACCCCGTTAGGGATAAAGGCGTGATTATATGTATGTATGTATGTACTTTGAATAAAACTAACATATGCCAGTATATGAGAGCAACACAACGTAAGTTTGCCTGTAAAACAAAACAAACAGAATCATAATGGCAGGAACTCTGCTATTTAAATTTAAACTGACCACATGCACGAAATGAATCAACTCGACAATTAAACCCATGAATGAACTATCCATTTACTTATTTAAATAATATCAGCCTCACATTAACATAACCCGGGCCCATAAAGCAGTGTCAATCGCAGGAGTCGGGGAGAAGGCAGAAAAATGGCGTCAGAGGCTGCGTAATGGTCGCTCGGGGGACGATAAATATGCACAAAGGTTGAGGCTGGTCACCAGTTGGAGATATACTGTAGGGTGGTAGAAATGTTACGAAGCATAAGATATTCTTCTTCTGTCGAGTGGGTATCGAGTCTATCGACCCGATGAACCCTGGTGTCAGAGTTTTTAAACCGCCTAGTAGCACAACTATCAGGCCTCTGACATGGTTTGAGTAACGACCACTATCAAAGACAGCGACCGGGACCGACGGCTTAACGTGCCCTCCGAAGCACGAAATCTTTTTCTTTTTCGGACAGTCAGGTGATTCAGCCTGCAATGTCCTAAGATATTAACCTATATTTTATATAAGATCCTTGGCATCCCAGGCATTACAATCATTTCGATTAAAGTAGGTACGTTACAAACTGGTTTTCAAGTACCCAGCCAGACCTATTCCCCGCCAAAGTCCAGCCCCTAGCCTAGAAGTTTGTCGTCGACTCGAAGACAATTTGCAAGTGGCGATAAAGTCAGCTCAAACAAGGACACATTTTTTTGATGTTGCAGTCAAAAAAACAATAGCACAAAATTAGGTACAGCTTATGTCTAAGAAGAAATCTCTCCCAGCTGACCTACGGTAGTGAGAGTGCATATTCAAACCCTAATATCATAAAATACAATAAATACATATATACAATACAATACCTATATCAATAATAGATAAACACATATAGTTTTAAATAAATAATGTAAAATACTAATATAATAATACATAATTGGTATAAATAGCACATAACTAGTAAACTTATAAAAATATGACAATTACGAATCAATTTGGAAGAGAAAGACAGTAAGTACGAGGCTGTTAGTAAAAGATACTCGTTTTTTGAACACTGATAGAAGACCGTTGCCCAGGGGGATGGAGATAGATCCTATCATCGTCATAATGTTCAGCCCACATTCACCCACTCCTGGGTAATAGGTCTCCTCTCCAGGTTCAATCCAGGTTCTGTGCCAGTCTCATCCAGTTCAGTCCTGTTTGACGACGTCGTCGGATAATCGGGCTGGTGCCCTGCCCACTGACTCCTTGATGGCACCCTCTCTCATCACCTTCCTAGCCTTATCCCGATATACATAATCTAACTGATACTGGTTTTTACACAGAGCGACTGCATGCCAAGATTAGGTCAGAGTTTCCAAACCACCAATGCTTAGGCAATGCTAACTCTGGCCAGTGCCTCTGACACCCTTGATGGTACCCACTCTATAACCCCAAAAACATCCCATAATAAGATACATTCTTCATACTTGTATCGCTTCCATGCTGGACTGGGAGCGAGATAAACATAGAATGTGCCCACTGCATTTCCTCCCGGGCATGCTGTAAAAACAAGCTAAGGGACCCGAGGGTTACAGTATATTGTAATTTAGGCTTCGGGCTGACAGCCTGTCACTACAGCAATATACGTACAAATCTATCTTAAATAACCCTCAAAACATTGTCAATCGTGGCGGAACGACATTTATTTAGGTCGTTTACGTTCTGCCTACCCCATAAGGGATAAAGGACTAATTATATGTATGTATGTATCGCTTCCCTATAGCTTCTTCACCACATACGCTCTGCCGCACAACCCTACTCACCGAGCGCACGCGACGTCCGCGGCGCGCGCAAAGAGATGCGCCTTTGAAGATAGCGCGCATTTATTGCAGCGATTCGGGACCTATAGGCGATCGCGCGCATGGGGTAATGAGTGCGCAGATAACGTTATAATATAGGGTTAGGTTTGGCTTTGTTAGGATACCTAATATTGTGGTAGGATTGGTATAATAATAATAATATAATATTTATTTCGGACAACAATAATCCATAGAGGTTAGTAAACTTATAACTATTGGTTAGTAACACAATAACTACTGGTCTATCCGATGATGACTGACCAGCTTACGCTGCATGCAGTCGTATCTAGTGAGCCAACATCGGCGAGTCCCATCTATCAGCCAGCATTTGCAGGATGCTGTTGGAGCTGCCGCGCACACGGCCAAGCAATGAAGCACACCGCTTGCGCATAATAGCCGCGAAACCGTCAACTTAGATAGGATCCAATTTCTGTTACACAATATTCTACGTTCAAATTTTGTCTGGAAGTAATTGCTACTGTAGTTATTAGGTCGCCAATATCTTACTGTTATACAATATTCGGCAGTAAATGATGTAATTGCACATCAGGTTATCAGATGAATTATTAGCGGTGTTCATCACAATTTAACGCGGAAACAATTTTACTATCCCGATTATTAGAAAAATGCAGAGATTACGAGTATTTTATGACATCTGACTGACTGGATGATTGTTTTTATAAACGCGTTGAGGTCTTTTATTAAAGCATTAATTTTTGAGCAAAAGACTTCAACGCAGTCACTTTTTTTTTGTAGGTACGAATATATAGTAGGATAGGGAGTATCAGTACCTATTTTCTATGATTGGAAATCGATTACTTAGTTTGGTGCCTAAATAAAATAAATTTGTTACGTATTATTACATACATACAAACATATAATCACGCCTTTATCCCTAATGGGGTAGGCAGAGCGTAAACGACAATATACAGAAACCCTCGGATCCCATAGCTGGTTTTTACAGCATGCCCGGGAGGAAATGCAGCTGGCACATTCTATGTTTTTCCCTCGCTCCCAGTCCAGCATGGAAGTAACTATTAAGTTATTGTTAATACCGTATTGTATACTCATACCAATAAAATTGATCAAATTTAAGATAAAGTTGACGGCTTGTTATAACAAAAGTCATCACTAGCGGAATATCATAGTGGGTAATACGTAGTGCATCGAAATCAGTAAGTGTCAAGTTAATAAATATAATTGTAATTATGTATAAGTAACACAAATTGTCTTTTTAAAATTCTCACAGTTATCAACATTAAATTGATACATATTGTCGATGAGCCATGGGCTTACGATCCGGAGGTCCTGGATTCGATTCCCAGGGGGGGGGGACACTTTGTTTCCCCAGTTTGGTTTGGACATTGCAGTATGAATCACATGGTTGTCCGAAAAGAAAAATAATTTCGTGCTTTGGGGGGCACGTTCAGCCGTCAGTCCTGGAGCCGTATTTTTGAATCACTCGAATCGTATTCGCATACGAAAGAGCAACATTCGCATGCCAAATTGTATGGCAATTGCATCCGGATGTCACTTTTTCGTATGCGAATTTTGATTCAAGCGGTTCAAAAATACGACTTCTGGGCGCTGTCATATGTCAAAGGTCTAATAGCTGTTAGGCGGTTTAAAAACTCTGCAAGCAGGGATCATCGACTCGTTCGTCGACTCGAAAAACCAAAAAGAAAACGAACACGATTATTTGGTATATTAAGAAGCACATAATATTTATTTATGCGTCTACATGTAAATAATTTGAGTTTGCTATAATAAAATACTCTAGACGTATGAATGTGCATGAGACAATGAGACAGGCAGAAGCTTGTATGAGGCCGTTCGGTAGTCCGCACATTGAATTTGTCATTCGGTAACAAATTAGCTCAGTTTTCATAAGTTATTGCCGAATTTCCATGGTGGACTGAAAGCGATAAATAACGTAGAATCTACCAGCTGCTTCACTTCCCGGCAAACTGTAAAAAAACTTACAGCCTAAAAGCTTCTCAGTGCAAAGAAATTTCAGATGATGGGATAATTAACTCTAACACACAATTCATATTAACACAATTATTTCTAGAATCTCCACAAAAAATTGACAGACGTAGTGAAATCCCCAAAATAAAGTCCCATAAACAGATAGGTATGTTTAGGAAAACACATCAATTTTCAGGATGATGATATTAAGGCTCGTATTTATAAAACGATCTCAAGATTGAAAGCGCTATTAAGTATGGATTTGACAGGCCATATTGTAATCGAATGACATTTCTGATACGAACTCAAGCCAGCTATACCAGCAGCAGGGTAGCAGTGTGTTCAGTTAAGATAATGTTTCTTTCATACTGGACTGGAAGCGAGAGAAAAACATACAATGTGCCAGCTGCATTTCCTCTCAGGCATACTGTAAAAACCGGCTAAGGGATCCGAGGGTTTCAGTATATTGAAATTTAGGCGATGGGCTGACAACCTTTCACTACAGCAACATACCTACAAATATATCTCAAATAACCCTTAAAACTTTTTCATACATGGCGAATCGCTCTGCCTACCCCATTAGGGATAAAGGCGTGATTACATGTCTGTATGTAAGATAATAAATGGGTTCGATTCTAGATTTACCGGCTCAAATTAAAACTAAAATCTATTTGTCACTTTCAGACTAATAACATTGGAAAAATACAGGAGATCGATTCTCTCCGGTTTTTTATTTATATTTAGTGGTTTTATGCGTTATTGGTCATATTTATCCGCCGTCATATAATATGGCGGATAAAACTGACAGAAATACAGGAGAAACGTGCCGAAGCGCGTCAAAATCTAGCCGGCAAAGTGTTAAACCATAGATATAAATCATCTGTCCTTTTGCAATTTTATTATTTTGAAAGTGACAGATAGATTTTAATTTATCATGATTTTAAATATGTATCTAGAATCGAGCCCAATGAATGACTATTATCAAGTACCTTAATACAACGAAAAAAACTCGTACTCGAACTGTGGAAAAATAACTCATTTCGCTTTTACTTTGTCGTCCATTGAGAAAAATCGTCCACAATTTTACGGCGCATTTTACCATCACATCTTTATCGGCTTCTTATCCGCCATCTTTTTTTACGCCGCCATTTTTGTTTTTAAATATTACGTAGTACACAATGGCTCGTTAGCCAGTGTTTTGGTTCTTAAAACTGGGTAAAAAGGACATAGAGATATAGCGCACGTGGCCGCGAGCGTGTTTTGTTTGATACCCTAGTTATAGATCCGTTGCGGTGCGGGTGCGAAATTAGATATTTTATATAAGAGTCAAAACACTATGGAAAAGTGACAGGTTAATTTTAAATATTTACGTATTATTTACAACAAAATATCACCGCTAGCCTAACCGCTAGCTTAATTTGTCTTTCTGTTGCGTATGTCAAAGAAATTATAAGTGAACAATCATCACATGTCATGTAATTTGAAGGTTTCTGATACCAATTTAAAATTAATATGACTACACCACCAAATAGTTGAAATACATACTCGTAAAATCGTAATACTTAATAGTAATTCCACAATAAATATTACAAAACTTGAAACAGGCTTCGTTTAGTATACAATTTTCGCTGCGTCACGGCACATCCTGTCTAGTTATAATATATTCTGTCTGTCCGTCACAACGCGTGTTCTTGCCTTATTTACATAAACTCGTCTTACTCGTCTATTTTTTGTTTGGGTTAAGAAAAGTGTTAAATTAATAAGAAGTTGTCAGTATTACAGAGTTATATCTGCCTACCTTTTTTATATACTTAGGTAGGAGTTTGGTTAGATCCAAGTTTTAAGGAACTTACATACATACAATTCATCACGCGTTTATCCCTGGGGTGGGCAAAGCGTAAACGACCTAATCAAAGGTTGGTCCGCCACGTTTGACAAAGTTTTGAGGGTTATTTAAGATAGATTTGTAGGTATATTGCTGTAGCGACAGGTTTTCAGCCCATCGCCTAAAATACTGAAACCCTTGGATCCCTTAGCTGGTTTTTACAGCATGCCCGAGAGGAAATGCAGCTGGTACATTCTTTTTCTCTTGCTCCCAGCCCAGCATGGAAGAATTTAAGGAACTTGATACGTATTAACAACATATGGCTAAAAAAAAATTGCGTAAAATCGTATCGTCGTTAAATTTGTGTGTCAGTTAAAGATTATGTTTGTATCACTGAGATTTGAAATAAGATTTTAATCCACCTTGAAAAAAAATACAGTAAGCTAGAGAAATAGAGAAAAGTCAAACTGTACAATTAGGCCGCAGCATGAAAACACTCAAGAAATTTCTCTAATCAACTAAACAGCATGGCAAAACGGGTGAAAAATGAAGTATATAAAACGATCATACTTGCAAGTATTGTTTGGCTTCGTAGGTCAAGAATTAAACTCATTAAACTTTCACTTCCGGTTGACTGTTTGGTTTTATTTTTGAGTTTCCGGTGAATCTATATCTATAAAGTATATGTATATAGCGTTATTTCAGTTTCATTTTCTTCAGAGCTAATTACTAATTGAGCTCAAATATTCGTAACTGAACCACGGAACTCATGAAGAAACTAATTGAATTTGTTTAATATAAAAATATATTAGATTTTTAAATCAGTAAATAAAAATATGTCCAAAATTTCGAACGAAAATTATTAAAAACCTACCGATAATGTTAAATATTCATGAACCGTAAGCGTCTTCGCGTCAGACTCATAAATATAAATAAATTATTATAGAAACGTATAAAAAAGCTGGGCCGGGACCACCCCTACTGAGTTACAAGCATTCGTATACGTGTCACGAGGTTATGACAGCCGTAGGCTGTTCCTGTCTTCTCCAAAATCTTCTTCTTTCGAGTGGGTATCGAGTCTATCGACCCGATGAACCCTGGTGTCAGAGTTTTTAAACCGCCTAGTAGCATAACTATCAGGCCTCTGACATGGTTTGAGAAACGACCACTATCGAAGACAGCGATCGGGACCGACGGCTTAACGTGCCCTCCGAAGCACGAAATCTTTTTCTTTTTCGGACAATCAGGTGATTCAGCCTGCAATGTCCTAACCAAACTGGGAAAAAAATCACAAAGTGATAAATTCTCAAATATCAACTTTGTGTTTCCCCCATGGGAATCGAACCCAGGACCTCCGGATCAGGAGTCTATGGCACTAGCCACTAGACCACGGAGGCAGTTAGGCAGTTCTCCAAAGTCACCACCAGGGATGTTGCGGATGCGGATGCAGATATTCAAATATATATCTAATATATACCTGGACACTACTTCTTCTTAGCGAGTGGATTCTCGAGTCAAACGAGTTGATGAACCCTGGCGTCAGAGTTATCAAACCGCCTACTGTACTACAATAGCTGTGCTACTAGGCAGTTTGAAAACTCCTCGGCCTCTGACGAGGTTTGAGTATCGACCACTATTAAAGACAAAAACCGGGACCGACGGCTTAACGTGCCCTCCGAAGCACGGACGCTACTGAGATTTCCTATATTGCTAGTATGGTGCTTCTTTGAGTCAAATCAAAAGAAAAAACTTTTAGGTTTAGTACTAAAAGTACCTACTTGTAGGTTTAGATTGATACAAACCTACCTAAGTGCCAAGAAGAATCAAAATGTAGCATATTTTTCGAATTATGCTGAAGTTTTGTGCTATCATAAATAAGTGGCAAGTAAGGCGCATCGCAAATGCGCGTCCTAATTGCGATGCGCCTAAAATGCAGCACGTTTTTCATCTTGACTTTATTTTGGTCAAATTAAAAAATGCTGAGACATTGGGCTCGATTCTAGATTTGCCGTCAAAAATTAAAATTAAATCTATTTGTCACTTTTAGACCAAAAACATTCGAAAAAGACAGGAGATCTATTCTCTCCAATTTTTGAATTTTAGTCGGTGGTTTTATGCGTTATCTGTCATTTTTATCCGCCGTCATATGGATATGATATGGCGGATAAAATTGACAGAAATACTGGGGAAACGTGCAAAAGCGCGTCATAATCTAGCGGACGGAGTGTAAAACCATAGAGTATACATCTCCCGTCCTTTTTAATCTCCTTAGTTTAAAAGTGACAGATGGATTTAAACTTTAGTTTTAGCCGGTGGTATCTAGAATCGAGCCGATTGCTTTATCTAGTTTGAGTACTAAATTAGAATAGGCTGGAATTACTTGGAGAAAGCCAATACTTTGTCGGATTAAACGGGAATAGCCCATCACAAATGATAATAAATTTTGATTTTTCCAATCAACACGTGCTTCGATATCTTAAATTGTTCAAATCCGGACGTCCACTGATTTGCATCCAGATATTTTTCGGAAGTCAACGCTTTTTTCGAAAAACCCATTTTTGCTTCGTGATTGTCATACAGCAGTGCGTTTTGGGGTAGGTTAGTTACTGGTGGTCCAAATACCTTTACTAGTAGAATCATCCCCATAGCCTTATCCTGTGAGATATCACGGGGCCGGCTACCTAATCTACCTAGATTAGCGATTCAATCACCTGATTGAAAAAACCCATTTTTGCTTCATGATTGTCATACAGCAGTGCGTTTTGGGGTAGGTTAGTTACTGGTGGTCCAAATACCTTTACTAGTAGAATCATCCCCATAGCCTTATCCTGTGAGATATCACGGGGCCGGCTACCTAATCTACCTAGATTAGCGATTCAATCACCTGATTGAACGAGGGTACTGGTCTTTACACAGAGCGATCTGACCTCCGCAACCCAGAAGGAAAACCATACCCAATCCTAGATTAGGTCAGAGTTTTCAAGAAGCCAATGCTTAGCATAGGCTTTTGACATGGCTTAACGACTAATATCCACGGTATTGAACGATATTAACCGGGACCAACGGCTTAACGTGCCTTGCGAAGCACGTAAAAAGCACCGAATAAACGTACATATGAAATTCGAAAACCGAAAAACACATTGGTACGTGGTAGGGTTGGAACCACGACCTCCCTCCGCTCAAGAGGCAGCGGCTCTATCCACTACACCATCGGGCTCTATACTAGTAGTATCTAGATGAATAATTGACTACACATGAGTATTGATATAATTGTATTTATTTTTTGTTTCCTCTTGACTGTAATTTAGGTAGAAATGACCAAGACAGAGTCAACGACGGAACAAGCTTGCTTGCCCAATAGAAGAACCCTGATCACTCTCGCTTTGAAGAGAATATGGCTGGCTCTATAAAATGATCGTTAGATTTTATTCATGCTGGCCTGGGAGCGAGAGAAAAACATAGAATGTGCCAGCTGCATTTCCTCCCGGGCATGCTCTTAAAACCAGCTAAGGGATCCGAGGGTTTCAGTATATTGTAATTTAGGCGATGGGCTCAAAACCTGTCACTACAGCAATATACCTACAAACCTATCTTAAATAACCCTCAAAACTTTGTCAGACGTGGCGGAACGACCTTTGTTTAGGTTGTTTACGCTCTGCCTACCCCATTAGGGATAAAGGCGTGATTATATGTATGTATGTATGTATCTTTAGCGCAACTCCTAGCTATCATTAGGCTTTTAGTAAGTACCTTCTGCAAAATGAGCCAAGACTTAAATTAAAGGGAAACTCGCTACTAAATCAGCTGTTTATGTAAAACCTTATGTTCTAGTAAGTGGGTAGTAATTACCCCCAAGATGCCAGAGGATGCCAAGGGATGCCAGAGGATGCCGGAGGATGCCAGGTTAGCATCTCCAGCGTTTAGAGTTCGGCATGCTTCGTATGCTAATGGTGTTCGGATTCCGCTGCTCCCTGGAAACACCAAACGCTAATTTAAACTGGATATAGGGGTACACGCGAAGGGGAATGTGGAAAAAATATTATTCGTAAAAAAAAAACTTATTTATCTTTATAGCCCATATCTTGTGTAAGGGACAGCGTCCCGCAAACTGTTAGGGGTTGCTTAGTCAATGAAACTGAACAACTATTACGAGATTTTTTTTTCTGGAGATGAAAAAAATAAATAAACATCCCATACATAATTACCACCTCGATCAGACAATTTGTATGGAAAATCAATTCTTTTTTCACTTCCAAAAAAAGAATCCTGCTGATAGTTGTTCAGTTCCGTTGACTGAGCAACCCCTATCAGTTTGGGGGTCGCTGTCCCTTACACCCCGTATAAGGTTCCCACTGCTGGGCAAATGGCCTTTTGCAGATCCTACCACTTAAATGGGGTCGTTCAGATCGATTGATGTATTTTTTTCCGAAACAAAAAACGAGATCCTATTTTACCGAAATATAGCATTAAAATATTTTTCACAACTTGAATAATTAATATATGATCAAATTAATTATAATTCTTTGAATCAAATTATAATTCATTTGATTAAAAAAAAAATTATAACGTTAATAGGAGCTCGTTGTTTTTATTTTCAACCCTACCATTTGCACAGGATTTTAGATATTTTAATACACACCTTTTACTTTAGGCTTAGCTTTAGCTTTTAGTTTGCCGTTTGGGTGTACACGTCAATATTTTATTTATCGTCGTGTGTTATCTCGAGATATCGCCGCGCAGATACCGGCCAAGTAAAGAGGGTAAGACTTCGCATTTTTACACACCCTGTGCTAGGGTAATGCACTATTATTTATTAATGGATAGGGTCTTCTATGTCAAAGTTATTTTTAAAAAAACTAGCGACCCGCCCCGGCTTCGCACGGAAATCGTCAGTGTTTCTCTACTATTTTATGCATGTTTTATACATATAAACCTTCCTCTTGAATCACTCTATACATTAAAAGAAACCGCATGAAAATGAAAGATTTAAAGATTTATGCATACATAGGGATGTAGGGACAGAGAAAGCGACTTTGTTTTATACTATGTAGTAATGCTGGCTTATTTACTGCAGAAAAATAATTTAATTGCATATCTTGATCATCATCAACATGGACTCACGACTTTCCGAATTGTACGAATTTCCGAGTTGTGTGTTGTTGTCTGAACGTTATAAGATTTAAGTAATCAGGGTTTCCGGTTGACATCCAATGTACGTATATATCTTACTAGCGACCCGCCCCGGCTTCGCACGGAAATCATCAGTGTTTCTCTACTATATTATGCATACCTTCCTCTTGAATTACTCTATCCATTAAAATACTTCCATGCTGGACTGGGAGAGATAGAAAAACGTAGAATGTTCCGGCTGCCCTTCCTCCCGGGCATGCCCTTTTGCTGACTTCAACAAGTCAGCAAAAGGGACTCGAGGGTTACAGTGTATTGTAATTTAGGCGATAGGCTGACAACCTGTCACTATAGCAATACATATTACAATCTAAAATTGCCCTCAATTTTTGTCAGACGTGGCGAAAGCGCCTTTTACGAGGCGTTAAACGCTCTGCCTACCCCGTAAGGGATAAAGGCGTGATTTATGTATGTATGTATGTATGTATCCATTAAAATAAACCGCATCAAAATCCGTTGCGAAGTTTTAAAGATCTATGCTATGTAGTGATGCTGATATGATTGAGAACAAGAATAGTTTGTAAAGCCACGAATTAATCTGTTGAATTGATTTATCTGCCTTGACTTTCATTGTTTGTTCATCGTTTACCTACATACATACATATAATCACGCCTTTATCCCTGATGGGGTAGGCAGAGCGTAAACAGAGCAAAGGTCGTTCCGCCACGTCTGACAAAGTTTTGAGGGTTATTTAAGATACATTTGTAGGTATACTGCTATAGTGACAGGTTGTCAGCCCATCGCCTCAATTACAATATACTGGAGCCATCGGATCCCTTAGCTGGTTTTTACAGCATGCCCGGGAGGAAATGCAGCTGGCACATTCTACGTTTTACTCTCGCACCCAGTCACCAAGTTTTTGTAAAGCCACGAATTAATCTGTTAAATTGATTTCTTTTTATTACTTTCATTATTTGTTCATCGTTTATCTACCTTTATATTAGTTTGAACTATCTGTAATGCAAATATCTGTAGATACCCACTATATAGCAGCTATATTCCTCGTATGCGCCGGCGCAGGTCCTCCGCGGTGTCGGCCACAAAGAGCACGACGTACGAACAAGCGACAGGCTACCGAGCATGCGCAAAGCCTTTGAATGAACCCATATGTACCGTATGTATAGTTAAATACATATAGGAGATTTATAGGTAGAGGGAGACGAGAATTTCAGAGTAGCGAAGGTTTTTTTTAATACCTGTCACTACAGCAATATACCTACAAATCTATCTTAAATAACCCTTAAAACTTTGACAGACGTGGTGGAACGACCTTTGTTTAGGTCCTTTAGGCTCCGCCTACAGGGATAAACGCGTGATTATATGTATGTATGTATTCGTTTTTAAATTAACCTAAAACGCCTTTCTATGAAGTCGTTGACGCTCTGCCTAGTCCGAAAAGGATACAGGCGTGACCTATATATTTTATTGAATGATCCGATGAGTTTTGACGTCGTCCTCTGAAGCGGTTAACCATGTAAATTTAGTTTAGTACCATAATCCCTTACGGGGTAGATAGAGCGTATAATTGACTGAGCGAAAAGTCTTCCGTCACATGCCTCTACTTAGGCCCGTATTGGTAAACAGCACTTAAAATTGACAGCTTGTTTGAGTTCGTATCAGAAATGACATTGCAATACAATATGACCTGTCCCTGATATATATGCTGGACTGGGAGCGAGAGAAAAACATAGAATGTGCCAGCTGCAATTTCTCCCAGGCATGCTGTAAAAATTAGCTAAGGGATCTGAGGGTTTCAGTATATTGCAATTTAGGTAATGGGCAGACAACCTGCCACTACAGCATCTATCTTAAATAACTCCCAAAACTTTGTCAGACGTGGCGGCACCACCTTTGTTTAGGTAGTTCATACTCTGCCTTCCCCATTAGAGATAAAAGCGTGATTATATGTATGCATGTATGTAAATCCATACTTAATATTGCTCTCAATCTTGAGATATATAAATATAAATACGAGGGTAAAAGTCTATTCGGTCTTTAAACCTCTGACAACAGAGATACAGTTTGCCCACTGGTCTTACCGACAATAAGAAGAGATCTCTTTCAATCTACCGATCAATCGGATCATTGTGTGGTCCCTAATTAATTGGGCTTATTGCGCGTCAATCGAGCGATACCAATCAAGATTGAAGATTGAAGCGATTGACGAGGTATCAAACTGTAGATTGGAGATTGCTTTTACGATCGTTTGTTTTGTTATGTGGATTGATTTAGAGTTTATATTAGAGTTAATGTTTGGACTAATGTATCTTTATCGTATGAAGAATATGGGCTCAATTCTTGATACCACCGGCTAAAACTTAAATGAAAATCTATCTGTCACTTTTAAAATAATAAAATTTAAAAAGACGGGCGATTTAACTCAATGATTTTACACTTTGTTCGCTAGATTTTGACGCGCTTTTGCACGTTTCCCCAGTATTTATATCGATTTTATCCGCTTTTGTCATTTTGTCAGCCCATCGCCTAAATTACAATACACTGTAACCCTCGAGTCCCTTTTGCTGACTTCAACAGCATGCCCGGGAGGAAGGGCAGCTGGAACATTCTATGTTATTCTATCTCTCCCAGTCCAGCATGGAAGAAATAATACCTACATACATAAAATAGTAGGCTTAACATATAACCCTCTAACTAACTACCTGTAACCCTCGAGTCCCTTTTGCTGACGGAGAAAGGGCATCTAGAACATTCTATGTTTTTCTATCTCTCCCAGTCCAGCATGGAAGAATAGGTCTCCTGTTCTTTTCCAATGTTTTAGTCTGAAAGAGACAAATAGATTTTAATTTTAGTTTTAGCCGGCAAATCTAGAATCCACAACCTACATAAATATCAACATAAATCATGCGCTTCACGCATAATGAAACAGTTATCGCAGAATAGCGATGTCAAATCGCTAAATTACCTTTTCGAATCGTTGAAAAGGATTCGTGCTGGCCTGGGAGCGAGAGAAAAACATAGAATGTGCCAGCTGCATATCATCCCGGGTATGCTATAAAAACCAGCTAAGCGATCCGAGGGTTTCAGTGTATTGCAATTTAGGCGATGTACAATATACCTAAAAATCTATCTTAAATAACCCTGTCAGGCGTGGCGAAACGACCTTTGTTTAGGTCGTTTACGCTGTGCATACCCCATTAGGAATAAAGGCGTGATTAAATGTATGTATGTAGGTATATTTAAATCGTTGAAAATGCAGAAAAGCTGTAAGCAGATTGAGTAAGATATGGCCACAGTTATTTATGATATTCTATTCATTCAACTTCCCTATAACACTTTACTTATCAGAGGGTGGTGTCTCAACAAGTCACACTAACGTAATACCTACTTAAAATATACTTTGCGAACAATAAATTATAGTTGGCGACTGTTATTTATACCGGCAGAGACAAGTAAGACAACACTCGGCTAAGCTGAAAGGACATCGAATTTAAATCGCTACTGGCTATGTTTTTATTTGGTCGTGTTAAGCTAAAGCCTATTTATAGGAGACTGCGCAGGAGTCGACAACAACCTCCCTTCGCGACGAAAAATTTAAACAAATATGGCGGCTTTCAAGTGACATTAAGCGGTGCGTTTGCTGAGACAGCTAGCGATGTACGTTAAAGTTGGGACGCTGTCGTCGATGTGTTTGGTAAGGGACGAACAGCGTGTGCTACCGTACCGTCCGATACTAAATAACAGTGTCACACTAGCCTTTAAGGACACCGCCTGGACGAGAAATGCAGTAACTGGTCAAGACAGAAATATATTTTCAATTTAACTGTTTGTACAGATTCAGTTTGAGAAATAATTGTTTCTAGTTTAGTAAGAACATTGCAGGATGATCAAGTGATTGTCCAAAAATATGAAGTTTCACATTTGTTTGTATTGTACCTAACAGAATTAGAGATTGAAGGAATAGTAATACTCAGGCTATAAAAAAGTCCCGTTTTCAACAAACAGATTGGCTGCCGTCGTCTTTAAGAGTACTAAAGGATTTAATATTATTTGTGTATTCAGAAAAGCAAGTGGTAAGACCTGGGCAAGGCTAGCCCAAGATAGGCAGTCGTGGCACAAAAAAGAGAAGGCCTATGCCCTGCAGTGGGTAGACAAAGGGCTGATATGATGAATGATGATGATTCAGAAAATACACAAAGCTTGGCTACATCTCGCACACTGCCATCCAGAGGCACCTTTTTGCTCTCCGGGCGAATACGCCAAAATATCGTCGCGTTTATCTGGTGTATCGAGAGATACGCTATCCCGGCTGCAGTATCGGCGCAGGCTTTGCCACTATCTGATGATAGCCGCTGCTTTGATTAGCCGGTTGCCCTTTATCGTCTAGTTCGAAAAGAAGTTTGGTCGTTTCATGGTAGCAACAAATAGTGAAACCTAGCTCGTATGGTGCCATGTTAGAATAGCATCAACCAACATCTTGCTACGAGTGTAAAAAAACCAACATGTAAGGAAACGGGCAGTAGCTTTCTCCACAAACGTCGCGAATTGCGTTTGCCAATCTGACTGCCAAGCGTAGTGGATATTAGTGCGACAGCCATTACTGTTCTGGCGGCGATATTAGGAACTAATTTCTGTCTAGGTTACACTGACAGCGATTGAAACAATAACAGTAATAGTGGCGACTTGACAGGTGATCAAAAATCCCCGTCGATCTATATAATCGCAGTGTAACCATAACCAAATTTTAGTTCCTAATATCGCTGCCTGATCAAATTTTATGCTCGCACTGTACTTCCTCGTAAGAGTAAGCCTAGGCACTTTAAAACACTGACACCAGGGTTCATCGGGTCGCATATCCGTGCGTTTATCTGGTGTATCGGCGCAGGCTTTGCCACTCTGATGATAGCCACTGCTTTGATTAGCCGTTTGGCTACTAGTACCCAATATCAGGGGACAATTGCCATAGTTATCTCATCATACTGGGCAGGTGGCACATGGGTAGACGAGCGGAGTACAAGACATAACCCACATGTTACCTTTATTAAAAGAAGAAGAAAAAAAGACAGTCATAGTCAGTCTGGCCCTGGAACGCTGGATGAATAGGGGTGATTCAAAGTCAAAGTCAAAGTCAAATCATTTATTTCCAAATACATTCCTAAGAACACTTTTAGAAAGTCACAAGCGAGTCTATTACAAAGGAAATTAAATTATATCTATGTCACAAAATAAAATAAAACTATATCACAATGAAGAAGAAGCATGAGAAACTCGCACTTTGCGCCCCTCCCTTCGTTTTATCTTATTCTTACTTTTGTCCTTCTTTTTGTTCAAAATAGGGTTTGTGACCGCAATGTGTGCCAATTTCTTAGGCTTCACTGAAATATCAGAGCTCCATACATCTTTGTCATTAGTATAGTCATCTAACTTATAATAGGCTTTCCGACATAATGTGTTTTTAATAGTATCTTTAAATTGATTTTCTGACAAATTTAATATATGGTCAGGTATTTTTTTATAGTTTTGTATACATACATACATACATAAATCACGCCTTTATCCCTTACGGGGTAGGCAGAGCGTTTAACGCCTCGTAAAAGGCGCTTTCGCCACGTCTGACAAAAATTGAGGGCAATTTTAGATTGAAAAATGTATTGCTATAGTGACAGGTTGTCAGCCCATCGCCTAAATTACAATACACTGTAACCCTCGAGTCCCTTTTGCTGACTTCAACAGCATGCCCGGGAGGAAGGGCAGCTGGAACATTCTATGTTTTTCTATCTCTCCCAGTCCAGCATGGAAGTATTGTATACTTAGACCTAAAAATGATTTTTTAACTTTAACTAACCTAAACGGGGGTTGGTCAATTTTATTTTTGCTTCTAAGGTTCCGGTTATGCCTGTCACCATTTTTGGTAAAACTATGAATATTTTTCCTTGCATACATAATATTTTCATATATAAATTGACATGGTACAGTTAAAATATTTATCTCTTTGAACAATTCTCTTAGGGAATCACGACATCTGAGTTTGTAAATTGCTCTAATAGCATAAATTGAATCTATGTCAGCAGCGCGGCCCCACAGCAAAATTCCATAGGACATAATGCTATGAAAATAACTAAAATATACAAGTCTTGCTGTAGCAACATCCTTGAGCTATCGGATTCTTCGCACAGCAAATGCGGCTGAACTTAGTCTCCCCGATAAAGATGTAATGTGAGGGAGCCATTGAAGTTTCGGGTTAAGTGTCATCCTTAAGAAAACTGTGCTTTCGGTGAACTCTAATTTTTCATTATTAAGTACAACATCATTATTGGAAGAATGTACATTAGGCAAAGTAAATTTATACATTTGGTTTTTTTCGCATTCAACACTAAATTATTAACAGTGAAACAATTATGAGTTTGTCCAAGAGTGTTATTTACGTTGTCATTATTTTGGATATGTCTATCAACTTTAAATATAAGAGATGTATCATCTGCAAATAATACAATCTTTGCCAAATTCTCTATCATGTAGGGCAAATCATTAATATACACTAGAAATAGAAATGGACCTAATACGAACCTTGAGGTACACCTATTTTAACACGAGACCCTGATTATTCTGACTCGACTAATAAGTTTCCGCCATTCTTATCTTTAAAACATGTTAGCTATATACCCCTGCCAGGAATAAAAAATATCTGTCATAGAGGTACCATAGAGTAGGGCTTATAGGAAATGCAGAACTCCCTCTCTTATTCTGTCTCTGTCTTAATTTATCTTCTAAATTTCTGGCAGGGCTATACCTAACTATAACAAATAGGTACTATTTGATTCCACTAAACTACTAAACAAACAATAAATTCAAAATAAAGTAGTCCTTATTGCAAGAAAGACTAAGTTTACTTCTCTACAACAAAATGGGGCTCTACATTTCGTAATGGGTACAAATTAAAGGCCCTAATGGACCATTTAAAAAAATCTTCCGATTGCAACAGAGGGTTAGATTAATATGGATATTCGTTTAACTCTGAATTTTTAAATCTTTGAAAAAAAATATTTTAAAGAAATCACGGTTTTGTAGTCTACCCGAACAATTTACTTATTTAAGAAGTAAATTTACAGCTGCAAAATATCTTATTATTATTATTTATTTATTACCTTCCATGCTGGACTGGGAGCGAGAGAAAAACGTAGAATATGCCAGCTGCATTTCCTCCCGGGCATGCTGTAAAAACCAGCTAAGGGATCTGAGGGTTTCAGTATGTTGTAATTTAGGCGATGGGCTGACAACCTGTCACTACAGCAATATACCTACTAATCTCTCTTAAATAACCCTCAAAACTATGTCGGTCGTACCGGAACGACCTTTATTTAGGTCGTTCATGCTCTGCTTACCCCGTTATGGATAAAGGCGTGATTATATGTATGTATGTATTTATTTATTACAAACATTTACACGCTAAAGTTCATTATTTAAACTGCGAGTTGGTCAAAGATCTTGTAAAGATAATGAATGATGAAAGACAAACTAGACGTATAAAATGATTTATCATGCATCTGTCAGTTAATTTTTCAGGGATGAATTTTAGATGGTACTTATTTATTGCTCTTCGTTCACCGTAAGTGAGCAACGTGCTTTGCTGTCGCTCTAATGCAGAACGTAGGTACTCTATTAATAGGAGAGTAAAGCTCGTATTTATAAAGCGATCTCAAAATTCTTCTTCTTCTGTCGAGTGGGTATCGAGTCTATCAACCCGATGAACCCTGGTGTCAGAGTTTTTAAACCGCCTAGTAGCACGACTATCAGGCCTCTGACATGGTTTGAGTAACGACCACTATCAAAGACAGCGACGGCTTAACGTGCCCTCTGAAGCACGAAATCTTGTTCTTTTTCGGACAATCAGGTGATTCAGTCTGCAAGGTCCTAACCAAATTGGGGAAAAAATCACAAAGTGATAAATTCTCAAATATCAACTTTGTTTCCCCTCTGGGAATTGAACCCAGGACCTCCGTATCAGGAGTTCATGGCACTAGCCACTAGACCACGGAGGCAGTTCAAGATTGAGAGCAGTAAGGATTTGACAGGTCCTTTTGTACTGAAATGACATTTCTGATACGGACTCAAACTAGCGGTCAGTCTCAAGTGCCGTTAATAATTACGGGCCTTAAATTTTCATATCCACACTTACCTTACTCTTCGAACCTTACTGGCTGATCACGCGCACCGATCTTAAGGCAAGGGCGAGTAGATCGCATCTATACGGTACTCTTATTTGTTATTCATTCGCTTAACAATTACTTAAACCAATAATTAAATTTGTTCTCTTTTATTTTTATGATTTTTTTTGTAGGGTTTTAACGTTTTGGTTTACAAGATTACAAGTAAAGAAGGTTTGGTATTGATTCGATGACGGCACAACTTAACTAAGGCTCGTATTTAAATAAGTGTAAGTATGGATTTGACAGGCCATGTTGTACTGAAATGACATTTCTGATACAAACTCTAACTAGCTGTCAATCTCAAGTGTCGATTATAAATACGAGCCTAAATCTTGACTAAAATTGTTGCCATCTTTCTGGTCTCTCACGATAGAAAATGACGGGTATAGATTTATATTAGTTAAGTCGTGATTTTTGCTACTACGACTTGCTACCAATGTGTTTTGAAACGCTTAAACGTTTACGCTCTGTCTATCCCATTAGGGATAAAGGCGTGATTATATGTATGTATATGTAACCAAAAAAGTCTTTGCAATAACGAAGTAACTTACTTGTAGATATAGTTAATTTTCAAAGACACGGGTAAAGGTGTAACCTTTTTCTAAAAATGAAATTCAAGTACTTTCATAGTAATTTTAGAAGTAATTTACCTTGAAAATTTGGTAAGTTTTAATCAAACTTTAAACTTCTTCCTTCGTACTCTTATTCCTCCATGCTCTAAACTCATCATATTTATGACGGACCTAAAATTATTGAGGTGAAGACAGACTGTTCATAGGCAATGAATACCTACTGCCTCCGTCGTCTAGTGGTCAGAGCCATGGGCTTAGATTCGGAGGACCTGGGTTCGATTCCCGGGGGGAACACAAAGTTGATCCATTTATATTTTGTGAGGTTTTCCCTAGTTTGGTTAGGACAAGGGCAGGCTGAATCGCATGATTGTCCGAAAAGTAAAAGGATTCCGTGCTTTGGAGGGCACGTTAAGCCGGCGATCCCGGTCGCTATCTTTGATTGTGGTCGTTACTCAAACCATGTCAGAGGCCTATTAGCTGTGCTACTAGGCGGTTTGAAAACCCTGACACCAGGGTTCATCGGGTAGTTCGACTCAATAATCCACTCACTAAGTAGTAGAATACCTACTACCTAAATACCTTAATCAGTTACTTGGAGCAGTAGTAACTACCTAATTCGTTTATTTACCGGAAAGGCAAAGTTTGATTGTATGTAGGTATATCTACACAAGGACTCGCCTTAGAGCTAAGCCGCCAGGACGTAGCATGCATACGATGCGGCTCGATTACACTAAGATTAATTTAACTAGTAGTTAAAAGAGAACCGTGTGGTGCCGGGTTAGAATAGCATCACCCCATAACTTCCCGTGGGTGTCGTAAAAGGCGACTAAGGAATAAATCCAGGGAATGGGCAGCAGCGTTCCCTGTGAATGGAAAACTTTTACTGCGCTCACCAACCCGCCTGCCAAGCGTGTGGTGAGTATGGCATATACCCTCAATTTTGGGGAGGCCCACGTCCAGCAGAGGACTGTTGTGGCTGATGTTGATATTGATGTTTTTTAACACTATGATCTGGTTTACACCAGTTCATACTGGTTCCAACTGGAATAAATTAAGGTGGTGTAGATAAATATGCTACTTAACATTAGAAATTAAGGTATTGATAGAAAAATATCAATTGAAAAGAATACTTATTTAAATTTTAGAAGATATTCTATCATACAACAGTTTTCCACTAAGAAAAGCTTTCTTTTTGATTAAGAGCCTGTATTATCCAAAATTTAAGCTAATATTACAAAAAGCCTTAAACAAATAAACTTAAGTTTCAACTAAAAACTTACAAGCGTAGATAACTACGCGTTGATGTCGTTTACTCCAAAAATAAGTTTGAAGTAAAAGAATTCAATGTCAGACGTCTGTTAGAATAGTATTGTCTTTTTCTAAATATCGTACAAAAAAATGGTTCCTATGTAATGGAAAAATAAAAAAGCCTGTCAAAATAGTATTTGGAACAGTAATTAATTTCAATGTTTAAAAAAAAACTATATGAAGTTTTAAACTTCTAGAGAAAAATAATACTTCCATGCTGGCCTGGGAGCAAGAGAAAAACATAGAATGTGCCAGCTGCTTTTCCTCCCGGGCATGCTGTAAAAACCAGCTAAGGGATTCGAGGGTTTTAGTATATTGCAATTAAGGCGATGGGCTGACAACCTGTCACTACAGCAATATGCCTACAAATTTAAATATCCCTCAAAACATTGTCAGATGTGGCGGAAAGACCTTTGTTTAGGTCGTTTACGCTCTGCCTACTCCATTAGGGATAAAGGCGTGATTATATGTATGTATGTAGAAAAATAGTTTGGTTTTTTTACTTAATTTTGATTTCATTGCATTTAACAGAAAATTTGTATTTTGCTCTAGACAAACTATCTACTTACTCTATTTTAGCCTATAGCTTACTCCTAGTTACCGTATTGGTGCACCCGGCCCGGATAGATAGCCAAACGTTTAATTAGTGTATCTCTAATTATTTGCGGTCACTCACGACTATCGCGACCTTTCCGGGAATCCGAATATACGTAGTGTACAGACCAGGTGAAGCTCTACAAACAAAAAATATTCTTGTACAAGACGCATATGTCATGTAGTTCACAACACATAAAAATAGATGTCGCTGTATAAATAGTCGTAAATTAGACAGCGGTAGTGAGATTTCATCTAATTAGGTTATAAGGTGTACATGATCTCCCCACTCACCTGAATACCCTCCAGGTAATGCAAAACAGCTTCTTGCGGAGGGCAACCGGGGCCCCCTGGTACCTACGCAATTCTGCCACTCACATCGATCGCGATGTTCCGTCCCTCAAAGAGTACATGAAGCAAGAGGCCGTATGCTTCTTCGACAAAGCTCTCATCACCCCAACACTCTTATAGTTAGCGCCTCTGACTACGTTCCCCAACCTGCGAATCGTTACAAACGAAGAACTAGGCATGTCCTTACCGACGGCGATGACCAAATTACTCGTGCATTTAATGCTGCCAATGCAAGTCGAGCCACACTCTGTACAAGCTCTTCCAGCAACCGCGCACCCCACCGGCAGGGTCATGGAGGTCCCTCCTTTGCTCCCCACTTTGGGGTTTACCGGCACGTACCGGGTAGATTCTCTCGGATAAAGAGTTCCCAAGGCAACGCCATAAGCCGAGGTTTGAGCCCTAGTGTGTAGTTGCCATTGCATTTAAGGGTGTAGATTGCGTGTAGCAACTCCCCGCCTTAGACCGGTGACGCATTATATACACTTTGTAGTATGGTGCAAATAGGTAAATCAAAAAAAAATTGTTGTCACTCAACTCGCAAAGGACTCTCAAGTGACTCTTAAATACTAAGGAAGTAAAGTGTAATAACAGTATAACCAAGTGCAAGTGTTTCAGTTATAGTAGTGCCTAGTAACCAGTGGTAGGCAGGAAGTGTTGTGCTGCGCTCAAGGATCAGGGCCGTGGTTTTATTATTATATATTCTATTATATATACTTTATTGTGATCTCTTCCAGCCAACCAAGTAGTAAGAGAAAGTGAATAATTTTAAGAGGACAAGAAAATGCAATATTAACAGAGACTAGTAAAACAAAAAAATGAAATAAATAAAAATACTTACATACCTATACATAGAATAAATACCTACCGTATATTACTATCTTAAATAAACATACATATATACTAAACAATATATTGATACATACATATATGAATAAACTACATAAATACATACATCAAAATTGTTTAGATAAGAAGTGCTGTTTTAATCTTTTCTTAAAGACATTCACTGAGGGACTTTTTGAATTGTCTTAGGCAGTTTATTCCACAGTTGTGCAGCTTTTACAGAAAAGGAGTTGAAGAAGAACTTGGTATTCGCACTAGGCAACTCCAGCACCTTAGTGATGCAGGCGCGCCTATTTTATTCAATTCTTTATCTTCTAAGTTTGTTTTTTAGACCGCCTATAGTATTAGTAACAGCCAAATATCTTACATTGTTTCTGTAACGGACGACCACTATCAAAGACAGCGACCGGGACCGATGACTAACGTGCCCTCCGAAGCTCGAAGGGTTTTTTTTTACAGATAATTAGATGATTGAGCTTGCATTTCCCTAAACATTTGTTTAACAATTTTGTTAAAGAAAAATCACATATTTGTCGTACTTGTGCTTACAGTAAATTATAAATTATACTTCATTGTACAGATTTCTACAATTACAATTTCTCCTCCCAGTGTGTACAAGCCCAAAACCATTCGTTGATTTGTAGTTAGAATGCCTGAAATGCCTAGGCATACCGGGCAGATACTTTGACCTAGCCATACTAGGCAATAAGCTACAAAGCTAGGCCTTACATTCAGCTTGGATAAAACCTATTGTAATTCCTAGCTTTAGTTAATTTCCTAAATAAGTAGTGGAATATGTTTTCGTGGGCAGTTTTAATTACTATTGTGGTAATCAGTGATTTGGAGGATACATACATACAGTCACGTTTTAATCTCTTACGGAGTAGGTGGTCGTTTAACGCCATATTAAAGGCGTTTCTTCCATGCTGGCCTGGGAGCGAGAGAAAAACATAGAATGTGCCAGCTGCATTTCCTCCCGGGTATGCTGTAAAAACCAGCTAAGGGATCCGAGGGTTTCAGTATATTGTAATTTAGGCGATGGGCTGACAACCTGTCAATACAGCAATATACTTACAAATCTATCTTAAATAACCCTTAAACTTTGTCAGACGTGGCGGAACGACCTTTGTTTGGGTCGTTTACGCTCTGCCTACCCCATTAGGGATAAAGGCGTGATTATATGTATGTATGTATGTTAAAGGCGTTTGGGCCACGTCTGACAAGTATTAAGGGTTGTTTTTGATGTAAATGTGTATAATTCGCTATAGACAAGTTTTATGCCATATAATTTTTTGCCCTTAATTCGCCTAATTTATTTTTGAGAATAACTGACCAAATAATGATAAAAAATATTTATATATATAGGTATATAATAGAATCATAACCTAAGGCCCGTATCGATAAACAGTACTTGAGACTGACAGATAGTTTGAGTTACATACATACATATAATCACGCCTTTATCCCTAATGGGGTAGCAGAGCGTAAACGACCTAGGCAAATGTCGTTCCGCCACGTCTAACAAAGTTTTGAGGGTTGGTTAGGATAGATTTGTAGGTATATTGCTGTAGTGACAGGTTGTCAGCCTGTCGCCTAAATTGCAATATACAGAAACCCTCGGATCCCTTAGCTGGTTTTTACAGAATGCCCGGGAGGAAATGCAGCTGGCACATTCTATGTTTTTCTGTCGCTCCCAGTCCAGCATGGAACAAGTTTGAGTTAGTTAGTTAGTTTGAGTTCGTTTCAGAAATGTCATTTCATTACAATGTGATCTGTCAAATCTATACTTAATAATGCTCTCAATCTTGAGATCGCTTTATTAATACGAACCTTAGGACCTAAAGTAAACTAGAAGGTTATAAAAAATATGTAGCACTAATTATGAAAACACATACTACTATGTAACAATCGTACAACATTATGAGAACATTTAATTGAATTTCAAGTGCTTCTATACCTTATTCATTTTTAAAAGATTATTCCCGCCATACTAAAACGACGATTTTGTACCGCAAGAATTATCTATTAAAAACGAATAAATTTTGTAAATTAATGTGCAAATTAATTTGTTACTGCGTCTAGTTTGGACCAAAGATAACTCTTAAACTTTTCTTATAAAGAGTTCTAAGCGTGTAGTTTAGCTATAGATATATCACTACTATCACAAAGTCTATCCAATCTAATCAGACTCTCACTCAAATCACACAACCATCAACAAACTCCTTCTGAACACACAGCTACTGTATAATAAACTAATATTTTTGATATGATAGATTACTCCCGACCCTCAATCGCCTGAGCTCGTCAAACCAACTTATTTGTCAAACCAAGATGGTGGCCCACAGATAAAAAAAACAGGAAATTGAAGTCAGTATCACTGGCCGAAAATCTTGGGCGCGGTCTTATTCGGAGTTACGATATGAAAAGCTTACGTTAGAAATGTTTTTTTTTTTAAATCTTCTTCTGTAGTAACATGGTAGGCTCAACAAACAATCCGATGACTTTTGATATCGGAGTTTTAAGCATTCTTACACTAACGAACGGAATTCACAAAATTGTAGAGTAAGTTAGGGATGTAATAAAAACGGAAATTAAAAAAAATATATATTCGGCATTTTAAGCGTCATACATAACTTTCGCCATGTCATGATTTAAACTCCACGAATTCATAATTCGTAGTTTAAACTCTCTGAAAATTGGTAACAAGGAAGTTTGACAGAAACGGAAGCTTAACGGATTTGAAGGATTTGTAAAAGCTTGATTGAATAGGGCTGTAATTTTCGAGGCGCGAAGATTGAATACGGAACACTTTATTCGTAAATGGCCTTAAGGTTTTTGGTTTTTTCTTAGTGGCCAGTTGATGGATCGTGGATATGACGTAGGATGTGACAGGAAATGGGTGTCATTTCTGTCATATGGAAAGCAGGGAGCAGGCATGGAAAGAAGGGATGAAGTTAATCTCCCCAATGATGAATTTACTTTTCAATGCTGCAGTCCTTCACCTGTTTCATTCTTCATGGCAAGGTTTCAGATGTTTCAGAAGCGATGATACACAAAACCTTTAGTGGTGAAAATCCGCATATTATATGAAACCTCACATATTTAACAAAACACTATCTCTAGGAAAAAAGTTGAACCCGACATGGCCACAGAAAATAGTCTTAGCTCGTACGGAAATCCGCACATCAACTTACAAACTTTTGGAGCAAAATTAGACTTTGTTACAACGACTTGAGAGTACTTTTCATATGTGGTCGACCGTACCAAAATAATTGCGATGAGAAGCCTTAAATCCCGGTCATTTGTTTATTAAGCCTCGCCGCCTTTTAGCATAAATACGGTAGCAGGCAGTTGTAGGAATGCTTGTGTTGCAGGCAAAGTTGGAACACCGGTCAAAGTTTGCAGACGTCGCAAAGTTACGGTCTATTTTAAGATATTATGATTTATAAATAAATCAATCAACATCAGCCACAACTGTCCACTGCTGGACTTTGTCCTCCCCAAAATTGGGGGTATATGCCATACTCACCACGCTTGGCAGGCGAGTTGGTGAGCGCAGTAGAAGTTTTCCATTCACGCCCGAAGGGGAACGGGAAGTTATGGTGTGAAGCTTTTCTAACCCGGCACCATATGGGCTCCTCGTGTGGTGCCGGGTTAAAAAAGATACGAAACCATAATTCTAGATACAACACAACGTTCTGATAAATAATTAAGCTTACTTTTAATTCAACATTCAACATTCACATTTCATCTTTATTTTAGCAGCTATCCGATACTTGTTCTATCATTCAAAATTTCAGCGAAAGTAAAATATAAGTAATGAAATAATTAATCATTTCCAGATATACAACTAACACAATTGTATTATTCATCCTGCGTTTAATTTTTCAAAGTTATTGTTAATTTAACCTTTGGTTTAATTTAATCTCGTCACCGTGACATACTCTAGTTAAAAAAAACCTGTTTAAGATCTCATTTAATCTATTTAACATATAATCTGCATCGGCCTAATTACTTAATGATATCTGTATAATCGATAGTGAAATAGTTCACGATAAGACGTCACTATAAACTTTAGTCAAGAGTTGAAATATAACCTGGACCATGCTACTAGTGCTGTGAACGACTCGAATCCTTGAGTCGTTTCGTGCAAGTTATTTTTGTACGCTTGGTTGGAAGTTAGTCAAGAATATACTTATTTTCAACACACAAAAATGGAAAACCATGGTAAATTACCCGTTTTTAATCATTATAATACTTATTTTAAAAAAACAGCATCAAAAAGGCATGAGATATTAGGTATGGTAACTAAGCTGCAAAGGACTACAATCAGCTGTGGATTTTCTGTCTCTTTTGTTAATACCAGGAAGTTAAGCTGTTTAATTGTCCTCCAATTGAATTTAAGTCGATTCTAAATCTAAAACAGTTTAAAAATAAGTTAAGACACTTCTTGGTGGAAAAATGCCTTTATAGTATTGAGGAATTTGTAAACAAATGATTTTTCTTTTCTTTTTTAAATATTAGTGATGTGAATAATAGTGATGAATGTATGTGACATTGTAAATAAATTTTAATAAAAGTTGACATACTTCAAAAGACATTGCTTTTATTTATATATTTTTTTTATATGCATGAATATACTAATAATAAAATTAAATGTAGACGTAATTAGTTGCACGTATATATAATAAGTGTATGTACATTAGATATAGATAATAAGTTAAATTTTTTTGTAAGTTTTTTAAAATGTAATTTCTATGATGTAATTTCCGACACAAATGTTTTTGTAACTGGAATTAGTGAGAACTAATTCTAAATAATTTGTGCCTACTAAAGAAAACTTTGTCTTTCGAAGAAAATACTTTAATTATTTGTATTGTAGACATTAGACATCATTGCTACAAAGTTTCTTATAAATAGCCTGATCTGTGTCTAAAAAGATCTGTCATAGGGGTACCATAGAGAAGGGCTTATAGGAAGCCTACGGGGTAAGAGACAGCGTCCCGCAAACTGATAGGGGTTGCTCAGTCAACGAATCTGAAAAACTATCAGCAGGATTTTTTTTTTACGAGGTAAATTACTTTTCCATACAAATAGTCTGATTGAGGTGGTAATTTTGTATGGGAAGATAAAATTTTCTTTTCATCTCCTGAAAGAATTGCTTGCTTTAATGACGCAAGAGACTCGAGTCTCGCACAGTACTATACCAGGCGAGTAGCGAGGTAAAGAGGTAGCCGCCGACCACTGTCCGTCCTCCCGACGCGCGCATAAATCCGCCAACGACATTCTTTGCGTGTGCGCACACCGCCGCGCCGCTCTGCGCGCCTGGTACCCAAATCTATTTTGCATAAGTCACTTTTGTGTTCAAAGGCTACTTATGGTACCATATTTTGATGATATTTAAAAGGAAAGGTCAAGAAATGAGAGGAGCTTCCACTTTTTGATGTTGTTTTTTACCGACAGGTCTTTTTGCAAAAGCCGTCTGATAAAGCATTTGCCTATTCCGGGGCCTGTGGATGATGGGAGCTATGTAACTGAGATTTCCTAAAAGAATGCAATAAGCAGATGTGGATGGAAATATCGTGTAAGGAATATGGTATCCCGAAAACTACTCAGTCAACGAAACTTTTTTTTGTGTGCCATACATACATATAATCACGCATTTATCTCTAATGGGGTAGGCAGAGAGTTAACGACCTAAACAAAGGTCGTTCCGCCACGTCTGACAAAGTTTTGAGGGTTATTTAAGATAGATTTATAGGTATACTGCTGTAGGGGCAGGTTGTCAGCACATCGCCTAAATTACAATATACGGAAACCCTCGGATCGACTAGCTGGTTTTTACAGCATGCCCGGGAGGAAATGCAGTTGGCCCATTCTATGTTTTTCTCTCGCTCCGCGGCCAGCATGGAAGAAGCATGGAAAAAAAATCGTGACCAAGCTACCTTTTACAGTTTTTAAGACACTGCATTCTGAGCGCCGTTACCACAACTTACAACACCTCCATCGATAGAGCTAAAATATTGAGATATCTTCATAATTGAGATACAAACTCGATAACAACATCACACCCTTCACAGACATTAAAATTAAAGGGCACAACATTAAACCACCTCCCGTCACGATATTAATATTTAATATTTCGCTAAGTAATAAATTTAGAATCGATTAGTGCACTTAAATGAGCGGTTCGGGGTAATAATAAATCTGTTTATTGCTAGCGCAGGTTCGGAGCGATCTAACTTAATGTTCATCACATAGTGATGCGCGAGAGCACCCACGCTTCGCCCACGGTGGTACTGTGCCCATGGGTTTGTGGTTTCAGCTGTATTTTGGGATAGCATAGGATCTAGGCTGTTGCCCAGTAGTGGGACCTTAAGGGATTTAATTTAAGCCGTCTATGTGAGCAAAGATACCACATATGTGACGGTAGATTATCTCGACACGGCAGCGTGTCAAAACCAAGTTCGAGCCAAATGAAGAGAACTTGTCCGCAGCACCGTGTAAATTTACAGAAACCATTTGGAGCCACTTTCGACCCATTCATAACTTGAAAACTACAAATTGAAATACACCAAATTTTGATTAAATATTTATTTCCAAATTTTATAAACATAGCTCAGACGGTAATTTAAATATTAATTCTAAAAAATCGTATTTTTTATGACTGATGATTGGCTGACATACATATCAAAAATCAATTAATAGATAGAAAATAGATATTTTTGATGAAGATTAATTATAATGACACATGGTTAGAAATATTAAAATTAAATTAATTAAATATATATTGGACCCCCTTTCTCTTGTATAAGAGGGGTCCTATACAAGAGAAAGGGGGGCATTTTTTAATTTAATTAACTACTATATTGAATGGGGTATCATTAGACAGGTCTTATAAAATTAATGAGAGGTTTCTTTGAAAGTAATTGCCTTAAATGGTTATATCTCGAGATATTTGCATTTAAAGTCTCCGTTATTAAAAACAAAAAAAAATAATCAAAAGCCCAACCCACTTCCAAATGACCTTGGAAGATGATATTTGGAACGAAGATTGATTATAATGACGCAAGGTTAGAAATGTAAAAAAAAAACAATTGGACCCCCTTCCATCTAAGTGATAGCGGGGCATTTTTTTATGTACTATATTAAGTGGGATATCGTTAGACAGGTCTTCTAAAATTAAGTAAAAGTTTATTTGAAAGTAAGTGCCTTAAATGTGTCTGTCTATCTCGAGATATTTGCATTTAAAGTCACCGTTCTTAAAAAACAAAAAGGTAGTCAAAAACCTAACCCACTATCACAAGAACTAGAAAATAAACAATTGGTATAAGATAGCTTATGATAATACCATAAAGGAAAAATATAAAAAGTATCTTATTTTCTGACGCCTTAAAAATACACTTGTGTTCATTCAGACCAGACCAACTAATTCATAAGTTTATAATTTTTATACATACATATAATCACGCCTTTAACCCTGATGGGGTAGGCAGAGCGTAAACAAACTAAACAACAGGTCGTTCCGCCATGTCTGACAAAGTTTTGAGGGTTATTTAAGATAGATTAGTAGGTATATTGCTGTAGAGACAGGTTGTCAGCCCATCGCCTAAATTGCAATATACTGAAACCCTCGAATACCTTAGCTGGTTTTTCAGCATGCCCGGGAGGAAATGCAACTGGCACATTCTGTGTTTTTCTCTCGTTCCCAGTCCAGCATGGAAGAATTATATTAATGGAAGAATTAAGAATCATATGGCAGAATTATAATTTTCAATAGAGAAAATTCAAAAAAGAACATGAGAAATATGTATGAATCAAATTATTTACTTACCGTCAAAAAGTAATGAGAATACTTGTAGAGTGTCACCTAGAACGACACTCTACAACGACCGTCACATGAAATAAACCTTATTGAAGATCTAAGAATTACTATAATAAGCCCTAGACTTGGTTCCCTTCTTAGATCTCACAACTTTTTGTGCGATTCACGCACCAAGACCACCATGAACTTGGCTTTCACTTTTACATTTATGTTTTTGGTGGGATATGGATTACTGCGACCACCACAACACTAGAGTGCAGTGTCAAATAGTTGCTTTTATTTGGTCAACACTGGCCTAGACGTGTCAAGAGCTACCTAAGCAAGGAGAACTTCCTAAGCCATCGCAAAAAAAGGATTGTCTAATGGAGTCCGGTAATTAAGATAAATATTTGAGTTTTTTTTTCTTCCACGCTGGACTGGGAACGAGAGAAAAACATAGAATGTGCCAGCTGCATTTCCTCCCGGGCATGCTGTAAAAACCAGCTAAGGGATCCGAGGGTTTTAGTATTTTTCAATTTAAGCGACGGGCAGACAACCAGTCATTACAGCAATATACCTACAAATCTATCTTAAATTGCCTTCAAAACTTTGTCAGACGTGGCGGAACGACCTTTGTTTAGGTCGTTTACGCTCTGCCTTCCCCATTAGGGATAAAGGCGTGATTATATGTATGTATGTATGTATTTGAGTTTTTCAACGACTTAATCGGTACCACCAGTCTCTTACATGGATTATGTACGACCACGATTAAAGTAAAACAAATCAGTTTAAGAAATGATTCCATAATATTTAAATTCATAAAAGGAAAACAAAATGGCCACCCCAGCATTGCAGCACGATTTTTCCGGCCAATCAATAAGCCGATCGGAACGAACAATCGCTCCTCTCCCCAACATAGTACTGGCATATTATTGAGCAACTATGAGCCGCTTGCGCAGATCTTAATTTGAATAGACCACGCAACCTCTTGTCCGGGATACCCCAGCCTCTTCTGTACAGCGGCCCTTCTCTACCCACGGGTGTCAATACCTAATCCAGATAACGTACTTCAGCGTTTCCTGTGAATATCACTCATCCTTCATTTACAATCACAATCACGCCTTTATGCCTAATAGGGTAGACAGAGCGTAAATGACCTAAACAATGGTCGTTCCGCCACGTCTGACAACGTTTTGAGGGTTATTTCAGATAGATTTGTAGGTATACTGCTGAAGTGCCATCGCCTAAATTAAAATATACCAAAACCCTCGAATCCCTTAGCTGGTTTTTACAACATGCCCGGGAGGCCTATTGCCATGTCAGAGCTATTAAGCGGTTTGAAAACTCTGACACCGGGGTTCATCGGGTCGATTGACTTGAAATCCTTCATAATATCACTCATCCTTCACTGCGCCCACCTATCCACAACTTAATATTGCACAACAATTAATATTATTAACCTATGTTTTCACAGTGGTGATCGCTTGGGGAAGTGACATGACCTCGTCTATTTCTGTCACCAAGCTAAGTTACCTTCTTTTTTGATCTGGTCTGAATGAATCCCAAAGTGTCTGGATGCAGGTCCGTGGAATGTGAGATTAAAAGTGACCGCAGCAACATCGAAAGCGGGCCAACCATAGGTACTAACTTTAGCCTGATTCATGAGGTAGTATTCGACTTGTGGAATCTACTGCAATCCAGATCTGAGGCCACTTGAGAGAGGAGGTAGCTAAATACTCCGCATTTATTATTCCTACGTTCGCCCGGGGCTTTGCTTAGTTAAAACTAAGTTTGAATGGTTGATCTTTATGAGCATAATGGCAAAATGAACTATATGGATGAATATTTTGTGAAGGACTTTAATTTTTTTATTGCAATTAATTTTCAGAGTGACACAGCCAGCTTACCTAGAAGCCTATAGCATTTTATCCTTTAATTTAGCAGTACCATTATTTCCTCAATTTCCCTTATATGACAACAATTGGCATTCCCAAAATAATTTAAATAATTTCCTGTATGTGAGGTAAAGGTTACGCTTTAATCCGGTTCGGAGATTTCCGTCTAAAATCTAGTGAAACAGCTTGAAACCTGAACTTCCAGGGATGGTGATGGCAAGCAACCAATGCATTCATCCGGACTCGTAAGTAGTACAAAATACATCATTTCATCAATCTGTAGTCAATGTCTAATCTAAAGTCGTGACTTCAGCCACAGATAATATAATGCTCCAGCGCACCAAAACATACCCCCGCGGGGCAGAGAGGGGAAGGGTTTCACAAACATTTCCCTTCCCCTCTCTGCCCCGCGGGGGAATGTTTCGTGTAATCTTTCAGAGCAGGAGTCACGGCTAAATACATCACAAAGAAATGAAACATTTCAGAAACAAAGTACAAATCCTACCAGTAATAAGATATCTAACTAGGCCTTCTGTAAACTAGAAATCGTATCTCCCTAAACCTCACGTTACAGGTTTGTTCCTAGTGTGATGTTTGCAAGTAACTGCCTCCGTGGTCCAGTGGCTAGTGCCATGGACTCCTGATCCGGAGGTCCTGGGTTCGATTCCCAGGGGGGAAACAAAAATTTGATATTTGAGAATTAATCACTTTGTGATTTTTTCCCCAGTTTAGTTAGGACATTGCAGGCTGAATCACCTGATTGTCCGAAAAAGAAAAAGATTTCGTGCTTCGGAGGGCACGTTAAGCCGTCGGTCCCGGTCGCTGTCTTTGATAGTGGTCGTTACTCAAACCATGTCAGAGGCCTGATAGTTGAGCTACTAGGCGGTTTAAAAACTCTGACACCAGGGTACATCGGGTCGACAGACTCGATACCCACTCGACAGAAGAAAAAGTGTGATGTTTGCAAGTAATTAGTTTGTGTTAGAACAGAGCTGGCTACTTATTTCTATATTTACCATTCAAATTGTGTATTTTCTGTTGTTTTTGATTTAAAAAACAATTTTGTATTTTTGTATTTTTTGTAGTAAGGATAGCATTTTTTTCCAGGCAATCTTTGTGCTTTGTTTGGTCTCAAATTGAACCTTCATCCGGTCAAGTTCGCTAATTTTGAGATCAATTAAACCTTATAAATTCATCAACGTTGACCTTATGACCAAAACACTGGCAGGTCCATGCCCTCCCACACACAGCGCGCGATTCCATCAGCGCCATCTCGCGGGGGGCGGGTTGTATCACGCGCTAGCCTTAGTGGAGCGCTTCGGCTGGTCTAGAGTTTATTTTACGCGTATGTAATGGAGTCTGATAGGATTTAAGTTTAGGTTGATAGGCTGACGGAGGTGGGTCACAGTTGTCACCCATTGGATCCCTTAACATGAAAAATTGACAGGGTAAACCTCGTAAAAGATGGCAGACTTAGGACCACTTATGGATTTTAGTGGGAGATTGCCGTTTTATGGAAGTAGACAGTTATTTTTCTACTAGGATAGGAAACTACACGCTACATACTTACTACATACAGAAAAAATAGACAATCAGCTTAAGGGCACCTAAGGCTCGTATTTATAAAGCTATACCAAGATTGAGAGTAATATTAAGTATGGATTTGACAGGTCCCTTTGTACTGAAATGATATACGGACTCAAATTAGCTGTCAGCCTCAAGTGCTATTTATAGTTACGAGCCTAAGTATCTACTGCTACTGGAGTTAGAGCTTCAGCGTTATTCACGCATCAGATTCCAGCTCAGCAAGAAAGATGGTGGTCTCTCCATAGCCGTGTACGTGTGACGTCACAGCCTGAAGCGCGCTGATTGAGCGATGTCCGTCCAGTGTCGATTGCTATTATTATTAAGCTCGCCTTCCTTGCGCAGGATTATCCATTCACATTTGCTTGTAAAGGGTGTTCTTTTATAGAGACTTTCTTGCACAATAGTTGGAAAAGTACATACGAACATATATTCACGCCTTTATCCCTACTGGAGAAGGCAAAGCGTAAACGACCTTAATTAAGGTCGTTCCGCCACGTCTGACAAAGATTTGAGGGTTGTTTAAGATAGATTTGTAGGTATACTTCTGTAGTGACAGGTTGTCAGCCCATCGCCTAAATTACTATATAATGAAACCCTCAGATCCCTTAGCTGGTTTTAATGCCCAGGAGGAAATACAGATGGCACCTTCTATGTTTTTCTCTCGTTCCCCGGCCACCATAAAAGAAAAGTAATTCTCAGAAAACTCTTGTGTTCATCGGGTTATTGACTCGAAACCCACACGACAAGAACACAAGACAAATAGCCTATATTGATAAATCAATGATATTAACATTATGTTACTTAGGGCCGTATTTATAATCAGCTCTCATGAGTGACAGCAAGCTTGAGTTCGTATCGGTAATTCCATTTCAGTACAAACTGACCTGTCAATTACGTACTTAATATCGCTCTCAAGTTTGATATCGCTTCATAAATACGAGCCTTAAACGCCTTATGATAAATGCTATAGGTCCTAGTCACCAGAAGTCCAGAAAAGTACCTATGCTTGTGACTAGGAGTAATCCTAGTCATCAGAAATCTAGAAAATCTGTTAGAAAAGTAGGCAACAAATAGAATGTGGGTAATATTTCCATTTAGGAACATACATGGTCTTCCATCTGAAAATGTAGCAAGGTCCTGATCAACCAAAACAGCTTCGTGCGGAGGGCAACCGGGGCCCCCTGGTACCTCCGCAATTCTGACATTCACATCGACCTCGATGTTCCGTCTCTCAAAGAGTTCATGAAGCAAGCGGCCATACGCTTCTTCGACAAAGCCCCTCACCACCCTAACCCTCTTGTAGTTAGCGCCTCTAACTACGTTCCCCAACCTGCGACTCGTTACAAACGAAGGCCTAGGCATGTCCTTACCGACGGCGATGACCAAATTACCCTTGCGTTTAATGCTGCCAATATTAGTCGAGCCACACTCTGCACAAGCTCTTCCAGCAACCGCGCACCCCGCCGGCGGGGTCGCGGAGGTCCCTCCTTTGCTCCCCACTTTGGGGTTTACCGGCACGTACCGGGCAGATTCTCTCCGATAAGGAGTCCCCAGGCAACGCCATAAGCCGAGGTTCGAGCCCTAGTGGGCGCCCTTAGGCAGTTGCCATTTCATTAAGGGTGTAGATTGCGTGTAGCAACTCCCCGCCTTAGCCCGGTGACGCATTATATACACTTTGTAGTATTTTGCAAACAGGTCCATTCAAAAAAATAATAATAATAATAATCTAGCTTAGAGCAACGCGGCCATCCATTCCATACCAGGTGTAAGGGACAGCGTCCCGCAAACTGATAGGGGTTGCTCAACAACGACACTGAGCAACTATCAAGAGGCTTTTTTTCAGGAAGTAAAAATAATGGGTTTTTCTATATACAACATGTAACAGGAAGGGTATATGTACTCGAAATGATATGAATCAGCCCATGAAACTGAACAACTTCCTCAAAGCAACATAGGTCGAAGAACGAAAAAAGAAAGTTTGACTCCCCATACTACGTGCGCTATCAGCCGATGCATTTGATGCATTTCTTATTTCGACCTATGTTCCTTTGGTAAAGTTGTTCAGTTTCATGGGCTGGTTCATATCCTTTCCGGTGCATATACCCTTTCTGTTACTCGTTGTATATTGTCTGATGGAAGGCCGTGTTGCTCTAAGGACTCTACCTTCCAATTATTTATAGAAAAATCTATGACGCAGTGATGACTTCGGCAGAATCAGGATGAACCTTATTATCAGAGCTTTTCAAAACGCCTTATGATAAGATAGCAGCCTCTTACCAACAAGTCACCTGTGGGCACACACCGATGATGGATCACAATAATTGAGAAAAAATACTTCAAAACACCCTGTATGTAGATCGGCCGTTATGGCGCTCGCCCTCTTATTAATAAAGCGAAGAAAGCCGAATCTGATCGAGCCACAATGCCCGCCCCGCTAAGCAAATATTGAGGAATATCGTAATTTGAGGAGCAAATTGCACCATGGTTAAACTGTAGGTTAGACCGCGTCCATAAGAATGGCCATAGGTTTTGCTTTTAATTTAGTCACAGTTTCAGTTTCTTCCTTCTTCCTTAAAATCCAACCACTAAAACTCCACCCCTTGACATAGACATGAATCTCCACGATTGAGAGATTTTTACCATAGACAGCCTACCCAACCCACATTGGCGAGTGCAAAATTAACACAGTAACACTACTGCTCATTTATTCCCTTGTTGCCCTTTACGACATCCTCAGAGACCTTTACCATTACTGCTTGGACGAATATTACTGTCATGAGCAGAGAAACTAACAAACATGAGCAGAGAAACGCTAAGCTGAAGTGGGACTGGGCCGACCATGTCTGCCGCATGCCGCATGAATTGTGGGCAAAGACCACTACACAGTGGAAGCCACCGACTGACAGAAGGCGACGCGGCAGACCGAGACGACGATGGCGAGACGAGCTGGACGCCTTCAGCAAGTCATGGCCGGAGGAGGCCCAAGATAGGCAGTCATGGAGGGAACGGAGAGAGGCCTTTGCTCAGCAGTGGGACACTTATGGCTGTATAAGATAAGAGGAGGGAAACTAAGAACCAGCAAATAAAAGAAAGCCCTCAGTATTGATTTAGTAGTATAGTTATTAATTAATCAAATTCTGGTGCAACCGGCCGCACCCAATCCTCCCTTTAAACAAACAGACCTGGTATCGTAGTACCGACATCTCTTTCAGTTTAAACCTCAGTCCGAGGCTTGCCATAATCCATAAGCCCAGCTAAGCCCTGAGAATATCCATACAATAAGGCTGGCTATCCACTAGAGGCGAGGAAGATGAGACAAGTAGAGTATGAGACTCTAGTCTAACGGACCTGTTTAGGTAATTTACGCTCTGCCTACCAAATTAGGGATAAAGGCGTGATTATATGTATGTATGGAGCTTACCCAGAAGCTTCTTTAAGCTTCTTCCATGCTGGCTTGGGAGCGAGAAAAAAATATTTTTGAAATGTGTTATTGAATAAAAAACCACGAAACTTTGTTTAACTTTATTCTAAAACTGAGTTGGAAATACTATACGTAGCCAATTCCCAGGCGGTGCCTACTTCCGCATTACATAGGTGAGGTGGAATTCTCCTCAGGCAAACCTGTGTCACAGATAATGCATGCCTCCGTTGTGTAGTGGTCAGAACCATGGGCTTACATTCCGGAGGTCCTGGGTTCGATTCCTAGGGGGGGTTAACACAAAGTTGATATTTGTCAAATTATCACGTTGAGAGATTTTCCCCAGTTTGGTTACGACAATGCGGGCTGAATCCACCTGATAGTCTGGAAGATAACGGATTCCTTCGGAAGGCACGTTAAGCCGTCGGTCCCGGTCACTGTTTGTAACAGTCGTCGCTACAGTTCGATATTGCTAGGAACTACCTTAAAAAACCCTACACCTGATCCGGGTGGTTCTAAAGGTGCAACAAAACCGGCTGCTGCACTGTCCTCCGGACCTCGCAGCAAATAATTCCAATCATCATCTCCCTAGCCTTATCCCGTATCTCACGGGGTCGGCTTCCTAATCTAGGGGATTGAACGAGGGTACTGGTTTTTACACAGAGCGACTGCCATCTGACCTCCGCAACCCAGAAGGGAAACCAGACCCAATCCTAGATTAGGTCAGAGTTTTCAAGCCGCCAATGCTTAGCACTGGCCTTTGATATGGCTTAACGACTAATATCTACGGTATTAACCGGGACCAACGGCTTAACGTGCCTTCCGAAGCACGGAAAAAGCACCGAATAAACGTACATATGAAATTCGAAAACCGAAAAACACATTGGTACGTGGTGGGGTTCGAACCACGACCTCCCGCTCAGGAGGCAGCGACCCTATCCACTACACCATCGGGCTCTCCTCCTAACTATACCCAGAGTAACTATAATACTACGTACAACTATACCGGACAATCAAAAACTATTAGGTATTATAGAAAAGGTACTAGGTCTGGTATTTTAAAGCTTGCCAGCCGAGGATTCCTCTGCGAATTTAAACCGCTTCTCTTGCATCCTTTAGTGGAAAACCGCCCTATGCCATGAAATTGATGACGCGATAAAACCTTTGAGGAATTAATAAAATGTTTTTACGTAAATTAATTAGTGGTTGACTTCATGAGGTTGATTCCGTTGATTTATTGTAATTATACTTAAGTACCGACGTAGGTAGGTATAATCTTTTATTTGTAGTTCAAAGTTCAAAGCATAATCAGACATATTGGAAAATAAGAACACAGACGGATTTTATGGTTCGTTGCGAAACTAATCTATCCGTGACGGAGTGCCCCGAGTCGGTCTGAATGTCATTTGGAAATTTAATATAGCTGACAAATATGTATTCCGTAAAATGTTGCTTCGGTATGGAGTACATTATCACTACATATTATAAAACAAAGTCGCTTTCTCTGTCCCTATATCCCTATGTATCTTTAAAACTACGCAACGGATTATAATGCGGTTTCTTTTAATGGATAGAGTTATTCAAGGAGAAGGTTTATATGTATAATAGATGCACAATATATTAGAGAAACACTGATTATTTCCGTGTGAAGCCGGGGCGGGTCGCAAGTGTCAAATAAATTATCTGTCAATTAAGAAAAGGCCAGGTGATATTCTGGTATTTAGTAGGAAAGACTAAATGTAAAGTTGAGTAACGTTGTTCGGAGAAAGAATACTGCGATAAAATGTTATTGCGGTGATGAAAAAAAAAAATACAAAATATAGAAATGGAAATTGTAAAATGTCCGAATCGTTTTCGGAATATTGAAATTCGGATGTCCGTTTTTCGAATAACCAGATTTTATATTTGGAGGCCCGAGCGCACACTCGTATGTTCGCCAAACTTCAGAGCTCCAAATGTCGAGTGCACACCCGTGTGTGTACAAATTAGTTTGTCAATTTATGCTGTCAATAAAACCTCGACATTTGAGTCATTAACCAACAGAATCTGACTGGGCGCTTCATCCGGAATGGAAGGCCGTGTTGGTCTAAGGGTTAAACTGGGCAACCATCCTTCGAGTTTTTCATAATGAACGTGGTTTCCTCCGAAGCTCATTTGCAAATTCCCTACTTGGTCTGAGTAGGTAGTTTCTTCTGGTTAATGTTGCTTTCCTATATTTATTAAAATAAACATACAAAATCGCCGCATCTTGGCAAAGTCCCCAAGTAACTGACAGTGTTACCTAGTTCCCAAAAAAAACTACCAGCACTTGGGTCACCCGTTGCCTTTTTATTAAGTTTATAATTATACCTAATAAATATGTACTCAATGTTCAGGCTGGACGTCGTGGAAGACCGGATCGGACAAAATTGCGTAGTAGTAACCAGCCTAGCACTAAATCAGGAAAACGGTAGGCAGAAAATGACGAAGAGGTTAAGCAATGTTTTAGCTGAGTCTTGCTTGGGCGAACCGGAAGAACCCATGAAAGGTGTACTGTGAACCCGGAGAAGTCCATGTAATGAATGATAATGATAAAGTTCATTTTATAATACTACTATAACTTTAAAGCTTCAGTAGCGCCATCTATTCACTAAATGGTGTTCTACTATCTGAATGTACGGTTCAGTTTACGCAGAGCTAAATAATGAAATATTTTCATGAGAATAAAATATTAAGCCTCTTTATCACAAATAACTGATAATAATTTGTTTTAGTCTTTAATTTAACGAAACAAGACACTGTAATATTTCATCAGCGAATAATAATCTATAAAGAGATTGAAAATGGTGAGGTGAAAACTAGCTTAAGACGGAACGAACATCCCATAGTAAAAAAAAAACAAAACCTTATGTCAACGCAAACAAAACTATGTCAAAAATATTTCCAAATTTCATGTAAAAACCACAATAAATTTACACAGTAATTTATGTACAACACTCCATGTTCTATTCCAATTTTTAGTTCCATTGGAGATTCGTCGCCATGACTGAAAAGTAAGTGTTTGTTGTCCTTTGTTGATGATGTCAATAGCACAGTTTTCTTATCAATATAAAATAATCGCATTACATCTAAAGTTCATGCTTTATTTGTAAACACAATTCTTTAATATATCTCTTACTAATGTACGTGATAATCTGGCAATTGGGACGAGTAAAAGAACTAGTTCAAAGTTTTAGGTCAATCAGATTTAAGTAGTGATTTCCTTCATTTTGTATTGCCCTGTTGTTTAGATCCATAAACAGGTCTTTTCTGTGATGTTGCTACGGTCACGCGTTTTGACCGTACAAATTTCAATCATACACAAATAACCACTTACATATTTGTAGAAATACTTGGTCTATATTGTATAAGAATGTTACAATAGGAGATCATTATTATCAGAAATTTCTGGAATTTTCAGGTTTATCATAATGTAAGTTAGTATGGTTAAAGTAATTCTTTATGTTTTGAATGAACACAAACTGTTCAAGGTTAAATTTGAATCCAATTCAAGTACTGTCTTTAAATAGATGAATCTTTATCTTTGGCAAGAAATCAGGAAATAAAAATCTGTCCTTCAATTTAATCTTGTTTTTGTTAATTTTATTTGCAAAATATCTGTCTCACAATTCATCATCTCCCTAGCCTTATTCCGTGTCTCACAGGGTCGGCTACCTAATTGATCTTAAAATATATTTTCTATTTTAAACCTGGTTATGATATGAATGCTTTGAAATTGCATTTGTTTGATAAAAGAATAATGGTATTATTCATACTGCATGATTCATTCATTACATTAATAAAGGAAATGCAATATAATGCTGATGTTAAAAATCTTATCAGAAATACAGTTTCAGGCCTGGTTATATCTACTTGAATCTAAATACCTTTCTCAAGGATGGCCTAAATAACAGAAAAACTCCAGTTAGGGAAAGAACTGAAGGAAAACAGGAGTATTTCTTGTGAAATCTTCTATTTTGCTTAAACTCACTTGCCAAGCAAACAACCGGGAGTAAAAAAAATAGCTGGCCATATTTTAGGGTGTGGTTCTACCCATGAAACTGAACAACAACTAAGAAACATACGTAGAAATAAAAAAAAATGGATTTTCTATACAAATTGACGTGAGCCACTATTTGCATGGGAGGACCAATTTTTTTTAAATTTTAATTTGACCTTTGTTCCTTGGGGAAATTTGTTCAGTTTCATGGGTAGAATCGCACCCTAAAATATGGTCAGTTATTGTTTTATTCCCGGTATGTCCTAAAGTATGGTGAAGCTGCTTTCCTGCAATGGATGTTATAATACTATGAAAAGGTTCATAGTTTACAACTAAAATTTACCTGTGTATTGATTGTGAATTGTGATGAAGGTCTGTAGAGGCGAGTGCCAGTGGGGCTGCTGCCAACGAGGAGTCCGGCAACTGGTGGGACTCCTGGCTCACATCCGCTAAGACTAAGGTAAATAGTTGTAACACTTGAAATATCTTATTTATTATAGATACGAAATACAAAAATTAATCAATTACATAAATATTTCAATTCAACATTAATTATTTAATTTAGGCGATAAAGGCGTGATTTATGTATGTATGTATGTATGTTATTTAATTTTAACACACATCATATTCATTACGATAAATTATCACTCATTCATTATCATTGTTTTTTTTTGGGGTATCTACGCATAGACCTCCCACAGCTTTTGATTTTGTTTTTTGTTGTTCATGTTGGTTTGGCGTAGCTGGATAGTGATTAGTTGGGGTGTAACATCTTATTAAAACAATGAAATGGCTAGGGCCAGCAGGAAAAAGAAATGTTGGAAGACAAAGAAAAGATGGATCGATGACATAACAATATGTGCAGGAACAGACTAGTTCACAACTGCTAAAGACAAGAGTGGAACCTTCTTCTTAGCGAGTGGATTCTTGAGTTGAACAATGACCCGAAGAACCCTGGTGTCAAAGTTTTCAAACTGCCTAATAGCACAGCTGTAATAACATAATAATAAACTCAATCTTTTTTTGTTTACGAAAATATGGTAAATAACAAACGTAAAGTATGCAAATGCAGGCAGGGTTTCAATTTTAAAACTTATCAATAGATTCTACAAAACTTATAAATAGCATTATTGTAAATGTTAATGTGTTTAAGACATTTATAGTAGGTAGCTATACAAGTTATGTCTGTAAACAGGTATTAAAGTGTACTGCAATTTTGCATGCTTCAATACATGTGGCATGTGTGCTTGAAGGACATTGTTGAGACAGTATACTTCAAATATAAATAAAATGGCTCATTTGAGATGAAGCATTTACTTAAAAAATATGTTAAGAATATTAAATTCTTGTAAATTTTTTCTTACACCTTCCCTAGTGTTTCAGAAAAAAAGATCAGTTTATTTAGTCTTGGATTTTTTAGATTTATTACGATCAGACAGACAAGTAAACATGCCAGTTGGACATTTTGTAATCAGTGATAAAAACGTGATTTTATGTACTTGCATGCTGGACTGGGAGCGATAGAAATACATAGAATATTCTAGCTGCCCTTCCTCTCAGGCATGCTGTAGATGTCAGCAATACGGATTCAAGGGTCGCAGTGTATTGTAATTCAGGCGATGGATTGACAACCTGTCACTATAGCGATACACATTACAATGAGTACTTTTTATGTTTTAGATATTCTTTTGTCTGTTATTGTACTCTTTTTTATTTTATGACAAGTATTTATATATTTGCATGCTATTTATACTTAGAGGCTAAGCAGGCATGTTCTGTAACTTGCATATAATGAACACCAAATTAATGTACCCTGTAAGCAAATAAATCAATATTTTTTTTATATACATACATATGATCACGCCTTTATTCCTAATGGGGTGGGCAGAGCGTAAACGACCTAAACAAAGGGCATGCTGTAAAAACCAGCTAAGGAATCCGAGGGTTTCAGTATATTGCAGTTTAGGCGATGGGCTGACGACCTGTCACTACAGCAATATATATACCTACAAATTTATCTTAAATAACCCTCAGAACTTGTCAGACGTGGCGGAACGAACTTTTCTTTGGTCGTTTACGCTCTGCCTACCCCATTCGTGATAAAGGCATGATTATATGTATGTATGTATGCTTTTTCCGTGCTTCGGAAGGCACGTTAAGCCGTTGGTCCCGGTTAATATCGTTTAATACCATATATATTAGTCGTTAAGCCATGACAGAGGCCAATGCTAAGCATAAACGGCTTGAAAAACTCTGACCTAATCTAGGATACGGGATAAGGCTAGGGAGATGATCATATGTATGTATTGATGTATGTATTTATGTATTCCAGTCAGCCGAGGTGTACTCCATGGTTCGCAAGGACCTTGACGAGATCGGTAGCGCGGTGAAGAGCGAGGCCACGCATGTCTTCAGCACCACGTCCACTGTCATCGGGAAGACACTGAAAGTATGATATTTTATACTTTTTTTACGGTTTTGCGGCTATTTTGCGCAAGCGGTGTGCTTCATTGCTTGGCCGTGTGCGCGGCAGCTCCAACAGTATCCTGCAAATGCTGGCTGATAGATGGGACTCGCCGATGTTGGCTCACTAGATACGACTGCATGCAGCGTAAGCTGGTCAGTCATCATCGGATAGACCAGTAGTTAATCTGTTACTAACCAATAGTTATAAGTTTACTAACCTCTATGGATTATTGTTGTCCGTAATAATTATTATATTATTATACAGAGTGTATACGGGAGCCAGTTTTAGCAATTCCCAGGAAATAAAACTGTGATAATTGATCAGTTTCGTTGATTAAGCAAGACCTGTCAGTTTTTAGTGCTCTTTCTCTTATACCTTTGAGCTTCCATGCTGGACTGGGAGCGACAGAATAACGTAGAATGTGCCAGCTGCATCTCCTCCCGGGCATGCTGTAAAAACCAGCTAAGGGATTCGAGGGTATATTGTAGTTTGGGCGATGGGCTGACAACCTGTCACTACAGCAATATCCAGTTCTATCTTAAACAACCCTCAAAACTTGTCAGACGTGGCGGAACGACCTATGTTTGGGTTGCTCACGCTCTGCCTACCCCATTAGGGATACAGGCGTGATAGTATGTATGTATAATGTAGTTATTAAAACACTTGTACTTGTTTCACTTAATGTAATTTAATCCTACCGGTTTCGCTAACTTATAGCATCATCAGGGATTTTATACACATCATACGCAACACATAAAACCTTTTAAATAAACTGTTCATATTTAGCGAACGAAGTGCAACAATTGATATATTAGCTATAAGTTAGCGAAACCGGTAGGATTAAATTACATTAAGTGAAACAAGTACAAGTGTTTTAATAACTACATTATAAATATGGAGTTTCACCAAGTGCCGACAATCGCAAGTATAAAGTATGTATGTATGTTCTCTTATAACCTTAGTGGCTTTTGGGAAATGGCCCCAAATCGTAATCTTCGACGTTTATAGAAAAATGTGATGTGACCCACTATTTAATTGCATTTTTTTTTATTCTATCAATTATAGTTGGATGTCCCAGAGTCGCCAGCAAATGTTATGAAGAAGAGTTTCAGCAGTTTTATTGGTGAGTCCAGTATCTACTTATTTAACATTAGGTTCCATTTTCTTCAGCGTCAAAGAATGCCAATAATTTTAATTTTTTTTTGGCTGATAGTCCAATGCAAGCCTGTCAAGAAAACCGCATCTTTTATCTGTTAAAACTATATTCCGGTTTTTTAACGTTGTTGTTTTGCGGCCCATAACATGATTTTACTTTACAACTTTAAAAAAAAATAAACATATGTTTGTAAGAAGGTTTGTATCCGCGGTTCCGATTCAATTCAAAAATTATTCGCCGCAAAACACGCTTGAAGCGATAACTCAACGTTAAAAATGTGAACTATACTGCAGTGGCGGAGGGTCCATACAAGCCGATTCCCCTCGGCTTCCCTTTCAAGAATTCCACCTCCACCAAAAGGAATCCGGAATTACGTCGAAACTATTAAGTACTTAAATGTTTTTTTTTCCTTTGGCTTACCCTCGATAAAGTTGCACCCTTTCGCCTCTGCTCATCATCTTCCTAGCCTTTTCCGTATCTCTCCGGGTCGGGTACCTAACCTAGGTGATTGAACGAGGGTATTGGTTTTTACGTAGAGCGACTGCCACCTGACCTCTGCAACCCAGAAGGGAAACCAGACCCAATCCAAGATCAGGTCAGAGTTTTCAAGCCGGCAATGCTTAGCACTGGCCTCTGTCATGGCTTAACGACTAATATCTACGGTATCAAACGATATTAACCGGGACCAACGGCTTAAAAAACACATTGGTGAAAAACACGTGGTGGGATTCGATCTTCCATGCTGGACTGGGAGCGAAAGAAAAACATAGAATGTGCCAGCTGCATTTCCTCCCGGGCATGCTGTAAAAACAAGCTAAGGGATCCGAGGGTTTCAGTATATTGCAATTTAGGCGATGGGCTGACAACCTGTCACTATAGCAATATACGTACAAATCTATCTTAAATAACCCTCAAAATGTTGTCAGACGTGGCGAAACGACCTTCGTATATGTTGTTAACGCTCTGCCTACCCCATTAGGGATAAAGGCGTGATTATATGTATGTATGTATTCGAACCACGGCCCCCCGTTCAGGAAGCAGCGGCCTTATCCACTACACCATCACACCCGTCGGCTCTGCTACACTGTTATATTTTTGAACGCTATGTGTTCCCAGGGCAAGTGAGCACCGCTCTGAGTCCTGAGCCGGATGACGAGGACGACACTGAGGTCATCTTGTCTTCGGGAGACACCACCATGCTCTCCACGTACAAGGTACATTAAATGCTACAGTCTATTGCTCAATACACCTACCGTAATATGAGTTAATTTTATACGTGTACCATTAGGGATAAAAGCGTGCTTATATTATGTACGTCTCCCTAGCCTTATCCCGTATCTCACGGGGTCGGCTACCTAATCTAGGGGATTGAAACGAGGGTACTGGTTTTTACACAGAGCGACTGCCATCTGACCTCCGCAACCCAGAAGGGAAACCAGGCCCAATCCTAGATTAGGTCAGAGTTTTCAAGCCGCCAATGCTTAGCACTGGCCTCTGTCATGGCTTAACGACTAATATCTACGGTATTAAACGATATTAACCAGGACCAACGGCTTAACGTGCCTTCCGAAGCACGAAAAAAGCGCCAAATAAACGTACATATGAAATTCGAAAACCGAAAAACACATTGGTACGTGGTGGGATTCGAACCACGACCTCCCTGCTCAGGAGGCAGCGGCCCTATCCACTACACCATCGGGCTCCCTATTATATCGGGATTATATTATGTACATATACCTCTTTTATCAATATAAAATTCTGAGCTCGCTGCGCTCGCCAAATAAGTTACCACACCTGGTGTAAGGGACAGTGTCCCGCAAACTGATAGGGGTTGCTTAGACAACGACACTGAACAACTATCACCAGGAAATTCTTTCAAGAAAGGAATTGAATGAATGATCGAGGTGGTCATTTTATATGGGTATTTTTTTTTTCGTTTCCTGACTTAAATGCCTAGTGATAGTAGTTAAGTTCAGTTAACTGCCTCCGTGGTCTAGCGGTCTGAGCCATGGGCTCTTAACCCGGAGGTCCCGGGTTCGATTCCCGGCGGGGGACAATGACTTTGTGTTGTTGTTTCTAGTTTGGTTAGGACATTGCAGGCTGATCACCTGATTGTTCGAAAAGTAAGATGATCCATGCTGTCAGATGAGCATGTAAATAGTCGGTCCTGCGCCTTATTTCTCTCTGGTCGTGTCAGTCAATCTGTCCCATCAGAATAAGAGATTGAAGGGTGCACCTGTGTGTAGCGCAAACACTTGGGCACTAAAAACAAGTCCTGCGCAGTTGGCTGATCTCCGCGAGATTGGCCAACCGAAAATCGGTGGGAGGACTATTATTAAGTTCAGTTAACTGAGCAACCCGTATCAGTTTGCGGGACGCTGTCCCTTACACCCGGTATACCTCATTCCATAAAGTGTTTCTTGCTTGCTCACCACTATTTACAATATAAATTAAAATATAAGCTAAGGGATCCGAGGGTTTCAGTATATTGCAATTTAGGCGATAGGCTGACATCCTGTCACTATAGCAATATACTTACAAATCTATCTTAAATAACCCTCAAAACTTTGTCAGACGTGGCGGAACAACCTTTGTTTGGGTCGTTTACGCTCTACCTACCCCATTAGGGATAAAGGCGTGATTATATGTATGTATGTAAATTAAAATACCTGGTTCATGTGAAATCAATCGCTCTGCTCGCTATACCTCAATCAATAGCGATAGCTTGCATACGCTTGCATTATGAGTTAGTGTATCTCGATCAGTAATGATATCTCTTACTCGCTTCGCTTCTGTTACATACATATATATTATCACGCCTTTATCCCTAATGGGGTAGGCAGAGCGTATATGACCTAAACAAAGGTCGTTCCGCCAAGTCTGACAAAGTTTTGAGTGTTATTCAAAATAAATTTGTAGGTATATTGCTGTAGTGGCAGGTCGTCAGACCATCGCCTAAATTGCACTATACAGAAATCCTCGGATTCCTTAGCTGGTTTTACAGCATGCCCGGGAGGAAAAGCAGCTGACACATTCTATGTTTTTCTCTTGCTCCAAGTCCTGCAAGCAGTTGGTGGATGTTTCGCTTCTGTTGATGGTGCATTTACTTAGTATTTATTTGTGTACTAGCGACCCGCCCCGGCTTCGCACGGAAATTATCAGTGTTTCTCTACTATATTATGCATGTATTATACATATAAACTTTCCTCTTGAATCACTCTATCCATTAAAAGAAACCTCATCAAAATCCGTGGCGTAGTTTTAAAGATTAGCGCATACATAGGGATATAGGGACTGAGAAAGCGACTTTGTTTTATACTATGTAGTGATAAACTCTTTCTAACAAACAATGTTTTCACCAACAGAAAGAACTAGAAGCACTGCAACGCGTAGACGCAACATTCATAGTCCCGGCTTATAGCGGCGAGTTCGACGCGTGGCTCGCGTCTCTCGAGACCGGCGGGGAGCCCGTCATATCCAGCACCTCGGCAGCCAAGCGGCTCGAGTCCAGCCCGCTCCTACGCGAGCAGTACAAGCGGCTCGTGCCTGACGCCGTCTCACACGACCAGTTCTGGGAGAGGTGAGTGCGAGAGAGATGGAGCCCGTCATATCCAGCACCTCGGCAGCCAAGCGGCTCGAGTCCAGCCCGCTCCTACGCGAGCAGTACAAGCGGCTCGTGCCTGACGCCGTCTCACACGACCAGTTCTGGGAGAGGTGAGTGCGAGAGAGATGGAGCCCGTCATATCCAGCACCTCGGCAGCCAAGCGGCTCGAGTCCAGCCCGCTCCTACGCGAGCAGTACAAGCGGCTCGTGCCTGACGCCGTCTCACACGACCAGTTCTGGGAGAGGTGAGTGCGAGAGAGATGGAGCCCGTCATATCCAGCACCTCGGCAGCCAAGCGGCTCGAGTCCAGCCCGCTCCTACGCGAGCAGTACAAGCGGCTCGTGCCTGACGCCGTCTCACACGACCAGTTCTGGGAGAGGTGAGTGCGAGAGAGATGGAGCCCGTCATATCCAGCACCTCGGCAGCCAAGCGGCTCGAGTCCAGCCCGCTCCTACGCGAGCAGTACAAGCGGCTCGTGCCTGACGCCGTCTCACACGACCAGTTCTGGGAGAGGTGAGTGCGAGAGAGATGGAGCCCGTCATATCCAGCACCTCGGCAGCCAAGCGGCTCGAGTCCAGCCCGCTCCTACGCGAGCAGTACAAGCGGCTCGTGCCTGACGCCGTCTCACACGACCAGTTCTGGGAGAGGTGAGTGCGAGAGAGATGGAGCCCGTCATATCCAGCACCTCGGCAGCCAAGCGGCTCGAGTCCAGCCCGCTCCTACGCGAGCAGTACAAGCGGCTCGTGCCTGACGCCGTCTCACACGACCAGTTCTGGGAGAGGTAAAAATCACGCCTTTATACCTTACGGGGCAGGCAGAGCGTAGAACGCCTCGTAAAAGGCGCCTTGGCCAAGTCTGACAAGAATTGAGGGCAAGTTTGATAGTAATGAATGTAAATTGTAGTGCCAGGTTGTTAGCATATCGCCTAAATTGCAATACACTGTACCCTCGAATCCCTTCTGCTAACTTCTAGCGTTTGCTAGCATGCCCACAGGAAGGGCAGCTGGAATATTCTGTTTTTTATCGCTCCCTAACCAGCAAAAGGAAAGTTTTTAAAACCCTAGAATATTCCCACAAGTAACTTATTGTTTCCTTGTAGGTATCTGTTCCGCGTGGCTCTGCTCCAGGACCGGCTGGCGGCCGCGTCGCGCAAACAGCCCGCTGACGTCACGGAAGACCCCGTGCTGGCTCATCTGCCTCTCCAATCCTCACCGGAGGAGTAAGTTCTAGATCCTTTAATACCAGCGCCTCTATTAAAAAAAAAAAACACGATCACACTCCCTATAGCCCCCACTAGGATTCCCTGTATCGGGGTGCCATGGACATACACAGAAACAACCACAAAGAACACCCAGACCCAGAAACTGACATTTAAACTCATCATTCAAATGTCTGCACGGCCAAATAAGACAGTAGCGAATATGTTACCAACTAAATTTGAACCTTATCTACCCGCATTAAGTTTCAAAAGCAGATAAATTTGTCAACATGCCGCCAATTCGCTGCCTAGTAAATTATATGGTGCTTGTGACACTTGCTGAATTAGTCTTAATAGTAGAAGGTGAAATCTCGTGCTCGCTACGCTCGGAATATAAATTCCTCCATCGATGACATGAAATATCGTGCTCGCTCCGCTCGAAATATAACTCCTACCTCGACTCGTAACACGAAATCTCATGCTCGCTACGTTCGGAATATAAATTCCTCGTCCGATACCGTGAAATTTCGGACTCGCTCCGCTCGCCATACAATTTATTGTGTCTTCATCAATGACGTAGAATCCCGCGCTCGCTACGCTCCTCACACAAGTAAAATGTACCTCAATTAAAGTCCTCATGATTTATTTCTACAAAATTGCAGGAGTCCTAAGAAAGAGCCTTCAGTGGTAGACAGCGACTCCCCATATGAGACGCCGGACATCGAAACTGTGGCTTGGGAAGATGGTAAGGATCAAATGTTATTACAACTATTTCTCCATATATTGTATTGAATGATGTTTCATACTAGACACGCATAATCGCACTGTGCGAGAGGATAAGCAATCGTTACGACTATAACTAATGTATTGCTTTCCCACTCTCACAGCGCGATGATTTTTCATTACAGCAAGTATTATGTCTCCATTCAATGTGGGTTTTGTTGAAGCATTTCCCATTTGTATTGTTTCTTAATCTCTGTGGTATTCATATTCATTTCATTAGAATAAAATGTACCTCTCCTTGAAAAAGAAGTATAATATGAAAGAAAGAAAATAATAAATTAGTACGGGCAGGGCTCGAACCTGCGTTCCTGGAATGCCGGTCCATCGCTCTACACACACACACACACACACACACACATAATCACGCTTTTATCCCTAATAAAGTAGGCAGAGCGTAAACTACGTAGGGCTTAACAAGCTACTACACTAACTACACGGCTAGATGTCGCTAACGTAGCTATGACGTGTATATAAAGAAAGGCTATGATAAATTCATCATTCCCAGTACCGTTTCGGTAGCTTAGTGGTAGAGCGATGGACCGGCATATCACGGACAGACGCAGGTTCGAGCCCTGCTCGAAACGAATTTATTATTTTATTTTCTTCATATTATTTGAAATATTATAGCATATTGATTGCTAATAATCCTCAAAAATATGGAAAGGTGGGTTTTAAAACTATAAAACCGATTTACAAACGTAAAGACTCTTTATGCTTTGAAACAACAAACATACATTTCAAATGTAAAATTATACAATTATATGCATACGTACATACAATCACGCCTATATCCCTAATGGGGTAGGCACAGCGTAAACTACTTAAACGAAGGTCGTTCCGCCACGTCTGACAAAGTTTTGAGGGTTATTTAAGATAGATTTGTAGGTATATTGCTATAGTGACAGGTAGTCAGAAACCCTCGGATCCCTTAGCTGCATTGTCGGAAGGAACTGCAGCTGTTTTTGTCCCGCTCCCTCCAACATGGAAAATTTATCATCACACACACACAAATCACGCCTTTATCCCTTACGGGGTACGCAGAGCGTTTAACGCCTCGTAAAAGGCGCTTTCGCCACGTCTGACAAGAATTGAGGGCAATTTTAGATTGTAATATGTATTGCTATAGTGACAGGTTGTCAGCCCATCGCCTAAATTACAATACACTGTAACCCCCAAGTCCCTTTTGCTGACTTCAACAGCATGCCCGGGAGGAAGGGCAGCTGGAACATTCTATGTTTTTCTATCTCTCCCAGTCCAGCATGGAAGGAAATTTATCATAGCTTTGGGTTATCATATCATTCACAAAGTCGCCACTAACAACAACCATCTCACCACACAGAGGATTTTGCGAACGACGTGGAGCTTACAGAGGAACAACAAATTCTACTTCTAGAGGAATACGAGAGAGAAATCTCTACCAAGAAGCAACTGACAAAGCAGACATCCTCAAGAGACATAGCCAACAATAACACAGAGGATAAAACCACAAATACAACCACGCCTAATAAGAAAAAGGGAATAAATACGAAGAATAGTAACGCTACAGCGAAAAATAGTACTGAGGCAGCGAAAAGTAGTACTGTTACAGCGAAAAGTAGTAATACTGGTAACGCAAAGAATGTGAAAAATAGTCCCAATAAGACGCCAGTGAAAGCAGCTGAAGCAAATAAAGGCAGTACAGGTAAATATAGGATCTAGCTCGCCTGTGCATTTAATTTAAACCCTAAATGTAGAATCCTACACCTAGGGTTTAGCTAAATCTAGCTCGCCTTCTTTTAATTTAAACCTTATATATATATGATTTAGCTCGCCTTCATTTAATTTAAACCCTAAATATAGGATTTAGCCCGCCTATTCATTTAATTTAAACCCTAAATGTAGAATACTACATCTAGGGTTTAGCTAAAAATCTAGCTCGCCTTCTTTTAATTTAAACCTTATAAATATAGGATTTAGTTTGCCTTCATTTAATTTAAACCCTAAATATAGGATTTAGCTCGCCGTCAAATAATTTGAAAACTGAATATAGGATTTAGCTCGCCTTAATTTAATTTGAACCCTGTATATAGGATTTAGTTCGCCTTCATTTAATTTAAACCCTAAATATAGGATCTAGCTCACCTTCATTTAATTTGAACCCTATATATGGGATTTAGCTCGCCTTCTTTTAATTTAAACCTTATAAATATAGGATTTAGCTCGCCTTCATTTAATTTGAACCCTAAATATAGGATTTAGCTCGCCTTCTTTTAATTTAAACCCTAAATGTAGGATTTAGCTCGCCTTCTTTTAATTTAACCCTTATAAATATAGGATTTAGCTCGCCTTCATTTAATTTGAACCCTAAATATAGGATTTAGCTCGCCTTTATTTAATTTGAACCCTGTATATAGGATTTAGTTCGCCTTCATTTAATTTAAACCCTAAATATAGGATTTCGCTCACCTTCATTAAATTTGAACCCTATGTATAGGATTTAGCTCGCTTTCATTTAATTTAAACCCTATATATAGGATTTATCTCGCCTTTATTTAATTTGAACCCTGTATATAGAATTTAGCTCGCCTTCATTTAATTTAAACCCTAAATATAGGATTTAGCTCGCCTTTATTTAATTTGAACCCTATGTATAGGATTTAGCTCGCCTTCATTTAATTTAAACCCTAAATATAGGATTTATCTCGCCTTTATTTAATTTGAACCCTGTATATAGGATTTAGCTCGCCTTCATTTAATTTAAACCCTAAATATAGGATTTAGCTCGCCTTAATTTAATTTGAACCCTATATATAGGATTTAGCTCGCCTTCATTTAATTTAAACCCTAAATATAGTATTAAGCTCGTATATTCATTTAATTTAAACCCAAAATATAGAATTTAGCTTGACTTATTTAATTTAAACCCTAAATATAGGATTTAGCTCACCTTCATTTAATTTGAACCCTATGTATAGGATTTAGCTCGTCTTTATTTAATTTAAACCCTAAATATAGGATTTAGCTCGCCTTAATTTAATTTGAACCCTATATATAGGATTTAGCTCGCCTTCATTTAATTTAAACCCTAAATATAGTATTAAGCTCGTATATTCATTTAATTTAAACCCAAAATATAGAATTTAGCTTGACTTATTTAATTTAAACCCTAAATATAGGATTTAGCTCGCCTATTAATTTAAATTAAACCCCGAAATGGGATGATTCTACACATTGAATTGAACACATATTCCAAAAAAACATGTATTATTTGCAAATATTTCTGATTTCCTCTTTATGTACTCATTCCTTATCTTATCCATTCTTGTTACTCCATAAAAATGAATGTGTATTTTCCATATTCATTCGCATCATAATAATTTATTTAGTTTCATGTGTAGAAGCGCCTGTATTTGTCTATGTGTATTTGATTTTCCCATCAGAATAATACATTTGTGCAATGCACGCATCCATATTAGATTCGTATCAAATTCGTAACGTCAAGTGAGGGCATAAGTTGTCATAAAATTACTAGGTAGACCAAATCTTCTTCTTCTTATCGTATCGATCGTAATGGCTGAAATTAATTTCGACCAGTACTCTGCCAAGATCAAATCTGATACGTATCTAATACAGCTGAGTCGCCCACAAACTCCCTGAAACTGACCAATTTGTCCTTTTTCTAAATTACGACTGTTTTTTTTTTTCTCAGGTAAAAGCAGAGACAAATTGAACAACAAGCAAACGGTGAAGAAATCCCCCAAGAAAGGCAAAACGGACGACTGCGGCAATAATTTAGTAGAAGACTATTTCGGAGACAATCAGGTATAAATCTGCTCTGTACTATCCTAATACCCAAAGGTTGCCTGGTAGAAATTGCTGCTTTAGCAATAAGGCCGCCTATATTGTAATGTTTTGTCCCTTACTTTTCTGTTGTATGTATTTGTGTTTATTTGTGCAATAAAGTATCTTGTATTGTATTGTATTGTATGAATCTCATCAGCGTAAAATTAAATAAAAAACCATTGTAACTCCGTAAAAATATACAAGATACAATGTTTTTCAATGGAAGTGTCAATTCGGAATAACACATCTATGCACACTGATTTATAGTTATTTTTGGCGCATTTGGAAATGTGATAATTGCATAATTTTAGACGCAATGCCGATGCAACGCCATGCTGGACTGGGAGAGATAGAAAAACATAGAATGTTCCAGCTGCCCTTCCTCCCGGGCATGCTGTAGAAGACAGCAAAAGGGACTCGAGGGTTACAGTGTATTGTAATTTAGGCGATGGGCTGACAACCTGTCACTATGGCAATACACATTACAATCTAAAATTACCCTCAATTATTGTCAGACGCGGCGAAAGCGCCTTTTACGAGGCGTTTAACGCTCTGCCTACCCCGTAAGGGATAAAGGCGTGATTTTATGTATGTATGTATATAATATTCTACATTCATCCAATTCTTAGTGCCATTAAACCTTAAAAAAGGTTTGTCTTGGCATTTGGCACTGCACATTCCTCCTAAATCTAACAACTTAACTAACTTACAACAGCATAACATGCTTTAATATTCTAAGACAGCATCCTTTTTTTTAAATTACGATACATACCTATAAATTTAGCTACTTGCTATGTGTAATTTTTCTTTTTTAAATGCAGGGTTGTCTGGAAGAGATCGCTTGAAGCGATAAGGCCGCCTTTGCGCACACTGTTATTTTTAAGTTATTCAAACTGTACGATTTATGCGCAATAAAGAGTATCTATCTATCTATCTAAATTTAAGTAATTTTGCGTAATAATAATAAATAATTTGAGTGGGGAAATGGCATGTTATGTCAGAGAGGCCTGTTAGCTGTGCTATAAGGCGGTTTAAGAACTAGGGTTTATTGGGTCGATCGACTCAAAACGCACACGACAAGAGAGAGAGGCAGTATGTTTTCTGCTTCCATTCACAATGTATTTATTAGTCTAATCTACTGTATTTTTTTACATTTGCTCGGAAAAATATTTATTATAAAATAAACTACATTCACTCTTTTCGGTTCTCAAATTCGCAAACGCCAGCAATTTCTCCAAATGACAACAATTACCGTTAACGACCGCTACGCGAAGTCTTTTAAGTATACACTAGTATGAATTAGGTTTTTTAAATTCACAATATTATTTTGTTAAAAGCGGAATGAAATAAAATATCAAAATATTATGGAGGAATCGCAAGTTTGATGTTTATTTTTAAGTGTATTGTTGTAGTTTTCTCGCAAAATGAGAGAAAAGTAATTGTACTTTACTTTACATACATACATACATATAATCACGCCTTTATCCCTAATGGGGTAGGCAGAGCGTAAACGACCCAAACAAAGGTCGTTCCGCCACGTCTGACAAAGTTTTGAGGGTTATTTAAGATAGATTTGTAAGTATATTGCTGTAGTGACAGGTTGTCAACCCATCGCCTAAATTACAATATACTGAAACCCTCGTATCCCGTAGCTGGTTTTTACAGCATGCCCGGGAGGAAATGCAGCTGGCACATTCTATGTTTTTCTCTCGCTCCCAGGCCAGCATGGAAGTTACTTTACTTTAGTTACTATATATTGCGTTTTCGGCTGAGACTAGTCTATACTAGTCTCAGCCGAAAACATAATATAATATAATCTCGTTTACACCAAATTTACTAGAGCATATATTGCTTTTTTTTTCGACTTCTGAAGTAATGAACTATTTTTTGTCTCAGGTAAAGGACGACGCAAGTGCCAACTCAGACGAGAGCTGGGAGAAAGAGTTTGAAATAGAAGAAGTGGAGAAAGAGAAAGCATGAGTCCGAAACATGAGATAGGTGTTATACTGTCCCATACAGACCTATACTGTGAAATTAAAATCATTCGACAAATTTTGGGGAATTTAGGTAATCCGACATAATAGTGAGTTCAGTTTACATAAATTAACATTAGAACATATACCAGATGTAAAACACAGCGTCCCGCAAACTGATAGGGGTTACTCAGTCAACGACACTGAACAACTATCAGCAGTTTTTTTTTCAAGAAATGAAAAATAAAATCGGCTTTTCCATACAAATTGTCTGATCGAGACAAACATTTTGTATGGAAAAGAAAATCATTTTATTTTTCTTCCTAGAAAAAAAATCCTGGTGGAAGTAGTTCAGTGTCGTTGACTGAGCAACCCCTTTCAGTTTGCGGGACGCTGTCCCTTACACCTGGCATACAACAAAAATGTAATTGAAGCTTGGAATTGAAGGGCGCTTATATGTTCACTTATGTTTAATTCGTGGGTTTTTTCTTTAGGTAAATAAATGTTAACGTGTGATGATGATGACTGAGGACGTCCTATGTTCTACTAGACTTTTGTTATACATATACATAATCACGCCTTTATCCCTAATGGGGTAGGCAGAGCGCAAAGGATCCAAACAAAGGTCACTTCGCCACGTCCGACAAAGTTTTGAGAGTTATTTAAGATGAATTTGTAGGTATATTGCTAGTTACAGGTTGTCAGCCTATCGCCTAAATTGCAATAAAGAAAAACCCTCGGACTAGACTTTTGTTTCATGGTCTAAACTAAACTCACTCTAATTTGTCGATTGATTTTAATTTCACCCCATAGATTAGAGTAAGTTCCGCATACCCACCCTGATTGAGTTTATAAATAAAATTCCGTACGGATTTTACACATTGAGCTTTGACACTTAAAAACAGATTGTGGCGTTTTCCAGTCACTATACAAATGCGACAGAGATAACGCTATACAAAACCTATCTAAGTCGATGTGCAATATTTATAGCCCTTCACTGTACTCTGATTATCGAAATTTTGAGTCTGGCTGAGGACAGACTGCTTGGTTTACTTTCAGACATGTTTGCCGTAAATTTTTTTTTATTGGTATAATAAGTACATTTGTGCAATATTGAGTCGTAAAAATATCGCGAATACAGTTTAATTTTTAAATAAAGTTCAACTTATTTTTTTTTCAGTTTGATTTAAATTGTGTTTGTGTAATGTCCACTCGTGGCCATGGATGGAGCGTGCAATCGTTCCGAAAATTGAAGTAATCGATATAAATACTGTCGCGGCTTACTCGACAGTACAAAGAGGTTGCGTAGCCTACTCTAAACTATTTAGGTCTGAGTGATATACTGGCCCCAGCCCTTTCGGAGATCCGTCGGCATTACTTCATAAATATTAATATACCATATACAATAATATATTTCGATATCTCAATCGAATAACATCGTAAGTCAGTGCTGAGTTAGTACAAGATACGATGATTATTTGTTTGAGACGTCGAACTGCAAGAATATATCTTTAAGAGGTGTCAAAATTGTGTGGAAACAGCAAAATTATTTCAATTGTGCAATTTAGGTATTTCTACAGTTTAAAAATTATTTTCCTACGCCTCATATAAATATATAAGAATATTTTTTGTTTGTAGAATTACTTACAATAAAAATAGTTTTAAAATAAAATTATAAGTACTATACATTTGTTATCTTAGTATGGATAATAATCACAAATAATTTATCTTACTCACTGACATTAACGAAAATTAATGTCAAATAAAAGAATTAATCAATATCCCGATCGAATAACATAGTATCTTAGTACTAAATTTATTAGTGCAAGATACAATGTATATCATATCATATATGTATTTTATGCAGTTTTGTCTATATTATTATTATATACCCAAGGTTGCCTGGTAGAAATAGCTACCACAGCAATAAAGCCGCCTTCATTGTACATCTATCTAACTACAATGGTGTTGGGTCAGGCTCACACATGGCACAGAATATATAATAGCACTACATACAGAATGGACATTCACCTCCCTTCCCCAGTCCGACATACGTCACACTCCGCGCCGGATTGTGGGCCACATTGAGCGTACGCTTAGCGGGTATGGTGCGCCCATGTTTCCCATTGTAACGGATAATATAGTTAGATAAATAATAAAGTTTTGTGTTCCAAAGATGGTTAGTTACTGTTCCGTGTACGGATGTCTTTCTACCACAAGATATGACTCCAATAGGAACTTTTTTAGATTCCACAGTGATGAGAGACGGTAAGCAAATTCATACCAAATATGCAACCTAATCTATTCTAACTATTCAGTTACAGTGAACTACTTTAAAACGTTGGTTTAATCAAGAACCAGATTAATCAAGTGATGATTAGGCTGGGGTAGGCTGTATTTGTATTTGATTATGACCGGTATAGCAAAATTTTACAACCCTCATAACACGCACACAAACGCACGCCAAGTGCAACATGCCTTCTGTCGATGTGTGACCAAAATGACATGGTAGTTAGGAGTGTCCGAGCTGTGCACATGTTTAAACAAATTCAATATTAATTTTGTGTTATTTTTCATTAAAATAAGCAGCGGTGCATTTACTGCTGTCATGGTGAAGATCGACGCTATGTTATTTGATAGGGGTGTCCAAAATATCTGAAGTAACGATTTGTTTCCCGTTAAATGATCTCCGATGTTCGGGCTTCAAATTATATTTGACTTCCAGAAAGTTCTGCCGAAAAACAATATATAAATATAGCAACACTAATCTAAGGGATTAACAGATTTTAGGTAGTTATTACATTATTAAAGGTGAAGTATTTTTCCTGTTTTTATGAATTACTAAGTTTCTGTATAAGATAATCTAAATACCCGACTCTCTACTCTCGGAAAAGTTTTTCGATTTCATTCTTAAACTATCTTTAACTAAAAAGATTGTATTCTAATAATGATGTTTTAAAAGCCCCAATCAGAAAGTTATGGCAAAAACTAAAATTAAAATCTATTTGTCACTTTCAGAATAAAGACAATGTACAAGGACAGGAGATCTATTCTCTCCGGTTTTTGATTTATAGTCGGTGGTTTTATGCGTTATCTGTTATTTTTATCCGTTGTCATATGATATGGCGGATAAAATTGACAGAAATACTGGGAAAACTTGCAAAAGCGCGTCAAAATCTAGCGGACAACGTGTAAAACCATAGAGAGTGTAAATCACCTGTCCCTTTTTCAATTTTATTATTAGAAAAGTGACAGATAGATTTTAATTTTAGTTTTAGCCGGCAAATCTAGCTCAGTACCTACCTATACCTTCGTTACTGTGTATGTTTTCAATACCAAATCATATAGCAATTGGTAAATTTTCTTTCTCACTGATTAGTTGTCATAAAAATTATGTAATTGTTTTGCTATAAGCATACTTTTAAGTATAGTCTAAATTTATTATTCTATAGCAAGTCCGTAAATAATTAAACCTATTGTGTTAAAAATACTTGAACTCATTGGTTTACTAAAGAAAGCTGGTATGTAATTCTAAAACAAAATGTACCACAAAAGTTTTTTTTTAATGTTTAAAAGACTAGGGTGTCAATTTTAGTTAAAACATTTTCACATATATTTTGACCTGTAACCTGCACCAAAAATCAAAATGTATCAACTTTTAGGACTGTTTAGTTCGGTGATATAACTTATTTATTTCACTTAAATATTGTCAAATAAAATCGCTTACTTTTTCGTAAAATTCGACACCCTTATAGAATAAAATAACATCGTAACTCAGAATACTTTACATGAGATACAATGTTATTCGACTTTTAAACCTTTGTTCGAAATTAAAATAGCGTATTTATTCCAATATATAAACAATAATTGTGCCGACCAATGAGTTGACTTGGTTTCGTTATTATATTATTATAATAGTTATATGAAATACAAATAAACGTTATTAAGATATTATGATTCCATTGTTTAATTTTTAATATTTCTTCTCGAAACCTATTGATGTTTTTTCTGGTTTTTACAGCATGTCTAAGAGGGAAAGCCGCTGGCACATTCTATGTTTTTATCGCTGCCAGTTCAGCATGGAAGTAGTAGCCATATCAGCTAATAAAAGGTCGTAGGTTCGAGTCTATAGATACCACAAGGACTACAATAATACGCTATTTGCCTACTAGTCAAATCAGCAACTTTTTATGAAATGTCAAAAACGCTTTTTTGTACGAAAATACTTGAGGTATGACGTCACTGCTCAGTAAATATTGAGTACTCAAATCAATAACTTCTATATTTTTAACTCGATTATTAAATCTAATGAGATCCACTGTATTTTAGCCATCAGTTTGAAATATAAAAGTTTTCATTTTTTTAGCCATCCTGTATACATGCCTATTCGCAGCTGCGCAGCACAGCCTCAATGTAGAAAGTTAACTAGTAGTAAAAAAAAAACAAGGTAAGCTAAGTGGGTATTTTATAACGTCTTGTTGAAAATCTGTTTTGTTCCATATTCTTTTTTGAGCCGGAATATAAAAAATATTATTTTCCCGGATGTCCGTATTCCAGCGGGTAGTATTGGTCCAAAAAGTAGTCATTCTCGTACGGATAATCTGAAAAAAAAAAACAACACGGTGTAAAAAAAACTGCGTTTCGAATTTACCTATTTGATAAAAAAAAATTTTAGTTAGCTTGCTTGTAGGTAGAGGCATGAGGTGGTGTACGGGGTGTAAGGGACAGCGTCCCGCAAACTGATAGGGGTTGCTCAGTCAACGACACTGAACACCTTCCACCAAGAAATTCTTTCAGGAAGAGAAAAAAAAATGGCTTTTCCATACAAATTATCTGATTGAGATGATTTTTTTAAGGAAAAACCATCTTTTTATTTCTCTTCCTGAAAAAAAAAACCCGCTGATAGTTGTTCAGTGTAGTTGACTGAGCAACCGCTATCAGTTTGCGGGACGCTGTCCCTTACACCTGGTTTACAGGGTTTTAAAAATAAGTACTGCGTCCCTTTAAACCACGTAATGTATTAGTGATATACAGCACAATACACACATTAAAGAAAATAAATAAAAATATTTAATTATTATTAAATTTATCAATCAGAAACCAGTAACCCTAACTCTACGGCGCGCACACTAAGGTACGGCGGCAAGGCCGGGCGAGCGCGGGGCGCGGGGCGGGGCGGCGGCAGTGTACGTCGTAGTGTGCGTGCGTGCCGCGCCGTAGGGATGCGTAATTTGTTTTTGTTTAAAAGAAATCTTCCACGCTGGACTGGGAGTTAGAGAAAAACCTTGAATGTGCCAGCTGCATTTCCTCCCGACCATGCTGTAAAAACCAGCTAAGGGATCTGAGGGTTTCAGTATATTGTAATTTAGGCGATGGGCTGACAACCTGTCACTACAGCAATATACCTACAAATCTTTCTTGAATGGCCCTCAAGACTTTGTCAGACGCGGCGGAACGGCTTTTGTTTAGGTCGTTTACGCTCTGCCTACCCCATTAGGGATAAAGGCGTGATTATATGTATGTATGTATGTTAAAAGGAAATTATTTTATTTAATGTGTGTATTGTGTTGTATATAACTAAAACATTACGTGGTTTAAAGGAACGCAGGATCTTTTTTACAAAAGCTATGATTTAAAGATATATGATCCTTTTGGATAAAATAAGTTTGTAATAAATAATAATGTCCCTTACGTTGGAACTCCATAAGTTGTTCTTGTATTTCAATGCACTCGCCCATATAAACTAGTTCCCAAACTGAAATAAAATAAAAATACAGTTCCTGTCGTTCTTCCTTGCTGTACTGGAAGAGAAGCGATAGAAAAACATAGAATGTGCCAGCTGCTTCTCCCGGGCATAAAATAAGGGGAGTAAGGGACAGCGTACCAGACACTTATGGGTCTGAACAACGAAACTGAACGGTTTTCCAAAGACGCAAGTTCAAATCCCGTCAGCGGTTGAATTTTTCATTTGTCGTTTCTAATATTTTCAGAAACTAAACACCTACAGTCAGTATATAAAAAGAAATACTTTTACGTGAGAAATGATCACCGATTGTATGTTTACATACAACCGGTGATAGCATTTCAGCCATGATTTAATTTTTTCATTTCCTGATGGAATTACCTGGCGAAAGTTATTCAGTTTCGTCGACTGAGCAACCCCTATCAGTTTTTGGCACGCTGTCCCTTACACCCGGTAGAAGTCAACAAAGGAATTCGACGGTTACTGTGGCGTGATGTAATTTAGGCAATGGCTTACACTGACAACCATAACAATACACATTTCAATCAAAAATTTCCCTCAATCAATATTTATAACATGCTCATTCTAAGGCCTGTATTTATAAAGCGATCTCAAGATTGAGAGCAGTATTTGACAGGTCATTATGTACTGAAATGACATTTCTAATACGATCTCAAACTAGCTGTCAGTCTCGAGATCTGATTATAAATACGGGCCTAAATTTCAATGTACGGGAGGGACGGCAAAATTCACTGTTAACTTTTGATGATGTCAGAGTGTACCTTGAGTTTACCCTCCATAACCGTACCCTACCAGCAGCGTCACCCCTCCCCCCCTTAAAGGGTCCCGTTTGGTAAAAAATCGCAATTTCCAGGAAAACCATAATTAAAAGCTAGAATAAAAAAAAACCTGTTTTGTTATTTGGTCAACTTTGACACACCACATCTTGAAAACTACAACTTGCAGAAAATTAATGTTGGTATCTACGTAAAGGTAATTTAATAGTCAATACTTCATTCTTTGAACATTTTGTCCGAGCTTGCATGGTTTTCCTAGAAATTGTGATTTTATGTCAAACGGGACCATTTTAAGGGGAGCGTGACGCCGGTAGGGTACGGTTATGGACGGAGAACTCACATAAAGGTACTCTCTGGCATCATCAAAACTTGATTGTGAATTTTGCTCAAATTTCTTCAATGAACATATTATTATGAGTCGTGGCAAAAACGCCATAAACTAGGCGTTTAACGCTCTGCCTACCCCGTAAAGGATAGAGGCGTGAGTTTATGTATGAAGGTATGTATTTACCATCCCATTTCTCCATACAGTTGACGTAATCCAGTAAGCAGTACGTCGGGAACGTATAATAGCGGAAGTAATAACTTCTACCGCACACTCGACCAGTCCTGAAATACTTAAACAATCATTAAATAGGTTCCAACATTCTTCTTCTTCTCAATGTTGCCAAGTCTCTTTTTCAAATCGCCTAAAAGTCACCCAAGGTGAAGTAGTCTAAAATCGCCTAAATATTTTACGAAGTCTTAATAGCTACTATTTGAATTGCTTGAGTCCTATCCCATAAGACTCTATTTAGTAGGGATGTTATTTATATAATTAGATTCGATCTCAGAATCTTGAGTAGATGGTGGATGGTAGAAATTTCCAATGGTTACTTAGAAACCCCTTATGTTTGGGACCATTTTGTTCATACTCTTACCCTATATGATGAAAATAGCATACGTTGCTTTATTATTATAAAGTAAACTGCCTCCGTGGTCTAGTGGCTAGTGCCATGGACTCCTGATCCAGAGGTCCTGGGTTAGATTCCCAGGGGGGAAACACAAAGTTGATATTTGAGAATTTATCACTTTGTGATTTTTTCCCCAGTTTGGTTAGGACATTGCAGGCTGAATTGATTGTCCGAAAATAAAAAATATTTCGTGCTTCGGAGGGCATGTTTAGCCGTCGGTCCCGGTCGCTGTCTTTGATAGTGGTCGTTACTGAAACCAAGTCAGAGGCGTGATAGTTGTGCTACTAGGCGGTTTAAAAACTCTGACACCAGGGTTCATCGGGTCGATAGACTCGATACCCACTCGACAGAAGAAGAAGAAGAAGATTATGAAGTAGCCTAATGTCGCCTATTTTATTTTTCGGGATAGTCTAAATTGCGACCAGTCGCAAATCGCAACGTTTGGTCGCCACAGCACCCTCCGAGATAGCCTAAATGTGCGATAAATCGCCGCACTTGGCAGCACTGCTTCTTCTATCGTGTCGATGACAAGATAACACCTTATTTTTTTAAATTAAATTTACCTAGTCCAGTAGTCCGCAACCCTGACTGCGTTGTCGGTTGCCTGTATTAACATTTCTTCCATGCTGGACTGTTAGAGATAGGAAAACATAGAATGTTCCACCTGCCCTTCCTCCCGGGCATGCTGTAGAAGTCAGCAGAAGGGATTCAAGGGTTAGGTACAGTATATTGTAATTTAGGCTATGAGCTGACAACCTGTCACTACAGCAATCTAAAATTTTCCTTTTCCCTTTTTGTAAGACGTGGCGAAAGCGCCTTTCACGAGGCGTTTTATGCTCTGCTTACCCCGTAAGGGATAAAGGCGTGATTTTATGTATGTATATATTAACTGCTCTCGCGAGCAAGTGGTGTTTTCCATACAAACTTTATGGCATAAGTTATTCGCCTAATTAGCGTTTGTGCACTCATTTATATTAGATCCATATCCAATTCATATCAGGAAGAAATCCATATGAAACGTTTAAGGAGCGTACTTTGGCATTTGTGATGACTGACTTATGCTATACCGGGTTTACCGGGGCTGCCTATCAGAAACTGATAGGGGTTGCTCAGTCAACGAAACTGAACAACATTCGCCAGGAAATTCTATCAGGATTACTTTTTATTTTTACTTTCCCACACAAAAAGACCATCATATAATTTGTAATTTGAGGTGAAAATTGTTCGGTTTCGTTGACTGAGCAACCCTTATCTGTTTCTGGTACGCTTTCCCTTACACCCGGTATGCTGAAGTTTTCCCCGCCTTTAGTCCGGTGACGCATAAAGCCGTGACTCCAGCGCTCAAAGAAAACATGAAACATACCCCCGCGGGGCAGAGAGGGAAAGGGTTTCACAAACATTTCCCTTCCCGTCTCTACCCCGCGGAGGTATGTTTTCTGTAATCTTTGAGAGCAGGCACGGCACGGCTTTATATACACTTTTTAAAAACTTTTTTTAATAAAAAAAAAATACATACATACATACATAACGTCACGCCTCTTTCCTGGAGGGGTAGGCAGAGATCACATCCTTCCATTTGCTACGATCCTTGCAAATTTCTTTCGCTTCATCTACATTCATCAATCTTTTCAAGCACGCTCGTCAGTTTAGGGTACTCCTGACCTGACCTTTCCCTAGAACGTCCCCGATTTGATCGCGGTACGTTCGCTGAGGTCTGCCCCTTTCCCACTCACACTTGCACTTGCAAAAAAAAAAAATTGGCTATATTTAAAAGTTTGTAACGTCCCTTACTGGTAAGTTTTGAAGCAGTAGAAGGCGAGATACCCGCAGGGCTCAGTAAAAGTGACAAAAGAAGGTGTAGTTCTGCGGTACGTTCCTTTGATCACTATCGCTGTTCTGGACAGATGGCTGCCTCTGGAATAGTAAGTGAATTTTAAACTTCAGGTGCTTCGATGAGGTAGGTGGAGCCAGCACAAGAAATATTCATGCCTGCATTGATAACCAGCACTTGAGACTGACAGCAAGTTTGAGTTCGTATCAGAAATGTTATTTCAATAACTTTCAATAAAGTTATTATTATTATTATTAATACTAATCGGCCTGTTAATTCACACTTAATATTGCTCTCAATCTTGAGATACATACATACATATAATCAAGCCTTTATCCCTAATAGTTTAGGCAGAGCGTAAACGACCTAAACAAAGGTTGTTTCGCCACGTGTAACGAAGTTTTGAGGGTTATTTAAGATAGATTTGTAGGTATATTGCTGTAGTGACAGGTTGTCAGCCCATCGCCTAAATTACAATATACTGAAACCCTTGCATCCCTTAGCTGGTTTTTACAGCATGCCCGGGAGGAAATGCAGCTGGCATATTCTATGTTTTTCTCTCGCTCCTAGGCCAGCATGGAAGAACTTATATTTAAATACGTAATACATTCGCTCTTCTTGGTGCTCGAGTTTGTAGCGGCCGGCAATTTCCGCAAAGACTTCTAGACTAAATTACTAACTAAATACTTGTAAATTTTAATCTAAAGACCGCTACGCGAAGTCTTTAAATTAAAATTTACAATATTATTTTTTTAAAGACAGGATGTTAACACTAAAAAAAAATAAGAAATAAAATATTATGGAGGTATCACAAGTTTGATGTTTATTTTTAAGTATATTGTTGTTTCTTCGCAAAATGAGAGAAAAGTACTATACTAGTCTCAGCCGAAAAAGCAATGTATGATCTCGTTTACATTGAAATTTATTCGACCATACATTGCTTTCTTTTCGACTTCTAACGTAATGTACTATTAAATACCTACGCATAAAAAATAAAATAACAAAACTATGGGTCCTTAGGGCCAAAGAAAAGCATGAATGAAATGCTTTCAGGGCGTCTTGCTGAGGTCACCGGTCACGTTGGCAGCTTTATTAGCCTCGCTATCCAAAAGGGGAATGCTGCCAGCGTGCTGGGCACCATGCCACAGCAGGACGCTCTGGAGGCCATTTATTACATTTGATTAGATTTAAGTTAATTTTGTAAATATTTTTCATGAATTTTGTAAATAAAAAGTGCTAAGTATATTCTTACCTCAATTGTGATCCTCAAAGTGGGCAATATTTCCTTGATTTTAAAAGTCAAGGTGACTGTTACATAGTCTCCAATTCTGAGTGCCTCTATAGAAATTGTTTCTTCAAGATCAAACGAATAGATAGTTAAATAGAGAGCCCGATGGTGTAGTGGATAGGGCCGCTGCCCCCTGAGTGGGGAGGTCGTGGTTCGAATCCCACCACATACCAATGTGTTTTTCGGTTGCCTAATTTCATATGTACGTTTATTCGGCGCTTTTTCCGTGCTTTGGAAGGCACGTTAAGCCGTTGGTCCCGGTTAATATCGTTTAATACAGTAGATATTAGTCGCTAAGCCATGACAGATGTCAGTGCTAAGCATTGGCGGCTTCAAAACTCTGACCTAATCTAGGATTGGGTCTGGTTTCCCTTCTGGGATGCGGACGTCAGATGGCAGTCGCTCTGTGTAAAAACCAGTACCCTCGTTCAGTCCCCTAGATTAGGTAGCTGAGCTGAAGGCTAGGGAGATGATGATGGTGCCGATTATGATGTAAGCACAACTCAATTTATTTTAGTTTAGTCCTGGCACTTTCTAAACTTTGGATATAAGACAAGAGACAGTAACACAACAACTGATTTGTGTCCACAACAAAATCTGTACCATTGCCAAGCATATACACCCAGAATACCTATAGGATTTGGTGAAGTGGAACTAATGAATCGAAGATCTGGAGCATTTAGTATCGAACTGCAGAGCCAAGCTAACTATCACCCTGTTGTAGGACTCTCAGAGCCCACCTAATCTTACTTTAAAAAAAAATATCGGGTCTGGTCCATGGGTTGCTAAAAATATCGGTAAATATTGTGGGTACCATTTTTTCTTTATACAGTAGTTAGACATATTTATAAGAATGTAAAAAAACCATGTGTGCCATCTGTGAGAGGAAGCTAAAGATGGCGGATTTTAGAATCATGCCGGTCAAAATTGGTGGTACCGATTTTCCTTCATACAGTGGTCAGATCCTTGTCGGCTCGTTTTTTACTTACATCCTCAGCCAATTAAAAATCGACCTTATCAGAGATGGCACGCATGTTTTTTTTTTAATCCTTAAGGATTCCTGCTCTGAAAGTTTACACATTACCGCGTGGTAGAGAGGGGTAGGTAGTGAAATGTTTGTGCAACCCTTCCCCTCTCTGCCACGCGGGGGTATGTTTTGGTGCGCTGGAGTCACGGATTTATAACTATGTCTTATTACTGTAAAAGGGAAAATTGGTATCATGCCCCCTATAAAATAAATTTTCAATAATTTAAGTAATAATTCCATCGATGAATTCCAAATTAATAATATGGCAAAAATGTTATTTACTTTATTAAATATTATTCTATTTTAATTGCTGCAACTTCGTTAAAACTATATTATGTTTTTAACATATTGTGCTCAAATGCGATTCAGTCATGTTTGTACCCCTTTTTATTGGCGAAACTCATTATAGTAAATAGTAACTTATGTGATTTAGACCAAATATTTTTCGCTTGCCCTATTTATGACTATTTACTGTTTTGGGTGAGGTTCCCATGGATTATAATGTAAGAAACCAACTTTATAATAGCAAATTTTTGTTTTTATATCTAAATAAAAAAATACATATGATTTGAACAAATCAATTCTCTTTAATTGGCTTCAACCGTAAAATAATAATATTAATATGGCAAGTGCAAACAAGCTAAGCTCACTGGAGCAAAGCATTTGCAAACCAACTGTAATGCGGACACTTCCGCATCTGATGAGTCGAATTGAAGACGAAACAGTGTTCAACAAACGACGAACCGATGCGTTTCGTTTTCTCTGACAGTCATCACAAAGCCTAAAGTGCTTTACTCTGATATTAGTATTCTCTAGTACGAGTAAATTTGTGACGGATTCATAAACCAAACATTCATCTAACATTAACCGAGTCCTGTGTAATATTGATCCAAGAAGTAGTCATCATTGTAGGGGTAATCTGAAAGAAAAAAAAAATGGATTGCAGACAGCTGTCTGTTCCACCCTTTTTCGGGTTTAAGGGACAGCGTACCGAATACTGAAAGAGTTGTTCAGTCAACGAAACTGAACAACATTCACCATGAAACTGTTTCAGGAGATGAAAAGAAAAATTGACTTTTCCACACAAAATGACCACCTCGATCAGACAATTCGTGCATCTTCTTTAAATTTCCTGGTGTCAGTCGTTGACTGAGCAAGAGCAATTAATTCCTTTTTATTTTTCAGTTTCTGGCCGGCCCTTAATACGAAATAAGTGAGCTAACATTGGGCTCGATTCTAGATTCAACCGGCTAAAACTAAAATTATAATCTATCTGAAACTCTCAAAATTATAAAGTTAAAAAGGAAAGGCGATTTATACTTTTTTTTTTGGTTTTACACTTTGTCCTTTAGATTATGACGCGCTTTTGCACGTTTTCCCAGTATTTTAAAAATTAAATAGAACGCATAAAACCACCGACTATAAATAAAAAACCGGACTATATAGATCTCCTGTCCCTTTCCAATGTTTTAAGTCTGAAAGTGACAAATAGATTTTAATTATAGTTTTAGCCGGCAAATCTAGAATCGAGCTCATTATGAGTTATATCTTTCTGCGATCTTTTAAAAACTACAGGATTTGTTTTACATGTTTTTCTCAACTTTTACTATAGGCTAGTCGGAAGTGCTCGGACCCCCTTCTAACAAATCCCGGAAAATTGCAACAAGGGGTATTATTGTTGTAATATATATATTTTTATATACGTTTACCTGCAATGATACGTCATATCCTAATGTGCAACCGGACAACCCTAAGAAACTGATTTGGGAAATATTAACAAATAGTATGTTTAAAAAAAACATTATTGAATACAAATACAATAAAAAAAGAATGATAATATTTTAGTTGAGGATATGACGTATCATTCGAAGTATATATCCCAAAATAATATTTAACAGTTTCGTATCTGAAGCAACCCAAATTTGGCAAGTTTAGAAAAAAATAATGTTATTATTTAGAATTGGTTATGTTATGCGGAGGGATGAAAGTCATATAGGCAAAAGGGTAATGAATTTGAATGTGGATGGATATGTTGGGAGAGGACGACCAAAGAAAAGATGGATGTACTGCGTGAAAGATGATATGTCTAAAACAGGTGCGAGTGTTGAATTGTCGGCTGACAGGGATGAATGGAAGAAGAAAACGTACTGCGCCGACCCCAAGTAAATGGGATAAGGGCAAGCGAATGATGATGATTTAGAATTGGTGACTGATATGTAATGTGATATATTATTAGAATCAGCTCAAAATGCCCTTTCATATGATACCACACACAACAGGAATCCGATCAAAAAAATGTAAACAAGGGTTTTCTTTTTGGGGGCTCCACTGGTGCACAACTCCGCCAGGGTGGGGAAACTTAGACCAGCTTATCATCACTACATAGTATAAAACAAAGTCGCTTTCTCTGTCCCTATATCCCTATGTATGCATACATCTTTAAAACTACGCAACGGATTTTGATGCGGTTTCTTTTAATAGATAGAGTGATTCAAGAGGAAGGTTTTTATGTATAAAACATGCATAATATAGTAGAAAAACACTAATAATTTCCGTGCGAAGCCAGGGCGGGTCGCTAGTTGGGTAATTAATATAAGTGAAACCATGAAAATAATTAAACCTCTTGTAGCAATTTTCCGGTCGATTGGGTAGCCCCGGCCGAAACACATACTTTATTTATTTTTACATATGTACATTATATTTATAGCCCTGCTAGGAATTTAAACTATCTGTCATAGAGCATAAGTCTCTCTCTTATTCTGTCTCTATTTTTCTCTATTCTTCTTCTGTCGAGTGGGTATCAAGTTTATGGACCCGCTAAACCCTGGTGTCAAAGTTTTTAAACCGCCTAGTAGCACAACTATCAGGCCTCTGACATGGTTTGAGTAACGACCACTATCAAAGACAGCGACCGGGACCGACGGCTTAACGTGCCCTCCGAAGCACGAAATCTTTTTCTTTTTCGGACAATCAGGTGATTCAGCCTGCAATGTTCTAACCAAACTGGGAAAAATTCACAAAGTGATAAATTCTCAAATATCAACTTTGTGTTCCTGGGGATCGAACTCCGGATCAGGAGTCCATGGCACTAGCCACTAGACCACGGAGGCAGTTAAAACTATCTGTCATAGAGCATAAGTCTCTCTCTTATTCTGTCTCTATTTTTCTCTATGACAGGTATTTTTAATTCCTGGCAGGGCAAGTTTACTCACGATGATACTCAGGGAGAGGGTTGAGAATTTCACATTCTCCCATGTGGATCACTTGCCACACTAAAACAAATTATAAAAATATATGTCACCTGTCACTACAGCAATATACTTACAAATCTATCTTAAATAACCCTCAAAACTTTGTCAGACGTGGCGGAACGACCTTTGTTTGGGGTCGTTTACGCTCTGCCTACCCCATTAGGGATAAAGGCGTGATTATATGTATGTATCTATGTATAAAAATATATACATTCTTTCATGCTGGATAGGGAGCGAGAGAAAAACATAAAATGTGCAAGCTGCATTTCTTCCCGGGCATGCTGTAAAAATCAGCTAAACGATCCGAGGGTTTTCAGTATATTGCAATTTAGGCGATGGGCTGACAACCTGTCACTAAAGCAATATAGCTACAAATCTATCTTAAATTACCCTCAAAACTGTGTCAGACGAGGCGGAACGACCTTTGTTTAGGTTGTTTACGCTCTGCCTACCCCGTTAGGAATAAAGGCGTGATTATATATATGTATGTAATGTAGGTAAGTAAAATAAGAGCCTTTTATTTTTTAATCATTATTGGATTTTAGGCTTACATTGGTACTTACCAAGGAATATTGCTGTAGTGACAGGTTTTCAGCCTATCGCCTAAATTGCAATATACTGAATCCCTCGGATCCCTCAGCTGGTTTTTACAGCATGGCCGGGAGGAAATGCAGCTGGCACATTCTATGTTTTTTTCTTTTTCCCAGTCCAGCATGGAAGAGACTAAAGGTTACACCGCACTATAACGTAGCGTCGCGGCACGGTACTGCAGCGGCGCGACACGGCGCGACAAAATCTGTCAAAATGTATGAACTAACATTGCCGCGCCGTGCGGTACCGCGCCGCTTTGCTGCAGCTTCAGTGCCACTTCAGTGCGGTACATCTCATAGATTTTCAAACAAAGAATCAATTATGAATATATTATTATTATTCTTCCATGCTGGCCTGGGAGCGAGAGAAAAACATTGAATGTGCCAGCTGCATTTCCTCCCGGGCATGCTGTAAAAGCCGGCTAAGGGATCCGAGGGTTTCAGTATATTGTAATTTAGGCGATGGGCTGACAACCTGTCACTACAGCAATATACTTACAAATCTATCTTAAATAACCCTCAAAACTTCAGACGTAGCGGAACGACCTTTGTTTGGGTCGTTTACGCTCTGCTTACCCCATTAGGGATAAAGGCGTGATTATATGTATGTATGTATGTAGAATCAATTATCGCGCAGTGCCGCGTCGCACCGCTCCGCTGCAGCTGCGTCCTAGTGTTGTGTGTAAAACATAAAATATACATCATAATAATATCATACCTAAGAGCCCAATGGTGTAGAAGAGCCCGTTGGTGTAGTGGATAGGGCTCCTGGCCGCCGCTGCCTCCTGGTTCGAATCCCACCACGGACTAATGTGTTTTTCGGTTACCGAATTGCATTTGTACGTTTATTCGGCGCTTTTTCCGTGCTTCGTAAGGCACGTTAAGCCGGTGGTCCCGGTTAATATCGTTTAATACATACAGTCGTTAAGCCATATCAAAGGCCAGTGCTAAGCATTGGCGGCTTGAAAACTCTGACTAATCTAGGATTTGGTCTGGTTTCCCTTCTGAATTGCGGAGGTCAGATGGCAGTCGCTCTGTGTAAAAACCAGTACCCTCGTTCAATTCCCTGAATTAGTAGCCGACCCCGTAAGATACACGAGAGATGATATGAATCATATCATACCTTCGTATTTTTCCTGGCAATTCACGTAGTCCAATAGACAGTAACTGGGAAAGCTATGAAAAGCAGCATAGAACGCTCGGGCGCACAGCTTTCCGGTTCTATAACAAAAAATATTATTTTATCGTAACGCCCAAAACATTTTGAAGAGTTGCTAAGAGTGGTATAGTGGTTAAGGAGCACTTATGTTCTGTGGTAAGGAGTTACTTCGAAATCAGCATATTTACTACCATAAATACCTGATTAACGGTAGTCTCAGGCTTTGATACCCATTGGCGTGGCCAGGGGGGAATTGAGGGGTTCAAACCCCACCCCCAGCGTTTTTAGTGAATTACATTTTTTGTTTCTAATGGGGGCGCCACTTGGCTAGTATCGTCGCCTTCTAAGGTTGCTCTAGCAACCCCTATCAGTGTGTGGGACGTTATCCTTAACACTCAGTAGATTGAGACTAACTGCCTCCGTGGTCTAGTGGCTAGTGCCATGGACTCCCGATACGGAGGTCCTGGGTTCGATTCCCAGGGGGGAAACACAAAGTTGATATTTGAGAATTTATCACTTTGTGAATTTTCCCCAGTTTGGTTAGGACATTGCAGGCTAAATCACCTGATTGTCCGAAAAGAAAAAAGATTTCGTGCTTCGGAGGGCACGTTAAGCCGTCGGTCCCGGTCGCTGTCTTTGATAGTGGTCGTTACTTAAAAACCATGTCAGAGGCCTGATAGTTGTGCTACTAGGCGGTTTAAAAACTCTGACACCAGGGTTAACCGGGTCGATAGACTCGATACCCACTCGACAGAAGAAGAAGTAGATTGAGTTGTATACTTACTGATACGCTTTCATGCAGTAGTAAGCTAAGTAGTCACAGTCGTTTACAAAGCTAAGTCGGAAAGGAGTTGTTCGCGATTCAACAAACGGACGCGTGGAGCGACGGCTGTAATGCAAAATTATATTAAGGTGGTTTGTTGAGCTCAGTAGCGCCCCCACAAGAAATCAATTTATTGATATCGATTCGTAGCGCGCACAACTTAACTTAATCTTAATGTCCCTTTCTGTTTTCTCATGACGGAAAATGACAGGTATAGACTTATATTAGTTAAGTCGTGATTTTTGCAACTACGTCTTGGTACCACTACTGTGTCTCAAATACAAACATTGTAGAGAACGGACGGAATATAGACGAAATAATTTATAAATATTTTTAATATAAAAATTGATAATTCAAGATTTTAAGGATAGGATAATAAAATAAGTAGTGGGAGGACCGTCCTTTAAGACGAGTAAATCGAAAATTTGCAAAGTTTGAGGCAGTTATACTTTGTAACTATTACATTTTACACATAAAAAATATATTTGAAACTAGAATATATGCCCGAGGCCATGGTTTGCTTATCTGGGCCTTTTCAAGGCGAGAGTGAATAGGCACTACATAGGTGAGTATGCTTCAACATAGTCCGCATCGTCACTTTCCACCAGGTGAGATGGCGGACAAATGCTCGCCTATATATATATAAAAAAAAAAAAAAAAAAATTCAACATATTGTAATATAATTAACAAAAATAAATTGCATTTACAGGTCTTTAAAACGTTTTTAGGCAGTTGTATTATTTAATTATAAGTCAGAACTGCGTATTTTTTACTGGATACATTATATTATAAGCTAGGACTTGGATTGCTAACTTTTTTAAATTTTTGTTATAATTTTTTAAATCGATTTTATAGCGGTTTTCGCAAATTTTCGGCATGACTATAAACGTAACCGCTACGCTGTAGCGCGCGCTCATTTGAACGATATGTCAATAGCGTTTTTTTGTTTTGTTTTTTTTTTGTTTGTTATGGCACTAGTAGAACTTTGTGCCAGTGACGAGTATAAAATGTAGGGAAACTGAACGCGGAAAGGAAATGAAAAATAATGGAAAGTTGGGAAATGAACAGCTCAAAATAGAGTTGTTTATTTGAAACTTTCATTAGCCCTTAAATTTCTGAAGGAATTGTAACTGACAGGACTAAAGTTAGTTCATCTATAGTGCTTTCCCTTTCTGTTCTCTACATACATACGTACATATAATCACGCCTTTATCCCTTATGGGGTAGGCAGAGCGTAAAGGACCTGAACAGAGGTCTTTCCGCCACGTCTGACAAAGTTTTGAGGGTTATTTAAGATAGATTTGTACCTATATATAGCTGCAGTGACAGGTTGTCAGCCCATCGCCTAAATGAAAATATACTGAAACCCTCACATCCCTCAGCTGGTTTTTACAGCATGCTCGGGAGGAAATGCAGCTGGCACGTTCTATGTTTTTCTCTCACTCCCAGTCCAGCATGGAAGACATTCTGTTCTCTTATGACAGAAAATGACAAATATGGTTATATCAATTTGTAACTTTTAAATTCCTCTTCCCTCTCAGGTGAAGGAATCTCTTCCAGTCAATCTACTTAGATAATACTAAGATTGACTGGAAGAGGCCTAGTAAATAAATAGTAATAGTCATCCCAACCAATTTTCGGTGAAGGTGGCCAATCCCCAGACATCGGCCAACTGCGCAGGGTTAGTTTTTAGTGCCCAGATGTTTGCGTATCACACTAGTGCACTCTCTATTCCTTCAGTCTCTTATTTTGATAAGACAAATTGAGTGACACGACCAGAGAGAAATCAGGTGCAGGACCGACCATTTACATGCCCATCCGATAGCACGAAACATCTTACTTTTCGAATCAAACTAGAAACAACAACAAACACAAAGTCATTGTCCCCCACCGGGAATCGAACCCGGGACCTTCTGATCGTGTGCCCATGGGTCAGGAAGGAGGCTTCGGCTAAGTACGAAACCGGAGTTTCAAAACTGGTTTCCGTTAGGACAATTTTGTTAGTAAACTTACCGTGCCTCTGTTCTGAAATAAAAATAAGATGTGGTGAAGGCTAAAGCCGTGACTCCAGCGCACCAAAACATACCCCCGCGGGGCAGAGAGGGGAAGAGAAATGTTTGTGAAACCCTTCCCCTCTCTGCCCCGCGGGGGTACTGGTTGAAACCATTCCCCTCTCTGCCCCGCGGGGGTACTGGTTGAAACCATTCCCCTCTCTGCCCCGCGGGGGTACTGGTTGAAACCCTTCCCCTCTCTGCCCCGCGGGGGTACTGGTTGAAACCCTTCCCCTCTCTGCCCCGCGGGGGTACTGGTTGAAACCCTTCCCCTCTCTGCCCCGCGGGGGTACTGGTTGAAACCGTTCCCCTCTCTGCCCCGCGGGGGTACTGGTTGAAACCCTTCCCCTCTCTGCCCCGCGGGGGTACTGGTTAAAACCCTTCCCCTCTCTGCCCCGCGGGGGTACTGGCTGAAACCCTTCCCCTCTCTGCCCCGCGGGGGTACTGGTTGAAACCGTTCCCCTCTCTGCCCCGCGGGGGTACTGGTTGAAGCCCTTCCCCTCTCTGCCCCGCGGGGGTACTGGTTAAAACCCTTCCCCTCTCTGCCCCGCGGGGGTACTGGTTAAAACCCTTCCCCTCTCTGCCCCGCGGGGGTACTGGTTGAAGCCCTTCCCCTCTCTGCCCCGCGGGGGTACTGGTTGAAACCGTTCCCCTCTCTGCCCCGCGGGGGTACTGGTTGAAACCCTTCCCCTCTCTGCCCCGCGGGGGTACTGGTTGAAACCCTTCCCCTCTCTGCCCCGCGGGGGTACTGGCTGAAACCCTTCCCCTCTCTGCCCCGCGGGGGTACTGGTTGAAACCGTTCCCCTCTCTGCCCCGCGGGGGTACTGGTTAAAACCCTTCCCCTCTCTGCCCCGCGGGGGTACTGGCTGAAACCCTTCCCCTCTCTGCCCCGCGGGGGTACTGGTTGAAACCGTTCCCCTCTCTGCCCCGCGGGGGTACTGGTTGAAGCCCTTCCCCTCTCTGCCCCGCGGGGGTACTGGTTGGAACCCTTCCCCTATCTGCCCTGCGGGGTTGTTTCATATTTTCTTTGAGCTCTTCTTCTTAGCGAGTGGATTCTCGGGTCAAACGGCCCGACGAACCCTGGTGTCACGAGTTTTCAAACCGCCTATTAGCACTGAGCTCTGAAGTCACGGCTTAACACATAAGAAAAAAAACATTTTACATTAATTAGGGCGTTTGTACACTTATCCTTATCTATCCCTCCTGGTAGATGGCGCGACGTACTGAAACATTTACCGTGCATTTACCATACATACATACATAAAATCACGCCTTTATCCCTTACGGGGTAGGCAGAGCGTTAAACGCCTCGTAAAAGGCGCTTTCGCCGCGTCTGACAAAAATTGAGGGCAATTTTAGATTGTAATGTGTATTGCTAATGTGAAGTGACAGGTTGTCAGCCGATCGCCTAAATTACAATACACTGTAACCCTCGAGTCCCTTTTGCTGTCTTCTACAGCATGCCCGGGAGGAAGGGCAGCTGGAACATTCTATGTTTTTTTATCTCTCCCAGTCCAGCATGGAAGAATGAATGCATTTACCTATTCTTCCTATAAAAACAAAGGTACCTTTTCTATCTGTTGAGCAGACAGAAATAATAAATATAGCTACATAAACAACTAATTTAAAGATTAAAAGATATAAGAAAATGTTTCAGTTCAGGAGTTGAGCACGGTATAGATTCATATCTAATTCGTATCCGATTTGGCCTTCCTAGTAATTATATGACAGCTTGTGCACCGTTTTTTACATCTTTTTGCTCGCTCCAATGCAACGTAGGGTCCGAAGTGCGATCCCCTTCTATCTCGGAGTTTTTTAAGGTATTTTTGATCTTATTTTAATTGCAAGTTTTTTTAATTTCCATTATTATTGTAACTATTTTGATAAGAGCGTTCACCCCCGCAAGCTAGCGTCACTTTGTAAATGATTTACCAAATAATATGAATTTTTATATTGCGGCTATTTTAAATCACAAACTGTCATTTGCTCGAAATATGAAAAAAAAAAAAGTTTAAAATGGCCTATATCTTTAATTATACATACATACATATTATCACGCCTTTATCCCTAATGGGGTAGGCAGAGCGTAAACGACCTAAACAAAGGTCGTTCCGCCACGTCTGCCAAAGTTTTGAGGGTTATTTAAGATAGATTTGTAGGTTCTTCTTTTGGCTCGCTCTAATGCAGCGTAGGATTTTTAGGTATATATATATATACTGTTATAGGCTGACAACCTGTCACTACAGCAATATGCAGTTCTATCTTAACCCTCAAAACTTGTCAGACGTGGCGGAACCTCTGTTTGGGTCGTTGACGCTCTGCCTACCCCAATAGGGATACAGGCGTGATAGTATGTATGTATATATATCTTTAATTATCTGCGTAAAAATTTCGCAGCCTTAAATAAAATCACCCTACTTCGCATCTCTGACAATTTAGATGGATTCTGCGGTCCAAAATTATGTGCTCCCGGTTTTCGATTCAACAGCTCCACTTAACCAAATAGTATAGTAGTATTTAACATGCATGTAAATGCTTGTTTTTTTTATATCGAGTTTACTAATATGAGTGCCTATTCTATTTAATAGTACATTATGATGTAAGTGCGCAAAGTTGATAATAACAGCCAAGGCGATATTGCTAACCCGAGCTGTAGGCGACGGCTACGGAAAGCAGAGGTTGTAATTATCAAAGCGCTCGTACGTACGTGGGACACTCAGAAAGTTTTGCGACACTAAAAAAAATTGTTCTACAGGTACATATATTTTTATTAAATCTTTTCAAAGTACTCTCCGCCAGCCTCTATACAAAGATTCATGCGTCTGAACCAGTTTTCAAAACACTTTTTCCAGTCCGCCGTAGACACCTCGTTTACAGCCAGGAGGCCGATTCTCGTTCGATAGAGATAATGTCGCATGCGATATATGTCGAAAAAAAATGGCGGATGTCGCATGAAAACATAATAGCTTATTCTCAAAATCTCACGATAGACTTATGTCTATTGCTAGCATTCGACATGCAACGCATGGTCCATCGTAGTCGACATGACATGTCGTGTGCGACTTGTTATGTCATCTCGTGGTCATCTCCTACTGCTTTGAGGTTATTTAAGTACATTGAAGATAATTTCTTCTATTTTGCGGTTATTTACGTGCATTTATGATAAGAAAGTGAGTGAAGTAAACTAAATTCAGAGTTGAAAAATAAGAAAATAAAGAAAAATATGGCCGAAGATGATTTTATAGCAGCTTTCGTAAATGATGTGGTGGAGGAGGCAGAAATAGCAGCTGCATTGCCTCTTCGTCGGCAATGCCAATATAGAAAGGATGCATTTTCAGAACGGGAGCGATTGTTCCAAAAAAACTTTCGTCTTAGTAAAGAATTGACTCAAAAGTTGATGAGAATAATTGAACCAGTTCTAAATAAAAAGACTGAATTTGATCTCAAAACAAAGGTCTGTATGATGTACCTAAAATTATTACCTCAATGTCTGCTAGGTATAGGTATTCATTTTTTGAGAGGACCACCGATTGGCCTATTTTTACTATTTTCTATTTTCCTAGGTTTTATGCGCATTAAACTTTTTTGGACATGGATCGTATCAATCTCCAGTTGGTGAAAATGTTAATATAAACATGTCACAACCGTCGGTACCAACTATCACCTTATAGGTTAGTTTATTTAAATACATAATATGTTAGAGCAAATGTCCAAAGTGTGGACACAAGCTGGCTAGAACAAGGTGTAGCTGTACTTCAGTCATAACATATACAAATACCTATACAAGATAGTATTGAATATCAGCTTCATAATTATTTGTTTTTTTTTGTTACAGCTGACAGTGGATATGCTTTAAGACCATGGTGTCTTATACCCATCCAGAATCCGGAAGAAGATACACCAGAACAATCATTTAACCAAAATTTCAAACGAGCCAGATGCACCATCGAAAGATGTAATGGAGTGCTTAAGGCAAGGTTCCGGTGCCTATTAAAGGACCGAGTATTACATTATGTACCTACAAAGGCATCAAAAATCATAAATGCTTGTTGTTGCTTACACAACATGTGTGTAGACGCCAATTTAGAAGAACCCGATTTCCAGGACCTAACCAATGAACAGCTGGGTATTCTAGATCCAATACCCTACAATGAAAATGAACAGCAGGGAAGAAGAGTTCTCCAGCTACTGGCAGCAGGTCGTGCTAAACGAGCGCAAATTGTAGCAAACTATTTTAATTGATACATACTCTAGCACTAATTTTAATATTACCTTTTAATTTTATCATTTAAATTGTTAACAATTTGACTACTTAAAGTGGTTTTGACTGACATTCTTAGTCAATTGAGGTGATAATTTTGTAAGGAAAAACTTTTCTTTTTCTTTTACTGAAACAAAAAAACTGGTGATAGTTGATCAGATCACTTTCATTGACTGAGCAGCCCCTATCAGTTTGCGGGACACTGTCCCTTACACCCCATATACTATACTAGAAAAGTGAACTTTGTTGGGTTGAAATAATAATAACCATATTGATAATTTCTATTTGTTTAATTTGAGATGTATGTTTAAAATAATTAGACACAACAATTAGACATAATAAACACTTTTACATAAAATTAACGCAATTTTCATTAAAAATAATCAACATATTTTGGTATCATTTTTATCCAATACACTTCCTTATAATTGAAATTTATTTTTGGTGGAATTTCAAGTTATTTGCTATATCACTTAACACTTGTGTTTGCTTTCTCATTTCTAAAATGTAATTTTCGTAGAATTTTCTTTTGTAATTATTCTTCTCCTCAATCGCCTTCTGCAGTGCTTCAGCAGCATCTAAACTTTTTTGTAGTCTCCTTTGAGCCACTATTTTAATTTTTTTGTTTTTCCCTTTTTGGTATTTGTTTCTCTAGAAAATAAAAAAATTATGAATTAATAATCCTATAAACCGAATTTACATCAAAACCCTAACTCAACCGCTTTTGAAGTTTTTTTTATTATTTGGAAAAAAATATATATTAAAAATAATATTAACCTCGCCATCATTTTCTAATTCTATAATATTTGCAGGGCTTTCTTCTAATTGTATAACACTTGAAGCATTGGCATCAATCATAGTTGATATATCATCATCAGTACCTAAAAAATAGAAAAAACATTATCAAGTTTAATAGTTAAAAACACAATATAGTTAATAAATAATATTAACACATACTTAGTTACCTACCTTTTTCAATTATATCACTACCTGTGATTGTAGCTGTTGGCTTTTTCTCTTCCTTGGGTTTGTGTAAGACATCTGAAAATATTTAAAATAAGTAAATAAACAATCTACCAAATAAAAAGTATACAATGAATATTGTCATTGTTGCTTGGTTTTTTACCTGAAAAAATTACCACCGACTCGAAACTATCGGAATGACCTGACAATGCTGCCTCGCTTATGGTGTTAAGAATCAAACTTGTCTCATCTGATAATGGTGGTGGTGGTGGGCCACCTCCAGTCATGTTTTGCTGTCGTCTTATCACAGACAGCATTTTTTTAGACTTCGATTTCATATCTTGCCATGTCTGAAAATGTAAGAAATATTAACATGACACATGTAATATATTGTAAGTTGACATGTAATATAGATGAATATTATCACAGAAATAACAGATTTACAAATGCAGGGAAAGTCATTACACATAGTCGTTGCGGCAGTGCCGGCCGGGGGACCAACGACAGCGGCGCGTAATTATGTATATGTATTTAGTCTAAATTACACCCGTGCAAAGCCGGGGTGAGTCGCTAGTAAAATATAATAAAATAAAACTTACTTTTCGCCAATCTTTCCACTCTTTGCGAGCCCCAGGAATGCTATTAACTTCTACAGCAATTTTCCGCCATCTCGCCTCGGCCACTTTTTTAGTAAAAGTTGTCGAAAATTTGCCCTGCCTCAACTCCTCATCCGCTTCTAATAATGCTATGAGGCGTGTTTTTTGGGCCGCGGTAGGATATATTTTTCTTTCCATCTTCAAAACTACAGGAATTCAAAACTTGATTGCGCACCGCAGTAATTTTGCGCGGACAAACAAAACAGAAGATGACATCTGTCAACTGTCTTTTCTTTACACGCATGATTTACAAGACAACTTTTATCAAAACTATCAAAATATTTTCCTCGATTATGAAAACAACACAATCGACAAAACGGAACGTAAATTCACAGTGAATTTTATTTGTCTATGGTAAATTGTAAGGTAGTGCACGACATTAATGTCTGGTACTTACGAGAATAGGCTTTTTAATTTTAATAGAGATTTTGCGTGACATGTCGGTAGACATTTGATGACAGAGATTAAGTCGATTACGACATTATGTCTACTAAAACGAGAATCGGCCTCCAGGACTGTTGTATCTTGATGTGGCGCCATCTATGTGCGCTACAGTGTGAATGGTAACCATTATTATATTTTATAAATGTCGCGGTGCACAATCAAACTTAAACCATTCTTCTTCTTCTTAGCGAGTGGATTCTCGAGTCAAACGACCCGATGAACCCTGGTTTTTTGAGTTTTGGTTGGTTGAGTTTTGAAACCGCCTAGTAGTACAACTATCAGGCCTCTGACATGGTTTGAGTAACGACCACTATCAAAGACAGAGACCGGGACCGACAGCTTAACGTGCCCTCCGAACCACGGAATCCTTTTTTCTTTTTCAGGCAACCAGGTGATTCAGCCTGCAATATCCTTACCAAACTGGGGAAAACCTCACAATGTGATAAATTGACAAATATCAATTTTTGTGTTCCCCGCGAACAATCCCCGCAATCGAACCTAGGACCTTTGGATCGTAAGCCTATTACGGCTCTGACCACTAGGCAGTTTTACAGGCGATGTTTGAATATCTTGAAATCCATTTGCTAAGTTGATGTAACATTTTTGGCATAGTGTGAATGGCGACCAAGGATATTGCGGGTAAAACCTACAATTTCCTTGATGGCGACCGTTATATTTTACAAAAATATTTCAGCACACGATTAAAGTACTATTATAATGAATGATGGATTATGTAGTACTATTATATAATCTGTGCCTATACTATTCGATTCTACATGTAAATACAATCCTAAATAAAATATGCTTGGTGAATTTTGTCTAAAGCGTTACATTACTGAGATTTTTCGAAATCCCGATACCTTTGATTTAAAATATTTCGGTTATTATGTGACGCTTAAACAAAAAATCACACGGAGAATTTTTTATTACTATTTTTGTATATAATCCAATGGTTAAAGTCTGCCTCCTTGCTTAGTGGTCAGAGCCATGGGATAACGATCCAGAGGTCCTGGGTTCAATTCCCAGGGGGGAACACAAAGTTGATATTTGTCAATTTATCACTTTGGGAAGTTTTCCCAAGTTTGGTTAGGACAATGCAGGCTGAATTACCAGATTGTCCGTAAAGAAAAAGGATTCCGTGCTTCTAAGGGTATGTTAAGCCGTCAGTCCCAGTCGCTGATTTTGATAGTGGCCATTACTCAAACCACGTCAGAGGCCGACTGTGCTACTAGGCGGATTGAAAACCCTGACACCAGGGTTCACCGGGTCGTTCGACTCGAGAATCCACTCGCTAAGAAGAAGAAGAATGGTTTAAGTTTGATTGTGCACCCGGACATTTATAAAATATAATAAGCGTTACCATTCACACTGTAGCGCACATAGATGGCGCCACATCAAGATACAACAGCCCTGAAACGCGGTATCGAAGTTTGCTCGGCGATCTGCATATATACAACTTCCGAACTAATCCAGTCCGAATCCGGTCCCCTGGTCACAACACCCGACCAGGTGGGTGATTACCTTTTTCCCATCCGTCATCACTCGGCCAACTGGCCTCTTAAGGAAATGCTCCTAAAACACTATGCCAGGCTCCATACAAAAATGTTACATCCTCAAAACGGGCGTCGGGCGAAGTCGCTTAACGATGCTTATAGTAGGGCTGTTCCAACTTGTCAGAATAGCTTGTTTTTCCAGGTACTAGTTAGGTATATTACCAGCGGGGTACCATAGGACTACAACAACAACAAGTTAGGTACATAGTTATGCCACCTCAACCCTTAAGAACCATAACAGTAAACCCCTAAGATGCTGCAAGGTCAGCACTTCAGGGTGGCACAGCTCCCGAGAACTCTTAGATAAGGCCTAGTCCTCAGTTTAGCGTTAAGCATTGATTCTCATTCGTGTCTCGCCTCCAAATCGGTCTGCACGTCTCACTTATTATAATTTCTTTTATTAAAAATTTATCAAGCTCTCAATTTCCTTAGTTTTTAAAAACATAATCCCGCTTTCCCGGAAGTAGACTACATAGCGTTAAGTTTTTAATAATTAACTGCCTCCGTGGTCTAGTGGCTAGTGCCATGGACTCCCATGGTTCGATTCCCAGGGACACACAAAGTTGATATTTGAGAATTTATCACTTTGTGAATTTTTCCCCAGTTTTTCAGGCTGAATCACATGATTGTCCGAAAGGAAAAAGATTTCGTGCTTCGGAGGGCACGTTAAACCGTCGGTCCCGGTCGCTGTCTTTGATAGTGGTCGTTACTCAAACCATGTCAGAGGCCTGATAGTTGTACTACTAGGCGGTTTAAAAACTCGGACACCAGGGTTCATCGGGTCGATAGACTCGATACCCACTCGATAGAAGAAGTTTTTAATAGGAACTAACTCCTCCGCGGCGGCTGGTTCCTATCCAAAATGGCTGCCTTTATTTTGTATTTTTTTAAAAGCGAGAATCTTCTAATTTTGTGTATTTAGATTATTTTTCGTTAATTCCGACTTCTTTTTAAATTAGGATCTTCTAATTTTGTATTTAGGCTAATGATTGAGATGAGAAAATACTGGATACATGTTTTTGCGTTTTTGACTTATCCATCCGCAAAGGATATATTTAAAAAGAAATGTATGAAAAGAAAAAAATGTAATCCGATCGGGATGAAATTTTGCATGTAGTTTGCTTTGTACCTAACAAGTACCTGGAAACAATGGGGCCTTTCTGAAGCGCGTCACAAAAGATCTATTTGTTCAAGCAATCGGCCGGACTATTAGGCCCGTAATTATTATTATATTATTATTTAATCAGGCAGGCAGTTGTAGCAACTGATAGTGCCTGTATCCCATTGTTCACGATTACATACATACATACATACATAAAATCACGCCTTTATCCCTTACGGGGTAGGCAGAGCGTTAAACGCCTCGTAAAAGGCGCTTTCGCCACGTCTGACAAAAATTGAGGGTAATTTTAGATTGTAATGTGTATTGCCATAGTGACAGGTTGTCAGCCCATCGCCTAAATTACAATACACTGTAACCCTCGAGTCCCTTTTGCTGACTTCTGCAGCAAGCCCGGGAGGAAGGGCAGCTGGAACATTCTATGTTTTTCTATCTCTCCCAGTCCAGCATGGAAGCAATTATTATATTATTATTTAATCAGGCAGGCAGTTGTAGCAACTGATAGTGCCTGCCTGTATCCCATTGTTCACGATTTGCTTGTCTTATTGAAGTTTTGTAGGTATTTGTTCAATTTGTTCTTAAAGACATTTGTATTCTGGGCTGTCACTACATCTTGAGGTAGCTTGTTCCAGTTAGCAACCACTCTATTTGAAAGAAAGTGCTTGTGTGGGTTGTTGTGTGAGAAACAAGTTGTCAATTTCATGCTATGACCTCGCAAACCATATTTTGCTCTCTATTGAATAGGGCATCAAAGTTAGATAGGTCATAGTGGTTATAAACAGTACTTGACACTGACAGCTAGTTTGAGTTCGCATCAGAAACGTCATTTTAGTACAATGTGGCCTGTCAAATCTGTACTTAATATTGCTCTCAATCTTGAGATTGCTTTATAAATACGTACATACATACATATAATCACGCCTTTATCCCTAATGGGGTAGGCAGAGCGTAAACGACCTAAACAAAGGTCGTTCCGCCACGTCTGACATAGTTTTATAAATACGAGCCTTAGTATACTTACTGATCATTAGCGGCAGTGCCCTTCGCTTTGGGATCTGCTACCAGCGGTTCAGCCGATGGGCGTTTTCCAGGATCGTGTCCACCCATATCACACTTTGCTGAACCTAGCAAACAAGAGAAGACAACCTATGTTTACTCGTTAATTACATTCATAGATACATACATATTATCCGTGCTTGGGAAGACACGTTAAGCCGTTGGTCCCGGTTAATATCGTTTAATACTGTACATATTAGTCGCTAAGCCATGTCAGAGGCTAGTGCTAAGCATTAGCGATTTGAAAACTCTGATCTTATCTAGGATTGGGTCTGGTTTCCCTCCTGGGTTGCGGAGGTCAGATGGCAGTCGCTCTGTGTAAAAACCAGTACCCTCGTTCTATCACCTAGATTACGTAGCCGACCCTGAGCGATACGGGATAAGGCTAGGGAGATGATGTCATACATACATATAATCACGCCAATCGTAAACGACCTAAATAAAGGACGTTCCGCCACGACTGACAAAGTTTTGAGGGTTATTTAAGTTAAATTTGTACGTATATTGCTGTAGTGACAAGTTGTCAGCCCATCATGGAGGAAATGCAGCTGGCACACTCTATGTAAAAAAAAACAATAGTTAATTAAGTTCTACTATAGGGTGTAGTGACTCCGAAGAGCCAGATGGTGTATGTGGAGGGGAGGTCGTGGTTCGACTCCCACCACGTACCAATGTGTTCTTCAGAAGGCACGTAAAGCCGTTGGTTCCGGTTAATATCGGTTAATACCCTAGATATTAGTCGTGAAGCCATGTCAGAGTCTGGTGCTAAGCATTGGCGGCTCTGACCAACTCTCTCAACTCTGACCTAATTGCCGCAAGATTTATCTAGGTACCTACTTGTTCGTATTTACTTAGTTTGAGAATTAAGAGAAACAAGCATTATGAGTTATTTTATTTACTTATTTATTTAACATTCTACATAGGCAAATCTCACGACAAGCTTTTATAGGTATCATAATAAATTGTGTAATGAAAACCGGCCTGGGAGCGAGAGAAAAACAGAGATTGTGCCAGCTGCATTTCCTCCCGGGGATGCTGGAAAAACCATCTAAGGGATCCGAGGGTTACAGTATATTGTAATTTAAGCGATGGGCTGACAACCTGTCACTACAGCAATATACCTACAAATCTATCTTAAATAACCCTCGAAACTTTGTCAGACGTGGCGGAACGACCTTTATTTAGGTTGTTTACGCTCTGCTTACCCCATTAGGTATAAAGGCGTGATTAAATGTATGTATAGTTGATGAATGAATTATGGATTCCATTCTTATGCTTATATAAGCACTTGCTCAATATAATCATGCTTTCGTCCTAGTAATAAGCACTTGCTCAATATAATCATGCTTTCATACTAGTAATGAGCACTTGCTCAATATAATCATGTTTTTGTCCTAGTAATAAGCACTTGCTCAATATAATCATGCTTTCATACTAGTTATGAGCACTTGCTCAATATAATCATGTTTTTGTGCTAGTAATAAGCACTTGCTCAATATAATCATGCTTTCGTCCTAGTAATAAGCACTTGCTCAATATAATCATGCTTTCATACTAGTAATGAGCACTTGCTCAATATAATCATGCTTTCATACTAGTAATAAGCACTTGCTCAATATAATCATGCTTTCATACTAGTAATGAGCACTTGCTCAATATAATCATGTTTTCGTCCTAGTAATAAGCACTTGCTCAATATAATCATGCTTTCATACTAGTAATGAGCACTTGCTCAATATAATCATGCTTTCGTCCTAGTAATAAGCACTTGCTCAATATAATCATGCTTTCATACTAGTAATGAGCACTTGCTCAATATAATCATGTTTTCGTCCTAGTAATAAGCACTTGCTCAATATAATCATGCTTTCATACTAGTAATGAGCACTTGCTCAATATAATCATGCTTTCGTCCTAGTAATAAGCACTTGCTCAATATAATCATGCTTTCGTCCTAGTAATAAGCACTTGCTCAATATAATCATGCTTTCGTCCTAGTAATAAGCACTTGCTCAATATAATCATGCTTTCATACTAGTAATAAGCACTTGCTCAATATAAGCATGCTTTTGTGCTAGTAATAAGCACTTGCTCAATATAATCATGCTTTCATACTAGTAATGAGCACTTGCTCAATATAATCATGTTTTTGTGCTAGTAATAAGCACTTGCTCAATATAATCATGCTTTCATACTAGTAATGAGCACTTGCTCAATATAATCATGTTTTTGTGCTAGTAATAAGCACTTGCTCAATATAATCATGCTTTCATACTAGTAATGAGCACTTGCTCAATATAATCATGTTTTTGTGCTAGTAATAAGCACTTGCTCAATATAATCATGCTTTCATACTAGTAATGAGCACTTGCTCAATATAATCATGCTTTCATACTAGTAATGAGCACTTGCTCAATATAATCATGTTTTTGTGCTAGTAATAAGCACTTGCTCAATATAATCATGTTTTTGTGCTAGTAATAAGCACTTGCTCAATATAATCATGCTTTCATCCTAGTAATAAGCACTTGCTCAATATAAGCATGCTTTCGTACTAGTAATAAGCACTTGCTCAATATAAGCATGCTTTCATCCTAGTAATAAGCACTTGCTCAATATAAGCATGCTTTCATCCTAGTAATAAGCACTTGCTCAATATAAGCATGCTTTCATCCTAGTAATAAGCACTTGCTCAATATAAGCATGCTTTCGTACTAGTAATAAGCACTTGCTCAATATAATCATGCTTTCGTCCTAGTAATAAGCACTTGCTCAATATAAGCATGCTTTCATCCTAGTAATAAGCACTTGCTCAATATAAGCATGCTTTCGTCCTAGTAATAAGCACTTGCTCAATATAAGCATGCTTTCATCCTAGTAATGAGCACTTGCTCAATATAATCATGCTTTTGTCCTAGTAATGAGCACTTGCTCAATATAAACATGCTTTCGTCCTAGTAATGAGCACTTGCTCAATATAAGCATGCTTTCATCCTAGTAATAAGCACTTGCTCAATATAAGCATGCTTTCGTACTAGTAATAAGCACTTGCTCAATATAAGCATGCTTTCGTCCTAGTAATAAGCACTTGCTCAATATAAGCATGCTTTCGTCCTAGTAATAAGCACTTGCTCAATAAAAGCATGCTTTCATCCTAGTAATAAGCACTTGCTCAATATAAGCATGCTTTCATCCTAGTAATAAGCACTTGCTCAATATAAGCATGCTTTCGTACTAGTAATAAGCACTTGCTCAATATAATCATGCTTTCGTCCTAGTAATAAGCACTTGCTCAATATAAGCATGCTTTCATCCTAGTAATAAGCACTTGCTCAATATAAGCATGCTTTCATCCTAGTAATAAGCACTTGCTCAATATAATCATGCTTTCGTCCTAGTAATAAGCACTTGCTCAATATAAGCATGCTTTCATCCTAGTAATAAGCACTTGCTCAATATAATCATGCTTTTGTCCTAGTAATGAGCACTTGCTCAATATAAACATGCTTTCGTCCTAGTAATGAGCACTTGCTCAATATAAGCATGCTTTCATCCTAGTAATAAGCACTTGCTCAATATAAGCATGCTTTCGTACTAGTAATAAGCACTTGCTCAATAAAAGCATGCTTTCATCCTAGTAATAAGCACTTGCTCAATATAAGCATGCTTTCATCCTAGTAATAAGCACTTGCTCAATATAAGCATGCTTTCGTACTAGTAATAAGCACTTGCTCAATAAAAGCATGCTTTCATCCTAGTAATAAGCACTTGCTCAATATAAGCATGCTTTCATCCTAGTAATAAGCACTTGCTCAATATAAGCATGCTTTCGTACTAGTAATAAGCACTTGCTCAATAAAAGCATGCTTTCATCCTAGTAATAAGCACTTGCTCAATATAAGCATGCTTTCGTCCTAGTAATAAGCACTTGCTCAATAAAAGCATGCTTTCATCCTAGTAATAAGCACTTGCTCAATATAAGCATGCTTTCGTACTAGTAATAAGCACTTGCTCAATAAAAGCATGCTTTCATCCTAGTAATAAGCACTTGCTCAATATAAGCATGCTTTCGTACTAGTAATAAGCACTTGCTCAATATAAGCATGCTTTCATCCTAGTAATAAGCACTTGCTCAATATAAGCATGCTTTCATCCTAGTAATAAGCACTTGCTCAATAAAAGCATGCTTTCATCCTAGTAATAAGCACTTGCTCAATATAAGCATGCTTTCGTACTAGTAATAAGCACTTGCTCAATAAAAGCATGCTTTCATCCTAGTAATAAGCACTTGCTCAATATAAGCATGCTTTCATCCTAGTAATAAGCACTTGCTCAATATAAGCATGCTTTCGTACTAGTAATAAGCACTTGCTCAATATAATCATGCTTTCGTCCTAGTAATAAGCACTTGCTCAATATAAGCATGCTTTCATCCTAGTAATAAGCACTTGCTCAATATAAGCATGCTTTCGTCCTAGTAATAAGCACTTGCTCAATAAAAGCATGCTTTCATCCTAGTAATAAGCACTTGCTCAATATAAGCATGCTTTCGTCCTAGTAATAAGCACTTGCTCAATAAAAGCATGCTTTCATCCTAGTAATAAGCACTTGCTCAATATAAGCATGCTTTCATCCTAGTAATAAGCACTTGCTCAATATAAGCATGCTTTCGTACTAGTAATAAGCACTTGCTCAATATAATCATGCTTTCGTCCTAGTAATAAGCACTTGCTCAATATAAGCATGCTTTCATCCTAGTAATAAGCACTTGCTCAATATAAGCATGCTTTCGTCCTAGTAATAAGCACTTGCTCAATATAAGCATGCTTTCATCCTAGTAATAAGCACTTGCTCAATATAATCATGCTTTTGTCCTAGTAATGAGCACTTGCTCAATATAAACATGCTTTCGTCCTAGTAATGAGCACTTGCTCAATATAAGCATGCTTTCATCCTAGTAATAAGCACTTGCTCAATATAAGCATGCTTTCGTACTAGTAATAAGCACTTGCTCAATAAAAGCATGCTTTCATCCTAGTAATAAGCACTTGCTCAATATAAGCATGCTTTCATCCTAGTAATAAGCACTTGCTCAATATAAGCATGCTTTCGTCCTAGTAATAAGCACTTGCTCAATAAAAGCATGCTTTCATCCTAGTAATAAGCACTTGCTCAATATAAGCATGCTTTCGTACTAGTAATAAGCACTTGCTCAATATAAGCATGCTTTCATCCTAGTAATAAGCACTTGCTCAATATAAGCATGCTTTCGTACTAGTAATAAGCACTTGCTCAATATAAGCATGCTTTCGTACTAGTAATAAGCACTTGCTCAATATAAGCATGCTTTCGTCCTAGTAATAAGCACTTGCTCAATATAAGCATGCTTTCGTCCTAGTAATAAGCACTTGCTCAATAAAAGCATGCTTTCATCCTAGTAATAAGCACTTGCTCAATATAAGCATGCTTTCATCCTAGTAATAAGCACTTGCTCAATATAAGCATGCTTTCGTACTAGTAATAAGCACTTGCTCAATATAAGCATGCTTTCATCCTAGTAATAAGCACTTGCTCAATATAAGCATGCTTTCGTCCTAGTAATAAGCACTTGCTCAATATAAGCATGCTTTCATCCTAGTAATAAGCACTTGCTCAATATAAGCATGCTTTCGTACTAGTAATAAGCACTTGCTCAATAAAAGCATGCTTTCGTACTAGTAATAAGCACTTGCTCAATATAAGCATGCTTTCGTACTAGTAATAAGCACTTGCTCAATATAAGCATGCTTTCGTACTAGTAATAAGCACTTGCTCAATATAAGCATGCTTTCGTACTAGTAATAAGCACTTGCTCAATATAAGCATGCTTTCGTACTAGTAATAAGCACTTGCTCAATATAATCATGCTTTCGTACTAGTAATAAGCACTTGCTCAATATAAGCATGCTTTCGTACTAGTAATAAGCACTTGCTCAATATAATCATGCTTTCGTCCTAGTAATAAGCACTTGCTCAATATGAGCATGCTTTTGTACTAGTAATAAGCACTTGCTCAATATAATCATGCTTTCGTCCTAGTAATAAGCACTTGCTCAATATAATCATGCTTTCGTCCTAGTAATAAGCACTTGCTCAATATAAGCATGCTTTCGTACTAGTAATAAGCACTTGCTCAATATAAGCATGCTTTCATCCTAGTAATAAGCACTTGCTCAATATAATCATGCTTTCGTCCTAGTAATAAGCACTTGCTCAATATAAGCATGCTTTCGTACTAGTAATAAGCACTTGCTCAATATAAGCATGCTTTTATCCTAGTAATAAGCACTTGCTCAATATAAGCATGCTTTCGTCCTAGTAATAAGCACTTGCTCAATATAAGCATGCTTTCGTACTAGTAATAAGCACTTGCTCAATAAAAGCATGCTTTCATCCTAGTAATAAGCACTTGCTCAATATAAGCATGCTTTTATCCTAGTAATAAGCACTTGCTCAATAAAAGCATGCTTTCATCCTAGTAATAAGCACTTGCTCAATATAAGCATGCTTTCGTACTAGTAATAAGCACTTGCTCAATAAAAGCATGCTTTCATCCTAGTAATAAGCACTTGCTCAATATAAGCATGCTTTCGTACTAGTAATAAGCACTTGCTCAATATAAGCATGCTTTCATCCTAGTAATAAGCACTTGCTCAATATAAGCATGCTTTCATCCTAGTAATAAGCACTTGCTCAATAAAAGCATGCTTTCATCCTAGTAATAAGCACTTGCTCAATATAAGCATGCTTTCGTACTAGTAATAAGCACTTGCTCAATAAAAGCATGCTTTCATCCTAGTAATAAGCACTTGCTCAATATAAGCATGCTTTCATCCTAGTAATAAGCACTTGCTCAATATAAGCATGCTTTCGTACTAGTAATAAGCACTTGCTCAATATAATCATGCTTTCGTCCTAGTAATAAGCACTTGCTCAATATAAGCATGCTTTCATCCTAGTAATAAGCACTTGCTCAATATAAGCATGCTTTCGTCCTAGTAATAAGCACTTGCTCAATAAAAGCATGCTTTCATCCTAGTAATAAGCACTTGCTCAATATAAGCATGCTTTCGTCCTAGTAATAAGCACTTGCTCAATAAAAGCATGCTTTCATCCTAGTAATAAGCACTTGCTCAATATAAGCATGCTTTCATCCTAGTAATAAGCACTTGCTCAATATAAGCATGCTTTCGTACTAGTAATAAGCACTTGCTCAATATAATCATGCTTTCGTCCTAGTAATAAGCACTTGCTCAATATAAGCATGCTTTCATCCTAGTAATAAGCACTTGCTCAATATAAGCATGCTTTCGTCCTAGTAATAAGCACTTGCTCAATATAAGCATGCTTTCATCCTAGTAATAAGCACTTGCTCAATATAATCATGCTTTTGTCCTAGTAATGAGCACTTGCTCAATATAAACATGCTTTCGTCCTAGTAATGAGCACTTGCTCAATATAAGCATGCTTTCATCCTAGTAATAAGCACTTGCTCAATATAAGCATGCTTTCGTACTAGTAATAAGCACTTGCTCAATAAAAGCATGCTTTCATCCTAGTAATAAGCACTTGCTCAATATAAGCATGCTTTCATCCTAGTAATAAGCACTTGCTCAATATAAGCATGCTTTCGTCCTAGTAATAAGCACTTGCTCAATAAAAGCATGCTTTCATCCTAGTAATAAGCACTTGCTCAATATAAGCATGCTTTCGTACTAGTAATAAGCACTTGCTCAATATAAGCATGCTTTCATCCTAGTAATAAGCACTTGCTCAATATAAGCATGCTTTCGTACTAGTAATAAGCACTTGCTCAATATAAGCATGCTTTCGTACTAGTAATAAGCACTTGCTCAATATAAGCATGCTTTCGTCCTAGTAATAAGCACTTGCTCAATATAAGCATGCTTTCGTCCTAGTAATAAGCACTTGCTCAATAAAAGCATGCTTTCATCCTAGTAATAAGCACTTGCTCAATATAAGCATGCTTTCATCCTAGTAATAAGCACTTGCTCAATATAAGCATGCTTTCGTACTAGTAATAAGCACTTGCTCAATATAAGCATGCTTTCATCCTAGTAATAAGCACTTGCTCAATATAAGCATGCTTTCGTCCTAGTAATAAGCACTTGCTCAATATAAGCATGCTTTCATCCTAGTAATAAGCACTTGCTCAATATAAGCATGCTTTCGTACTAGTAATAAGCACTTGCTCAATAAAAGCATGCTTTCGTACTAGTAATAAGCACTTGCTCAATATAAGCATGCTTTCGTACTAGTAATAAGCACTTGCTCAATATAAGCATGCTTTCGTACTAGTAATAAGCACTTGCTCAATATAAGCATGCTTTCGTACTAGTAATAAGCACTTGCTCAATATAAGCATGCTTTCGTACTAGTAATAAGCACTTGCTCAATATAAGCATGCTTTCGTACTAGTAATAAGCACTTGCTCAATATAAGCATGCTTTCGTACTAGTAATAAGCACTTGCTCAATATAATCATGCTTTCGTCCTAGTAATAAGCACTTGCTCAATATGAGCATGCTTTTGTACTAGTAATAAGCACTTGCTCAATATAATCATGCTTTCGTCCTAGTAATAAGCACTTGCTCAATATAATCATGCTTTCGTCCTAGTAATAAGCACTTGCTCAATATAAGCATGCTTTCGTACTAGTAATAAGCACTTGCTCAATATAAGCATGCTTTCATCCTAGTAATAAGCACTTGCTCAATATAATCATGCTTTCGTCCTAGTAATAAGCACTTGCTCAATATAAGCATGCTTTCGTACTAGTAATAAGCACTTGCTCAATATAAGCATGCTTTTATCCTAGTAATAAGCACTTGCTCAATATAAGCATGCTTTCGTCCTAGTAATAAGCACTTGCTCAATATAAGCATGCTTTCGTACTAGTAATAAGCACTTGCTCAATATAATCATGCTTTCATCCTAGTAATAAGCACTTGCTCAATATAAGCATGCTTTCGTCCTAGTAATAAGCACTTGCTCAATATAAGCATGCTTTCATACTAGTAATGAGCACTTGCTCAATATAATCATGCTTTCATACTAGTAATGAGCACTTGCTCAATATAATCATGTTTTTGTGCTAGTAATAAGCACTTGCTCAATATAATCATGTTTTTGTGCTAGTAATAAGCACTTGCTCAATATAATCATGCTTTCGTCCTAGTAATAAGCACTTGCTCAATATAATCATGCTTTCGTCCTAGTAATAAGCACTTGCTCAATATAAGCATGCTTTCGTACTAGTAATAAGCACTTGCTCAATATAAGCATGCTTTCATCCTAGTAATAAGCACTTGCTCAATATAAGCATGCTTTCGTACTAGTAATAAGCACTTGCTCAATAAAAGCATGCTTTCATCCTAGTAATAAGCACTTGCTCAATATAAGCATGCTTTCGTACTAGTAATAAGCACTTGCTCAATATAAGCATGCTTTCGTACTAGTAATAAGCACTTGCTCAATATAAGCATGCTTTCGTACTAGTAATGAGCACTTGCTCAATATAATCATGTTTTTGTGCTAGTAATAAGCACTTGCTCAATATAAGCATGCTTTCGTCCTAGTAATAAGCACTTGCTCAATATAAGCATGCTTTCATACTAGTAATGAGCACTTGCTCAATATAATCATGCTTTCATACTAGTAATGAGCACTTGCTCAATATAATCATGTTTTTGTGCTAGTAATAAGCACTTGCTCAATATAATCATGTTTTTGTGCTAGTAATAAGCACTTGCTCAATATAATCATGCTTTCGTCCTAGTAATAAGCACTTGCTCAATATAATCATGCTTTCGTCCTAGTAATAAGCACTTGCTCAATATAAGCATGCTTTCGTACTAGTAATAAGCACTTGCTCAATATAAGCATGCTTTCATCCTAGTAATAAGCACTTGCTCAATATAAGCATGCTTTCGTACTAGTAATAAGCACTTGCTCAATAAAAGCATGCTTTCATCCTAGTAATAAGCACTTGCTCAATATAAGCATGCTTTCGTACTAGTAATAAGCACTTGCTCAATATAAGCATGCTTTCGTACTAGTAATAAGCACTTGCTCAATATAAGCATGCTTTCGTACTAGTAATGAGCACTTGCTCAATATAATCATGTTTTTGTGCTAGTAATAAGCACTTGCTCAATAAAAGCATGCTTTCATCCTAGTAATAAGCACTTGCTCAATATAAGCATGCTTTCGTCCTAGTAATAAGCACTTGCTCAATAAAAGCATGCTTTCATCCTAGTAATAAGCACTTGCTCAATATAAGCATGCTTTCGTACTAGTAATAAGCACTTGCTCAATATAAGCATGCTTTCATACTAGTAATGAGCACTTGCTCAATATAATCATGCTTTCATACTAGTAATGAGCACTTGCTCAATATAATCATGTTTTTGTGCTAGTAATAAGCACTTGCTCAATATAATCATGTTTTTGTGCTAGTAATAAGCACTTGCTCAATATAATCATGCTTTCGTCCTAGTAATAAGCACTTGCTCAATATAATCATGCTTTCGTCCTAGTAATAAGCACTTGCTCAATATAAGCATGCTTTCGTACTAGTAATAAGCACTTGCTCAATATAAGCATGCTTTCATCCTAGTAATAAGCACTTGCTCAATATAAGCATGCTTTCGTACTAGTAATAAGCACTTGCTCAATAAAAGCATGCTTTCATCCTAGTAATAAGCACTTGCTCAATATAAGCATGCTTTCGTACTAGTAATAAGCACTTGCTCAATATAAGCATGCTTTCGTACTAGTAATAAGCACTTGCTCAATATAAGCATGCTTTCGTACTAGTAATGAGCACTTGCTCAATATAATCATGTTTTTGTGCTAGTAATAAGCACTTGCTCAATAAAAGCATGCTTTCATCCTAGTAATAAGCACTTGCTCAATATAAGCATGCTTTCGTCCTAGTAATAAGCACTTGCTCAATAAAAGCATGCTTTCATCCTAGTAATAAGCACTTGCTCAATATAAGCATGCTTTCGTCCTAGTAATAAGCACTTGCTCAATATAAGCATGCTTTCGTACTAGTAATGAGCACTTGCTCAATATAATCATGTTTTTGTGCTAGTAATAAGCACTTGCTCAATAAAAGCATGCTTTCATCCTAGTAATAAGCACTTGCTCAATATAAGCATGCTTTCGTACTAGTAATAAGCACTTGCTCAATAAAAGCATGCTTTCATCCTAGTAATAAGCACTTGCTCAATATAAGCATGCTTTCGTACTAGTAATAAGCACTTGCTCAATATAAGCATGCTTTCATCCTAGTAATAAGCACTTGCTCAATATAATCATGCTTTTGTCCTAGTAATGAGCACTTGCTCAATATAAACATGCTTTCGTCCTAGTAATGAGCACTTGCTCAATATAAGCATGCTTTCATCCTAGTAATAAGCACTTGCTCAATATAAGCATGCTTTCGTACTAGTAATAAGCACTTGCTCAATAAAAGCATGCTTTCATCCTAGTAATAAGCACTTGCTCAATATAAGCATGCTTTCGTCCTAGTAATAAGCACTTGCTCAATAAAAGCATGCTTTCATCCTAGTAATAAGCACTTGCTCAATATAAGCATGCTTTCGTCCTAGTAATAAGCACTTGCTCAATATAAGCATGCTTTCGTACTAGTAATAAGCACTTGCTCAATATAAGCATGCTTTCATCCTAGTAATAAGCACTTGCTCAATATAAGCATGCTTTCATCCTAGTAATAAGCACTTGCTCAATATAAGCATGCTTTCGTACTAGTAATAAGCACTTGCTCAATATAAGCATGCTTTCATCCTAGTAATAAGCACTTGCTCAATATAAGCATGCTTTCGTCCTAGTAATAAGCACTTGCTCAATATAAGCATGCTTTCATCCTAGTAATAAGCACTTGCTCAATATAAGCATGCTTTCGTACTAGTAATAAGCACTTGCTCAATATGAGCATGCTTTTGTACTAGTAATAAGCACTTGCTCAATATAATCATGCTTTCGTCCTAGTAATAAGCACTTGCTCAATATAAGCATGCTTTCATCCTAGTAATAAGCACTTGCTCAATATAAGCATGCTTTCATCCTAGTAATAAGCACTTGCTCAATATAAGCATGCTTTCGTACTAGTAATAAGCACTTGCTCAATATAAGCATGCTTTCATCCTAGTAATAAGCACTTGCTCAATATAAGCATGCTTTCGTCCTAGTAATAAGCACTTGCTCAATATAAGCATGCTTTCATCCTAGTAATAAGCACTTGCTCAATATAAGCATGCTTTCGTACTAGTAATAAGCACTTGCTCAATATGAGCATGCTTTTGTACTAGTAATAAGCACTTGCTCAATATAATCATGCTTTCGTCCTAGTAATAAGCACTTGCTCAATATAATCATGCTTTCGTCCTAGTAATAAGCACTTGCTCAATAAAAGCATGCTTTCGTACTAGTAATAAGCACTTGCTCAATATAAGCATGCTTTCATCCTAGTAATAAGCACTTGCTCAATATAAGCATGCTTTCGTCCTAGTAATAAGCACTTGCTCAATATAAGCATGCTTTCGTACTAGTAATAAGCACTTGCTCAATATGAGCATGCTTTTGTACTAGTAATAAGCACTTGCTCAATATAATCATGCTTTCGTCCTAGTAATAAGCACTTGCTCAATATAATCATGCTTTCGTCCTAGTAATAAGCACTTGCTCAATAAAAGCATGCTTTCGTACTAGTAATAAGCACTTGCTCAATATAAGCATGCTTTCATCCTAGTAATAAGCACTTGCTCAATATAAGCATGCTTTCGTCCTAGTAATAAGCACTTGCTCAATATAAGCATGCTTTCATCCTAGTAATAAGCACTTGCTCAATATAAGCATGCTTTCGTACTAGTAATAAGCACTTGCTCAATATGAGCATGCTTTTGTACTAGTAATAAGCACTTGCTCAATATAATCATGCTTTCGTCCTAGTAATAAGCACTTGCTCAATATAATCATGCTTTCGTCCTAGTAATAAGCACTTGCTCAATATAAGCATGCTTTCGTACTAGTAATAAGCACTTGCTCAATATAAGCATGCTTTCATCCTAGTAATAAGCACTTGCTCAATATAATCATGCTTTCGTCCTAGTAATAAGCACTTGCTCAATATAAGCATGCTTTCGTACTAGTAATAAGCACTTGCTCAATATAAGCATGCTTTCATCCTAGTAATAAGCACTTGCTCAATATAAGCATGCTTTCGTCCTAGTAATAAGCACTTGCTCAATAAAAGCATGCTTTCATCCTAGTAATAAGCACTTGCTCAATATAAGCATGCTTTCGTACTAGTAATAAGCACTTGCTCAATATAATCATGCTTTCGTCCTAGTAATAAGCACTTGCTCAATATAAGCATGCTTTCATCCTAGTAATAAGCACTTGCTCAATATAAGCATGCTTTCGTACTAGTAATAAGCACTTGCTCAATATAAGCATGCTTTCGTACTAGTAATAAGCACTTGCTCAATATAAGCATGCTTTCATCCTAGTAATAAGCACTTGCTCAATATAAGCATGCTTTCGTACTAGTAATAAGCACTTGCTCAATAAAAGCATGCTTTCATCCTAGTAATAAGCACTTGCTCAATATAAGCATGCTTTCGTACTAGTAATAAGCACTTGCTCAATATAAGCATGCTTTCATCCTAGTAATAAGCACTTGCTCAATAAAAGCATGCTTTCATCCTAGTAATAAGCACTTGCTCAATATAAGCATGCTTTCATCCTAGTAATAAGCACTTGCTCAATATAAGCATGCTTTCGTACTAGTAATAAGCACTTGCTCAATATAAGCATGCTTTCGTCCTAGTAATAAGCACTTGCTCAATAAAAGCATGCTTTCATCCTAGTAATAAGCACTTGCTCAATATAAGCATGCTTTCGTACTAGTAATAAGCACTTGCTCAATATAAGCATGCTTTCATCCTAGTAATAAGCACTTGCTCAATATAAGCATGCTTTCATCCTAGTAATAAGCACTTGCTCAATATAAGCATGCTTTCATCCTAGTAATAAGCACTTGCTCAATATAAGCATGCTTTCATCCTAGTAATAAGCACTTGCTCAATATAAGCATGCTTTCGTACTAGTAATAAGCACTTGCTCAATATAAGCATGCTTTCGTACTAGTAATAAGCACTTGCTCAATATAAGCATGCTTTCGTCCTAGTAATAAGCACTTGCTCAATATAATCATGCTTTCGTACTAGTAATAAGCACTTGCTCAATATAATCATGCTTTCGTACTAGTAATAAGCACTTGCTCAATATAATCATGCTTTCGTACTAGTAATAAGCACTTGCTCAATATAATCATGCTTTCGTCCTAGTAATAAGCACTTGCTCAATATAATCATGCTTTCGTACTAGTAATAAGCACTTGCTCAATATAATCATGCTTTCGTACTAGTAATAAGCACTTGCTCAATATAAGCATGCTTTCGTCCTAGTAATAAGCACTTGCTCAATATAAGCATGCTTTCATCCTAGTAATAAGCACTTGCTCAATATAAGCATGCTTTCGTCCTAGTAATAAGCACTTGCTCAATATAAGCATGCTTTCATCCTAGTAATAAGCACTTGCTCAATAAAAGCATGCTTTCATCCTAGTAATAAGCACTTGCTCAATATAAGCATGCTTTCGTACTAGTAATAAGCACTTGCTCAATATAAGCATGCTTTCATCCTAGTAATAAGCACTTGCTCAATAAAAGCATGCTTTCATCCTAGTAATAAGCACTTGCTCAATATAAGCATGCTTTCATCCTAGTAATAAGCACTTGCTCAATATAAGCATGCTTTCGTACTAGTAATAAGCACTTGCTCAATATAAGCATGCTTTCATCCTAGTAATAAGCACTTGCTCAATAAAAGCATGCTTTCATCCTAGTAATAAGCACTTGCTCAATATAAGCATGCTTTCATCCTAGTAATAAGCACTTGCTCAATATAAGCATGCTTTCGTACTAGTAATAAGCACTTGCTCAATATAAGCATGCTTTCGTCCTAGTAATAAGCACTTGCTCAATATAATCATGCTTTCGTACTAGTAATAAGCACTTGCTCAATATAATCATGCTTTCGTACTAGTAATAAGCACTTGCTCAATATAATCATGCTTTCGTACTAGTAATAAGCACTTGCTCAATATAATCATGCTTTCGTCCTAGTAATAAGCACTTGCTCAATATAATCATGCTTTCGTACTAGTAATAAGCACTTGCTCAATATAATCATGCTTTCGTACTAGTAATAAGCACTTGCTCAATATAATCATGCTTTCGTACTAGTAATAAGCACTTGCTCAATATAATCATGCTTTCGTCCTAGTAATAAGCACTTGCTCAATATAAGCATGCTTTCGTCCTAGTAATAAGCACTTGCTCAATATAATCATGCTTTCATCCTAGTAATAAGCACTTGCTCAATATAATCATGCTTTTGTGCTAGTAATGAGCACTTGCTCAATATAAGCATGCTTTCATCCTAGTAATAAGCACTTGCTCAATATAAGCATGCTTTTGTGCTAGTAATAAGCACTTGCTCAATATAAGCATGCTTTCGTACTAGTAATAAGCACTTGCTCAATATAAGCATGCTTTCGTCCTAGTAATAAGCACTTGCTCAATATAAGCATGCTTTCGTCCTAGTAATAAGCACTTGCTCAATATAATCATGCTTTCGTACTAGTAATAAGCACTTGCTCAATATAAGCATGCTTTCGTACTAGTAATAAGCACTTGCTCAATATAATCATGCTTTCGTACTAGTAATAAGCACTTGCTCAATATAAGCATGCTTTCGTACTAGTAATAAGCACTTGCTCAATATAATCATGCTTTCGTACTAGTAATAAGCACTTGCTCAATATAAGCATGCTTTCGTACTAGTAATAAGCACTTGCTCAATATAATCATGCTTTCGTACTAGTAATAAGCACTTGCTCAATATAAGCATGCTTTCGTACTAGTAATAAGCACTTGCTCAATATAATCATGCTTTCGTACTAGTAATAAGCACTTGCTCAATATAAGCATGCTTTCGTACTAGTAATAAGCACTTGCTCAATATAATCATGCTTTCGTACTAGTAATAAGCACTTGCTCAATATAATCATGCTTTCGTACTAGTAATAAGCACTTGCTCAATATAATCATGCTTTTGTGCTAGTAATGAGCACTTGCTCAATATAAGCATGCTTTCATCCTAGTAATAAGCACTTGCTCAATATAAGCATGCTTTTGTGCTAGTAATAAGCACTTGCTCAATATAAGCATGCTTTCGTACTAGTAATAAGCACTTGCTCAATATAAGCATGCTTTCGTCCTAGTAATAAGCACTTGCTCAATATAAGCATGCTTTCGTCCTAGTAATAAGCACTTGCTCAATATAATCATGCTTTCATACTAGTAATGAGCACTTGCTCAACAAAAGCATGCTTTCGTCCTAGTAATAAGCACTTGCTCAATATAAGCATGCTTTCGTCCTAGTAATAAGCACTTGCTCAATATAAGCATGCTTTCGTCCTAGTAATAAGCACTTGCTCAATATAATCATGCTTTCGTACTAGTAATAAGCACTTGCTCAATATAAGCATGCTTTCGTCCTAGTAATAAGCACTTGCTCAATATAATCATGCTTTCGTACTAGTAATAAGCACTTGCTCAATATAATCATGCTTTCATCCTAGTAATAAGCACTTGCTCAATATAAGCATGCTTTCGTCCTAGTAATAAGCACTTGCTCAATATAATCATGCTTTCATCCTAGTAATAAGCACTTGCTCAATATAAGCATGCTTTTGTGCTAGTAATGAGCACTTGCTCAATATAATCATGCTTTCGTCCTAGTAATAAGCACTTGCTCAATATAAGCATGCTTTTGTGCTAGTAATGAGCACTTGCTCAATATAAGCATGCTTTCATCCTAGTAATAAGCACTTGCTCAATATAAGCATGCTTTCATCCTAGTAATAAGCACTTGCTCAATATAAGCATGCTTTTGTGCTAGTAATGAGCACTTGCTCAATATAAGCATGCTTTTGTGCTAGTAATGAGCACTTGCTCAATATAAGCATGCTTTTGTGCTAGTAATGAGCACTTGCTCAATATAAGCATGCTTTCATCCTAGTAATAAGCACTTGCTCAATATAAGCATGCTTTTGTGCTAGTAATGAGCACTTGCTCAATATAAGCATGCTTTTGTGCTAGTAATGAGCACTTGCTCAATATAAGCATGCTTTTGTGCTAGTAATGAGCACTTGCTCAATATAAGCATGCTTTTGTGCTAGTAATAAGCACTTGCTCAATATAAGCATGCTTTTGTGCTAGTAATGAGCACTTGCTCAATATAATCATGCTTTCATCCTAGTAATAAGCACTTGCTCAATATAAGCATGCTTTCGTCCTAGTAATAAGCACTTGCTCAATATAATCATGCTTTCATCCTAGTAATAAGCACTTGCTCAATATAAGCATGCTTTCGTCCTAGTAATAAGCACTTGCTCAATATAATCATGCTTTTGTGCTAGTAATAAGCACTTGCTCAATATAAGCATGCTTTCATCCTAGTAATAAGCACTTGCTCAATATAAGCATGCTTTCGTCCTAGTAATAAGCACTTGCTCAATATAATCATGCTTTTGTGCTAGTAATAAGCACTTGCTCAATATAATCATGCTTTCGTCCTAGTAATAAGCACTTGCTCAATATAATAATGCTTTCGTCCTAGTAATAAGCACTTGCTCAATATAATCATGCTTTCGTCCTAGTAATAAGCACTTGCTCAATATAAGTATGCTTTTTTACTAGTAATAAGCACTTGCTCAATATAAGTATGCTTTCTTACTAGTAATAAGCACTTGCTCAATATAATCATGCTTTCGTCCTAGTAATAAGCACTTGCTCAATATAAGCATGCTTTTGTGCTAGTAATAAGCACTTGCTCAATATAAGTATGCTTTCTTACTAGTAATAAGCACTTGCTCAATATAATCATGCTTTCGTCCTAGTAATAAGCACTTGCTCAATATAAGCATGCTTTCGTCCTAGTAATAAGCACTTGCTCAATATAAGCATGCTTTTGTGCTAGTAATAAGCACTTGCTCAATATAAGCATGCTTTTGTGCTAGTAATAAGCACTTGCTCAATATAAGCATGCTTTTGTGCTAGTAATAAGCACTTGCTCAATATAAGCATGCTTTTGTGCTAGTAATGAGCACTTGCTCAATATAAGCATGCTTTTGTGCTAGTAATAAGCACTTGCTCAATATAAGTATGCTTTTGTGCTAGTAATGAGCACTTGCTCAATATAAGCATGCTTTTGTGCTAGTAATAAGCACTTGCTCAATATAAGCATGCTTTTGTGCTAGTAATGAGCACTTGCTCAATATAAGCATGCTTTTGTGCTAGTAATAAGCACTTGCTCAATATAAGCATGCTTTTGTGCTAGTAATAAGCACTTGCTCAATATAAGCATGCTTTTGTGCTAGTAATAAGCACTTGCTCAATATAAGCATGCTTTTGTGCTAGTAATAAGCACTTGCTCAATATAAGCATGCTTTTGTGCTAGTAATAAGCACTTGCTCAATATAAGTATGCTTTCTTACTAGTAATAAGCACTTGCTCAATATAATCATGCTTTCGTCCTAGTAATAAGCACTTGCTCAATATAAGCATGCTTTTGTGCTAGTAATAAGCACTTGCTCAATATAAGCATGCTTTTGTGCTAGTAATAAGCACTTGCTCAATATAAGCATGCTTTTGTGCTAGTAATGAGCACTTGCTCAATATAAGCATGCTTTCGTCCTAGTAATAAGCACTTGCTCAATATAAGCATGCTTTCATCCTAGTAATAAGCACTTGCTCAATATAAGCATGCTTTCGTCCTAGTAATAAGCACTTGCTCAATATAAGCATGCTTTCATCCTAGTAATAAGCACTTGCTCAATATAAGCATGCTTTCGTCCTAGTAATAAGCACTTGCTCAATATAAGCATGCTTTCATCCTAGTAATAAGCACTTGCTCAATATAAGCATGCTTTCGTCCTAGTAATAAGCACTTGCTCAATATAAGCATGCTTTCATCCTAGTAATAAGCACTTGCTCAATATAAGCATGCTTTCGTCCTAGTAATAAGCACTTGCTCAATATAAGCATGCTTTCATCCTAGTAATAAGCACTTGCTCAATATAAGCATGCTTTCGTCCTAGTAATAAGCACTTGCTCAATATAAGCATGCTTTTGTGCTAGTAATAAGCACTTGCTCAATATAAGCATGCTTTTGTGCTAGTAATAAGCACTTGCTCAATATAAGCATGCTTTCGTCCTAGTAATAAGCACTTGCTCAATATAAGCATGCTTTCGTCCTAGTAATAAGCACTTGCTCAATATAAGCATGCTTTTGTGCTAGTAATAAGCACTTGCTCAATATAAGTATGCTTTCTTACTAGTAATAAGCACTTGCTCAATATAATCATGCTTTCGTCCTAGTAATAAGCACTTGCTCAATATAAGCATGCTTTCATCCTAGTAATAAGCACTTGCTCAATATAAGCATGCTTTCGTCCTAGTAATAAGCACTTGCTCAATATAAGCATGCTTTTGTGCTAGTAATAAGCACTTGCTCAATATAAGTATGCTTTCTTACTAGTAATAAGCACTTGCTCAATATAATCATGCTTTCGTCCTAGTAATAAGCACTTGCTCAATATAAGCATGCTTTTGTGCTAGTAATAAGCACTTGCTCAATATAAGCATGCTTTCGTCCTAGTAATAAGCACTTGCTCAATATAAGTATGCTTTCTTACTAGTAATAAGCACTTGCTCAATATAATCATGCTTTCGTCCTAGTAATAAGCACTTGCTCAATATAAGCATGCTTTTGTGCTAGTAATAAGCACTTGCTCAATATAAGCATGCTTTCGTCCTAGTAATAAGCACTTGCTCAATATAAGCATGCTTTCGTCCTAGTAATAAGCACTTGCTCAATATAAGCATGCTTTCGTCCTAGTAATAAGCACTTGCTCAATATAAGCATGCTTTCGTCCTAGTAATAAGCACTTGCTCAATATAAGCATGCTTTCGTCCTAGTAATAAGCACTTGCTCAATATAAGCATGCTTTTGTGCTAGTAATAAGCACTTGCTCAATATAAGTATGCTTTCTTACTAGTAATAAGCACTTGCTCAATATAATCATGCTTTCGTCCTAGTAATAAGCACTTGCTCAATATAATCATGCTTTCGTCCTAGTAATAAGCACTTGCTCAATATAATCATGCTTTCGTCCTAGTAATAAGCACTTGCTCAATATAATCATGCTTTCGTCCTAGTAATAAGCACTTGCTCAATATAATCATGCTTTCATCCTAGTAATAAGCACTTGCTCAATATAATCATGCTTTCGTCCTAGTAATAAGCACTTGCTCAATAAAAGCATGCTTTCGTGCAAGTAATTCGCACGTCTGTCCGCACCTTAATCCGGCACTCTTACCTGGTTCACAAGGAGGGCCTACTGGTTTAGGGACATCTTTCGTAGGTGGGGGCTTGTTAACCGAGCCTTGCCTTCTGTAGTTGGGATAGGGGGCACTAACACCGCCGGGGTAGGGGGCACCAGTGCCGCCGACCAGAGCGCAAGGTGTTGATGTGTCCTCACAATTTATCACGTTGAGAACTGTGCGATTAGAAACATAGTATTTAGTGCAATTCGACACGACTTAACTAAATCTTACTCAAAATTATAGCAGTCTGTTTTTGTTCCCGGATGATAGAAAGTGGTCTTATTTTAGGTATTGTTCGAGGCAATTAACTTGACTTAGGCTCTGAATATTAATTTTGGATTTGACAGTCTGTTTTGTACTGAAATTACATTTCTGATACAAACTCAAACCCGCTGTTACTCGACCGAAGGGGCACTGCGAGGTTCCCTTGCGAGAAGGAACCAGATCCCTGGCAGCAGTTGGTAGTTTATGTGCTGGTCTCGGGAAAAATAATAACAAAAATTGGATTTGACCGGGTTCATCCACGCTGGACTGGCAGAGAAAGAAAAACATAGAATGTGACAGCTGCATCTCCTCTCGGGCATGCTGCACAAATCAGCTAAGGGATTCGAGGGTGTCAGTATTGTAATTTAGACGATGGGCTGACAACCTGTTACTACAGCAAATACAGATATATCTGGAATAACCCTCAAAACTTGTCTGATGTGGCGGTACGACCTTTGTTTAGGTCGTTTTCGCTCTGCCTATCTACCCCATTAGGGATAAAGGCGTGATTTTATGTAATGTGATTGATTTACTTCCATGCTGGTCTGGCAGCGAAAGAAAAACATAGAATGTGCCAGCTGCATTTCCTCCCGGGCATGCTGTAAAATCCAGCTAAGGGATCCGAGGGTTTCAGTATATTGTAATTTAGGCGATGGGCTGACAACCTGTCACTACAAAAATATACCTAGAATTCTATCTTAAATAACCCTCAAAACTTTGTCAGACGTGGCGGGACGACCTTTGTTTAGGTCGTTTTCGCTCTGCCTACCTACCCCATTAGGGATATATGTTATGTGATTGACCGGGTGTACCAAAAAAATAGCTATTTCCAGTCATTTCTGACCCCCGTAAAATTCGTGATCTGATACAAGAATGAAACCCATGGCAGCAGCTAGGAAAATATTGGTAGAAACAGGAAAACATCGCTTGGTAGCTTCTAATAGGCGGAAAGACCTCTAAAAACGGGTTCAAAGGCCCGATTCGGAGCCCCGTTAAATTCCTGATCTGATACAAGAATGATATAATAAATAATTTTGAATTTGAAACCCATGGCAGCAGCTAGAAAACCGTGCTTCGGAAGGCACGTTAAGCCGTTGGTCCCGGTTAATATCGTTTAATACCATAGATATTAGTCGTTAAGCCATGACAGAGGCCAGTGCTAAGCATTGGCAGCTTGTAAAACTCTGACCTAATCTAGGATTGGGTCTGGTTTCCCTTCTGGGTTGCGGAGGTCAGATGGCAGTCGCTCTGTGTAAAAACCAGTACCCTCGTTCAATCACCTAGATTAGGTAGCCGACCCCGTGAGATACGGGATAGGGCTAGGGAGATGATGATGGCAGCAGCTAGGAAAATATTGGTAGGAATAGGAAAACATCGCTTGGTAGCTTCTAATAGGCGGAAAGACCTCTAAAAACGGGTTCAAAGGCCCAATTTGGAGCCCCATTAAATTCGTGATCTAATACAAGGATAGACTAGTTGCAGCAGGTAGGTTATTAATACATTATTAAAGAATATTCTTCCATGCTGGACTGAGAGAGATAGAAAAACATAGAATGTTCCAGCTGCCCTTCCTCCCGGGCATGCTGTAGAAGTCAGCAAAAGGGACTTGAGGGTTATTGTTGTATTGTAATTTAGGCGATGGGCTGACAACCTGTCACTATAGCAATACAAATTACAATCTAAAATTCTCCTCAATTTTTGTCAGACGTGGCGGAAGCGCCTTTTACGAGGCGTTTAACGCTCTGCCTACCCCGTAATGGATGAAGGCGTGGCTATATATAGATATATATATATATATACAGGTAAGTTTATTATTTCGTCAAATAAGACGGGGTTTCGGCCGATTTGAGCTCAAAAACTAATATATATTAAAAAGAATATATCAGTTTTTGAGCTCAAGTCTGCCGAAACACCGTCTTATTTGACGAAATAATGAACTTACCTGTGTTATGTTAATTGCGTTATATACTACAGTCCGTATTTATAGTCAGCACTTGAGAGTGAGAGCAAGTGTGAGTTCGTATCAGAAATGTAATTTCAGTACAAAACGGCCTGCCAAATCAAGACTTAATATCGCTCTCAATCTTGAGATCGCTTTATAAATACGAGTCTTAACAACTGGATGAATTTTATATTGTGATATATTTTCGGAATAAGCTCGATGAGCCCTTTCATTTGATCCCAAACGATACGTTTCTAAATATATTTTTTACGAAAAATACATACATATCATCACGCCTTAACACATAGTTCGTTCCGCCACGTATGACAAAGTTTTGAGGGTTGTTTAAGATAGATTTGTAGGTATATTGCTGTTGTGATAAGTTGTCAGCCCATCGCCTAAATTACAATATACTAAAACTCGCGGATCCCTTAGCTGGTTTTTACAGCATGCCTGGGAGGAAATGCAGCTGGCACATTCTATGCTTTTCCCTCGCCCCCAGGCCAGCAAGGAAGGTAAAAATGATGAGATCATACATACATACATACATAATATCACGCCTTTATCCCTAACGGGGTAGGCAGAGCGTAAAAAACCTAAACAAACGTCGTTTCGCCACGTCTGAGATGAGATCATATCTGGTGAATATACCAATTGAAGCATGGATATCCGCCCAATTGTAACTAAATACTTACCTGGATTTTTAAAAAACTTTCCTGAAAGAATATCACCATATGCGAAACTATCACTTGGTACCAGTTATCTGTTTTTATATGAAAACGATAATCTTTAGAAACCTATCGAGTTGAGGTATGAAATGAAAGGGCTTAGCGAGCTGATCTAGAATAAATATTTCTTCAAGCACACGCCCTAAAACCGCTGGAAAGGCAACAGGCTAACTACAGGCTCCAACGAATCATGTCAGATTTTTAGTCCGATAGCGCTAGCTTTTGAAGTTTCAAAACTCTTAAAGTTGTTTGTTTTTTGCATACAGTTTCCGGACCATTTGCCCAACCTAATACATTATTTTGTGTCATCCTAGGTACTTGCATAGGTAGAAATTTAGGTATTTGTCTTTTCGACCAGTATTGGACGAAAAGATAATTAGAGATGAAAATACTACTTTCATGGTAATAACGAGATAGTAATTGATGTACATAGGATTTTTGTGCCATATATGTCCACGAGAAGTCTAATATTTAACCAGTACCTAATACGTCGCCAACTAGATCTAAAATAATATTAAAATAGGTTAAATGGGTGTTACGCGTTTCAGAATACTGATATCTGTTGTTTAAAATATTTTGTGTCGAATTCATCCACGACGTTTATAGATATTTTTTTTTTTCATTACTACAGCCTGTAAAATCCACAAAAGAAATGGCAAGTTATTAGAGTTTACGTGTTCTTTGTTATTATGGTGTAACAAACCACTATTCATAATTTGTGATGTTTTTATCCACGAACTTCTATTATTAGGTACCTACCTATATAAGAATGGCGAGCGCAGGGACCATCGAGCGCGCGGAATATCACGCGCGGGCGCGGGCGGCGGGGGGCACCGGCCAGCCAGAAACGCGTGCATTTTGTTTACATTCAGTCTTCTTGGTGCAGGTTGCGATAAGCAATTAGTAAAAGTTAGTTATGAAACTGTGACAGACTAAAATTTAAATTGAAACTGGGTTATTACCCGACCGGACCAACGAAGAATAATGAGATTTTTGTTCCTTTTTTACTGTAAATCACGCCTGTTTTTACTAAATTGTTACTCCTGTGTTTGTTTTTGTCGAAATTGAACACCGAGACCAGAGTATGTACCAGTGTTGTTGCAATAGTGATAGTTTCACAATGGATAGTTGACCTTGAAAAAAAGTATAAGTAGACTATCGCTATCGCAATAACATTTAGTAGATTGTGGCCACCTTTTTAGAGAACAGGCGCTTCCAGGTGGCAGTGGAAGACGCCCTCTCTCAAGTCCGAAGGATCGCTGCTGGAGTTCCCCAGGGTAGCTGCCTTTCTCCGGTTTGCTACGCCAGGTACACCGACGACATTCCTGTCGAGGGGGGCACCAAGCTGGCCCTCTATGCCGATGATGCTGCATTTTTCAGCGTGTCCATGAACACGCGTCATGCCGCTCGAAAAATGCAGCTATCTCTTGATGCCCTCCCTGCCTGGCTGGCAAAGTGGAGATTGCGCGTAAACGTTGGGAAGACTCAGGCGATCATAGTGGGGCGTGGTCGGCTGGATCCTCCGAAACTGAAGCTTCATGGGGAGGAAATCGGGTGGCAACCTCAGGCTAAATACCTGGGGGTAACCATAGACCGAAGCCTGTCCATGAGTAAGCATGTGGCGAGCGTGATTGGGCAAACAAGGGCTGCCATTGCTTTGCTCCGTCCCGCTCTCTGCTCGAGGCTCCCGTTGCGCATGAAGATCGGCGTCTATAAGGCGTACGTGAGGACCCGTCTTACGTACGCCGCGCCTGCATGGTACGCGTTGGTCTCTGAGACCAACCGCCAGAGACTGCGGGCCCAGCAGTCGAAGGCGTTGCGCACCATTGCGGATGCGCCGATGTTCGTCCGCAACGAAGTCATTCGGAGAGACCTAAAAGTCGAGACCCTGGATGAGTTCGTGTCCAGGCTCTCGACCAGGATGTTCGCGCGCGCAGATCGGTCAGACTTCGAACATCTTCGGAATCTGGCCCCGTATCACGCGCGCCCCCCTGACCAGAAACCATTCCCTCGCGAGCTCGCTGTGGTGGAGGAGCTCGACGAGGGAACTGACAACCCAGATTGACTAACGCCACCGGTTTGAGGGCGTCGTCACACTGACGACTCGACCTTGCCGGTGGCCTCTAACATGACTTCCCCGACTATTACTTTCACCGGCTGAGCGACCCCGACAACTTTCGGGTCAGCTCGCCGGTTCCTCCGGACGTATCATCAACCGCCTGGCTAGAAGTCGCTCACTGAGCCTCCCTGAACAGGGAATCACTCGGTGGGCTGACTCGCCGGCGGTCACCGGCTTTTGACGCGCGGCCGGCCAAAGTGCCGGCCACGCCCCACCGGACTATGACTTCGTTGGCCCATAGAGGGGCGTTTTTCGCCCACTATGGGCTTTTAACCCCACGCCACGCCCGTTTTTACGGGCGTCGACAGATTCTACACCCAGGGGGCCTAGCCCCGAAGGCGTCTCCCCGCCGGCCGCTTCGCGGCCGACGAGAAGAATTTCGCACGAATAACATTTAGTATGTACTAAGTGATAATAAGGTTTAGATAGGTAGGTATTTGTTTGATACACTTCTTCTTCTAACTTACTGTCATAAAATCTTTCGTTTGCAAAGTAAAGTAGGTATGTTTCATTCCACTGCATGACTCGGAGAGGCTGCGGGAGGGAGGGTATAGGTGAGGGGCGGGGCGGGGAGCGCGCTCAGTTGCCACTTTGCACGGCACAACATAACCAGCAAAAGGGCAAGCTCGTAATCACAATCAAAATATGTAGGTATGTTAACGTACCTATTTACTGCCTACTTACAATATATTATGTGATAGATACATAATTATACTCATAAAATAAAAAAAACTGTTTATTAGATAATCGACGGGAACAGTAGCCTCCAAAAACAAACGAATAGATAAACGTTCATCTCATACTCAGGTATTAAGTATTAGAAAAAAAAAAAAAAAAAAAAAATTCCCGGCTACATTCGCCTAAAATGGTTTAAGCCGATTTCGACGTTTTAAACCGCTTGGTTGAATCGGCTATACATCTATAGTAGTGGGTAGTAAAAACCCATTCAATCCACCCGATTATCACCAAATTTTTGGGGTTAAAACCGGGTAATGACCCAAATCACCCGTTTTAATCCCGTATCACCCAATATGTCGGGTGAAAACAAGGGTCAATAGTCGTTAAAAGCTATTTAAACTCCGCCAATTTTGAAGTTAGGATCTTCCAATTTTGTGTTACTACTTTTACTCAACTCTTATTCTAATACTCTTCTTCTTCTCCTAAGCCTTCTTCCCATTATCTGGGGTCGGTTTTCCTTGTCTGCCTCTTCCATTTATGTCTATCTTGTGATGTTTCGGCGTCTATGTCAGATTCTTTCAGGTCTTTTTGTACCGTCATCAGCCAAGAGGCGGGGCGTCGTTTTTTGACTTTGTCTTTAATTGGGTAAATTATTTATCTTCCTCTGATGTGGACATTGCGAACTTAGTCCAGCAATGTGACACCCACTGACCAGCGTAACATGCGCATTTCTGTAGTGTTAAGCTTTGACAGGTGTTGTTTAGTAGATGCCCAACATCTTGTACCGTAGAGGTTTCAGGTCTTATGGCCGTTTGGTACAGTTTGCCTTTAAGCACATCTCGGACACTCCTAACTGCCATGTCATTTCGGTCATACATCGTCAGACGGCATGTTGCACCTGGCATGCGTTTGTGTGTGTGTGTTATAAGGGTTGACAAAATTTGTTATACCGGTCATAATCATCACTTGATTAATCTGGTTCTTGATTAAACCAACGTTTTAAAGTAGTTCACTGTAACTTAATAGTTACAATAGATAAGGTTCCATATTTTGTATGAATTGACTTACCGTCTCTCATCACTGTAGAATATAAAAAAGTTCCTATTGGAGTCATCTCTTGTAGTAGAAAGACATCCGTACTGGGAACAGTACCTAACCATCTTTGGAACACAAAACTTTATTATTTCCGTTACACTCAATGCCGACCCTCGATCAACGCCAACTGTAATTTCAAATTTGTAACAGCATTGTATATATCCTGAATAAAGGCGATGTATTTTACTGGGACATTTTGGGCTCTAAGTGCATCCCAAATAAGTTCTCGGTGCACGGGATCGAAAGCCTTTTCTAGATGAAAAAAGATCATGTGTAGGTTTGTGTTACGTCCTCTGGCCTTTTCCTTTTTGTATCGGAAGGACGAGTTGAGTGCCTTTCGAAGCTTAGCCGTCCTGGTAAAAAAAGATTGGTTCTGTCCTGCTTCTCTTCATCATAGCTAACCTTCAGTCGGTATACGCTTTTGCATCCAGAAATTTCTGGACTTCACAGGACCGACGATAGCTGCCAGGAGAGATATTGTAAACAAATTGTGTAAATACCACATGGACTTGTCTGGATGGGATATTGATGGGAAGGTGATGCCAACCTCAACAGACAACTGGTCGTGGGGTCGGTGACTTCAACTCACTAGCCGCACAACCAAACAAATCCCCCATAACTGATATTTCTTCCGGTGGTCAAGCTAGAGGTCGGTCTTTTCATTTAAATCACGTTTAAACCTTCGACAACCATGTATGCTCCGACCATCTCAGACCAGCCGGCAAATTCCAGGCTGCTGCCGTCGAGGCAGAAGATACTCACACGGCATACAGCATGAGGTACAGAATACTCCCGGGAACCAGTGTTAACACTAAAGGATGTAGATGAGCTCACAAGCGAATTCGCGACTACAATTCAGCGAGCAAGGGAATATGCTGCCGCGTTCTGCTAGAAGCTCCTGTTGCGCATGAGGATTGGCGTCCATAAGGCGTACGTGAGAACCCGTCTTACGTATATCGCTCTAGCATGGTATGCGTTGGTCTCTGAGACTAATTGACAGGGACTGCGGGCCCAGGAGTCGAAGGTGGAGCGTGCCATTACATTACATCACATACTCGGAGAGACCTAAGAGACCTTGGGTGAGTTCGTGTCCAAGCTCACAACCGAAATGTTTGTGCGCTGTGACTGGTTACATTTCAAATACTTTCAAAATCTGGCCCTGGTATCACGTTCATACCCTGATAAAAAAACAGAGTTATGGAGAGACAGAGGTAGGGACAAGAGCGGAGGGACGTTATGCTGGGATGGATGGGAGCAACGGGAGAGACGAGAGCGGAGGGAAAGAGGGATGCTTGGACGTTGAGGCAGGAGGGACAGATAGGATTGGTAGAATGGGTAAGACGAGATAAATGGGATGGATAAGCGGATGGACGGATGGACCGATTACGGTTGAACAGAGGGACAGAGTGACAAAGGGACTTTAGGGTAGAATGTAAATGGGCTGGGAACGTGAGTGACCAGAGAAGCGGGAGTAACTGAGGGACGGAAAGGATCTCTAAATCATCTATGACTGAATATTCTACTACCTCCATGCTCGTCAATTTGTCTGCCAAATGTAGAGAGGGTTAAGCAATTTAAAAGAGGTCCGTGGACATTTCCGTCTTCTGCAACTGCACTGACAAGAGATAAGGTTCTGACATATAAGATTTTTGCTGGCAATGCACATCTCCTGTAACTACTGTTACAAGCCAACGCATGACCTCCACTGTATGGAGCAGTGGCTACGCCCAACTATTTATTTCGTTTTGTTTAATAAACTACTGGAGGATATTATAAATGTATTTTTTTCCTACATAGATTATGAACAGTTTTACAAAGAATAAATATTAAAAATATGCATATTTTAGCCAGAAAACCCAAGTGTGTTTAAACTTGATTTTCTCATTTTGATGTTTTTTGAGATAGCGGACATGTGCTTAACACGGCAGTGCTGTTCGCGGCTTCGCTGCGAATGAGATAGCGTGGTATATAGTTTAGTTAGTTTATTAGTTTTATACAAATGAGGTTTTTTGTGTGACATCCAATTGACATAAGAGTGTGAGAAAGCGTGCTCATCATAAGCCAGCAGGACACACTCCTTGATCATTTTGTCTGATTCCATACAACAAAAAATCAAAAGTTTTTTTTCCAGACAAACTATCTGTTTTAGACAAAAACTTGTTATTACAATTATTCATCAGAATGAAAAACCGACTGATGGGTATCTTAAAATTATGGAATTTATAAAAAAAAACCTATGTCCCTCATTTAGCAGTTTCGACCCACTGTGCGGCGGAACTCGAACCTACAACCTCTTGCTTCGTAGGCAGGAAGGCAGGGTCACTATCAACTAGACTATCCGGCCGTCAAAATCTAGTGGATTTATAATCGGCATACCGCTTCTCGTTACATCACTTGTACACACACCTTTGTACTCTGCTGACTACATAGGTACCTATTAGAAACTACGCCGTCAGACTGTTCAAAGTTGTCACACCACACATAACAAAAATATCAAGTATTTCTTTTTAATTCGTGTATATTTACTTTCACTGACTGTAGACTACGTACCTACTCGAAGCGGGGCGCGGGACATGGAGAAGCGTTATATATAGCAAAAAAGCGGTTGGTAGGTATGGCGATAATTATTCAAGTTCTAATCGTCGCGTCGTAAAATAATATTGACCATCTAAGCATTGACCATTGACAAACGTGGGTATTGAGAATGCAGATGTGCGTTTTATAAAAATGCATTTAGAAAATTCGCACGTCTTTTCTTTATTTTATTTTATATCTATACTAGCTGTGCCCGCGACTCCGTACGCGTGGTGGTTATGATTTTAAACAGCAATGTATTTTTATGTTTTAAATTTTCTTTACTCTTATTTATTTGTGTCATTTTGAATCGCGTTAGGTAAGCCTAACACGTGTATAACATTATACTTGTGTGCGTAATGTGACTTACCGTATTCTAACGAGATTTTGAAAAAAACAGGATTAAATTTTCTGCCTACTCCCTAAGTCAGGTGGCGTGGTTTTTTACGTATATCTATAAAGTTTTACGTGATATAACATTGAACCGAATAAAAAAAAACCCATCAAATCCGATAAGAAACAATGTAAATTTAATTTCCTACCTACCTACCAATGTTTCTTAGGGAAAGTTGTTCAGTTTCACGTTTCAATATTTGCACTTGATTTCAAATGACCTTATATTACCTACGTAGCGGAGATAACCGTACCCTATGAACGTGTGCGTGCGTATGTCCTCCGCCCGCTGCCGCCTGCCCGCGTCCGCCTGTTTCGACCGCAACTATTGTTTTTGTGTTTTATTCATTTAAATATCGTGCATGAAAGTGACACAAATTTAGAATGATGATTACTCATGCATTTTTGATATTGAATAAGTAAACTCTAATAATTGTATTATTTTTGTGGAGCTACGGAAGCTTAAAAAAACAAAATAATTAATAATCTTAAAAGTGCATGCCCTAATTTGGCACAAATTTATTTTATAGGCATATGAAAGTGATTCGAGTAAGGAAACAGTTATTTCATCAATTATATTTTTTTTTGCACTTTTTTTACATAGAGACCCTAGGATGTCAGTTTGCACTGGACAAGGATGGCACAAACCGGGTTTGCACACTCCGCAGGCTATCCTAGATATGATATTATAGTTATTTTAAAGTTTAAATTAATTTTGCCAGTTTTAATTTGAATAAAAAAAACAACTACAAATCATCGAATTACTGAAAATGCAAGTACCAGATGTGACACAAAATACAAAAAATATGATTCATAGGTACGACTGTATCCACAGGCAAAAAATAAGCAACTTTAGAGTTTTTGAAACTTATGGTCTCAAAATAGACCAGCGCTATCGGACTATTTATAGTATACGTACAGTCAGCAAAGCAGATATCTGGGCACAAATATACTTTGAAACATATCGTGTGTGATATCAAATGAAAGGGTTCAACGAGTTGATTCTGAAAATATATCATAATAAAGAATTCTCATGCTGGCCTAGGAGCTAAAGAAAAACATAGAATGTGCCAGCTGCTTTTCCTCCCAGCCATGCTGTAAAAACCAGCTAAAGGATCCGAGGGTTTCAGTATACTGTAATTTAGGCGATGGGCTGACAACCTGTCACTACAGCAATATAGGTATAGTGCTGTATGTAGGTACATATCTATCTTAAAAACCGTCAAAACTTTGCCAGATGTGGCGGAACGACCTTTGTTTAGGTCGTTTACGCTCTGCTTACCCCATTAGGGATAAAGGCGTGATTATATGTATGTAAATAGAATTCTTCCAGTTGTTTAGTAAATAACGCAATAAACGTACCTCTAGTAAGATCATTATTTCGTCAAATACGACGGGGTTTCGGCCGATTTGAGCTCAAAGAACTGGTATATTCTTAAATACAGTATAAATATCTACCTGTTGCCACTAGTCTATCCTTGTATCAGATCACAAATTTTTAGAAACCCGTTTTTCGGGGTCTTTCGGCCGATTTGAAGCTACCAAGCGATGTTTTCCTGTTCCTGCCAATATTTTCCTAGCTGATTCCATGGCGGGTTTCATTCTTGTATCTTTAGATCACGAATTTTACGGGGGTCAGAAATGACCGGCAGTAGCCAATTTTTTTGTACACCCGGTAAATTTCGTTTTTTTATTTTATTTTCGAGATCAGCACGTAAATTCCCATTTGCTGCCAGGGGTCTGGTCTTTGTATCTTATCACGAGGGATCCTCACGGTGCCCTCTCGGATTATTGAGAGTTGATTATAATTACCGGCCTTAGAATGAATCCGTCTGCAATATGAATATTCGACAGCGTTTTAGTATTTTTAAATTGAATTTTAGAAGAAGAATAATAGATTGGCAATCAAAGTCTTATTGCCAATGAGCGAATTCGGGTTTTGGTCGTTACTTTCAATATTTGACTTACTAGGAATAAGTACAATCGCCCATTGCAGCTTCATTACACCTAAGTAGATTTTTTTTTAAATAAAGCGTTTTAATAAGTTTAGAAAGTTATTATTATAAGGTTTTCCAAAATAAAGCCTACCGCGTTTAATTATTGAATTGCAAAGAAAACCTATCTTGCTGGAAGTAAAACCACGCACTAGAAAAACTAGTTATTTAAAAAGTTACTCGATCTGCAACATGGAACTTAAATTGATCTCGTGGCTAGCATAGTTCACTTGATACCAAATAATCCTATCCTAACAAACCATGACGAAAATTAATTACAACAAAATTACTTTGCATTTCAGTGGTATCTACATATATTTAGGCGGATATGGTAGTAAGGTTGTGATCAGGCCTTGAAATACCGTTATTGTTTGTTACCGTTATAGATCTAGACAGAGCTATAACGTTATAAAATATGGCTAAAAGTGTAAAAAAAAAAAACGTTATTTATGATTCATTAGTGATATATGGCGTAGCGTTTTTCAAATTTCTACTATTTTAACGATATTAATTACGATTACAGAAAAATTACAGCATGTTAGTATTTGAGTTCGTATGCACCCATGTTTCAGTACAACCTCTCCATGACAATCACAATAAACAACAAGCAAGAGTAAAATGGCGCGCGCGCAAATTCGGTTTCAGTCTCAATCGTTACTTTAGTGCACAACATGGGATCAGTTTGTGGCGTAACGTTTATGATAACTATACTTTTTTCGTTATCATTTTGATACTGGTATCTGATATCGTTATTGTTTTTTGATGCGAATTTAAATTGTGCAAATAACGTTATATAACACTTTCATTTCCTTATTTTTCATAACGTTATTAAGCTCTGGTTGTGATTACTTTTTTATGACTGCTTTTGGCATTTTGTAGCGCTGCTGGGCGTACCCACGGTGAAACCCCCCTTTGGGGACGGAATTAAAAAAAACTGAAGCTTTTAATAGATAAGCCTAAACACAAAATTAAAAGACCTTAACTTTTGACAGGATTCAAAAATCCTTTCTCAATGGAAGGTTTCCCTATAAAAGGAATCTACACCTATCAGTACTACAATCTATTTGATGATTTTATCTTTAGTAGTTTAGACTCTGCGTTGATGAGTCCGTCATTCACTCAGTAAGAGAGATTATCGTTTATTTCACTTTCACCATATCTTTTCAAGTATTGATCCGAGAAGATAAGTTTGTACCACGGTTTTGTACATAATTTTTTTTTTATTTATTTGATCATTTGTTTGGCCATTGCAAATTTTCTTTTACAACGCACCCTTTTAGATATATAAGCGTAAAACCTAAAATCGGGATCAATGACCCCACCCCTCCGGCAGGCCATCTACATATTGGAACGTTTAGTATATGCTTTCTCCCTAAGCACTCTGAACAAGTCTTGAAGAAATGGCTCTCCTACCCTTTTGCGCACTCTAAATTTTACTTAGTTATCGAACTATATATGTAACTATATATGGATTTAGATTGATAGCCCGATGGTGTAGTGGATAGGGCCGCTGCCTCCTGAGCGGGAGGTCGTGGTTCGAATCCCACCACGTACCAATGTGTTTTTCGGTTTTCGAATTTCATATGTACGTTTATTCGGCGCTTTCTCCGTGCTTCGGAAGGCACGTTAAGCCGTTGGTCCCGGTTAATATCGTTTAATACCGTAGATATTAGTCGTTAAGCCATATCAGAGGCCAGTGCTAAGCATTGGCGGCTTGAAAACTCTGACCTAATCTAGGATTGGGTCTGGTTTCCCTTCTGGGTTTCGGAGGTCAGATGGCAGTCGCTCTGTGTAAAAACCAGTACCCTCGTTCAATCCCCTAGATTAGGTAGCCGTCCCCGTAAGATACGGGATAAGGCTAGGGAGATGATGATATGGATTTAGATTGGATAAATAGGCAGCATAAAAATACCTTATTATTTTGTAGTTTTATATTAAATATGTCACTCTCTTTTTAGTGGTAATTCCTTGTCCTTTATGTAATTGTATTATTCCTTGTAAAATAAGTAAATCAAATTTCGTGTTCCATCATGAAATTCAATTGAAATTCTCTGACCTTGAATTTTAATAAACTGAAATTTATAGTCGCACAAATAATTTGACGCATTGAATTTCCCCTGTATTATGGGATGGCAAGTTTGCTGGACAGCCCTGACTGCTGACTGCTGGAGTCCGTACCGTACCGCGGTTTCTTGTAATATTTTCCGAGCATGCAGCCAACCAAGACTGAAACACTAATTAGAAATGGGCACAATAAAACACAGTTCCGTTTTGTATTTTTATATTAAATCATTCACTTTTTTGTGGTATTTCCGCATGTCATTTTGTGTAAAGAAGAATAAGACAGTTTTTTACACAAAATAAATGCTTTAACAGTGTTTCGAAAAAAGTGTTGATTTTAGCCACAAAATAAAAAGAAATTGACGCATATTTTAATCTATATTTTACGGGTTGGCAAGTTTGCCGGGCAGCCCCGACTGCTGGTGAGGGTAGAAGGGCGAAGGTGCTCCTTGCGGCAGGTCCTGTGCGCTGTCCCCCGCCGCGGGGTACGGGTGGTGGGGAGGGGCACCCATCCACTGTGGGTACCAGTACAGACCCTGGAGGGAAAAACATCTGTTACGAAAAAGTTTATAAACATTTTTGAGGTTTTTTAGCACTCACAATGCTAATTTTGTTTCATGTAATAATGAAAGAAAGAAAATATTTTTTTTTTTCGGGTAGGACTCGAACCTGTGTCTCTGGAATGCCGGTTCATTGCTCTTCCAACTGAGTTACCGAAACGGTAGTGGGAGTGACGAATTTATTATACTCTTTCTTCTAAGTATATTGTTGTAGTGACAGACCGTCAGCCCATCGCCTAAATTGCAATAAACAGAAACCCTCGGATCCAGCATGGAAGACTTTTGACTATGTACTGACCTTATTGCCGGTACCTTGGCAACTGAACCGGTACTCGTTCACAGAAAGTGGATCCAGATAGCTGATGCCAGCGATAGATCCGTAGTTCGGCGGGAACATAAACCAACAACCCTCTAGATTATCTGCAAACCAACATTACGTCTCTCTATACTTAGAATAGAATACTGTATAATAATAACTACCTGCGTGGTCAGGGCCATGGGCTTAAGATCCGGAGGTCCTGGGTTTGATTCCCAGGGGGAAAACACAAAGTTGATATTTGACAATTTATCATCACTTTGTGAGGTTTTTCCTAGTTTGGTTAGGACATTGCAGGCTAAATCACCTGATTGACCGCAAAAGAAGAAAGATTCCGTGCTTCTGAGGGCACGTTAAGCCGTCGGTCCCGGTCGCTGTCTTTGATATTGGTCGTTACTATAACCATGTCAGAGGCCAATTAGCTGTGCTACTAGGCGGTTTGAAAACTCTGACACCAGGGTTCATCGGGTCATTCGACACGAGAATCCACTCGCTAAGACGAAGAAGACGAAGATAGAATAGAAAACGCTTTATTCTCCAGATCACAATATAAAACACAACATAATCATAGAACAGTATACAATAAATCTACCTTCTAACTACATCCCAACCCTCAAAACTTTGTCAGACGAGGCGGTACGACCTTTGTTTAGGTCGTTAACAATCTGCCTATCCCATAAGGGATAAAGGCGTGATTATATCTACTATCGCAGATTTAAAAGTCGTCATTCGCGTGTTATTATTTTGCTTTGAATTTTTTTAATTAAACTTTTAAATAAAGAAAACACGTAAATTAATATTGTGCACGTCTTATTCGCGTATCGGGTCTTGCCATTTCATTTCTGTAGGTCTGCTGTAAGAAATTTCTTTTTAGAGATAAGCAGTACCTGTCGTGTCTTTCTTTCCCATATAAGTTGTCCATTGTACCAGGCCACTCAGAAAGTATTGCGATAAATAGTTTTTATATATGGCAGACTGGCCGGTTAGAATCTTTTTTGAAAATATGATTACTTGTAAGTAAAAATATGTGTGTTCCATTTTCAAAATTTCCCTCCACATTTTTTGCGAGCCAATTCAAAGTATCGTGTCTTACTGAAAAATGGATCTGCGCCGGGAACATTTTAGAGCTATGATTTTTTACGATTTCAAGTGTCGCCTGAAACCGGATGAATCGTTCGATAGGCTTCAAATGGCATTTATGGATGAAAGCCCCTCCAAGGCAACCGTGTATCGTTGGTATAACGAATTTAAGCGCGGTCGACCAACCTTGGGGGATGAAGAAAGAAGCGGTCGCCCTTTGACGGCTATTACGGAAGAAAACGTGCTAGCAGTGAAAAAATTAATCCAAGATAATAGGCGAATTACATATCAGGAGATTCAGCACATATTAAAGATTGGATCGGGAAGCGTTCACGAGATTCTACATGGGCATCTTCGCGTGAGGAGGATAGTATCGCGCTGGGTGCCGCACTACCTCACCGACGCTCAGAAGCAGGCCCGGGTGGAATGGTGCCGTGATATGCTGAACAAATTTGAAGCAGGCTCGTCTCAGCGTGTTTACGACATCGTAACAGGTGATGAGTCCTGGATTTATCAATACGATCCAGAAACCAAGCGCCAGTCGACAGTTTGGGTGTTTCAAAATGAACCAACGCCTACCAAAGTGAAGCGATCTCGAAGCGGGGGTAAGATTTTGATCGCCAGCTTTTTTAATTTGACTGGCCACTTGGCCTCAATTCCCTTACGAGATCAAAGAAGCATTAACGACGAATGGTATACTACCAAATGTTTACCAGAAGGTTTTTTCTGTTGTGAGCAACAAGCGACCAAACACAGGGCTCCGCGGACTACTGCTCCACCACGACAATGCGCCTGCACACACCGCGCTCAAAACGAGGGACTTCCTGGACAGCACACCAGTCAAACTCCTGGGTCACCCTCCTTACAGCCCTGATCTAGCACCGTGTGACTTCTTTTTATTTCCAAAAATAAAAAATCAGCTCAAGGGGATACAGTTTTCGTCGCCGGAAGATGCGCTGGCTGCGTTCGAGCAGGCTGTAAACGAGGTGTCTACGGCGGACTGGAAAAAGTGTTTTGAAAACTGGTTCAGACGCATGAATCTTTGTAAAGAGGCTGGAGGAGAGTACTTTGAAAAGATTTAATAAAAATATATGTACCTGTAGAACAATTTTTTTTAGTGTCGCAAATCTTTCTGAGTGTCCCACGTATATTAACATTACTGTATACAATAAATTATTCAATAAATAAATTAACTTACATCCCGCTGAAAATTGTTAAAACATGTTAATTTCGTGGTGATTGCAAAATTAATGAGAAAATATAAAATTAAATTTAAAAATAAACATCTAAATGGGGCAGATAATGGATTCGTTACTCACTTGTATCTGAAAGTAATGAAACTCATGATTAGGTGTTTTCAATCCAAAAAAATTCAAAAGTGTTATTCTATTCTGAAAATAAAGAACTTGATTGCCTCCGTGGTCTAGTGGTTAGTGCCATGGACTTCCGATCCGGAGGTCCTGGGTTCGATTCCCAGGGGGGGAAACACAAAGTTGATATTTGAGAATTTATCACTTTGTGATTTTTTCCCCAGTTTGGTTAGGACATTGCTGGCTGGATCACCTGATTGTCCGGAAAAGAAAAAGATTTCGTGCTTCGGAGGGCACGGTAAGCCGTCGGTCCCGGTCACTGTCTTTGATAGTGATCGTTACTGAAACCATGTCAGAGGCCTGATAGTTGTGCTAGTAGGCGGTTTAAAAACTCTGACACCAGGGTCGTCAGGGTCATCGGGTCGATAGACTCGATACCCACTCGACAGAAGAAGTTGTTTTAGCTTGGGTTCGAACTTCCTAGCCACTCGGGCATCGTTGGAAATAAGACTGCTGATTGGTGTGCAAAATCTGTTGTTCAATCAGATTTAGACTCTCACAAGGAAGTTTTTAGTCACGATTTTTGCAATTTGGCAATTATTCGTATGAGGATTGTGTAAAATGAATTTTGGAAATCTTCATTATTACTTAAAATGAAGTTTTATAGTGACATTCAGTCAAGTATTCCAGCCAAACCTTGGTATTTTAAATATAAAAAATCTAGACCAGTCATCACATCAATTTGTCGCATGAGACTAGGCCATTCCTCCACTCCTGTACATCTTGACAAAATAAGAGTTCAGGATAATTCTTTGAGCGAATGTGGTATTGACGAAGGCAATTTAGATCATATTATTTTTAGCTTCCATGCTGGTCTGGGAGCGAGAGAAAAACATAGAATTTGCCAGCTGCATTTCCTCCCGGGAATACTGTAAAAACCAGCTAAGGGATCCGAGGGTTTCAGTATATTGCTATTTAGGCGACGGGCTGACAACCTGTCACTACAGCCAAATACCCACAAATCTATCTTAAATCACCCTCAAAACTTGGCGTGGCGGAACGACCTTTGTTTAGCTCGTATACGCTCTGTCTACCCCATTAGGGATGGGGGCGTGATTGTATGTATGTATGTTATTTTTAGCTGTCTCAACCGTTATTCTTTCTATATAAGGTCATATAAAATCAAGTGCAAATATTAAAACGTGTAAATCTACCCATGAAACTGAACACTTTCCCTAAGGAACATAAGTCGAAAAACGAAAAATAAAATTAGACCTTCCATACCAAATGCACCAGCTGATAGCGCACTTAGTATGGAAAGTAAATTTTCATTTTTCGTATTTCGACCTATGTTCCTTAGGGAAACTTGTTCAGTTTCATGGGTAAATTCACACGTTTCAATATTTGCACTTGATTTAATGACCTTATATAATCCGAGAGGGCACCGCGAGGATCCCTCGTGACAACATACAAAGACCAGACCCTGGCAGGAGATGTAAATTTATGTGCTGATCTCGGGAATAATAATAAAATAAACAGGAATTGGAATTACTTCCATGCTGGACTGGGAGAGATAGAAAAACATAGAATGTTCCAGCTGCCCTTCCTCCCGGGCATGCTGTTGAAGTCAGCAAAAGGGACTCAAGGGTTACAGTGTATTGTAATTTAGGCGATGGGCTGACAACCTGTCACTATAGCAATACATATTACAATCTAAAATTGCCCTCAATTTTTGTCAGACGTGGCGAAAGTGCTTTTTACGAGGCGTTAAACGCTCTGCCTACCCCGTAAGGGATAAAGGCGTGATTTATGTATGTAGGTATGTGTGTGTAGCAAAAAAAATGCTACTTCCGATCATTTCTGACCCCTGTTAAATTCGTGATCTGTTACAAGAATGAAACCCATGGCAGCAGCTAGGAAAATATGGCTAGGAACAGGAAAACAGCGCTAGGTAGCTTCAAATCGGCCGAAAGACCTCAAGAAACGGGTTCAAAGGCCCGATTCGGACCACCGTAAAATTCGTGATCAAGGATGAGACTATTGACAGTAGGTAGGTATAAATACTGTATTTAAGTATATATCAGTTTCTTGAGCTCAATTCGTCCGAAACCACCTCGTATTTACATACATACATACATAAATCACGCCTTTATCCCTTACGGGGTAGGTAGAGCGTTTAACGCCTCGTAAAAGGCGCTTTCGCCACGTCTGACAAAACTTGAGGGCAATTTTAGATTGTAATATGTATTGCTATAGTGACAGGTTGTCAGCCCATCGCCTAAATTACAATACACTACAGTGTACAACCCTCGAGTCCCTTTTGCTGACTTCAACAGCATGCCCGGGAGGAAGGGCAGCTGGAACATTCTATGTTTTTCTATCTCTCCCAGTCCAGCATGGAAGAATTCCTCGTATTTGACAAAATAATTATCTTACCAGAGATATGTTTATTGCGTTATTTACTAAACAACTTGCAGAATTCTATGTTATGATATAGTTTTGGAGTCAGCTCGTTGAGCCCTTTCATTTGATATCCCACACGATATGTTTCTAAAGATTATCGTTTTCATACAAAATATTGACTACGTCATATACCTAAACTTATAACCGGTACCACGTCATAGGATCGCATGTTATGATATTCTTTCAAGAAAGTTTTGTAGGGGTACAGGTAAGTACTTAGACTTGGAAGGATATCCACCACTGGGTACCATCCATCCATCCACCACTGGGTACCATCCATCCATCCACCACTGGGTACCATCCATCCATCCACCACTGGGTACCATCCATCCATCCACCACTGGGTACCATCCATCCATCCACCACTGGGTACCATCCATCCATCCACCACTGGGTACCATCCATCCATCCACCACTGGGTACCATCCATCCATCCACCACTGGGTACCATCCATCCATCCACCACTGGGTACCATCCATCCATCCACCACTGGGTACCATCCATCCATCCACCACTGGGTACCATCCATCCATCCACCACTGGGTACCATCCATCCATCCACCACTGGGTACCATGCATCCATCCACCACTGGGTACCATCCATCCATCCACCACTGGGTACCATGCATCCATCCACCACTGGGTACCATCCATCCATCCACCACTGGATACCATCCATCCATCCACCACTGGGTACCATGCATCCATCCACCACTGGGTACCATCCATCCATCCACCACTGGGTACCATCCATCCATCCACCACTGGGTACCATCCATCCATCCACCACTGGGTACCATCCATCCATCCACCACTGGGTACCATCCATCCATCCACCACTGGGTACATTGACCAGATATGATCCGAAAAGAGTGAATGTAGGTTCTGTTTTTTAAATGATAAAGCTTTTTCCGAGCTAATGGGAGAAAAACCCATTAATCAAGATTAACTTAACTTAAACAGGTTAGATGTTTACTTTGTATGTTCTCCTCTGGGCGCTGTGGCTCGGTGGAGGCGTGGATCGGCTCAGTCGTCTGCTCGGCGAAGGGCGGGACAGGCGCTGGACCGTCTCCAGGGTCTCCGGGAATGATGAAAGGTCCTGAGGGAAAGGAAATAGACTGTGAAATTTTCTAAATGGGAAATTATGCGACTAGGTATAATGGCGAAAAGAAAATAAACTTTAAGGAAAATATGAGTTTGGGAAATTAATCTAATAAATCCATTACTCTATTAGCCGAAAAAAAGCAATGTATGGTCGAGTAAATTTGTAAACCAGACCATACATTGCTATTTCGGCTGAGATTAGCATAGTACTTTATTTAAGTTTTAGGTTAATTCAGTGTATATAGTTTCCGCTGTTTGTTGTTGTTGCTGCAGATACTTGCTCTATTTCAAGTATTTCTTTCCGGCATGCAAGGTTGTCTGGAAGAGATCGCTTAAAGCGATAAGGCCGCCTTTGCACACATTTAGTTTTTAAGTTTCTTTCATTGTATTTCTGTTTAATGCGCAATAAAGAGTTCATCTATCTATCTACTTTTCTCTTATATTGCGAGGAAATAACAACAATATACTTAAAAGTAAACATCAAACTTTCGATTCCTCGATAATATTGACATTTAAAACTTTCATGGTGCCTTTGACAGGCGCACATTCCATTCATCTTCTATTTTATTTTTTTCGCATTCTGCCTTTAAGAAATAATATTGCGAACTTCAAAAATCCTAATCTATACTAGAGTATACTTAAAAAACTTCGCGTAGTGGTCGGTAATGGTTATTACTGTCGTTTGGTGAAATTGCCGGCCGCTACAATACGAACTCGAGTACCGAAAAAAGTGAATGTATTTATGCTTGGCAGGGCTATAATCAGCTATACGACATTCTAGCTGTAAATTTATTATTACATTAATGTACAGATGTATAAAAGCTATTGAGATATGATTCTTCCATGCTGGACTGGAAGCGACAGAAAAACATAGAATGCGCCAGCTGCATTTCCTCCCGGGCATGCCGTAAAAACCAGCTACGGGATTCGAGGGCATCAGTGTATTGCAATTTAGGCGATGGGCTGACAACCTGTCACTATAGTGATACACATTTCAGTCTAAACTAGCCCTCAAAACTTGTCAGACGTGGCGGAACGACCTTTTCTTTGGTCGTTTACGCTCTGCCTACCCCATTCGGGATAAAGGCGTGATTATATGTATGTATGTATGAGATATGTTTAGATAATTGCATACCTCCATAGAAGTTGGTCATGTTCCATTCGCACACGTGGTGGTCGCACACCATCGGAGAATACTTCTCCTTCGTGTAGAATGTGTGGCCGTTCGGTAGAAACTGAAACGATAAGTTTTCGTAACGTACCAGCAAATTATGAAATACGTAGGAGAATAAATAATATCTTTCTCCTTAGTAGGGATGCACAAATGCCCTCAAAATCGGACAGTTGTACCTTTCTTTAGCTTTAGATAGATCTTAGTGTGTAGAGCAAAGTTGCCTAAGGAACGAGGTGTCAGTTTCGATTGGATTCACAGAAAAAAAATCGTAAAGTGTGCAAATTTGCTCTACACACTAAGATCTATCTAAAACTAAAGAAATCGACACATGTCTGATTTTGGGGGCATTTCGCACACTGGGATGCGATGAAATTGTGATCTAGATTACAGTGCAACAACTTTGAGTTGACAAAAATGATGGCGCTACCGTCTTTTATATAGCATCACCGATAAATGAATCCTTATTCTTCTTATAAAGTGACAAAATAAGTACTGATTTTAATATTTTTAAAGCTTTAATTAGCTTTACCGCTGAGAAACAAAAGAGGGCTGAAAATAAAAAAATAATACCCATATTAAACATACATACATATAATCACACCTTTATCCCTTATGGGGTAGGCAGAGCGTAAACGACCTAAACAAAGGTCGTTCCGCCAACTCTGACAAAGTTTTGAGGGTTATTCAAGATAGATTTGTAGGTATATTGCTGTAGTGACAGGTTGCCAGCCCATCGCCTAAATTACAATATACTGGATAACCTTAGATCCCTTAGCTGGTGTTTACAGTACCTTTCTAAACTTACTAATATAGAAATTTCCTTATTGAGTAAGAATGCAAGTAAAGTAAATGTAGTAATAATGTCCCACGCTGCGTTTTCCATTATCCCACCTTCCAACCAGTCTTATCAGTAATTAGTCTTTATTATAATCTATCTCACAGGCCTATCAACATCAGCCACAACAGTCCACTGCTGGACATGGGCCTCCACAAAATTTGGGGTATATGCCATACTTACCACGCTTGGCAGGCGGGTTGGTGAGCAAAATAGAAATTTTCCATTTTAAGGGAAGGCTGCTGCCCATTTCCGGGATTTATCCCTTAGTCGCCTTTTACGACACCCACGGGAAGTTATGGGGTGACGCTGTTCTAACCCGGCACCACACGGACAGGCTCCTACTCACCAATAAATAGTCAAAGTGTCTGAACCGCAGCCCCTGTATGATGAAGTCCAGTATGAAAGACCCTGACGTGATGATGCAGGAGGCAGCCGTCAACGGTGGCAGCTTGTACACGACTGTGCCACACTTGACGATGGCTTTGGGTAGAGTTGTATCCCGTGGTTGTAAATGTAACATCCTAAAGTAGTTTCTGACTTCTTGCTTTAGTACCTTTCTAAACTTACCAATATTGAAATTGCTTTTTATGTCCTACGCTGCGATTTCCCTCATCCCACTCTAGTACCTTCCAGCCGGGCTTATCAGTAGTCAGTTTTCATGATTTATTTAATTATGAAACTTAATTGCACAATGTACAAAGGGCGGACCTAATGCCTCGCGGCATTCCCTACCAGCCAACCATAGGGTAAACAGAGAGGGCTTGCAGCTTGATCTATCTGACAGGCTCCTACTCACCAATAAATAGTCAAAGTGCCTGAACCGCAGCCCCTGTATATTGAAGTCCAGTATGAAAGACCCTGATGTGATGATGCAGGAGGCAGCCGTCAACGGAGGTAGCTTGTACACGACTGTGCCACACTTGACGATGGCTTTGGGAAGGGTCGAAACGTCGCGGACGTGCTGGAGGCTCTTCTTGAATGGGAACCTATAAGATTATATTTTTTTTTTATTAATTATAGGCAAACTTCCATGCTGGACTGGGAGCGAAAGAGAAACATAGAATGTGCCAGATGCGTTTCTTCCCGGGCTGTAAAGACCAGCTAAGGGATCCGAGGGTTTCAGTATATTGTGATTTAAGCGATGGGCTAACAACCTGTCACTACAGCAATATCAAATCTATCTTTAATAACCTTCAAAACTTTGTCAGACGTGGTGGAACGTGGATTTGTTTAGGTCGTTTAAACAAAGATCGTTTCGAAGTTTCGGGGGTATATAAGATAGATTTGTAGGTATATTGCTGTAGTGACAGGTTGTCAGCCTATCGACTAAATAGCAATATACAGAAACCCTCGGATCCCTTAGCTGGTTTTACAGCATGCCCGGGAAGAAATGCAGCTGGTATATTCTTTGTTTTCTCTCACTCCCAGTCCACCATGGAAGTCACTCACTTTTCCACCTTAACATTAAAAACATCATCTCCCTAGCCTTATCCCGTATCTCACGGGGTCGGCTACCTAATCTAGGGGATTGAACGAGGGTACTGGTATTTACACAGAGCGACTGCCATCTGACCTCCGCAACCCAGAAGGGAAACCAGACCCAATCCTACAGAATTAGGACAGAGTTTTTAAGCCGCCAATGCTGAGCATTGACCTCTGACATGGCTTAACGAATAATATCTACGGTGTTAAACGATATTAACCGGGACCAACGGCTAAACGTGCCTTCCGAAGCACGGAAAAAGCGCTGAATAAACGTACATATGAAATTCGAAAACCGAAAAACACATTGGTACGAGGTGGGATTCGAACCACGACCTCCCCGCACAGGAGGCAGCGGTCCTATCCACTACAACATCGAGCTTAATATTAAAAAAAATAAAGAATTGAATAGAATAGAAAAACGTTTATTCATGAAATAATACAAAACTCAACATACAGTAAGTAGACTTATTGAATGCTCTTATCTGTATTGCACAAGAAATGGAGCTGACTCAGCATTTGTTACAAGTTATATCTATAACCAGTAACACTGATATTCTGTCAGCACCGTAATACACAATATAATTATACAATACAAAATCTTAAATTTATAATACATACTATAAATACACTACGATATTGAATATAATTAAACTACGTAGTGGGCACTGTAAGCGACAAAAATGGCTCGCGATTTACGGGAGGTCGATAGCGCCTGAATAAGACTTTCTGTAGCCAGAGATCACTTTTCAGAAACTCTCCTGCTATTTTCCCGGGGACAGATATGACAAAAGATCTAAAAGATGTCAATCTATATCCTTTAAGAAGAGACTGAAAGAGCATTTTATTAACTCTCTATGACATTTATATATTTAGATTCATTTCAATATCTTTTATACCATTTAATTATATATCATATTGATATTGTTATATATTAGTTTATTTTATTGAAATATATTAGTGTGTATTAGTATTACTATAATTATTAATGTTATTACGTTTATTAGAGATAGAGATAGAGATAAATTTATTAATAATTGTAAATTACAAGTCAAGAAATTCTCTTATAGAGATAAGCTCGTCTTTTGTTTTTAATTTTTAAGTTTACTTTTATGTTTATTTTTTTAAAACAATAAAGAATTTAATAATAATAATAATCTATAGGTTTCCAAAAAAAAAAGGTATAATCACCTGTACATACAGACTCCTAGATGGCACTCCAGCCCGTGGATGTAGTTGTCCATCTGGAATACCACGTTAGGATCCTCCTCCAGGAAATATTTCGTATCGTCCAGGTAGTGAACGAATCCTAGCCAATAGCAACTGGTTAGTTTTCTAGACACAGAAACTGCTGGTAAAAGAGGTGAATACTTGTTGACTAAGCCATGCTTTTGAATAAAAAGACTTTGGAACTTTGTTTACCTTTATTCTAAAATTGAGTTGGACTATAGAGGTGATAAAAAAAATAACTTCTCATGCAAAATGACGACCTCGATCAGACAATTTTTATGGTAAATAATTCTTTTTTTTTTGTTTCACTTAATGAAAAACATATCCTGCTTAGTTGTTCGATTACGTTGACTGAGCAACCCCTATCAGTTTGCGGGACGCTGTCCCTTACACCCGTATATGATTACTACTGCCCCAGATATAGGTAGAGTCAAGAGAAATCAAAATCGAGCAAAAGGAAATACTTTACAAACTGACAAACTAATTATTTTCATTTGTAGTGAGTTACCACATTATCACATATCGGGTGTAAGGGACAGCTACCTGCAAACTGATAGTAGTTGCTCAGTCATCGAAACTGCACAATTTTTACCAGAAAATTCTTTCAGGAAAATAAAGAATGTTTTGGCTTTTCCATGCAAATTGTCTGATCGAGGTGGTCATTTCGTATAGGAGTATATTTTTCCATTTTAAAAATATCCTGGCATAAGTAGTTCAGTTTCGTTGACTGAGCATATCCCCTATTAGTTTGCGGGATGCTGTACCTTACACCTAGTTAAGTTTTATTCCTTGTAGGGCTCACGAGGAGCTGGGTACCCTAGTACAACGCTCCTTTATGCGTCGCCGCAACGCGCTTATGTGTATCAGCCCTTGTGGCAGATACATAGTATAATCACGCCTTTATCCCTAACTAGCGACCCGCCCCGGCTTCGCACGGAAATAATCAGTGTTTCTCTACTATATTATGCATGCTTTATACATATAAACCTTCCTCTTGAATTACTCTATTTATTAAAAGAAACTGCATTAAAATCCGTTGCGTAGTTTTAAAGATTTATGCATACATAGGAATATAGGGACAGAGAAAGCGACTTTGTTTTATACTATGTAGTGATGATGAAGAAGGCAGAGCGTAAACGACCTAAACTAAGGTCGTTCTGCCACGTCTGACAAAGATTTGAGGCTTTTTAAGATATATGTGTAGGTATATTGCTGTAGTGACAGGTTCTTAGCCCATCGCCTAAATTGCAATATACAGAAACCCTCGGATCCCTTTGCTGGTTTTTACAGCATGCCCGGGAGGAGATGCAGCTAGCACACTTTATGTTTTTCTCTTGCTCCCAGTCCAGCATGGAACACCTAGATACATACCTAGAAAATAGAAAGATCTTCCTCTGCAATACGGTGAAGGCCCCTTTCCCATGTTGTAGATATCGCTGTATAATTCCGATACGAAGATGTACACGTTCTTACCACAGTAGAACTCTGAAAAAGTAATAATGATGTTTGTTTAGACCATAATAGTCTTCTCACCGATTTTCGGTGATGGCGGCCAATGTCCCAGACATCGGCCAACTACAGGACTAGTTTCTAGTGCCCAAGCGTTTGCGCTACACACAAGTGCACTCTTTATTCCTTCAATCACTTATTCTGATGGGACAGATTGACAGACACGACCAGACAGAAATCTGGCCCAAGGCTGACTATTTACATGCCCATCCGACAGCATGCATCATCTTACTTTTCGGTCAATCAGGTGATCAGCCTGCAATGTCCTAACCAAACTAGAAAACAGCACAAAGTCATTGTTCCCCGCCGGGAATCGAACCCGGTACCTCCGTTTTGAGAGCCCATGGCTCAGACCGCTAGTCCACCGAGCCATATTTACAGAATCATAGGCACCTAAGAATCAGCTTAGTTCTTGAAACTGATCTTCTTCTTTTCAAATGGGTTTTTCGAGTCTGACAAAGTTTTCATACCGCCTAGTAGCACACCTAATAGGTCTCTGACTTGGTTTAACGTACCCTCAGAAGCATGTTTATGCTTTTTCTTAAGGCAATCAGGTGGCTCAGCCTACAATGTCCTAATCAACCTGGAGTCGTATTTTTGAATCACTCGTATTTCAAGCATACGAAAGAGTAACCTTCACATGCGATTTACAAACAATATGTCATGCGAATGTTGGTCTTTCGCAAGCGAATTTCAGTTCGAGCTGTTCAAAAATACGGCTTCTGGGGAATATCTCACTAAGTGACCAATTAACAAATATCAAGTTTGTGTTCCGCCAGTCTGAATCGAATCCAGGACCTTCGGATCGGGGAGCCCATGGTTCAGACCGCAAGACCACGGAGGTGACTGTTTTGGCTGATGTATTACGAGGGGTCGGATACCTAATCTAGGGGATTGAACGAGTGTACTGGTTTTTACACAGAGCAACTGCCATCTGACCTCCGCAACCCACAAGGGAAACCAGACCCAATCCTAGATTACAAGCCGCCCACGCTTAGCACTGGCCTCTGTCATGGCTTAGCGACTAATATCTACGGTATTAAACGATATTAACCGGGGCCAACGGCTTAACGTGCCTTCCGAAGCACGGAACTGATAAGGTGATGCGAATACGCAGATTTATATGGCAAGTCACGTACCCTGGCTCAAATAAAACTCGCTGGGCACGGCGCCGAATTGTAAGTGGCCACGCGCTCCGTCTTGATAGCGTTGTGGTTGTCACATCGTCAACATGTTGAATTAACTGATAAGATGATGCGAATGCGAATTTAGGACGGGATGGGATCTACCTCCTAGTGGTCCACCTCAGACAACGGCAACACAGGCTTGCCTGTGAATAAGTCCGGCTGATTGATCCCAACAAAATGATGGCAGGCTCCGCAAGAAGCCGCCTGGCTCGCGACCACCGTCTCACCGGAGTCCGACGACAAACAGCATGCTGTGTTCTGTCGGTGCGTGAGATTGCCAATGCCATAACAGGCATCTTCTGGGTGAGCTCGCTCACCTAGGCTAGAATCAAGAGCAAATCCATTTCAAGATGGCAAGTTACATACCCTGGCTCAAATAAAACTCGCTAGGCACGGCGCCGCCCGAAGGTGAATTGTAAGTCGCTACTCGCTCCGTCTTGATAGCGTTGTGGTTGTCATACATCGTGAGCATATTATCTATAGCGTCGTCCAGGGCTATTAGTAGTACCTGGAATATTAACATTATACAATACAAAATAAAAATACAAAAAAATCTGACAGAAACCCTCGGAGCCCTTAGTTGGTTTTTACAGCATGCACATTTTTTTCTCTCGCTCCCAGTCCAGAATGGAAGTGTCAGAAGAGTGTCAGAAGCCTGATAGTTGTGCTACTAGGCAGTTTAAAAGCTCTGACACCAGGGTTTCTTCCATGCTGGACTGGGAGAGATAGAAAAACATAGCATGTTCCAGCTGCCCTTCCTCCCGGGCATGCTGTAGAAGTCAGCAAAAGGGACTCGAGGGTTACAGTGTATTGTAATTTAGGCGATGGGCTGACAACCTGTCACTATAGCAATACACTTTTCAATCTAAAATTGCCCTCAATTTTTGTCAGACGTGGCGAAAGCGCCTTTTACGAGGCGTTTATCGCTCTGCCTACCCCGTAAGGGATAAAGGCGTGATTTTATGTATGTATGTATGTACAATACAAAATAAAAATAAAACATTTTCAGACAGAAACCCTCGGAGCCCTTAGTTGGTTTTTACAGCATGCACATTTTTTCCTCTCGCTCCCAGTCCAGAATGGAAGAGTGTCAGAGGCCTGATAGTTGTGCTACTAGGCAGTTTAAAAGCTCTGACACCAGGGTTCATCATCGGGTCGATAGACTCGATACCCACTCGACAGAAGAAGAAGAAGATGGAAGAGTTAATTTATAACCCTCTTTATTATTCATCCTCATCCGAATCCGCATTTTCACAGAAAATCCTCATACTCATTCTTTTTCAACTTTAGTCTTAATAAATCCTCATCCGTATCAACTCTAGTTGGTACTACGTCGTAGCCATACCGTAGCAATAATAATTGAATGGATGGTAGGTACATCTTATCTGTTTAAATCTTACCATACATATATGTAACTACCTCCGTGGTCCAGCGGTCTGAGCCATGAGCTCTCAACCTGGAGGTCCCGGATTCGATTCCCGGCGAGGGACAATGACTTTGTGTTGTTGTTTCCAGTTTGGTTAGGACATTGCAGGCTGATCACCTGATTGTCCGAAAAGTAAGATGATCCATGCTGTCGGATGGGTATGTAAATAGTCGGTCCTGCGTCTTATTTCTCTCTGGTCGTATCAGTCAATCTGTCCCATCAGAATAAGATTGAAGGAATAGAGAGTGCACCTGTATGTAGCGCAAACACTTGGGCACTAAAAGCAAGTCCTGCGCAGTTGGCTGATCTCCGCGATATTGGCCGCCGTCACCGAAAATCGGTGGGAGGACTATTATTATTACATATAATCACGCCTGTATCCCTCATGGGATAGGCAGAGCATAAACGACCTAAACAAAGGTCGTTTCGTCACGTCTGGCAAAGTTTTGATGGTAATTTATGATAGATTTGTAGATATAGGTTGTCAGCCCATCGCCTAAATTGCAATAAACAGAAACCCTCAGATCCTATAGCTGGTTTTTACAGCATGCCCGGAAGGAAAGCAGCTGGCACATTCTAAGTTTTTCTCTCGCTTCCAGTCCAGCATGGAAGATCTGACCAAAAGGGCCTAATACTTAGCTGAAAACACAGTTTTAGGCCCGTAATTATAATCAACTCTCAAGAGTGACAGCGGGTTTGAGTTTGTATCAGAAATGACATTTCAGTACAAAACAGCCTGTCAAATCCAAACTTAATATTGCTCTCAATCTTGAGATCGCTTTACAAATACGAGCCTTACTTACCTTTAGTTCTTTCAGATGCAGATGAATGAATCTACCCAAGTGATCTGTAGCTATATGCACGTGTTCATTTATTATGTACTGAAAACAAATATTAATTGGTTATTCACCATAACATTCAATGAGTTTTTAATATTAATTATACATACATAACGTCACGCCTCTTTCCCGGAGGGGTAGGCAGATATCACATCCCTCCACTTGCTACGGTCCTTGCAAACTTCTTTCGCTTCATCTAAATTCATCAATCTTTTCATGCACGCTCGTCGGTTTAGGGTACTCCTGACCTGACCTGTCTCTAGAACGTCCCTGATTTGGATTTAATATTATAATATTAAAAATCTTATAAGTCGTATTTATTAATGACTTATAACGAGATCCCGATGGTGTGGACAGGGACATTGCCTCCTGAGCGGGAGGACGTGGTTCGAATCCCACCACGTACCAATGTGTGATTTTGATTGGTGATTTTTCTGTGCTTCCGAAGGCACGTTAAGCCGTTGGTTCCTGTTAATATCGTTTAATATCGTCGATATTAATCGTTAAGACATATCAGAGGCCAGTGCTAAGTATTGGCGGTTTGAAAACTCTGACCTAATCAAGGATTGGGTCTAGTTTCCCTTATGGGTTGCGAAGGTCAGATGGCAGTCGCTCTGTGTAAAAACCAATACCCTCGTTCAAACATCTAGATTTGGTAGCCAACCCCGAGAGATACGGGATAAGGCTAGTCGTTGTGTTCCTTAGGTGTGTCGAAATGCCTATCACTTTAAAACTTTTAAGGTGGAGGAGGGCCACATCTAGTAGTAATTGATGTAGTATTGTTGTGACTGCCTTCCTGGTCTAGCGGTCTAAGCCATGGGTTCTCGGCCCGGGGGTCACGGGTACGATTCCCGGCGGGGGACAATGACTTTGTATTGTTGTGGTTAGGATATTGCAATTGTCCGAAAAGTAACATGATCCATGCTGTCGGAAGGGCATGTAAATAGTCGGTCCTGCGCCTGATTTCTCTCTGGTCATGTCAATCAATCTTTCCCATCAAAATAAGAGATTGAAGGAATAGAGATTGCACCTTTGTGTAGCGCATACACTTGGGCACTAAAAACTAGTCCTGCGCAGTTGGCCTGTCTCTGGGAGATTGTCAGCCATCACCAAAAATCGGTGGGAGGACTATTTTGTTGTGACTGATGTAGTAGTTTTGCTGACCTGATCAGGAGCTCGCTTTATCTTCATCATCTCGATCTGGTAATGAGCCAAGTGGTCCAGCTTGTCGGTAGGATCGTGGCCGTAGATCTCGAACGCGTCAATGATCATCGCCAGCGTCACATTCTCGTTGGGTTCTTGGCAGCAGGGGTGGTTGCGGATGTTGTACGTGCTCTGGCAAAAGAGGGATGAAAGAAATAAATTTAATCTGGGCGGATACAGAATCACGACAATCTTTATCCTTAAACAAGTAATTTAAAAAGACCATTTTTTTTTTTATTGTTTTATATCTTAAACGGTTGTTCAAAACGAAAAATAATGTTCAATTGCTTTTGAAATACCTATTCAATGATATCCTACACGTTATAGTTCGTCGACTTTCATTTCTTCCATTTTCACAAAATGGCACCTAATTGTCGCCATATTGTTTATTTTGCAAAATCATCACAATCATATTTTTCAATTATCATTTTCAGTGATACTCGCGTGGTTAAGACGAATCGATTGAGGTAAAAAATCAATAGAATCTGCCCACGCGTTCCGTCTCTAGAGCGCCACAGAGGATCAGGACACATTACCGTAAAAAAAATATATATATACACACACACACACACACACACACACACACACATAATCACGCCTTTATCCCTAATGGGGTAGGCAGAGCGTAAACGACCTAAACAAAGGTCGTTCCGCCACGGCTGACAAAGTTTCGAGGGTTATTTAAGATAGATTTGTTGGTATATTGCTGTAGTGATAGGTTGTCAGCCCAACGCCTAAATTACAATATACTTATATATGTATACCTTATGGATCCCTTAACTGGTTTTACAGCATGCCCTGGAGAAAATGCAGCTGGCACATTCTATGTTTTTCTCTTGCTCCCAGGCCAGCATGGAAGAAAAAAATATATACCTACCTATAGCCGATAGGAAATTATAATACATATGTCACTCCTTGGAAACTGATAGGGATTGCTCAGTCAACGAAACTAAACAACTACTCGTACCAGCAGGATTTTTTTCAAGAAGTGAAAAAATATGGTTTCATACAAATTGTCTGATCGAGTTGTTCATTTTGTGAAAGTATGTTTTTTGCATTAAAAATCCCGGTGAAAGTTGTTCAATTTCGTTAACTGAGCAGCCCCTTAACTGAGCAGCCCCTCTCAGTTGAATTTGAATTTTGAATGCTCATGCCCTGAAGTGAATTAAGATCTAATGATGATGCAAGGAATCTAATTCAGTATTTGAAGTGCATTAAAAATAACTATTTTATGTTTCTTACCGTCAAAGATATGCGTAATAGAAATGTATAAAATATCAGCAGGCCTTTGAAAAGGTCCGCCATTTTGATGACCACCGACCTGACTCTTCAAAATTCTTACAACCGTAGATTTTTTTATTGCTGTGAACTAATAACCAATTATTTAAAGATTTCTTTTGTCGTAAAGTGTATTTATATTTGTTAAAATTAATTGCTGGCCATAACGTGGTTGTTGTGTGCCTGTGATTACGTGATTCGGGTAGTCAGTTTGATTTTCAGGAGGTACTTTCTTAATACAGCTTTATTGAATAATATAATTAATGCAACGATACAACCTTATTAAACCTTATTTAAGCAACACAAACACTTATATACATACAAACATATAATCACACCTTTATCCCCAATGGGTTAAGCAGAGCGTAAACGACCTAAGCAAATAATAATAATAATAATAATAAATGTTTATTGAGCAGAATACATTGTTCCATAAAAGACTACAGACTAGTAAAATAACATATAAATACAAATGAGCATAAAATAAATAATAGGTATATTTCGGTAGTCTATTTAGTTATAGAGATCTATTTACGATTCGCGCTCTGATGCGCGGACAGCCAATGACGAGAGAAAGGGCCTGTCAAGTCGTTATATACCATCCTTATAATGCTGTTGTCAGAGAGGCGCATTCTCTCCCAGAAGGAAGCAATGCGCTCCCTCACAACAGCAAAAAAATCTGGTACTCTGGCCTCAGCAAACATGACTGAAGCACTGCAGAATCTCGGCAATCGCATCAGGATGCGAAATATATCATTATACTGCACCCTGATTGCGCCGTACGACTTTCTGCAGTAATTGACCCAGAGTTGACAGGTGTAGAAACAGAGACAGTAGGCATTGAACAATGTCAACTTGACCTGCTTGCTACACCTGGCAAATCTACGTGCGACCATGTTTCCCCGAACAGCCAGTGCTCTTCTTTCTCGCTCCATGTCCTTGTCATCTTTTCTGTCCCCGGTAAGAATATGACCCAGGTATTTGAACTCCTGCACAGTCTTCACCATCAAGCCATTTAACTTAACTTCCGGCACATTCTCCGGACCCCTTCCAGCTTTAAAAATCATCAGTTCCGTCTTAGCTACGTTATATTTCAGCCCATGAGAACTTACATAGTCCTCACAGACTGAAAGCAGCTTTCTTAGGCCCTTTATGGAGGGGCTGAGAAGCACCATGTCATCCGCATAGCTGAGGCTGTTTACACAAACCCCACCTATGTGACAACCTACTTTGGTGCTCCTCAGCTCCACCATCAAGTCGTTGATATATAAGTTGAAAAGGTCCGGAGATGTAAGCCCACCTTGGCGAACACCGCATTCTAGCTTGTACTTGCTAGATGTCGTGTCGCCCCATCTTACACAGTTGGTTTGGTTTCCGTACCAGTACTCGAAGACTTTTACCAGTTCCTCGGGTGCACCTGAGCCACGCAATTTGCTCCAAAGAATTTCATAATTCACGAGATCAAAAGCGCGGCTCAGGTCGAGGAAACAAGCATACACTGTGGTGTCACGGTTGACGTAGTAATCTACGGTATGCTTTAAGCTGACAATGGCTGAGTCAGTCGAAAGACCGGGACGAAAACCAAACTGCGAATCATCAACTTTAACATATTTCAGTAGTTCAGGCTGCAACAGTCGTTCAAACACCTTACCGATCACAGTACCCAATGAAATAGGCCGATAATTTGCTGAGGACGACAAATTACCGGTTCTATTTTTGACAATCGGGACAACCACAGTATGCATCATATCCGGCGGGAGATAGGAATACCGCATGCACAGATTGAACAAAGTGCATAACTTAGAAAATAAGACATCACCTGCACAGAGGATGTGCTCAAGGCTAAGATGGTCATGGCCGGGTGATTTCCCTCGTTTCATTTTCCTTACAGCTTTTGCTACCCCCTCGGGACTAAACTCGATTTTAGTTTTTAAGGCATTACTTTTAAGCCTGTCCAGCAACTCCCTGAGCACACCTCCCTCCACAGGCTGCTGGTCAATTTTAAACCTATCCTTGAAAACATCTGCAATTTGCGCGGCTTGCTGCAAGCCATCCACATTTATTGGAAGTGACTGTTTATATCCTAATTGTTTCGTTTTTTTCCAAAAATTTACAAAATTCTTGTCTTTGCGAGCAATAGCTAAAATATCTAATTTAATGTTTTCCTCATTGTTTTGGCACCACTTTAACTTATTTTTGAATATTTTACGGCTTGAGCACATATCCTCATAAATAGGACCTGTGGATGGCTTACCTGCAATTCGCCAGCAGTTGTATTGCATACGATACATACTGTGGCTCTCACCAACATGAAAATTCCACCCAGGTACAGTTTTACATTTGGTTTTCCTACCTAATGAGCGAGAACCAGCAGTCTTTCTAGCTCCTTCTTTTAGAATTATAGTTATCGATTCATATAAATAGTCTATAAAATTTAAATGGTCATCAATATAAATACATTTACTAAAGTTAATATCACAGGTATCGTTGCAGTCATTACACATTAGATTATCATTAATATTAGTTAAGAGGTTACTACAATAACTAAAATATTCGTCACATTGATTATTATCCCTGATTCCCCACCTAATACCATTATCGTGGTCAATACCGCTTCCAGGTGCAACAAGGCGCTCCACTATGCTGCCAAGATGACACGTTATCTGCAGTGGAAAGTGGTCTGACCATGCTACGTCATTAATGATAGTCGTTGACGAGATAGTGTCCAGCGCCGCCCGAGTAGCCACACAATGGTCCAACCACCTCAATGCACCATTCATATCACTGATATACGTGATACTGCCTGACTCAATGCCCAGCATCTGTATGTCTACACACACCCAGTCCAAGTCTTGACACACTTTAAATAGTTCACGACCGAAACGAGCACTCGGGTGCGCATTGAAGTCACCCAGAATGTACGCCACCTGAATATCACACTCCTCAATAAGAGCACTCACCATAGCCAGACAGTTAGTAAACTCGGGTAAATTGTCGATAATGTCAATTGGCATATAGATGTTTACAATGAGAAACTCACGTGATCCTAACACCACACGTAAAGCACTAATACGGTTACTAGCACACTTTATCACTGATACATCTTGGAAGACTGACTTGCGCCACAGGAACGCAAGGCCCCCATACGACCTACCACGCAGCACTCCGACGGAGGTATCTACGGCCGAGATAGCGGTACCTGCAAAATCCGGATGTACCGTGTGGACAAAGTCAAGGTCATGCGGCAACAACCAAGTCTCCTGAAGAGCAATAATGTCGGCTTCCCTGCATAAGTCCCGAATATAGGAAACAGATCTCTTGATTGATTGACAATTATATGAAATCATTGTCGTTTTTATTTGAATATTACTTTGTGGTGTGTTATCCATGAGTTTTGATATGTTTATCGTTCTCAGACTTTTGGGACCTTACAATCCGTTCACGAAAAAGACGGAACCTGACTCCTTCGGGCCAAAAACCACTTGCCAAAAAAGTATCCGCTTTGACTTTATTTATGATAACTTTGAATGAATTAAAATTGGTTTCATACTTTTGCGCTAGTAACTGTACATCCATGAAAACTTCACCTTTTTCCTGTACAATATATTCCATAATGTGCTCAGCTGTCGTAGACTGCGCCAATCTCGAGACATAAATAGCAACCGGCAACTCAGCAACTGCCAATTTACTTGTACTAGGAGCAGATCCTCGTATATTGGTAAGTTTTCTACGCTTCTTATATTCTACTCTGGTAAAGCCGTCATCGTCTTGTTGAGAATCGAATGCTGTCCCACTCAGTGTCTTGTTTGACTGCCGTTTCGCTATCATTATATCGCGATAGCTGGGAGTACGAATGATATCGTCGTTATCAGAGTTCTTACGCACACTCATGCGCTTGCGAGTAGTTATTGTCGCAGTCACAGGACGAGCGCGCGGCGAGGAGTGCGGGGAAGGCGGCGGCGGTGGCGGCGGCGGCGGGAGCTGCGATCGCGGTGACGCATCACTCTGTTTATGATCCAGAGGTGAATTAGAAACCTGTTTGATTACGGCGGCGCGTCGATCTTTAGTATTCGAGTTTTCTGTGCAGGTCATTTGCGTATTTAGAAGTAATGTTTTGATACATTACTTCTAAATACGCAAATGACCTGCACAGAAAACTCGAGGCAAAGGTCGTTCTGCCACGTCTGACGAAGTTTTGAGGGTTATTTAAGATAGATTTGTAGGTATATTGCTGTAGTGACAGGTTATCAGCCCATCGCCTAAATTACAATATACTGAAACCCTCGGATCCCTTAGCTGGCTTTTACAACATGCCCGGGAGGAAATGCAGCTGGCATATTCTATGCTTTTCTGTCGCCTCCAGGCCAGCATGGAAGGTAGAACACACTTACAAAGAGTAAGATTAATAAATAAAAGAGTACAAGATTATAACCCTTATTGCGTACGTACGAAGCAGATATTTTATTGATCTTATAATAGTCCTCCCACCAACTGCGCAGGACTAGTTTTTAGTGCCCAAGTGTTTGCGCTACACAGCTCTAGTCACTATTCCTTCAATCTCTTATTCCGATGGGACAGATTGACTGACACGACCAGAGAGAAATTAGGCGCAGGACTGACTATTTACATGACCATCCGACAGCATGGATTTTCTTATTTATTGGACAATCAGGTGATCAGCCTGCAATGTCCCCCGCCGGGAATGGAACGAGACTTCCGGATCGAGAGCCCATGGCTCAGACCGGTAGACCACGGAGGCAGTTATTTATAGTACTTACGTCTTAAATTATGTTGCAATATATTAAAATAATTATTCATAGATATTATAATAGATTTATAACTGAATGGATTGCAATGATAGCCCGATGGTGTAGTGGATAGGGCCGCTGCCTCCTGAGCGGGAGGTCGTGGTTCGAATCCCACCACGTACCAATGTGTTTTTCGGTTTTCGAATTTCATATGTACGTTTATTCGGCGTCTTTTTCCGTGCTTCGGAAGCCGTTGGTCCCGGTTAATATCGTTTAATACCATAGATATTAGTCGTTAAGCCATGACAGAGGCCAATGCTAAGCATTGGCGGCTTGAAAAACTCTGAGCTAATCTAGGATTGGGTCTGGTTTCCTTTCTAGCTTGCGGAGGTCAGATGGCAGTCGCTCTGTGTAAAAACCAGTACCCTCGTTCAATCCCCTAGATTAGGTAGCCGACCCCGCGAGATACGGGATAAGGCTAGGGAGATGATGATGCATTGCATTGGGTTCAGTTCCCAAACATTCAGGCGGCAGACGAACTGGCCGGAGAGGGCTCTGGTATATATCCACAGATTTACCCACTAATTCTTCTTCTGTCGAGTGGGTATCGAGTCTATCGACCCGATGAACCCTGGTGTCAGAGTTTTTGAACCGCCTAGTAGCACAACTATCAGGCCTCTGACATGGTTTCAGTAACGACCACTATCAAATACAGGGACCGGGACCGACGGCTTAACGTGCCCTCCGAAGCACGGAATCTTTTTCTTTTCGGACAATCACGTGATTCAGCCTGCAATGTCCTAACCAAACTGGGAAAAAAATTCACAAAGTGATAAATTCTCAAATATCAACTTTGTGTTTCCGCCCTCTGGGAATCGAACCCAGGACCTCCGGATCAGGAGTCCATGGCACTAGCCACTATACCACGGAGGCAGTTACCCACTAATAAGTATTTTATTAAAATAGTACACCGTTTTAACACAAAATAAAAAGATAGATATAATACATAAATAGTAGTTATATACATAACTGCCTCTAGTGGCCAGATTCATAGACTTACGATCCGGAGGTCCTGGGTTCGATTCCCAGGGGGCGAACGCAAAGTTATTAAATATTTCTATTAAATATAATATCAATTTATCATTTTGTGAGGATTTTTCCCCAGTTTGGTTAGGACATTGCAGGCTGAATAACCTGATAGTCCGAAAGGAAAAAGGGTTTCGTGCTTCGGAGGGCACGTTAAGCCGTCGGTCCCGGTCGCTGTCTTTGATAGTGGTCATTATTCAAAACCATGTCAGAGGCCTAATAACTGTGCTACTGGGCGGTTTGAAACCTGACACCAAGGTTCATCGCGTCGTTCAACTTGAGACTCCATTCGCTAAAAAGAATTACATATTCATAAATGCTTAAATTTTATTTTAATAAATTTTCTAGGTGTCATAAATTCGATTAATTCATCAGGTCTGAATTCATTTTCTATTAATTTAAATAGTTGTTAAATGCAACCAAAAATATTATATTTCTATACTATGACTATTACTTAACTGCCTCCGTGGTCTAGTGGCTAGTGCCATGGACTCCTGATCCGGAGGTCCTGGGTTCGATTCCCAGGGGGTAACACAAAGTTGATATTTGAGAATTTATCACTTTGTGAATTTTTCCCCAGTTTGGGTAGGACTTTGCAGGCTGAATCACCTGATTGTCCGAAAAAGAAAAAGATTTCGTGCTTCGGAGGGCACGTTAAGCCGTCGGTCCCGGTCGCTGTCTTTGATAGTGGTCGTTACTCAAACCATGTCAGAGGCCTGATAGTTGTGCTACTAGGCGGTTTAAAAACTCTGACACCAGGGTTCATCGTGTCGATAGACTCGATACCCACTCGACAGAAGAAGAAGAAGACTATTACTTGATGACCCTGAACTACTACCATTCTCATACATGCGTGACTTGATTAATGTGTTTTAAACATACACTGGCGACCCGGGGCTTCGCACGGAAATCATCAGTTGTTCTCTACTATATTATGCATGTATTATACATATAAACCTTCTTCTTGAATCACTTTATCCATTAAAATAAACCGCATCAAAATCCGTTGCGTAGTTTTAAAGATTTATGCATACATAGGGATATAGGGACAGAGAAAGCGACTTTGTTTTATACTATGTAGTGATGATACATATATTCACGCCTTCTTCTTCTTCTTCTGTCGAGTGGGTATCGAGTCTATGGACCCCTTTATCATTATAATTTACGCCTTTATCCCTAATGAGGTAGGCAGAGCTTAAACGAACTAAATAAGATCACTCCGCTACGTCTAACAAAGTTTTGAGGGTTATTTAAGACAGATTTCTAGGATTTTATGTCTGCGGGCACCTGTAAATGGCTCTGTTGTTATATTTTTATGTATTAGTTATTGTAATCTAGCTGTAAGTGTTCTGAATAAATAAAAATAAATAAATATATATATTACCAACTTAAACCAGTTAAGGGATCAGATTGTTTCAGTATTTAACAATTTAGGCGATGGGCTGACAACCTGTCACTAATAAACACAACAATATATGTATGTATTACTGAATACATACATATAATCACGCCTTTATCCAAGGGGTAGGCAAAGCACAATCGACCTAAACAAAGGTTTGAGGGGTATTTTACGATAGATTTGTAGGAATATTACTGTTGTATTATTACAAGTTGTCAGCCCATCGCCTAAATTACAATATAGCTTGGATCCCTTAGCTGGTTTTTACAGCATGCCCAGGAGGAAATGCAGCTGGTACATTATATGTTTTTCTCTCGCTCCTAGGCCAGCATGGAAGAATCTGTGTTTTATACACGACAAAATCGTACACGTAATCGTAACATGACATAGTCGCATGACACAGCATCCACCCCAACCCGTATCGATCGCACTGCCGCGCATCTTACCGCGCATCCCACACATCTCGTCTTACTGTGCCAACTAGCCATCAAAAACCCTAAAAACCTACAAAAAATGAACAAAACCTACAAAATAACACCATAAAATCACTAATCGAGAACAAAAGTTGTGTCTAATTTGTAGTTTAAAACAAAAGTGCTTCCAAAAACATGATACGTAAGAAAAATTGTACAAAAATGGCTGACCCAAAACCTATTGGCACAGTAACACAATAATGTAATATTTTAAATCATAGTGTAGTGTAAAGAAGTCTTCCAAGTTAGGATTAAAGTTAGATGTTAAAAAAATATTAAAGTATTGAAAATCAACGTCTTCCCGGAACGTAAATTTTATGTAACAAAATATATTTGAAATTCGAATAAGAATTCGACAATAAAAGTTTTGCGCGCGGCAAAAGCGCGGATTTATACAGCCAGGATATAAGAAGCTTTCAAGATGCATCATCTGAATCGGTTCAAGATTCCTCCCCTGAAGAATGCGCTGGACGTCGCCATGCAAACCGTCAGGCAGCAGATACCAGATAAGTCTGGCCAGCAGACGCGCCCTCCGCAAAACGTCAGATTCGCAAACATGGGTAAGGCAGCAAAAAGTTAAAAATCATCCTGTTACATATCGTATCTAAAATTCAATAATAGTATTATTTTCAATTATATTTAGACTTTCTATCTTACTGTCTTTGATATTTTTTATATCAATTATCTTTAAGTGTTCAAAATGTGAGATACAGAAGACCTTGGATGAAACAATTTGAAGAATCAATACCTTTCGTGGTTATGTCATATTCATATCATAACATATTGGTCAAAGATATTTTATGCCATATTTCTTGGATGCAACAATAGTTGCAAATATGTTCTTCAATTATGAAGAATTTATACATATCATATCGTTGATATGTTCCTTCTTCTGTCGAGTGGGTATCGTGTCTATCGACCCGTTGTCACCCGTTGAACCCTGGTGTCAGAGTTTTTAAACCGCCTAGTAGCAGAACTATCAGGCCTCTGACATGGTTTGAGTAACGACCACTAGCAAATACAGCGACCGGGACCGACGGCTTAACGTGCCCTCCGAAGCACGAAATCTTTTTCTTTTTCGCACAATCAGGTGATTCAGCCTGCAATGTCCTAACCAAGCTGGGGAAAAATTTACAAAGTGATAAATTCTCAAATATCAACTTTGTGTCCCCCCCTAGGATTCGAACCCAGGACCTCCGGATCAGGAGTCCATGGCACTAGCCACTAGACCACGGAGGCAGTTTGATTGTTTATGTCATATCACGTCATCATAAGTCATAACCACAACATATTGGTGTTGGTATGTGTTTCAAAGTAGCCACATGAATACAACGTCGTACCTACCATTAGTCTTTACTATATTTTTTTAAATAAATATACAGACCACAGTAAATATAATTGCATACTAAAACACCTGATTATTGTTTGAAACATAAGAAGATTTCTTGTTTTGAAAGGCCCTTCTAGGCATTGCATTGGTCCTCTATTGAACACGAACCATATTACATTACAATCTTATTACGTGTGTCTGACTCTAGGGTAAATCATAGTCACCTCGGCAATTCACTCTATATAGAAATAGTTTATGTTTACTCCCATACTGAATGGAAGCGAGAGAAAAACATATAATGTGCCAGCTGCATTTCCTCCCGGGCATGCTGTAAAAACCAGCTAAGGGATCCTAGGGTTTCTGTATATTGCAATTTAGGCGATAGGCTGACAACCTGTCACTACAGCAATAGACCTACAAATTTATTTTAATTTAGCCTCAAAACTTTGTGAGACGTGGCAAACCGACCTTTGTTTAGGTCATTTACGCTCTGCCTACCCCATTAAGTCGTCATTATATGTATGTATAGAAGTTGTTGCTCATAGAAATATCTCTCTTCACTAGATAACATGGGTGAAAGCTGTGAGCTGTCAACGATGAACGAGACGACCTCTCCGACGTACCAGTCCACCAACCCCACCAACCCGTTCCTGAGCGGACAACTCCAGGCTGAGGACTCTTTCACCAGCTACCAGAACACTTATCCTCAGCAGGATGGGGCGGCGCCGAGGTAAAATTGCGTAAAATCTTTATTATATATGAATATGAAAAGAAAAGAGAAGAGTTCTAGAGCGGATGCCACTAGGCAAACGTAGTGTAGGACGTCCTGAAACCAGATGGAGCGATGATATTCGTAAAAAAGCGGGCAGAAATTGGATAACGGCTGAAGACCGAACTGAGTGGCGTGCCATGGCCTATGTCTAGCAGTGGACTGATACAGGCTGATGATGTTGATGATGAAAAGAAAAAAATAATTTTGCCTCGGGCAGGACTTGAACCAGTGACCTTCGGAATACTGTTCCATCGCTCTGCCAACTGAGCTACTGATGACGAAGTTATCATAGTCTTTTTTTTTGTACCCGTCATAAGTTTTTAATTAAAACGAGTTTGTACTTGATCTCTGTCTCGGCCAGAGGAAATGGCCGATTCAAGAGTTTAAACGATGAAATGTGATGACCCAGAAGGCTTAACTAATGCCGGGACTGACTGAATACAGCAAAATTTTTGGCGCCCCGTTCTGGTAGAAAGATGGTCTCAATACGCAGGCCCTATTACCACCTATACCTTCTTTTCTATTACTATTAGATAATAAAAAAACGCACAGTTAAAATAAAACATTTCTGTAATATTTACCTCTTTATTCAGGACTCAAAGCATGCAGAGCGTCGACTTCTACGCTTCATCCGAAGAAGGTGGTTTCGAAGAAGGCGGTGGACCACCAGGCGCCAAGATCAACGAGTTCCAGGCTGCTTGGAATGTCACCAATGCTATACAGGTAAGAATACCAAAAAAAAGGAATATACCCAAAGATAACTTAGCTCGTAATAACAAACAATTTTCACAAAGAATGACATTAAAAATATCGACAGAAATCCTATGTAAAGATTTTTTCAATAGTTATTTTCATCTATATGCAGCAGCATGGGTTTGTGACTGCTAAGTGATACGATCTGAATCATAAACTTGACAAATTTTCACAGAACAGACTAAGCACATAGAAAAATCAGTTGTTTTAAAATTGATAATAACTTCCAGGGCATGTTCGTGGTATCTCTTCCGTTTGCTGTTCTCCAAGGAGGTTATTGGGCCATCTTCGCCATGGTCGGCATTGCCCACATCTGCTGCTACACCGGCAAGATCCTCGTGGAATGTCTCTACGAAGACGATCCTGTCTCCGGCCAGAAGGTGAGGGTACGTGACTCCTATGTCGCCATCGCTAAAGAGTGTTTCGGCAGGAAGTACGGAGCGAGAATCGTCAACATCGCTCAAATCATCGAACTTCTCATGACGTGCATCCTTTACGTCGTCGTCTGTGGTGATTTAATGATTGGTACCTTTCCTGACGGCAGCATCGACACGCGTTCTTGGATGATGCTCATTGGAATATTCCTTCTGCCACTTGCTTTCCTCAAGTCTTTAAAGAGTGTGAGTATGTTATCCTTCTGGTGCACCATGAGCCATCTTGTCATCAACGCTATCGTGATCGGATACTGCATCCTTAACATTGGTGATTGGGGCTGGTCTAAAGTCAAATGGACCCTTGATTTCGAAAACTTCCCTATCAGTTTAGGTGTCATCGTCTTTTCGTACACCTCGCAGATATTTCTGCCAACATTAGAAGGGAACATGGAAGATCGTTCGAAGTTTGAGTGGATGTTGAACTGGTCACATATCGCTGCCGCAGCGTTCAAAGCCATATTTGGCTATTTATGCTTCCTAACTTTCCAGAATGACACTCAACAAGTAATCACAAATAACTTACGTTCAGCTGGGTTCAAAGGCCTTGTGAATTTCTTCTTAGTTGTCAAAGCAGGGCTTAGCTACCCGTTACCATATTACGCTGCGTGTGATTTGCTTGAAAAGGCTCTCTTTAGAGGCAAGCCCAAAACATTGTTTCCTGTGATTTATGAACTGGATGGTGAGCTGAAAGTGTGGGGACTCGCCTGGAGGCTTGGAGTTATAATGTTTACTATTCTATTGGCCATATTCATCCCCCATTTCGCTATACTGATGGGCTTTATAGGAAGCTTTACTGGCACGATGCTGAGCTTCATCTGGCCTGCCTACTTCCATATCAAACTGAAGGGACCCCAACTCGAAAGCACCACTATCGCTTACGATTATTTCATTATAGGCCTCGGGGTCCTCTTCGGAGTCATAGGCATGTATGATTCCGGATCAGCTTTGATCAAAGCATTCAAAATTGGGCTGCCGTTCTAATTTTGTCAAAGTAGTGTTAGAAAAATTGTTGAACTATTTTTAGATTTACGCATACTTTATAAAACACATAACTTATGCCGGGCCATAAGCCATTGTTTCCACGCAAGATACTGTACAATGCTAAATTGTATCATGTTATATATAATGCGATCAGATGAAAAAGCTATTGATGAAAGACCAATCGGAGCAAAAGCACAATAAACAATGTACCATCATCTATAACTATTATCAGATACGTTGAGATGAGATGTTTATTGGACATATCTACTTAAGGTTTTTAAAAGCGTGGAAATTTTGGTTTCCTGGTTGAGGACATGATATTTGGTCACAACCTTGCGGCCGCCATGTTGACGCTCTTAATATCTAGCCTGAAATGATACATTTTGTATCTTAGACCTGTTTAGTACTAATTAAGGACAATATAATCAAGATTTGTTATAAAAAGAGAAATGGTTCATAGCTTGAAACGAGTCTTCCAAGATTTGATAAAAATACTAGTTTTTAAGTGAAATATAACTATTTATGAGATAAGCATAACTATGTTCAATAATGTTTGAAAGATAATAGTTTTGTTGTTGGTCTAAATCGTATACTTGATGTAATATGTATTTATATTAAATATTATACCTTATAGTAGATATACACTTATATATGTTTCGTTTTGAAATATACCTAATTATATACTGTTTATGTATAACAACGAAGTCTTCCACTTTATACAAAATGTTATAAATGCCTTGATTTGAGAAAGTAGGTCAATAACAAAATAATAAATATATGTATTGCTATTATATAAAAAAAACAAGAATTCGGATAAATGGATAACTGAAGAATAAATAAATGAATGAAGGAATATTTACAAGACTTTCAACTGTGTACGAACAAAATCATAGGTGCTGAAACTGTTGTCATCTAATCGATAAATGTCAAAATCATATAAAAACACATCTGTTAAAAGACAATAACACAGAAACGCAAAAAGATCAGAACTGTTTATATACTCAGGAAATAGAAGAGGTCCTTGGACACTACCTTGCGGTGCACACATAAATATAAAAATAATCGAGTCAAATTTTGTCACAGTCTTGTATTCCTGGACAAAAAGTATTTTTTAAGACATTATTCAGCTTTTATAAAAAAGGCCTTAAAAGTTATTTGATAGCACAGTTTTAGATTGCTCAAATGTTAAAATAATACAATTCATTAAAATCATGATTGTGTAATTTGTCAATTTTATTTTTGATTGCGAGTAATAATAACATGCCTTTATATTAATTTAAACCCTGTTTAATTTTACACTGTTGTCAATATACCTTTTAACATATCCAAAAGAACAAATTTGGCAAAAGTATGCTGCCAAATTATTATTTAAGATAAGAAACATTGTGTATTAATATTTTAAGCATCTTTTTGATAGCCTATAAATAATGTGAGTCTTCCACGTCTAAATTATAGCATTTATTATAGTAATTGTTGTTGATTATTATACTATATGAGATTGTAAATGTTATATATATAGATTAGTATAGTTTTCCTGACACAGACTACAAACAGTTGGACCTTGCAATGTTTTTTGTAAAGTCCTGGACTATGTGTCTTTAGTACAATTTATTGTAATAGACGTTTTTGTATTTTTTTTATTAACTTGAATACCTAACTTATTTGAGTAGAACTTTATAGACACTCTCTAGTTTGGATTATATTTTATAATGATTGTAACTTTTGATTATATTAATATCACCTTGAAAATGTTGAACACCTGATAATATATTAATTAATTAACATGCAGGGTCCTTAATTTTGCTGGTCTGTGTACCTATAATATAACACTAAATAAAATGTTATGCTCCACGACATTTTTCGTGTCTTTCTTTGTATACTGATTTGCTATTTAATATACTTTAGTGCTTTATTTACTAATACTTTAAAATAAAATGTTTTGTACAATAGAAATAAGAAACGGACAAATGTCTTCTCACATCTGAAAATGTCCAATATTTCTTACTGCTTATTTTTCTTGACTGTAGTCTTGTTAGGTTTAATCCATCGCACATTTTCAAACATATCATCCACATAGTATGTAATAGCGAAATGATTTTAATACTTCAAGTTAGGTTTAATGGTAAAATTTCCATGAAAATAAATATTATTTATTTGTAAGATTATTTCATACACTGTTCAAAAGAAGTTATATTACGTAAAATACCCTTTGCACTAGTAGAATATACATAGTTATTGAAAGTATCAATAGAGTGAAAGTCAATAAAACTTCAAAATGGCGCTGTCATCGTAGCACGTGTAGCTCATTGCTACGCCGTAGCAATGGGTTACACCGTAGCTAATCGTATTTACTAAATATGTTTTTTTTTGTAATATCAAAAGCGCTTCCAAATAAAATAGTAAAGGGCTTCCAAAATAGTATAAAAAAATATAATATACATAATATATACATAATTGAATTAAATATATTGTTTCAGTTTTCGTTACGCTTTCGATTCGATATTTAGAAATGTATCCAAGTGCAATAATGTTGTATAAATAAATATTAATATAAATACATGTATTGTGATCAAATGGATTCTAGGTGTGTATTTTAAATATAACATAAAATGTTATTTGACGATCTTTTTCATTTACATCCCTTATCCAAAATTAATATTCTTTTATCCTTCCATGCTGGACTGGGAGCGAGAGAAAAACATAGAATGTGCCAGCTGCATTTCCTCCCGGGCATGCTGTAAAAGCCAGCTAAGGGATCCGAGGGTTTCAGCATATTGTACTTTAGGCGATGGGCTGACAACCTGTCACTACAGCAATATACCTACAAATCTATCTTAAACAACCCTCAAAACTTTGTCAGACGTGGCGCAACGACCTTTGTTTAGATCGTTTACGCTCTGCCTACCCCATTAGGGATATAGGCGTGATTGTATGTATATATGTTATAATCTTTTAATTTAAGGATTAGTGAAGTATAATAGTTAGTTGGATAAATAATTAGTTAAGTAATTACAGTTAAGAAAGGGCCATACCAATTGCACATCAACATTTGGTAAAAGACAGGGAAAAGGTTCTACATAACCGAATTTAGCCCATGTGCTATATTTTCAACCCTTTCTTGAAGAAAAAATACAATAATTATAAGTAACAATATAAACTAACCAAAATAACAAAGGTATGGTTATTATTAATTATAATCGTATAAATTTATTCCCATTAAATAAATATATTTATTATTATTAGTTTTTATGACTGAATGGGATATTATATAAAATAATTATTTTACTTTACATTCTCGATAAAAGTCATTAAATGTTGTTACATTTTAGTCTTATTAGCAAAGGTATAAAAAATCACAAACAAGCAATTACACACAGATATTTATACCGGCTTAAAAAATATGTTTCTAAATTGGCAATTATTTTTTTATCTAATAAAGTCTTGCGCGCAGTGCGTTTCCCGCGCTCCGCCATGTTGGCAAAATGGACGCCTTCACTCGCGCATGCGCGTTGCTCGCAATATGTGTATCGTACATACAGATAACGGTACGTATTATTTTATACTATCCATTATCCAGTTTATATGATCATAGATTAGACATGCTGGACTGGGAGAGAAAAAAAACATAGAATGTTCCAGCTGCCCTTCCTCCCGGGCATGCTGTAGAAGTCAGCAAAAGGGATTTGAGGGTCACAGTGTATTGTAATTTAAGCGATGGGCTGACAACCTGTCACTACAGCAATACACATTACAATCTAAAATTGCCCCCAATTGGTCAGATGTGGCGAAAGCGCCTTTAACGAGTCGTTTTACGCTCTGCCTACCCTATTAGACATAAAGGCGTGATGTATGTGTGTATATTTTGTACATGGACTACAAGACGAGGACTCTTTCTAAAAGTTTGTGTAATTTCATCTGCTGACCAGCGGAAGTGTAACCCATGCCTGACTGGGGTAGGCAGAGCGTCAACGGTTTAGTACAAACCATTTCGGCTGAAGAGGTGGTTCAGATTTATGTTTTGCCACGTCTGACAAATTTTGAAGGTAGTTGGAAATGCAGCTGGAACTTTCTTTGTTTTTCTGTCGCTCCCAGTCCAGCATGGAAGGAACATGGCATACAAAAATCTCAGTGGTCTTTTTACTCAGTTCCCGTACTACATCCGTAACCACCCGTGCTGCCTGGAACCCAACGAGAATGTGACGCTGGCGATGATCATCGACGCGTTCGAGATCTACGGCCACGACCCTACCGACAAACTGGACAATCTGTGGCTTTATCAGAACGAGATGATGAGGATTAAGACCGCTGAAGATCAGGTAAAAGAGATGCCATCACCACCAAAAACCGCGATATATCACGAAAAATAAATCTGTTAAGGTCGTGATCGCTCGCTGATGAAAACGTTACGCAAGCGAAGCAAGCGCTAAATGTCACGAACGTCGAGCCAATACGGTACACGAGCAAAACAAGCGCTATATGTTACGAACGTCGAGCCAATAGCTTAACTATAGTGCTTTTTTTTTGTGTAACCAAAAGGATCTCTGTATGCTTGTACTAGTATTTAATATAAAATGTAAGTTTTGTTTCATGTAAGTGAGTTGTATAGTACTCTTTATGGGAAATAAATGTATTAAACCTAAAAATACGTTACGCAAGCGAAGCAAGCGCTATATGTTACGAACGTCGAGTCAATAAGTTACACGAGCGAAGCAAGCGCAAGATTTCGCGAAAATATAATAGAAGTAAAGACAATTGTACGTATATGTGTCACAAATGTCGAGCCAATACACCACACGAGCGAAGCGAGCGCAACATTTCACGAAAATATCCGTTCCATTCGATCCTTGAACCAGACCCTTTTTAAAACCGAACCGAACGTCGTTCCACGACCTGCAGATCGATAGCTAATAAATACACTTAAAATTTCCAGTTTCTGATAAACGAGCGGGTGCACATAGCAACAGACCACCTCGGCCGCTTCATCAAGCTGCACATCCAGGAGCTGAAGGTGCTTCTCATCACGCTGGATGACGTCATCGACAACATGCTCACCATGTATGAGAACCACAACTCCATCGCTGCTGAGAGGAAGGCCACTTACACTGGAGGGCCGGTGCCCATGGAGTTTTATCTTAGTCAAGGTACATATATATAATCACGCCTTTATCCCTAATGGGGTAGGCAGAGCGTAAACGACCTGAACAAAGGTCGTTCCGCCACGTCTGACGAAGTTTAGAGGGTTATTTATAATAGGTGTGTAGGTACATTGCTGTAGTGACAGGTTGTCAGCCCATCGCTTAAATTGCAATATACTGAAACCCTCGGATCCCTTAGCTGGTTTTAACAGCTTGCCCGGGAGGAAATGTAGCTGGCACATTAAAGTCACACTTTTTGAATTTTTCCCCAGTTTGGGTAGGACATTGCAGGCTGAATCACCTGATTGTCCGAAAAGAAAAAGATTTCGTGCTTCGGAGGGCACGTTAAGCTGTCGGTCCCGGTCGCTGTCTTTGATAGTGGTCGTTACACAAAACCATGTCAGAGGCCTGATAGTTGTGCTACTAGGCGGTTTAAAAACTCTGACACCAGGGTTCATCGGGTCCATAGACTCGATACCCACTCGACAGAAGATTAAAGTCACAGTACAGCATGGAAATTAAGATATTTCGGGTGTAAAGGGTGGCGTCCCACAAACTGATAGTGGTTGCTAATTCACTGATCAATTTTCACGTGGGAATTCTTTCAGGAAGTGAAAAAAAGAATTGCCTTTTCCATACAAAATGTACACCTTGTTCAGACAATTTATAAGGAAAAGCCAAAAAAGAACTTCACTTCCTGAAAGAATTTCGTGGTGAAAGTTGTTCAGTGTCGTTGACTGAGCACCGCCTATCAGTTTTTGGGATGCTGTACCTTACACTCAGTATTTTAGATAGAATTGGATTTTAGAGAGTGCTATCTGCTTGGTACCGCGTGTGAATGAATCCTTTATCTTTCCAAGTGTGTCATAAAAGGCGACTTAGGAATAAACACAAGACTGGGAGCGGAAGAAAAACATAGTATGTACCAGCTGCATTTCCTCCCAAGCATGCTGCAAAAACCAACTAAAGTGTCCGAGGGTTACAGTATATTGCAATTTAGGCGACGGGTCACTACAGCAATATACCTACGAACCTATCAAAAATAACCCTCTAAACTTCGTCAGACGTGGCGGAACGACCTTTGTTTAGATCTTTTACGCTCTGCCTACCCCATTAGGGATAAAGGCGTGATTATATGTATGTATCTTTCCGAGTGTGTCATAAAAGGCGACTAAGGGATATAACCAGGAAACGGGCAGCAGCGTACGCCGCTCTCGGTAATCCGCCTGCCAAGATGATGTGATGAGTATGGCTCATATTTACCAATCGCGATATCACGAGATAAGTTAAATAATAGGCTTTCGAAAAACTGATGTCAATAGCCTGAAAAGCACCTAAAAAAATATCTATTTATTTTACTTTATATACAAATATAACAGGGGCGGACTTAATGCCACAGGTCGCACGCAAGAAGACCTGTACAACGCCACTGACGTCGCAGTGCGGTTGGCAGAGTACTGGTCGAAATTAATATAAAAACGCCTAAACGACAAGAAGAAGAAGAATGCCAGAGGTCATCGTAACTCCTATAGTTGTTTCTTGTCCAGTGATTCTTATTTTAAATCCTTTTCCAGAATACTACTGCGGCAAAAACGTTTACATCTTCGTATCAGAGTTGTACAGCGACATCTACAACATGGGTAAAGGCGTAGCACCTTACTGCAAGGATAGATCCTTCGTGTTCCTCGGCTTCCTGCACTTCCATGATGAAGCCAAGTATTACCTGATAGATGACCCCAGCATCAGCTTCCCAACGGATAATTTCTTGCACGGCTTGGAGTGTCATGTGGGCATTTGTATTTTTAGGTACGAAAACAGAACAGATGAGTTCTTGAGAGACCACGTTTAGGCAAATGCCAATAACAAGTCTTCGCTCCATATTCTCCTGTCAATATGAAGCGAGAATGAATGCAAGTCCTCGCTTCATATTTTCCTGTCAATATGAAGCGAGGACTTGCGTTTGGTTGTTGATAGATACATGTTGCCTTGGGAAAGGCCTATGTCCAATTGTCCAGTAATGGACTAGTAAAGGTTAATGATATATTTACGTTTAGCCCTGCCAGAAATAAAAAATACCATAAAGATACCATAGAGAAGGGCTTATAGGAAGTGCATAAGTCCCTCTCTTATTCTGTCCCTATTTTTCTCTATGACAGGTAATTTTAATTCCTGGTAGGGCTATAATCCTTTTTTAAGGATTCCGTACCCAATAGGTGAAAACGGGACCCCATTACTAAGACTTCGCTGTCCGTCTGTCAATAGGTTGTATCTAATGAACCGTGATAGCTAGACAGACGAAATTTTCACAGATGATGTATTTCTGTTGTCGCTATAACAAATAATACTAAAAATAGAATAAAATATATATATGAAAGGGGCTACCAAACAAGAAACGTGGTTTATTGACGTTGTTCTATACATGAAACTTGAAAGTTTTCTGGAAATCCATAAGGACAGCTCGAGGTAAAACCGCATCATCCGAGTTGATTAGGATTCAAAGCCAGAATGGTAGTATCGTAAAAGGTGAGGAATGCGTGTTGAAAAGATGGAAGGAATATTTTGAAAGTTTGTTTGAAAAAGAAGAATCAGCGCAAGAGGTTAATATTCCAGAAGTGGATGTAAGTGTGATAGACAGTGAGATTGAAATGGATGAGATTTTGAAAGCGTTGAATAGTATGAAGTCGGGTAAGGCTGCAGGGTATGATAGGGTATCAGTCGAGATGCTGAAGGCTGGCGAAGGCGTAGTGGCTAGTCAGCTGTACTGCCTTTTCAACTTGTGTTGGAGAAGCGGCCGAGTACCAAGTGATTGGTGCAAGGCTGTTATAGTTCCGCTGTATAAGGGAAAAGGGTCACAGCTAGACTGCAAAAATTACCGCGGTATAAGCCTACTCAGCGTTGTCGGCAAACTGTATGCAAAGATATTGATTGAAAGAGTGACGAAAGAAACTGATGAGAAGGTATGGGATGCTCAGGCAGGATTTCGAAAGGGAATGGGATGTACGGATCAGGTATTTTCCTTGCGGTGCATAGCTGAAAAATCTTTGGCTAAAAACCAAAAAGTCTATTGCGCATTCGTGGATTTGGAAAAGGCCTATGATAGAGTGGTGAGGAAGGAATTGTGGTCAGCACTATCCATGCATGGGGTAAGCAGTATTTTGATACAAGCACTAAAATCCTTATACAGGGATTCTAGTGCTTGTGTCAGGATCAACGGGGCGTATACTGAATTGTTTAGCATCGAAAAAGGTGTTAGACAGGGATGTGTAGCGTCGCCATGGCTTTTTAACCTATTCATGGATAGTTGCTTGGAAGATTTAAAAGAAAGTGAACGGGGATTACGAATGAATGATTTACTCGTCAAATGTCTGCTCTATGCTGACGATCAAGTCTTACTTGCATCGTCGGCAGAAGAGTTGCAGGAGATGGTAAATATTATGAATGAAGCTTTGAACAAGAAAGGAATGAAAGTAAATGTTAGTAAGACGAAAGCAATGGTTTTTGAAAAGGAGAATATGACAGAGTGATAGGGAATGAAAAAGTGGAGCAAGTGAAAGAGTTTGTGTATTTAGGATCAATGTTTACAGCAGATGGAAAGAATGATAGTGATATTGAAAGAAGAGTGAATGCCGGTAACATGGTGAATGGAGCGTTGCACGCCTTTATGAGCAGTCAGAAGGTGTCCGATAAGGCCCGTCTGGCTGTGCATAGAGGGGTGTTGGTTCCAACACTGATGTATGGGAGTGAAAGTTGGGTATGGCAGAAGAAGCATGAAAGCAGAATAAATGCAGTAGAAATGAGAGCGTTAAGAAGTATGATTGGAGTCAAACTGAGTGACAGGATACGAAATAGTGTGATTAGGGAACGTTGTGGTGTGAAAGAAGATATAGTGACAGGTATTGACAAGGGAATGCTTAAATGGTTTGGACATGTTGAGAGAATGAGTGAAAGCAGGTTGACCAAACAGATATATATGGCGAGTGTGGATGGAAATGTTGGGAGGGGAAGGCCTCGACGCACGTACTTGGATCAAATCGGGGACGTCCTAAAGAAAGGTCAGGTCAAGAGTACCCTAAACCGACGAGCATGTATGAAAAGATTAATGAATGTGGATGAAGCGAAAGAAGTATGTAAGGATCGTAGCAAGTGGAAAGATGTGGTCTCTGCCTACCCCTCCGGGAAAGAGGCGTGATTATATGTATGTATGTATGTATGTATGTTCTATACATCTATAAATAATAGTAATAAACCGTTCTAGTGCGAGTCCGACTCACACTTGGTCAATTTTTGTATGATAGTATGGATTTGTATGGAGAGGCACCAATTAGAAACCAGAGAACATGTCAAAAGCTTCTCTCCCAAAACACTCTATAAATGATTCCAAAACCTACTTCTTCTGAGCGAGTGGATTCCCGAGTCGAACAACGACCCAATGAACCCTTGTATCAGAGTTTTCAAACCGCCTAGTAGCACAGCTATTCGGCCTCTGTTTTATCACTCCCAGCCCGGGATAGAAAAGATTAACTTCCACACCATCTGTTCTCTTTTATGACATCCACAGGTTCCCTTTCAAAAAACTGATCCAACGTGAACGCGACGTATCCACTCTACCGAAAGCCATAGTGAAGTGTGGCGTAATCATGTACAAGCTGCCACCCCTGACCGCAGCCTCCTGCATCATCACGTCAGGGTCTTTCATCCTCGACTTCAACATCCAGGGGCTGCGGTACCGGCACCACGATTACTTGCTGGTAAGCTTCGCGTTATACGAGATGTGAGGGACAGCGTCCCACAAACTGATAAGGGTTGCTAAGTTGACGAAACTGAACAACTTTCACCAGGAAATTCTTTCATGAAAAAAAGATTTTTCCGCACAAACTGACCACCGCGATCAGATAATTTGTATGGAAAAGCCATGTTTTACTTCCTGAAGTTGAACTGAGCATCCTCCTATCAGTTTGTGGGACGCTGTCCCTTACACCTGGTACAGTGCTCCTAACCGATCAACGTGACGGCGGCAATTCCTTAGTGACCAACTGCGCGGGAGCAAGTTTTTATGCCCGAGTGTATGCGCAACGCACAAGTGCACTTCTATTCATTTATCTTTAATTCTGATGAGACAGACTGGCTGACAGGACTAGGAAGAAATAAGTCGCAGGACTGACTATTTTCTTTACATGCGCAACCTTTATCCGCGTATCATTAAAAAAAATCACATCTATAGGTCTGCTGTAGGAAATTTATTTTTAGAAATATGCAGTGCCTGTTGCGTCTTTGTTTTTTATTTACAATAAATTGAAAAAAAAAAACCTACAGCACGGATCATTCTTACTTTTCGGACAACAGAATGTCATGTCCCCTTTGTTCCCAGAAACCCCTTCAATATAGGCTTAGATAGTAGTATCTTGAAAGGGTTTCTGGGAAAAAAGAGGACATCCAAGTATGCCCACTTAGGGCTCTTTTGAACCGGTCCGAATACGTATCCGAATTGGCCTTCCTAGTAAATGAATGACAGCTTGCGCATCCATCCATATCCGTTTTATATGGAAATTTCACGGACACGAACCATATACGTGCAAAGCCGCTCTTAGGCGACCAGAAAGGGACAAGCTTGAAGGAAGTTGCTGAGAATCCTTTTGTCAATAAATCTATGATATTTTCCAGACTCTTCCCAACGGAAACACATACTATACCAAGGAGAAGTTTACGCCTCTGGTTTGTGACCACCATGTCTGCGAGTGGAATTATACTAACCATTACGGCGGTAAGAGTAATGAACATACATACATCTTCTCCGCTTTCCCTAATGGAGTAGGCAGAGCGTAAACGACCCAAACAAAGGTCGTTCCGCCACGTCTGTCAAAGTTTTGAGGGTTATTTAAGACAGATTTGTGGTATATTGCTGTAGTGACAGGTTGTCAGCCCATCGTCTAAATTACAATATACTGAAACCCTCGCATCCTTTAGCTGGTTTTTACAGCATGCTCGGGAGGAAATGCAGCTGACACATTCTATGCTTTTCTCTTGCTCCCTGGGAGCATTGAAAATAAGTAGTGTTCGTCTTAATTGTGTACCTACTTCCAGGTCCGTTCCTGATCCCTGGAGACCCTGGCTCCGGCATCAACGTGGTGGTTCCTTTCGTGGAGCCCACTCCTAAGCCTGAAGGAGACGAAGACGACAACATTACCGTGCCTTGTATGTTTTTTTACATCACGATTACATCACTAATGGGGAAGGCAGAGCGTCAACAACCTAAACGAAGGTCGCTCCGCCACGTCTGAAGTTTTTAGGGATTTCAGATAGATGTGTATGTTGCTGTAGTAACGGGTAGTCAGACCTTCATCTGAAACCCTGGCAGCATGCCCGCGAGGAGAAGCAGCTAGCACATTCTACTTTAATTTATTTAGCTTTGAGCTAGCGATACCAACTTGTTTTGCTGCCGATAATTTCTGCAAAAAAATTCTTTGCAACTTCTAAGAGAGTAAAACCGTAAAACACATGTTTGTAACAAGGTTACTGTGCGGTTCCGGAATTTGAACCTCTGCCAAGTTGCAAAGAAAAGGCTTTTTATGGGCCGCAAAACACGTTGCTTTGCTATTGATAACTTAAACGAAGTAAGTATATGTCTTTTTATCGCTCCCAGTTCAACATGGAAGCAATTATGATATCAAATATAACTACATAATCACTTTTCTTCTTCAAATCGAGGGGGTTCTCAAGATCGCCAAAATTACAATACAGCTGTAACCCTCGAACTCCTTTGCTGTCTAGTACATACAAAAATCACGCCTTAATCCCTAATAGGTTAGGCAGAGCTTAAACGACCTGAACAAAGGTCCTTCCGCCACGTTTGACAAAGTTTTGAGGGTTATTTATAATAGATTTGTAGGTATATTGCTGTAGACAGGTTGTCAGCCCATCGCCTAAATTGCAATATACTGAAACCCTCGGATCCCTTAGCTGGTATTTACAGCAAGCCCGGGCGGAAATTCAGCTGGCACCTTTTCTCTCGCTCCCAGTCCAGCATGGAAGATATCTAGTAAAAAATAATAATTTTTGAATATTGTAAAATAACATACATTATTATATAACTCACATTAAAAGTATAACACAAACAATTAACAATCTAAATAAATAACAATTTAATAACAATATGTGTAACAATGTCGACCCGCCTAATTAGTGTGCCTGCCTGCTACGCAGAGGGTCCCGGGTTCGATTCCCGGCCAGGGTAGACATTAGAATGATGAGTTTAAATGTCTGTTTCTGGGTCTGGGTGTTATTTGTGGTTGTTTCTGTGTATGTCCATGCCATCCCGATACAGGGAATCCTAGTGGGGGCTATGAGTGTGATCGTGTGTTGTTTTTATGTTATTATAACAATTTAAATAAACATAACCAGATATCCTGGAGGGTTGTCTGTTCATGTACCCTCCGAACTACGGGTCCATCGCCGGGAAAAGCTACCTGGACACAGTGGAGCTACACGACGATAGATTCACCTGCAATGCAGCTGGAGGCGCCAAGGTAACACTGCTACCTCCTAACTTCTTCTGAGCGAGTGGATTCTCAAGTCGAACAACAACCCGATGAACTCTGGTGTCAGAGTTTTCAAACCGCCTAGACATGGTCTTGAGTAACGACCACTCTCAAAGACAGTGATCAGGGCCGACGGCTTAACGTGCCCTCCGAAGCACGGAATCCTTTTTTTTTGTCGTACCATGTCTCAAACTGATAAATTGGCAAATATCACTTTGTGTTCCCCGCCTGGAAATCGAACCCTGGACCTCCAGATCGTAAGTCCATGGCTCTGACCACTAGACCACGGAGGCAGTTAACCTTCTAACTAATCAGTCTACATACATAAAACGCCTTTATCCCTTACGGGGTAGGCAGAATGTAAAACGCCACGTGAAAGGCGCTTTCGTCACGTCTGACAAAAATCAGGTCAGGTCAGCCCATCGCCTAAATTACAATATACTGTAACCCTCGAATCCCTTTTGCTGACTTCTACAGCATGCCCGGGAGGAAGGGCAGATGGAACATTCTATGTTTTTCTATCTCTCCCAGTCCAGCATGCCTAAGCCCCACAAACGTTCAAAGTACGGGACACCTACATTGCTATAATTTATTAAACTGTTTTTCAAAGTGTCCAGAGCCCGATGGTGTAGTGGATAGGGCCGCTGCCTCCTGAGCGGGGAGGTCGTGGTTCGAATCCCACCACGTACCAATGTGTTTTTCGGTTTTTGAATTTCGTATGTATATTCTTATCTTATCTTAATGAGGTCCACAATATTTTGGCCAACAGTTTTAAGTATAAACGATTTGATTTTTTTTAACCACTAAGGGCTGATTTCACCAATGGCGTAGTTATGCAAGAATAAATATATTCGCTTAATTTACTCTCAGATAACTTACTTTACATTTCACCATGTAAAACAGACGATAAACTAGTCTCAGATTAGCTATTCTTTGGAATACTCGTTTAGCTTATCTGTGGAAGTTTTATCTGAGTTTGGTGAAATTAGCCCAGTCAACATCATCTCCCTAGCCTTATCCCGTATCTTAAGGGGTCGGCTATCTAATCTAGGGGATTGAACGAGGGTACTGGTTTTTACACAGAGCGACTGCCATCTGACCTCCGCAACCTAGAAGGGAAACCAGACCCAATCCTAGATTAGGTCAGAGATTTCAAGCCGCCAATGCTTAGCACTGGCCTCTGATAAGGCTTAACGACTAATATCTACGGTATTAAACGATATTAACCGGGACCAACGGCTTAACGTGCCTTCCGAAGCACGGAAATTAGCCCAGTCAACACACCTATTAAATGAAATTGCTTTGCAGGGTCTGTATTGGTACCCGCAATGGATGGGCGCCATGCCGCACCACCCGTACCCCTCGCTGGGTGATGAGAAGGCCAGCTTCGACCCTCCCGGGCCCTTCTTCCCTCACCAGTACAACGCGGAAGTGGACGATGATGATGCTGTTTAATAAATGGTTGTAGTTTAGGACATATTGTTTTATTTGTCACCAGTTGTATTAAGAATATTTTAAAAATATTTTTTTTTTTTTACTTAGCCTGAAATGTCCCACTGCAGGGCAAAGGCCTCCCCTTTCTTTTTCCACTGGTCTCGATCTCCAGCTATATTTTGCCAGTCTTTTTCAAAAGAATCTAAGTCATCGCGCCATCGTTTCCTCGGTCTTCCTCTCCCTCGCCGGCTATCGAGGGGAACCCAATCGGTCGTTGATTTGGCCCATCTCTCTGGATGCATTCGGCAAAAATAATTTAAAAAAATATTTATTTAAGATAGCTTACTACAACCTGCAAGAGTTTTATAATCTCATATAATAAGAATATATTAGATAATAAGATAAAAATAATAATATTAGTCGCTACTTAGTTTTTAGAAATTGTATTTAGGTATATTTTAAGTACCTACATATTACAATCTAAAATTGCCCTCAATTTTGTCAGACGTGGCGAAAGCGCCTTTTACGAGGCGTTAAACGCTCTGCCTACCCCGTAAGGCGTGATTTATGTATGTACTGTTGCAATGCCCTAACAGGGTTATTGAAGTGTGCACCAAAAAATATTTTTAGACCTTATGTACCAACAAGAAAGCAAATAAAAAAAATGATTGAGTAAGTGGTGGTAGGCTCCGCAAGGCCGCCTGGCTCGCGACTACCCTCTCACCGGAGTCCGGCGCCAAACAGCTTGCTGTGTAAGATTGCCAGTGCCATAACATGCATCTTCTGGGTGAGCTCGCTTCATCTTCGACTCTGTCACGGTCAAGAGCAATCCCATTTATAATAAATAAATTTTTTTTAAAAGATTTTTTGCTGTACCAATTCTTTTTAAGGGGCTTTAGTGGGCTAAGTGGCGCCCTCATCAGTCAAAAAATCATAATTAACTAAAAACAAAATCAATCGAAAATCCGGTAGATCAGATTGAGGTTAAAGCAATAAAGGTCATTTGGAACTTCATAAAGTTGCAACTTATAGATCGTTGCAGTTACAGATAGGAATATTTGCGAAAAACGGCCACTTTTAGCACTTTTACTATCTGTAACTGAAGTGAACATTGAATTATTAACTTATAATGCTTAAAAAAAACTTCAGTACCCATACTTCAATCTGATCTACCGGATTTTCGATTAATTGCGTTTTCGGTGAGCAATGATTTTTTGACTGATGAGGGCGCTGGCGTGCACCGGGGATCCCCATGATTAATGATAATCTTTGGTTCTGCTTGTGACATAGAATACATTCTATTAAGTGGAGAAATAGTGGCCACCGCAGACGTCTATCTTTTGCCTTCATCACAACTTTAGATTTAAAAGTATGTATTTTTTTAAATTTACTCAGCGTATTTGTTTATTAAATGAAATATGAAAATATATCAGTCAAGTGGCCACCACAGACATCAGTCTTTGGGCCTCGGAGGTGGCGCCCTCACCCGTTAAAAAATCATAACTCGCAAAATATAAACTTTATAAACAGTTGTATTGATTCCTTAGAATAGAAAGAGCTAATGATTTTTTAGAAGTAATGAAGTGAGGAGCAAATAACACCCCGCAGTTACTATTGAAATTTCCGCCAAAATCTTTTGTTCTGCTTGTGAAATATGTTAATTAAATCCATTAGAATTCATTATTTCAAGTCGAGAAAATTACATCAGTCAAGTTGCCGCCACGTACGTTATTCTTTGGGCCTACCTGTATATAATCACAGCTGTAGATTTAAAAAGAAAACACATTTAACTATTATTGTAAATCATTTATTATAAAAAATATAACATATTTATAAAAGTATTGCTTGTCCTAACCTACGGTTTACAAACATGGTCTCTAACCGAGGGTCAAAAGTCCAAACGAAAAAGGTTTGCGAAAGAGCGATGGAACGGAGCGTCTTAGGCGTCAAAAGAACGGACTGAGTCGGAAACACTACGCTGCGAGCCAAGACGGGCATAACTGACGTAGGGTACAAAACCGCCAAACTAAAATGGACCGATGGGCTAAGATCATCACAGAAAATTGGGTACCTCAAGGCGGATTTCGGCGAAGAGATAGACCTCGAAAAAGATGGCGTGACAATCTCGACGCCCATTTGAAAGACTGAGGTTGCATTGGACCGTGATAAGTGGAAACCGCAGGGGAGGCCTTTGCCCAGCAGTGGGATCTAATAGGCAAGCTATTAATAAGAAATAAAATGAAAGCATTGCACTTAAATATAACTTTCTAAGAAACTCCTTTCTATCACACTACCTCTAGGTAAAACGTTAAACGCAGGTGTACCACCTTTTAGCTCAAAATATTTCAACACAAGCACATCTCCTAAGTTCTTCGAAATATCAACAATATGTGGCATTTTATCATAACCCTCAAAGTAAACATTGACCCTGTCAATTGAATATTTATTATCCTCATCCCAGGGCGCAGGAAAGACTTGCTCTAACTGGCTTTGCAGAGAGACATTTTCTGGACAGTTCTTTATAAAATCCGTCGTTTGATATTCTGGATATAAAAATAGCACTGGCCAGATTAAGACGCCATCTTTTATATGAACGATAGAATCATGAGCACCGGGTATACTAGGTTCTAATTTCGAAAGGTCTATGTCATCTTCATTGTCGCATTTAGATATCTTGATCTTACGTTCTATGATAGCCTTAATTACTGCCTCTTTTTGTTCTGCTGTCTTCTGTTCAGAGCGTTCCTTTTTACGTTGATCCCTTTCGTGAATCTGCTTTTTCGTTTTAGCCGTGTTCAGTAATTCAGTGATTTCTTTGTCATCTTTCTGGGTTTCTAGAAGTTTCTGACAATGTTCGATGCATGTATCGTATTTGGCGATTTCGAAGGCGCTTTTAGCTGCTCTTAGTCTGGCTTTAGTGTGGTTAGGGTTGAGTGATAGGGCCTTTTCGCTGTCAGCTAAGGATGATCGGTAGTTCTTCAGATGCCAGTGTGATGCCGCTCTATTGTTGTAAAGATTAGCATTTAACTCGGGATTGTCACACTTGACTTTTATACCTTCTGTGTACCTATAAAATAAAACATTGTTAATAAATACATATAATCACGCCTTTATCCCGAATGGGGTAGGCAGAGCGTAAACGACCAAAAAAAAAGAAGCCATTCCGCCACGCCTCACAAATTTCGTGGGCAATTTTAGATTGACAGAGTGAGTGACAGGTTGGCAGCCCATCGCCTAAATTGTAATACACTGAAACCCTCGAATCCCTTAGCATGCCTGGGAGGAAATGCTGCTGCCGCTGGCACATTCTATGTTTTTATATCTCTCCCAGTCCAGCATGAAAGGATATTATTAATCTATTTATATTAAGACTATGATTGCTAACTAAGAAAAACAACATAAAATAACTTATCTGGATAATTCTTACATCAATGGACTTGTAATTGCAGAGAAAAATCAGGACATAATTGATAGTCATTAGGTGTCATATGATAGAGCCCGATGGTCTAGTGGATAGGGCCGCTGCCTCCTGAGCGGGAGGTCGTGGTTCGAATCCCACCACGTACCAATGTGTTTTTCGGTTTTCGAATTTCATATGTACGTTTATTAGGTGCTTTTTCCGTGCTTCGGAAGGCACGTTAAGCCGTTGGTCCCGGTTAATATCGTTTAGTACCGTAGATATTAGTCGTTAAGCCATATCAGGGGCCAGTGCTAAGCATTGGTGGCTTGAAAACTCTGACCTAATCTAGGATTGGGTCTGGTTTCCCTTCTGGGTTGCGGAGGTCAGATGGCAGTCGCTCTGTGTAAACACCAGTACTCTCGTTGAATCACCTAGATTAGGAAGCCAACCCCATGAGATACGGGATAAGGCTAGGGAGATGATGAGGTGTCATATGATAAGCAAGGGGATTCCCGGTGCACGCCAGCGCCCTCATCAGTAAAAAAAATATTACTCACTAAAAACGCAATCAATCGAAAATCCGGTAGATCAGATTGATGTATAGGTACTGAAGGTTATTTTAAGCATTATAAATTATTAATTCAGTGTCCACTGCAGTTACAGATAGCAAAAGTGCTAAAAGTGGAGTGATTTTTCGCGAATTTTCTATCTGTAACTACAACAAACCATAAGTTACAACTTCATGAGGTTTTAAATGACCTTCATTGCTTTTATCTCAATCTGATCTACCGGATTTTCGATTGATTGTGTTTTCAGTGAATTATGATTTTTTGACTGATGAGGGCGCCACTTAGCCCAGGGGAGCCCTTTAAACCACCATAATACTTTGGTTACTTGACAAAGAATTATTAAATTAAATTAATTATTTTAACTCCAACACCCACATGGTCAAAATCACTCAATTTGACTTAGGAATTTTGTTTATATGTAGTTGATATTTTTGAAATTATTGAGAAGCTTTTAATTGATCATAAGGTCATTTTAAATATTTTTATGAAGCCAATATTTTTTTAAATTATTATAAATCTTTTATATATACATACATATAATCACGCCTTTGTCACTAAGGGGTAGGCACAGTGTAAACGACCTAAACAAAGGTTCCGCCACATCTGACAAAGTTTTGAGGGTTATTTAAGATAGATTTGTGGGTATATTGCTGTAGTGACAGGTTGTCAGCCCATTGCCTAAATTACAATGTACTGAAACCTCGGATCCCTTAGCTGGTTTTGACAGCATGCACGGAAGAACAGAAAATGCAATTTCTTCCTGACATGCCGTAAAAACCAGGTAAGGGATCCGAGGGCTGGCAACCTGTCACTACAGCAATATATCTACAAATCTATCATAAATAACCCTCTAAACTTTGTCAGACGTGGCGGAACAACCATTGTTTAGGTTGTTTACGCTCTGCCTACCCCATTACTGATAAAGGCGTGATAGTATGTATGTATGTAAAAACTAAGTGTTTTCCACTTACCCAAGTATGGCAAGCCTGTAGTTCTTATACTTGAAGTTGTAATTTCCATCTTCTTTGTAGTTGGTAGCCAGTTCCAAGGGAGTGTTCTCATCAGGGTCATACTTCAGCTTGGCCAAGCCTTCAGCGAGAGGAGACATTTCGCCAGATTCAGGAGTGGACTTCATGAAGAATGGATGCTTGTCCATTTCTTCCTATAAATATAAAATTATTTTTATTAATCTATTTCATGTAATCTACTACAACTAGAAAAGTTTGATCATTGGAACTACAGTTTTGAATACAGGACATTGCAGGCTGAATCACCTGATTGTCCGAAAAGAAAAAGATTTCGTGCTTCGGAGGTCACGTTAAGCCGTCGGTCCCGGTCGCTGTCTTTGATAGTGGTCCTTAATCAAAACATGTCAGAGGCCTGATAGCTGTGCTACTAGGCGGTTTAAAAACTCTGACATCAGGGTTCATCGGGTCATGATACCCACTCGACAGAAGAAGAATACAGGAATCTTCAAGAAGCAAGAGTGGTTTCTGCCTTAACTTTATTGAGAATAACAAGAAGAAGGCCCCGCAGTAAACAGCAGACATAAATTCAATATAATATATTTTTAATTCACATTTATTTAAGGGTTTGGTTAGATCAGAATTCATTTAATTTATGACTATTTTGTTTTAATTACTCTTCACACTTTTGTTTTAATTTCGTCTGCAATCATAGGTTGAATAAAATTGAGGTTAACCTAATTTTACGGTTATCAGTATCAATACAATATACCAACCTCCCAGGTGTCCTCAGACCACCCATCAGTGTATTTCTTCCTCTCCAGGCTATTGATGAAGTCGTCCAGCTCTTCATCTAGCTTTTTGCACAACTCCACTCGCTCCTCATCGGTCATTGGGGTCTTAGTCTCTTTTCGCACCTCTTCAGACATTGTTCACGGGTTTTATGCCGGGTTTTGAACTACAACTTCTTTGGAATGTAAAATACTTTAAAAAATCGTTGGTTAATCTAAGTTTTAATGGTAATGTTATAACTTAAGTTAATCATGAAACGTGAAATCCATTTAAAACGTTTCACAAACACAATTATAACCTCGAAAAAAATACAGCTGATCAAATTTTTTTTAAATACTTTACGGCTTGGGAATATAGGACAATAAAGAAAATTATAAAATATAACATAGAACAGACAGCAAAACGAACACGACTCAGCCTAACCCATTAGGGATAAGAGCGTGATTATATGTATGTATTTACGTAATTAATTGTACTCGAATTGAGTACGCGTGCTTCCCTGTTCTAAACTGAATTTAAAAAAGTAGAATGTCAAAAAGTGTTGTGGATCGTGGATCGCTTGCTGCATTGTTTTTTCGCGTTTTTAATAGCATTTATTACTTTAAATAATTAAATAATGCTTTTAACAGTTGAATATTTCAAACCTGCATAGTATTTAACATACGGATGAACCTTTCATGCTCTCAATCCCTAAAATTTCAGCATCGGCGGAGGTCAATGTAATTTCATCTAAAAATAACGTTTAAAGCTAATTATTATAGGTTCCAATGCAAATAAAGATAAACTAGCTATTTAGCTAAAGCAGCTAATAGCTAATAAGTATTCGAATCCCTAATATTTACGTGTGAAAACCCAAAACTATCATAAGTGTCTCCTAACCTTTCACCAAGGTGTAACTTTATAAATAACCATGTCAGACGCTTGGGAGGAGATCCAAGCGGTGAAAAGCAAGCGGAACAGTCTCCGAGAGAAGCTAGAGAAGCGTAAAAAGGAGCGACAAAACATACTGGGTGCTTCACTCTCTAGTGATAAATCTGAAGGCTCTCCGAGTAGCAAGGAGCGATCAGTCTCGAGCCCTGGAACGCAGAAGTATGAAGGTGAGTTGATTATATGGTCCCTTGTATAACAAAAGAGAATTATGTAGATAAACCTAAATAATAAAGTTTAAAAGCTCCCAAACAGTTACTTATTTTCAAGAAACTTGAATAACTCCTAGCTCAGCTAGCCTTACAAATATTTTGATATGCACAAAGCTAAGCTTCTTATTTTTCCTTTTATTAAATTGTAGAAGATTGCTTGAAATGTTTTGATTCCTTAAAATGTTTTGCTACAGGCTAATATTTTGCATTTTATATACCTCAAGAGCACATATGGTTTAGGTTTCGATGGCTGATATTAATAACTTTGAATTGATCCTCCTCAGAGAAATCCAAACCAGTACCATCAGCATCCCTGGAAGTGCAGCTCCTGCAAGTGCTGTCGGACATGCAGCTGCAGCTACCTGCCACTGCGAGTGCACTGCTGCCGGGCTTGGGGGACGTAGACGCAGGCATTGTTGCCAGTTTGCTGCAGAAGTTTGCTACTCAGAAACTTATCACGTAAGATTCGTAATTTGTTGTAGTTTATATAAAGTAGATCTTATTTACTCATAATTTATTTCAGAGCCTAGCTCTTTTCGGTTGAGTACAATGAAGTGAACACCAACTCTCCCTGCATTCCGCTTTCTCCTTGACTTCCTGGTACAACTTGACTTTAATCTTTTCTTTCACAAGGATTAAAATTTTATTTCTTCTAACCAGAAAATCCATAATAAGAGTAAAATTTTTGATTCTACAGTTTTATGGTGAGTTATCAATACCAACTTGTTTTGCAGCCCGTAAACTGCTATTTCCTTACAACTTTATAAAAATCCGCAAAACAAGGTAATATTCTGCGGTTCTAAATATAGAACCTCTTCACTAAGTTGCAAAGAAAAAGCTGTTTACGGACTGCAAAACATGTTGGTTTCGATAACCCAAAGTTAAAAAAACCTAACTTACACCTGTACATTTTTTTTCAATTGGCATATCTGTAATATTGTGCATGTGTATTTGTTTATTCACATATTCCTAATAACTACTAAACAGAATTTAAAAATCCTTTTACCACAAAAAAAAGTCTACACTCTCCTGACGCAATTAGGCAAATTTTTACAAATAGTAGATTTTACGACAAGTACACAAAACAAGTAGTTTTTGTCCAAGATTTTAAACTGCCAATATTAGTTGAGGACTAAAATGGGATTGTGCACGACTTATAAACCGGCTGTTTAACTTTTTAAATGTTTCGATATAAATTATTATGCTTGCGCTGGGACCTATACAGCCTACTATTAAATTAATTTTGTAATAATAAATGAAATAAACTATCATACTAAAATTTAAATTTTAATATCTAATTTAATTTTTATTTATTATAAAACAATTTTCTTAATTTAAATTAAATGTTTTCTTAGGATCAAAGCCGGCACAGAAACCCCTAATCATGACATAGAAGTGGTCAGCGCGGAGTCAGTGAGACTTGCCGCTGTACTGGCCGCTCTTATTGAGGAGAATCATGCTCCGGCTGTGAAAAGAAAAGGTAATGATCAAAGACTCCATCTTACATATAATATTTTTTATAAAGTTGGTTGTTCCAATAGCTTAAAAGAAATACATACAAAAATACCTACTTCTTGACATTTTTGACTAAAGCGTAACATTTATTGAGGTATTTTAATTCAATACTTTCATGCTGGCCTGGAAGCGAGAGAAAAACATACAACGTGTAAGCTGCATTTCCTCCCAGGCATGCTGTAAAAACCAGCAAATGGATCCGAGGGTTTCAGTATATTGTAATTAGGCGTTAGGCTGACAACCTGTCACTACAGCAATATAATTACAAATCTATCTTAAATAACCCCTTAAAACTTTGTCAGACATGGCGGAACGACATTTGTTGAGGTCGTTTACGCTCTGCCTACCCCATTAGGGATAAAGGCGTGATTGTATGTATGTATATTTCCCTGGAGTATGAATCAGATTTTTAACAATAGACAGCATTTAACAGAGATATGAATAACATTTATCAGAGACTCCGTACTTATGACAACAGTACTTATGAAAGGTATTTTTTTTGTGGTAAATATGTTTAAAAAATGTTTGATTTTATCTTTAGGAGACAGTGTATCAGAGGAAGGGCCCATGGCTAAAGTATCTAAGCCCACAAGTGAGGAAAAGAAAGCTGCTAAAGGAGATACTGATATTATGGTAAGCTAATCTTTAAATAAATTAGTGTAAAGGCACTTTGGCCTTTGTGATGACTGAGAGAAAACGAAACGCATCGGTTCGTCGTTTGTTGACCACTGTTTGTTTCGTCTTCATTTCGACACATCAGATGCGGAAGTGTCCAAATAACAGTTGGTTTGAAGTGCTTCGCTCTTGTGAGCTTGGTTTGTTTGGATCGGAACGGAATCCAACTCTTTAGGAGCAGCCGTTAAGCATGATCTCCGCAGAGTGGTCCTCCCCGCAAGGGGGGCCTTTCCCACGTGTATCCCTGTCGAGATAATGCAATGTTTAGTGTTAAGGCACTTTGGCCTTTGTGATGACTGTAAGAGAAAACGAAACGTATAGGTTCGTCGATTGTTGACCGCTGTTTCGTCTTCATTTCGACTCATCAGATGCGGAAGTGTCCACATTACAGATGGTTTGCAAGTGAATTTTGAATGAAAGTGAGTGAAATTGGAATAAACTGTCTAATACAGAAAATATAACCAATTTTCAATTAAAGTTTACAGCAAGAGTAATAATAATAACAGTCCTCCCACCGATTTTCGGTGAAAGCGGCCAATCTCCCGGAGATCGGCCAACTGCGCAGGACTAGTGTTTAGTGCCCAACTGTTTGCGCTACACACAGGAGCACTCTCTATTCCTTCAATCTCTTATACTGATGGGACAGATTCACTGACACGGTCAGAGAGAAATCAGGCGCAGACTATTTTCCATGCCCAATCCGACAGCATGGATCATCTTACTTTTCGGATAATCAGGTGAAACTAGAAACAACAACACAAAGTCATTGTGCCCCGCCAGGAATCGAACCCGTGACCTCCGGGTCGAGAGCCCATGGCTCAGACCGCTAGACCATGAAGACAGCAAGAATAGGGTACTAATATTAGTACTCTATTCTTGCTGTCTTCATGGTATATCGACTAAGCGATCAACACATGAAGAAGCCAGAAAAAAATATACAAAACTGCAAGATTCCTCACTGCTTTTAGGGCTTCTTCCGCTGATACAAGCCGCAGTCAGTAGACGCTGTAGCTACACCGTACAGAAATATCTTGGTCTTCTTCTTCTGTCGAGTGGGTATCGAGTCTATCGACGGGATGAACCCTGGTGTCAGACTTTTTAAACCGCCTAGTAGCACAACTATCAGGCCTCTGACATGGTTTTAAGTAACGACCACTATCAAAGACAGCGACCGGGACCGACGGCTTAGCGTGCCAAATCACGAAATCTTTTTCTTTTCGGACAATCAGGTGATTCAGCCTGCAATGTCCTAACCAAACTGGGGAAAATTCACAAAGTGATAAATTCTCAAATATCAACTTTGTGTTTCCCCCCTGGGAATCGAACCCAGGACCTCCGGATCGGGAGTCCATGGCACTAGCCACTAGACCACGGAGGCAGTTAAATATCTTGGTGACCTAAGACCTTTTACGTTACGCATCGCAAGCCCATAGGCCTTTCCGCTCTGCAGGCAACATGGCTCGCGGCTCTGTGTGTATGATTCCTTAGGACGCTTTTGCACCGGTCCGAATCCGTATCCGCATATTTTCTGATCAGAATTGGCCTTCCTAATAAATTTATGACCGCTTGCGCACCCATCCATATCCGTTTTATAAGGACATTTCACGGACACGATTCTAGAATAGAATAGAAAACATTTATTATTCATGACGTCATAAACACAACACAGTAAATACATTTTTAAAACAAAAACTGAAGAAACGAAAGTGAAACAAATAATGAAATGAGAATATCTATTATCTAATCTGTGATAGAGGTACCTAAAAATAAACAGTCAATGCTACCAGAATGTGCGTGTCGCGACGTCACAATAAAAGGACCCACTCAAGCTTATGCCGCGATCTTGTGAGACCGCGACGCTGGTATTCTGTGAGCCCTTTCCGATATGAACCGAATACGGTGCAAAGCAAAATCGCCCTTAGGATGAGACATGGATATCCGTTTTATATGGAAAATTCACGGACTCGATTCGGATGCGAACAAAATACGGAGCAGTGCAAAACCGCCCTTAGGATGAGACCTGGTTTTTACTGTCAGCTCTTCAGCTATGGTTATTAATTGCAGTCCCTCCTGGCGATGCCATCCAGCAGAGAAAAGGCAGTGAAGCGAGTCGGGGAAGAAATTATGGACCTGCTAAGCAAACCCACGGCTAAAGAGAAGAGCTTGGCTGATAAGTTCAAGAGTCAGGGCGGTAAGTTGGTGTTCGTTCTTTTAGTTTCCAGTATTATAGTTATTTCTCCTCGACACATCACATATGATCAGCATATCGAGTGGTTTGATAAATTATTTCAAGAAACTTGAAGTTCCTAGTTTTTTTTTTATGTTTTAAAAATGTCATATATACCGGATGTAAGGGACAGCGTCCCGCAAACTGATAGGGGGGGGGGGAACAACATTCAACAAGAAAATCTTTCAGAAGATAAAAAAAAAAATACTTTCTAATACAAAAAGACCACCTCGATCAGACAGTTTGTATGGAAAAGCAATTTTTTATTTTATTTTCCAAATCAAAATTCCTGGTGAACTATCCAGTTCAACGAAACTGGACAACTATCCAGTTTCGTTGACTGAGTAACCTCTATCAGTTTGAGGACGCTGTCCCTTACACCCCGTATTGATACGTTGCGTGCGTTTGCGTTGATGTCAAGTTCAAATATATATATATTTATATGTTGCGTTGTTTCCCATTTCCAGTATTTTGATTCTGTAGTCGCCTTCTGTAACACTCGCAGATATGGGATGATACTACTCTTACTTGATATCACCTAAGAACAGTTCGTGGCCCTTATTAGTTTTAACATACATACATACATATAATCACGCCTTTATCCCTTATGGAGTAGGCAGAGTGTCAACAGCCCAAACAAAGGTCGTTTCGCCACTTCTGACAAAGTTTTGAGGGTTTTTTAAGATAGATTTGTAGGTATATTGCTGTAGTGACAGGTTGACAGCTCATTGCCTAAATTGCAATAAACTAAAACCCTCGGATCCCTTAGCAGGTTTTTACAGCTTACCCGGGAGGAAATGCAGCTGGCACGTTCTATGTTTTTCTCTCGCTCCCAGTCCAGCATGGAAGAGATTAGTTTTAAAGTCTCCCTTATTCAGAGTTCTGAATTATTTTGTCCCAGGAGCTCAAGTAATGGAGTTCTGTCCGCACGGCACGCGAGCCGAGTGCGTGCGCGCATTCAGCGACAAGAAAGAAGATAAGACAGAAGAATACACCTGCAAGAAACTACACTTCAAGAAGATCATACAGGGTCATACGGACGAGAGCTTAGGAGACTGCTCGTTTTTGAACACGTGTTTTCATATGGATAGTTGCAAGTAAGTGGGAGTTCTGAACCGATGAACCCGATTAATCCGACCAACCCAATGAACCCTATCGACCCAACTAACTATACTGACCCATCGAATCCGACTGACCCATTGAACCTGATCGACCCAACGAAACTGATAGATCCACTGAACCAGACCCCACGAACCCGATTGACACGACGAACCCTACTAACCCAATAGACCTGAGTAAGTAGAAGAGAGAAGATAAGACAGAAGAATACACCTGCAAGAAACTTCACTTCAAGAAGATCATACAGGGTCATACGGACGAGAGCTTAGGAGACTGCTCGTTTTTGAACACGTGTTTTCATATAGATAGTTGCAAGTAAGTGGGAGTTCTGAACCGATGAACCCGATTAATCCGACGAACCGGACTGATCCAAAGAATCCGACCAACCCAATGAACCCTATCGACCTAACTAACGACTGACCCATTTAAGCTGATGGACCCAACGAAACTGATAGATCCACTGACCAGACTGACCCCACGAACCCAATTGACACAACAGACCTGAGTAAGTAGAAGAGAGAAGATAAGACAGAAGAATACACCTGCAAAAAACTACACTTACAACTATACATACATATAATCACGCCTTTATCCCTAATGGGGTAGACAGAGCGTAAACGACCTAAACAAAGGTCGTTCCGCCACGTCTGACAAAGTTTTGAGGGTTATCTAAGGTAGATTTGTAGGTATATTGCTGTAGTGACAGGTTGTCAGCCCATCGCCTATTAATATAGGGTTTCAGTATATTGTAATCAATATATTGAAACCCGTGAAGGCGTGATTATATGTATGTGTGGTTGTGGTAAAAATTGGCTTTTCCATACACAATGTTCACCTCGATAACAATTTGTATGGAAAAGACTTTTTTTTCTCTTTTTGAAAATAGTCCTGTTGGTAGTTAATCATTGTCGTTCACCGAGCAACCCCTATCAGTTTGCGGGAAATCCCTTAGCTGGTTTTTACAGCATGCCCGGGAGGAAATGCAGCTAATACATTCTATGTTTTTCTCTCGCTCCCAGGCCAGCATGGAAATACACACACACAAAAATAAAAATCTTTCCTCTTTATAATATTAGTACAGATTATATTTGTTTCAGATATGTACACTATGAAGTTGATAATACTGACCCCAACGCGAACCCGGCCAAAACTACGGAAACTACACAAAAAGGTACCACCAACGGTAAGCTTCTACTAACACCAACATACTTACTAGCACCCCTCTAATAGTACCTACATAAGACCCAAACAATCAGTTATAATCAGTCCTTCATTTTCACTTTTTTTTTAAAAGAGACTCAAATAGCATTTTATAACCTCTCTTTGATTATATTAATATATTTTTTTATCTATCATAATATACGTATATATCTTATATATTATTTTGTTATGTATTAGTTTTTTCTATTATTGTTATATATGTATTAGTATAACTATAATTTATCAGATTTTCTAATTTTAGTTATTGTATCTGTTCCCGTGTTTTTCCCTTCTTTCATCCCCACTAGGTTGGCTGGAAGAGATCTCTTATAGAGATAAGCCCGCCTGTTGTGTCCTAGTTTTAAGTTTTTAAGTTAAATAAAATAAAAAGTAGTTTATTGTACAAACTTCTTGCCAAATTATATTAAAGGTACAATTTAGGTGGTTTAAAAAGGCCACAAGAAAAAGTTGTGAAACTCACTGCACTAGTTTGCACTGTATCGCAGTGGGAATCGCTTCCATTTCGTCATGACATGACATAATGTTATAAAATATGTGTAACAATTATGGATATACAATGTTCAGCTGTATGTGTAAATTTTTAATACAATAATGAATATATATATATAGTTCCAAAGATAGAATAATTCCAATTTGGCTTTAAAACTTTGATTAACAATAAACTATCTAGATGCACAATCTCACTCAAAAAGTGTCCGCGGCAAAAATCTGCCCATCACGTCAATCGGGGAGAATTTTCATTCAGTATCTATCACCTTGCTCGCTCGCGGCGCGTGACGTGCCACAATGACGAAGTGCTCAGTCAAAATGATAGTATGTGCGAGTGCTATTGATATTGTACCCTTTCTATAACGCGTTAAGGTCCAAATTTGAATGGATATTTTGTTGTTATAAATATAACAATAACTATGTAGTTAGAATTTTCAACGTTGAGTTATCGATACCAGCGTGTTTTACAGTTTATAAACTACTTTTTCTTTGCAATTTTGCAAAGTTTCATATTTTAGAACCGCAGGCGGTAACTTTGTTACAAAAATATACTTGGCGGTTGTCTTTCGTTAAAGTGGCAGATCAAAAACAGGTTATAACAAGTTGGTATCGATAACGCAACGTTAAAAAAACGTAGTATACGTATGTGCAGTGCGGCTCGGAGAGTTTTTGGTCAGGGTTTCTTCGTGATTGTGTATCTACTTTGTTATTGTTTATCAATGCTTAATATCGATAAATATTTTAGTGTATATTTTTTTATCTGCAGGTACAAGTTTAGTGACGAAACCCGACGGAGTATTAACGTTAACGCCCCCACAGTGGATACAGTGCGATCTGCGATATTTAGATATGACATTCTTGGGTAAGAAATAAACAACTCAAAACTCTTAAGTGTTGAAGGTTATTTAAGTGTTTAGTTAAGATAAGAATATACTTTATTGCACAGAAAAGACACAAGAAGAAATAAAATTAAATGAAACAAATAGTAGTACTTTCAAATGAATATCCTGTCTGAATTAGAAATCCTCCTGGTGCATGCCACCCACTTATGGAGCGAGGCTATCGAGAGACACGGTGAAGCTCTCGCTGTGTCTCTGGATATCTCTAAGGCATTTGACAGGGTCTGGCATGGCAGCCTTATTAACAAGCTTCCCGCTTATGGGCTCCCTGATGGACTTTGCAACTGGATCACAGATTTCTTGAGAGGACGATCGATACGGGTGGTCTTAGAAGGCCGCTCCTCTGTTCATCAGGCAATTGATGCCGGGGTCCCTCAAGGATCGGTACTTTCCGCAACTCTATTTCTGCTGCATATCAACGATATGCTGACACCCGACACCTTTGGGTATGCAGACGACAGTACGGTTGTCGGTAGATATTTGTCCCGTGCAAAGTCCAGCAAGGAAGCTATTCAGTCTTGTCGAGAGTCCGTAGTAGATCATTTAAATTTAACACTTAAGGCAATCTCCGAATGGGGTGATGCCAACCTGGTGAAGTTTAATGCATCTAAGACACAGGCCTGTCTATTCTCGACCAAATTGAGTCCCTTCAATCTAACTCCCACTTTCCGAAATGTATCCGTTCCAATTTCCGATCACCTCGAACTTCTTGGTATGAGCCTTACGTCGGACCTGAACTTTGAACGATATATAGAATCCTTGGCTTCGACTGCAGCCAAAAAACTTGGTATTCTCTCAAAGGTTAGCGATACTTCACACCGGGACAGCTACTACAGCTCTACCAAGCTCAAGTCCGATCGTGTATGGAGTATTGCTGCCACCTTTGGGACGGATCTGCCAAATACCAACTGGCAACCTTGGATTCTATTGAAAAACGCGCCAAGAAGCTCATCGCCGACCCGTCACTGGTAGAAGAAAAGCTGCAGAGCCTCGAACATCGTCGCAAAGTAGCTTGCTTGTCTGTATTCTACAGGATACATTTCGGAGAATGTGCAGCATCGCTTCATGACCTGATACCCCCCTCCCCATTCCATCTCCGGGGTACGAGACGCCGGTTGGGATTCCACCCTTATGTTGTCGACATTCCAAGTTTTCGCACAAAGCGGTACGCTTCTACATTTTTAATGCGAACGGCCAAAGTGTGGAACTCCCTGCCTGCGGATCTATTTCCGGAACGTTATAAACTGGGCCTTTTCAATGCGAGAGTGAACAGGCATTTTCTAAGCAATCATGCTCCATCATAGTCTACATCATCACTTACCATCACGTGAGATGGCGGACAAATGATTGCCTATCAAATATTAAAAAAAAAAAACAAATCAACTTATTATTCCAGGTATAAAGGACGGCGTACCGCAAACTGATAGGGGTCCACAGAGCAAATATATGTCTGCTGAACAATTTTCATCAGGAAATTCTTGAAAAATAAATTGTTTTCCCATATTACCTTAATCAGATAATTTCATCATCTCCCCTAGTCTTATCCCGTATCTTACGGGGACGGCTACCTAATCTAGGTGATTGAACGAGGGTACTGGTTTTTACACAGAGCGACTGCCATCTGACCTCTGCAACCAAGAAGGGAAACCAGACACAATCCTAGATTAGGTCAGAGTTTTTAGGCCGCCAATGCTTAGCACTGGCCTCTGATATGGCTTAACGAACGATATTAACCGGGACCAACGTCACGTCCGTTTTGAAGCACGGAAAAATCGCCGAATAATCGTACATATGAAATTCTAATACCGAAAAACACATTGGTACGTGGTGGGATTCGAACCACGACCTCCCGCTCAGGAGGCAGCGGCCCTATCCACTACACCATCGACAATTTATGTGAAAAAAAAAGAAATATATCAATTACTTTAAGAGCTTCCTGGTGAAAGTTATTCAATGTTCCAGCTGCCCTTCCTCCCGGGCATGCTGTAGAAGTCAGCAAAAGGGATTCGAGGGTTACAGTGTATTGTAATTTTGGCGATGGGCTGACAACCTGTCACTACAGACTACAATTACAATCTAAAATTTGTCCTCAATTTTTGTCAGACGTGGCGAAAGCGTTTTACGTTCTGCCTACCCCATTAGGGATAAAGGCGTGATTATATGTATGTATGTATAACGATTTTTGTCCAGGTAAGTTCGCAGTAATAATGGCGGATCCCCCGTGGGACATACACATGGAGCTCCCATACGGCACGATGTCTGATGATGAGATGAGGTGTCTCGGAGTGCCGCAGCTGCAGGACAGTGGGCTGATCTTCCTCTGGGTCACTGGCAGGTAAACAAACATTTATAAATAAAACCCGTAGGGTTTATTATAACGATAAGTAGCTCTTTGCTACTTATGCAGCTCATCATTTGTACATTATATTTTTATTGTTTTTTTCTTATGAGATGAGGGAGCCGCACCACTATTCCAATAGTGTTCGAGCCAACTCGAACCATCTTACTCAGCATGCCGCGCAGGTCATCGACTTGCTAACTGCATATTGTTGACAATACTGCGTGACATGCTGAGCTTGCAACTTACACGCATGTAATACATAAATAATTCTATAGTTGTGTATATTAAGTAATATCAATATAAAATAACTATCATTTTATACAATAAATCAGACTGAATCAAGAACTCTTTGTCTCAATCCCTAGCACCTGAGAGCTCCCTCACAACCCGTCCGCTAGGTTCCATCATGTGCAGGCTTTGCCAACAATGGCTTTGTCCTGTACAAATAGGTAACTGGAATAATATTTTCATGTTTACGTCGTGGCTTTAAAATCTTCGTTGAGAATTATTGAAATTGATTTTTAAATCAGTCCTCTGTGTTGAAAAATAAATCATTAACCGCATTTGCACCGAAGATCGGGGTCACGTGTGAATCCCCACCTGAAGTGGTTATCCTTGCCACGGCTGACTTGAGTTCGGAGCCTATTTAAAGACTTCCAAGTTAGCCTCGCCAGATTGTATATATATATATAATTCCCATTATCTAGGGCTATGGAGCTGGGTCGCGAATGCCTGAAACTGTGGGGTTACGAGCGAGTCGACGAACTAATCTGGGTGAAAACGAATCAGCTGCAAAGAATCATTCGCACTGGCAGGACGGGACACTGGCTTAACCACGGGAAGGAACACTGTCTGGTGAGTGACATTCAAATTAATAATAATAATAAATTTATTTATTTTTAACATGTCAGAAATCTTACTTACTATGAATATTATTTACTTGTCTTGTCTTGTCTTGTCTTGTCTTGTCTAGCCGTTAATGTCCCACTGCTGGGCAAAGGCCTCTCTCCATTATTTACTAATATTTATTATTTCTTCTTTTCTAACTTCCATGCTGGCCTGGGAGCGAGAGAAAAACATAGAATGTGCCAGCTACATCTCCTCCCGGGCATGCTGTAAAGACCAGCTATGGGATCCGAGGGTTTCTGTATATTGTAATTTAGGCGATGGGCTGACAACCTGTCACTACAGCAATATACCTACAAATCTATCTTAAATAACCCTCAAATTTGTCAGACGTGGCGGAACGACCTTTTCTAGGTCGTTTACGCTCTGCCTACCCCATTAGGGATAAAGGCGTGATTATATGTATGTATGTTTATTATTTTTATTAATTTATTTTTATTTCTTACTAACCATGCATGCTAAGATAAATACATACATAATGTTTAATTTTAATTTTGATGTCAAACAATGCACCTACGGAGGGTAAACCAACATAGTAAATCTTTTGTTGATCCTCACGATACAGGCTTGCCTAGTGTGAAGATCACCGAATACTAGTGTTGTCGGAAATTACACTCAGCAAAATTCATATTTCTATTATAGTTAATAAGAAAGTGTAAACTAATTTTCCATGCTGGCCTGGAAGCGACAGAAAAACATAGAATGTGCCAGCTGCTTTTCCTCCCGGGCATGCTGTAAAAACCAGCTAAGGGATCCGAGGGTTTCAGTATACTGTAATTTAGGCGATGGGCTGACAACCTGTCACTGTAGCAATATACATAGAAATCTATCTTACATAACCCTCAAAACTTTGTCAGACGTGGCGGAACGACCTTTGGGTCGTTTACGCTCTGCCTACCCCATTGGGGATAGAGGCGTGATTATATGTATGTATGTAAACTAATTTTAGTTTTTGCTGTAATAAATGATTTTTATATTTTATTTTTATTAACAATCCATAGTAACCCTGAAGCCTGTGGTAGTATACACTGTGTTACAGACTTCAGTAATTCCTCAACTCATTTACAAAAAGTGTGTGAACATGTAAGCGTAAAGAATGCTAGAAAACCCAAAAAACTAAGCAATTAAAAAATAGATTTGTTTATTTTGTTTGAAACTGTTAAAGGTCAATAAAATTATTGCTGATTCTCTATCTTTTTGTCAGTTTAGTATAACGTTTTAGCCAGAACTGACAATAAACAATACTTGCAAATCATCATAAATTTAATCACGATAATACACACAACCAAGCCAAGAGGGGCGTATCTGACGTAGGGTTCAAAACCGCCAAGCTCAAATGGGAGTGGGCTGGGCATGTTTCTCGGATGCACCCGGATCGATGGGCCAAGATTGTCACAGAAAATTGGGTACCTCAAGACGGTTTTCGGCGAAAAGGTAGACCCCAAAAAAGATGGCGTAACGATCTCGACGCCCATTTGAAAGACTGGACTGAGGTTGCATTAGACCGTGATGAGTGGAAAACCGCGGGGAGGCCTTTGCCCCACAGTGGGATCTAATAGGCTAGCTATAATACAAGGTGGCGCAAAAGAAATCACCCTATTGGAAGATGCTCTCATTTTTGCAAATGGCCGCCAATGTCAAATCTGTTTTGACATTTGTGGACTAGACAGATGCAGAATACAAGTGAACAAGCCATGGAGCGATACACTCCCCAAGAACGCGGAAAAATCGTGTCTATTTTTTTGAGTAACAATTCGTCTGTGGTGTTGGCGCAGCGCGAATTCCGTCGCCGATTCCCCGGCCGTCCGACACCGACTGCGCAAACACTGCGACGTTTAGCCACCAACCTTGAAGAGTATGGGACCACACGAGACGTTGCTAAGAGTGGCCGGCCCCGGAGCGCCCGTTCTGCCGAGAATATCGCCGCTGTAGCCGAGGACGTTGAAGTGAGCCCCGAAACATCGACCAGACGACGTGCCACGCAATTGGGCCTCAGCCGGCGGTCCTTGCAGCGAATTTTGGTGCGAGACTTGAAGATGTTTCCTTACAAAGTCCAGACCGTGCATCAGCTGCTGCCTGCCGACCGCCAAACGCGCGTAACCTACGCCCAAGCCATCCTCAATCTCGAGGAAGAATTGGACAATTTTTCGACCAAAATCATCATGAGCGATGAGGCTCATTTCCACCTCAGCGGTTACGTGAATCGGCAAAATTATCGCTTCTGGGGCACCGAGAATCCACGAGTGATGCACGAGGAGCCGTTACACCCGCTCAAAGTGACTGCGTGGTGCGCTGTTCACGCTGGAGGAGTCATCGGGCCATTTTTTTTCGAGAACGCCGCGGGTCAAACGACAACAGTGGACGGTGCGCGCTATAGGGCCATGTTGACCGAATTTTTTCTGCCGCAATTGGACGAATTGGGACTGGAGGACATGTGGTTCCAACAGGACGGGGCAACGGCGCATACTGCACGAGCCACAACCGACATTCTGAAGGCGGCATTTCCGGGTCGCCTAATCTCTCGTTTTGGCGATTTGCACTGGCCGGCCAGATCGCCCGATTTAACGGTCCCGGACTTCTTTTTATGGGGTTTTTTGAAGTCTCGTGTTTACGTCAACAAGCCTGAGACCTTGGAAGCCCTCAAAGACAACATTCGACACGAGTGCGAGAATCTGTCGCCCGAAGTTCTCGCCGAAGTGATGAAAAATGCCATAAAACGAGCCCGTATGGCAATCAATTGTAACGGCGCCCATTTGGCCGATATCATCTTCTCGACTTGACCAGTAAAATTCTAAAGGTGCAAATAAATATAATCAAAAAACAGATTCGAAGTTTTTCATTTAGAAAAAAAATGAGAGCCAAACAACATCGGATGACTTCTTTTGCGCCACCTTGTATAATAAATACACACAACAATATTAGTCCAGTTTTGTCTTGAGTCTGGTAAAGTTGAGCTTTCGCGACTTTTCCTTTTTTGCTGTCTGAAGTTGGTGCAACTGGTTATAAACCTCATCCCAGATCTCAATCTGCTCTTCTTCGGGTACATTTTCTCTGTATTGCTTCATCAGGTCATATTCCACCCAGAGTTATCTTCTAAGTTCTCTTCTGATTTTTTCTTTCTCTCGTAAATGTTTCTCACTGTTCGTAACACTCTTCATTTGTTTACATTCCCATCTTTCAAGCGAAGATTTTGGCTCAAGTTTTCTCTGGTCTTTGTTTAACAGTACTAAAGTGTGTTCAGAAATGATTTCCTTGTTCACATCGGAATGGAAGATGCTATTTTTCACCAGTGGATCCCTCAAGTATAACGGCTTCTCACTAAGATTTTTATTTAAACAAAGCACTTCTATTCTTTCTATTGTTGGGTCATAAAGATCATACCTTACCACAACAGCTTCACAGTCAACAAAGTTTCGCAAAGTGAACTGAGCAGAAAATCCACAGCCTTTTCTCTCAATACAAATTCCTGCAAATCTGTTAGTCTTTCCTTGAGCGTGTGTATCAGAAATAGTAACTTCTAGAATTGATCCAATGTAAAACTCAGGAATATCAATTTGATTTCTTCTCTTTAGCATATCCATAATTTCCAATTTCTCGCGAAGACTGTTCCTCCATTTCGGGTTCGGATCGGGAAGAAATTCTGGATAAATATGTCTGAGTTCAAGTTGGTTGATTTGCTTCAATCCTATAGGTTTATTGTTGTCGATGATTTCTCTAGAACATTTGGCTTCACGTCTTTCAACTTTCTTTGCCAATGTAGGTAAAACTTGACAATCTCTCTGTATAAGCCATTTCAGTGCTAACATTTTGTCAACGGTCTTCCTCAAATATAAAGACATCGTAGTGAATTAGTAGTTTTGTGCTCAGGTCTTACCGCGACGTATGTTAATTTGTGACTACGGTACGGCTGACGCAACTTGGCCGAAACATTAAATAAAAATCTACTTTGACGCATAGATCAGTTGCTTTGCAGCGCAGTGGTTTGATTCCCAGTTTGGGTGTTTTGTGCGCGTTTCTGGTTTGATGCAGAGGACCTAAATATTTTTGTTTTTAGAAACAACGCAATCGAGTATGCGCTAATTTTATATAATTTTTAAGACCTAGCTTCCATGCTGGACTGGGAGCGAGGGAAAAACATAGAGTGTGCTGCATCTTCTCCCGGGCATGCTGTAAAAACCAACTAAGAGATCCAAATGGTTTCAGTATATTGCAATTTAGGCAATGGACAACCTGTCGCTACAGCAGTATACCTACAAATCTATCTTAATAACCCTCAAAACTTTGTCAGACGTGGCAGAAAGATCTTTGTTTAGGTCGTTTTTGCTCTGCCTACCTCATTAGGGATAAAGGCGTGAGTATAAGTATGTTAAAAGACGTTAACGATGTCTTCTTTTTCTTATTTTAAAGTGACAATTACATTTCATAATAATTTTATTGTAGCAGATCTAAACCGCGGATCGATTTAGATAGAATAATCAATAACAAAGCGCGAAAGTCTTAAACAAGTATTAAATTCACTTATGTAGTACTACTAGTAAGGATAGCTAGAACCCACTATTTACTTATGAAGGTAATCTTTTCCCAGGTGGGCATGAAGGGCAACCCTCCTAACCTGAACCGTGGCTTGGACTGTGACGTCATAGTCGCCGAGGTGCGCGCCACCAGCCACAAACCAGACGAGATTTACGGCATTATTGGTAAGCTAATTTACTTCATTCTTCCATGCTGGCCTGGGAGCGAGAGAAAAACATGAATGTACCAGCTGTATTTGCTCCCGGGCATGCTGTAAAAAACCAGCTAAGGGATCCGAGGGTTTCAGTATATGGCAATTTAGGCGATGGGCTGACAAAATGTCACTACTGCAATATACCCACAATTAAATCTTAAATAACCCTCAAAACTTTGTCAGACGTGGCGGAACCACCTTTGTTTAGATCGTTTACGCTCTGTCTACCCCATTATAGATAAGGGCGTGGTAATATGTATGTATGTAATTTAATTCATAGAACATGTTTTAAGATTTTCATCATCTTGTAAGTAAAGTAAGTTGTACGGAAAACCTTACTGTCCTAGATTATTAAAATATACGTCTAAATAAAAAAAAAGTTATATTGTTTTTATGACCGTAGTATATTTTCATTGTTACAGAGAGACTTAGCCCAGGAACAAGAAAAATAGAATTATTCGGTCGTCCACACAATGTCCAACCTAATTGGTAAGTAATTTTTTTATTAACCAACCAAATGTCATCAATCGAATTGATAAAAGTAATCAAGGTTTCTCACGTAATCAAGTTTTCTTCTAATCAAGTTTTCACGTGAATGAGTTCATCCTAATTAAGTTTACTCAAGTAAACAAGTTTCCTTCTAATCAAGTTTTCTTACGTAATCATGTTTTTACGTAAATAAGTTTTTTCCTAATCAGGTTTTGACGTAGATAAGTTTCTCAAGTAAGATTACTCAAGTAAACAAATTTCCTTATAATCAAGTTTTCACGTGAATATTTTTTTACCTAATCAAGTTTTCTAACGTTATCAAGTTTTCACCTTAAAACTATAATATTTTAAAAAAACAGTGTTATAATAATCTCACGAAATCTATCGAAAATACACAAATCATCTCTTTTTGTTTTCAAGAACAAAAATTATTAGTATTGGCGTCGATTCTCGCGACGTATTCCTAATTCTAATTCTTAGCTAGCGCTGTCACTTTCTTGACATTGATAAAAGAACAAGATAGCAAATAAATACATTGTTTTGACATTATTAATCTGATATAAGACTGCTTATTTGACGTAAAATAAGGAAGCACGCTCTATGCTCATTTCTTATTTAAAGCGTCTTACGTCAAATTAGGAATGTCAAAGTCATGTGTTTATTTGCTATCCTGTTCTTATGTCAAAGTTAAGAAAATGACAACGCTAGTTAAGGATTAGTGCGTCCAGAATATAGCCGCCACTAGCTACTATCAAAACCATTATCACAATCAAATTCAAAACAATAAAACAAAATTCTTCAAACAGGATAACGCTGGGAAATCAAGTAGACGGAGTTCGTCTAGTGGACCCTGATCTAATAGCTGCCTTCAAGAAGCGCTACCCTGACGGCAACTGTATGGCCCCCCCGCCTGACCCTACCATTTCCTAGCCTTTACTCATCATCATAGACGTCATCATCATCGCTATCATCATCATTTTATTGACCATCATCTTCTTCCGTGCAAATCCATCAAGGAATAGACCTCTTCTGTGTATGGAACCACCACCCGACCCAACCATCTCCTAGCTAGTGTTGAATAAATCATAGACATCATCATCATCATCGCTATTATCATCATTTTATTAACCAAGGAATACCCTCTTCTCTGTATGGCCCCACCACCTGACCCAACCATTTCATAGTTTATCATCGCTATCATCATTATTTTATTGACCATCATCTTCTTCCGTGCAAATCCAACAAGGAATATGCCACTTCTCTGTATGGCCCCACCACCCGACCCTACCATCTCCTCGTGCCTATTTATCATCATAAACATCATCATCGATATCATCATAATTTTACTAACCATCAATTAAATTCAATTCTCAATTCTTCCGTGTAAATTCACAAAGGAGAAGGCCTCTTCTCTGTATGACCCCTCCTGTCTCCACCTGACCCAACTATATCCTAGCCCTTATTTATCATATTTCCTAGCCCCTAGTTTATTAACCCCCATCTTTCTCCGTACAGTACACATCCACCAAGGAATAGGCCTATGCTCTATTGCACCAATCCTTACGGTTCTGTGCCAGTCTTATCAAGTATGTTTTTGAATCACTCAAAGACTCAAAACTCAAATGCGCATACGAAATGGTAACATTCGGTAACGTTTTTCATAGAATTTGCCATGCGAATGCTTCGTGTGTGAATTCCATTCGAATGATTCAAAAATACGGCCACTGGTCTGCCAACTGGTGTTATTGTTCCTCTTGGCCATTACTCTGCCAGTGCTTTGGTCTACCGTCAAAATAACCTAAAATGTTAATATACCAGTTTTAACTAAACTTTCCCTGAACCTGACTAATGAATGATCATAGGATAATTTAATATTAAAAATTGTGAATATTGTAAATAGATTAATTATAATTAGAATAATTACTTAAAAATAAGTTAAAAGAATAAATATTTGTCATGAAAAATGCGTATCATCTTTTTATTTAAAGAATACCTAAAATCAACAAACTCGAATTTTAAGACAATTTAAAATCAGACTTCTTATTTGCAGTTTTTAAGATAGGAAGCAAATAAAACATCACAGTTTGTGGCAATATTTTTAATCCTGCATTTTAAAGTAGTAATTACATTCTTACAGTTAATATCATTTTTACTACGTCTAGTCCGCTTTGGGATAGCATCCCGAAGCTTACCTACTTATACTCGACGCGTCCTAGCTCTTTTGAGCGCAATTTTAGTACACATTTCATGTTCTAACCTAATATTCTAACAACATATTATAATATAATAAAATTGAATTTTCAAATTGCATTACTTTTATAATTAAACTTAAATATAAACTTCTTACTTGAAGAAGATAACTGTTTAATCTATTATTTTTAAAACTGAGTAGCAATAATTTCGCGTTCTATGTAATTAATACAAATATTTAAAGTTGTGCTCTTAAAATGTCAATTTCAAATTTGGAATGTGCTAGATCTTACTAGAATTATTATTAAAAATAAATAAAATGATAATTTAGAAATATTTTCTAATAAACCGCGAATAATTTAATTTAAATGTTAGTCTATTCTTTTTCTAAACCTGTTTTGATTTGGCTTTCTTAGAAAGTCCTTTTTGACTAATATGTTGTGTATAGGGTGTTTCGTAAATAGTGGTATTACAGCGTCGATTCGAAATAAACTATTTACGACACACCCTGTTTATTTCTACAGTGATTAACTTATTTTTATGTAACGCTTCGTAGATGGACCAAGAATCAATGATTTGTTTTATTACGGAAAATATTTAGATAAAAATTCATTTAACATATAAAATAACTTATTGTAACCATTTCATAAACCGTCTAGTTTCTCCCATGTAATTTCTAAGTCCATCTTATATATTTTTGGATCACAACAACGACATATCTTTGAATATTTTCGTATATGTGCTATAAAGTCATGCGTGCAGACTTAGTTGTCAAAAGAATATGTTATATTTGGTGCATTCCACGAAAAATATCGACACAAGACGTATAAGTTATTAATACTTTCACGTACCATAGACAACTTTTGATTGATAGAACCAATTCTAACTAGACTTAATTATACAGACTTGTGTCGGAAAATTCGTACCGTTTTCAGACACGCAATTAATAGTACAACACACAAGAAAACGTGGGTGAGGTATTTTAGATTAGCTTAAAGATGGCGCCATTTTGGATATTTGCTTAAATTCACCAATCACAAGCTACTAGCCATTTTGGATCCTAGCTTTATCAAGTTACCGTCTTTACCAGCATACTTGACCAATCATTAGATTGATAACATAATCCCAATTGTCAACCGTGCCATATTAAACTAATCTAAATATCTCCATGACATGAAGTTGTTTATTTTTGTCGTTTCATTTAATATGTAAGAGCGTAAAACCTTGACTCGTGCTCTAAAAGTTTACACGAAACATACCCCCGCGGGGCAGAGAGGGGAAGGGAAATATTTGTGAAACCCTTCCCCTCTCTACCCCGCGGGGATATGTTTTGGTGCGCTGGAGTCACGGCTTAAGAGTATGCGTCCAACGCGCGTTATAACTACGATTACACATAGCACTGCGAGAAAATTAATTAAATAAAATTAATTAATCTTAAAACATATATAAAAACAAAATTTACTTGCAAATCTAAAAATAATATATCAAAATATTTATTGTAATTATTTGGGTTAGGTATAAATTATTTTTCATAACCGTAAAGAACTTATTATTGAAGTGATTAAAACCAAAACAACATCTAGTTATTCCAAGAATTGTTTTTTTTTTATAAGTTTAGCTCACAGCGCAGCGTCACGTTTTACTAAAATCTATTCAACTGACTAGCGTCGCGACTTAGTCTTGCTCTACATATCTACAGCAACGTTAAACGATATACGTTTGACGTCATTTTTATTACGGCACCAAGCTTGTAAGAACTATACCCTTTATCACACAGCATGAGTATCCTGACACATGTCAAACGCTGTTTTTGACAGTTAAGAAGAAGTCTCTTTCGCACGTGTGGAGTTTTTATATTTCCTACCTGCTGTCAGGCGACTCATGCTATCGGAAAAATACTATAGGGTTAATTTTTAGTAAACCTGTTAATAGCTTGGCAAACTTGTACAACGTTTTTGGTTCTGAACTTATACTAGATTTTATCAGTACCTAAAGTATATTATACTACGTTCTTTTTTTCTTGATTTTTGCAGCCCATATAAAATGACGTTTTCTGCATACAATGAGCTGTCAGTCTGTCTAAACATCTTAAGCGAAAGATTTTCCAAAGATTCGTTAAAAACATTATTGTCAAAGGTATTGGATAGAAGTAAATTGATTTTCAAACATTGCTATCTTGAAATGTGAGTTACAATAGTTTATATTTACTAAAACAAAATTTCAAATTATCATTATTAAATTATTATGGATTAGAGATGTTCCAATCTCTGAGCCAAAAACGATGTATTTTAGACAAGAGCCCAATTCTGTTTGGGTTTCATTGTTATTTTCTTGTTGTTTTGCCAAGCTAAGTCATTTGAACTAATACCCTTATGTAGTATATTTTAAAATTTTGAACTTAGAATCAGTAAATTTCTATATATTGAAGAAAATAATTTACGGTTTTTGTACTTACCAGTAAATAATCTGTAAGAATATTTACGAAAAGATATTTGTTATCAAATAAAAAAACACGAACATCTTATGTTACTAGTTCAAATGACAGGTTTAATTTAAATAAATTAGATGTTAAAGTGCTTCAGAAACACATATTTACTTAATTTTTCGTGACGTCATATTTAACTCTAATTTATGTAGGAAATAAGTATATTTGTTTACAATTAAGTCTATTTTATTTGTATGCACACAGAGTTCAGTCTACTTACAAACAAACGCATATGAAAAATAATAATAAATTTAATTATTTTCCTTAAGTATTTCCGGTTGGGCGAGTACGTCAAAATTTATTTAAAAAAAAACATTCAATATGTTTTTTATAGTAATAGCTAAATATGTTTTTGAAAACCGGCTAAACAGTTAAAGTTATGTGTTGTAATTTCCCTAATGTTGTAATAAAATAATAGTATGAATTAAACATAAATATTTAAATACTTAAAATATAAAAATCACACTTTAAATTACTTAACTAAAATTATACTTACTTAGCGTATGTGGTATATTATATTACGTAAAATTATTTTAATGTATTATGGCTCACTTCATTACATTAACTTAATTAAAAGAAAAAGAACTCTGAACTTAGAAAAAAACTCTGTGTGCAAGATATCAATAAAATTCAACAATACTTTTGTTCGTCTAAAAGTTCAACAACTTAGCTGCTACTTCATAATAATATCCTTCCACTTCCCAAATACGATTGGCCGTCTCTTTCTAATTTCGCTCAAAGAGAGTGTGATGATACTTATGATAAAGTTAAAGCTTGGGTTAACATAGCTTTAAGTCTGCCCAGCCTTTTAAACCTTCAACTTGCAATGAAACACTGATGATCTTAACGAACAAAAAAAAATTAAAAAACGTTCGTGCTGAGCTGAATTTTAGTATGATATCCGTTATTTAAATGATAATAAATCAAACCCACAAATGAGCTCTTTTGTGTCTTTTTTACCTTTTAAAATGGTAAATATAATATGTTAAGTTACTTTATATCAATCATTATTCGTTAGTGTTCCATCGCAAGCCTTCTGTACCACAAGCAATAAAAAAACCGTTAAAATTATTACTAGACCGCCAATATAATGACCAAGTTTCAATAAACACGAATTTGAGAAGTAAAAACACTGAAATGCCACCAACTTAGGATATCTCTTTCTAAGAAATATGAGCATTTTTAATTGCTACTTATAACAGCAAATCCTTACATCAAACACTGAAAAAATATTTTATACTGTACGTTATTTCTTACAGTTCATATTTTTGGTTCTTATAAAGAAGGAACTAAAAATCTGTTTTATTTGATTTATTACATGAAAGTCATTGAATATTAATTATTAGATATAAACCAATATCTGCTTCATTACATAAGATATACTGTTCTTTTACGAATTTATCGAAGACTAAAGATATGTGAATTTTAATTTGTATTTAAATAATGTTATGGCGGAAATTACATAATTTAACAGGTTTTAATTAAACCAAAGATTCACGTACAAACTTTCATTCTCCTCCATAATTATTTTATAATAGTAATATCAATATGTCAACACTGCCCTGCATATATTTGAACAATTTCTAGTCAAATGTTTTTGAAAATGTAACTAAAGAGTCTAATCAACGTCGTCCATCTTGAATGTGTTCTGCTTTCGGCCAATCGGCTTCATCGCCAGCCGCCCGCCGCCTCTCCCGCCAAAATTCGTATTTAGAATCTCTTCGTCACTACTGCTAGAGTCATCAAAGCGAGCGGACGCGCGGACCTCGTTCTCCGATTCAAACTGTCGACGGAAAATGTTATGTAAGTTTTGGATAGGAGCATTTCATAAAAGAGTTTTTAAGAACATCGATTACGCAACAAAACAAGATAAGTTAAAATATAACTTGTGTAACTTTTAATACCTAAGCGTAAACAAGGAAGAGATTGTTCAACAAATAACATGCAGGCATCATGCAACAGTTGAGTTCAAATGGATTAAACATTTTTCAAAAACATAATTGAGATAGTTTTTATTTGTTGTTTAAAGATAAATAAGTAGTGGGGATGACAGTTTTCAGCGTAAATATACAAGCTACAACAAACAAACAAGCTAGAAAGAAAAAGAACATAGAAGCGTATATTGCAAGGAATGAGCGGGACAGACATTTATTTCTTGGGCCGGCTGCGAGCGATGCTTGTCGGCAGTCGGGTCTTGCTGGGTCGCTCGTCCGCGCTGTCCACTCCCTAACACACATATGTACAACATTTACAAGGGTATGTATTATGGTGACGAATTCAGGGAATGGATCCAACTACCGGATTTGACAAGTACAAGGGTAGCAGGGTTTCAAATGTCAGGAAATACTTATTAGGGTTCAAATTTTCAAAATTCACTAGTTATGCTTGATTGAAGTCTAAAATCTCAGGTGTAATAAACAATATTTCTCATTGCCCACTGCTAGGCGTTAACCATTATTTACTTAATACTCGTATCACAAATCTACATACATGGTTTCAATTTACTACATTTACTATACATAAGACTGTTACCATTTTTGTTTTTTTTTTTTAATAGAATTAGTCGAGAGTTTAGCGGGGTCCAAAAGATTATTAACTTTACGTTGTAGAAAACCACAACAAAAACACAAAATTAACAATTTAAGGCCAACAATCCGGCACTGGATCCAAAAACCCTTGACAACATTGAGCCTATCACCACATTAGTCCAATGAATACTCACGTCAAAATCTCCGATGGTAAACCTGGTGCCGGCCGCCTCAGCCACCAGCTGCGCGGGCGCAGGGGACACGTCGTCCGGAGACAGCACCTTATTTACGCACACGGAATTAGCACGAGATACTAGCTAGCTGTGTTAGTTACTACAAAGAACAAAAAGTCTTACGGACGCTTGAATCCAACGTATCGAAAATCAAAATTATAGCACAGCTGCTAAGCTGATTGTGTTAGTTACTAACTCTTGAGCTAAAAATCACTTACTCTTTATGAGCTATAATACACTGAGCTTTGATCCTTTGCATCACTTCAGCAAACATTCAACAGAAAGTAGGCACTAGTTTGTCTTATTTTTGTCACGTCATTATTTTTTTCATCAATTCTTTCTTTGTGTTTTACCTTTTGATTTATGTGTTATGATTTTTTATGCAATAAACTTTTTATCTATCTATCTTACTAGGCAGAGCCTTGCAAACGATTGCTAGATTAATTATCTTTTGAATTCTTATTTCTGTCGATTTTGGAAAATCATAGATAGGCTTTCAACTCTGGTTTTCAACAATCATGCCTAATTTATGATTATTAATAAGTTCAATATGTGACACAATCAATCAAGTTAAATTTGCAAGATTGATTGTTAAAACTTGATTATAAACTTTAATGTGTGACACAATCAATCCAATTGCATTTGTTAATTATTTACCTGATTCAAGCGTTTGTAAGAATTAAAATATAGGTTTCTAAAATCTAGCTTAGTTACACTTAAAGATAAACAAAGACATAATAATTTATAAACAATAACTCAATAATTTATGAACAATAACCGCCACCGATTGTTATTTACTCTTTAAAGAATATCAATCTGACTTACTATTACGATTATAAGTCAATCGTATTGTCGGGATTATCAAAGTAATATTCTGTCATCTCACGATGTTTCTTCTGAAAAACCAATTTATAGAAAATAGCCAATAAAACAAAAATAAACATACCGAAAACATAATAAGACTAATTAGGATTACTTTCTAAAAGTTACTGATAGTAGTAATCAAAATAAATCGTACTATAAAAAACTACCTATTCCAAAACTATCTAGTGTCAAATACTAGGTTATAAGTTAGGTACTTCAAACCCGTCTATGGGCAGACTCGTGCGAAACTATTTTTTTAAATAAAAAATAAGTAAAACAAATAGCATTGGTTATTTAGAACACTCTCAAACGTCAAAAAGGCCGGGTGAAACTTATAAAAAACTGTGCTGTTTTTTTATATTGTAATTATAATATATAATACGATCCTCAAAAAAATACTCTCAACAATAATAACTTCAAGTTTTAAGTTTTTTATTGCATTTATCAATGTAGAATACAATACATAATAATGTATGTAACACAGAGACACCCTGCTAGGGTACAGCAACATAGTTCGAACCTAACCTAACATATTGCAGCTGAAATTATTTTTTGAGGCTGATTTAGTATTTTTTTTGAGGATCGTTTAATTGTTTCCCTTTTTTTATTGGGTACCTTACCTATACTACAATTTACCCACACAATTCCAAAACAAATCTCAAAACACTCACATCCTGATCGCTCATCATCTCCTTAGTGGACACGGTAGTCTCGATCCGCCTGATGGAGCCCTGGTGGATGTCCAGGTCCACGGAGAGGCACTGGAATCTCCTCAGCAGCAGCACGATAGGTATCGGGAGCACACCAGCCATGATCATCATGAATGCGATGCCGAGTACCCAGTCTGGGTATTGCTTCTTGTCCACGCGACCCTGAATTAGAAAAAAAGATACAGCATTTCGGGAGCAAGTAAATAATATTTTATTTATTTAACAATTTATTGTACACAAAAAACATCATAAACACAGGACATAAAAAACAAAGACACAACAGGCACTGCTTATTTCTAAAAAGAAATTTCTTACAGCAGACCTACAGAAGTGATAATTTAAAATACAGGTATTTTTACTTTACCTTCTAACACAGGTATTTTTACTTAAAAGAAGTGTCCCAACCTTTGTAACTTACCTAGACATAAGAAAATGGAAATGACATAAAGCACTTTTTATTTTTTTATTATTATTTATTATAAGTGAGTTTCCTAATCGATTTACGACCAAATGACCCTGGTCCCAGAGGTTCTAGACCGCCTCTGACGTGGTTCATCTAACAACCACTATCAGATACAGTGACCTATAGACTGACATAACATTTCTTGATTGATATAACCCGCATTGTCCTAACCAAACTGAGTTGATAATATCAACTTTTGCGATCCCCCAGTGGGAATCGAACCCACGTCCTCTGAAATGAGAGTCATATAAGAAGCAGCCGACCGAAGCAATGCACAGTACCCAGTCTGGGTATTGCTTCTTGTGAACGCGACCCTGAGGAAGTTAGGAAATATCGTAAGGGACAGCGTCCCGCAAACTGATAGGGGTTGCTCAGTCAACGGAACTTAACAACTATCAGCAGGATTTTTTTCAGGAAGTGAAAAAAAAATGGTTTTTCATACAAACTTTCTGTTCAAAGTGGTAATTTTGTATGTGAATTTAATTATTTTTTTTCATCTCCCGTAAGAATTTCCTGCTGATAGTTGTTCAGTGTCGTTGACTCAACAATCCCTATCAGTTTGCGGGACGCTGTTCCATACATCCGGTATTTATAAAGAATGGAAAGTGTAGAGTAGACCAGTTGTTTATCACGGCCTGGCCACATGTTTATAAAGGCTGGAAAATGTGGAGCAGTTCCGTATCCAGTCGTTTTGATAGCCTGGCCAGGACAGCGGTGGAAATTGCGGCAGGCACTGCGTCATACCAGTGGTTTACGCCGTATCTACGGATTCGATCATTTCTAAACATACCTGGATACTGTCAGCTATTGTAACTCTGACCTCGCCGGTCTTCCATGCTCCTTAATTAGGTAGACATTTAACCATCAAGATGATGAAGTAGAGCAGGATACCTATGACCACGAAAGGACCAAGTAGATCTATGGCAAAGACCAAGCAGACCCCTACTAACTTCTCTATTCTAATAAATCAACGACCACACACTTGTTTGTTTAACGGAGGTGTAAGACGTCTATGTTTCGACTCTTTACGAGAGTCTTCTTCTTTATATAAAACACCGACCTCGCAGGCAATCTAAGCCCCATAAGATGGCAGGTTGATGGCCATGAAGATGACTGAAGACAGCAGGATGCAGGACACGATGAAAGGACCCACGTAGCGCCAGGTCACCTGAAAGCAGATGCTGGAGTAACCCTGGATGTAGCCATACTGACCTCACTAGCGTTCCAAGCTCCGTAAGAAGGCGGGTTGATGGCCATGAAGATGACTGAAGGCAACAGACTACAGAACACGATGAAAGAACCCACGTAGCGCCTGGTCACCTGCCAGTAGATGCTGGAATAACCCTGGATATGACCATACTGACCTCACTAGCGTTCCAAGCTATGGAGCTTGCTGTCCTCAGTCATCTTTATGGCCATCAACCCTCCTTCTTCCATAAGAAGGATGCAGGACACGATGAAAGGCCCCACGTAGCGCCAGGTCACCTGCCAGTAGATCCTGGAGTAACCCTGGATATGACCATACTGACCTCGCTGGCATTCCAAGCTCCATAAGAAGGCGGGTTGATGGCCATTAAGGATGACTGAACACAGCAGGATGCAGGACACGATGAAAGGCCCCACGTAGCGCCAGGTCACCTGCCAGTAGATGCTGGAGTAACCTTGGATATGACCATACTGACCTCGCTGGCATTCCAAGCTCCATAAGAAGGCGGGTTGATGGCCATGAAGATGACTGAAGACAGCAGGATGCAGGACACGATGAAAGGCCCCACGTAGCGCCAGGTCACCTGCCAGTAGATGCCCGGACGGTATCCGGTCATCTCGTAGATGTCGTTGGTAAACCTGCAGAAAAACGACATGTTATTTGTGAAGGAACTGAACCACTTGTGGCACCAGGATTGGACTTCCTAGACTATAATTTGTAGATCTTATTCAGACATTACTGTTCCAATGCTGGGTAAAAACCTCCCTCTGGTCTCTCCACAACTCTCCTATTTTGTAGATCACGTTACGGAAAAGATTTCGAGAAAAATTCAGAAGAAGGATGGAATGCTTCTAAGGACATGATCTGCGAGACTGACACTCAGAAACGGTGACACTCTTTAGCGTCAGCCGGAGTAGCGAAATCCCATACAAACGTAGTTTCGCTTTTATTCCTAAACAGTAAATCCAAATACCGCATACAAGATTAGATACATACATATAATCACGCCTTTATCCCTAATGGGGTAGGCAGAGCGTAAACGACCTAAACAAAGGTCGTTCCGCCGGCCACATCTGACAAAATTTTGAGGACTATTTAAGATATATTTGTAGGTATATTGCTGTAGTGACAGGTTGTCAGCCCATCGCCTAAATTACAATATACTGAAACCCTCGGATCCCTCAGCTGACTTTTACAGCATGCCCGGGAGGAAATGCAGCTGGCACATTCAATGTTTATCTCTCGCTCCTAGTCCAGCATAGAAGAAATACAAGCTTACAGTCACATGAATTACAATACAGGACTACCCAAAATACTTGGACTCACTTCTCATGACCGTAGATGTACATGACAGCTACCATCTCCAGTAAGGCGACGACCACGAGACCGATGGTTCCAGCAAAGGAGTCGAACATCTTGAGCCAGTATTCTCCAGCGCCAGTCGTGAAGATCAGACCCACGAAGAAACAGAACACGCAGACAGTACCTGAAGGGAAAAATAGTTTGTTTTGGAGAAAATTAGAAAAATTATTTCGAAGTTATTTTTGTTCAGGCAAGGTTCAATTACTTCAACAATTGAGTTCTAGGTCTAGTGTGACAAAAAAATAATTCTTTAGTATTTAGTGTTTATTTATTTATAGCATTGTCACAAATAATAATGTAGTCTTAATTTAAGAGTAAATTAGATGGTAGTTTGAATTATATGTCACACCCTGTCAGGGCATCGCAATATTGCGCCAATTCACCAGTAAAGAATGAAACATTAAACGTTTATATAGTATTGGTAACAAGTTCGTTCGTCGATTCGTCTCCTGTCTATTGGCTTGGAATTTCTGTAATTTATTTATTTATTCAAACATAACTAAATAAATAATGGTTTTAAATATCGTGATTACATCCAAATGTTCGTGTCAGTAATAGAAATCCTCTTTTTTTGGAAAAAGACATCCCTCAATTGGAGACACACGTAATTTTATTTTGGTGCAACAAAGTCAGCTATAACGGGTGTAAGGGACAGCGTACGAAAACTGAAAGGGGTTGATTAGTCAATGAAACTGTCAGCATTGTGTTATTTCAGGAAATAAATAAAGGCTTCCCCATAGAAATTTACTGAATGAGGTAGTTATTTTGTATGGAAAAGTATAAAATAATATTCACGAAGCGTTAGAAACTTACCAGTGATTACAGGCTTGCTAAGCCGTTTGAAGAAATCAATATCAAAGATGGTGCACAGCATTCCCTCCATAATTCCGATCTGGCTTCCAAGACCCAAGGACAACAGCATCAGGAAGAAGATGATGGACCAGAACGGAGCAGGGGTTAACTTGAGGATCGCTTGAGTGAACACTATGAAGGCTAGGCCGGTACCTTCTGCGGCCTGGACAAGAAATTTTGAATTGAATATCACATACGTACATAAAGTCAGACTTACGAGGTAGGCAGAGCATCAAGCCAGTAATAAAACGCGCTTTCGTACCGTCTGACGAGGATTAAATATCAAAATTATTATAAAAATCATGTCGTAGTATTTGCTACGGCGTAGCGTATTGCTACAAAAAAATGTTAGAGTCGTAGAAAGTCTGCTACGAAAGTTTTGTAGTCAATTTTGTTTTTGAAATGTGTTGGCCACGACAGGGTCAGTTTTTGCTTATTTATTACAGTTATTTCTAAGTATTTTCGATTGCACTTTGAACAGATTGTACCTTACGTTTGTAGCAAAATCTTACGCCTCGTGTTAATTAATCAAAATTTCACACATCACAAACAAATGTGTTTTTCACTTCTCATGCTCTAAAAGTGCTATTTTTTGCTGGGTGTAGGCTGCACAAAAAACAATTTTGTGCAGCCTACACAAGGGCATAAATGTATCTTCTCATAAATGCATCTCTTCTAAGGCAAAGAACATTAGGCCAAACAGCCAAACACAATAAGAACTTCATAAATAAAACTTATTATATAAAATATTTACTAATAATTTTTAGGTTTTGTGTTTTTTATGACATAAAACGATATTAAAATTTAAATTCAATAAGATAGTGCTTTTCATTTATTATTACAAAATAATTTATTTTAGTAGGCTGTAGGTATAGGTCTTCAGCCCAAACCTAATATTTCATGTCGAAGTTTATTGTTTGGTTAACAATATTTTTGTAGAATTTCTTCACTTTTCCTCGCATTCTCTAACTCGTACTCAGAACAATTTTTGTCCTCAACTTATATCAGCCTTCGCCCTAAAATTCTCGGACGATAATAACTTGTTTCGTGCACTTGTCGTAAAATCTACTATTTCTGAAAAATCTATAATTCCAGCCCTACCTCGTTAAGCTGCTTATCCATGGCGCATCCTGTAAGGTTCAGGCGTGATGTGAGGTTATGGTCGAAGGTGGAGAAGTGCTCGTAGTAGAAGTCAGGAGTTGAGTTCAGGCTGTAGTTGCTGACTCCGGCTAAATTTAAGACGTTCAGCTCCCTGGAGAAAGAGATAAAAATTAAACAAAGAAAATAAGTCTAAGAACAATTAAATTAGTGTGCGGGATTCGTTTGTGTAGAAGTGTCTTGGCGATAAGATATAATCACGTCTTTATCCTTAATGTAGTAGAAAAACATAGAATGTGCCAGCTGCATTTCCTCCCTGGCATGCTATAAAAACCAGCTTAGGGTTCGAGGGGTTCAGTATAGTGTAATTTAGGCGATGGGCTGACACCTGTAACTACAGCAATATACCTACAAATCTACCTTAAATAACACTCAAAACTTTGTCAGACTTCGCGGAACGACCTTTGTTTAGGTCGTTTACGCTATGCCTACCCCACAAGGGATTAAGGCGTGATTACATGTATGTATTTATATGAAAAGATCGATAGAATGCCAAAAGCATCAGTCACAAGTTTTTTAATTCAACGATAAAAGCCTGAGGGTTTTGTATATTGCAATTTAGGCGATGGGCTGACAACCTGTCACTACAGCATTATACCTACAAATCTATCTTAAGTGACCCTCAAAATTTTGTCAGACGAGGCGGAACGATCTTTTTTAGGTCGATTACGCTCTGCCTACACCATTAGGGATAAATGCGTGGTTATATGTATGTATAAGAGCCTACCGACTACATTACTAAAAGGTTTTTAATGTCGCGGCGGCACATGAAATCATAATAAAAGCTTTATGATCGCAGCTATAAAATAATAATAAGAAATTCCTATGTCGTCGAAGCTTCGTTGGTATACTATTCGTAGCAAGTTCAAGATATTTGGAACAAAAAAATTGTGTCAACCAACTAGTGAATTAACACCCCCCAATATTAGCTATTAAAAAGATAACAATCTGTTACTACTAAATAATACATTCCTTTACCAGTAGTGAATATTATTTTCTAAATGTATAATCATTCTCTATAGTTGTTATTGTTCAGTGGGTAGTGTTCATTTACTGGTTTTTAACCCATTTTATAGATATATTTTATCATAATTTAAGACTAAAACAAGTTATCGACATTCCCAAAAAATCGTTTTTTTTATTTAACAATAACTGAGTTTTCAAATAAACACAACATGATTTTGGATAAACCATCAAAACATTTAAAAAATATGCATTTAAATTGAATTATTTCTTAAGTGGTGTAACTGGTGGGTTGATCCTATATCAAAAATACATACATACAAACAATCATGCCCTTATCCCTAATAGGGTAGGCAGAGCGCAATCGAGCTAAGAATGGTAGTTCCGCCACGCCTGGCAAAGTGTTGAGGGTTATTTATAATATATTTGTAGGTATATTGCTGTAGTGACAGGTTGTCACTACATCGCCTAAATTAAAAAATACTGAAACCCTCGAATCCCTTAGCTGGTTTGTACAGCATGCCCGGGAGGAAATTCAGCTGGCACATTCTATGTTTTTCTCTCGCTCTCAGGCCAACATGGAAGTAGTATATAAAAAAAACGTGATTAGTCAAGCTGTTAGTCACCAGATGGGTTGGAACCAAAAATTCCAGTGCGTTCCTTTCTTAGGGCCGTATTTGTTATCAGCTCTCAAGAGTGACAGCGAGTTTGAGTACGTATAAGATATGTCATTTCAGTACAAACTGGCTTGTCAAATCCATACTTAATACTGCTCTCAAGTTCGAGATCGCTTCAAAAATATGAGCCTTAGCCACTTTGCTGTTAGCCACGGACTTGGTTAAAAGTAAACCGAATTAAAAGTTTTCCACTTACTTGCTCACGCATTTCTCAACCATGGTGTAAGCCTTGAAGCCAAGAATACTAAAGATAACGACAGATGCATAAATTGCCGTCAATGCATTACACACTGACACCAATAGCACATCTCTGACGCAGTTGTTGTTCGGAGGGTTGTAGGAGCCGAATGCGATGAGAGAGCCGAATGCCAGACCGAAGGAGTAGAAGACTTGAGTAGCTGCGTCCAGCCAGACTGTTGGGTCGAGGAGCTTTTCCAGCTGAAATATATTGGACATGGTCAAATCCAAAGTCGACAAAAACACAAACATTTAAAGTTTTAAAGGATTATTAAATAAAACTATACAAGGTATTTAGTTTTAGATATTTTACCAATTTGGAATCATAAATAACTTGCGTGTAGAATATCATCGCCTCATCTTCTTACGAGTGTTATAAAAGGGGATTAAGGGATGAATCCAAAGAACGGGAGCGTTCCCTGTGAATAAAACATTTACCATTGCGCTCGCCAATCCACCTAACATTAGTGGTACTGGTGAGCAAAGAGCAAGGTAAACTAGGGGGTATTTGGGGTAGGCCCAATGAACTACGAAAGGAATAACTTAAAACTCTTTACAAACGTATTGAATTCTAGTTAGAACACAAAAAAAAATACAAAAAGTTTTAATACAAAAACTAGGTGAAATTGACATAAATATAATTTTGAATCTATCTATGTGAGAGACTGGTGTCCGTATTAGGAGACCTGTATTACAGATCACCAGACTCTCCGCACTCTGAACCTGGTGGAATCACAGAATCGGCCGGTACATAAAATATATTTTACCAACTATGTGATGCAAGATACAATTAATTAATTTAAATTTAACAGCATCCACTGATCGTGAGTTTGTTCATGTGTGTGTGTGTGTGCGTATGTGTGTGTATGTGTGTCTGTGCGTGTGTGCATGTGTGTGTAGGGGTGTGTGTGACGATTAGTATGATTGAGAAGAAGAAGAATGAGAATGGGACATACCTAAATTATGAATTATGTGACATACATACATACATAAAATCACGCCTTTATCCCTTACGGGGTAGGCAGAGCGTAAAACGCCTCCTAAAAAGCGCTTTCGCCACGTCTGACATAAATTGAGGGCAATTTTAGATTGTAATGTGTATTGCTGTAGTGACAGGTTGTCAGCCCATCGCCTAAATTACAATACACTGTAACCCTCGAATCCCTTTTGCTGACTTTTACAGCATGCCCGGGAGGAAGGGCAACTGGAACATTCTATGTTTTTCTTTCTCTCCCAGTCCAGTATGGAAGAAATTATGTGACTAGGGAACATTAATACAAACCTTAGGTTTATACATGTGTATGATGCCGTCATAGGAGCCAGGCAGAGTGACGCCACGAACGAAGAAGATGGTCAGCACCACGTACGGGAACAGAGATGTGAAGTACACCACCTGGGACAAACACATCAATTTATAATAAGGCAACAGTGTAAGACAGTGTCTATAATTTAAGAAGAAGAATAAGATACAAATGGAAAAACTAATCACGAACGCGGCACTTCATGTTCTTTTAATGCTGCAAAATGTACCTATCTAAAACTCGCGAGCACAGAAATACACACTCAGTACCATTACGTTTGGATATATATTCATACCTTACCTTGCCACTATAATATTCTTCGTCATAATAAATTATACAAGACACTAAAACTGTAAAAAACGATCCAGTAACTTGGCGTTCCAGACTCTTCATCAAAGCCTCGGCGCCTCGCGGTACCTCGCGAAAGTCGAAGATATAAATTTCTGGTTACAAGTCCTTACCTTGCCACTGCTCTGAATACCCTTCATCACGATGAAGAAAACGATGCACCAGGACAACAGCAGATAGCAGACGATCCACCATCTTGGCGCTCCGGGTTCCTCAATGCTGGGAGCTGCGTCCAGAGCCTCTCGGTACCAGAAGTAGACGGTAGCTGATGCTTTGTTGCACTCCTCCATGGCTGAGCTGTTGTCAGCTGGGCATTGGGACCAGGGGAGCTGGTCTGCTGTTAACTGGAAGGTCAATTGTACCATATTATCATCGTAATCATCAGATCATGTATATGAAGTATTTCCCTATCGAGTGGCACGGGTCTTACTGTATTATGTTTTGTTGAAATTGCAAATGGTAAACCTGGTAATCTTGTGGTTTTTTTTTTTACTTCATACTTTCTATGATTACGTGTAACCTGGTCAGGAAGAAGGTAAATTAATTACAAAAATATCGCGATAACAACGTGGGTTGTGCAAGGTCAGGCTTATCCATGATCTTTTACCATCATCACTCAGCTGCTAGACTGACCTTGACGCATGCAAGGTCAATCTAGACTGTCAGTCCTGGCTGATTGATGAATAGAGTCCCAACAAACAATTAGGTAGTATGACTAAAGAAAATCGCAAAGTAAAAATTTACCCGAATACTGTTAAACAGGTAGAAGAACACCCAAGTGATGATGACGTTGTAATAAAGAGCCACGAAGAGGGTCACGATGCAGCTGGAAATCCCAATTCCTCCCAACCAGGGGTGGATGGTGTTCCACACTCCAAGGGATCCAAGGCGCATCTTCTGGCCGATCGCCATCTCGATGAGGAAGAGCGGGATGCCCTCCAAGATCAGCATGATGAGGAACGGGATCAGGAACGCGCCTGGAAGGATGCGGTGATTTATTTATTTTGTTAGATAGATATATAGATAGATATATTTTTATTGCACATAAAACAAAAACAACAGAAATTGAGAACAAATTAAATAAAAATTAATGTACAATAAAGGCGGCCTTATTGCTATGGTAGCAATTTCTTCCAGGCAACCTTGGGTAGAGGAAATCAAATGTAAATAATGCGGGATGCACATCTTACTAAAAACTAATTAATATTTGTTCTAGGAAGGTAGTAATTTTGATATAAAGTGTTCATGTGATATTACTAAAGTTGCGAACTGTTTAGAAAAGTCAAAAAATATACCTTAATTTTTCTAGTTACGAAATACCTACTAAACTCAGATGAAAGGATAAATAAAACGTTTGTCAACTGTTGAGAATAGCTTCAAAATAAAACAACAGTGGGCTCGATTCTAGATTCTGCCGGCTAAAACTAAAATTAAATCTATCTGTCACTTTCAAAATGATAAAATTGAAAAAGGACAGGCGATATATACTCTATGTTTTAACACTTTGTCCACTACATTTTGACGCGCTTTTGCACGTTTCCCCAGTATTTCTGTCAATTTTATCCGCCATATCATATGACGGCGGATAAAAATGACAGATAACGCATATAACCACCGACTATAAATCAAAAACCGGAGAGAATAGATCTCCTGTCCTTTTCCAATGTTTTTAGTCTCAATGTGACCGATAAATTTTAATTTTAGGTTTAGCCGGTTGAATCTAGAATTAAGCCCATTATGACATCATAGCATATATACTTTTATAATAGAACTATGACAATGTACATTCTCCAGTGGTTAAATAAACTAGTTTCTTGGGCAAAAAAATAATAATTAATAATCATAGGGCAGCACTCTTTCGTTTTATAGGCCAAAGCTGATTGGCATATGAGATAGAAATATAAATGCATTTTTTTTATATTGTATGATACTGGGTATAGTATTAAAACCTGATAGGTGCAACTAACTATTCATTCTGCATGTTGTTATTAGCTAGATAGGATCTCTAATGTTACTAAATTACATATTATTCTATGTAAGCCTTAGTAGTGCGGCACTTCAAATTGTAGAGTCACTTTCTATAAATAACTCACATAGAGTTCGTATTACAAGTCTATCTAGAATTCTAGACTGTATTCAAAGTATCTTCTCTACTACGTAACCGTACTAACACTATTGGTCCAATTTAAAATTCGAAGCGAACTTACCTCCGCCATTTTGTTGACACAAATACGGGAACCGCCAAATGTTGCCAAGTCCGACAGAATATCCAATAATAGAAAGGAAAAACTGCATCTTCCCGGACCAGGCTGCGCGGTCATCTCCTGGGATCTCCGGCTGGAGGGACCCTCGCGACCCTTGGAGGACGATGGTGACTCCATGAGGCCTTTCACTGCCATCAGCTCTGGTATTCAAAGGCGCCAACTCATGTCCGTTGCGCGGACCAATCGGCTCCGTCTTCGCCGACATATTGCTTTCTATTTGTTAAAAACGCGAACGAAAATTCTATTTTTATCTATTTTTAAAGTTAGTTTCCCAGCCAGTTATTATTGTCAGTTTAGTTAAGTCAACGAATAAGCGAATCAAATCCTTAATTTCAGTTTAACAAGGTTCTTCGAGTGGTAATCGTTGCCTATAAATATGTTCATACTATATCTGCAGGTCGTAGTCGTAAGTGAAAAACCGAATGGCGTCTTTTTTAACGAACTCGACAACTTTGAAATACGACGTCGTCCTTTGCAGTAGTTTTTGGCGTAGTTTTAGAGAATCTCTGAAAACGTTTGTTGCCTCTTTGTGCATGGATTTTTATCTGTGGTTGTTTCCTATCACTAATGGAAAGGCATTTTCTTGAGGAGTGAAGGTTCTTGAGAAATAAAATCGTTCAGTCGTCCATCGGAAGGTTTTTTATGGGAATGGTGACAATCTGTAACAAAATAGACACATAACTATTCGTACTTACTTAAATACCATTTAAAAATCGAAGTTTCAATATTTCGTGAATTCTGTGGTCGTGTCGGAAACACTTTCACTAGGCGTTTTATACTCTGCTTAGCCCGAGAGGGATAAATGCGTGATTTGATGTATGGATGTATGTTAAATGACTAGGGTTTTATGTCCATTATCGTAAACAGCTTAGAGCTCGCAATAACACTCGATATTACCACTCAACATGAGTAGTATTGCATTATATTTCATTACTTCTCCATGTCCATTCAATAAACTTCAATTAATTGCCACATATCATGCATAATATCCTAATTATTTTAAAAAAATCGTCTGAAAATACAAAATAAGATTCTGTTTTTTTAAATTATTAATTATATATCAAATATTATGCGCGTTTAACGATACACGTTTGAAAACAACTCGTTTCTTAAAATGCATCTAGCTTATTTGGCTACAGCCCGGGCCAATCGTAAAGATATACATTAGATAAATTGGAAAACACAACCTTAGCGAAGAAATAAAAAAAATATGTCAGTAGCGTCATTTTCTTCAAAGCGTTCTCTGCCAAATTCAGCAATATAAGAGCGAGAGCCAATTCTACGTATTAAGACAATCCCTCGGAATCCCGCACTGACTTAATTGGAAAAAATACATGAGATCTCAGAATTCCGAGATTGGAAGCTGTAATACAGAGCCTAAGACTCGTATTTATAAAGCGATCTCAAGATTGAGAGCGATATTAAGTATGGATTTGACAGGTCATATTGTACTGAAATGACAATTCTGATACGAACTCAAACTAGCTGTCAATCTCAAGTATCGATTATAAATACGGAACTTAGGTGCTAAGATAAAACATCATACAGAGTCTTTAAGAGTCGCTAGCTCTTGCAAGACTCGTATCTAGATCGCGATTCGCGATTCAATCTAGATAAACGCTTGAATCAATTCAAATTGGGATAAAGTAGGAAACCTACATAGATTCAGCAAAAAGGCTAGATCTAGATCGCAATTTGCAGCTGGCTGACTGCCAAGATGGTTGCATGCTGAGTGCTGACAAATTGTTCTGGGGATGGTACCACGCGATCCATAAAAATACTTTAGTATCTTTATGAAAGACTAGCTTCCTGCCAGCGATTTTACCCGCTGCTAATGAGTTTTCCCATGGTAATAAGGTCTTTTCCCGCGGTAAAAAGTAACTTTTGTTACTGAGGGTGAATGTACCTTTTTAATAGAGAAATATTTTTTTAGATCGGTCTAGTAGTTTTTGAGTTTATTCGTTACAAACATACATACAAATTTTTCCTCCTAAAAATATTAGTATAGAGATACAGCCATAGTTTTTTATGGGCAATATGTTTTGTTGCAATATTATTTGAAATTATTACAGCAACTGCGTTTAAACTCCTGTAGTAATTCACATAAATATCCTATAATAGATTTATCACAACTTTATTGTTCTAACAACCGTAGTAATTTCGCTACGAAACGATAACTTTATATTTAAAATTTCTCTTTGCTACGGCATAGCAAATACGTAGTAACTTCGCTACGAAACAACGTATGTTTTTATCTTAACTTTCTCTTTGCTACGGCGGCGTACCAAAAACGTAGTTACTTGACTACGAAACGACGTAAGATTTGATTTTAACTTTCTCATTGTTACGGAATAGCAAATACGTAGTAACTTAGCTACGGAACGACTTATTTTTTAACTTTACTTGCTCTTTGCGACGGCGTAGCAAAAACGTAGTAACTTCGCAACAAAATAACGTAACTTGTATAAAAATTGCATAATATTTGCTTTTCAACAGAAAAAATAGAACAAACAAACAAACTTCTCCCATCAATCAACTATTACCAAAAAAACGTAAACTAATTAATTTAGATTTCACCAAAGCAATATCTTAAATATTGCGTGTTAAACCACGCCGACCAATCATTCCTATTACTTATGTAACAGTTTATGAACTGTAGCTACAGCGGGCAGTAGGTCACCGACCAATCAATAAGCTTAATATTGAATACAGGCCAATCTATTCCATACATAATGCCACATTGTGGGCCTACTGTGAACAAAGTAGTGTTGTAACGACGTATAATAGTTCTGTCGATATTGACCTTGAGAATCAGCTGCGATGGCACGGAGTGTCGATAAAATGGACGATTGTTGTGAGTGGATTGCGAAAGCACTCAGTTTGCATGCTTATGTAATGTAGAAATATCGAGATACATAAGGCCATTTTAAATCAAGTGCAAATATTGAAACGTGTGAATCTACACATGAAACTGAACAACTTTCCCTAAGGAACATAGGTTGAAATATGAAAAACAAAAATTTACTTCCCATACCAAGTGCGCTATCAGCTGGTGCATTTTGTATGGAAGGTCCAATATATTTTCGTTTTTCGGCTTATGTTCCTTAGGGAAAGTTGTTCAGTTTCATGGGTAGATTTACACGTTTAAATATTTGCACTTGATTTAAAATGACCTTATATAATGAAACATGCAATGAGATGATAAAGCCTAAGGAGTACACTATAGGAACACTTTCACGCATCATCACTACATAGTATAAAACAAAGTCGCTTTCTCTGTCCCTATATCCCTATGTATGCTTAGATCTTTAAAAGTACGCAGGATTTTGATGCGGTTTCTTTAAATGGATAGAGTGATTCAAGAGGAAGGTTTATATGTATAATACAAGCATAATATAGCAGAGAAACACTGATGATTTCCGTGCAAAGCCGGGGCGGGTCGCTAACTCGCTAGTCTTCTATAAAAAGGTGTTGGTTGATTAAGAGCGTATATACTGAGCGGTGGCGCCCTCACTCGTTAAAAACTCGCAAAATAATCTTTTTTTGAACTTTGTTCTGATACTTCCTTAGACTTAGAGCTAATGATTTTTAGCAATAGATAATGCAAATAGTACCCCGCAGTCACTATCGAAATTATTGCGAAAAGAATGATGGGCAAATGTGCCAATGCAGGGTGCAATGGCACCCAGCTCCATTTGTCGTTTCACTAGCTGGTTCTAAAACACATGATCAGAATAAGTATTTTTCATTATGACGGTAAAAAAATATCCGCCTGAGATACTGAGGGAGCTCCCATTTCATACAAATTGCTAGCGACGGAAGGTCAGGTTACAGTGGTTTTTCCTTCCACTAATGCAACTTGTGTGGGTCGAAAGTATTGATAAAACTAAGTTTGTTTTGTTAAGACGCTGAAAAAAAAATATTTTAGTGTTTTTTCCCTCCACTAAAGAATCTAGTGTGTGTTGAAAGTATTGATAAAACTGAGTATGTTTCGTTAAGACGCTGAAATATTCGTCCCGGTGGTCATTAGACAAATATTTTAAGTGTTTTTTTTCTCTCCACTAACCAAATTAATGTGGGTCGAAAGTATTGATAAAACCGTGTATAGTTTGTTAAGGAGCAAAAAGCGAAAAGGAGCGATTCTAAGGGACATTATTTCAATTTCATGTGCATAATAGTAATACCTCTTTGGCCTTAGAACGAACGAATTTTAACCGTGTACGTGTATGAATGACCTTTGTATTATGAATGTATCAATATAACAGACAGGTTTATGACTAAAATAAAGTTCTATTTATAAAACGGTATGCAAAGTTTCATACATTTTTACGATCAAAGTCTGGATCGTGACGTCTCAGTAAACATACGCTCTAAATAGTTGTTTAATTTAAACAAATCAATACAGAGGATTTTGTATCACAGTGAAGAATATTTAATGGACTGAGAAGTTTCACTAATACCAGGTGTAAGGGACAGCGTCCTGCAAACTGATAGGGGTTGGTCAGTCAACAAAACAAAAGAACTATCATCAAGAAATTATTTCAGTAGATGAAATGACTTTCCCATACAAAATGACCACCTTGATCAGACAATTAGTATGATTAAAAAAAAACACATTCTACTGAGAGTTGTTCAGTGTCGTTGACTGAGCAAGCCCTATCAGATGCTATTCCTTACACCGCTTATAAGAACTTATTGATGTATCACCGATGATACATGCAAAAAACATGCCTTTATGTTTGACGGGGCAAGTGAAGCATCAAGGATCTAATAAAACGCTTCTTTTTGTAAAATCTTTAAAAAAATACAGGTTTCATTCGTATTGATTTTCGTTGGGATTCACCTTATCTAAATAATGTACGTTTACATACTACATACTTCTTCCGTGCTGGCCTGGCCGCGAGAGAAAAACATAGAATGTAAAAGCAGACGCAAGGGAAGGCCATTTTGAATGTCCCTTTCGCAAAATGACCCTTTGTTGCAATTGCAGTTATCCTTGTAGATAGATTTAGGACAAGGGACAAGTTATTTCCATGCTGGACTGGACGCGAGAGAAAAACATAGGATGTGCCAGCTGCATTTCCTCCCGGGCATGCTGTAAAAACCAGCTAAGGGATCTGATGGTTTCAGTATATTGTAATTTAGGCGATGGGCTAACAACCTGTCACTACAGCAATATACCTACAAATCAATCTTAAATAACCCTCAACACTTTGTCAGACGTGGCGAAACGACCATCATTTAGGTCGTTTACGTACATACTACTTACAACAAAATAATTATATTTATTATGTTTATTGTTATTTTTTTATTCAGAATTGTATATTATATATTAAGATCCTTGTTCATTTAAATCATGGTGGATGTTTTATTGTAAATCAAACCATATCGAATAATATCGATATCAATAGTAATAAAAACATATATGTAACAACACTATCACGTATAGACCATTTCTGAATAGAATCTATATCTATACTATGTAGTACTATTATATATTCTGTGTCTCATCATCTCCCTAGCCTTATCCCGTATCTCACGGGGTCGGCTTCCTAATCTAGGGGATTGAACGAGGGTACTGGTTTTTACACAGAGCGACTGCCATCTGACCTCCGCAACCCAGAAGGGCAACCAGACCCAATTCCAGATTAGGTCAGAGTTTTCAAGCTGCCAAAGCTTAGCACTGGCCTCTGATATAGCTTAACGACTAATATCTACGGTATTAAACGATATTAACCGGGACCAACGGCTTAACGTGCCTTCCGAAGCACGGAAAAAGCTCCGAATAAACGTACATATGAAATTTGAAAACCGAAAAACACATTCGTACGTGGTGGGGTTCGAACCACGACCTCCCGCTCAGGAGGCAGCGGCCCTATCCACTACACCATCGGGCTCCTTAATATCGAATAATATCGATATCAATAGTAATAAAAACATATATGTAACAACACTATCACGTATAGAACATTTCTGAATAGAATCTATATCTATACTATGTAGTACTATTATATATTCTGTGTCTATACATGGTAACTTCCATGCTGGCCTGGGAGCGAGAGAAAAACATAGAATGTGCCAGCTGCATTTCCTCCCGGGTATGCTGTAAAAACCAGCTAAGGGATCCGAGGGATTCAGTGTATTGCAATTTAGGCGATGGGCTGACAACCTGTCACTACAGCAATATACCTACGAATATATCTTAAATAACCCTCAAAACTTTGTCAGACGTGGCGGAACGACCTTTGTTTTGGTCGTTTACGCTCTGCCTACCCCATTAGGGATAAAGGCGTGATTATATGTATGTATGTATGTATACATGGTCTATACTTTAAAGTAACAATAGGTTTTTGTTATGTTACTCTCAGGGCACAACTAAGTTAATTAATGTAAGTATGTATAATACCTACGTAATACATTCTTCCATGCTGGAGTGGGAGTGAGAGAAACATAGAATGTGCCAGCTGCACTTCCTCCCGGGTATGCTGTAAAAACCAGCTAAGGGATCCGAAGGTATCAGTAAATGGGCTTACTACCTTTCATTACAGCAATATATCTACAAATCTATCTTAAATAACCTTCAAAACTTTGTCAGACGTAGCGGGACGACCTTTGTTTACGCCGTTTACGCTCTGCCTACCCCATTAGGGATGAAGGCGTGATTATATGTATGTAGGAAACAACTAAGATAATTAAAGTACCTACGTTATACATAAATAACCATCTCTTGTGACCTAATCGATATAATTAGTCGTGTAACGTGATGTCGGTATAAAATAATCAAAGACTTCATACAACAGGAGAAGTTCTTTGGAATTATACTGTAATAGTCAGTTTGATATGAATTATATCAATAACCATCCGATCAGCTGCTTGATTTAGTATGGAAAGTTTGTCATTTTAAGATTACTGTCTGGTTTCTTGGTTTATAGAAAAGTATGGTTTTTTGTGTCTATACTTTCTTTCTACATACATAAAATCACGCCTTTATCCCTTACGGGGTAGGCAGAGTGTAAAACGCCTCCTAAAAGGCGCTTTCGCCACGTCTAACATAAATTGAGGGATTAGATTGTAATGTGTATTGCTGTAGTAACAGGTTGTCAGCCCATCGCCTAAATTACAATACACTGTAACCCTCGAATCCCTTTTGCTGACTTCTACAGCATGCCCGGGAGGAAGGGCAACTGGAACATTCTATGTTTTTCTTCCTCTCCCAGTCCAGTATGGAAGAAACTTACTTTCTTTCTATACGTATAATAACACTTATTTAAACAGAGTGGCTTCTTTATTTTGTACTCGAACTTAGAAAAAAGATCAAAACTGTAGGTAGCTGGCAGAATCAACAGCGTCGCAGCTTGCTGTGACAATATGCTGAGCCAGCCCCTCACATCACACAGGACACCTTACACCTCCTCATCATCAGCACTTAAGTACCTTAGTTCTAGTGTAGTGCTATGTCTACTCACTTATTTGTTTTTTGTTATTGTTTTTATATGTAATCTGTCTTCTTCCATGCTGGACTGGGAGTGAAAGAAAAACATAGAATGTGCCAGCTGCATCACCTCCAGAGTATGCTGTAAAAACCAGCTAATGGATTCGAGGGTTATAGTATATTACAATTTTAGGCGATGGGCTGACAACCTGTCACTATAGCAATATACGTCATGATCATCTGTAATAACCCTCAAAACTTGTCAGACGTGGCGGAACGACCTTTGCTTAGGTCGTTTACGCTCTGCCTACCCCATTAGGGATAAAGGCGTGATTATATGTATGTATGTATGTAATCTGTTGTGTGCTGTGTTTAGTGTGAATTTATATAAAAAAAAAAAAACCTAACTTAGGTTATGTTCTAGCTTTGTTGTAGTTTTCTTTCCTTCTCTGGTCTAGTGTCTCGTGGGCTTGGGCTCTCTATCTGGAGGTAGTGGGTTCAATAATTACAGCTACAACGTTGTCATTAGCACTAACACATTTGGGATTGTTCTCAGTTTGAAAATAACAATGTAGGCTGAATCACCTGATTGCCTCACAAGTAACATGATTTGGGTTTCAGAAGGTACGTTAAGCTTCTTTCCTCTGTGGAGTGGGTATCGAGTCTATCGACCCGATGAACCCTGGTGTCAGAGTTTTTAAACCGCATAGTAGCACAACTATCAGGCCTCTGACATGGTTTGAGCAACGGCCACTATCAAAGACAGCGACCGGGACTGACGGCTTAACGTGCCCTCCGAAGCACGAAATCTTTTTCTATTCGGACAATTAGGTGATTCAACCTGCAATGTCCTAACCAAACTGGGGAAATATTTACAAAGTGATAAATTCTTAAATATCACCTGAAACTAGAGTGCATGCAAATGATTACGCAGACAACTAATGAAGATTGGACGACAACCTAACTAACGCATTATAGCATTGTAGGCTTGCCACTCTCCCATTCTGCTATTGTAATCCATTGTACTGTACTGGCGCCTGAATTGGCAGGCGGCTGCAATGACCTTGCACAAGGTGATTAATCTACTTATCCGACCCAGTCATTGGATTTGTAAAAAAAAACTGCGCGGATAATTTTGTTTCTAGGAAATTCATTTTTGATTCATTCATTCATTATCATTTTTATGCCCCACTAAGGCTCGTATTTGTAAACAGCATTTGAGATTGACAGCTAGTTTGAGTTCGAATCAGGAATTTCATTTCAGTTCAATATGACATGTCGAATTCATACTTAATATTGCTCTCAATCTTGAGATCGCTTTATAAATACGAACCTAATACTGACACACTGAAGGGACGCTATGAAGAAGACAACAGATGTCTCCTTTCTGTCGCCAGGAATGAAAATGGCGGGAAAAAGAATAGACTGACAGCGACTATAACGGGAAAACGAAACCGCATTTGAACTTAAAAGTGAGTCATCTATATAAAACTGCAAGGTGGTATGCGAATCGTAATACATAAAATGAACATTCTACAGCATAAAGCGTACCAGGCCGTTCCTTAAGTAATATTGCCATCATTAGGTACTAATTTCAGGTTTTCGTGCCGAGAAATGTACACAAATAGAAAAAACAGATCTAAAACTACAAGATTCATATGGTTCTTGTATTGTTATTTGCTTTATGCCTTTACACGTGCTACTTAAGGTGTATCTCGCCGGCAGATCATCAGATAGATTTCAAGATATACAACCATCGCCCGTAATACCTTAGAATATTGTTCAAATCAGCGCGCTACGGCGCGTACGGCGCGGTTACGTTCGTGGCCGCGCCAAAAATGTGCGGAAAACGCACAAAAAAGCTAATACTATAAAAACTACGAATCGGACTCAATGCTATAATAGCTATATTGCGATTTTAGATATTCAAGAATAAGAATTCGTGTATTGCCATAACATATAATACATAGAACATTAACAATACATTATTCATAACACGGATATTTTTCCGAAGGAACCGTGAAAGCGCTCGTAATAGTTTAGAAGGAATTTCAAATTTACTGATAAAACAGCTTTACTATCAGATTTTTTTTAGCACACTAATTTATGAACTAGAAATAATTTTTAACGTTGCAATTGCAGGCCATAAACCGATTTCTTAGATGTATATTTTTGTAGAATTTTTTAATGATTCGTTTACGAGAAATAAGCTCTTAAAAACAACCATTTGCTGTTAGGAATCACCTTAAAGCTTAGACTACCCCTAGATAAAATAATAGCACTTGACACTGGCGGAATTGCTAATCTGCAGAAGCCAACATAAAAAAATATAAAAATAATAATAATATAAAAAAAGAAGAAGATATACAGGAAGTAAAAAAAAAATCGGTCCATATTTTAGGGTGTGATTCTATTCTACCCATGAAACTGAACAAATTTGCCCAAGAAATATAGGTCGAAATACGATTTAAAAACATTGGCTTTCTCATACAAATTGACTTGAAATTGAAATTTCTCATGAAATTGTTTTTTTTTTATTTCGCCGTTGTTCCGTTTCATGGGTAGAAAAATATAGTCAGCTATTTTTTTTACTCCCGATATAGATAGATAGTCAGTTACCTACATACATACATAAAATCACGCCTTTATCCCTTACGGGGTAAGCAGAGCGTCAATCGCCTAGTAAAAGGCGCTTTCGCCACGTCGGACAAAAATTGAGGGCAATTTTTGATTGTAATGTGTATTGCTATAGTGACTAGGTTGTCAGCCCATCGCCTAAATTACAATACACTGTAACCCTCGAGTCCCTTTTGCTGACTTCTACAGCATGCCCGGGAGGGAGGGCAGCTGTTGTTACATATGTTTTTATTACTATTGATATCGATATTATTCGATATGGTTTGATTTACAATAAAACATCCACCATGATTTAAATGAACAAGGATCTTATAATATAAGATAAACTTCTGAATAAAAAAATAACAATATACATAATAAATATAATTATTTTGTTGTAAGTAGTATGTACATACATATAATCACGCCTTTATCCCTAATGGGGTAGGCAGAGCGTAAACGACCTAAATGATGGTCGTTTCGCCACGTCTGACAAAGTGTTGAGGGTTATTTAAGATTGATTTGTAGGTATATTGCTGTAGTGACAGGTTGTTAGCCCATCGCCTAAATTACAATATACTGAAACCATCAGATTCCTTAGCTGGTTTTTACAGCATGCCCGGGAGGAAATGCAGCTGGCACATTCTATGTTTTTCTATCTCTCCCAGTCCAGCATGGATGAACGTTTCCAACACCTTCCTCCAGATCCCCGCCCTAGGCGCGCCTGCATCACTAAGGTGCTGGAGTTGCCTAGTGCGAATACCAAGTTCTTCTTCAACTCCTTTTCTGTAAAAGCTGCATAACTGTGGAATAAACTGCCTAAGACAATTCAAGACAGTCCCTCAGTGAATGTCTTTAAGAAAAGATTAAAAGAGCACTATTTATCTGAACAATTTTGATGTATGTATTTATGTAGTAGTTTATTCGTATATGTATGTATCAATATATTGTTTAGTATATATGTATGTTTATTTAAGATAGTAATATACGGTAGGTATTTATTCTATGTATAGGTATGTAAGTATTTTTAATTTTTTGTTTTACTAGTCTCTGTTAATGTTGCATTTTCTTGTCCCCTCAAAATTATTTACTTTCTCTTACTACCATTGGGTTGGCTGGAAGAGATCTTTTCATAGAGATAAGTTCGCCCTTGCACACTATATTTGTAAATTACATTTCTTTTGTGTTTATGCAATAAAGTATATATATATATATATATATAAACAGGGTGGCCCAAAGAGTGACGTCCAAAGGAAAAAATTTGATTTCTTAGGTCAAGGGGTAGCCAAATCACCCCCATGTATGTTCAGCGATTTTTAGTAGTTTAGGAGTTATGAATTTTTTTGCTAATTTTCTAAGAAAATTGACCTCGGTGGATTAATTATTTTTTATTATTGTTTTGGATAACTTTTTTTTATTTTTGTGACATCCTCTTAAATTGTTCTTTTAACCATAAAAGTTTCAGCTTCCTAGCTGTAATGTAAGTTAGTTATTTTTTTATCGAAAGTTCGAATTTTACGATCGAGCTAGTCTGCTCTGAATTTTCAACTTGAAATTAAAAATTGAAAAAGATAATCTCATGGTCCCTTATTAATTTTAAAAACTTCGCAAGGTTTCAAAATTACATAAAAATAAAAATAAACTATTGCTTAATGGGGTATTATTTGCAGAAAACAGCCTTCAAAGGTACTTGGGTGGAAATTACCTAATTAGTAAATTGTTTCAGAAAGTTGAAAGATTCCTGTTATGTCATTACTAAGGACTAATTAAGTTAGAAAATGTATCAAATTAAAGGGAAAATAAAATTATTTACTAAAAAAATTTATTTAAGTTACATTTTTGAATGAAAATTCTTAGTAAAATGTTTTAGTGTGAGTTGTAAGATTTATGAGACAATTGTATTATTAATAATAAGTAAATAAACTCGGATAATTCTTTTACACATTTACTCACAATAAATTTTCAAAATGGCGACCTCCCACAGCAATACACAACCTACATCTACGCAAGAAATTTTCTTTAAGTCGCCTAAACGCTTCTCTGTTTCCTCTAACGACATTTCCGGCCTCTCCAATTCGCTGTCTTAGCTCCTCTTCATTTAACGATTCTCGGGCGTAAGCTATGTCCTTGTAATAACCCCAAATAAAAAAAACAATCGGATTTAGGTCAGGCGATCGTGGAGGCCATCTGATTGGACCGTTTCGTCCGATCCACCTGTTGGGATACGTTTCATTCAAATGATTACTTGACACTTGTGCTGCACTTGTGCTGCGTAGTGGCATGGTGCACCGTCATTTTGGAAAACCATGTGTCTTCGTAAATCGAGGTTGACTTCCTCCAATAACAAGGGAAGATCATTTTCGAGAAACAATTTGTATGTCTCGCCATTAAGCCTCGGCGGCAATTCGAACGGCCCGATCATTTCTCCGTTCAGTATGCCTGACCACATGTTGACGCTAAAGCGATGCTGGAACCTAGTATCTCTGGTCAAGTGGGGATTCTCTACTGCCCAGTGGTGGGTGTTATGAATATTAAATATTCCTGTGCGCTCAAAACGCGACTCGTCAGTCCACAAAACTTTTTCGAAAAATCCCGGGTCGTCTCTCTCCATCCTTAACATAGTCTGGCAAAAATCAACTCTCTGTTGGTAATCAGCAGGCATTAGAGCTTGAACCCGTTGAATGTGATATGCATGGTACCCTTCGACTTTCAATATTCTTTGGATTGATGTTCTGGGGATGTTCAAATTGCGAGCCATTATTCTTGTACTTGTTGAAGGGTGCTCAGCTACTTCGTCCAATACGAGGTTTCGACGGCCCGGTTCAACTATTGGGATACCTTCACGCCTTCCTTCTCGACCAGGAATGCGGCCTGCCATCAAAGTGTTGTGTGTGTTAATAAAAACACGATGGTCGGGATACCTATTAGGCTGCGGTCCTCCACGGCGTTGAAGTTGCTCCCGATAAAGTCTTGCTGCTTCATGGCCGTTGCCTTGAGCAACTCCATAAAAATAATGCATTTCTGCATATTCGGCAAACGTGTAGTTCATACTCGTAATAATAATAATCTGTGACTTGAAAGAAAACCACGACACGACTATCGATTTTACAAATTCTGCCTGTCTTTTTATTTCCTTCAAATTTTATTTTTCTAGATAGTATTTCTGTCCATCAGTCATTGTTTGCCAGCCAGCACCTCAGCCAGCCAGCGTCATTGAACATAAAAGATCACAACACTTTCCAAGTCATCAAAATCCAAGTTGATAAAGCAAAGTCTTAAATAATAGCACAAGTAATCTAATTACAAAAAGAAGGCAGCAAGGTCCGTGGGCAAAGCAAAGTTTGTTTTCGTGGTAAGATAATCACCAAGAAGCAAACAAACTGCTACCGGAAAAAAAACAGGGTGGCATGATCAACTCGCACTTTGAAATGAGGGTCCAGTAAATTCGCGACTGCGACTCTCATGCAACTCAAAGTAATGACTCGGAGTGGGTCATGCATTTATTATCTTAATGTTATGTTATATCTATCAAAACCATACGTGCTTAGACTCAACTTTAAACATAGTTGCTATCTCCCTCACACCTCTTCTCCGCTAATTGACAATAAATTTAAGTAAACCAATAAAACGAACGAACTGCAATAAATGAACTTTTGTAAATTCCACCCAAGTACCTTTGAAGGCTGTTTTCTGCAAATAATACCCCATTAAGCAATAGTTTATTTTTATTTTTATGTAATTTTGAAACCTTGCGGAGTTTTTAAAATTAATAAGGGACCATGAGATTATCTTTTTCAATTTTTAATTTCAAGTTGAAAATTCAGAGCAAACTAGCTCGATCGTAAAATTCGAACTTTCGTTAAAAAAATAACTAACTTACATTACAGATAGGAAGCTGAAACTTTTATGGTTAAAAGAACAATTTAAGAGGATGTCACAAAAATAAAAAAAAATAAAAAGTTATCCAAAAAAACAATAAAAAATAATTAATCCACTGAGGTCAATTTTCTTAGAAAATTAGCAAAAAAAATCATAACTCCTAAACTACTAAAAATCGCTGAACATACATGAGGGTGATTTGGCTACCCCTTGACCTAAGGAATCAAAATTTTTCCTTTGGACGTCACTCTTTGGGCCACCCTGTATATATAACATTTACCTACCCCTAGCTAATGCCAAAATGCCTTGAATTGAGGTTCAGGGACAGTAGGTGCGTGCCAAAATCCATATCGACCGACCCGGCCGGTATTGCGAGGTGACTGTTTGGCAGAAACCTACGCAAATAATATCTTTGGGCAGACTTTACGTGGTGAAATTCATTGTTGAGGTTATTATTATTTTTATTGGCATGACGCGGTTTGCGCGTTGCCACAATCAAAAGTTGGGAAACGTTAAGGAAATAAAAGGATTTTTGGACGAAATTTGGATAAGCAAAATTTTTTTGTCCTCGTGCTATCGTCATACTAACGTGTGGGATTCTTCTGTTGAATTCTAGATGGCGCTGACATCAGATTAAACTGGCTTACTAATCGGCGCAGATTTTAATTAATTGTTTTACCACCAATCGCAACTGGGTAACGGAAACATGGAATTTTACGTGTCAGACAAACATGTAATTCAGCTTGCATTGTCCTAATCCTAGCTAAACTGTGTACGTGTAAAATGAAATTTAAGTATTGAACATTTTACTTGTGACTCCGAAGTTGAGAGCCCAATTCTCTAACCAGCTAGACCACAGAGACCAGACTAAGTCAAGTCAAATCAATAACAAAGCCATTGCAAAGAACTAATAAGACACAAACATTGCGCATTTTAAGACAATCGTAATAAACTCTAATTTAACATCGGTCTCCAACTGCCAATCTCAATGAGAGTCAACAACAGAATAATTGTCTACTATTAAAATCGTAACTCTAGACAACAACATTGTAACCTATTTTATTTTTATTTTATTTTGTATTTCGAGGAAAACCAACAGCTCTTAATATAAGAATACTTAAAATTAGTACAAGGCAGAAAGCAATATTGTATTAATACTATAAATTAATACTATACCAGGCGTAAGGGACAGCGTCCCGCAAACTGATAGGGGTTGCTCAGTCAACGACACTGAACAACTAACAGTAGTTTTTTCTTTTGTAAGTAAAAAAAAAAGGCTTTTCCAAACAAAATGTTCACCTCGATCAGACAATTTGTATGGAACAGCAAAATATTTTTTTTACTTCCTGAAAAAGTATCTTACTGTTTAATGTCGTTAACTGAACAACTATCAGTTTGCAGGACGCTGTCCTTTACACCTGGTATACCAGTTAGTTCATTCAAGGAATGGCGCCATCGGAGATAGAATTCGGAAGAGCGAGGATTCACTAGTAAAATTCTGTAATAAAAACTTGGAGGCTAGCTTAGGTCTGAAAATTCTTAGGACGATCTAGAACTTGCTGGGGGCTCACGTTTTCACTAAATATTCCTTCATATAGACCAAGTATCGACTAACTAACCTAACCAATGGGCTCAATTCTAGATACCACCGGCTAAAACTAAAATTAAAATGTCACTTTCAAAATTATAAAATTGAATAAGGACAGGCGATTGATACTCTATGGTTTTAGACTTTGTCTGCTAGATTTTTATTATTATTTCTGTCAATTTTATTCGTCATACCATATGACGGTGGTTAAAAAATTACAGATAACGTATAAAACCACAGACTTTAAATAAAAAACCGGAGAGAATAGATCCCTGTACTTTTCCAACGTTTTTAGTCTGAAAGTCACAGATTGATTTTAATTTTAGGTTTAACCGAATTAATCTAGAACTAAGCCCAATCGCATCTTATTTTTTTGTTCTTGAATATATGGTTACCTAATTTATTTATAGGTACGAAATAAAATTATATATTTAAAATAAATATATGTAGATACCTTGATTTTTTTGTCGGAGAAGCCTTCTTTAAGCCTACACTACTTGCATTAGGTTAGAAGGCAATGCCTTTTCCCAATATTTTGTAATTACGATTAAAGTTATAAGTACTATGTTACAGCAATACACATTACAATCTAAAATTGCCCTCAATTTATGTCAGACGTGGCGAAAGCGCCGTTTAGGAAGCGTCTTACGCTCTGCCTACCCCGTAAGGGATAAAGGCGTAATTTTATGTATGTATGTACTATTTTACGCTATTCAAAGCAAAAGTGACTTAATATTAGAACCAAAAACTAAAACGAATATTATTTGGTAAAATTACTGCACTAAAGAACCATTTACGTTGTACCACTAACATCTGACAACCGCATTTCTTATAGGAAATACATACATACATAAAATCACGCCTTTATCCCTAATGGGGTAGGCAGAGCGTAAACGATCTAAACAAAGGTCGTTCCGCCACGTCTGACAAAGTTTTGGGGGTTATTAAAGATGGAATTGTAGGTATATTGCTTTAGTGACAGGTTGTCAGCCCATCGCCTAAATTGCAATATTCTGAAACCCTCGGATCCCTCGCTTCCAATCCAGCAATGAAGAATTCTTATAGAGATACAGATATTTTATTATTTATATATTTAATACTAAATACAAACACTACATAGTTTTAGAATTCTTCATTGCTGGATGTGGACCGAGAGAAAAACATAGAATATGCCAGCTGCATTTCCTCCCGGGCATGCTGTAGAAACCAGCTTAGGGATCCGAGAGTTTCAGAATATTGCAATTTAGGCGATTGCATTTACTACGTATTAAATATATAAATAATAAAATATCTGTCAGGTATTGTTTCCTCCCATTATCTATGCTCTATTAAGGGCATCCTCGGTGAACGCCAGCGCCCTCATCAGTTAAAAAATCATTACTCACTGAAAACGCAATTAATCGAAAATACGGTAGATCAGATTAAAGTATAGGTACTGAAGTTTATTTTAAGCATTATAAATTAATAATTCAGTGCTCACGGTAGTTACAGAAATTGAAAGTGCTAAAATTGGCCGTTATTCGCAAATTTTCTATCTGTTACTATAACGTACTATAAGTTGCAACTTTATGAAGTTCTAAATGACCTTCATTGCTTTAACCTCTGATCTACCAGATTTTTGATTGATTGTGTTTTTTGGCGCCACTTAGCGCAGGGAAGCCCCTTAAATAGACTTCTTGAAATACCTGTCAGGTGTTGAATCCCTTATTACTAAGACAAATATCTGCATTTGTTACCAGTTTAAACTGGTTATCAATAATACTTAAACTATGGAAACGAGCATAATTTTAGCTCCTTTTGTTTAACGTTTTTTGCATAAGCAAATAATAGTCAAGTATTTTGTTATTTTATTGCCAAAAATAATTTGCTCCAGAGACATTTTCACTTCCATCTAAAACATTCAAATCAAATTCAAAGCACAAACCTTAAAATAATTTGGACATGTATACTTATTTATTTATAGCAATAAGGCCGCCTAATTGTACTGTTTGTTTTCTAATGTTTGTTTTTGTACAATGTGTTGTTTATGTGCAATAAAGAATATTTGTATTGTATTGTATTTATCCTCATACCTAAACATATTTTCGGCTAAAATTTAATATTGCGTTTTTTTCCTTAATCCTAAGGCTAAGCTTCATTTTTATATTTTCTTTGGCTATAACGGTAGTATATACATAGTTTTGTTAAAAAAGGAAAATCTGAAACTGATCGCTATAAACAACGTCTTAAATCCTGTACTGTTTTATACATACATACATATAATCACGCCTTTAACCCTAATGGGGTAGGCAGAGCGAAAACGCCCTAAACAAAGGTCGTTCCGCCACGTCTGACAACGTTTTGAGGGTTATTTAAGATAAATTTGTAGGTATAATATCGCTGTGGTGACAGGTTGTCAGCGCGTCGCCTAAATTGCAATATGCTAAAACCCTCGAATGCCTTGGTTGGTTTTTTACACATAATATGTTTTTTTTTCGCTCCCAGTCATAGAAGAAACTGTTTTTTAACACCCAAATACGTTAAACATACAATAAAAAACATCTACGAGGGGCGGCTGATATAAAATCTACTTTGTTAAAGAAAGTTTTGAAAATCGAACTGGCCATTGCAAAATCATATTCTATATTTATTCCTTTTTCAAAATTATGACGCTTATTTTTTTTCGCTTGCTTTTGTTTTTTTGGCGCGGCTTTGATTTCACCATGTCGAAAGAAAATTGCAAAATGATGAAATTTGAGCATCGAGCAGTGATTAAATTCCTAAGTAAAGAAGGAAATACGCCTACGCAGATCAGAGAGCGCATGTTAAAGGTGTTTGGTGATTCAAGTCCTTCTGAATTCGTCATAAAGTTTTGGTCGAAGCAATTCAAACATGGCCGTGAGAGCCTGAAAGACGACACACGTAGTGAAAGGCCAATTTCTGCTGTTACCGCAGATAATGTTGAAAAGGTGAAGAACCTGATTCTTGCAGATCGGCGAATCAAGCAGTGGGAGATAGCCAGAGATGTGGGCATTAGCAAGGAACGAGTTCATTAAATTATTCACGAACATTTGGGCATGTCCAAGGTGAGCGCGCGTTGGGTCCCTAGAATGTTGACCGCCTTTGACAAACAAAGGCGAGTAGAATGTTGTCAGGCATTTCTAGACCTGGTCAAAGGTAAAGAAATCTCTCGAATTGTGACCTGTGATGAAACTTGGATTCGCCAGTGGGATCCGGAAAGCAAACAAGAGTCAATGCAATGGAAATTTAAAGGAGAAAAGCCGCCAAGGAAGTTCAAGGTTCGGCCGTCGGCTGGAAAACTAATGGCCACCGTATTTTGGGATGTCGAAGGGATTTTGATGATAGATTATTAGCCTAAAAATACAACAACGAATGCTGAATATTATGCAAACTTGCTTGACCAGCTTCGTGAACAAATCAAAGAAAAGCGGAGAGGCAAACTCAGCAAAGGTGTTCTGATTTTACAAGACAATGCTCCTGTACACACAGCCTTAACGGCGAGGTCAGCCCTGAGCAAAAACGGCTTCACAGAAATTAACCATCCACCTTATAGTCCAGATCTGGCTTCCTGTGACTATTTCTTATTCAAAGATTTAAAGAAAAAATTGAGCGGTCGCAGATTTTCGACGAACGAAGAAATGAAAGAGGCTGTGACTGACCATTTTGACGAGCAAAATAAAAATTACTATTTGCAAATGTCATATGTGTATTTCACTTGCAGGAGACTATATAGAAAAATAAAAAATAAACTAGCCATCAAAGTCTTTTCTTTCATAGTTAGGTAGATTACTTATCAGCCACCCCTCGTACTTTACACCGAAATGTCGACTCTTTAACAACCTACATAAAGTAGAAAACTGCTTATGGCTAAGACCACTATGGATTATGGACTGTCTATAGCACACATGGGCAACCTCCGGCCCGCGGAGTGATTTAGAAAAAGTGTGTACTTCCATGCTGGACGAGAGAAAAACATAGAATGTGCCAGCTGCATTTCCTCCCAGGCATGCTGCAAAACCGGGTAAAGGATCCTAGGATTTCAGTATATTGCTATTTAGGCGATGGGCTGACAACCTGTCATTACAGCAATATACCTACAAATCTAACTTAAATAACCCTCAAAACTTTGTCAGACGTGGCGGAACGACCTTTGTTTACGCTTTGCCTACCCCATTAGGGATAAAGGCGTGATTATATGTATGTATGTTCATACGACCCGCGACTTCATTAATATCGTCAATATGGCCCGCAACATTCAAAAGGTTGCTCACCCCTGGTCTATAGTTATGCTATATATAGTTATGCTATAGGTATAAAGCCACCCCTATCTGCCTGTATTTAGCTTAGCAAAGCACATTTGAAGCTCCCCTCTTACCGGTCCCGTCTGGCCTTACAAAAGCGTCTCAGGACCCCTCGATCTATATTTGGCCTTGACATACTTTTGTGGGACCCCTTGTGATCAGACTAGGGGGCTGGGATTCCATTTCTTTTTAAGTCATTTCATCGTTAATTATTTGCTTTTTTCGACGCTACAGACCTGCCGTCGTCCATACGTCGAAGTAGTATTTAAGTATTTCTAAATATGTATGTTAGTCTGTAAGGTATATATTCTATGGGCCTCTATTTATATTATTTAACATCTACTAATGTAAATATTGCCTGAAATAAAATGATTTATTATTATTTATTATGCGTTAGATTTCAATTTGGAATTATTATTTTTTTTTTATCTTACCCTGGGTGAACTTAGTACAAACCAGTATCCAAATTAATGAAAAATATAGCAAAGAACCACATTTAACAGTTTACTTTAGTTTTAGAAAATACTTATGTAGGGTTATTTTTCTTCAATGCTGGACTGGCAGCGAGAAAATGGCATAAAATGTGCCAGCTGCATTTCCTCCCGGGCATGCTGTAAAAACCAGTAATTTAGGCGATGGCTTGACAACCTGTCACTACAGCAATATACCTACAAATCTATCTTAAATAACCCTCGAAACTTTGTCAGACGTGCCGTAACGACCCTTGTATAAAGGCGTGATTATATGTATGTACGCAAGGTTGTTCAGACTATGGTATAATAATATAACTAATTATTATACCATGGCTCAGTCAACTAAACTAAACAACTCCAGTGAATATTTTTTTATTATTATTTGTTCAGTTTTGAGCAACCCCTGTGAGTTTGCGTACTAACTAAAATAAACCCAGTATGTTTGTAACGCACTACCTAATTCTGTGACTTATATCACGCGATCCATGACTAAGAGATTTTTCTTCAGTCTGTAACTTAGTCGTATTTATTTTTAAACTCATTTTGATAAACTTTCCCCCAAAATAAGTCAGTATTAGCATTATAAGTACACATAAGTACTTGACGTATAACGGCAAAAGGAAATATTTATCAACGTGTAACGGATCGTAAAATAATAAAGCACTGATTGCAGACGCGTTAAATCTCCCGCATTCTCCAAAATTATTTAGGAAAATAATAGCACAGAGTACGATGTTACCAGTAAATAAAAATGCACATAAATAGAGGCCCACGTGCTTGCCCCACGTGACGCGGCTGCAGCGATCCCGGATCCCGACCTTCCCCTACACCACCACAGCGCATCTCGTCTGCGCGCAATCAATACCAACATGTGAAAAGCCTCCGTGCCTATAACCTCTTTGCTCCCGAAAAAAGTCAAATTAAAAAGTTGTCTTTCTTTTTAATTCTCGTTTTCGGCTAGTATTCAAATTAGGACGCGAGATATATTTTTTTCTGGTTCGAATAAGATTTCGAAATCGTAATCTAGAGTCGCGACTTTCGCAACCGTGATTGTGTAATTAATGCAAATAATTCTTAGTTATTTTCACGATTTGTTTTGGTAAATTCACATTTTATCTTAAAATAAACTATGCAGTATTCATTCTCTTAAACTTATATTTTAACATCATTGTGAATTAATTAATATGGGAAATAAATAAAAATTGTAATACTCACACATAAACGGAATACTGGAACAAAATAATCCTTATTTATCAACTGCGTAAAATGATTAAATGAACACTGGCCATTTGCAGCACTTTTGCGAATATTCGATATTTTCAAAATTGGAACATTGGGCGCGGTATACGCACATCCGCTACGGTTGTGCTGCACAGACTGCCGACATCGACGTCAAATAGAGCTGAGACGCGTCTCACTGAAAATTGTCGACAAATTATGTAATATTAACAATTATTATGATTGATCGCTTTTCTAATGTGTTTGTTCACTGTTCAGAGTAGATCATACGTTTCAAAGAGTAGGAATTAAAGACCTATCATATTTATGTAGGTATATAGGCGCGTGTCTATGAAATGGTACATCCTGGAAATCCTTTACATCTACGTATTTTATTTTGCATAATAAATGTTTCAAACAAACAACAACACAGCACGGAAATCGTAAAAAAAAATCGTGATTAATTTCAATATGAGCGAGCTTACTATCGGTGGCAAAACTCATTAATCATTATACAGTATTTAATCGGATGGACGGCCTATTAAAAAAATACTATTATTTTACAGCAGAAAGCTTTCATATTATTTGCTAAGCATTCGTTTTATTTCAATATTTATTGAGATATCATATCAATATCACTTTTTAAGCATTTTTAGCAACAACGTCTCTTGCAATCAAACATAAATTTTCAACCAATTGATGATTAACGTTACTATTATAAGTAAATCTGATCTTATTATACCTACTGAGATGAGATAAGAACTAAACACACTAAAACCAAAACTTAGACAACAAAGGAGCTGTTATTTTTACCTTATCTTAATTAATGGTCTCTCATCGCCTTGACTTTGATATAAGGTATCATTATGAAAATATGTAACTACGCACTAAATCTCATTAGGGAGCCATGGTGGTCGAGATAATCAATTTATCAACCTTGCATAACACTTCCCGCCAATTTTTATGGCCTCCGTGTATTTTTAGCTAAAGAAAAATTGTGACCTTCTTAAATATTTGGTAGGCTAGGTTTTGATTTTATTTTATTTATAAATATTTATTACAAGAATTAACTGCCTCTGGCTAGTGCCATGGACTCCCGATCCGGAGGTCCTGGGTTCAATTTTCAGGGGGGAAACACAAAGTTGATATTTGAGAATTTATCACTTTGTAAATATTTCCCCAGTTTGGTTAAGACATTGCAGGTTGAATCACCTGATTGTCCGAAATGAAAAAGATTTCGTGCTTCGGAGGGCACGTTAAGCCGTCGGTCCCGGTCGCTGTCTTTGATAGTGGTCGTTACTCAAACCATGTCAGAGGCCTGATAGTTGTGCTACTAGGCAGTTTTAAAACTCTGACACCAGGGTTCAACGGGTCGATAGACTCGATACCCACTCGACAGAAGAAGAAGAAAACAAGAATTATTTCAGGTTTACATATAAATGGGCCGCTAAACTTAACAAATTTTGTCTCGGCACCAATCCGCGCCACACATCAAAACACTTAAAACTACTACAATTGATGGTGTTAAATATTTCTTGGTTAATAGCATAAGATAGATGTAATGAGATCAAGTTCCAAATCTTGACTCCTCAGTCCACTAAGGAATAAAAATATCGTCCGACCCCATTAAATATTATAATTTTATTGACACTTAAAGATGAAATCTCTCTGAAGAATGTCAACGTCATTATAGACGTGCCTGTGCATAAGTATTGCTGGATGATTCCTGTAAAATGCCTCCGGAAAATATAAATATTATTGCTACAGAATTATCTTATTAATTTCGGTCAAAACATTGTGGTGAAACGTTATTTATAAAAGTAAGCTTAGCTGTTATATACCGCACAAAGAAATTCTCGTTTTAATCAACGCAATTTTCATCTTTCTTACAATATAATTAATAGTGATTTGTTTTCTTTCCTACGGTCTACCCAACGGTATGCCTCCTGAAATTTCAGGTGTAGGAAGAATCTGAAAATTTTCAAAGCAAGAACTGAAGCATAAAGATTCAGAAAGTTGAATTTATAAAAAAATATTAATATATCGACAACATTCAAAGGAAAGGCAACTCTATCGTGACGTCAAGGCCTTAGGGGTTGATAGGGTGGTTTTAGATCATGCGCGGCGGGCGCCATTTTGTATCAGATCGGCTGTTTCCGTCAGACTTCCGAAATGTGCCGATTTCAACACAGTGGCGCAATCGGAATGTTTTCTGAACTAAAAATTATCTTGTTGGTAGTTATTAAAAAGTTCTTAAAAAAGCTGGTATACCTACTTACTAGTTTAAGATAGGTAGACAGGTAAAATTTAAATTAGGAAAATATTTTTATTTATATAATAATAGTAATTTACTTTCTAGAAATCTCTACGAGTTCTACGACTCTACATTCGCAATACGCTATTTGCCAGTAGGCATTTGACTAGTAAGTCAAATCAGCAACTTTTAATAAAATGACAAAATTGCTTTTTTTGTATGAAAATTGAGGGTTATGACGTCACTCGCTAGTAAATATTGACAACTCAAATCAATAACTTAAATTTTTTATCTCGATTATTAAATCTAAATTTGGTTTTTTAAGACAGAATATCACTATTAATGTGTTTTTTTAAGACAGAATATCACTATTACTGGTTATAGATATAACTTGTAACAAATGCTGAGCTTCATTTCTAGTGCAGCCACTCCAAACGCTATTTGTGTGGCAACTTTTTGGGCTGAGAGAATTTGATTCGTCGCGACACGCAAAGAAGAAGTGCAATACAGATCACAAAATTCAATAAAAATAATGTATTATGTTTTTCATGTATAGTTTATGTAACATAAGTAGATACTTACTGTTTGTTGAGTTTTGTATTGTTTCATGAATAAACTTTTTTCTATTCTATTCTAAGATGATGAATGAGATCCACAATATTTTTAGCCATCAGTTCTAAATATAAACGTATTGTTTTTTTTTTGCCACCCAGTCAACTTTGCCTATTATGTAAGCACTTTCCTAAGAGCCGGATCCGGAATAATTTTCTTTATAACTTTAAAAATGCATACATATAAAATCACGCCCGCATTATACCTACAAATCTATCTTAAATAACCCTCAAAACTTTGTCAGACGTGGCGAAACGACCTTTGTTTAGGTCGTAAACGCTCGCCTACCCGATTAGGGATGAAGTCGTGATTCATCATCTCCCTAGCCTTATCCCGTATCTTACGGAGTCGGCTACCTAATCTAGGAGATTGAACGAGAGTACTGGTTTTTACACAGAGCGACTGCCATCTGACCTCCGCAACCGAGAAGGAAACCAGACCCAATCCTAGATTAGGTCAGAGTTTTCAAGCCGCCAATGCTTAGCACTGCCCTGTGAAATGGATTAACGACTAATATCTACGGTATTAAACGATATTAACCGGGACCAACGTCTTAATGTGCCTTCCAAAGCACGGATGAAGGCGTGATTATATGTATGTATGTAGAACGTCAACGGCATACTGAAAACTTTTTATGTAGTCATGCTACTTTGCAACAGTATACGTGGGACACTCAGAAAGTTTTGCGACACAAAAAAAAAATGTTCTACAGGTACATATATTTTTATTAAATCTTTTCAAAGTACTCTCCACCAGCCTCTATACAAAGATTCATGCGTCTGAACCAGTTTTCAAAACACTTTTTCCAGTCCGCCGTAGACACCTCGTTTACAGCCTGCTCGAACGCAGCTAGCGCATCTTCCGGCGACGAAAATTGTATCCCCTTGAGCTGATTTTTTATTTTTGGAAATAAAAAGAAGTCACACGGTGCTAGATCAGGGCTGTAAGGAGGGTGACCCAGGAGTTTGACTGGTGTGCTGTCCAGGAAGTCCCTCGTTTTGAGCGCGGTGTGTGCAGGCGCATTGTCGTGGTGGAGCAGTAGTCCGCGGAGCCCTGTGATTGGTCGCTTGTTGCTCACAACAGAAAAAACTTCTGGTAAACATTTGGTAGTATACCATTCGGCGTTAATGCTTCTTTGATCTCGTAAGGGAATTGAGGCCAAGTGGCCAGTCAAATTAAAAAAGCTGGCGATCAAAATCTTCCCCCCGCTTCGAGATCGCTTCACTTTGGTAGGCGTTGGTTCATTTTGAAACACCCAAACTGTCGACTGGCGCTTGGTTTCTGGATCGTATTGATAAATCCAGGACTCATCACCTGTTACGATGTCGTAAACACGCCGAGACGAGCCTGCTTCAAATTTGTTCAGCATATCACGGCACCATTCCACCCGGGCCTGCTTCTGAGCGTCGGTGAGGTAGTGCGGCACCCAGCGCGATACTATCCTCCTCACGCGAAGATGCCCGTGTAGAATCTCGTGAACGCTTCCCGATCCAATCTTTAATATGTGCTGAATCTCCTGATATGTAATTCGCCTATTATATTGGATTAAATTTTTCACTGCTAGCACGTTTTCTTCCGTAATAGCCGTCAAAGGGCGACCGCTTCTTTCTTCATCCCCCAAGGTTGGTCGACCGCGCCTAAATTCGTTATACCAACGATACACGGTTGCCTTGGAGGGGCTTTCATCCATAAATGCCATTTGAAGTCTATCGAACGATTCATCCGGTTTCAGGCGACACTTGAAATCGTAAAAAATCGTAGCTCTAAAATGTTCTCGGCGCAGATCCATTTTTCAGTAAGACACGATACTTTGAATTGGCTCGCAAAAAATGTGGAGGGAAATTTTGAAAATGGAACACACATATTTTTACTTACAAGTAATCATATTTTCAAAAAAGATTCTAACCGGCCAGTCTGCCATATATAAAAACTATTTATCGCAATACTTTCTGAGTGGCCTGGTACAGAGCAACTTATTTAATAAAGCTAAGTTTACTTCTTTATACCTTAATAACGTGCATAAAATTTCTCGTCTACCAATACTCCCGAACTGCGTCATCAGGCTTTCCAATAGCTTGCGTCATCAGAACCTTGAACTGTAAAATTCACATTACAAGTAAATACTTACAAGTTTATTTTTCATATGCATAGGGAGGGAGAAAAAACTCGATTATGTAGTGAATAGGGCCCTGCCTCCGGAGCGGGAGGTCGTGGTTCAAATCCCACCACGTACCAATGTGTTTTTCGGTTTTCGAATTTCATTGTACGTTTATTCGGAGCTTTTTCCGTGCTTCGGAAGGCACGTTAAGCCGTTGGTCCTGGTTAATATCGTTTAGTACCGTAGATATTAGTCGTTAAGCCAGGTCAGAGACCAGTGCTAAGCATTGGCGGCTTGAAAACTCTGACCTAATCTAGGATTGCGTCTGGTTTTCCTTCTGGGTTGCGGAGGTCAGATGACAGTCGCTCTGTGTATAAACCAGTACCCTGGTTCAATCCCCTAGATTAGCCACCCCGTAAGATAAGGGATAAGGCTAGGCAGATGATGATACACAGGGAGAGACACCTTTGCCCTGCAGTGGGACACGACAGGCTCATAAATAAATAAATTATACACTTATCTACATACATACATCCATATAATCACCCCTTTTTCCTAATTGGGTAGGCAGAGCGTAAACAACTGGAAAAAAAAGGTCATTTCGCCAAGTTTGACAAAGGGTTGAGGGTTATTTAAGATATTTGTAGGTATATTGCTGATGTGACAGGTTGTCAGCTCATTGCCTAAATTACAATATACTAAAACCCTCGGATCCCTTAGCTGTTTTTTACAGCATGCCTGGGAGGAAAAGCAGCTGGCACATTCTAGGTTTTTCTCTTGCTCCCATGCCAGCATGGAAGTATTAACTACTTAGCTTAAGATAAAAAAAGGGCTTGAACCTGTGACCAATGAAATGCCGTTCTATCTCTCTGCCCTCTGATCTACCGCAGTCTTTGGCCAACTCGGTGAAATTCTTGATCCCTTATTTCTTATACCAGGTGTAAGGGACAGCGTCCCACAAACTGAGAGACATTGCTCAGTCAACGACCGACACTGAACAACCTCCACCAGAAAATTATTTCAGGAAATGAAAAAGAAAAAAACATTTCCATACAAATTGTATGATCGAGGTGGGCATTTTGTAGGGATAAGCCAATTTATATTTACATTTCCTGAAAAAAACTCTTGGTGGAAGTTGTGCAGTATCGTGGACTGAGCAACCCCTATCTGTTTGCGGGACGCTGTCCCTTACACCCGGTGTATTCGTCATATGATGAGTCATATGATTACTTCTGGACTAGGAGCGAGAGAAAAACGCAGAATGTGCCAGCTGCATTTCCTGCCGAGCATGCTGTACAAACCAGCTAAGGGATCCGAGGGTTTCATTATATTGCAATGTAGGCGATGGGCTGACAACCTGTCACTACAGCAATATACCTACAAATTTATCTTAAACAACCCTCAAAACTTTGTCAGACGTGGAGAAAAGACCTTTGTTTAGATTGTTTACGCTCTGCCTACCCCATTAGGGATAAAGGCGTGATTATATGTAGGTATATGATGAGACATATATCCTACGGGCACGGTCATTTGGAGTCACGGGGTTAATTACCCTCACACGTCTACTGACGTCGCGATATTACTTAATTACATTTAACTATAATAATCTCTCCTTTGGAGATTTCCCGGTTCTTCCCCTTGCGAACAAGTTTCGGTATGCTTGGGAGATTTTTGGACTATTGAAATATAAATACATACATGTAATCACACCTTTAACTCTATAGGTTAGGTCGTTTTGTTATGTCTGACAAAGTTTTGAGGGTTATTTATAATATATTTATAGGATTGCTGTAGTGGTTGTCAGTCAATCGAATAAATATACCGCAATATACTGAAACCCTTCTATGCTATAAAATTCTTCCATGCTGGACTGGGAGAGATAGAAAAACATAGAATGTTCCAGCTGCCCTTCCTCCCGGGCATGCTGTTGAAGTCAGCAAAAGGGACTCGAGGGTTACAGTGTATTGTAATTTAGGCGATGGGCTGACAACCTGTCACTAAAGCAATACATATTACAATCTAAAATTGCCCTTAATTTTTGTCAGACGTGGCGAAAGCGCCTTTTACGAGGCGTTAAACGCTCTGCCTACCCCGTAAGGGATAAAGGCGTGATTTATGTATGTATGTATACTGAAACCCTCGGATCCCTTAGCTGGTTTTTACAAGATGCCCGGGAGGAATTGCAGCAGGCACATTCTATGTTTTTCTTTCGCTCCAAGGCCAGGCAAGCTGTAAAAACCCTCGGATCCCATATCCGAGGGTTTCTGTATATTGCAATTTAGGCGATGGGTTAACAACCTGTCACTACATCAGTATACCCACAAATCTATCTTAAACAACCTTCAAAACTTTGTCGGACGTTGCGGAGAAGCCTATGTTTGGTTCGTTTACGCTTTGCCTACCCTATTTGGGATAAAGGCGACATTATATGTATGTATGTATGAGTCATATGTCCCACGGACCCGGGACGGTCATTTGGAGTCACGGGCATGACCCGCGAGAGTAGTCACGGGTTAATTACCCACACACGTCTACTGACGTCGCGAGATTACGTACGTCCATTAACGTAGAATGTTGTTGACTTCTAAAAAAATGGAAGTAAATTTTCACTACGCCGAACACAGCCAATGTACGTACATACGTTTAATCGCGCCTTTATCCCTAATGGGGTAGGCAGAGCGTATACAACCTAATCAAAGGACGTTCCGCCACGTCTGACAAAGTTTTGAGGGTTATTTAGGTAGATTTTGTGGGTATATTGCTGTAGTGACTGTCAGCCCATAGCCTAAATTGCAATATAATGAAACCCTCGGATCCCTTAGCTGGTATTTACAGCATGCCCGGGAGGAAATGCAGCTAGCTAGCACATTCTATGTTTTTATTTCGCTCCCAATTCAGCATGGAAGAACACAGCCAATGTATCATCATCTCCCTAGTCTTATCCCGTATCTCACAGGGTCGGCTACCTAATCTAGGGGATTCAACGAGGGTACTGGTTTTTACACAGAGCGACTGCCATCTGACCTCCGCAACCCAGAAGGGAAACCAGACCCAATCCTAGATTAGGTCAGAGTTTTCAAGCCGCCAATGCTTAGCACTGGCCTCTGATATGGCTTAACGACTAATATCTACGGTATTAAACGATATTAACCGGGACCAACGGCTTAACGTGCCTTCCGAAGCACGGAAAAAGCGCCGAATAAACGTACATATGAAATTCGAAAACCGAAAAACACAGCCAATGTATAAATAAATAAAATTGCTTTATTATATTTCCCCGCGGTAAATAGTACTTAACATTACTTTTGTTATTTCTGGTTAGCAGTGAAAGTTTTCAAGTCTCAAGACTTCATACAATATTACAAAAATATTATTTTGTAATATTCCCGCAAACTGATAGGGGTTGCTGAGTCAACGGAAATGAACAGCTATCACCAGGAAATTCTTTCAGGAAACTAAAACAAAATTGATTTTCCATACAAACTGTCCGATCGAGGTGGTCAGTTTATATGGGAAAGTATTGTTTTTCATCTCCTGATGAATGTTGAATGTAGAATTTCCTGGTGAATGTTGTTCAGTTTCGTTGACTGAGCTACTCCTATCAGTTTGCGGGACACTGTCCCTTACACCCGGTAATTTGATTAAATACAAACGCGCTAACTACCTCGTAGAGCAGTGGTCTAAAACTAGAATAGAATGCCGCTACGCCTACTACGCGGTAGCAACAAAGGTCAAACGATTACTCGGACTATGTTTACAAAAAAAACTGCCTCTATGGTATAATAGTCAGTAGTGTTACGATCGACGTGGGTTCGATTTAATTGGCGAACACACAAAGTTGAGTTTGATTAGACTATAAAAATACATATAATCACGCCTTTATCCCTAATGGGGTAGCCAAAGCATAAACAAAGGTCGGTCCGCCACGTCTGACAAAGTTTTGAGGGTTTTTTAAGATAGATTTGTAGGTATATTACAGTAGAGGCAGGTTGTCAGCCCATCGCCTAAATTTTCCGGGAGGAAATGCAGCTGGCACATTCTATGTTTTTCTTTCGCTTCTAGTCCAGCATGGAAGAAGTAGTATATAGACAGTATATAGAGCTACTTTTAGTATGCTCAGGTTAGACCGCACTAGGCTTGCACTAGGACGTTGCTGCAGCGACGTTACACTGAGCAAACATCTGTTAAAATTTATGAACTGACATTGCCGCGCCCTGAAGCAGCATGCCTGAAGAGAAAAGCATCTCGCACATTCTAAGCTTTTCTCTCGCTCCCAAGCCAGCATGGAAGTGCAATACATTTACATACAACCTCAAGTATCGTCGGTTTCGGTCTCTGTCTTTCATATCAATAGTTACAAAAACTATGCCAGAAGCCTATTATCGGTCATAAAATAAAAATCGAAGAGACTTTAGTTGAGACTTACTCCAGCGAGAAAATCCCAACACACGATCACACTCATAGCCCCCACTAGGATTCCCTGTATCAGGTTGCCATGGAAATAAATAACCACAAATAACACCCAGACCCAGAAACAGACATTTAAACTCATCATTCAAATGTCTGCCCCGGCCGATAATCGAACCCGGGACCCTCTGCGTAGCAGGCAGTTACACTGCCATCAAGGTTGCGCGAGCCGTTTACGATACCTAGATGATTTTTTGATATATTTTTTCTTGTAGTTAAAAAATATTATAAATGTCATGACCTATGCATGGTAGGGCTAGGGGTGGCAAACGTATGCAACCTTAATAGATTTGGTAAAGAAAGGGACTTAATTCTCGTCTATTCTCCACCTAAGTTGCCGAAATTTAACCAAACAAATAAACCTACAGCCAGCGGTTACCTCACAGGCCTTCCGCCAGACGTCAGAGCCGGGAAAATCAATGCAAACAGCCTGCAATGTCATGACTTATGCGTAGATATGGTTACGGGCGGCGAACGTATTCAACCTTAATAGATTTGGTAAAGAAAGGGCCTTAATTCTCGTCTGTTCTCCACCTAAGTTGCCGAAATTGTGTACCTACAGCCAGCAGTTACCTCACTGGCACTCCGCCAGACGTCAGAGAATAAAATAAAATCGATGATCGCAGCCTGCAATGTCATGACTTATGCGTAGGTATAACTAAGAGTGGCGAACGTATGCAACCTTGATACAGTTGGTAAAGAAAGGGACTTCATTCTCGATTGTTTTCCACCTAAGTTGCCGAAATTGTGTACCTATAACTAGCAGTTACCTCACTGGCACTCCGCCAGACGTCAGAGCCGAGAAAATCAATGCAAACAGCTTGCAATGTCATGACCTATGCATGGGTATGGCTAGGGGTGGCGAACGTATGCAACCTTAATAGATTTGGTAAAGAAAGGGACTAAAGGTAAATACTAGCCAAGTGGCGCCCCCATTAGTAAAAAAAACATAATTCACTAAAAACGCAGTAAATCGAAAAACCGATCCAACAGAATCATACATACATACACATAGTCACGCCTTTATCCCTAATGGGGTAGGCAGAGCGTAAACGACCTAAACAAAGGTCGTTCCGCCACGTCTGACAAAGTTTTGAGGGTTATTTAAGATGTATTTGTAGGTATATTGCTGTAGTGATAGGTTGTCAACCCATCGCCTAAATTGCAATATACTGAAACCCTCGGATCCCTTAGCTGGTTTTTACAGCTTGCCCGGGAGGAAATGCAGCTGGCACATTCTATGTTTTTCTCTCGCTTCCAGGCCAGCATGGAACAACAATAAACTGTTTAAAGTTGTGGCTTATTACCAGAACGTTCGTTGGTTAAAGTCGAAACTTTTCAGCTTTAGGACCAATCTTTCCCTGTTGGAAGAAATAAACTTAGTCGCCATCACTGAGAGCAACCTAGATAGTTCTATATTCGACGCAGAGGTTTGTGGCACTGGCGAGTGGTCAGTACTGAGGAGAGACCGAGCATCTGGCGAAGGAGGGGGAGTGTTGCTGGCTTCGCGGCCGCCTATACAACTCGAGCGTGTGCCGAGTTTCGAAACTGCACACTGTGAAGACCTTTGGGCCAGGTTTAAGGTAGACGAATGCTACGTGTACATCAACGTCTTCTATATTTCACCAACAGCTGGAGATGAGCGTTATTTTGAGTGGTTTGATAGTGTTGAAAATGTGTGTTCAAAAATAACAAGTAATAAAGTTATTGCACTAGGAGACCTTAACCTTTATAGTGCCAGTGATAGTGTTAATAGATATTTTCATTGTTTTACAAATGTCTGTAATTTTAATCAGTATAATAGCGTGATGAATGTGAGTGAGAGAATATTGGATGTGGTGCTGACTAGCGTGGAGATGGAAGGCGCAATACAGGTACGTGAGGCGACATCGCAGGAGGTGATCACCAAAATCGATACTCTTCACCCCCCGTTAGTACTTAATTTTGAGTATTCTTTTAGGAGAGGGGACATAAAACTCGATCCCACAAATATTGATCGTGAATTAGATTGGAATTTTGCAAAGGGCGATTTTTACCAGTTATATACATTACTTTTAGAAATAGACTGGAAAGCTATATATGAAATCAGAGACTCAAATGAAGCAGTGCATTTCTTTACCAACAGTCTCTATACAATATTTAATCACTGCGTTCCAAAAAAACAACGGAATAAGTCTCCTAGTAGGGTGTACCCTGTTTATTACACGAAGAATATCTTAAGCGATCTCGATACCAAAGAAAATTATCATCGTTTGTGGAAAAGTTCTGGTGATAGAAGTTTCTATAATAAGTTCTCTGAGCTACGATGTAAAGTTAAGTCCGATATATGTGAAGCCTATAGTAGCTATGTGCGCGGTGTTTCTGGACGGATATTGTCTGAACCAAAACAATTTTGGTCATTCGTTAGTACTTTGCGAAGTAAAGGTGGAGTGGAGATAATGGTTACCAGAAACGGCAAAGAGCATCGAGGTGTGGACACCGCCAAAGCATTCGCTGAGCATTTTGGTTCAGTTTTTTTTAACAGAAGAGCCACTCTTAAACTGGGAGGATGCTAACGTGAATTCGAATTCCCACTCAAGGCGGGTTGATATACAGCACTTTGCCGAGGCAGACATCCACACTTCCATTAAGAGGTTAAAAGCCCAAACATCACCGGGTCCAGATGGCATACCACCCTATATTATTAAGGGATGTGCTACAATTTTGTTGAAGCCCATTACCTACATATTCAATTTGATCTTGAATACTGGCAGGTATCCCAATGTTTGGAAAAAATCTCGCATTATACCAATTCATAAAAAAGGGTCTAAAATCGCCGTCGAAGATTATCGACCAATAGCAATACTCAATCAATACGTTAGCAAAATTATTTGAAATGACCCTCTACGATAAGATTTTGCCACAATGTGCTCCTTACATCACAGACGCTCAGCATGGGTTTCTTCCCAAGCGATCAGTGTCCTCGAATTTAGTACAGTTAGTTGACTTTATATCCACACAACTACAAGAGAGCAACCAAGTCGACGTCATATACCTGGACTTTCAGAAAGCGTTTGATAGGGTGGATAACGACGTTCTTTTGAGAAAGTTGGGGGCGATGGGTTTTACACCAAAACTTTTAAAACTATTCGCGAATTATTTGTCTGATAGAGAGCAATTCGTGAAATATGGACAGTTTGTGTCACCTCCCTATCGAACGCTGTCTGGTGTTAGTCAGGGATCGAATTTAGGGCCATTGCTCTTTGTGTTGCTAATTAACGACCTTCCAGAACTAGTTCAGGACTCACTAGTTTTGCTTTATGCTGACGATGTTAAATTGGTGAAATCAGTAAATAATTTAGAGGACTCTGTTATTCTGCAACATGACCTGGATAGGGTATATCGATGGACTGTTGACAATAAACTTTACTTCAACCCAGCTAAATGTGAGATAATGACGTTTACGAAGTCATCTCTCCAGCTCGAGTTCCCATACACCATTGACAGTGTCCCAGTGGCGCGTGTTAAGCAGGTTCGCGACCTCGGAGTTGTATTCGACCACAAACTTATATTCCACGCTCACGCAGAGTCGGTTGTTGAATCAGCTTATCGACGTTTCGGATTTGTTATGCGAAACGCTGTGCATCTCTCGGATCGCGCAGTACGCACACTCTACGGTTCATTAGTCCGGAGTGTGCTAGAAAACAACGCTGTAGTATGGAATCCACACGAAAGTAAGTACGCGTTGATGGTCGAACAGGTACAAAAGCGATTCCTACGGTATCTGTACTCGAGGCACCATGGGTACTATCCATTTATGTACCCTACACTATTTCTGCAAGGTCATCTAGGCTTTGACTCATTGCAATTACGTAGATATCTGGCCCTTGTTAAATTGGTTTTTGGTATACTTCGCGGTCGAATTAACAGTTCGTACTTAGTTAGCCGGTTGCTAAGTCTGTACGTGCCGGACAAGTACCTGCGCGCGCGGCGGCACTCGCTCCTGGCGTTGCCGCACGCGCGCACTGTTGCGCACCAGCACACTCCCGTACTGCGCGCCATCGCGCTTCTCAACTCCACACTTGAAGCTGCACCACAGTGTGACCTGTTTGCAAGTTCGATTGTATGTTTGGTCAATGAGTGTAGGAAGAATTTTGAAAGGTTGATGCCTGCAAGTTCTATACCTATGTAATTTTAAATTTATACTGTTATTATTGTCATTCAATTTTTATTATCCATGTTATTTATATTATTTGAAATTCTGATGATTTTCTTTTATTTTTTTGTTGTTGTTGCTATTAAGTGTATCTTTGTAACGCCGTGGATTTTTCTGTAATGTAACAATGTATAAATAAATAAAATAAATAAATGGAAGACATAGTAAATAAGATAATTTAGAAAATTAGCGATTCATAGTTCGTTTAGTAACATTAAGAAAAATTGCGAATAACGGCCACCAACGGCAATTTTTCTTCCTGTTGCTACAACGAAATATGAATTGCTAATTTATAAGGTTCTAAATTATCTTGATTACTATAATTTGATTTCTACCGATTTTTCGATTTACAGCGTTTTTAGTGATTTGTGATATTGTTACTAATGGGGGTACCACATGGCTAGTATCGTCACCTTAAAGAAAGCTCTAACTAATGGTCTGTACCTAAACCACAGCTCGGACACTCCTAACTATCAACTCATTTCGGTCATACATCGACAGTCGGCATGTTGCGCTTGGCATATGTTTGTGTGCGTGTTATAAGGGTTGACAAAATTTGTTATACCGGTCATAATCATCACTTGATTAATCTGGGAAACATGCGCGCGCCATACCCGCTAAGCGTACGCTCAATGTGGCCCACAATCCGGCGCGGAGTGTGACGTATGTCGGACTGGGAAAGGAAGGTGAATGTCCATTCTGTATGTAGTACTATTATATATTCTGTGCCTAAACAAACTGCTTCTCTATTCTTTACCTATCAAAAACATGATTATTTTGTGCACTTCTAATTGAAGTAGATGCACAATTGCACAGACCGTGCAATGTATTGACCGGGGTAGAGGTTTCAAACGAACGCATGAATAAAACGATTACTTGTATTCAATAAAGAATAATCTTTGTAAAAAGACAAACCAATAATTAAATTTCGAAACAGTTCTTACAGAAACTGACATCCAAACTAATATTATTGTGAATGCGAAAGTAACTCTGTCTATTTGTCGCTCTTTCACGCCTTAACGGCTGAACGGATTTTGGTGAAATTTGGTAGAACGGTAGATGGTAACGGAAACGGACACAGAGGCTACTTTTTACCGCGGGAAAATACCTTATCCCACAGGAAACTATTTAGCCACGTGGCGAAAAGCTAGTAATTTATATAGTTACGTTTTCGTAGCATTAGAAAGTCATGCCGTAGACAATAGACCCGTAACTGCTACGCCTCTACGCCGTAGCCACCGTAGCTATTACAAACTTGTTTTTTATTAGCGAACTGCCTTTTCTCTTAGAAGTTCTATTTTCCCGTAGTACAGTCGGCAAAGGAGACATCTGGTCTGGCCCGCTTGAAACAGATGAGATTACTGAAGAAAATTATTTGTGAATTTTCATGAGATTTCTTACATTTGCACAATTACATTACTTCAAATACTATACAAAATTTTATGAAAAAAATCGATACATAATTTCATGAAATAATCTCATCGCAATCGCCTTTGCTGACTATACTTATTATTATGATATTAAGGATTGACCCGTGAAAAGATTGTTCACACCTGAAAGAGGTAGTTAAATAACCTTGGCACTAAAAATAGAATTTAATAACCGATAATGCTACGGTTGAATAATATTGAAAACCATGATGGTGATTCAGCATTTCTACGAAAATATACCGGTAATAGCTTATTAATTCTTCCACGCTTGTTTGGGTGCGCAATAAAAAACCATAGAATGCACCAACTGTTTTTCTTCCCAGGCACTGATGTTAAGTAAATCTATCAGTTAAGTTTTTACGCCTAAACGGCCAAATGGATACAAGTTTTTGGGATGAAGAAAGTTTGCAAGTATCTTGGAGACAGACATTAACTATTTATTACCGCAGCATCATTCCCATGAGAAAAAGTAAAAGGTCTGCATTTTTCTTTTAGAATTATATTTGCCCTAGTATCAAGTCTCTAACCATGCTGGAATGGGAGCTAGAGAAAAACATAGAATGTGCAAGCTGCATTTCTCCTGCTGTAACAACCAGCTAAGGCATCCTTGGTTTTCTGTATATTGCAATTTAGACGATGGGCTGACAACCTGGCACTACAGATTATCTGTAGTATTATAGTTACTCTGTGCTACAGATCTATCTTAAATAACCCTCACAACTTTGTCAGACGTGGTGGAACGACCTTTGTTTAGGTCGTTTACGCTATTCCTATGTATAATCAAAGTTCGACATATAAAATCTTGGTACAATCAGCATTAATAAACAAGTATTTATTCAATTGTTGTAAATTGCTAAGATCTCGGACGATCGGCCTTCAAGCTTCGATAGTTTAATTCGCATTTACCACAACATTGATCTGTCTTCGCGCCATCATAATCTCATTGACACTTCCACACTGTCGTTTTGAACTGCAAACATTGTTTTGAGGTAAGCCAGGCAAGATAATTTCATTATAATACGTCAACTATGTGATGTTTACTGACAGCTCGGGCTTCATGTGTTTTCCCGTTTAAATCAGGTATTTTCCTGCAGTAAAACTTATCTAGAAGTAATATCCTATGTTAGCCTGGGAGCGAGGGAAATGAAAAAGGGCATGCTGTAAAAACCAGCTAAGGGATTCAATAGTTTCAGTACCTATATTGCAATTTAGGCGATGGGTTAACAAACTGTCGCTACAGCAATATACCTACAAATCTATCTTACATAACCCTCAAAACTTTTTCAGACGTGGCAGAACTACCTTTGTTTAAGTCGTTTACGCTCTGCCTACCCCATTTCTTAGTTTATAGAATCACTAGTATTATTTTCGCTTACTTGTATCGTGTTGAAATTGTGTTATTATGATTATGAGGGTATTTTGATATAAAATAAAACTAGTTTTGACCACAACGCATTTTTATTCGTATCCTCAATCACAACACAACTGGAAAATACTGGAAACTTACAGTAACCTTAATTAATTAACTTCACAATACAACAACTCATAATTATTACGTTTATTGAAATAGGTACGTTATTTATCAGCGATGTACTAAAATCGGATTACTTTGGTATACCTACGACCTGCCTCAAATGAAATTTAACACAGTGAACGCTATAGTACTCAGGGCATTCCACGAAATATTTATTCTAAGAAATATTTAGGCCCATATTTATAATCAGCACCTGAGACTGACAGCGAATTGAATTCATATCAGAAATGTCATTTCGGTACATTATGACTTGTCAAATCCATACTTAATACTGCTCTCAATCTTGAGATCGCTTTATAAATACGGGCCTTATTCTATTGTTTATCTATAACTGTTTAGTATATAAGAACTAACTATCATTGTTAAAAAAGCCATCAATGCTTGTATATACTAAATGTTGATGAACTAATAAATATATAAATAAATAAAACAGCGTACAATGTCCCACATAACACAACACTCTATTATGGCACCAACTTAAGTTTATAATACATAGCTGAAAGAAGTGTTGAATAGATTATTTTTTTGACATTTTCAATACTATACTATCCAATAATATTTTAAGAAAGATACGTTAGTTTATACTACACGCACATTTTAATTGTTCCGCGACACATATACATAAATATTTATAACATTGCATATCTAAACAAACGCTGAGTGCGACACAAAATAGGCAAAGCGTAAGAGTGAAACAGATAGCTATTTGTAATCAGTGCAGCTTTGAATATAATTTAACTTTTTTTCTCACTTCGCAGCTCGCAGCTCGACTGCCTAAAATGGTCACAATTACGACCATTTGACGGCACGAGTTTCGCGCGTTGGTAACGTATCTACCTATATATAATATCATTGACACTATCAAAATATTGTGTATCTTGCGTGGAAGTATTAAACTTAATGCATGTTGTGCAGAAGACTTTCGTGGAATTCCCCTAAAGCTGTGACTCCTACTCTCAAACAAAACACGAAACATGGTTCGCGGGGTAGAGAGGGGAAGGGAAATGTTTGTGATACCCTTCCCCTCTCTGCCCCGCGGGGGTATGTTTCGTGTTTTGTTTATGCGCTGGAGACTCGGCTTAATAGCTACATTGGTGCCGATAAGTTGTATCTAAGTTCGGTTCTGTCACTATCTAAAATTTGAATAAAATAGCGACAGCAACACAACAGCTGATTACAAACCTGTCGAATGTGATGTATATTGCTTTAAATAAGACGACATCATCTATAATAGCATGCCGTCTTAATTTAGGCAAAATAGAATTTAAGGATTTTGAAATCGGCACCATTTTCCCCTGAGATTTCAATATAAATAACACCGGGTGTAAGGGACAGCGTCCCGCAAACTGATAGGGGTTGCTCAGTAAACGACACTGAACAACTATCAACAGGTTTTTCTTTTTCAAAAAGTGAAACTGTAAATTGGCTTTTCCATACAAACTGTCTGATCAAAGTAAACATTTTGTATGGAAAAGCCATTTTTTTTCTTTTCCTAAAAGATATTCCTGGTGGAAGTTGTTCAGTGTCGTTGACCGAGCAACCCCTATCAGGTTGCGGGACGCTGTCCCTTACACCTGGTATAGAAAAACATAAAATAGCGTTCTGTTCTATCACGTGCATTCTATCCTTTGCAAGAAAGGGTCATCATCTCCCTAGCCTTATCCCGTATCTCACGGGGTCGGCTTCCTAATCTAGGGGATTGAACGAGGGTACTGGTTTTTTACACAGAGCGACTGCCATCTGACCTCCGCAACCCAGAAGGGAAACCAGACCCAATCCTAGATTAGGTCAGTTTTCAAGCCGCCAATGCTTAGCACTGGCCTCTGATATGGCTTAACGACTAATATCTACGGTATTAAACGATATTAACCGGGACCAACGGCTTAACGTGCCTTCCGAAGCACGGAAAAAGCACCGAATAAACGTACATATGAAATTCGAAAACCGAAAAACACATTGGTACGTGGTGACTGGTGGGGTTCGGTTTGCAAGAAAGGGTATTTTTTTTTAATAAGTATGTTTTATTAATTTCACGGCTGTTCACTATAATTACTCAGATTGTTAATGTGAACAGGATTATATTTAGAACATCGAGCATGTTACTGCCGCTAAACATCGACGTAAGAGTAATAAATCGCCGTAATAAATATTAATCATGTTCAAAATTACATTATTTTTAAAGTGTGAGAGTATGTCCTAAGATCCGATTTCATTGTACAAACGCTTACTACTGTAGAGAAACAATCATTATGTACAAATATAAAACAATGCATGGAAACAACCAAAGGGTTTTTAATGGCTTGAAAATTGTCTTACTTAAATTGTTTTATAATAAACATTAAATTGAACAATTTCTCCCAAAAGTGCAACTTAATTTCAAATCCAACTCATAACGGGTGTAAGAGACAGCGTCCCGCAAACTAATAGGGGTTGCCCAGTCAACGAAACTGAACAACTTCACTGGGTAATTCTTTCAGGAGATGAAAAAAACATACATTTCCATACAAAATGATCACCTAGATCGGACATTTTGTATGGAACCATTTTTTTTTTACTTTCTGAATAATCCTGGTGAAAGTTGTTTAGTGCCGTTGACTGAACAACCCCTATCAGTTTGCGGGACGCTATCCCTTACACCCCGTACAAAAACTACATAACGTTTGGCATAAAAAATCCTGTAATTTTCTAGTGATTTGTTCAGTTTTATGTTTACTACAGTGCGCCATACAAGTTCACAATATATTTTTTTAAAATACCTTTAACTACTGCGTTTTCAAACATGTGGAAATTATCTTTGCCCAAAAATATGACATTAATTATGAAAAACAAGCAATTGAAAGCTGTGCATTTAGGAAAACTGCTAACATTAGGCGGTTCTTTGCAACACTTAGTTAAATCTAGCAATTTTCTAAACACACAAATATTTTCTACTACTTATAAAAAATTGCAAAATATATACTTTTAAAATTGATAATGGTTTCTCTGATAACAGTTGAAGTAAAGAAGAAATAAACCTCGTCTGTCTATACAAGTTCCAAATACCTAATTTGTTTTGGATTTTCAGACAGCGTCCCGCAACCTGATAAGGGTTGCTCAGTCAACGACACAACTACTTCCACCAGGATTTTTTTGAGGAAGTGAAAATAGAAATTGGCATTTTCATACAAAAAGTCCACCTCGATCAGACAATTTGTCCATACAAATTGTCTGATCGAAGATAAAGGCGTAAAAAGAAGTTTGGCTTTTCCATGAAAAGCCGAACTTCTTTTTACGCCTTTATGCGTTTATTAAAATGTAGGAATATTAGATCCGATGGCAAAGCACGTCTTTCCGTCGGTCAGGGTACCTACTTTCTTTCCATTTCAAGTATGAATTTATTGTATGTATGAATGTATTTCACCTCTAAAAGGTTGCCAAAGATAGAATTCACCAATTAATTTTATCTTTATACTCATCTAGCCAATTAAAGCATAATAGAGGGATTATATTTAATGTGTAGTTATAGATATAAGTATTTACGGAAGATTTTCAGAAAAATATATACTATTAATTAGGTTTGTATTAACTTACCGAAGGTAAAGGTTCGACTATATTTTGCTATCTACATATTTAACCCTTCGTTATCATCCAATTGACAATTCTGTTCGTAACGCCATTTTTTTTTGTATGTTTAGAATTTTTCATTTTTTTAACTTATATCCTTTATAGGGCAGAAACTAAATTAGTAACATGGCTCTAAAGCTCATTCTCATTATTTAAATAAATAGATTAATTCAATAGTCCTAGGCGCGCAAGCATCAACTGGAACTATTATCTGAAGTAAAGTAAAGTTATGTTTCACGATTTCAGCTCAGTGATCTGATCAGATGCACTAGTTAGGTCAACCTAATACGCGTGGGTGATTATGTCCTAAATGTTTCAAAATCTGCCCTAGAAGTTTGAATAAACCTTACTTTAACAAGTTTTGAAGATAGAAAACTACACTACTTTAAAATCTACTTTGAACTACGTTTGGCAAATTTATTTAGAAAAATAATTTAGCAATTTTTAGAACACTATGTACATAGCTTTGTTTAATTATTTATACATAATTAGTATTTTGAAGTTCCATATAATATAATTAAGTGTAATGTATAAATATAGTATGAAAAGACTTATTTAAGTGTAACTATGTTTATTTTCAAAAATATTATTACGTATTTCTTCGCAACGTTTTTTTTCTTTGGCACAAGTTTGAAGTTTTCCAGCATTTTAAGACAATTATTAGAATGTCTAGAATTAATGAGCTCAAGAAACTGCACAACTATTTGGTACATTTAAATTCAATCAATACGTTTATCAGTTTCGAAATTCTCTTGAGCTCATTTAACTTTACAACATTTAGGATACCTCTAATTTTAGAATACAAAGAAAAATACTAATTTCTAAGACCATAATTAACCAAAAGTTTAATACATAATACAGTTTAAACCAGCCTCTTTTATATAATGGAATAGTAAAGGAATAACATTTAAAAATACATATTATTAAAGCCATTAGAAAATATTTTGGTATAGCCAAGTCAAATAAAAATAAAATAAATAATTCCAAATTACATATACATGTAACAAAAAAATCATAATTTCGTAACTTATTAAAAAATAAATAGATAAATGAAAAAGCTTCACATAAACATACAACAATAGAAACTGCAAATAAAGGTTAATTAAAAATTACTTTTATTTACACATATTTACATGAAAAATTACAAAATTCAAATATTTCAGCATTTAAATGAATACTTCTTGTATGATATGCAATAATTGATCACATGTGAAGAATTTGTATGAAAATTTAAGAAATATTAAAAATATCTTATTTGTTTCTGACAACGATTAAGAATTTTTAAATCCATTAAAAGTTAAGTTTAATACATCTTAAAGTAAGTATCTTTACACTTTCGGTATCTACCGACATTTAAGATTGACAAAATATTTACATTAAAATATGGTGTAAAGGACGGCGTCCCGCAAACAGATACTGAACAATTTCCAAAAGGTTTGCGGAACGCTGTCCCTTACACACAGTATTGTCTGACCAAAATAAGCCTGCAAAACGAGTATGTACCACTAAAGGGTAGACCGCACCAAAACGTAGCTACAGCGGCGCGACACGGCGCGGCAACTGCATTTCATGTCATACATTTTGCCAGTTATTGCCGCGTCGTGTCGCGCCGCTGCAGTGCGGTATATCTCATACATTCGGCACGCAAAATACTCTTCGGCAAAATATTGTTTGTTTAATACAACAAAGAATAATATTTTGTATTGTATTTATTTATTATAATTTTTACAATATTTTGTCGTGTCGCGCCGCACAGCTGCGCTGAAATGCAGTTCCAGTGCAGACTAACTTGAAAGCCAAATTCTTAATAATCCAGCCAGAACACTACATACATACATATAATCACGCCTTTATCCCTAATGGGGTAGGCAGAGCATAAACTACCTAAATAAAGGTCAGAACACTACAGTGTATGATAACAACAAATATGATTTGATATGATGATTTCTGTAAATAACCTGTTTGTTTTTAATGAATTTATTATTGTATTATTAAGTATTGACACAAATGTTTACTGTATTTGATATTTTTACCCTCGATTACTGTAATTGGTACGCCGTAGTAATTGAAATAAATTAAATAAAATAAAAATATCTACCAAGCTAAACAAAGGCTCATTTTATTTTAATTCCAGTAAATACACCAACACAAGAATAATTAAGGCCCGGCGAGTTTGAGTTCGTATCAGAAATGTCATATCAGTACAAACTGGCCCGTCGAATCCATACTTAATATTATTCTCAAATTTGATATCGCCTTATAAATACGAGCCTAAGATTGATGGGGCATCGTCTCGGCAAAGTCACAAACCCATTAAAAAACTGCTGATAGTAGGTAAAATAATAATATAATAAGTTATGATAAGACCTAACTTATCTAGTGATAAAAATGCGCCTTAAATTACTTCGGCTAACCATATGACGGCCTGCATAGCCTAGTTGGTAGTGTATCTGCTTGCTACGCAATGGGTCCCGGGTTCGATTCCCGGCCGAGGCAGACATTTGAATGATGAATTTAAATGTCTGTTTCTAGGTGTGGGTGTTCTTTGTGGTTGTTTCTGTGTATGTCCATGGCACCCGGATACAGGGAATCCTAGTGGGGGCTGTGAGTGTTAACCTTTTTTTATATATATGTATTACTAGCGACCCACCCCAGCTTCGCACGGAAATCATCAGTGTTTCTCTACTATATAATGCATGTATATAAACCTTCCTCTTGTATCACTCTATCCATTAAAAGAAACCTCATCAAAATCCGTTGCGTAGTTTTAAAGATCTAAGCATACATAGGGATATAGGGACAGAGAAAGCGACTTTGTTTTATACTATGTAGTGATCATATGGCCTATACTCATTTTGCAGCTTAAATAACTAAATAATAATAGTTTATCGCGTACTTATCACTCATAGGATCACCAATTTTTGTACTGACGAACTAAAAATACGTAAACATTACTCAAAAATAATGTTTCAAAATTTAAATTAAAAAGTCTTCATACCAAAAGAAAGTTAGATAATTCACATTCGATAATTAGAACTTCGAATCTAATTTCTATAGTATTTCCAACTCAGTTTTAGAATAAAGGTAAACAAAGTCTTATGTCTTTTTATTCAAAGCACATTTCAAAAATTAATGATACTTGTTGGCAAATTAGTTGACTTACTAAAACGATTCATTATGTTGTCATATCTAATAGCTAAAACTTATTTCAGAAACAAGATCTTCGATTAAAACACATGCAACTTTGTTTACCTTTATCCTAAAACTGAGTTGGAAATACTACCCTAAAATGGTGTAAAATAGCTTAATCACTGTACATTTCTTAGTAAAGGCAAAAAGGGCATCTAAAATACCCTACATCTCACACAAGCGGTAAGAAAATAAGTGAACATTCTATTTTAGACTATTCTAGTAATATTTAGCTTGAAAGCAGGTATTTAATATTAAATTATATTATTTATATTACGCATGGATACTACAGCGATCGTTCTTTCGCTGTCACTTGACTCTCTGTTGTCACTGTCCCATTTAACATTGAATTCCATTTTATCACCATTTGGTGCGAAAAATAGCACGTATTACGTAGTACGTGATTTTTTTATCACCAATTGGCAATACTATTACGATTTAGTAACGCATTACATTCAAATCCCCAGCTTTCCAAATTTAATTTTTTTCACCAATCATCTAAGATTTTTCACCAATCGTCTTAGATTTTTTCACCAATCGTCTAAGATTTTTTCACCAATCGTCTCAGTCATTTCACTTCCAATGTTTCAATCTTCGATCGCTTACGTCACTCACTCGTATCCATATTGGTAACTTTTCACTGTACCACTGTTACTAGTTACTAGGTATATCACAAATCACAGTTATTTCTTTACTTGGTTTCTCCCTTCAGTGCGCGCTCCAAGACAGCCTTGGAGGCGATTTCGACGGTGACGGTCCTGCTGATGGTGCACAGCTGCCCCTGACCCTCAGGGTCTGGGGCGTCGAGAGGATCCGTGAGGATCTTTAGTGAGGATACTTTCGCGCGCTGGTACGCTGATACCGTGTTCGTGCCCAGGAACCTGCAGATAAAAATGAATCGTTAATTATACTCAATATTAAGCTCAATATTTTGCGGAACTCAACGAGTCCATAAATGCATATTAAGGATTCGCGGGGCTCTGCAAAATATTGAGACTTTGTTCCTTTAAATTCCTAAATCCGCAATATTTCCTGAAAATACTTACAGGTCCTCGTAGAGCAGGAATTCTTCTCTCTAATGCTGGCAATATATTTCAAAAATACCTGCGGATGGTTGAGATATTTCCGGATTACCCACCTGACACAAATGTAGCACACAAGCAACGCGCACCCAGCGGTGGCTATCCTTGCAGAGCTGTGCGACGAGCTAAGCAGTGTAACACCCACCATCCCCTCTACAGCGAGGGTAAGTTGATGATACTTTAAGGTTGGTACCTTAATATGTCACTGAATCGTCTACTGGCCCCTTTACAGCTGAGATACTTCTATCCAAAACCAGAAATATTTTTCAATATTACCTGCGGATTGCTCAGATATTTTTGGATTGAAACCCACCTGACGCAGACATAGCACACGAGTAACGCACACCCAGCGGTGGCTATCCTCAGTACTGGCGACTCGCAGAGCTGAGCGATGAGCCAGGCAGTGCCCCCCGAACAAACCATGGCTGCTACGACGATACAAGTTTAATGACCGATTACTTCCTGAATCAGTCATATTTTCTCAAAATACTCTTTGATCCCTTAAGACCGAAGATTCTTCTTCCTAACCCTGTCAATACTTTTCAATAATACCTGCGGATTGCTCAGATATTGCCGGATGAAACTTACCTGACACAGATATAGCACACGAGCAGCGCTCATTTAGCAGTTGCAGGCGGCGCCCTCCGCATCAACCATGGCCGCTAATGACGATATAAGTTTAATGACCGATTACTTCCTAAATCAGTCATATATCTTGAAAATACTTACCGAACCCTTTAGGCGACGCCCCCAGCAACCATCATGCCCGCAACAGCCAGCGCCAATTTATATTATTTATATCTCCCTGAATCAGCCATATGTTCCAAAAATACTTACTGACCCCTTTAGAGCTGAAATTCTTCTTCCTAAACCAGACAATATTTTTCGAAAATACCTGCGGATGGTTGAGATATTTCCGGATTACTCACCGGACACAAATGTAGCACACAAGCAACGCGCACCCAGCAGTAGCTATCCTCTGCACTAGCGACTCGCAGAGCTGAGCGATGACCCAGGCGACGCCCCCTGCGACCATCATGCCCGCAACAGCCAGCGCCAATTGATATTATTTATATCTCCTGAATCGGCCATATTTTCCAAAAATACTTATTGGCTCCTTTAGAGCTCAGATTCTTCTTCCTAAACCAGACAATATTTTTCAAAAATACCTGCGGATGGTTGAGATATTTCCGGATTACTCACCTGACACAAATGTAGCACACAAGCAACGCGCACCCAGCAGTAGCTATCCTCTGTACTAGCGACTCGCAGAGCTGAGCGATGAGCCAGGCGACGCCCCCCGCGACCATCATGCCCGCAACAGCCAGCGCCAATTGATATTATTTATATCTCCTGAATCGGCCATATTTTCCAAAAATACTTATTGGCTCCTTTAGAGCTCAGATTCTTCTTCCTAAACCAGACATCATTTTTCAAAAATACCTGCGGATGGTTGAGATATTTCCGGATTACTCACCTGACACAAATGTAGCACACAAGCAACGCGCACCCAGCGGTGGCTATCCTCGGTACGGGCGACTCGCAGAGCTGCGCGACGAGCCAGGCGACGCCCCCCGCGCCCACCATGCCCGCTACAGCGAGGGCGGTCCGCGCCCAGTGCGCCCACGTGAAACCACGCTCCCATTCCACCCTGGACAAATAACGAATCATGTAACTGTAACCAGTAGTCTAGTGGTCAGAGCCGTGGGTTCGATTCCCAAGTAGGAGACACAAGTTGATATCTGTCAATTTATCACTTTGTGAGATTTTCCCCAGTTTGGTTAGGACAGTGCGTTACGTTATGCCGCCAGTCCCGGTCGTTGTCTCTCAAACCATGCCAGAGGCCTGTTAGCTGTGCTATTAGGCGGTTTTAAAAGGTTCGATCGACCCGATCCCACACGACAGAAGCAGAATGGATTATGTTATAAGAGATCCCTAAATCGAACTAAAACACGAACTGGTAGGGTTTTGTTCTAACCCCATCTGGGGAAGTAGGTACAGCTCCCATCCCATATTTATGCTGCCAAGCAAGTGTTGGCATTTCTTTCGAATCGAAGGACAAGGTGGCCAGTGAAATAGGCGTGACTTGTGAATGGTTAGAAAAATTCAAAACATTTACACTTAAAACTGATGGCAAGAATATTGTGGATCTCATTCATCAATTTCATCATCACTACATAGTATAAAACAAAGTCGCTTTATCTGTCCCTATATCCCTATGTATGCTTAGATATTTAAAACTGCGCAACGTATATTGATGCGGTTTCCCTTATTGGATAGAGTGATTCAAGAGGAAGGTTTATATGTATAATACATGCATAATATAGTAGAGAAACACTGATGATTTCCGTGCAAAGCTGGAGCAGGTCGCTAGTTTTCAATAAAATGCACACTAAGATTTAATAATCCAGTTAAAAAATAGTGAAGTAATTGATTCGAGTAGTCAATATTTAGGTATTTTCATACAAAAAAGAGTTTTTGACATTTCATAAAAAGTAGCTGATTTGACTAGTATTCGTCATCCCTATTCCAATAAGACCTATAGTATTTCCAACTCAGTTTTAGAACAAAGTTTCATGTCTTTTTACTGAAAATCACAATTCAAAAATAAATTATACGTGTTGCCAAATTAAATTACTTAAACTACAATTTCATTATGTTGTCATATCTAATAGCTAAAACTTATTTTAGAAACAAGATCTTCGATTAAAAAACATGAAACTTTGTTCACCTTTATTCTAAAACAGAGTTGGAAATACTATACAACGTGTAACAGAAAGGGTATATGTACCGGAAAGGATTTAAACCAGCCCATGAAACTGAACAACTTTTTCAAAGGAACATAGGTCGAATAAGAAAAAATGTTCGACTTTCCATACAAAATGCATCAGCTGATAGCGTGTGTAGTATAGGGAGTCAAACTGTATTTTTTAGGTTTTCGACATATGTTTCTTTGGGAAAGTTGTTCAGTTTCATGGCCTGGTTCATATACCCTTTCTGTTACACGTTGTATAGTGGGATAAGTAGTAGGTGTCATAAGCTACGGTACTGCTTACCATCAGGCGGGCCGTATATTAATTACTGCTGTAATCAAGCCGCTTTTATCTTCCATGCTCATTCTTCTGTCAAGTGGGTATCGATTCTATCGACCCGATGAACCCTGGTGTCAGAGTTTTTAAACCGCCTAGTAGCACAACTATCAGGCCTCTAACATGGTTTGAGTAACGACCACTATCAAAGACAGCGACCGGGACCGACGGCTTAACGTGCCCTCTCCATGCTGGACTGGGAGAGATAGAAAAACATAGAATGTTCCAGCTGCCCTACCTCCCGGGCATGCTGTAGAAGTCAGCAAAACGGATTCGAGGGTTACAGTGTATTGTAATTTAGGCGATGGGCTGACAACCTGTCACTACAGCAATACAAATAATTACAATCGAAAATTTGCCCTCAATTTTTGCCAGACGTGGCGAAACAGGCGCTTACGAGGCGTTTTACGCTCTGCCTACCCCGTAAGGGATAAAGGCGTGATTTAATGTATGTTTATATATATTCTTTATTGCGTACAAAAAAATTACAAAAAAATATACAAAATTAAATTTAGTTCACAAAGGTGAGCTTATCTCTATAAAAAGATCTCTTTCAGCCAACCTGTAAAACTGAATATGGGATAACAATATACAGGGTGGCCCAAAGAGTGACGTCCAAAGGAAAAATTTTGATTCCTTAGGTCAAGGGGTAGCCAAATCACCCCCATGTATGTTCAGCGATTTTTAGTAGTTTAGGAGTTATGAATTTTTTTGCTAATTTTCTAAGAAAATTAACCTCAGTGGATTAATTATTTTTTATTATTTTTTCGGATACCTTTTTTTTATTTTTTTTTATTTTTGTGACATCCTCTTAAATTGTTCTTTTAACCATAAAAGTTTCAGCTTCCTAGCTGTAATGTAAGTTAGTTATTTTTTTATCGAAAGTTCGAATTTTACGATCGAGCTAGTCTGCTCTGAATTTTCAACTTGAAATTAAAAATTGAAAAAGATAATCTCATGGTCCCTTATTAATTTTAAAAACTCCGCAAGGTTTCAAAATTACATAAAAATAAAAATTTACTATTGCTTAATGGGGTATTATTTGCAGAAAACAGCCTTCAAAGGTACTTGGGTGGAAATTACCTAATTAGTAAATTGTTTCAGAAAGTTTAAAGATTCCTGTTATGTCATTACTAAGGACTAATTCAGTTAGAAAATGTATCAAATTAAAGGGAAAATAAAATTGATTACTAAAAAATGTTATTTAAGTTACATTTTTGAATGAAAATTCTGAGTAAAATGTTTTAGTGTGAGTTGTAAGATTTATGAGACAATTGTATTATTAATAATAAGTAAATAAACTCGGATAATTCTTTTACACATTTACTCACAATAAATTTTCAAAATGGCGACCTCCCACAGCAATACACAACCTACATCTACGCAAGAAATTTTCTTTAAGTCGCCTAAACGCTTCTCTGTTTCCTCTAACGACATTTCCGGCCTCTCCAATTCGCTGTCTTAGCTCCTCTTCATTTAACGATTCTCGGGCGTAAGCTATGTCCTTGTAATAACCCCAAATAAAAAAATCAATCGGATTTAGGTCAGGCGATCGTGGAGGCCATCTGATTGGACCGTTTCGTCCGATCCACCTGTTGGGATACGTTTCATTCAAATGATTACGCACTTGTGCTGCGTAGTGGCATGGTGCACCGTCATTTTGGAAAACCATGTGTCTTCGTAAATCGAGGTTGACTTCCTCCAATAACAAGGGAAGATCATTTTCGAGAAACAATTTGTATGTCTCGCCATTGAGCCTCGGCGGCAATTCGAACGGCCCGATCATTTCTCCGTTCAGTATGCCTGACCACATGTTGACGCTAAAGCGATGCTGGAACCTAGTATCTCTGGTCAAGTGGGGATTCTCTACTGCCCAGTGGTGGGTGTTATGAATATTAAATATTCCTGTGCGCTCAAAACGCGACTCGTCAGTCCACAAAACTTTTTCGAAAAATCCCGGGTCGTCTCTCTCCATCCTTAACATAGTCTGGCAAAAATCAACTCTCTGTTGGTAATCAGCAGGCATTAGAGCTTGAACCCGTTGAATGTGATATGCATGGTACCCTTCGACTTTCAATATTCTTTGGATTGATGTTCTGGGGATGTTCAAATTGCGAGCCATTATTCTTGTACTTGTTGAAGGGTGCTCAGCTACTTCCTCCAATACGAGGTTTCGACGGCCCGGATCAACTATTGGGATACCTTCACGCCTGCCTTCTCGACCAGGAATGCGGCCTGCCATATAAAAACACGATGGTCGGGATACCTATTAGGCTGCGGTCCTCCACGGCGTTGAAGTTGCTCCCGATAAAGTCTTGCCGCTTCATGGCCGTTGCCTTGAGCAACTCCATAAAAATAATGCATTTCTGCATATTCGGCCAACGTGTAGTTCATACTCGTAATAATAATAATCTGTGACTTGAAAGAAAACCACGACACGACTATCGATTTTACAAATTCTGCCTGTCTTTTTATTTCCTTCAAATTTTATTTTTCTAGATAGTATTTCTGTCCATCAGTCATTGTTTGCCAGCCAGCACCTCAGCCAGCCAGCGTCATTGAACATAAAAGATCACAACACTTTCCAAGTCATCAAAATCCAAGGTGATAAAGCAAAGTCTTAAATACAAGCACAAGTAATCTAATTACAAAAAGTAGGCAGCAAGGTCCGTGGGCAAAGCAAAGTTTGTTTTCGTGGTAAGATAATCACCAAGAAGCAAACAAACTGCTACCGGAAAAAAAACAGGGTGGCATGATCAACTCGCACTTTTAAATGAGGGTAGTTCAACATGCTCACCTTACCGCTCCAGTAAATTCGCGACTGCGACTCTCATGCAACTCAAAGTAATGTCTCGGAGTGGGTCATGCATTTATTATCTTAATGTTATGTTATGTCTATCAAAACCATACGTGCTTAGACTCAACTTTAAACATAGTTGCTATCTCCCTCACACCTCTTCTCCGCTAATTGACAATAAATTTAAGTAAACCAATAAAACGAACGAACTGCAATAAATGAACTTTTGTAAATTCCACCCAAGTACCTTTGAAGGCTGTTTTCTGCAAATAATACCCCATTAAGCAATAGTTTATTTTTATTTTTATGTAATTTTGAAACCTTGCGGAGTTTTTTAAATTAATAAGGGACCATGAGATTATCTTTTTTAATTTTTAATTTCAAGTTGAAAATTCAGAGCAGACTAGCTCGATCGTAAAATTTGAAAGAAATAACTAACTTACATTACAGCTAGGAAGCTGAAACTTTTATGGTTAAAAGAACAATTTAAGAGGATGTCACAAAAATAAAAAATAATAAAAAAAAGTTATCCAAAAAAATAATAAAAAATAATTAATCCACTGAGGTCAATTTTCTTAGAAAATTAGCAAAAAAATCATAACTCCTAAACTACTAAAAATCGCTGAACATACATGGGGGTGATTTGGCTACCCCTTGACCTAAGGAATCAAAATTTTTCCTTTGGACGTCACTCTTTGGGCCGCCCTGTATACGGGGACAAGACTGTACACGCTGTAGACTTTTACATATACATATAACCTAGAACCTACATAAACATACATATATATTACTTAAATACACATCTATAATAAATAATAATACATACGTATAATAAATACAAATACCTACGAACCTACATAAATACTAATTTTGTTGCGACAGGAAGTGCTCTTTCACTCTTTTTTTGAAAGAGGATATAGATGGTCTTGAACTGTCTTCGGAAGCTTGTTCAGTTGTGTATGTACCTACGAGTATGTAATCAAGATAATAAAGTATGATGTGTTACATGCTGGACTGGGAGAGATAGAAAAACATAGAATGTTCCAGCTGCCCTTCCTCCCGGGCATGCTGTTGAAGTCAGCAAAAGGGACTCGAGGGTTACAGTGTATTGTAATTTAGGCGATGGGCTGACAACCTGTCACTAAAGCAATACATATTACAATCAAAAATAGCCCTCAATTTTTGTCAGACGTGGCGAAAGCGCCTTTTACGAGGCGTTAAACGCTCTGCCTACCCCGTAAGGGATAAAGGCGTGATTTATGTATGTATGTATGTGTTACCTGTTGGTTTCTTGCACGATGTAAGGGGTGTTGCACACCTTGCATTTCAGACCGTCTGGGGTCGCCGAACTCTGTCAAAATAAAACATAAAGTTATACGGGGTGTAAGGGACAGCGTCCCGCAAACTGATAGGGGTTGCTCAGTCAACGAAACTGAACAACAATCCGGACTTGAAAAATATATTTGATTTTCCATACGAATTGTCTGATCGAGGAGGTCATTTTGTATGGGAATGCCTTTTTTTGTGAAAGTTGTTCAGTTTCGTTGACTGAGCAATCCCTATCAGTTTGCGGGGCGCTGTCCCTTACACCCGGTATATATATTACGAATTATATAGATATTATTAGATAAGTATTTTCAGTCACCTGTTCCCATCTTATCATAGATACATAAAATCTAAGATTTAAGCCATATATGACCTAACCTTTCTTCCATCTGGACTGGGAACGAGACAAACATAGAATGTGCCAGCTACATTTCCTCCCGGGCATGCTGTAAAAACCAGCTAAGGGATCCGAGGGTTTCTGTATATTGCAATTTAGGCCATAGGTTGTTGACCTGTCTCTACAGTAATATATCTACATATCTATCTTCAATAACCCTCAAAACTTTGTACTTTGCCAGACCTTTTTTTAGGTCGTTTACGCTCTGCCTACCCCATTAGGGATAAAGGCGTGATTATATGTATGTATGACCTAACACCCGAACTTAATCAACGAAAACAGTCCGGCTTCAGAAGTGTCTACTTCTAAGATTTTCTTTTATAGATAAACGAAATCTTTTTTCTTTTCTCATTTAGCCTAAACTACATCATTTTATTGGTGTGCACAGGTATTCCTCCATCTAGTTTTCCTATTCGTCTTTTATTTCCGTTGCGACATACATAATCACGCCTTTATCCCTAATGGGGTAGGCAGAGCGTAAACTACCTAAACAAAGGTCACTCCGCCACGTCCGACAAAGTTTTGAGGGTTATTTAAGATAAATTTGTAGGTATATTGCTATAGTGACAGGTTGTCAGCCTATCGCCTAAATTGCAATAAAGAAAAACCCTCGGATCCCTTAGCTGATTTTTACAGCATGCCCGGGAAGAAATGCAGCTGGCACATTCTATGTTTTTCTCTCGCTCCCAGTCCAGCATGGAAGTAACGACGCCATTTCATAATGGGTTTCAGACCGAACGGAACGATAGCAGACTGAAAATTCCGTTATAGTAGATATCACGACGAGAGCCAAAGCAAAGAATAGTGGCGTCGATTCTCGCGATATAATCCTAATTCTAATTCTTAAGTAGCGCTGTCACTTTCTTAAGTTTGACATAAGAACAGGATAGCAAGTAAACACATGACTTTGACATTTCTTATTTGACTTTGGACGCTCTAAATAAGAAATGAGCATAGAGCATGCTTCCTTATTTTACGTCAAATAAGCAGTCTTATGTCAGATTAGGATTGTCAATCATGTGTTTATTTGCTATCCTGTTCTTATGTCAAACTTAAGAAAGTGACAGCGCTAGCTAAAAGTTTAGTTTTTTTAGTATTTTTGAAATTAACATTGTATTTTTTGGTTTATTGCGCGCAGTAACTGTGGACCTCCCGATAAACTTCTCTGAAGTTTGGGAGATTATTAAATAATTTGTGCCATGTAATTTTTGTGTAGTAAACAATAAATTAAAAAAAAACAAGTAATTAGAATTAGGTTTATGTTGCGAGAATCGACACCATTATCCGAGACTTTTATCTGACAAAGGCGAGGGCTGATTATTGGCCGAGGAGAATAAATAAATAAAAATAAATAAAAAATTGTGTACGAGTTGTAATCTCTTCTTTTCTTGTGAAAATATTTATTCCTTACCTCAACCAGCCACCGTCGCAAGCAGTCATGATGCACGGCGGCGACATCGCCCGTACAGCGACAAGGCCTGATCAGAGGCTCAGCTCTTGAACTGTCATAGCAGATCCAGCAGTCCCTGCCTCCGCCCAAACTGCTGCCGCCAACTAGCGAGCTGGTCTCCACATTCTGGAATGAGTGGGTGGTGTTAGTTGATTGTTGGTACATACATACATACATAAATCACGCCTTTATCCCTTACGGGGTAGGCAGAGCGTTTAACGCCTCTTAAAAGGCGCTTTCGCCACGTCTGACAAAAATTGAGGGCAATTTTAGATTGTAATATGTATTGCTTTAGTGACAGGTTGTCAGCCCATCGCCTAAATTACAATACACTGTAACCCTCGAGTCCCTTTTGCTGACTTCAACAGCATGCCCGGGAGGAAGGGCAGATGGAACATTCTATGTTTTTCTATCTCTCCCAGTCCAGCATGGGAGAAGAATGATTGTTGGTTGGTGTGGGTACAGCAATGAGACGACACAATAGCGATAATACAAGTAAATATTAAATTAAAAATACGTTCAGGAGTCTCTTTTTCTGGCTATTCGTTTTATTTTTTAAATATGAGAAAAATCAGCAAAAAAAAAACGACTTGGAGACAACTTGAACGCATGCTAACGACTATTATTTTCAAAGTTAGTGAGAGATCAAGAATTTCTGCAGGATAGTTAAGAACTGCGGAAGCTCAGTTGGCAAGATGATAAGGTTTAAATCCTGCCAGAGACAAATTTCTGATTTTCCCTCGCGCACATTGCGAATCCTATATTCCATGGAATTCGCAACGAGGACCAAGGACCTTTAACACTTCAAACAACCAAGACAACAACTCACCGATTTCCTACCCGTCACTTGACCCTCCGTAAATGCTTTCGGCTTGAAAACGTCGCCCAGACAAGCTTGACCCCTCGGCTTGAAGACACCTATCCAAGGTAAGGCTCTCTGTTTGACAGCGGCGAAGAAAACGCACCAAGAGAGAGACCACCAGAAGCTGGCCAGCCGGACAACGTGGATTGCTTTGTCGCGCCAGGAGAGGCGGTATAAATCTATTTCGAGCTGGTGTGAAGGAAAGTGAAGTTTGATATTTACACACTCAAAATTTTGGAGTTGTTTTTTCAAGCTTAAGTAAAAAGCTGAAACATATCAAAATGGATCATTGTAGTGATTTCTGCCTGTTAAATCATGATGGCGATGAGTAGACTTTGATAAAAGTCTCGCTAGACCTGATAAAACAGCTAAAAGTCTAGTAATAATCAGTAAAGGCATTTGAGGAAATGTTCATATCTTGCGATTAATGTATTAAAAGCAACTTAATCACTTGATGGGATGTGATCTCTGCCTACCCCTCCGGGAAAGAGGCGTGACGTTATGTATGTAATCACTAGATCTGTCCTCGTATTTTTCAGTGAGTTACATTGAATTTCTGCATCATTTATTTTAAATATTTCTTGCGCAATTTGCAAAATTCATCCCTTTTAAGCAGAAACAACATATAAGCTCAATTTGCAGATTTAAATATGTGTGCGTAAATATCAAAGAAAATCAACTCCTTTAATTTAATCTGATGATAACCCGCGAAATATTTCGACACGACTACATTTGCAAGCGACACCAAGTTATTATCAAAGGGCGTTCTATACAAATAAAAAATATTGGATGGTAGCCGTAAAAGAAGAAACCTGGTACCTTTAAGAAGAGACTGAAATAGCATTTTATTAACTATCTATGACATTTATATATTTAGATTCATTTCAATATCTTTTATACCATTTAATTATATATCATATTGATATTGTTATGTATTAGTTTATTTTATTGAAATATATTAGTGTGTATTAGTATTAAATACATACATACATAAATCACGCCTTTATCCCTTACGGGGTAGGCGGAGCGTTATTAGTATTACTATAATTATTAACGTTATTACGTTTATTATATCTGTTCCCGTGATTTTCCCTTCTTTCATCCTCATTAGGTTGGCTGGAAGAGATCTCTTATAGAGATAAGCTCGCATATTGTTTTAATTTTAAAGTTTATGATTATTTTTAAAACAATAAAGAATTTAATAATAAATGATGCAATTAGGCTGTTGTTTTCCTTCTGATTGGCAGCTACCATCGAAAATTTAGAGAGTATAGATGCATTTTGAGAATAACATTTTGGAATAATACTAGACAACCCAATATAAAAAATTATAAGAACGCAAAGCTGACGACTGGACAACCTTTGGAACACAAAAATGAGATGATAGGACCCCACTGTCCAACTCCAAGACAAATAAATAACAATGTACAAAACCATATAACAAAATATTACATATCGCGATAACGAATACCGTCAAGCCTCCATGCTTCCATGCTGGACTGGGAGAGATAGAAAAACATAGAATGTTCCAGCTGCCCTTCCTCCCGGGCATACTGTTGAAGTCAGCAAAAGGGACTCGAGGGTTACAGTGTATTGTAATTTAGGCGATGGGCTGACAACCTGTCACTATAGCAAATACATACATATTACAATCTAAAATTGCCCTCAATTTTGTCAGACGTGGCGAAAGCGCTTTTTACGAGGCGTTGAACGCTCTGCCTACCCCGTAAGAGATAAAGGCGTGATTTATGTATGTATGTATGTATGTCAAGCCTCCCTTGTTTTGTAAGTCTCATGAAACTAAACAAATTTAGAATTACATCTTTTGAAAATTTGAATTTTTTAACAAATTGTGATTTCCCAAAAGTCTTAGAAACTAAACTTGTTTAGTTCTATGGACTAAACCAACCGGCGAGAAGTATGTTTTTTTTTCTTTAACAATCTGAACATCACACATAATATCTCTCAAAATTTCACACAGCATTCGGATTATGTTTATGTAACGTGTTTTGGCCGAATAAGGACAACAACAAGAGCATTCATACATTATAAAAGTACACCAAAATAAATAGTATATTCACCAATAAAATGTTTCAAATAAATAAGATACATTAAAATATTAAAGCAAGCATTTCCCATGTAAAAATATAGTTTTGCTTGCCACTCTTAATCTAAATCACATATTTTAGATGTTGATAGATTCTTCAGTTCGTTCGGGCGGTCGGGTCGTTCAGGTCAGTCGGGTCGGTCGGTCGGGTCGTTCAGGTCGGTCGGGTCGGTCGGTCGGGTCGGTCGGGTCGGTCGTCAGGTCAGTCGGGTCGGTCGGGTCGTTCAGGTCGGTCGGGTAGGTCGGGTAGGTCGGGTCAGTCGGGTCAGTCGGGTAGGTCGGGTAGGTCGGGTAGGTCGGGTAGGTCGGGTCGGTCGGGTCGGTCGGGTCGGTCGGGTCGGTCGGGTCGGCCGGGTCGGTGCACTCACCGGGTCCTGCTGCAGCAGCTCGCTGAGTTTGGCCTCGTCGAGCTGTTTGGCGAGCAGGCGGCGCGGGTTGAGCAGCCACAGTCGTTCCGGCGCCATCGAGTTCCACAGCACGCACGGGAACCATAGCGCTACGCCGATCTCCGCCAGGCGGAACACCACGTCGTGCCAGTTGCGGGATACCACCGGCACCCTGCGAATATTTATCAAATCAAATTATAACATACTTAGTTTCGTAATGATCGTAGGGAGCCCGATGGTGTAGTGGATAGGGCCGCTGCCTCCTGAGCGGGAGGTCGTGGTTCGAATACCACCACGTACCAATGTGTTTTTCGGATTTCGAATTTCTTATGTACGTTTATTCGGCGCTTTTTCCGTGCTTCGGAAGGCACGTTAAGCCGTTGGTCTCGGTTAATATTGTTTAATACCGTAGATATTAGTCGTTAAGCCATATCAGAGGCCAGTGCTAGGCATTGGCGGCTTGAAAACTCTGACCTAATCTAGGATTGGGTCTGGTTTCTCTTCTGGTTGCGGAGGTCAGATGTCAGTCGCTCTGTGTAAAAACCAGTACCCTCGTTCAATCCCCTGGATTGGGTAGCCATCCCCGTGAGATAAGGCTAGGGAGATGAGATGACTTAGGCTCGTAATTATAAATCAACTAGCGACCCGCCCCGGCTTCGCACGGAAATTATCAGTGTTTCTCTACCATATTATGCATGTATTATACATATAAACCTTCCTCTTGAATCACTCTATCCATTAAAGGAAACCGCATCAAAATCCGTTGCGTAGTTTTGAAGATTTTTGCATACATAGTGATATAGGGACAGAAAAAGCGACTTTGTTTTATACCATGTAGTGATTTCAAGATTGACAGCAATATTAAGTATAGATTTGACAGGCCATTTTGTACTGGAATGACATTTTTGATATGAACTCAAACTGGCTGTCAAACTTGAGAGTAATATTAAGTATGCATTTGACAGGCCAGTTTGTACTGAAAAAAAGACATTTCTGATACGAACTCAAAATCACTGTCACTCATGAGAGCTGATTATAAATACGGCCCTTAGATACTTGTTTTACTTAGATTCTTCCATACTGGGAGCGAGAGAATAACATAGATGTGCCAGCTGCATATCCTCCCGGGCGTGCTGTAAAAGCCAGCTAAGGGATATCAGTATATTGTAATTTAGGCGATGGGCTGACAACCTGTCACTACAGGAATGTACCTACAAATCTTAAATAATCCTCCAAACTTGTCAGACGAGGCGAAACAACCTTTGTTTAGGTCGTTTACGCTCTGCCTATCCCATTAGAATAACGGCGTGATTATATGTATGTATGTATGTAAAATAATTAGTCATTTCTAAGCAGTGCCAGCCTACTTGTGAGTCCATTTACTCACTTACATAACCCAAGATTATTTATAACACTTTGTAATAATAAAATACACACAGCCACACTTAATGATAATATTAAACTAAGGGAATTTCCAATGTCCAAGTATCATAGGCATTCAATGTAAACAACTTTTGTTTTAAATATAACTTTGCCCGTGTACTTTAGTTATATCTTTCCTATAGGAATGTAATACCGGGTGTAAGGGACAGTGTTCCGCAAACAGATGGGGGTTGCTCAGTCAGTGACACTGAACAACTACCACTAGGAACTTTTTTCAGGAAGTGAAAATAAAAATTGGCATTTTCATACAAAATACAACCTAGATCAGAAAAGCCATTTTTTTTACTTCTGGAAAGAATTTCCTGGTGGAAGTTGTTCAATGTCGGTGAATGAGCAACCCCTATCAGTTTGCGGGACGCTGTCCCTTACACCTGGTATGCAAACGGGATTGATGCAGCTGGGGGACATCTACAGCCGGTCTGCTCAGCTCGTCGCGACGATCATCATCATTCCCATCATCATCATTCCCTTGCCCTTATCCCATTATTTGGGGTCGGCGCAGTATGTTTTCTTCTTCCATTCATGACGGTATTGTCGCAAAAATGTCTTTTGGATGGAAAATGTTCCTTTCACGAAATGTCCCTTTGATATTTTTTTAAGTCTTTTTAGTAGGCCCACTATTTGTTCTAAATCCCAGCTGCATTCCCTCCCGGGCATGCTGTAAAAACCAGCTAAGGGATCCAATGGTTTATGTATATTGCAATTTAGTCGATGGGCTGACAACCTGTCACTACAGCAATATACCTACAAATCTATCTTAAATGACCCTTAAAACTGGTCAGACGTGGCGGAACGACCTTTGTTTATGTCGTTTACGCTCTGCCCACCGCATTAGGGATAAAGTCGTGTTGTATGTATGAATGTAATATACAAACAGGATTGATGCAGCTGGGAGACATCTACAACCCGGCTGCTCAGCTCGCCGCGACGGTATCGTCGCAAAATGTCACTATGTTGCAAAAAGTCCCTTTCTCATAACGTCCCTTTCGCGAAATGTCCCTTGTCCTACATACATACATATAATCTAATCACGCTTTTATTCCTAATGGGGTAGGCAGAGCGTAATCGACCTAAACAAAGGTTGTTCCGCCACGTCTGACAAAGTTTGAGGGTTATTTAAGATAGATTTGTAGGTATATTGCTGTAGTGACAGGTTGTCTGCCCATCGCCTAAATTGCAATATATGGAAATCCTCGGATCCCTGAGCTGATTTTTACAGCATGACCCGGAGGAAATACAGCTGGCACATTCTATGTTTTTCTCTCGCGCCCAGTCCAGCATGGAAGTAACGTGTCCCTTGTCCTAAATCTATCTACAATGATAATATTTCAACCAAGGGACATTCAAAATGGCCTTCCATTACGTCTGCTTTGATATGTATTTGACACTTGTATATCTACTTACTTGGTCTTCCAGAACTCTGATAGTGTCTCACTGGCCAGGAACCCAGCAATGAGGATGAGCATAAGGGCTTGGGAGACCAGCCCCAAGCGGGATTGATGTAGCTGGGAGACATCTACAGCCCTGTCCAACTCCCCGCGACGGTATTGTCGCAAAATGTTCCTTGCTCATAAAGTCCCTTTCGCAAAATGTCGCTTTTTATATATACCCACATGTATATCTACTCACTTGGTCTTCCAGAACTCTGATAGTGTCTCACTGGCCAGGAACCCAGCAATGAGGATGAGCATAAGGGCTTGGGAGACCAGCCCCAAGCGGGATTGATGTAGCTGGGAGACATCTACAGCCCGTCTGTCTAGCTCGCCGCGACCTTCCGATGCGTCTGTTTCGATGCCCTGTGACGGATTTAATGAGTTTTAATGATGATGAGATCACTAATTCGTCGCTCGGGACATGGCTGCTGTAGCTTAGCGGTTTAAAGCATTGGACCAGTTTTCCAAAGACGCGGGTTCATATCCCGTCAGCGGTCAAATTTTTGATTTGTTATCAGATGAGATACAATAAGGATGTGTAATAGGGAATATGCATGAGTATTTTAAAATTTTTAGTATGAATTATTGTCACCATAAATGAACGGATGTGAAGGAATTTTCGCAATATATTCATTAGTATACGAGTTATAATGTCTTAAAGTGGTTAGTTCAAAAGAGGTCCGAACTGTCATGTGACGTCATAAGACAGGAGCGCCATACTAATTCCATATAAATTGACGTTTCGAAGAGAGAGATAGATAGTCTATCTTTATAATGATATATCTCGGTGATTTATTTGATCAATTTTATGTCTGTTTTCAGTGTTATTTTCATAATTTAAGATATTTTTAGAAAATAAGTTCAGGTACTGAAAATATGTTATATGCACGTTCTTATGAGAGAGATAAAAATGGTAACACGAAGTTAAGGATTTCCGTTATACATGGTGTCATGGTCATTAAAATGCGCAATCAATAACTTACGTTATGATTATGAATGTATTCTATCTACGTCCTATACAGGGTGTAAAAAAAGTACTGTGTTTATTTAATCCACGTAATGTAATAGTGATATACAACATAAAACACACATTAAATACATTTTTAAGACATTAAATTTGTAACCAAAACTGGTATCGCATCCCTACGGCACGCACACTACGGCGTTCGTCACAGGTACAGTGCCGCCGGGCCCCCGCACGCCGCACCTCACCCCGCGCTCGCCCTCCCGCGCCTTAATTGTGCGTGCCGTAAAGATAGGGTTACTTGTTTCTGTTTGATGAACATAATAAAAAAAATAAAAATTAATGTGTGTTTTGTGCTGTATATCACCAACACATTACCTGGTTTATCGTCTTGGGTAGACCCCAAGGCAACATCATCACAGACTTGAGTAGTCCGGCTGAACGATCCCACAAAAGCGTAGTTTGCGAACACCTGTTCACGAAGGACTTGCTGTTTCCTCAGAGTGTGGGAAGGTTTATTTACGAGCCAAATCGTTCCATAGCCTCGATCACCACCGGTTTAGAATAGAGGTAAGGGATTTGGTGTAATTTTTCCCCCCCGTATGTTTTTTGTCTGTTAAAGTTTGTCAAAAACTGCAAAGTTCTAGCTTAGAATATAGGTAAGGGATTTGGTGTAATATTTCCCCGTATATTTTTCGTTTGTTAAAGGTTGTCAAAAACTGCAAAGTTCTAGTTTAGACTAGAGGTAAGGGATTTAGTGTAAATTTCCCCCGTTTGTTTTTCGTCTGTTAAAGGTTGTCAAAAACTGCAAAGTTCTAGTTTAGAATATAGGTAAGGTATTTGGTGTAAACTATCCCCGTATGTTTTCGTCTGTTAAAGGTTGTCAAAAACTGCAAAGTTCTAGTTTAGAATAGAGGCACAGAATATATAATAGTACTACATAATAGAGGTAAGGGATTTGGTGTAAATTTTCCCCGTGCGTTTGTTGTCTGTTAAAGGTTGTTAAAAACTGCAAAGTTCTAGTTTATTTAGTACGCACCTGCTTGACAAGCGTGTCCCTAGCGTCATCCCCGTCATCAGACGAGGTGCCGGGCCTCGCGGCGATGATCGTGCACACTTTCGTCTCCTTCAGGAATTCGCCGCGGAGCTGGAAATAATTAATATTACACATGTATTTTCCCGCAGAGCCCGATGGTGTAGTGGATAGGGCCGCTGCCTCCTGAGCGGGAGGTCGTGGTTCGAATCCCACCACGTACCAATGTGTTTTTCGTTTTTCGAATTTCATATGTACGTTTATTCGGTGTTTTTCCGTGCTTTGGAAGGCACGTTAAGCTGTTGGTCCCGGTTAATATCGTTTAAAACCGAAGATATTAGTCGTTAAGCCATATCAGAGGCCAGTACTAAGCATTGGCGGCTTGAAAACTCTGACCTAATCTAGGATTGGGTCTGGTTTCCCTTCTAGGTTGCGGAGGTCAGATGGCAGTCGCTCTGTGTAAAAACCAGTACCCTCGTTCAATCCCCTAGATTAGGAAGCCGACCCCGTGAGATACGGGATAAGGCTAGGGAGATGATGATGTATTTTCCCGCGGTAAAAAGTAGCCTATGTCACTTTCTATTGTTGAAATATTTTTGGAAATCGATCGAATAGTACATACATACATACATATAATCACGCCTTTATCCCTAATGGGGTGGGCAGAGCGTAAACAACCTAAAAAAAGGTCGTTCCGCCACGTCTGACAAAGTTTTGAGGGTTATTTAAGATTGATATGTATATTGCTGTAGTGACAGGTTGTCGGCCCATCGCCTAAATTACAATATACTGAAACCCTCGGATCCCTTAGCTGTCTTGTACATTCTATGTTTATTCTCGCTCCCAGGCCACCATGGTCGAATAGTTGTCGAGTTTATTCATTACAAACATGCACACACACACACAAATACAAATCATTCCTCTTCATAAAATTAGCATGATAAAACCATGTTCAAGTAAAACACGTGTGAATCTAAATGAATACTTTTAAAAACATTTTAAAATAAACTAGCGACCCGCTCCGGCTTCGCACGGAAATTATCAGTGTTTCTCTATTATATTATGCATGTATTATACATAAAAACCTTCCTCTTGAATCACTCTATCCATTAAAAGAAACCGCATCAAAATCCGTTGCGTACGTAGGCAACCTTTGGTTATAGAAATTGTACAAGCAGAAAGCGGGATAGTGCATATACTACAAATAATACTTAGACAATATTTACACACTATTAAATAAATATTTCAATAAAATATACTGATACGAGGGGTGGCTGATAAGTAATCTACCTAACTATGAAAGAAAAGACTTTGATGGCTAGTTTATTTTTTATTTTTCTATATAGTCTCCTGCAAGAGAAATACACTTATGATATTTGCAAATAAGTGACATCATGCCGTTATAATAGTAATTTTTATTTTGCTCGTCAAAATGGTCAGCCACAGCCTCTTTCATTTCTTCGTCCGTCGAAAATCTGCGACCCCTCAATTTTTTCTTTAAATCTTTGAATAAGAAATAGTCACAGGGAGCCAGATCTGGACTATAAGGTGGATGGTTAATTTCTGTGAAGCCGTTTTTGCTCAGGGCTGACCTCGCCGTTAAGGCTGTGTGTACAGGAGCATTGTCTTGTAAAATCAGAACACCTTTGCTGAGTTTGCCTCTTTGCTTTTCTTTGATTTGTTCACGAAGCTGGTCAAGCAAGTTTGCATAATATTCAGCATTCATTGTTGTATTTTTAGGCAAATAATCTATCATCAAAATCCCTTCGACATCCCAAAATACGGTGGCCATTAGTTTTCCAGCCGACGGCCGAACCTTGAACTTCCTTGGCGGCTTTTCTCCTTTAAATTTCCATTGCATTGACTCTTGTTTGCTTTCCGGATCCCACTGGCGAATCCAAGTTTCATCACAGGTCACAATTCGAGAGATAGTCTCTTCTTCTTTACCTTTGACCAGGTCTAGAAATGACTGACAACATTCTACTCGCCTTTGTTTGTCAAAGGAGGTCAACATTCTAGGGACCCAACGCGCGCTCACCTTGGACATGCCCAAATGTTCGTGAATAATTTCATGAACTCGTTCCTTGCTAATGCCCACATCTCTGGCTATCTCCCACTGCTTGATTCGCCGATCTGCAAGAATCAGGTTCTTCACCTTTTCAACATTATCTGCGGTAACAGCAGAAATTGGCCTTCCACTACGTGTGTCGTCTTCCAGGCTCTCACGGCCATGTTTAAATTGCTTCGACCAAAACTTTATGACGAATTCAGAAGGACTTGAATCACCAAACACCTTTAACATGCGCTCTCTGATCTGCGTAGGCGTATTTCCTTCTTTACTTAGGAATTTAATCACTGCTCGATGCTCAAATTTCATCATTTTGCAATTTTCTTTCGACATGGTGAAATCAAAGCCGCGCCAAAAAAAACAAAAGCAAGCGAAATAAAATAAGCGTCATAATTTTGAAAAAGGAATAAATATAGAATATGATTTTGCAATGGCCAGTTCGATTTTCAAAACTTTCTTTAACAAAGTAGATTTTATATCAGCCGCCCCTCGTACATATCTTATGATAAACTAATACATAATATATGCTACATAAGATAGGATACTCTATGTTATATATCAGAGAAATTGGTAGATAGAATATCACTACATATACTTACTTAAATGATACTTATAAATCAGACAGCTACACATTAAATATTATTAGCTATATGGAAATTTCTTGTTTGCTCCTTAAACGATTCGATAGACGGAGCTCGTCGAACATTCTCGGACAAGGAATTCCACAGTATAATATACTATTATATTTTTTTTTATTCTATTACAGTTGTCTCTATCTTTCATACCTATGATATCGTCCAGGCTGTACGTACACGTTTTATTCTTACAATTAGAACTACTCTTGAGAACGGCTTCCGGTCTCAGTATAAATTGAAACCACTATCTATTTGTCTAAAATAGTTAAAACTGGACAATATGTTGATATAAAACCTGCCGCTCAGTAAGAGCGTCAACCACCTATTAAAAATCGTTTCAGCCGTGACAAATCTTGAAGGCCATTGCGGAATAGACCGTGTAAAATCGACTAGATTTTTTTAATATTATTATTATTAACATTTACAGAACAAAATTTAACTAGTTAAATTACATCCTTAATCAAGTTTCTTCAAAAAACAACTAAAGTTAACTAATATTATATGAAAAACATACATTCATACAATTAGGTAATATTGATAAATGGCGTACACGCATTTACTAGGGTGTTGAGGATTCACCTACCCTGTAATTAATAGAGTCGTGATTATAAGTACCTACAATGAAGATAAAAAGCTGTGGCACCGGCCACGCCGGCCAAAACCGTTTTGCTAACTCAGTTATACAGGATGCTCCTAATCTAGTTATAAAATCAAACGAATAAAATAATTAAAATTTTGTTTTTTGTTATTAAAATTTGCTATTCTTTTTTAAAAATGGAGGAAATGTTTGTTTGTTTTTTAAAATCAGTCTAAATCTGCAGGCAATTATACAGGGTGTAAGCTTTCCGCAAACTGATAGTGGTTGCTCAGTCAACGAAATGAAATATTAAGTTTTTTTATTGCAATGAAAACAACAATGCTATGTCTTCCATACTGGACTGGGAGCGAGAGAAAAACATAGAATGTGCCAGTTGCATTTCCTCCCGGGCATGCTGTAAAAAACAGCTAAGGGATCCAAGGGTTTGTGTATATTGCAATTTAGGCGATAGGCTGACAACCTGTCACTACAGCAATATACCTAAAAATATATCTTTAACAACCCTCAAAACTTTGTCAGACGTGGCGGAATGACCTTTGTTTAGGTTGTTTACGCTCTGCCTACCCCATTAGGGATAAAGGCGTGATTATATGTATGTATGTATGTATGCTATGGGGAAGATGAACGTTTTTAAGGTTTTTTTTAAATATTTTAATAACAATAATGCTATGCCAAATATCTCCATGAATGTAGTTCAATTTCCTTGATCAACCCCTATCAGTTTGCAGGAAGATGCTCCTTGAACTTTTAATTAGGCTTCACTACATAGTATAAAACAAAGTCGCTTTCTCTGTCCCTATATCCCTATGTATGCATAGATCTTTAATCCTACGCAACGGATTTTGATGCGCTTTTAATGGATAGAGTGATTCAAGAGGAAGGTTTATATGTATAATACATGAATATAGTAGAGAAACACTGATAATTTCCGTGCGAAGCCGGGGCGGGTCGCTAGTTTATTATAATTCCGGAAATAGCAGTTGGACTACTCTGTTCTTTTTTGTCATTCCATGTCCAGTAGGCAAAATAACTTTTAAATTAATTGTGCCTCAAAATACAAACGTTTTCATTCATATTACAAGTTTCGCGAGAATTGCAAGGAATTCTCAATTTTATAATTCAGAATACAATTATTCACACTAAGCATAAAGCTTAAATACTCAATATGAAATATTGTAATATAATATTAAATTATGGATGATAAAATGAAGAATCAGTTGCAAATTTGCAATTCTCGCGATACGTAAAATATTCATGAAAATGTTTGTATTTCAGGTACAATTAATTTAAAACTGATGGCGCCACCGTCGCACCACTGTTCGCCCCTTACACCGTAAGCAAAACAACAACAGCCTTTTCTTATCAAATAAATGACCTTCGAAACACCTCGTAAGGGGAAAATGGGAAATTAATAAAATAGGATTACATACATACATAAAATCACGCCTTTATCCCTTACGGGGTAGGCAGAGCGTAAACGCCTCGTAACAGGCGCTTTCGCCACGTATGACAAAAATTGAGGGCAAATTTTAGATTATAATAATTTGTATTGCTGTAGGGACAGGTTGTCAGCCCATCGCCTAAATTACAATACACTGTAACCCTCGAATCCCTTTTGCTGACTTCTACAGCATGCCCGGGAGGAAGGGCAGCTGGAACATTCTATATTTTACAATCTCTCCCATTCCAGCATAGAAGAATTAATTACATACATACATATAATCACGCCTTTATCCTTATGTATATTTAAAAATATACAATCAAATCAAATCGGGGACGTTCTAGGGAAAGGTACAGGAGTACCCTAAACCGACGAGCGTGCATGAAAAGATTGATGAATGTAGATGAAGCGAAAGAAGTTTGCAAGGACCGTAGCAAATGGAAGGATGTGATCTCTGCCTACCCCTCCGGGAAAGAGGCGTGACGTTATGTATGTATGTATGTTTATCCATATGTGGGCAAGGCAGAGCGTAAACTACCTAAACAAAAGGTGGTTCCGCCACGACTGACAAAGTTTTGAGGGTTATTTCAGACAGATTTGTAGGTATATTGCTGTAGCGACAGGTTGTCAGCCCATCGCCTAAATTACAATATACTGAAACCCTCGGATCCCTTAGCTGACTTTCATACCTGGGAGGAAATGCAGGTGGCTTATTCTATGTTTTTCTGTCGCTCCCAGTCCAGCATGGAAGTACTTAAAACACATTATATTTATATTTAAAATCGATGGTCAATGTTTATAGTAACTAATAAAGTTTTTACTACATAAGGTTATTGAATTACCTCGTTATCATTCTTATTATGATAAGCCTCTAACTAGCTCCGTGGTCAAGCGGTCTGGTCTGAATCATGGGCTCCCGATCTGGAGGTCCTGGATTCTATTTATCACTTTATGAGATTTTCCCCAGTTAGGACACTGCAGGCTGAATCACCCGATTGTTTGAAAAGAAAAAGGATTCGGAGAGCATGTTAAGCCGTCGGTCCCGGTCAATGTCCTGACAAAAACCATGTCAGAGGCCTATAAGCTGTGCTATTAGGCAGTTTAAAAACTCTGACACCAGGGTCCGTCGGGTCGAAACCCACACGACAGAAGAAGATAGCTTGTCTAAAAGATCCCACTGCTGGGCAAAGGCCTCCCCCGTAGTCTTCTATAGGAAGAAAATATTATCGACCCATCCTTTGGAAACTTTGTAAATATTACAAAAGTTGAAAAATTATGATATAATATAACTTTTTAAATCAGATATTCCAAACAATTCTTCCATGCTGGACTAGGAGCGAAAGAAAAACATAGAATGTTCCAGCTGCATCTCCTCCCGGGCATGCTGTAAAAATCAGCTAGGGGATTCGAGGGTTAAAGTATATAATAATTTAGGCGATGGGCTGACAACATTATACAACCTGTCACTACAGCAATATGCAGATCTATCTTAAACTACCTTTAAAACTTGACAGACGTGGCGAAAAGACCTTTGTTTAGGTATTTGACGCTCTGCCTACCCCATTAGGGATAAAGGCGTGATGTATGTATGTATTTCAAACAAGCATTTATTAAAGTTATTTCGGAAAAAAAAAACTACTAACACAGTAACAACTTTTTTAAGTTACGAAATTGCTCTACTTTGCGTCACTTTTACCTAAAGTGTAGATTAGGATAAGTAATAAGTTCTTCCATGCTGGCCTGGGAGCGAGAGAAAAACATAGAATGTGTCAGCTACATTTCCTCCCGGGTATGCTGTAAAAACCAGCTAAGGGATCCGAGGGTTTCAGTATATTGTAATTTAGGCGATGGGCTGACAACCTGTCACTACAGCAATATACTTACAAATCTATCTTAAATAACCGTCAAAACTTTGTCAGACGTGGCGGAACGACATTTGTTTGGGTCGTTTACGCTCTGCCTACCCCATTAGGGATAAAGGCGTGATTATATGTATGTATGTATGTAATAAGTATCGCTAACATTTAGCATGAAAAGATCGCACTGAGGTCAATATTAATTTTGAATCGTCATGTTATATCGATAAGTATAATAATTAACAAAATGACGTGTCTTACACGTGGTACAAAGCACATGTATTTACACATGAGATTGTACGGGGTGTAAGGGACAGCGTCCCGAAAACTGTTAGGGGTTCCTCAGTCAACGTCATCAGCAAATTCTTTCAGGAAATGAAAAAACAAATGCTATTCCCATGAAAACATGAAGCCCTTACTAACTCCGCGTCAAATAATCTAAAATCGAACCAAGTTTAAAAAAATACAAAAATGATTTTTATTATGTTAATCACAACTAATAATTTTATTCCATTTTAATTAAAAACAACTTGACAGTTCTTATCTTATCTAGCCGTTATATGTCCCACTGCTGGGCAGTTAAAACACAGTATTCTTTAGTTTGAAAATATTTAAATTAGAAAAATAATTAAAATGGCGTATCTTAGCTCCACTTACATTGACAAACACACTCATCGACCTACCTAGGTCACAAAATAGGTCCCTCTGTATTCACCGAACAAAAATTTCACTCAAATACACACAAATAATACTCCGAGTGCTTTTGAATAGCCGCGTCTAACATCACTATTCACAATCGATGTTTACACAGGAAGATATGCGAGATTTTACAACGAATAAAGATGTCTTGTTACCTGTGTGAATCAGAGATTCGACTCAATATTCTGAGAAATACAAGTTCACAGAACAAATACTTTTTAAGTGCTTTTGAATAGCCGCGCCTAACATTAATATTAATAATAAATTTTGCACAGGAGTTTACAACGAGTCACTACTCTAGTGATGTCCTGATATCTGTTTCAATTTCTGAGTCGATTCAGCTTGAGTCGGAACCAGAACGACGGCTTGAACTTGCAACAGCTAAGTTGAAACTACAGTGTGTTGACGGTACATATGCGTGCAATGTTTTAGTTCCTAAATGTTGATGTTTTGAATAAAAATACAAAACAGGCTACCAAAGTCTTGCATTGGACAAGATTCGAACGTGTAATCTTCTTTGTTTGTTCCTAATTCAAAATTTAATTTTAAAAAATATGTAAGTAAGTAATCATATATTTTAGGCAAACTACAGCGCTGGTCTTCCGTGGTACCAAATTGTGGTCTGTAGCACAGTCGTGACAAACTGATTCAACTGAACTATACAACAACATCGGTCATCATCACATCACTACTAGCGAAATACAAGCGTCTGCCACACATTAAGTGTCCATATCCATAAGCTCGTCTCTTATGGCTTACGGTCGCCGTAGTTGGTGTTACATGTGTAGCCGACAGATGGCGCCACATCAAGAAACATAAGTTCTGAAACGCGGTATCGAAGTTTACTCAGCGATCAGCAGATATACAAGATCTAAACCTGTACGGTTGGACTTCGGTCCCCTGGTCATGAAACCCGACCAGGCGGGTAGCTACCCTTTTCCCAACCAACATCACTAAGCTAATTGGTTTCAAACTTTAACTCCTAAACTTGTTTAAAGGACTTACATCACTGATTCAACTGAACTATAATAGAACACCATCGGAACGTCACTAGTAGCGAAATATGTAATATAAGCGCCTGCCACACATCAAGTGCCCATATCCATAACCTCGCCTCTTTTGGCTTATGGTCACCATACCGGGTGTTAATGTTGTATTGTATTGAGTAATAGGCGATTTGCGTGCGGTATCTGTACCATTCGTACTTGACTAGTCTTTATTTATTTACGTCCACGCTGGACTGGGAGCGAAAGAAAACATAGAATGTGCCAGCTGCATTACCTCCCAGGCATGCTGTAAAAACCAGCTCAGGGATCCAAGTGTTTCTGTATATTGCAATTTAGGCGATAGGCTGACAACCTTTTACTACAGCAATATACCTACAAATCTATCTTCAACAGCCCTCAAAACTTTGTCAGATGTGGCGGAACGACCTTTTATTAGGTCGTTTACACTCTGCCTACCCCAATAAGGCGTGATTATATGTATGTATGTAGTCTTTATCAGTGCTACAATGTGAAAAATATTAATAATATTTTTATTTTGAGTTGTACAGGTTTCTACTGAATAAGAGATAATTCTAATATATGAGATTGAGACCTTTATGATTTATTATCACTTATGTGGGACACTTTTAAATGATTTAAAATGTTTGGAAACATATATATTCCAACAACGAAGATTTGTGATGTAAACATCCTCCCACAAACTGATAGGGAGGGGTTACTCAGTTAAATAAACCGATCAACTTTCACAGGAAAATTCTTTCAGGAATGAAGTAAAATGTACAATAGTTTTTTTTTTATCAAAAAATAAATATATACATACATAAATCACGCCTTTGTCCCTAATGGGGTAGCCAGAGCGTAAGCCACCTAAACAAAGGTCGTTCCGCTACGTCTAGCCTTATCCCGTATCTCACGAGGTTGGCTACCTAATCCAGGGGATTGAACTAGGGTACTGGTTTTTACACAGAGCCATCTGTGGGATATGAGTGAGATTTAATGCTTCTAATAACATTATAAATGCGACAGTTTGGATGTTTGTTACTTAACCCCGCATCAACCACTAGACGAATAGGGATGATATTTGGCACACATAAAAGGTATGTCCTAGAAAAGGCAACTTTTCACTGTGAGAAAAACCTCAAACCGCGTGCGGAAAGTTAGTACAGTAACAGCCTGCTAAGAATGCGAAGGCTTTAAAAGTATTATCATAAAATTAATTGCTTACCTTGAAAAAGACCTCAACTCCGTAGATGAGGAAGAAGATGACCACAATGAACAGCAGGACAGCGTAGCAGCCGTTGAACACGTGCTGATAGAAACTCTGTAACAAATTATAGGATTAGTAGCTCAGAGGCCTTTGCCCAGCAGTGGGATTTATAGGCTAAAATAAAAAATAAAAAAAAGTTAGCTCGGAGCAAAGAATAAGCTAGACTAGATAATCCTAGACTAAAATAACTTAGATTCTTCCATGCTGGACTGGGACCGAGAGAAAAACATAGAATGTGCCAGCTGCATTTCCTTCCGGGCATGCTGTTTACAGCAGCCAGCTAAGAGATCCGAGCGAGGGTTTCTGTATATTGCAATTTAGGCGACGAGCTGACAACCTGTCACTACAGCAATATACCTACAAATTTATCATAAATGACTCTCAAAACTTTGTCAGATATGGCGGAACGATCTATGTTTAAGGGGTATTTTGCTCTGCTTACCCCCATTAGAGATAAAGGCGTGATTTTTATGTATGTATGTAGATAATACTAGACTTTAATAACTTAAATAACATAAAATAGTAATGTAAATGTTTACTCCAGGGGGGGGAGTCTATTTCTGCCAACCAACTGTTGTACAGTTTGGCGAAGTTTTTGTATTAAGATGTACACTTATAAATACATACATACATATAATCACGCCTTTATCCCTAATGGGGTAGGCAGAGCGCAAACGACCTAAACAAAAGACTGTCTGACAACCTGTCACTACAGCAATATACGTACAAATCAATCTTAAACAACGGTCTTGTCAGACGTGGCGGAACGACCTTTGTTTAGGTCGTTAACGCTCTGCCTACCCCATTAGGGATAATGGCGTGATTATATGTATGTATATGCCATAGCTGGCGAACACTCTCGCAGCCTGCTGCCAACCAGATCGCTGTGTTTCACAGTGTAGGTCAGCTTTTAACATTTCTGAGCTCACTCCAACGTCCATTGTAACCTTTAAAAGCACAGGGTTTTCAGCATACCTTCTTCTCCGCAGAGGTGCCAGCGACACTCGCTGCGAGGACTTCTGCAGCCAGCAGCGAGTAGTTGATCAGGTTGAAGGTCACAAACGCCAGGAACGACTTGGTCAGGAACCACGGTCGCTCCCAGCGAATATCCTGGAGATGGAACCAAGGAAATCATAGATGATACTAACCTTCTTTTCTGCAGAGGTGCCAGCTACATTCGTAGTGAGGACTTCTGCAGCCAGCAGTGAATAGTTGATCAGGTTAAAGGTCACAAACGCCAGGAACGACTTGGACAGGAACCGTGGCCGCTCCCAGCGAATATCCTGGAGATGGAACCAAGGAGATCATAGATGATACTAACCTTCTTTTCTGCAGAGGTGCCAGCTACATTCGTAGTGAGGACTTCTGCAGCCAGCAGTGAATAGTTGATCAGGTTAAAGGTCACAAACGCCAGGAACGACTTGGACAGGAACCGTGGCCGCTCCCAGCGGATGTCGCGAAGGTGGAATACCTGGTGGCAAGAAAATCAGAGATTTTATTTTATTTTGTATTTCAAGGAAAACCAAGAGCTATCAATATAAGAATACTTAAAATTCATAGAAGGTAGAAAGCCAATTATAGGTTCTCACTAAAAGACTATCCCATAGATTTAGTTGAATTAATTTTGAAACACGCTAAGTTCGAAGTAGAAACGAAACAATCATCATTAGTAAGCTAGTATTTGTAACGCCGAATTGCTACCATTGTTACCATTTTTTTAAAAGACGTAAAATTTTGTTTTTTTTAGGTTTGTAGCTGACAGATGACGCCACATCAAGAAACACAAGTTCTGAAACGCGGTATCGAAGTTTTCTCAGCGATCCGCAGATATGTAAGTTCCAAACTTGTCCGGTTGGACTTCGGTCCCCTGGTCACAGCCAGGCGGGCCGACCAGGCGGGTGGTAGCTACCCTTTTCCCAACCATCATCACTAAGCCAATTGGCTTCAACCTTTAACTACTAATATCAGCTGCACAGGATACTGTATGTTATGTATCAGATAAATTGGTAGATAGAATATCACTACATATACTTACTTAAACGATACTTATGAATCAGACAGCTACACATTATACATTATTAGCTAAATATAATTTTCTTGTTTGCTCCTTAAACGATTCGATAGACGGAGCTCGTCGAACATTCTCGGGCAAGGAATTCCACAGTTACCAACCAACCAACCATGAAGAATATTCGTAGACATACGGGGTGTAAGGGACAGCGTCCCGCAAACTGATAGGGGTTGCTCAGTCAACGAAACTCAACAACTATCGCCAGGACATTCTTTCGGGAAAGATGGTACTTGTGTTTTTATATTATTTTTCATCTCTTGAATGAATTTTCCTGCGTATGTATGCGGGACGCTGTCCCTTACACCCGGTATAACGAACTAGCTGACTGTTTTTATTAATTACAAGAAAAAATATCAAATCCGTTTCTCGCCAAATTAGTAGTACGAGGAAAATATAGTCAGAAACTAAATTATCTGAGAACTGTATGTGTCACAGGAAGTTTCTTTTTTGAAATCCCAATTGAAGCTAAGCTCTTGAATAAATGATGATGAATTGTACTTGCGATTGTCGGCACTTGGTAAAACTCCATATTTATAATGTTGTTATTAAAAACACTTGTACGTTTTTCACTTAATACAATTTAATCCTACCGGTTTCGCTAACTTATAGTACCATCAGGGATTTTATACATATCATACACAACACATAAAACATTTTAAATAAACCGTTCATATTTAGCAAACGAAGTGCAACAATTGATATGTTAGTTAACCTCTCGTCTGTCGCATACCGGGAAGTGGGCGATTTGGCGCGTATTTGACAGGTCGAATACGCCTGTTTTCTGTGTTAAAGCTGATGAAATAGTTACACGATGAACAAGGCTTTAAATTAGTATTTTAAGAATAAATTCTGTTCAATAGTTCAATCAGTTAAATTACAAAGAGATACGAAAGAAAAAATAACCAAAAGTTTGCAACAATGTTGCTTTCAGATCCTTGTCTGTAGAATCCCACCAGTTGGCGCCACAGACAGGGATGAATAAATAGGTCATGACAGACGAGAGGTTATGGTGTTGTGTATGATATGTATAAGATTCCTGATGATGCTATAAGTTAGCGAAACCAGTAGGATTAAATTGTATTAAGTGAAACAAGTACAAGTGTTTTTAATAACAACATTATAGATGATGAATTGATTAGTGACCAAATACTAAACACATACGGAATGTAAGGGACAGCGTCCCGCAAACTGATGGGGCTGCTCAGTCAACGAAACTAAATAACTATCACTAGGATTTTTTTTTCAGGTGATAAAAACTTTACTTTATCATTCTATATTTAGAATGTTTTATTTATAGGAATGTTGTGTTAATTAACAAACCTTTTTGAGAATAATACGCGTGTTATTTCACTACGTGTCAAGGTTATACACAAGATTAACCCTTTTTTTTTAAACACAAAACAAAGGTTTTTAACACAAAAGGGTTTTCCACTTCATTTAATACCTATATCCTTTTTTTTCGTGTACAATACACATAACATACCATACACACATAATCGCTAAAGCATTTTTATTTCGTTTAACGCGTTTTTTTTCGCAGATCGACAGATTAAAGCATGTATTTTAATAGCAATCCACTAACTTACTAACTTTAACCTAGCGCCATGGACTCCTGATCCGGATGTCCTGGGTTCGATTCCCAGGGGGGAAACACAAAGTTGATATTTGAGAATTATATTAATAGCAATCCATTTATTAAGTTGATATGTAAACAACTAGATAAGCAAGTAAAATACAACCTTTCACCACCGCTTTCTGGTGTTTTAAAGTCCACTATAATAAAATAAATAATCTTCCAACATTTGTTTAATATTCCGGCCCACATATTGTTTCTTGCGTACAAGGAAATAGGTAGTGATATCCACGTGTGAATGTAAACTAAATAACGATTATGTTTACCAAAACTGAACAACCATCAAATTTGTCTTTGAAATAAAACTTGAAACACACCTGTATTAAAAATATATATTGTCTTGTCTACTCTACCACATAATAAATTGGAACTATACGTACATTTAACGTACCTTGGTCTTAGTCTGGTACAGACTTTGTTCTACTCTTATACGTACATACATATAATAACGCCTTTATCCCTAATGGGGTAGGCAGAGCGAGAAAGACCTACACAAAGGTCGTTCCGCCACGTCTGACAAAGTTTTGAGGATTATTTAAGATAGATTTGAAGATATATTGCTGAAGCACTACAACAATATACCTACAAATCGATCTTAAATAACCCTTAAAACTTTGTTAGACGTGGCGGACGACCTTTGTTTAGGTCGTTTACGCTCTGCCTACCCCATTAGGGATAAAGGTGATTATGTGTATGTGTGTGTAAAATTTTGCACTTTTAAAAAAATATTCATAATAAATATTATAACAGTACCTGTGAGAAAACATTTCGGTATCTTTATTTTTCCTCGAATTACCACAAACAATTTTACTATAGCGACAAAAAACCACAAGAGTTTTATCTGAAATGACTGAAAAACCAATCACAGTACAGTCAAGAACTAACAGTAGATTGAGCGCAGTCCTTATTTCAATTGCCATAGAAACTAAAATGGTTCAGCTAATCCCGCGCTACGTTCTCGACTGTATCCGAAACCACAACACCCATAAAATGAATTGAATGTCTAGTAAAAGTACACAGTAAAAATAAAGATCAGCAAAATTTAAACTGATTGTCAATTCATATATAATCATATAATCACGCCTATATCCCTAATCGGGTGGCAGAGTAAACATATATTTTTATATATCTACTTGCCAAACTTATAAAATTGATGGCGAGATACGCCTTAATGTAATTTTTTACACCTACCTTCGTTGGGTCGTTCCGTCACGTCTGACAAAGTTTTGAGCGTTATTTAAGATAGATTTGTAGGTATATTGATATAGTGACAGGTTGTCAGCTCATCGCCTAAATTACAATACACTAAAACCCTCGGATCCCTTAGCTGGTTTTATAGCATGCCTGGGAGGAAATGCAGCTGGCACATTCTATGTTTTTCTCTCGCTCCCAGGCCAGCATGGAAGGATTCAGGTGAAAAAAATATTGAATAATATTTTGTAAATCGGTTTCTTTTTTCACAGCGAACGCTGTTGCCCGTTCCTTAGATTGATCCCTTATTGGCTTACAACACCCATGAAAATATAAGATGAGTGATGCTTTTTTAACCCGGCACCACAAGGGCTTTTGAAACCAAAAACCAAATCAAGTCTTCATACTGATTCGGCAGTATCATATTCAGTTCATTATATTTTAATCTTTTTCTAGGTTTGTTAAAAATACACGACTAAATTCGGTCGCTTGAATAATGACGTTCTTCCTAGCGAGTGGATTCACGAGTCGAACGACCCGATGAACTCTGGTGTCAGAGTTTTCAAAGCACCTAGTAGCACAGCTATTAGGCCTCAGACGTGGTTTGAGTAACGGCCACTATCAAAGTCAGCGAACGGAACCGACGGCTTAACGTGCCCTCCGAAGCACGGAATCCTGTTTTTTTTATTATCAGGTAATTCAGCCTGCAAAGATGTTTGAATAATGACGTTTTACTGTACTCTTATTTTACTGTGGTCTTTTCTTATCAGTTATTGGGTATATTGCTTAGCAATACAATCTTCATAACTATAGTCATGGTATGATTCTGTTGGTAATTAATTTCCGTAAGTTTAGCTATTGATACCTGTGAATGGCGTGGCCAATGTGTTTGACTTAGACCAATTCAAATCACAATAATTCTATACATTTATTACATCTTATTGTTGTTCTTCCATGCTGGGCTGGGAGAAAGAGAAAAACGTAGAATGTGCCAGCTGCATTTCCTCCCGGGCATGCTGTAAAAACCAGCTAAGGGATGTGAGGGTTTCTGTATATTGCAATTTGGGCGATGGGCTGACAACCTGTCACTACAGCAATATACGTACAAATCTATCTTAAATAACCCTCAAAACTTTGTCAGACGTGGCGGAACGACCTTTGTTTAGGTCATTCACGCACTGCCTACCCGATTAGGGATAAGGGCGTGATTACATGTATGTATTAAAAAAGATGCACATTTAGTTTGTTGAAAAGAAAATAAGCTCTAAAGTTCAAAAATCTTGGATTGCTACAAACTAAAATAATTAATACACCCACTAAACAAAACACCCACAAAAGTCCACTCAGGACTAGGGTAGGGCTACCCTATAACGGGTGTAAGGGACAGCGTCCCGCAAACTGATAGGGGTTGCTCAGTCAACAATACTGAACAATTTCCACCAAGAAATTATTTCAGGAAGTGAAAATAACAATTGGCTTTCCATACAAAATGTCCACCCCGATCAGACAATTTGTAAGGTAAAGCCAAAATCTTTTTTTCACTTCCTAAAAAATACCTGGTGGAAGTTGTTCAGTGTTGTTGACTGAGCAACCCCTATCAGTTTGTGGGACGCTGTCCCTTACACCCCGTATTATCTCCTTATACTATAGTATATGTAGGAGGAGCCCGATGGTGTAGTGGATAGGGCCGCTGCCTCCTGAGCGGGAGGTCGTGGTTCGAACCCCACCACGTACCAATGTGTTTTTCGATTTTCGAATTTTATTCGGCGCTTTTTCCGTGCTTCGGAAGGCACGTTAAGCCGTTGGTCCCGGTTAATATCGTTTAATACCGTAGATATTAGTCGTTAAGCCATATCGGAGGCCAGTGCTAAGCATTGGCGGCTTGAAAACTCTGACCTAATCTAGGATTGGGTCTGGTTTCCCTTCTGGGTTGCGGAGGTCAGATGGCAGTCGCTCTGTGTAAAAACCAGTACTCTCGTTCAATCCCCTAGATTAGGTAGCCGACCCCGTGAGATACGGGATAAGGCTAGGGAGGAGATGATGACTATAGTATATGTACTTACTTAGGTACTGATAATAAATATTTTATTGCATATAAATATTATATTTTACTAGCGACCCACCCCGGCTTCGCACGGAAATTATCAGTGTATCTCTACTATATTATGCATGTTTTATACATATAAACCTTCCTCTTGAATCACTCTATCCATTAAAAGAAACCGCATCAAAATCCGTTGCGTAGTTTTAAAGATTTATGCATACATAAGAAAGCGACTTTGTTTTATACTATGTAGTGATAAGAAATATTCATACAACAGATAGATAACATAAAGACAAGTAAAACATAGGCGGCCATATCGCTAAGGTAGCAATTACTTCCCGGCAACCTTTGGGTATAAGAAAAATGCGTAGTAGGAAGCGGGATAGTGCAACACCTTCTCAATGTGTCGATGGAACACGAGATCAAATAACTTAATGCCAACAATTCAATAATATACTTGTAAAAATACCAATAATATACTTGTAAAAACTGATTTCCTTCCATGCTGGACTGGGAGCGATATAAAAACATAGAATGTTCCAGCTGCATCTCCTCCCGGGCATGCTGTAAAAATCAGATAAGGGCTTTAAGGGATTCAGTATCTTGTAATTTAGGCGATGGGCTGACAACCTGTCACTACAGCAATATTCAGATTTATTTTAAACTACCCTCAAAACTTGTCAGACGTGACGAAACAACCTTTGTTTAGGTCGTTCACGCTCTGCCTATCCTATTAGGGATAAAGGCGTGATGTATGTATGTAAAAACTGATTCGTATCGTATTTCCAAAATGCTATTCACCCACCTGAGAAAATTATTCAATTGCATACCTTGATTTGTTAAGGCTTGATTTAGGACATCCTCTGCCTTCAAACAAACCACACAAATATTTAGTATGAATCACCAGAGTCCTAAAACAATAAATGCTAAAAATGTGCACACAAATGCTAATACGGGTAATGGGTATGTGGTAACAGTTCATTGTATTCCGTTTTTTTTTTAAATACTTGATGAATAATCGTTTATGAGGTATTGTAATTTATTTTCAAATATTAAAACCTGGCATAATTTGTAAAAATATTCCCTTCTTAGTCCTCCATATATCTAATTTCCATTATTTTTTATTGATATTACACAGACATACATATATCATCACGCCTTTATCCCTGGTGGCGTAGGCAGAGCGTAAACGACCTAAGCAGAGGTCGTTCCGCCACGTATGGCAACGATTTGAGGGCTATTTAAAATAAATTCCTAGGTAAAATAATATTGCTTTAGTAACAGGTTGTCAGCCCCTCGCCAAAATTGCAATATACTGAAACCCTCGAATTCCTTAGCTTTTTTATACAGCATGCCCGGGAGGAAATGCGGCTGGTACATTCTACGTTTTTCTCTCGCTCCCAGTCCAGCATGGAAGAAATTTATTGATATTAGCGTAATATATTAGTCTCCAGGCCGTGGTAGAATGCCGATTACCTGGATAGGGAGCATCAGAAAACGGGATTCGGAAATGACGCAAAAGCGCCCGGAGTGGCGAATGACTAAACTAGGAGTAACGTAATGGATAGTAAACCCCACTCATAGCATAGAGAACACATATAGACATATAAAATCCAACGATATTAGAAATAACAAATCAAAATTTCTTCCATGCTGGCGTGGGAGCGCTCCGGGATCCAAGGGTTTTAGTATATTGTAATTTAGGCGAAAGGCTGACAACCTGTCACTACAGCTATATACCTACAAATACATACATACATATAATCACGCCTATATCCCTAATGGGGTAGGCAGATCGTAAACGACCTAAACAAAGGTCCTTCCGCCACGTCTGACAAAGTTTTGAGGGTTATTTAAGATATATTTAAAGTTATATTACTGTAGTACAAATCTATCTTAAATAACCCTCAGAATTTGACAGACGTGGCGGAACGACCTTTGATTAGGTCGTTTACGCTCTGCCTACCCCATTAGAGATAAAGGCGTGATCATATGTATGTATGTACAAATAAAAAAATTCGACCGCTGACGGGATTTAAACCCATGTCTTTGGAAAACCGGCCCAACACTCTAAACCGCTATTTATTACTCGTCATGAGTGCAAAAATCTATTAGAAAAAATATAAAATCCATACTAATATTACAAATACAAATACAAGCAATACAATAATAAAATAATTTGTAGTTTTAGAAAATTTTACACATAAATACGAAAGTAACTGGTTGCATGTCTGTTTCACGCCTACACGGATAACAGATTTAGATGAAATTTGGCATAGTGATAGATACATACATACATATAATCACGCCTTTATCCCTAATGGGATAGGCAGAGCGTAAACGACCAAAACAAAGGTCGCTCCGCCACGTCTGACAACGTTTTGAGGGTTATTTTAAGATCGATTTGTAGGTATATTGCTGTAGTGACAGGTTGTCAGCCCATCGCCTAAATTACAATATACTGAAACCCTTGGATCCCGTAGCTGGTTTTTACAGCATGCCCGAGAGGATATGCAGCTGGTCCATTCTATGTTTTTCTCTCGCTCCCAGTCTAGCATGGATGTTAGAAGATAGTGATAGATATGATAACCTAAAGACGGATAAAGGCTACTTTTTACACCAATCTTCTTCTTCTGTCGAGTGGGTATCGAGTCTATCGACCCGATGAACCCTGGTGTCAGAGTTTTTAAACCGCCTAGTAGCACAACTATCAGGCCTCTGACATGGTTTGAGTAGCGACCACTATCAAAGACAGCGACCGGGACCGACGGCTTAACGTGCCCTCCGAAGCACGAAATCTTTTTCTTTTTCGGACAATCAGGTGATTCAACCTGCAATGTCCTAACCAAACTGGGGAAAAATTCACAAAGTGATAAATTCTCAAATATCAACTTTGTGATTCCCCCCTGGGAATCGAACCCAGGACCTCCGGATCAGGAGTCCATGGCACTAGCCACTAGACCACGGGCAGTTAACACAGTTTACACCAATAATTCTTCCACGCTGGACTGGGAGAGATAGAAAAACATAGAATGTTCCAGTTGCCCTTCCTCCCGGGCATGCTGTAGAAGACAGCAAAAGGGATTCGAGGGTTACAGTATATTGTAATTTAGGCGATGGACTGACAACCTGTCACTACACATTAGCAATATACATTACAATCTAAAATTGTCCTCAATTTTTGTCAGACGCGGCGAAAGTGCCTTTTACGAGGCGTTTAACGCTCTGCCTACCCCGTAAGGGATAAAGGCGTGATTTTATGTATGTATGTACACCAATAATAAACAACTAGTGACCGTTGCCGTCCTGCAAGCTTAAAGCTTTTCTTCTAATACGAGCCTTATTAGAAGGAATAATGAGTACATGAGTATTAAAAGCCATTCAAATGTTTCTTCCATGCTGGCCTGGGAGCGAGAGAAAAACATAGAATGTGCTAGCTGCATTTACTCCCGGGCATGCTGTAAAAACCAGCTAAGGGATCCGAGGGTTTCAGTGTATTGCAATTCAGGCGATGGGCTGACAAGCTGTCACTACAGCAATATACCTACAAATCTTAAATAACCCTCAAAACTTTGTCAGACGTGGCGGAACGACCTTTGATTAGGTCGTTTACGCTCTGCCTACCCCATAGGGATAAAGGCGTGATTATATGTATGTATGTAAAATATTTAAAATCACACACGTACGAACCTCAGTAACAATAGCAGGAGTTACAATCAAAATCTATCAAATCAAAAAACGAAGAAAAACTATAAAACTCACTCTTATCACACGTTAAAAAAACGATTGTTTTGTTTTTTGTCGGTCCTATTGTACCGACTTACTTTACTATAGTATGCGCCCGCGCAGCGCATGCACTGCGTGCGGCCAGTACGTTTGCACTGAGAGTATTCTTAATAAAACACACAGGTACAGGTACATAGGCCATTATGTATGACCAGCTTTCCGCCCGCGGATTCTCCCGCATTAAATGAGTTTTCCCGTGAGAATGAAGTGTTATCCCGAGTAAAATGTCTTAGTTCTAGGATGTAACCTCCCTAGGTTACGATACTTAGCACACTTAGACCTATAAATGTGCTAAGTTTCATCCCAGTCGGTCCAGTAGTAACAAAACTTAATCATAGAACACTTGTTATAGCTATCTACCTATAGATGACGTACATTTAAACATACATATAATCACGCCTTTATCCCTATCGGGTAGACAGAGCGTAAACGACCTAAACAAAGTCGTTCCGCCACGTCTGACAAAGTTTTGAGGGTAATTCAAGATAGATTTGTAAGTATATTGCTGTAGTGACAGGTTGTCAGCCCATCGCCTAAATTGCAATATACTGAACGCCTCAATCACAATATATAGAACTTATAGAGACACCTAATATTTTTTTTTCTTATTTATATCCCATCTACAGGCATCGACCTGTTACAATTTTATTATATGTATAGATTGTATGAGTGCAAACGATGATAGCCAGTATTTTGTTGAGAATCCATGTTATAAAACCATTGTCGGCCTTTTATGGAAAACTTTATAGTTATGAGCGGTCAGAGACTGCATATAAACGGAAGTAAATTTTTGGTCCGTACAGAATATTGAAGTCTTTATGATCAATTCTTAGGAACAAGTAATAAAAATAGTTAATTAAACGCTTCTTAAAATCTGTACGAATCAAACGAATTTTATAAAGTTGAAAAAATTACTTTTTTCCATGATGGACTGGGAGCGAAAGAAATTCATTAATGAAAATGAAAAGGGCATGCTGTAAAAAACAGCTAATGGATCCGAGGGTTTCTGTATATTGAAATTTAGGCGATGGACAAACTGTCACTACAGCATTATACCTACTAATCTATCTTAAATTACACTCAAAACTTTGTCAGTCGTGGCGGAACGACCTTTGTTTAGGTCGTTTCGGTCTGCCTACCCCATTAGAAATAAAGGCGTGATTTTATGTAAGTATGTATTTTTTTTTAAATATCTAGTTCAATTTACATCATGTCTAGATAATATTTATTGTTTAGTGTTATTGTATCGTGTCTATATCGTTAGAAACAATATGAGCACTTAGCGTGATATGAGACTAAATTAAAATTGTAAATGTTACCTTCGAAGGAATTTCAAGTATTGTAATTAACGGACGCTACCTATTAGTGATCACGAATACAGAAAGAAAACCGCGGGTTTTCCCGCGGCCAAATTAGATTTTCCTTAAAAAAATGAGGTATTTTCTTGGAGTCTTCTTCTTCTTTCGAGTGGGTATCGAGTCTATCGACCCGATGAACCCTGGAGTCAGCCGCCTAGTAGCACAACTATCAGGCCTCTGACATGGTTTGAGTAACGACCACTATGAAAGACAGCGACCGGGACCGACGGCTTAACGTGCCCTCCGAAGCACGAAATCTTTTTTTCTTTTCGGACAATCAGGTGATTCAGCCTGCAATGTGCTAACAAAACTGGGGAAAAATTCACAAAGTGATAAATTCTCAAATATCAACTTTGTGTTTTGGAATCGAACCCAGGACCTCCGGATCGGGAGTCCATGGCACTAGCCACAAGACCACGGAGGCAGTTGTGTAGTTTCTTGGAGTAAAAAGTTGCGTATCTGTAGCTCTATCATGACAGTCAATCTTAATACTGAATTTTATTCAAATCCATGTATCTGTCTTAGTGCAAAAAAAAGTAACAAACATCTATACATAAAAAATCATATATTTATTATCAAATTGAATAATACGATTTATCAATCCTTTGATCTATACTGACCTTCCTTAACGTTTCTTATAACATTATGTTAAGACATGGAGAAATCTAAAACCAAAATTATCTGTTTCTCTAGCTCTTATAACAAAATTAAAATACGAGTTACGATTTACGAACAGGGTCTTTACCCGCGACTTAGTAACTTCACCTTTGTTTATTATCCCGCGGTAAAAAGCAGTGTTCTTCTTCTTTCATGCTGGGCTGGGAGAGATAACAGAATGTTCCAGCTGCCCGGCCTCCCTGGCATGTTGGAGAAATCAGCGAAAAGGATTCGCGGGTTACAGTGTAATTTAATTTAGGCTTTGGGCTGACAACCTGTCACTGCAGCAATACACATACATTACAATCTAAAATTTCCCTCAATTTTTGTCAGACGTGGCGAAAGCGCCTTTTACGAGGCGTTCTACGCTCTGCCTACCCCGTAAGGGATAAAGGCGTGATTTTATGTATGTATATATGTAAAAAACAGTGTTGGTATGTTACTTCTGGTAAAGCTTAGAAATATACCACCCGATGAACCCTGGCGCGTTCTTAAACCGCCTAGTAAATAGGCATCTGACAACGTTTATGTAACAATTGATATCAGGACCGCAATCAGGACGGTTGCTGTAATTAATAGGCATATAATGGCGTAGAATCTAATTCTTAGTAGTGCTGTCACTTTCCTAACTTTGACTTACGACTTACTTATTTGCTATCCTGATCTTCTTTTTTTAATGGCTTCACATCTCATTAGCAAATTTGACATTTCTTATAGGACTGACATAGGACTGCTTAAATGGCGTGAAATAAGTAAGCATGCTCTGGATGCACTATTTCTTTAACTCATTCTTAGCAAGCGCTGTCTCTTTCTTAACTTTGTCATTAGAACAGGATAGCAAATAAACACATGACTTAGACATTCCTTATCCGACGTAAGAAGCTTTAAATAAGAACTGAGCGTAGAGCGTTCTCCTTTATTTTACGTTATCTTCTTCTTCGAATGAAAGGTCCAAAATCCAACAATTATTATTATGATTAAGTTAAATCGTCCCTTGCCAGTATTTGGCGACAGCTATTCCGTTATCAGTCGCTAGGTTCAGATCGTCCCCACTGCACGTGACGGATTCTACGTTATATAAGCAGTCTTGTGTTAGAAAAGAAATGTCAAAGTCATGTGTTTATTTGCCAATGGCATCGATGCTAATTCTAATTCTTAGTAGCGCTCTCACTTTCTTAACTTTGACATAAGAACAGGATAGCAAATAAACACATGACTTTTGACATTTCTAATTTGACGTAAGACGCTTTAAATAAGAACAGAATATTTTACCTCAAATAAGCAGTCTTATGTCAGATTAGGAATGTCAATGTCGTGTTTAATTGCTATCTTGTTCTTATGTTTTAAGAAAATGACAGCGCTCTTATGAATTAGAATTACGTCGCGAGAATCGATGCCAATGTCCTCCGAAACACGGCATCATGTTACATCTCAGACAAACAGTTGACTCCAAAAGTCTGTGCTCAGCATATTGTTGTTTTTCTACAAGGCGATAATTTCTGCTGGTAAGATTACCTCTACAAAATTATACGAATTGTCTAGTAATTAGCGGCTAAATAGTTAGTTGTGGCGTTGTGATACTGTTGTATTGTAATCAAATTTTGTAATCTTATCTAACGAGGGTGAGCACGTGAATAAAGCACAGCCCGGTCACGGGACACTTGCCTCAGCGAAAATTGCGTTACACGAGCGAGATCGTACGAGACAGCTTCTCACTTCCCCAGTAGTCGCCAGTAGTGGTCTAGTGGTCAGAGCCACGGGCTCACGATCAGGAGGTCCTGGGTTCGAACCCAGGGGGAGAACACAGGGTTCGATTTCCAGGGAGAGAACACAACGTTGTATACTACTACTGGGGTAGACTAACAAAAAAAGTTTTGTTACGCAAACCATGTCAGAGGCTGCTCCTAGAACCTCAGGAGACGTATTGTACAGCTATAGCAAAAATAAACACTCTACTAAAAAAAACTTGTCTTTCTCTCTAGCTAAGGTACAATTATTTTGTATATTATTCTATGGTCTAGCTTGCATAAGCATCGCACTTTTAAGATTATTGCTGTTGAAAATTTTAAAACGCTGCTTATTAAAATGTTAGATTGCAGCTGACGGTTCGACCCGCGCCATGCATATGCAGCTAATTCCAAGAGTGCCTAGTTATAAGCTTATCAACGTAACGCCTTTATGAAAGTCAATAGCAGAAGCGTGTATGTACGTGTATCTAACTCTTGTTTATGTGTCTGGTCAGGCGTTTATTTGAAAGGATGACAATAGAAATAAATCTGTTCCGGGGTCTGGGTGTTCTTTGTGGTTGTTTCTGTGTATTTCCATGGCACCCCGATACAGGGTATCCTAGTTGGGGGCTAGGAGAGTGATCGTGTTCCGTGTTTCTTTTTTTTTTTATTAAATGGGTAGTAATAAAAGTTCCGAAATATATTCAAAATTAAGATTTATCTAAATGTGAAATGTACTGTTTGATTAACTAACTTGTTGAACACATTTGAGCGACAAAAAAATAAAGAAACGACTGACTGAAAAACTAAAAGCTGCGTATAAATAATACTATCACTACATAGTATAAAAAAAGTCGCTTTCTCTGTCCCTATATCCCTATGTATGCATAAATCTTTACAACTACGCAACGGATTTTGATGCGGTTTTTCACTGGATAGAGTGATTCAAGAGGAAGGTTTATATGTATAATACATACATAATATAGTAGAGAAACACTGATCATTTCCGTGCGAAGCCGGGGCGGGTCGCTAGTATTTCCATAAAGGAAAACAAAGTTTCATGTCTTTTAGGCAAAGATCTTGCTTATAAAATAAGTTTTAGCTATTATATATGATAACATAATGAAATAGTAGTTTTAGTTATGTAACTAATTTGCCAACACGTATCATTTATTTTTGAAATGTGTTTTTGAATAAAAAGCAATGAAACATTGTTTTACTTTATTCTAAATCCGTAATAATATAACTTACTGTCGGAAATAATTTCCTACAGTTTAATTTCTATTTCACATTATTTATCGCACGATACCTGGAACACACGGTTGGTTGGTTACGGAATACAGGACTGTGGGTTCGATTCGAGCACTTGCATGAAATGATTGATTTCCATATAAAATACAGGAAAAAGTTGTAGGTATGTACAATGTGTACATACCGGGTGTAAGGTACAGTGTCCCACCAACTGATAGGGATGCTTAGTTAACAACACTGAACAACTTTACCTGACGTAGGGTGGACTTAAAAACAGCCAAGCTGTGTCCACACCTTTTTCCACTTCTGTAATAAATATCTATATGCCTACCTGTCCTGTTTGTTATGTTCTTTTTGGTTGTGTATATAATGCGCCCCCTGGGAGTCGAACCTAGGACCTCCAGATCGTGAGTCCATGCCTCTGACCACTAGACCACGGAAGCAGTCCCTTACACCCCGTTTATAAGATGTAGGTACTCACCGCTCAAAAGCAGACTACTTAGCCTGCATTGTCCTAACCAAACTGGAAAAATCTCCGTCCCCCCGGGAATCGAACCTAGGACCTCCAGATCGTGAGCCCATGGCTCTGACCACGAGACCACGGAAGCTGTCCCTTACACCCCGTATTATATGACTAGCGACCCGCCCCGGCTTCATACGGAAGTTATCAGTGTTTCTCTACCATATTATGCATGCATTATACATATAAACCTTCCTCTTGAATCACTCTATCCATTAAAAGAAACCGCATCGAAATCCGTTGCGTAATTTTAAAGATTTATACATACATAGGGATATAGGGACAGAGAAAGCGACTTTGTTTTATACTATGTAGTGATGTAGGTACTCACCTCCGCCCAAAAGCAGACTACGAGGGAAGACCCCGACATGAGCAGGGGGTAGTAAGCAGACAGAAGACTCGTTGACCAGCCCTCTTGGAATGCAAACTGAGGAGAAAACATTTACCATTAATATGTATGTAAGCCTAAACGAGAATGGAAAGGGCTAGGGTAAGGTAGGGTAAGGGCTGAAAATCAGTGCCACCGCTGTTGCTTAGAGTAACATGGTAGCAAAATACTGAGACCTCACCTTTTACTCTCAAACCGTATAATTTTGATTGTTATTTAATATGTTCTGTTTTAAGTGTGTGAGTAATAGTGCCTACCCCGTAAGGGATAAAGGCGTGATTTTATGTATGTATGTATTAATTTAAATTTTTCATTGGCGTCGATTCTCGCGGCATAATTCTAATTCTTAGTAACGCTGTCACTTTCTTAATTTCGACATAAGCACGGGATAGCAAATAAACACATGACGGTGACATTCCTAATCTGACGTATTAGGAATGTCAAATTTGAATTCTAAGAGTTCAAATTGCGAGAATTGACGCCATTATGAGAATCAAATCAGCTAAGAGACGTTGCCCGAGCTTTTTAACATATCGCTGAATCCAAAAATACTAGGACCTTTGGCTCTCAATAGCACATCAAGGCGGATTCACACGGGTGAAGTGACTGACTCCGAAGCGGAGACAGTTCGACAGTACTATTATATATTCTGTGGTTCAGCGCTGACCCGGAATTATGTCTCTTGGATATCTTATGAACTACTATGGATCTTACCGGTGACATGAACTATGCTCAGCGTATGAGCGAGGCTAGGAACGCGACTAGATACAGCATCTTCTGTGTGGTGACTTTGCAAGCGCGCAGGAACATCTGTACTCCAACACTAAGCAGACAGCGCCATCTCTCGGATATCTTACGAACTACTAAGGGTCTTACCGGTGACACGAAGTACGCGCCGCGTATGAGCGAGGCTAGGAACGCGACTAGATACAGCATCTTCTGTGTGGTGACTTTGCAAGCGCGCAGGAACGTCTGTACTCCGACACTAAGCAGACAGCGCCATCTCTCGGATATCTTACGAACTACTAAGAGTCTTACCGGTGACACGAAGTACGCGCCGCGTATGAGCGAGGCTAGGAACGCGACTAGATACAGCATCTTCTGTGTGGTGACTTTGCAAGCGCGCAGGAACGTCGGTACTCCGACTCTAAGCAGACAGCACCATCTCTCGGATATCTTACGAACTACTAAGGGTCTTACCGGTGACACGAAGTATGCGCCGCGTATGAGCGAGGCTAGGAACGCGACTAGATACAGCATCTTCTGTGTGGTGACTTTGCAAGCGCGCAGGAACGTCGGTACTCCGACTCTAAGCAGACAGCACCATCTCTCGGATATCTTACGAACTACTAAGGGTCTTACCGGTGACACGAAGTATGCGCCGCGTATGAGCGAGGCTAGGAACGCGACTAGATACAGCATCTTCTGTGTGGTGACTTTGCAAGCGCGCAGGAACGTCGGTACTCCGACTCTAAGCAGACAGCACCATCTCTCGGATATCTTACGAACTACTAAGGGTCTTACCGGTGACACGAAGTATGCGCCGCGTATGAGCGAGGCTAGGAACGCGACTAGATACAGCATCTTCTGTGTGGTGACTTTGCAAGCGCGCAGGAAAGTCGATACTCCGACACTATGCAGACAGCGCCATCTCTCGAATATCTTACGAACTACTAAGGGTCTTACCATTGACACGAAGTATGCGCGGCGTATATGAGCGAGGCTAAGAACGCGACTAGATACAGCATCTTCTGCGTGGTGACTTTGCAAGCGCGCGGGAAAGTCGATACTCCGACACTATGCAGACAGCGCCATCTCTCGAATATCTTACGAACTACTAAGGGTCTTACCATTGACACGAAGTATGCGCCGCGTATGAGCGAGGCTAGGAACGCGACTAGATACAGCATCTTCTGCGTAGTGACTTTGCAAGCGCGCAGGAACGTCAATACTCCGACACTATGCAGACAGCGCCATCTCTCGGATATCTTACGAACTACTAAGGGCCTTACCGGTGACACGAAGTATGCGCCGCGTATGAGCGAGGCTAGGAACGCGACTAGATACAGCATCTTCTGCGTGGTGACTTTGCAGGCGCGCAGGACCGTCGGTACCCCGACACTATGCAGACAGTGCCATCTCTCGGACATCTTACGAACTACTAAGGGTCTTACCGGTGACACGAAGTATGCACCGCGTATCAGCGAGGCTAGGAACGCAACTAGGTACAGCATCTTCTGCGTGGTGACTTTGCAGGCGCGCAGGAACGTCGGCGCCTTCAGCCGCCGGTACTCAGACACTATACAGATTGTGAGCTGGACTGCGCAGACAAACGCGACGAGAAGGAATACGCCCCCGATACCTGGAATAGAAAAATATTGGTTTTAGTAAGTTACATGCAGGTAATAAAGAATTTCCATTTTGGCCTGGGAGCGAGAGAAAAACATAGAATGTGCCAGGTGCATTTCCTCCCGGTCATGCTGTAAAAACCAGCTAAGGGATCCGAGGGTCTCAGTATATTGTATTTTAGGCGATGGGCTGACAACCTGTCACTACAGCAATATACCTACAAATCTATCTCAAAACTTTGTCAGATGTGGCGAAACGACCTATGTTTAGATCGTTTATGCTCTGCCTACCCCACTGCTACTGCTAATTTCTAATCCAGCTAAACAAAAATAAGGTGCCGTTCATGCAGTCGCCGCGCCCGCTGCAGCCGAGCGCGCAGCCTGCTGTCTACTGTCCCGCTCTAGCTGTATGAGAGAGAGAGACTCACACGCGTGGTAGGGCATGTTGGGGCCAGCGCACTCGTCGCCCGAGTAGCGGATCTCGCAGAGGCAGGTGCCGTTCATACAGTCGCCGCGCCCGCTGCAGCCGAGCGCGCAGCCTGCTGTCTACTGTCCCGCTCTAGCTGTATAAGAGAGAGAGAGACTCACACGCGTGGTAGGGCATGTTGGGGCCAGCGCACTCGTCGCCCGAGTAGCGGATCTCGCAGAGGCAGGTGCCGTTCATACAGTCGCCGCGCCCGCTGCAGCCGAGCGCGCAGCCTGCTGTCTACTGTCCCGCTCTAGCTGTATAAGAGAGAGAGAGACTCACACGCGTGGTAGGGCATGTTGGGGCCAGCGCACTCGTCGCCCGAGTAGCGGATCTCGCAGAGGCAGGTGCCGTTCATACAGTCGCCGCGCCCGCTGCAGCCGAGCGCGCAGCCTGCTGTCTACTGTCCCGCTCTAGCTGTATAAGAGAGAGAGAGACTCACACGCGTGGTAGGGCATGTTGGGGCCAGCGCACTCGTCGCCCGAGTAGCGGATCTCGCAGAGGCAGGTGCCGTTCATACAGTCGCCGCGCCCGCTGCAGCCGAGCGCGCAGCCTGCTGTCTACTGTCCCGCTCTAGCTGTATAAGAGAGAGAGAGACTCACACGCGTGGTAGGGCATGTTGGGGCCAGCGCACTCGTCGCCCGAGTAGCGGATCTCGCAGAGGCAGGTGCCGTTCATACAGTCGCCGCGCCCGCTGCAGCCGAGCGCGCAGCCTGCTCCGCGAGCCGCCGCCGCCATCACTGCATCTGCGTAGTACGCTAGCAGAGCACGCATCTCGCTAGCGACGGCCGGCGTCGCTGGATTGTACTGGAAAGAAGAAACATTATGATAAGTTGACGTTTTTCAGACAGTTCTGCCTACAGTGCAGACCGTACCTTGGCAAATCTTTAGGATGCACAGGATTTGCTTGATTAAAAAATCAAAAATGAATGTGGCGCAAATCATATGCAATGTTGTTAAAAATTAAAAAGCGGATAACTATACCGAATGGGGTGTATTATTGAATACGTATTTGAAAACCAGTTTTAGGTTTCTTACATCTTTTTCGTTTTGATTGACCATTTGGGGTCTATAACAATTTAAAAATTTATAGCTCACTTTCTACGCAGTGTCGTTTTTTAAATGACTTATAGTGCAATAGCGCACAAGAAGAATGGCGCACTTTAATTTCGGAGGCCAAGATCCACTTCGGGGCGTTGAGCCAGCAAAATAAGTAAGTAAGTATTGTGCAATACATGTACACTGTACATTTTTTGCAACCCTTGACGATTACGAGAAAGAAATCGGGCGCAGGGCCGACTACGTACATAAATGTAATCACGTCTTTATCCCTAATGGGGTAGGGCCGACTATTTACGTATCTATCCGATTGTGAACCAAAACATATCTGAAGACTACACGCACTTCATAATTCACGCAGATCGACGGTTATAATCTTCTTAGTGAGTGGATTCTCAATTCGAACAACGACCCGAAGAACCCTGATGTCCGAGTTTTCAAACCGCCTAGTAGCATAGCTATTAGACCTCTGATATGGTTTTGAGTAACGACCACTATCATAGACAGCGATCGGGGCCGGTGGCTTAACGTGCCCTCCGAAGCACGGAATCCTTTTTCTTTTCGGACAATCAGGAGATTCTGACTGATAGAACCTCCAGATCGTAAGCCCATGGCTCTGACCAGTAGACCACGGAGGCAGTTATTTTATAATGAAAGTTGTAAATTTAATCACTAATATTACAATCTTTTTATGTAGGACGATAAATAATTTAACGCCACTTTTAAATTTTATTACCAACACCTGTTTCATTATCGATAACTTGATAAAAGAATAAAGATATCTACGTTTATCATTTTAAGAAATTTATACGTATACAAGGGACAGCGTCCCGCAAACTGATAGGGGTTGCTTAGTCAACGGAACTGAACAATTATTATGAGGAAAATCTTTTAGGATTTTTTCAAAAACCATACAATCTCTCTGATCAAAGTGGTTATTTTATATGGGAAAGTCAGACTTTATTATTAATCTCCTTAAAGAATTTCCTGGTGAATGTAATTCAGTTTCGTTGACTGAGCAACCCCTATCAGTTTGCGGGACGCTGACCCATACACCCGGTATTTACCTAGTTTACCTACGGATATATAACCCCCACAGACATTTTTTATCAAACAGAGTTGTGAGACAGTGGAACCAGCTGCCAGAAGAAGTGGTTTCTGCGGTTAACCAGTTTAAGAACAGATTTGACAAATTTAAACAAACTTCGAAAGCATAAAGTGGTCAACTGGATCAGGCCTTATCAGTTGATAACAACTGCCTGCCTGTTTAAAATAATAATAATAATAATATTTTGCGAATTATCGTTACTTTCAATTCAAACAGGATGCTTTCTGAATATATTTAAAATTAGCATCAGGTGATTAATTGAGAAAGCATACTAATACTAATAAATAATAGCATACTATCCGTATTATATTCCATGCTGGACTAGGAGCGAGAGAGAAACATAGAGGTGCATTTCCTTCCGGACATGCTGTAAAAACCAAGCAAGGGATCCGAGGGTTTCAGTATTTTTCAATTTAGGCGACGGGCAGACAACCAGTCATTACAGCAATATACCTACAAATCTATCTTAAATTACCTTCAAAACTTTGTCAGACGTGGCGGAACGACCTTTGTTTAGGTCGTTTACGCTATGCCTTCCCCATTAGGGATAAAGGCGTGACCATATGTTTATATTATGTCCTACCATATGTTATTTAACAAGCTCACTCGTTCTTACTAATCTTAAGTCTTGTTTTAGGTTGGACTGAATAAAACCACTGGAAAGTGTCAATGTTTGTATAAGAAGGGTTTTTTTTATTACAGTGTTTTCTTTGAACCGTGACTTTGGCAGAATCGTATAAAAACGATGGAAGCCAATACTTAAAAAAAAATTACACTGATAAGTAGAGTGTTTCTTGTTTACTACGATACGACCAATCTCAGTCACGCCACCCGTCTGCCCACTTCCCTTCTCATAATAAACACAGCCTACTCCAACCTCGCGTGTAGGACGCAAAGGTTATGTAACTCTACATGTGTAAGGTCGATGCACTGCCAAAAGGAATCTCCTTAGTACAGTTTGACCACAGACTGGAGTAGAGCAACCTTTCATTTATCAGATTATTTAAAACGGGTCTACAGCGAATTTGGATCACACGGCTAATTCGATGATAGGAATCCTATCATAGTTAGATAATCCTCCGTCTATATATACCTGGTGTAAGGGACAGCGTCCCGCAAACTGACATGGGTTGCTCAGTCAATGACACTGAATACTCTCAGCAGATATTATTTTTCAAAAAGTGAAATAAAAAATTGTCTTTTCCATACTAAATGTTCACCTCGATCAGACAATTTGTATGGAAAAGCCATTTCTTTTTTACTTCCTGAAAAAAAAACCTGTTGATAGCTGTTCAGAGTCGTTGCCTGAGCAATCCCCTATCAGTTTGCGGGACGCTGTCCCTTACACCAGGTATACTCGTCTTTAATACACGAAACCTTCGTCCTACACATAAGGCAAGGTTAAGCAACACTACAAACCCGTGTTAGGTCGTTGCACCGCCAAACGGGACGCAATCTCCTCAGTACAATAATTCGACTCCCATACTTAAATAAACTCTACAGGCGGGGGTCGTATATCTGTCTGATGGACAGTGACAGCTGACAGCCAAAATATGTCAATCGGATCTGACACATTAACCAGTCCGTTCAGATTACTCGTCTGCCCACCACTTCCCTTTAAAACCTTCGTCCTACATACACACAAGACAAGGTTATGCAACACTACACGTGTTAGGTCGTTGCACCGCCAAACGGGACGCAATCTGCTTAGTACAGTTGACTGCTAAATATAACTGACAGGGACTTGCCAGAATTGTGTTGGACGCCATTTAGGAATTCAATGGTTCGGGAAGTGCGGGGACTAAAATAGTTGGGAATAGTAGCTGGTGTTATTTACTTACTTCCATGCTGGACTGGGAGCGAGAGAAAAACATAGAATGCGCCAGCTGCATTTCCTCCAGGGCATGCTGTAAAAACCAGCTAGGGTTTCGAGGGTTTCTGTATATTACAATTTAGGCTATAGGCTGACTACCTGTCACTACAGCCATATACCTAAAAATCTATCTTGAATAACCCTCAAAACTTAGTCAGACGTGGCGAAACGACCTGTGTTTAGATCGTTTACGGTCTGCCTACCCCATTAGGGATAAAGGCCTGATTATGTATATGTACGTAAGTATGTAATATGAGCATTGTAAAACAACAATCCGCGGACTGGCAAACACAGACCGGCCAATTGCCGAATTCGTTAAAATACAAGGTAACTTTCAATTGTTTCCTCAACTAATGAGTAAGTAACGAGGCCAAAAATAAACTAAATTACGGTCAGATTAGCAAAAATAAGTCAGGGACACCATTAGGACAACAATGGACCAACTAATTAAACAAATTCACGGACACCGATCAAATAACAATACACAAAAACGTAATTCATCCGAATCGGAATTTGTCCATCCGTTTCAAGAGTATAGTGACAAGCAGACAAACATTGTAGACTCCTTAATGTTTGGCGCCGAACTTAATGTAGAAAACCATTAAGTATTCTAAAAGTGAAGCCGCCGACAGTCAATGACACAAGCGTGTAGTTTTTTTTTTTAAAGGACCTGTTTGCACCATACTACAAAGTGTATATAATGCATCACCGGACTAAAGGCTGGAAGTTGCTACACGCAATCTACACCCTTAAATGCAATGGCAACTGCCTAAGGGCGCCCACTAGGGCTCGAACCTCGGCTTATGGCGTTGCCTTGGGAACTCCTTATCGCAGAGAATCTACCTGGTACGTGCCGGTAAACCCCAAAGTGGGGAGCAAAGGACGCGACCGCGCCGGTGGGGTGCGCGGTTGCTAGAAGAGCTTGTACTGATTGTGGCTCGACTTAGATTGGCAGCATTAAATGCAAGAGTAATTTGGGCATCGCCGTCGGTAAGGACATGCCTAGTTCTTCGTTTGTAACGAGTCGCAGGTTGGGGACAGGTGTGTAGTAGTAGACTTCTTTATACATAACATACATACTTATAATCACGCATTTATCTCTTGGCAGAGCGGAAACGACCTAAGCAAAGGTCGTTCCGCCACGTCTGACAAAGATTGAGGGTTATTTAAGATAGATTTGTAGGTATATTGCTGTAGGTTGTCAGCTCATCGCCTAAATTACAATACACTGAAACCCTCGGACCCCTTAGCTGGTTTTTACAGCATGCCCGGGAGGAAATGCAGGTGGCACATTCTATGTTTTTCTCTCGCTCCCAGGCCAGTATGAAAGTAATACATAATCAGTTACATAAGGAGCCGGATGGTGATTGAGAGCCCGATGGTGTAGTGGATAGGGCTGCCTCATGAGCAGTAAAGTCTTGGTTCGAATCCCACCACGCACTAATGTGTTTTTCGGTTTTCGAATTTCATATGTACGTTTGTTCGGCGCTTTTTCTGTGCTTCGGAAGGCACGTTAAGCTATTGGTCCCGGTTAATATCGTTTAATACCATATATATTAGTCGTTCACTCATGTCAAATAACCCGCAAAACTTTGTCAGACGTGGCGAGACGACCTTTGTTTTGGTCGTTTGCGCTCTGCGTACCCCATTAGAAATAAAGGCGTGATTATATGTAAGTATATTTATTGTAGTGTAATTTGCGCAAGAGTGGAATTTTCTCGCTCATGGTTAAGCGCAGCCAAAAAAAAAAAAACAAAATTCTAAATTATTTATTTCAGTAACTTAATCCTAGTTTACATAAACTGATGTTGGAGTTTCCATTTAAGCGAAAAGATTTGCTTGTATGAGGAAACACCGCTCTTCTTTTAACAATGAAGATAGGTTTAAGATACCACTAGCTAAGTAATATTTATTAAATATTTAGACTTAAAATTAGTTAATTCAAAATTAATACAAGATAGTAAGCTGAATTTTAATTAAGTAGTAAAAATAAAATTTGAATTAAAGTTTGTATTTGACATGCGTGTTATGTGGCTGTGTGTGTATTGTGTGTGCGTGCGTGTATGTGTGTGCGTGCGTGTATGTGTGTGTGTATGTGTGTGTGTTATGCTTTATGAATGTTAGGGTAAGTGAGGATTTTATTTAATCTGTGGGTAACTCGGTTACCAAGGTCGTACCTTAGTAAAACAGGTTAGATATTAATTTATTTTAAGCCAGACTTTCATCTAGCTAGCCCTACGATTGAATAAAAGCCATAACCCTGCCAAAGCATTGCGTAATGGGGATCTACTCGCATCCAGTTTCATAAAATTTATTACAATACAACAAGAAGAATATGAAGAGTTAAAATAACAGACTGCACCTAGACTGGAAGGAAGATTTGCTAAAAAAAAAAACAAGTCGCCACTAATTTAGTTCCACCGTACCAGTAATGATCACGTTATCAAAACTACAAGCCATTATAATTCTGCCAAACCCGTAACATAAGGGATGTTATTGTTTTGGGAACATGATTTAACGAATATAACTACTATCCCTGTCTGTAAGAAACATACATACATACATAAAATCACGCCTTTATCCCTAATGGGGTAGGCAGAGCGAAAACGACCTAAACAAAGATCGTTCCGCCACGTCTGACAAGATTTGAGGGTTATTACAGATGATTATGATATATATTATATTGCTAGAGTGACCGATTGTCAGCCCATCGCCTAAAATAGCAATCAGTAACAGTTCTCTGGATTTATTTCTATTACTGACATTACACACAAAAATAAAAACGTGACTAACTCAAAAAATCAGAATCTCTATAATTTATCAGAACTGTGTTATTATAATACCCGAAATTTTAAATCAGATATCTAACATTATTGGCGGCGTAATATCAATCATTGATTACAATTATTTTCATAAATCATAACCTGATATTTATAGTAAAAACTGTAATAGAATAGCATAAATCATTTCTAGTAACCTTGCAGTTTATAAGTTGAACCTTCTAAGCCGTACTCCAGTGGGTTTCAAGTTGATTTTCAACAAATTTTTTCCACAAGTTTTTGTGTAAAGGTCTTCATTGACTGGGGTACATATTGTCGGTCCCATAGAACTATAAATACCAGCCATTAGGTAGTAGGTACATACATACATAAATCACGCCTCTATCTCTAATAGGGTAGGCAGAGCGTGAACGACCTAAAAAAAAAGGTTGTTTCGCCACGTCTGACAAAAATTGAGGGCAATTTTAGATTGTAAAATGTATTGCTATAGTGACAGGTTGTCAGCCACCATACACTGTAACCCTCGAGTCCCTTTTGCTGATTTCAACAGCATGCCCGGAAGGAAGGGCAGCTGGAACATTCTATGTTTTTCTATCTCTCCCAGTCCAGCATGGAAGTATAAGGTAGTAGGTACTGGGGCGTTTACGCTTCGTATCCGATCCGAGTGCCAATTGACCTACATACTCCTTCTCTGTTTGTAAACATTGATCTACGCTCATTCGTTGGTGGGCCCCACGCTGGGCCTCGATAGAAACACACATTATACTTTGTTTATTCCATGCTAGACTGGGAGCGAGAGAAAAACATAGAATTTGCCAGCAGAATTTTCTCCCGGGCGTGCTGTAAAATCCAGCTATGGAATCCGAAGGTTTCAGTATATTTTAATTTAGATCATGTGCTGACAAACTGTCAATACAGCAATATACCTATAATTCTATCTTAAATAACCCTCAAATCTTTGTCAGAAGCGGCGAAAAGACCTTTGTTTAGGTCGTGTATGCTCTGCCTACCCCATTAGGGATAGAGGCGTGATAATATGTATGTATGTATATACTTCCATGCTGGACTGGGAGCGAGAGAAAAACATAGAATGTGCCAGCTGCATTTCTTCCCGGGCATGCTGTAAAAATCAGCTAAGGGATCCGAGGGTTTTTCTTTATTGCAATGTAGGCGATAGGCTGACAACCTGTCACTATAGCAATATACCTACAAATTTATCTTAAATAACCCTCAAAACTTTGTCGGACGTGGCGGAGTGACCTTTGTTTAGGTCGTTTACGCTCTGCCTACCCCATTAGGGATAAAGGCGTGATTATGTATATGTATATACTTTGTTTATCATAGAAAAATATGCCTGCTATGCGAAAGGTTATGGGTTCGAGCCCAGAATTTATTTTGTAACGCAAATTTAGGTTGTGATGTATCCGAAATCCTTCTTGTACCGGTGTAGTTGGTGCGCTTAGGCATTATTATAAAATAAACCTGAATTAATTACTTTTTGCGTTTTTATTGTTGTCCAAATATAATACCGGGTGTAACGGACAGCGTCCCGCAAACTGATAAGGGCTGCTCAGTCAACGACACTGAACAACTTCCACCGAGAAATTCTTTCAGGAAGTGAAAATAAAAATTGGCTTTTCCATACAAAATGTCCACCTTGATCAGACAATTTGTATTTGTATTTGCATTTTTTTCTTTCACTTCCTGATAGAATTTCCTGGTGTAAGTTACTCAGTGTTGTTGACTGAGCAACCCCTATCAGTTTGCGGGACGCTGTCCCTTACACCTAGTGTAGGTTTTCTAATGAATCTTTGTTGCAATGCAAACGAGATAAGCAGTAGAGTTTTACCAAAAACTATTCAACGCGATCTATTATAATTTTTTTGTTAAATTCGTCACAAACAGACTCAAAAACCGACAATCTAGACGTTATCTTTATGTAAATAGTTACATCGGAAGTTGTCTTCCAACAAGCTAAGAAAGACACACGTTTATCTACGGATACATACATATATGTTCCTATTGTAATGTAAATGACATTACGAGGGGAACACGAGTGGTTACATGGTATGAATATGACGCATTTTTTGTTACTCTTGGACGCAGTGTTCATTGAAAAGAGATTTGGCACAGTGCACGTAATAAATAATAAAATGTATGAGTAAGTTAGTTTAAAAACACTGCTATTGAAAAAAATAAAAAATCATTTATGGAATAAAGTTTTATGGCTCTTCCAAATAGCCACGTAATAAATAGTAAAATGTATGAGTAAGTTAATTTAAAAACACTGCTATTTAAAAACAAAAAAACATTTATGGAATACAGTTTTATGGCTCTACCAAATAGCCACGTAATAAATAGTAAAATGTATGAGTAAGTTAATTTAAAAACACTGCTATTTAAAAACATAAAAAAGAACATTTATGGAATACAGTTTCAGGGCTCTACCAAATAAAGCTGCCAATGCTTAGCACTGGCATATCAGAGGCCAGTGCTAAGCATTGGCAGCTTTAAAACTCTGACCTAATCTAGGATTGGGTCTCGTATCCCTTCTGGGTTGTGGAGCTCAGATGGCAGTCATTTAGTGTAAAAACCAGTACTATCTGTCAATCACCTAGATTAGGAAGCCGACCCCGTGAGTTACGGGATAAGGCTTGGGAGATGATGATGACTCTACCAAATGGCTCAAATCGCTTTAAATCTAGCCCGCGCGGGTGTAGAGTAAAATATATGTGCGTGAGTGTGCCAATGCCATAACAGGCATCTTCTGGGTGAGCTCGCTCCATCGTCGACTCTATCACAGTCATCCCTGACCTTGTGTCTAGAGTCAAGAGCAAACCCATTTCAAGTCTTGTCTTGTTTTGTCTTGTCTAGCCGTTAATTTCCCACTTCTGGACAAAGGCCTCTCTCCGGTTTCTCCACGACTCTCTATCCTGGAGTATAAAAAAAAACATTTTTTTCCAATAGTTTTTGCACTGACAGTGCTATTTTATTTTTGAAAATATTGGAAAATTAGAAAATAACAAATCAAAAAATTTACAGCTTCTAAATCCCTTCAGTGGGTGGATTTTTGATTTGTTATTTTCTAATATTTTTAAACATCTCCCGATAGGACCCGCATGCTAAGTACTCATATTGAATGTCACAGGTTCGCAAAACATTCCGTTTGTGTAAAGTCAATTATATATAGGAGAAGGTTAACTGTTCCTTTACTTTTACTATGGCGCTGGTCTGGTGTATGGCGCAGTAGCCTTGACTCCAAACGCAGTGTTCTCTGTTTTTGACGCAGCTATTACCTAAACGAACCGCGCAGTGTACAGTTTAATAGTTGAAGGATTTACACCCTTTATTTTATGTCCAAAAATTAAGCTCCAATGTTAGATTGAGCACAATATCATGAATATATAAAATTAAAATGTATAATATGTCATACTTGAAATCGTCAAAGTCAGTTATGAGTTATGATTTTAAAATATGATTGAACAGAAGAAATGTTAGATCAAAGAATTGCAGGGTTGGAAAAAACCATGATATTTTGTTTTCCTTTTTTTTTTTTCAACAAAACAAATAGATCGTTATTTATTGAAAAAAACACATATAATCACGTCCTTTTTTGACAAATATTGTGATAAAGTTACCAAAAAAAAAAACCTAAAATTTGTTCGAATAATAGCAAAAAAAAAAACATCAAAACTATAAAAAGAATAATTCTCTCAGCCACTTTTTACAGAAAAATATGTTTAGTGAAGAGGAAATGTCATATAGGTCGATATACATACATACATAAAATCACGCCTTTATCCCTTACGGGGTAGGCAGAGGTCGATATGATAGCTGCTGCTATAGTTCCAGTGGAAAGGATTCTTACCAATTGAGAACTGATATGGTTGGAAAACATTACAATAATGATTATTGATTCAGATATAAAATAAAATTTCTTCCATGCTGGACTGGGAGCGAAATAAAAACATAGAATGTGCCAGCTGCATTTCCTCCCGGGCATGCTGTAAAAACCAGCTAAGGGATCTGAGGGTTTCGGTATATTGCAATTTAGGCGATGGGCTGACAACCTGTCACTACAGCAATATACGTACAAATCCATCTTGAATAATTCTCAAAACTTTGTCAGACGTGGCGGAACGACCTTTGTTTAGGTCGTTTACGGTCTGCCTACCCCATTAGGGATAAAGGCGTGATTATATGTATGTATGTATGTATAAAATAAAAAAAGCATTGTTACTATTTTTGTACCATATTTCACTTATGAAAATTAATAGAGTGTTTAAATCATTGATGTTTATTGACTCGAGAATCCACTCGCTAAGATAAAAAAGATTGAATTTTATAAGAGCTTAGGTATTGTCGGTTGTACTCAACATACATGAAGCGAACGCCAGCTCTCTGGCCAGTTTTAAATCAAAATTATTTAATCGTGCCAACCCTGCTTCTTTGTCACACAAGCATGCCGAAAACCGTTTTTGTATTGTATACCTTGTCCAGGATAAATGTTCAACTTAGTGAATGTGTGTAAGTTGACCACTCATATATAATCATAATCAACCTTTTAATACTTCCATGCTGGCCTGGGAGCGAGAGAAAAACATAGAATGTGCCAGCTGCATTTCCTCCCGGGCATGCTGTATAAACCAGCTAAGGGAATCGAGGGTTTCAGTTTATTGCAATTTAGGCGATGGGCTCACAACATGTCACTATAGTAATATACCTATAAATCTATCTTAAATAACCCTCAAAACTTTGACAGACGTGGCGGAACGACCTTTGTTTAGGTCGTTTACGCTCTGCCTACCCCATTAGGGATAAAGGCGTGCTTATATGTATGTATGCATCAACCTTTTAACAACTCCACATGAACGGTACTCGTTTCGCAGCAGGCAGCTAAATAAGAGTACCGTTAGCTTAATTTACTGCACAGGTTCAAGTCTCAGGTTCAGAGCCCCAAAAAAGGAGCACCAAAACACTCATCATTATTTTTTATGAGACCGGAGTTGTAGTTTATTTTTAACTGATTACCGAAACATTTTATGAGGATTTTTAGCACTCACAATCCAATTTTAAATTCATATAATTTGAAAGAATGATAATAATAATCTTCCATGCTGGCCTGGGAGCGAGAGAAAAACTTAGAATGTGCCAGCTGCATTTCCTCCCGGGCATGCTGTAAAAACCAGCTAAGGGATCTGAGGGTTACAGTGTATTGCAATTTAGGCGATGGGCTGACAACCTGTCACTACAGCAATATACCAACAAATCTATCTTGAATAACCCTCAAAACTTTGTCAGACGTGGCGGACCGACCTTTGTTTGGGTAGTTTTCGCTCTGCCTACCCCATCAGGGATACAGGCGTGACTATATGTATGTATGTAACTAACATCGCTGTGACGTGTGCATAAGAATGACTATGATAATTTCGTCACTCCCGCTACCATTTCTGTAGCTCATTTGGTAGAGTAATGGACCGGCATTCCAGAGACGCAGGTTTGAGTCTTGCCAGAAACGAATTTAATATTTTCTTTACATACATACGTACATACATATAATCACGCCTTTATCCTTAAAGGGGTAGGCAGAGCGTAAACGACCTAAACAAAGGTCAATCCGCCACGTCTGACATAATTTTGAGGGTTATTAAAGATAAGATTTTTAGGTATATTGCTGTAGTGACAGGTTGTCAGCCCATCGCCTAAATTGCAATATACTGAAACCCTCGGATCCCTTAGCTGGTTTTTACAGCATGCCCGGGAGGAAATGCAGCTGGCACATTCTATGATTTTCTTTCGCTCCCAGTCCAGCATGGAAGAAATTATTTTCTTTATTTCATATTATATGATAACCGAAACGTACGGTGAGCCTGTAGACAACATATACCTTATAATATAACCATTCTAAAAGTGTTGCTTTATTTACATACATACACACATAATTCACACATTATTAATGGGGTAGGCAGACCGTCTTCGACCCAAACTAAGGACGTTCCGCCACGTCTGTATACTGCTGTAGTGACGGGTTGTCAGCCTATCGCCTAAATTACAATATACTGAAACCCTCGAATCATTTGGCTGGTTTTTACAGCATGCCCGGGAGGAGTTCTCAAAAGTATATATCAAGTATAGCAGAGTGGCAAGATCCCGGGGCATATTCACAAAACTGTGGCATTCGAAGGTTGCTTTCGGTACCAGGCTACGAAGTGTTGAAATAACATTCCTCCCCTTTTCCGATTTCTGGGCACAAAAATTACATTTAGAAATAAAAAAATACATTTAAAAAACATTTAAAAGCTTATTTGCTAGAAAAACAGAAATCTGGAATTCCAATACGCCTCGGGCATGGTGCCGGATAACGTCAATATTTCTTGCGTTCGCTACGTATTTATGTTTTGTATGTTTCTTTTATCTATTTACTAATCTATTACTAACATAATTTAACGTTAGACTAATTCCTCATAATTTAATTGCTCATAAACACACACACAAACACACACACACACACACACACACACCTATTTGTGATTTCCGAGAACACAAATAGAATAGTAACTTATGATCTTCCTAAAATCCTATTTTCTGCAACTAAATAAATAAATAAAAAAAATATATATTACTTTTTAAAAATGGAGGCCCATTTCTAGTTTATCTACTTCTTGCTACATCCATACATAGTAGGTAGGTAGGTAAATTACTTAGTATATCAAAACGAGTTGTTATGTGTCCGTTTAGCAAATGTTTGTCATCATCATCACCTCCCTAGCCTTATCCTGTATCTCACAGATTCGCTACCTAATCTAGGTGATTGAACGAGGGATACTGGTTTTTACACAGAGCGACTGCCATCTGACCTCCGCAACCCAGGAGAAACAGACCCAATCCTAGATTAGGTCAGAGTTTTCAAGCCGCCAATGCTTAGCACAGGCCTCTACGATATTAACCGGGACCAATGGCTCAACGTGCCTTCCGAAAGCATGGAAAAAGCACCGAGTAAACGTACCTATGAAATTCGAAAACTACATTGGTACGTGGTGGGATTCGAACCAGGACTTTCCCACTCAGGAGGCTGCTAGCATCGGGAAAAGTTTGTATCGGGCAACGAATGCCTAAGTCTTAGCTTTATTTTAAACATAGTATAAAACAAAGTCACTTTCTCTGTCCCTATATCCACATGTACGCATAAATCTTTAAAACTACGCAACAGATTTTGATGCGGTTTCTTTTAATGGATAGAATGATTCAAGAGGAAGGTTTATATGTAAAATAAATGCATAATATAGTAGAGAAACACTGATAATTTCCGTGCGAAGCCGGTGCGGGTCGCTAGATTTAAATATTTATAGATAAGGTATTTGGAAGGAATCGCGGACGTCACGTGAACAGGTCATGTACCTAAAACTACGACTACGTGCGTCATTATATTATCTAGTTTAGCATCCGTTCCCATACCCACTTTTACTAAGAAGTCGTATGTCACTGGTATGCAAAAAATATTACGGCTATCTATTATAGCCTGTCAATTTACAAATATGTTTTTAGATGTCATATCGCGATAAACTCTACAAATAAATGTACCATAAAAATTGTCTGATCGCGGTATTTGGTATGGAAGATTCAAATTATTTTTTTTACTTCCTGAAAGAATTTCCTGGTGAAAGTTTTTCAGTGTCATTGATTGAGCAAGCAACCCCTATCAGTTTGCAGGACGACGTCCCTTACACTCAGTATTATCTAGGTTTGCATCCGTGTCCACTGTTACTAAGAAGTCCTCAGTCACAGGTGTGCAAATAATATTATTATATGATTTGCTGCTTATCTATCATATCAACGGCTATTTGTTATAGCCTGACAATTTCCAAAATATGTTTTTGGTGTCATTTCGCGATAAATTCTTTACCAGTAAATACCGGTTTTATGCTGTTTTCAACAAATCAACGAAGTGATTCATGCATACAAACAATCACGCCTTTACCCATAATGGGGTAGGCAAGGAAGTGATTCATGCGTTTAGGGTTTGCTGGAGGACTTCTTTCATGCTGTACTGCGAGCGATAGAAAAACATAGAATGTGCCATCTGTGTGCATTCTGTAAAAATCAGCTGAGGGATTTGGGGGTTTCAGTGTCTTGTAATTTAGGTGATGGGCTGACAACCTATAACTACAGCAATATACAGATATATCTAAAACAACCCTCAAAACCTTGCAGACGGCGCGGAGCGACCTTTGTTTTGGTCATTGACGGTCTGCCTACCCCATTAGGGATAAAAGCGTGATTTATGTATGTATGAAGGTGGTGTAAGTGTAAATTGGCTGAAGGACGACGATGATTGTGCAAAATGTCGGTGGAATCATGCCATATGGGATCTAAATCTTACTTTATTAGCTAGTAAAATGCTAGATGTTTTTGCTTACAATTTGGTATCCAAACCACACAGTTTTCGTTTTACCGCAGGTAAATACATCATTTCCACGAAAGTATGTCATTTAGCAGCAGTTGAAACCACGATTGATGTATTTCATGGACGGCAGTCAATCCTTAATACAAGTGGATAAATTCTGGGCCGCTACGATGTAATTTCTCGTGTTCCATTGTCACGCTAAGAAGAATAAGACGACCGGATAAGGAAGGATACATAAATAATAAGCTATAAGTATAATGTTTCTATAGACAACAAGGGATCAAAGTCTACAATCGCATTGTCTAGTCAAGCAACGTACGCGCAGCCTTGGGCGAGGTCAAATATACAACCAGCATGTTTATGTATATTTTTAAACGTATAATCAGCTGTTTTATATAAGTAAATTGGCAAACAGGTCGCCTTACCCATAACTATCACTGAATTTACTATAAATCTAAGTTTTTATGTACTTTTTGGAGTAAAATAGCTTTTATTTATTAATTTACAAATACAAACGACTACGTTATGGTATTAAACATATTACATTTGATTTTTAGTTTTACTGAGGATAGTTTTATAAGACAAGTCTTTATTGATCACTGTGTACATAAGATCTCATAAGTAAGAAGGTTCGACCCAACAGTTTATTATATATATATATATTTATGCTAAGCAGCAATTTCTTCCAGTCAACCTTAGGGTACAGGAAAATAAAAAGTTGAACTAGTGGGCTGGTATACATATTAGGCAATATATTGTATAGGTAAGTAAATAAGCTACTTAGGTGTATAATTAATAACAAAAATCTAAATATGCTTATTATTTAAATTACTTCCATGCTGGTCTGGGAGCGAAAGAAAAACATAGAATGTGCCAGCTGCATTTCCTCCCGGGCATGCTGTAAGATCCAGCTAAGGGATTTGAGGGTTTCAGTATATTGTAATTTAGGCGATGGGCTGACAACCTATCACTACAGCAATATACCTAGAATTCTATCTTAAATAACCCTCAAAACTTTGTCAGACGTGGCGGAACGACCTCTGTTTAGGTCGTTTACGCTCTGCCTATCCCATTAGGGATAAAGGCGTGATTATATGTATGTATGAATGTATCTAAATATGCGAAAACTTTTTTTTCAGAGGATCAGGAGCCGTATTTTTTAACCACTCGAACTTCAATGCGCATACGAAAGAGTAACTTTTTCGTTCGATTTTCATACAATTTGCCGTGCGAAAGTTATCTTTCGTATGCGCATTGGATTTCGAGTGATTCAAAAACACGGCTCCAGGTCAATTTGTATTTCTTACATTAAATTAGGTATAAATGTTGTGCAGTTACATGTTCTGAGAACTCAGTATAAAAAATTACATCTCCTATGGCTACTTAGCAACTTTTGCATAATATGTTTTCTCTCCTTACTTCCATGCTGGACTGGGAGCAAGAGAAAAACATAGAATGTGCCAGCTGCTTTTCCACCCGGGCATGCTGTAAAAACCAGCTAAGGGGTCCGAGGGTTTCAGTATATTGTGATTTAGGCGATGGGCTGACAACCTGTCACTACAGCAATATACCTACAAAAATATCTAAAATAACCCTCAAAACTTTGTCAGACGTGGCAGAACGACCTTAGTTTAGGTCGTTCACGCTCTGCCTACCCCATTAGGGATAAAGGCGTGGTTATATGTATGTATGTATGTTTTCTTTCCCTTGTTGACTTATGTAATATTCTCTCTTCTGTACTCAATGTTAGATTATGTCATGTTATTATTACAGATACGGTTTTGAAATGAGCTGATAACTATTACTCTCATTATCTAATCTTGGATATTATGGTTTTATTTATAGAGGGTTTGTGAATTGTGATACATTATATTAACTAGCACATAAAAATAAAACTAATAATTTACGTAAAAATTGTGCACTTTTAGCAGTAACTGATATCAATTTTCGTCGTTTTTAAATGTTTATCGCATAAAAACAACACACATGTAACAAATTAAGAAAAACAAAGAACAGGTATGAACAACTGCCTCCGTGGTGTAGTGGCTAGTGCCATGGACTCCCGATCCGGAGGTCCTGGGTTCGATTCCCAGGGGCGAACCACAAAGTTTATTATTGGGAATTTATCACTTTGTGAATTTTTCCCCAGTTTGGTTAGGACATTGCAGGCTGAATCACCTGATTGTCCGAAAAGAAAAAAAAGATTTCGTGCTTCGGAGGGCACGTTAAGCTGTTGGTCCCGGTCGCTGTCTTTGATAGTGGTCGTTACTCAAACCATGTCAGAGGCCTGATAGTTGTGCTACTAGGCGGTTTCAAAACTCTGACACCAGGGTTTATCGGGTCGATTGACTCGATACCCACTCGACAGAAGAAGAAGAAGAAGAAGAACATAAAAAAGGATATTCGTTAAATATGTAGTACCTACATTCTGTTGCATGTGTGCTGAAGCGATGCAGAGGGTCAGAGCTCAGTGTATGATTGCTCATAAAGAACAACACTGCTTTTCAGCTCTCACCCAAAGGAAGTGTCACCCATAGGTCTGAATATAAATGTAACATTTTGTCCACCTATCCATGCAAAAATGTTTCTTGAAAAGGTAATCTAATCACTAAAATCATTCACTCAAGAATTTTAGTTACAGAAATAAGCTTTATCATACATATAATCACGCCCTTATCCGTAATGGGGTAGACAGAGCGTAAACGACGTATACAAAGGTCGTTCCGCCACATCTGACAAAGTTTTGAGGGTTATATGAGATAGATTTGTTGGTATATTGCTGTAGTGACAGGTTGTAAGCCCATCGCCTAAATTGCAAGAAACTGAAACCCTCGGACACCTTAGCTGGATTTTACAGCATGCCCGGGAGGAAATGCAGCTGGCACATTCTATGTTTTTCTCTCACTCCCAGGCCAGCATGGATGTAATATAAGTCAATATCATATGCATTTGAAATACAAAACACATACCGGGTGTAAGGGACAGCGTCCCGCAAACTGATAAGGGTTGCTCAGTCTACAACTGAACAACTTTCACCAGGAAATTCGTTCAGGAGATGAAAAAAAAATCACCTTCCCATACAATATGACCACGATCAGACAATTTGTATGGAAATCCTTTTTTTTATCGTCTCCTGAAAAAAAAAACCTGCTGATAGCAGTTCAGTGTCGTTGACTGAGCAACCCCTATCAGTTTGCGGGACGCTGTCCCTTACACCCGGTATAGCCTATCAGCTGAGATCAATAATGAAGTAAGAAGGTCGTTAAACATTTATCAAACTCTGCGTATGCGCAAACACATCGTAATCACTGCATTTACTTTACGTTATGTAAACGGTGTTGTGTAAACAACTTACATGCTGGAGCTATAAAATTGACGGGCATACTGTAAGTTTCTTCCACTGGACTGGAAGCGAGAGAAAAATATAGTGTGCCACTTGCATATCCTACAGGGCATGCTGTAAAAACTAGCTAAGGGATCCGAGGGTTTCTGTATATTGTTATTTAGACGATGGGCTGTCACTACAGCAATATACCTACAAATCTATCTTAAATAACCCTCAAAACTTTGTCAGACGTGGCGAAACCACCTTTGTTTAGGTCGTTTACGCTCTGCCTACCCCATTAGGGATAAAGGCGTGATTATATGTATGTATGTATTTGCTCCCAGCGGATTTGCATATATTATGAAAAAAAATCACGCTGGACTTATAGCAGTAAAGACATGAATGTTCTAACCGCTTCTCGTCCCGGGCACTGTAAATTATTAGTAAAAGGCCCTAGCTGACAACCAGATTCCTTCACCAGGTTTTTTACGGTAAATATGTCGAGGAAGAAAGAGAGCGAGTTTCTATGTTTTTATCTCTCCCATCAATAGTTCTCCCACCGATTTTTGGTGATGGCCGTCCTTAGTTTTTAGTGCCCAAGTGTTTGCGCTTCACACAGGTGCATTCTCTATTCCTTCAATCTCTTATTCTGATGGGACAGATTGACTGACACGACCAGAGAGAAAGCAGGCGCAAGACCGACTATTTACATGCCCATCCGACAGCATGGATCATCTTAATTTTCCGGCAATGTCCTAACCAAACTAGAAACAACAACACAAAGTCATTGTCTCCCGCCAGGATCGAACCCGGGACCTCCGGGTCGAGAGCCCATGGATCAGAACGCTAGACCACGGAGGTAGTTGTTGGCTCTCGAATTATCAGAAGTAGAACATAATTTAAATTAAACGTCAAAACGGTACCCTTTCAGCCGTATCACTACATAGTATAAAACAAAGTCGCTTTGTCTGTCCCTATATCCCTATGTATGCATAAATCTTTAAAACTACGCAACGGATTTTGATGCGGTTTCTTTTAATGGATAGAGTGTTTCAAGAGGAAGGTTTATATATTTAATACTTGCATAATATTGTGGAGAAACACTGATAATTTCCGTGCGAAGCCGGGCGGGTCGCTAGTAATAAATAATATTTATTTAGCCCCGTCCTCGAAACTCTTGGAGCGGTCCTTGACACAATTTAACTGGAAACTATGTCATGTGAAGGAGCGGCTTGTTCCTGCTTGTACTTATCCTTTCATTGACCTTTCGCAGTAGATAATACTTACGGGGTGTAAGGGACAGCGTCCCGCAAAATGATAGTTTTAGCCTAAACCAGAAAATTCTTTCAGGAAGTGATTTTCTTTTAACTTTTCCATACAAAAAAAATTATCATCTGGATCAGACAATTTGTATGGAAAAGTTTTATTTTACTTAATGAAAGAATTTCCTGGTGAAAGTTGTTCAGCGTCGTTCGCTGAGCAATCCCTATTGGTTTGTGGGGCGCTGTCCCTTACACCTTACAGGTGATACATAACGTAGTAGGTAGAGCGTAAACGGCATAATAAAAGCCGATTAGTTATACGTGTTTGAGAAACGAAGGGACTTTCAGATAGTATAACATAATACACATAAAGTCACGCCTTTATACCGTGTAGGCACAGCGTAAATGGCGTTTAGTCTATAATTTTTATAATAAAAAAAAGAATATTTCTATTTTTTTTCTGTTAAATTTACTACCTAATTTTATGTGCAATAAACTCAATTTTTACAAAGTATATATCATGTAAGTACTTAATGTGGTCACGAAACCGTTATATAACACTAGCTGTGGCACGTGGAGTGACTCAGTTCATTAATGTGTTTGTTTGTATAGTTATATGCGCCTGCGCACACGTGGCACAAGTACCTAAACTGGGACACGGACAGGCAGCTAACAGACCCACAGTTTTATATTTATAAACATTCTTAACCTACGGCGGTTTAGCTCTTTTCTCGTGTGGTTTTCGAGTCAGCGCTTTAGCTAAAATAAAAAGTATAATAATAGTAGAACATTATAGTCGAGGCCATAATTGATTAGCAAGTATATTTATTAATTTGTAAGTAACCAAAATTTCATTCATACATACATAGAATCACGCCTTTATCCCTTACGCGGTAAGGCGCTTCCGCCACGTCTGACAAAAAATTTAGGGTATTTTTAAATTGTAAAGTGTATTGCTGTAGTAACAGGTTGTCAGCCCATCGCCTAAATTACAATACGCCACTGTAACCCTCGAATCCCTTTTGCTGACTTCTACAGCATGCCCGGGAGGTTTTTCTATCTCTTCAAAAAGACATAAAAAACTATAATCATATTTCTAATATCAAATCACATACCAAAAATACAGTTTAAATATAGAGCTTGGTTTAGAAATCATAAAATTAAGTTTAGACTCAAATTACGCATTTGTTGGTGACATATTTTAGATAATAATAGTCCTCCCACCGATTGTCCCAGAGATCGGCCAACTGCGCAGGACTAGTTTTCTGTGCCCAAGTTTTTGCGCTACACACAGGTGCACTCTCTATTGCTTCAATCTCTTATTCTGATCGGTCAGATTGACTGACACGACCAGAAAGAAATCAGGCGCAGGACCGACTATTTACATGCTCATCCGACAGCATGGATCACCTTACTTTTCGGACAATCAGGTGATCAGCCTGCAATGTCCTATCAAACTAGAAACAACAAGACAAAGTCATTGTCCCCCGCCGGGAATCGAACCCGATATCGCCGTGACCAGAGCCCATGGCTCAGATCGCTAGACCACGGAGGCAGTTATTTTAGATAATCATGCAAGAATGCGCAATCTGTGAATGAAAGTGCAACATTGTTGTATTATCTTATAAACATTATTAATACTGCGCACTTAGGTTCCCTTTACAACCCGTTACTTCCATGCTGGACTGGGAGAGGTAAAAAAACATAGAATGTTCCAGCTGCCCTTCCTCCCGGGCATGCTGTTGAAGTCAGCAAAAGGGACTCGAGGGTTACAGTGTATTGTAATTTAGGCGATGGGCTGACAACCTGTCACTATAGCAATACATATTACAATCTAAAATTGCCCTCAATTTTTGTCAGACGTGCCGAAAGCGCTTTTTACGAGGCGTTAAACGCTCTGCCTACCCCGTAAGGGATAAAGGCGTGATCTATGTATGTATGTACAACCTACCTTTAAGATAATAAATAAGTATGTAAATTCTACTAAACAAAATTGGAAATAATCGCGCAATGTCTTCTCTACAAAAATATATTACAATTCAAATTGCTGAACAAAAGGTAGTTAATTTATGTAACCTTTGTTACCTTACTATGGACAAAGAAAATATAATGGGCTCGATTCTAGATACCACCGGCTAAAACTAAAATTATCATCTATCTGTCACTTTTAAAATTGAAAAAGGAGAAGCGGTTTATACTCTATGGTTTTACACTTTGCCCGCTAGATTTTGACGCGCTTTTGCGCGTTTTCCCAGTGTTTTTGTCAATTTTTCCGCTATATCATATGACGGCGAACAAAAATGACAAACCACCGGCAATACATCAAAAAACGGAGAGAATAGATCTCCTATCTTTTTCCAATGTTTTTAGACTGAAAGTGACAAATAGATTTAATAGAATCGAGCCCACTATTTGCTATGGATCACATTCTACTATGAATTTCCAAATGAAAAGATCCTAACATTCTTAAAGCAAGAGTGAACTGTGACAGGCTTCTTCTGGGTAAACTCGCTCCACCATCGATTCTGTCTTCGTCTCCTCTGACCTAGACTAGAGTCGAGAGCGTTTGACTTCACCCCGCGACTAGCCACATCCTGCGAGTGATCCAGTATACATTATAAGAGCTACCATACAACTAATTGCCATTCCATTAGGAATAAAGTATATGTAGTGATATTCTATTTACCAATTTCTCTGATATATAACATAGAGTATCCTATCTTATGTAGCATATATTATGTATTAGTTTATCATAAGATATATATCAGTATATTTTATTGAAATATTTATTTAATAGTGTGTAAATATTGTCGAAGTATTATATGTAGTAATATGCACTATCCCGCTTTCTGCTTGTACAATTTCTATACCCAAAGGTTGCCTGGTAGAAATTGCTGCTTTAGCAATAAGGCCGCCTATATTGTACTGTCACGTTTGTCCTTTTTATTTCTGTTGTATGTGTTTCTTTGTGCAATAAATAATTTTGTATTGTATTGTATAAAGGCGTGATTATCTGTATGTATATAATCAAATGAAATTTATATCCCTAATGGGGTAGGCAGAGCGTAAACGAATTAAACAAATATTGTTCTGCAAAGTCTGACAATGTTTTGAGGGTTATTTAAAATAGATTTGTAGGTATATTGCTGTAGTAACAGATTGTCAGCATATCACCTAAATTGCAATATACTGAAACCCTCGAGTCACCCTTAGCAGATTTTTACAGCATGCCCGGGAGGTAATACAGCTGGTACATTTAATGTTTTTCTCTCGCTCCCAGTCCAGCATGGAAGAATAATATAATATTAGTACTTATGGATAATGAATCGGAGGACGCTGGGATAGTTAACCTACGAAAATGGCAGCTAGCCAAATGTGACGACATATTTGACGACGTATTCGTAAATTCTTAGCATATTGCAGCCGATGTTACTAATAAAGTGAAACAATTTCATATCATCAAACATTCATATGTATTGCATGCATGTTATCGGATCGTGTATGACGCCTTAATTATATTTCCCCTGGGTATAGGATCTTTTCCCTCGGTCATAAGTTGAGTCTGACTATGTATCTTTTTAATAGTCAGTGAATTTTGAAAATCAGTTTGGTAATTACAGAGTGTGAATGTTTATTTCCCTTTATAAAGATGTATATGAACTTTGAAACTCCAGTAGTTCTACGAATTGACGATGTACCTACTCTCATATTTTTTTATTACAATTTATCACACAACGCCATTCTCTACGTAAACATTCGTATCAATGTACAAATTGCTTATAAAAACCACTTACAGTAGAACATTCTTCCGCGTGTCCAAAAACATTTCCAATGTTGCGAATGCCAAAAAAAACTCCGAATATTCCAGCTTTACACTTTCAAAGCACTGTAATGTCTGTAATGTAAATTCCTCTCTGCTTTGTCACATAATAGTTATTGGCACTAGATTTTATCAATCACTTTTCGTCACATCCAAAAGTTGACACATTAAACACCTTTTAATAGTCTTTTATTTTTTAATTTCGATAGCGGAAGACAAGCGCGCGTATTTCCACGCGGTCACTATTCAAATGCGGGAAGTAAATAAATAACACTGGCCGAATGCGTGTTATCTTATCATCGAATGGGCGTTTGAAAAGCGAACGCTAGCGAAAAAACATTACAGTGACAACAGTGTGAACAGGCTGGTTTTGCGTTCGGAAGCTAGGACAGCTTACAAGGGTCATAAAAACCAAGAAAATGATTGAAAACATCGACAAATGTTAGAACACTCAATACATGTCAGAAAAGAGAAATAGCGCTGGCTGGCTATGTGTTCGTAAGCTAGAACAGCTCAAAAGACGTTCAAAATATAAAAACAAAGAAAAAATCGTGCGAGGTTATCAATATAAGCGCGCGATATAGGTCCGAAGCGCGGCGTGAACTTTATCGAATGAACTCTTTATGTATTCAAGCGAGACGCGAGAGACATGCCTTTGTTCGTACAATATTTTTAGAACTGCGTTGACTTTTGACATCGTTTTGTTGGTAATCTCGAGAGCACACATAAACAGAGATATTTTTCGTGTAAACCGTTATAGTGACAAGGTGGTTAAAACTTTTTGCTAAAAGTTATCGCCGTACCAAATAATTGATGCAATATTAAGCAGTTTTGTTTTTTGTTTATTTAACTTACCTAATAGCCCTAATAGGTTATCGCTGTACGTATGTAGAGGCAAAAACACATAGTATAATTATCTGCTTTTTTGACTAAAAATAAGGTTACTGTCTAGATGAAAATATTTAAAGTTAAAAGTATTATTTATTATAATTAGATATCACTTTATAAACTGACTTCTTCGCGCCTCTCTTTTATCGTGACCTACTGAAGTACATCATAAACATAACAACTTGTTTTTGTCTAAATAGCAATTTTAATAAGGAAAATATGCGTTATAATATTGCATTAATTATCAAGGTAGTTCGCCGATAACTTTTAATACAAATATTTTCGTTTTTATCGACTTTCGGGGACTTTTGGTTACTACATCAGTTTTTAGAAAGACTGTGTAAATATGCCACCAAAACCCACTTAAAAAATTTGGAAAATAATGTTTTAATTTGAGTATCACACAAATTCACAAATCACGCCTTTATCCCCAATGGGGTAAAGTTTTGAGGGTTATTTAAGATAGATTTGTAGGTATATTGCTGTAGTGACAGGTCGTCAGCTTATCGCCTAAATAGCAATATACAGAAACCCTCGGATCCCTTAGCAAATTTTTACAGCATGCCCGGGAGGAAATGCAGCTGGCACATAAAAAATAAAATATGTTTTTATTGGTAGCTATTACAGATAAAACTTATCTAAGGGTCGGTGCCTTCTAGTAAGCTTAAAGGCCTGTGTTAGAAGGCACCGCTCTTCCAATTTTAAGTAATGAAATAATTTTGGATACATATTAAATTGAAACTAAAAATAAAATATAAAAATAAATATTTGAAAATTAAAACATTTTACACAAAAAACAGTTAAAATTATAATTAATTAATAAATACTAAGTAGTGCCAAATGTGTGTGTGTGTGTGTGTGTGTGTGTGTGTGTTCTCATGTTTTTCTCTCGCTTCCAGGCCAGCATGGAAGTATTTGAGTATTGCAATGGAAATTTTATATGTTGCTTGTGTAAGAAATAATCTAAAAATATTTAAGACCGTGACTAAATCCGTTACTATTCATGATTAGCTAGTTATTTGCGCAGTAAATAAATACGTAAGTTTAATTAGTCATTACTTTTGTAGAAAAACATTTTAAATGTGGTAATTCAATTAGATAAGGTTAGACGTATGGTAAATAACGTAAACGACATTATTTAGTCTTTTTTTGTTGTACAATGGGCATTCCGGTAAAAGGACGTAATGATTACCGGAACGTTCACTACGGGCATTCCTCTATTGGATGTCTGAGGAGTATTTTTTAAATTTTCCATACAAATTGTCTGTTGATCGAGATGGTAACTGAGTATGTTATTTCGTGGTGTTCAGTTTCGTTGGCTGAGCGACCCCTATCAGTTTGTGGGACGCTGTCCCTTACACCCCGTTTACTCTTAACGTAGCACGCACGAGCACCTGGAGCTGTATTTTTGAATCACTCGAATCAAATCCGCATACGAATGTTACTCTTTCGTATGCGCGTTTGAGATTTGAGTTCGAGCGGTTCAAAACTACGGCGCTTGCGCGGATACTATAGAAGCAATCATTCAAACCCCTGTATTCTTAAGGTCATAAAGCTATCAGGTAATAACTTTCCTTTAGATAGCTGCTTATCTGCTCGCGTCATTAATGGAATTCTTAAAGTATATCTTCCTCACCATATCGGTCTTATGCACTTTACCTAAGTCTATACCTAAGCAATAATACGTATAATAATAGGCCTCCCACCCATTTTTGGTGACGAGATAGGCCAACTGCGCAGGACTAGTTTTTAGTGCCCAAGTGTTTGCGCAACACATAAGCGCACTATCAATTCCTTCAATCTCTTATTCTAATTGGACAGATTGACTGACACGACCAGAGAGAAATCAGGGGCACCGACTATTTACAGCATGGATGTCCTGCCTGCAATGTCCTAACTAAACTAGAAACAACAACACAAAGTCATTGTCACCCGCCGGGCATCGAACCCGGGACCTCCGAGTCGTGAGCCCATGGCTCTGACTACAGAGACAGTTAAGCAATAAAAAGAGTAAGTGAAAACAACACGGTATTATAGTATTTCCAAATAGCCACTAGAATATCATCTCCCTAGCCTTATCCCGTATCTCATGGGGTCGGCTTCCTAATCTAGAGGATTGAACGAGGGTACTAGTTTGTACACAGAGCGACTGCCATCTGACCTCCGCAACCCAGAAGGGAAACCAGACCCAATCCTAGATTAGGTCAAGAGTTTTCAAGCCGCCAATGCTTACCACTGGCCTCTGATATGGCTTAACGACCAATATCTACGGTATTTACCGATATTAACCGGGACCAACGGCTTAACGTGCCTTCCGAAGCACGGAAAAAGCGCCGAATAAACGTACATATGAAATTCGAAAACCAAAAAACACATTGGTACGTGGTAGGATTCGAACCCCGACCTCCTGCTCAGGAGGCAGCGGCCCTATCCACTACACCACCAAATAGCCACTAGAATAAAGGTAAACTATCTTCCACATTTTTTTATTAAAAACACATTTCTATAATAAATGATAAGTGTTGTTAAATTACCAAAACTATTATTTCATTGTGTTTTCATATCTTAGATAAAAAAGATAAGACATATTGTTTACGCTAGATTAAGATATCACTGCACATTATGAAACAATGTTCATCTGTCTGTCGTGTTTGTCTGTATCTGTCTATGGAACGCGAAGGAATTCAAATCGGGTGCGTATTCTTCAGTAAGGATTTGAATGAATTTTGGAATTCAGAGAAACTGCGATCTAGGAGTCAAGTCTGTTTTTTTACAGTGAAAAATAGCATTTTAAAAAAATATTATTACCTTTTTAAACACATGCATAAATCACGCCTTTATCCCTTACGGGGTAGGCAGAGCGTTTAACGCCTCGTAAAAGGCGCTGTCGCCACGACTGACAAAAATTGAGGGCAATTTTAGATTGTAATATGTATTGCTATAGTGACAGGTTGTCAGCCCATCGCCTAAATTACAATACACTAACCTTCGAGTCCCTTTTGCTGACTTTAACAGCATGCCCGGGAGGAAGGGCAGCTGGAACATTCTATGTTTTTCCATCTCTCCCAGTCCAGCATGGAAGTAAAACACAAAACGATAAACAAGTGTTATTGGAGTGTGACTTTCTTCTGATGAAGATCCTCGTATAGAATTGAAACGTCGAGGGCTAACCCAGGCAATACAAAGAAGTAAGCCAATCAGTTTTCATTAAGATTATTACCAGTTTATCTTTTTTTGTTGCACTAGATCATAGAAGGCATCTTCTCTTCCTCTCTGGGGCATGAAGTCGTACTGCCGTGAATTAAGGTGCCCTCGCGCTTCCAGGTGCTAGAGAAATCTGTTGTTGAGGTGAACAGCTTCTTGAGGACTTTTCCTATAACTGGAAGTAGGCCTAACATCGGATGATAGGCTTTTGGGTTTGTGTAGTTCTTCTTTCCAGGTTTTGGTATGGCACAAACCTGTCTTGACTTCCAGACTTTAGGGAAAAGTCCTTCCTCCACCTGTTGAATATAGCGAGGAAAACTTGGCAGTCGGTGATTCTTCTTCTACTCCGAGTCGATTGGTAACACGTTATAACATTTCATTATAGCTGTTCTGCAGTTATCCGCGGTGAGTTCATCGGCTCCCGGCGCCTTTTTTGAGTTCATTGTGGATAGCACATCAAGGAGTACCGAACCCGTGATCGGTGGGCCAGACGAGACGAGAAGGCGGCATTTGGATGACTTGGCGCAGCTCAGCCTGTCCAAGAGTATCCTGTACAGGCAAGTCATCAGGGAAAAGCATTCAGATGGAGGCAGAGTGTCGCCTTGAGTGTTCTTGAGGCCAACACCTGTCAAGCCCGCGCTTGTATAATTTTCCACGGTCCATCTCGTGCGCGGTCCGAAGTCATCTCGGAAAAAACCGCTTCCAGCTAGCGATAAGAAGCTGGTCTATGGCGCTCTTATAGGCCTCGAGCACCTCCAGGTAGTGCTAGAGCACTCGCTGTTTGCGAGCTGAGTTTGCTGCTTTTATGTGCCGCCTTCGCCTGATCACCTTCTTTTTCTCCGTCAGCTTCTTGACCACGGGTTCGGTTACTTTTTGCGTAGCTTAAACTAGGGGATGTCTCGTCACACGTCAACGCTCTCCATCACGCTCAAGACCTCCCTGGATCATGTGGTTGAGAGTGGCTACCTGCTCAGCTGGAATCGAGAGCAGTTCCAGTTTCTCGTTGAGAGCGCGACGGAACGGAGACCAGATTGCTTTTCTCGTGTGATACTTTCGGGTGGCAAACACCGGTCGTGACGTGGAAGCAGCGGTCACATTTTTGGATGGCAGATTTCGTGTTGTAGGTACTGTTCGTTTTTGTAACGTTGCGTTATTGACACCAACTTGTTTTGCAGCCCATAAACTAAACTTTACAACTTTAAAGAAAGGAGAATTTGAATTTGAATTTCTTCCATGCTGGACTGGGAGCGAGAGAAAAATATAGAATGTGCCAGCTGCATTTCCTCCCGGGCATGCTGTAAAAACCAGCTAAGGGATCTGAGGGTTTCTGTATATTGCAATTTAGGCGATGGGCTGACAACCTGTCACTACAGCAATTTACCTACAAATCTATCTTAAATAACCCTCAAAACTTTGTCAGACGTGGCGAAACAACCTTTGATTAGGTCGTTTACGCTCTGCCTACCCCTTTAGGGATAAAGGCATGATTATATGTATGTATGTATGTAGAATTTGAACGTCTGCTATGTTACAAAGAAAGTGCTGTTTATAAGCCGCGAAACACGTTGGTATCAATAACGCGTTAAAAACATAAACTGTAGGTAGGTGAACAATAATGCAATAAGAAAGTGTTTTGGATAATTCGAATTATACATACAGATAAAGGGTGATATAAACTTTTTGTATGAAAAATATATAGCCGGAGTAAGACCGCGGGTATAGTTTGCTAGTTACATATTATTTTAGACTGCTGCCCCAACCTGAGCCAATGGTAGACCTTGACTGCGACAAAGATAAGATACTGTGTGTATTGTTTAATCGTTTTTTTTCCGGTTGGCAATATCACATCTAATGCTATGAACAAGCAGTGTCTTTGACGCGTAAATACGCGGATTTGAAAATCCTACCCGAATTCAGAATACTTTTGAGAGGGTTTTGGGCATTTGATTTACCGTTTGATACTATAAATACTACCTGGTTATGGGTTCTGAGCTCAAGTAGGGATCACTAAGCAGCATGAACCACTTTAGATATGAAACCTTCCCACTACGGATTCAAGTACGATTTCCATTTACACGACTTTGACGAAATCCGGTGACCAACCTAATCGGCACGTGAAAACCTCAAATCACCTCCCGGATCAGATGCCAATAATTTTTACAGACGGTACTGAACACGCCAACACTGCAATGGACATTAGCGACCGAAATAGAAACTTTCACCTTGGACACAAGTGACACAAGCCAGGTGCAGTGCACCTGTACCGGTGAAAGACTATTATCAACTGTGATGTACTCTCATATCTGCGATCAACCTTTACAGATTGTCAGAGGAGGTGGAAATGGTTTCCGGTAAGCCGTCGATGCTCTGCCTACCCTGTAAGGCAATAGTAGAAGGTTCAGACCATCTATGTACATTTTAAAAAGAAACGGTTTTAGTGTAGACCCTTGCGGGACAAAGCAGTTGTAACAGCCTGATTTGCAATTCCTTCCAATTTGCTTAACGCTTCTACAGATAACCTTATAAGTAACCTAAAGGTTGATTGGTCTCTAGAACTTTTTTGCGAAGTGGTTTTAGTATTTTGCAACATCAGCGTTATAAAACTATCAAAGGCCTCTGTCTCGTCATAACAACCTCTATAAACAACATATCACCTGGTCATCCACGTACAAGTATCAGGTAATTTGCGTTTCTGACAGCATGCGTCGAAAGGTCATCGCGTTCTTTATGATGTAGATTGATAAAAAGTGGCAAGCATAAAAAACACAGTAGCTATAAACACGTTATAAACATTACACACATCATAAAATGCAAAGACAAAGGAAATAGATGACATAAATCGTTTGTAAAAATAAATGTTAATTACCTACATTGTGCTGCATTTTTGCTGAAGCGATGCAGAGTGCAGAGGGTCTAAGATTGCTTAGTGTATGATTGGCAATCTCACACTGCTTTTCAGATCTCAGTCTCACCCAAATGAAATAACGTGTATCTCATTAACAAACTAACCAACGATATGCCGGGATTCAGCAACAAGATTATTGCTGAATCAATCGAAACCCATATCATGAATCCTGTCTCTCCGTAAACATAGTGATTGTGTCTGCGACGAGGAATTGAGTAACATCCGTGGTTTGTCACAATTTCAGTGTTCCAAAGCCAAAACAGAGTGCCAATCAGCTGACCGCATTCAAAACACTATTGATTGTTCGAGTGCGCCCAGTACATTGTGAGTGCAAACAGTAAAAGTATAATTGCATGCATAGTTTGAGGCGCCCCTTTCGCACTGCTTAAGTTTTAGAACAATAATTGTTATTGTTTCACTGCCTCCGTGGTCTAGCAGTGGTACCGGTTTCGATTCCCGCCGGGGGACAATGACTTTGTGTTGTTGTTTCTAGTTTGGTTAGGACATTGCAGGCTGATCACCTGATTGTCCGAGAAGTCAATGCTATCGGATGGGCATGTAAATAGTCGATCCTGCGCCTGATTTCTCTCTGGTCGTGTCAGTCAATCTGTCCCATCAGAATAAGAGACTGAAGGATAGAGAGTGCAGCTGTGTGTAGCGCAAACACTTGGGCACTAAAAACTAGTCCTGCGCAGTTGGCCGATCTCTGGGAGATTGGCTGCTATTACCGAAAATCGGTGGGAGGACTATTAAGTTTTAGAATGTCAACATGTATACAATTGCAAAAAAGAACGCATATGAATGTATTTTATTGCGAGATCGTTTCATCTTTGAGCTATCTTTAAGTACTTATTTGGAGACTTTTCTTGTCACTTTTTCGTCTAAATCGCTCATTGGCTTCTCGTTTTTGTTGGGAGTAGTTAGATAGGAGAAATAAAGTTCAACTCAACATGATACGCAGAAAGTTGATCAGTCGTCTGTCCACTTGAATAATAAAGAATTTTGATAAATTACATACATACATACATATATTCACGCGTTTATTCCTAATGGATTAGGCAGAGCGTAAACGACCTACTCAAAGATCAATCCGCCATATCTGACAAAGTTTTGAGGGTTATTTAAGATATATTTGTAGGTATATTGCTGTAGTGACAAAGGTCGATCCGCCACATCTGACAAAGTTTTGAGGGTTATTTAAGATAGATTTGTAGGTATATTGCTGTAGTGACAAAGGTCGATCCGCCACATCTGACAAAGTTTTGAGGGTTATTTAAGATAGATTTGCAGGTATTCAGCAGCAACAGGTTGTCAGCCAATCGCCTAAATTAACTGATACCCTTGGATGCCTTAGCTGGATTCTACAGCATGCCCGGGAGAAAATGCAGCTGGCACATTCTATGTTTTTCTCTCGGAACTGGGAACTGGACTGGGAAGACCAGCATGGAAGAATAAATTAACAGGTTTAGTTTATTCCATTTCAAAATCTTCCTATCACTAATCACACTGTTCGCGATTTAAGCAACATTTCGGATATCTTTATAGAAGGTCAAGGTACTTCCATGCTGGACTGGAAGTGATAGAAAAACATAGAATGTGCCAGCTGCATCACCTCCAGAGCATGCTGTAAAAACCAGCTAATGGATTCGAGGGTAATAGTATATTACAATTTTAGGCGATGGGCTGACAACCTGTCACTATAGCAATATACGTCATGATCATCTGTAATAACCCTCAAAACTTGGCAGACGTGGCGGAACGACCTTTGCTTAGGTCGTTTACGCTCTGCCTACCCCATTAGGGATAAAGGCGTGATTATATGTATGTATGTATGTTATAGAAGGTCATAGATATACTTAGCAAAACCTACGCTGCGCTTTCCGACGCCTGCCAGTCCTAACCAGCGTCAGGCTGTCTCGAGCTAGCCAGCCAAATATCCGACTTGGCACGGTTTTCTGCTGCTCAGTTGAAGGTTAAACCGTGGCACCTTTGACATAGGGGGAAAATACAGCAGGGGGTTGCGGGTGGGGGGTATATTGCTGATGCAGTAGTTTGCACTGTTTTGGCCCAGTAAAAGAAATGCAGTAAGGTCTCTCGTACTGTCCTTGAAAAACTCCTAGTTCATTCGGTTTATATTATTTTTCCTAGTCTATCATATCTTCTTCTTAGCGAGTGGATTCTCGTCAGTCGGAGTTTTCAACCGCCTAGTAGCATTAGGCCTCTGACGTGGTTTGAGTAACGACCGCTATCAAAGACAGCGACCGGGACCGGCGACTTAACGTGCCCTCCGAAGCACGGAATCTCTTTTTTGTCGGACAATCAGGTGATCCAGCAATGTTCTAACCAAACTGAGGAAAACCTCACAAAGTGATTAATTGACAAATATCAACTTTTGTGTTCCCCCCTGGGAATCGAACCCAGGATCGTAAGCCCATGGCTCTGACCACTAGACCACGGAGGCAATGTCTATATTGCTGATGCAGTAGTTTGCATTGTTATGGCACAGTAAAAGAAATGCAGTAAGCTCTCTCGTACTGTCCTTCAAAAACTCGTAGTTCATTCTGTTTATATTATTTTTCCTAGTCCATCATGAAAGTATGTATTTCCTTGACAAGTTTAATTGCTGTAGAATCATTATTATCATCGTGTGAATAGGCTAATGACTGATTCACGACACTTGTTAGTGCTTTGAGTGCATTTGCACTCAGAATGTTATGTAACATACGTAATATCTTCGGGGAAGACATAGTTTCAACAGCCCAAACAAAACCTTTTGCCCACTAGCGTAGTTTTTTTAGGTATGTTTTTTTTTAATCTACATATATACGCCTTTATCCCTAATAGGGTAGGCAGAGCGTAAACGACCTAAACAAAGGTCGTTTACGTCTGACAAAGTTATGAGGGTTATTTAAGATAGAATTCTAGGTATATTGCTGAAGTGACAGGTTGTCAGCCCACCGCCTAAATTACAATATACTGAAACCCTCGGATCCCTATAGGAATCCAGATAGGATTTTACAGCATGCCCGGGAGGAAATGCAGCTGGCACATTCCATGTTTTTCTCTCGCTTCTAGACCAGCATGGAAGAATTATAGATTTAGTCTACATGGCACCCAGATATGATAGAATAATATTTTATTCCCGATAAACAACTACAACCGACGGATTAACGATCAGGAGATCCATGTTGGACTGGGAGTGAGAGAAAAACATAGAATGTGCTAGCTGCATTTCCTCCCGAGCATGCTGTAAAAACCAGTTAAGGGATCCGAGGGTTTCAGTTTATTGCAATTTCAAATGCATCTTAAATAACCCTCAAAACTTTGTCCGACACATACTCAAGTGCAACCTTTGGCAGAAAGAATGGAAACGTCGAAGCTAACCCACATTTCGATACAAACAAGTAAGAAGTTTATTTTTTATTATGTATGACACTTGTTTATCGTTTAGTGTTAAAATCTCACAAAGCGATAATATCAACTTTGGATGGAAAGTCCATGAATCAGGCCAATAGACCACATGGACAGTAGGTATAAAACAATTGAGTTGGTTTATTAGTGCTTTCAGTACATCCGCACTCGAGTCATGTGAGGATGTGATATTGTTACATCATAACAATTACTATTATCTCCCTTTTACTATACCATCATATTATAAAATGCGACACCCGATGGTGCAGTTAATAGGGCCGCTGCCTCCTGAGCGGAAGGTCGTGGTTCGAATGCCATCACGTACCAAGCATTGGCGGCTTGAAAACTCTGACCTAATCTAGGATTGGGTCTGGTTTCCCTTCTGGGTTGGGTCAGATGGCAGTCGCTCTGTGTAAAAACCAGTACCCTCGTTCAATCACCTTGATTAGGTAGCCAACCCCGTGAGATACGGGAGATAGGAGATGATGAATATTATAAAATGCGACAGTTTGGATGTTTGTTACTTAATCACGCTTTATAGATCATGGCATGACAAACGAACCAATAAACCTTGGTATAAGTTTTTAAACCGCCAAAAACACCGTGTAATTCTCTCACTGTAAGCTTTGTTCGAGTCTGAAGAAAGGTGATTCCGTACTTCGGAGGGCACGTCAAGCCGGTTGTTGTCTCTGATAGTTACGCAGCACGAAACTTCTCACGTGACATAGCGTGAGTGTGCCTGCAGCACGTGTTTACATCGTCAATGGGTTCAATTGCTTCGGAGCTATGTATCTGATCAATTCATAAATTAATATTAATTTAGTTTCACGCTTGAACTTTCATTTCTGTGGGTTCAGAATAAACCGTGGCGTTTTCCATGATAATATGATTTTTCCATGGTAATAACGGAAAATCTTTCATACTGGCCTGGGAGCGAGAGAAAAACATAGAATGTGCCATCAGCATTTCCTCCCGGACATGCTGTTAAAACCAGCTAAGGGATCCAAAGGTTTCTGTATATTGCAATTTAGGGGATGGGCTGACAACCTGCCACTACAATAATATACCTACAAATCTATCTTAAATAGCCCTCAAAACTTTGTCATACGTGGCGGAAAGACATTTGTTTAGGTCGATGACGCTCTGCCTACCCCATAAGGGATAAAGGCGTGATTGTATGTATGTAATAAATAACGGAAAAGGATGCTTCGACCTCACTATCCAAAGTCCAAATCTAAGCTACTCAAAAACTGTAGGGAGGTATATGTGACAGATGCAATTCCTATAGATATCAGATATATTTTTTTCATTTTGTTTCGGAATGGAATCTGTCGCAGATACCACCTTACAATTTTTAGGAAATAGATCACGCGGCACGTCGAAGTAGTGCTGCCTAGACGTCGGAAAAGCGGACATGGAAGAGAACCGTCTTAAATCAGCGGACGTCGAAGACCGGGCAAAGGTAGACGAAACAATGTGGACGAATCGGGAAAGCGGACACCAGTACTAGGCAAAAGAAGAAGAAATACAAGAAGTTACCTATTACCTTTCCGCATAAATGTAGCTTTCTACTGATCTTCTTCTTAGCGAGTGGATTCTCGAGTCGAATGACCGGATGAACCCTGGTGTCAGTTTTCAAACCGCCTAGTAGCACAGCTAATTGGCCTCTGACATGGTTATAGTAACGACCACTATCAAAGACAGCGACCGGGACCGACGGCTTAACGTGCCCTCCGAAGCAAGGAATATTTTTTAATTTCGGACAATCAGGTGATTTAGCCTGCAATGTCCTAACCAAACTAGGAAAAACCTCACAAATTGACAAATATCAACTCCTTTTTCTACTGATGAAATAATAGTTAAGATTGCGTAATTCCAGAGTTCGATTAAATCCATATCTCACATTTAATTTAGCCTTTCCTCATTGGCTAGCTAGTTAGTATGAAAAAGTGCACATTGAACGATGTAATTCCGATTTGCACTGATTGCTTGGTTCCAAGGCTGCATCACTACATAGTATAAAACAAAGTCGCTTTCTCTGTCCCTATATCCCTATGTATGCTTAGATCTTTAAAACTACGCAATGGATTTTGATGCGGTTTCTTTTAATGGATAGAGTGATTCAAGAGGAAGGTTTATATGTATGATACATGTATAATATAGTAGAGAAACACTGATAATTTCCGTTTGAAGCCGGGGCGGGTCGCTAGTGTACGTATATATGTCGCCTTGGCCTTTTCAACGTGTGGATGAACACGATTATATGTGCACTAGTTTTCATACATACATACATACCAGGTATAACGGACAGCGTCCCGCAAACTGATAGGGGTTGCAGGGTCAACGACACTGAACAACTATCAGCAGGTTTTTTTTTCAGGACAGGAAAAGAAAATGGCTTTTCCATACAAAATGTTCACCTCGATCAGACAATTTGCATAAGCATTTTTATTTTTCACTTCCTAAAAAAATCCTGCTGATAGTTGTTCAGTGTCGTTGAGTGAGTAACCCCTATCAGATCGCGGGACGCTATCCCTTACACCTGGTATAATCACGCCTTTATCCCTAATGGGGTAGGCAAAGCGTAAACGACCTAATCGAAGGTCGTTCCGCCACGTCTGACTTGTTACACAAGTTTTTGCTTATTATTAGCGACTTTTTTTATCAAAAATGGGTTAGATATTGTTCTTCTCCTTAGCGAGTGGATTCTCGAGTCGAACAACGACCCGATGAACCCTGGTCAAAGTATTCAAATCGCCAAGTAGCACAGCTATTAGGCCTCTGACATGGTTTTGAGTAACGACCACTATCAAAGACAGCGACTGCGACCGACGGCTTAACGTGCCCTCCGCAGCACGAATCCTTATTCTTTTCGGACAATCAGGTCATTCAGCCTGCAATTTCCTACCCAAACTGGGGAATGCCTCACAAAGTGATAAATTGACAAATATCCACGAACCCAGGACCTCCGGATCATAAGTCCATTGCTGTGACCACTAGACCACGGAAGCAGTTAAATCTTGTTTGTAGTCTAGGTCAGAAAACGTCAGGTGACGTAGGCGGAGTCAGAAGATAAGAATCCTGTTGATTGTCTTTTTTGACAAGATCATATTGAGCATGAGCATATAACAAAAGTATCGGATTTAATGGACGGCAGTTTATCCGCAATACAAGTCGCTGAATTCTGGACCCCTATGATATAATTTCTCGTGTTCCATCGTGAAACATTCAAAAGTAAACAGAATTAAAAGTGTACCAAACTAACAAACATATCAAAAATAAGTCATCCCTACTATTATGTAACGAAATAACACATACAATATATACATACATATAATCACGCCTTTATCCTTAATGCAGAGCTTAAACGACCTAAAGGTTGTTTGAGGGTTATTTAAAATAGTTTTATTTTATAGGTATATTGCTGTAGTGACAAGTTGTGAGCCTATCGCCTAAATTGCAATATACAGAAACCCTTGGATACCTTAGCTGGTTGTTACAGCATGCCAAGGAGGAAATGCAGCTGGCACATTCTATGTTTTTCTCTCGCTCCCAAACCAGCATGGAAGAAACAAGTTAATTAAGTATCAAAACGGAATATGTAACATTGTGTTCCTAATTACATTATAGTTAACTGAAGGATATTTTTTTATTATAGACTATGATTAATTTACAAAGGAAAATTTACATCAAACCCCATTATACCTAATCCCAAAAAAGGCCTCAAATTGACTTGGAAACTAACCTACTATAATTATGTACATTGAAATAAACCTTACCTCTGTAATTCTGTGTTTCCCAACCAATTGGCACAACTGCACACTCAATCTATTTATCAACCTTATTTCTTGAGAAACTAGGTTGTAAATTGCAAAGAAAGGTTATGCTTAGCTATAATAAAACAGTACAGGTAAAAATGGACTTTGGATATAAGGCAATAAATGTGAGAATTGCATTGTTTGTATGTGTAGGTCTTCAGTGCGAATGTACCGAGTTTGCACTGAGGTTTCTTTTATAATTCAGCAGTTTTTGTTACCAGTCAAAGGTATGACGGATATAATGATAATTTGGAGACTTCGTAAGAAACAAAAAAAAAATGTTTCTTGGTTGTATTAGAAGCAGGGTTGACTGATTTAAATCATAGTTTTAATCATAATTTAAAACATGTGATTTTTTTAATAAATATCAATGTTTAAATAAAACCTAAGAAATTGCTTTAAAATATGAAATTTCTTACATATTTTTATTATGGACATAAACATTCAGCAAAACTAAAAGAAATATTGTATATGCCATACAATATTTCTTTTAGTTGGGGTATAAGTAGAAAAACAATGCTAATAATAATATCCCTAGAACAAATTCAAGAGTTCCATTTCAAAAATATAATATGCATGTGTTTGTATTTTATTTTATACTTATTTTACATATGTATATATAATCTGCCTTTATCCCTAATGGGGTAGGCAGATAGTAAACAACCTAAACAAAGGTTGTTGCACCATATCCGACAAAGTTTTGAGGGTTATTTATTATTGATTTGTAGGTAAACATAGAATGTGCTAGCTGCATTTCCTACCAGGCATGCTGTGAAAACCAGCTTAAGGATCCGAGGGTTTCAGTATACTGCAATTAAGGTGATGTGCTGACAACCTGTCACTACAGCAATATATAATAATACCTACAAATCTATCTTAAATAACCCTCAAACAACCTTTTACAGGTCATTTACGCTCTGCCTACCCCATTAGGGATAAAGGTGATGAGGATTTAATAGAATTTAATAAATATAAAGAATAATTACTTCTCTGTTTATTAGATTACTTAATTGTATCTAATAACATATTTGCTTTATTACCATCTCTTATTTTAGGGGCACTAGAAAAAATATTTGATTAAACATGACAAGGGACACATAAAATACCCATTTTTTTAAGCTGGACTGGGAGCGAGAGAAAAACATAGAATGTACCAGCTGCATTTCCTCCCGGGCATGCTGTAAAAGTCAGCTAAGGGATCCGAGGGTTTCAGTATATTTATTGCAATGTAGGCGATGGGCTGACAACCTGTCACTACAGCAATATACCTACAAATCTATCTTAAATAACCCTCAAAACTTTGTCAGACGTGGCGAAACGACCTTTGTTTAGGTCGTTTACGCTCTGCCTACCCCATAGGGATAAAGGCGTGATTATATGTATGTATGTATGTATGGTACTAGCGTACTTGGTAGAGGTGAAAGCTGATAAGGTCTATTTGAACATTTTATTACTAATTACAGAGGACGTGAAATGCAAATTAAATCTGATAAGTTATTTACTTTGCTGTCTGAAATAGTGTACATACAACAATAAATGTTTTTGTTCAAGGTATAGTTTTCAAGTTAACTGTAGCACTGGATAGTTTTCCTTCACACCCTGGTCGTACACATATGGTGTACTTAGGTATGTTTTGGCAAGGACACTAAAACCTTTGTCCTTCCCATACAAAATTGACAATTGGTGGAACAGAATCCTTGGTTCCTTAAGTACGTCTGTACCGCATTTCAGACCTATTAATCGATTAAATCTACCTAATATCGTCACTATCACTACTGAACGAGATATTAACACCGCGTTAATAAGAAATTTTACGACGTAACGCTAAATTAACAAAATTATGTACTTACGAAACCTTGTTTCTGCAACGGGTTGAAACAATTACCACAAAATCCAATAGGAATGCACTTAAACTTCGTCTTTAACACTTAAATCTCTTGTTAAACTGTTCGACAAACAGGTAAAAAACAAAATCGCAAATAGAAATGAAATCTAAACAGAAAATATCGCGAATCAACTCATTTCGTTTCGTTGTTACGTGAGTGACGACACATAGAAAACTACCAAAAATTTAATATGGTAGAAATAATAAATTGAAGGCTGCTACCCGACTACAAGCACAAAATATTTTAGCTATATTCTGTGTTTTGTTTCGTGGCCTTTCGTGTCCATTCCAATGACAACGGAACAAAACATTCGGAGACGAGACAGCATTGTATCATAAAAATAGTAAATATATTTGTCACATGCTTATAGTAGTTTTTTAGACGATGTCCATGGCAAGTGACTAAAAAATCTTGTATCCATAGCAAAAGTTTAAAAAATGTATTAGTGTTGCACTTCATTTTGTAAAAAACCGGTTTTACATAAATACGGTTTTAAAATATTTATCCCAATTTTTACTTTTATTTTAATCTTAAAAGAAAAATCAATTAATAAGTTATTGCGTTTAATTAAAGATCTAGGAGCTGTAAGTTATATTTATGGTCTAAGACAAGAAGTCTAATGCGCATGTTCAAAGTGCAACAAGTAGCATTTCTATTATTGATTTTTTACTTTCGGAAGCAATTTGCCTTTAAATCCTGTTACTGAACCATAAAAAATGTACCGACTATCTGTATTACTTGGGTGGTATTTAGTTTTAGCATTATACGGAGCATGTAAAAGTGCCGCTGATCAAACACCGGTTACTTATAGTTTCAAAGAATATCAATATAAAGATTCGCCGAAAAACGTAAGTTATTTTAACATCAATTAGTTACCACTTTCCAATTTTAACATGGACTTCGCAGCAAATAAATGCCATATGAAAAATAATAATGGAAATATGCGTAGCAATTATTATATTGTTGTTTTATTATATTCTAGGAAATGACCTTCCGTGAGTTCGAAACCGCTTGTGAACAAAGCAGCGCCTGCAGTCATATGACCGGTCTTACTCGGGCGCGTTGCATTCGAGAGTGCGTCTCTCCATCTTGCTACAGAGAACTCTATCAAACGGATCCGGTAACACTCCAAATTTAAATAGAGTATACTTAGTTTCCATCCGTAAGATATTATATGAGATAAAGAGTGTAATATGAAAGTCCTTCAAACTATTAAAACTCTTTCAAAATATATTACAATACACAGGTGTTAAAAACGTCGTTAATTTAATTGCATGCCACAGCTTATAGGTTGTTTGAGTAGCGTAAAATAAGCCTAATAATATAATAAAAACTAATCCCAAAAAAATAAAAATAACAATCGGTACGTATTTATAATGATACCTAGAGCTACGTCTGACCGCCGCGCTATAACTTATAGTTATAACCAATCCAGTGATAGTGTTTCGCGCGGGCTTGCTTATAGCGTGGCGGCCAGGCGGCCAGATGCAGCTCTTGGAATCATAACTTTTTTTTTCTGTTTTGGTTTAATCTACGATCAGTCCTGAGACTGTAAGTAGATTTCTTGGGAGATTTTCACTACACTACACATAATAAATTAAATACCAACTATTGTTTTTTTTTAATATACTATATATATTTTTTATGGGCTGATCCTTTTACGTTCCTGAGACACCCCCTAAGCTATGGCACGCAATTAAATTAACACCCTGTACCATATAAATTCCTAATAATATAGGGTGATTTTTTCAAATTTACAGCTTGAAGAAGGCGAAATTGACGTCAGACTGAATTCTTTCAAGGGTTGTTTCATACAAAGAACCGGTCGTACGAGAAACTGATTTCACACAAGGCCGAGCATCGTCTCTTCTTTTATTTTATGCAGTAATAAGATCCGAAAAATTCACAAAAAAGTTCGTTTTGTCCTAAGAGTAAGTACACACTCAAAACTAAATTAACTGCGGCCCCTGTAAAGCTAGCGGTCCAGAAATCTGGAATCCGGAGTCCATGGATTCATTCGATTCTCAATAGAAGTGTGACGCTTGATTTGTGCTTTACTTTAATTAAAATAACAGTGTTAAGTTTTATGTCAATGATATTAGGATTGTAAAATATATTATAGTGAATTCAATCATAAATTTATGTACATGTTTGTTTCTTTTTCAGTTGCTCATGATCACGAACAAAGGTGAAGATGGTTTTCTTACTAGTGCCATAAAGAAGAAAATTTGATTTCAGTATGAGTTTTTTCTTTCATCTCACTGATATCACAATCAGACGCTCGAGCCCGATATATGTAAATATATTCAACTTTTTACAAACACTAGCTACATACCTACGTATTATTATATTGCAAAGTTTAATATTATTGGAGGGTTTATCGCTGAAGGAGTTTCATTTGTATGACCGCGCCTGGCCTTAATGGACACAGTAAATTGAACTGATCATAATCCAACGGTTGGCAGAAGAATGCTAGCTGATGAAGATACTTTTTAATACTGTAATATAAGGGTAGCTTAAGCTAAGGGTAAAATCGAGAAATGTTAAACTTCTCACCATAAACTAAGATAATAAAAACATTAGAACTTATTACAACGATTTTGTTTTTTTAATATATTCAAGGAAAATTATTTGACATTAATGAGAGATTTTGTACTGTTTTTCAAGTAGAATATTTCATAGATGGCCCTGCATTGTTCCATTCTGCCGTATTCCCACAGTGTAGAGTGGGACATGACAAAAAACTCTATTGCACACCTTAAACAAATTATAATTGAAAATGCATGTTTATAATAAAAATAAGTAATCCTCGTTAGCCCGCTAATAAAAAGCCAGGAATATGTTATAAACGTAATAATATATCAAATTTTTAACAAGAATTTCCTTTTTTTTTATCAAGTATCTTCCTTATTTATCAAGATTCATCAAGGATATCGGTAGTTTTCAAAACAGTCTGTATCCTTATTATTGTAACTATCTTCGTAAATGAGAAGTTACAATTTATCGGTTTTTGGTAAAAACCGGTTTTGAACGCTCTATATGTCCTGAAAAGTGAACTGTCGAACTTGCTATCGCGAGAAACGGTCTAGTGCTAAATTAATCAAGAATGGCCGCGTTGTGTAGACAAATTCTCCGCGGAAATGCATTTAGGGGTGTTGTTGCTAACGCCGCTAAGCGGGGATACTCTGACAAAAGTAAGAATTACATAAATTTTCCTCCCCGTATTTATCACCTCTGTCAAAGTTTAGTTACGTAATGTCAAAAATGGATTACAATCACCAAAAAAAATACTTTATATGTCTTATTTCTTGCTTTACGTATGAAAAATTGATTCTTTATTTATCTTCCTTTCGTATTAAAACTAGAAACTTAGTGTAATAAATTTAGTTATGTGAGAAATATCACTATGTGTCGTCGCGCACGTTTCGATCATCGATTTTTACACTAAATACCTTTTAAAAACATGAGGGTCTTATACATTTTTGTTTAAAATGTCCCTTATATCAATAAAAGTCCATTTGCGCCTAGAAAACAATGTGACCCAGCCATAAAACATGAATGCCTACAGGTTATATCTAAACCTAACCAGGCTTATCTAATCTTTGCCTTCATTGATCAGTAGCAATAATGTGTGACGATCACACACATTATACATTATGTTTGACATACAAAGAGAGAAATAAAATCAATAAAATAATATGTAATTTGTATATAATGTTTCAAAGTTCTCTATTATTGTGTGATTACATGTTAGAGCTATGAGATCATTCACTCACACAAATACATGTCTTTATTTCGCATTACATTTATTTGCTAATTATTTATTACAGGGAAAGCGGTGTCTCTCATCTGTTAGTACAGTAGCCTTAGGAAAAACTTTAAAATACTTCTGTTTACATAATGTCATGTTATACTCACTGTAATGTATAAAAATAAAAGAAGACATCTTATTGGAATAATAGATGTAAATGATAGTAGAGTAGAAACAATAATCTGTCCTTTGCCAAGCAATTTTTGATTATTAGAACAAAAAGAACTTGTCTATGAAGTTAAATAGTAATTTATTAGAAAATAGTAGTGTTTTATAGAACTTATTTACTTTATAGAATCCAATATATATTTAGGTTTAGTACAGTTTGCAATAGCATAAGATACCTAATTAGTAATTAATTTTAGGTCTTATATCTGTGATATCATAAGAAATGTACAAAATATTTATAATTTTCCCCAGTGATGCCAGACCCCATCGAACACGCAACTGGTCTCGAGCGCAAGGAGCTTCTGGCCCTCCAGAAGGGAGAGGACGACCCCTTCAACATGAAGGTGCTGAAGAAAGCCGCTGGCACCCGCGACCACCCCACCTTAGTGCCATCTTGCTTTGATGCGCGCATTGTTGGATGCATATGTAAGTTTTCCTTATTTGTATATTTGTTTTAAAGCCATACTATGGAGGGTTTTTGAACAGCTTATTACAGGGATATGTAGGTATAACTCAAAACTCTTCAAATGGTCCCTTTGCATGTGGAACATCACATTTTGTTATGAAAACAGTTCAATTTAAAGTTTAGAACAATTTTAGGTTGTTGTTTAGTTGTAATTTGCCTTCATGGCACTGTTTTTAAGCTGATATCATAAATATTGCGTTATTTTTCAACATGAAATCAATAATATTATGAACTCAAAGGCATTATGTAAATGGACACTTCTAAAACTTTGCATAGGATACTAAAAGCAATGTTTTTCATGAAAATTAGCTTAGTATTTAAAAAAAATATATATTCTTTTGATTTGAAATTTAGGGGTTGCACCCACAGTAGAACAGCCACTATAACCTATAATAAAGTTTGTTTATTTAGCGTTGAGTTATAGATACTAACTTGTTTTGCAGCCCATAAACAGCTTTTTCCTTAAAACTTTAAAGAAAAGAAACAGCAAATCATATGTAACAAACAAGGTCATTGCCTTCGGTTCCGAAATTTGAACCTCTCCTAGGTAACAAGTTTACGGGCTGCAAATCACGTTGGTATCTATAACGCAACATTAAAAAAACTAACTATTTATCTATAGTAGCTAAATTTATTCTTACAAAATTGTTTATTACACTTATTTCAAACTTGGAAGAATATACACACAACATGATGGCTTGTTGTGGTGAAATGAGTATTCAATAAAGATTGATTGTTCATTGTTACAGGTGAGGAACATGCCACATCTGTGACTTGGCTCTGGGTACACAAGGTATGTTGTTTATAGAAACTTTTTTTTTTTACATTATGTAACCTGAAATTCTTACTCATAAATGTATGTATAGAGAGAGTGGACAGTGGACTAATACTGGCGTTGTTGATGTATGTTGGAGTTTATACAGTGGCCAATAAGAAAATGGACCTCCTGTAAAAATAGAGACAGAATAAGAGAGGGACTTATGCAGTTCCTATAACCCCTTCTCTATGGTACCTCTATGACAGGTATTTTTGATTCCGGGCAGGGCTATATTTATCAACAGCATGCATAGGGTGGGATGCTGTAGGCTAGATAAGATAAGAATAAGATACATAGGGTGCTTTTACGCATTGAGGTCAAATTACCCTAAATGCTGGATGCTTTCTTACATTGAACCACTGTGCAGTGTGATTGTAACTGTCATAAAAGGTGTTTTACTGAGTTGCTGTTTTTAATCATTAAAAATTGATAGATAATTTTTTTTCTAAATGTTCCTGAAGTGTTATGCTAATAAGAATTATGGGAAACAGTGCATTGATACTGTGAAGCCATTACTCCAGAGCATCAAAACATACCCCTGCGGGGTCTGTCAGCGGAAGGGTTTCACAAACATTTCCCTGCCCCTCTCTGCCCCGCGGGGGTATGTTTCGTGTAATCTTTCAGAGCAGGAGTCATAGCTTTACGTGAACAGTAATCTTGCATTGAGATTTTAATAAATGAGATTTATTTTTCATAGAGACGTAAAGTTACGCACGAGATAACGCGTGACAAAATTATGTTGTGATGTGTGTGCAGATTACCTATATTAACTTTGCAGAGTTGTGGGAAATTTATTTATTAAGTGTTGCCATAAACCTTCTTCTTTTTCTTACAGGGCCACCCTCGCCGCTGTGAGTGTGGACACTGGTACAAACTGATCGAGAAACAGCCCCTCTAAACAATTCTTTTTTAGTTGTATGTAGTCATTAAAATATCCGCAATAAATAGCATCTGTAACACCGCGCACAGTCCAACGCTAAGTTCCTGGTGTTGCCATACGTAAAAAATAAAAACTGTTTGTGAAAGATGCGCTAGTTTTCAATTACGAAAATCAAAGAATCAATATTAAAGTAATTGTAAGCATACTAAACAGTGTTTTATTAAAATCGCACCTTGTTGGAAACAACCATGTTATAACAATAAGTATAGTATTGAATTATTTATGTAGCTACAATAAATGGCTGTTACAGACTTGAGCTATTTTATTTAGACAATCTGGTTAAGTCCACCTAATATGTATTGTACTAAAATGGCAGGATTTCAACTGATCGCTCAAAATGACACACCTTAAAACCCTTGAATCCCTTCTGTTGACTTTCTCGAGAAGAAAACCAGCACATGGTACATTCTGTTTTTCCTGTCCTGTCCTGCATGAAACGACGATTATAAACTTCATCTAAAAGAATAACTGCCTCCGTGGTCTAGTGGTCAGAGCCATAGGCTTACAAACCGGAGGTCCTGGGTTCGATTCCCAGGGAACACAAAAGTTGATATTTGTCAATTTATCACTTTGTGAGGTTTTCCCCAGTTTGGTAAGAACATTGCAGGCTGAATCACCTGATTATATGAAAAAGAAAAAGGATTCTGAGCTTCGGAGGGCACGTTAAGCACTGCCGGTCCCGGTCTCTGTCTTTGATAGTGGTCGATACTCAAACCACGTCAGAGGCCTAATAGATGTGCTACTAGGCGGTTTCAAAACTCTGACACCAGGGTTCAACGGGTCGTTTGACTCGAGAATCCACTCGCTAAGAAGAATCTAAAAGAATTCAGCATGATTGATTCTATAACACTATCTATTCGATTAGCGCAGTCTCTGCTATCTAGGCAGATATCTCATTTAGGTACGTTCTGCTTATGGAATGTCGAGAGAAAATCCAACAGCTACATGTATAACTAAAAAACAGAACTACTCTTATTTCGGTGTAGAAGGGGTCCTGAGACGGTACCCTAGGTGTTTTTGGATAGTGCGCAGGTACGGAGGGTGGCGGTGTTTAGGTACCTGGGGCACATGCTGACGGAGGACCTCAGGGATGATGAGGACATCGAGCGGGACAGAAGGGCGCTCGCGCGCAGATACCACAGGTGCCCCCCGGTCTTTACAAGACGAGCCTATTCCAAGCGTACTGTTAAACATGTATACGTGTCACCTGTGGTTTGCATATAATAGGCGTTCTTATAGTACCATTAGGGTGCAGTATAAAGATTCATACCGTACCCTGATGCGTCTGCCAAGAGCGGGATTTGGGAGCGAATTTGCTCGTCCCAGAACGAGATTATTCGAGCAATGTATGGTTCTCTTGATAACGCCATCTTACGCTACTTCACATAGCAGTAACAACAAAAAGTGACTTCTGTTAATACGGACTTTGAATACTTACGTAACTTTAAGTTTTATTATTTTGTTTTATTTATATTTCATAGTTCCAGTTTTGATGTTGTTCATTTTATAATTTTAATTTTGACAATTACAATTGTAATTTTGACGATTTCTCTATTGAAATTGTGTTTCTTTTCATGTATTTTATGGGTCTTGCGCCTGAAATAAATGGTTACTATTATTATTTATTATATTTCCAAAAAAATATATATACCAAATAACCTTTCCCCTGGTTTCGTCACGTCGGAAGTATCGATACTTTTTGTACTAACAGCGACATCTGTTGGTGAGTAGCGAGTACTACTAACAATCTCAGTTTCTTAAAGATGTAAAGCAGCTACATCTGTTGACGAGTAGCGTGCGAATATTGTTAACACACGGTTTCGTTACATCAGTGCAGGAATCTCTAAAGCCAACGGTTCGTGATTATGACCGACAAACCTTGTCATAGTTATTAGGCGATTTAAATACTCTGATACACCAGAGACTTACCTAACTCCGTAATAAACATGAAATAATAATAAAAAGCAATGCGGATACTGATATCAATCAATGTGGTAAGATCTGTGGATAAAACCCTGACTCCTGCTCTCAAAGATTACACGAAACAAAACTCCGTGGTCTAGTGGTTAGAGCCACGGGCTTACGATCCGGAGGTCCTGGGTTCGATTCCCAGGGGGGAAACACAAATTTAATATTTGTCAATTATCACTTTGTGAGGTTTTCCCAGTTTGGTTAGGACATTGCAGGCTGAATCACCTGATTGTCCGAAAAGAAAAAAAGATTCTGTGCTTCGGAGGGCATGTTAAGCCGTCGGTCCCGGTCGCTGTCTTTGATAGTGGTCGTTACTCAAACCATGTCAGAGGCCTATTAGCTGTGCTACTAGGCGGTTTGAAAACTTTGACACCAGGGCTCATCGGGTCATTTGACTCGAGAATCTATTCGCTAAGAAGAAGACATGAAACATAACCCCGCGGGCAGAGGGGAAGGGATTTCCCTCTCTGCCCGCGGGGGTATGTTTTATGTTTTCTTTGAGCGCTGGAGTCACGGCTTAAGATGAACATAAATTGTGAAGATTGATGATTTTAGTCAGATTGATGGTTCAGGATTTTAGTCAGTTCATTTGCTTCTTTTTACAAATAAGGGAATGTGAAAATAGCTCCATTTGTGGTACAAACTTTGATAGATAGCGGTCCTGGCTGGATAAATTTGCTAATTCTATACAAAAGGTATAATTATTATAATTTTAAGTAATTTTTAAATAATTTTAAGGTATTAGTATAATTTCTCAGTGACAATAAATAAAAAGATAATATATTTCGTCAATACATTTATATTTATTAAATTACGTATATTTAAATACAATATTCTATACATATAATATCATCGCTATATTAGTGTAGAACACTTATTAATTTGAACTTTATTTGTTAGGCCATTTTACCTAATACATGTTAAGTTTCTAGTATCATTCATAAAATAATATTAAATGCTATTTTTTTATTTTAGATTATTTAACAAATCATTAAAAAAAAACCTGGGACACATTGGTTTAATTATTTTGCCACAAAAAATATGATCAGAAAATTATACCTTTTCGAATACCTGCCTAAAGAAGGTTCTAAAATACCTAATGGACTGTCTACTAGGTACTAAGTAATTGAGTTTCACTAGAAAATACAATATGATTTATTAGTTAGCAAACATTCGTAAAAAGTAAGTTCCTAACTTATACAAAATAAATTATTTTAGAAAAAAAAATATACCTAATTATTTACAGTTAATATACAAAAAGGCAAGCCTAATAATAATGAAATCATTGTAGTTCAAAAATGCCGATTTTTTTTGATAAGGCTAATATTAAATTGTAATTATAATCTAAAATAATAAATAAATAATATTTACAAAATGCGGTCTGGAATTGCGACATTTTGGTTCGTGTAGACCTTACTTATATTATATTTATAAATTATTTAATTTATATAAATCGATTACTAAAGCAAGTTCAAAATTCGTCGAATGTTTAACATTAATAGGGTTACAGACTGTTAATTAATACTTGGTGTTAACTTAATTTAAGTGAGGATAACTTTTTTTATGATGTGATAATGAGTTTTTTTTTTACTAAGATTCGTTTCTTTAATCTTTATCAGTTAATTAACTTTCTGTACCCACAAATATTATGCCTTTAAAATATTTAAGCTAACGCACATACAAAATCACCATACGGAAAATTGAATTGTAAAAATGTATCTGAAAAGCAATCTAAAATCGATTTAATCATATTTCTAACACAAGATAGACAATCGACTGCTGAGAATGCTGGGTTTAAGTATAATGCGCTATCTTCGAAAATATTTTTGAATAGGTTCTCCCTTAAAATCTAATAATTGGCATCTTGAACAGTAATATATCTTTTGGTGTTTCGTTATTATACTATATTACTAATGTCAACCTTATTATAACACTCTTAATACTCTTCGAAGTTATTCTTATTTCGTGTTCAAAGTTTAAAAACTAAGAAAATAAGATCGGAAAAATAATAAACTCAATAATTATTCTTAAATTGATCGCCAAAGTTATTTCAATAAGAAAATTGCACACAAGTAACACAAATACTGTATAAAAATATTGCTTTAATCGACATTAATATAATTCTTGATATCATGATTGATTACTTATGAAAATAAAGGTGCTACATCAGGGGTGGCCAAGACGTCGACCGCGGTCCGCCGCAACAAATTCGGTAGCCCGCAGACATATTCCTCTTATAGGGAAAAAGTTCAAAGCGACATATTTTTCAAAACAAGAGCATTAAACATAATTTCTTTTAAAATGATGCACAAAGGCAAGTTTCCATTGCATGTCTAAGAGAAGTAACTCGTTTCTGTTTGACAAATGCACAGATAGATTGTGCAACACGACTTTGTCGAAAATTATATACTGTCATGTCAAGTATCCTCAAGCCAAAAATATCCAATTTATTTAGATTTTTGGGTCTTGATTTAATTAGAAATAAAAAAACATGACGGTAGGTAAGACCCCAGGGAGACGGTGAAGGTAAAATGTAGACCGCATACATACAAAGTTTGGCCATCATGAATGATGATACCAGTTTGTTAGACTTTTATCTTATAATGAACTGTTTATTAACACTAGCAGTTGCGAGTCGCTTTTTATTTGATTTATTTCCGAAAAATCCAGATATAACATAAAACCCAAGTCATACTAAAGGTTAGACCGCACTACGACGTCGCTGAAAGCGGAGCGGTGTGGCGCGACACTGCGCGACAAATGATTCTTTGTATGAAAATGTATGAGAGGTACCGCACTGAAGCAGCACTGGAGCTGCAGCGGAGCGACGCGGCGCGACACTGCGCGACAAATGATTCTTTGTATGAAAATGTATGAGAGGTACCGCACTGAAGCAGCACTGGAGCTGCAGCGGAGCGACGCGGCGCGACACTGCGCGACAAATGATTCTTTGTATGAAAATGTATGAGAGGTACCGCACTGAAGCAGCACTGGAGCTGCAGCGGAGCGACGCGGCGCGACACTGCGCGACAAATGATTCTTTGTATGAAAATGTATGAGAGGTACCGCACTGAAGCAGCACTGGAGCTGCAGCGGAGCGACGCGGCGCGACACTGCGCGACAAATGATTCTTTGTATGAAAATGTATGAGAGGTACCGCACTGAAGCAGCACTGGAGCTGCAGCGGAGCGACGCGGCGCGACACTGTGCGACAAATGATTCTTTGTATGAAAATGTATGAGAGGTACCGCACTGAAGCAGCACTGGAGCTGCAGCGGAGCGACGCGGCGCGACACTGCGCGACAAATGATTCTTTGTATGAAAATGTATGAGAGGTACCGCACTGAAGCAGCACTGGAGCTGCAGCGGAGCGACGCGGCGCGACACTGCGCGACAAATGATTCTTTCTATGAAAATGTATGAGAGGTACCGCACTGAAGCAGCACTGGAGCTGCAGCGGAGCGGCGCGGCGCGACACTGCGCGACAAATGATTCTTTCTATGAAAATGTATGAGAGGTACCGCACTGAAGCAGCACTGGAGCTGCAGCGGAGCGACGCGGCGCGACACTGCGCGACAAATGATTCTTTCTATGAAAATGTATGAGAGGTACCGCACTGAAGCAGCACTGGAGCTGCAGCGGAGCGGCGCGGCGCGACACCGCGCGACAAATGATTCTTTCTATGAAAATGTATGAGAGGTACCGAACTGAAGCAGCACTGGAGCTGCAGCGGAGCGGCGCGGCGCGACACTGCGCGACAAATGATTCTTTCTATGAAAATGTATGAGAGGTACCGCACTGAAGCAGCACTGGAGCTGCAGCGGAGCGGCGCGGCGCTTCACGGCGCGGAAATGTCAGGTTCATACATTTTGATAGATTTTGTCGCGCAGTGTCGCGCTGCTGCAGTGCCGTGCCGCGCTGCAACTACGCCATAGTGCTGTCTAACCTTAAACATCACCAGTCGTCAAGCGTATCAGACTTCTGTTTTAGCGTTTCTGTGACGTAAAAAATTCACGCGTACAATTTTATACCACAAATTATTATAGTGAGTTATAAATATGATTTCAACCTCTAGTTATGTGATTTGTTCTCTTACAAAACTAAACTATCACAATCATCAACAATCACTAACATTTATATTGCGATATTTACAAACACGACATTTCGTGTAAGTGCTATACCGAATTATGCAGTACTTTTTAAATCACTAAAGCTGTGACTCCTGCTCTCAAAGATTACAGAAAACATACCCTTACGGGGTAGAGAGGGGAAGGGAAGTGTTTGAGAAACCCTTCCCCTTCCCGCCCCGCGGGGGTATGTTTCGTGTTTTGTTTGAGGGTAGGAGTCAAGACATTTTAGTGTAGACTAGTCTAGTGGCAAAAATTTAATTAATTATCTACTTCTTATTCACATTCAAGATGAGTCTTATTTATTAGAGCCTTTAAACTAGCAGCGGTGGCGCCCCCATTCGTAAAATAAACAAAACTCACAAAATATACTTTTTCAAAATTTTGTTCTACTTAGAATATTGGAGCTAAGGATTTTTAGGAGTAATGAATCGAGGAGGGTACCCCGCAGTTACTATCGAAATTATTGCTAAATATGGCCGTATTTTGGCGAGAATTTATGTTTTTTAACGAATGTCTAAGGAAAGGCTCTTAAAATATAGGTACTACATTTAAAGGTACGTTACTGGGCATTTTTAAATATTTATTTTTCACAAATTTGTGCCAAGCTGTCACAATCAACGTCAAACCTCAATATGACATGATCTTTATTTCTAACATTCTCTATTAACTTGGCAGTACCATTATCAAATGTTACTGTATTCGTATCAGCGTTAAATCTAAATGTAAAACTTTTGTGAGTTGTTTCTGTATCGATAAATACATATAATATATTAATGCACAGTATAACCATTTATTACAAAACAAAAATTTATATTATTAGGTGCCGTTTCCTATGTTATGAAAACTTACTATAACTGAAAAAGAATGAATTTTAGCACCTTTTTTTCTGTGACAATAATACTAAGATTTGTGATTGGTAATTAATTAATGAAAATGCAATAAGGAATTTTATTGGAATGCAGTCTGTGCAATTTGAGAATATATTTTGCAATATTGTTTGTATTGTATTGCTTTTTTTATATTATTGCTAACCATAAAAAAAACTTTAGATTTCTTCGCCAAGACACTTTTTATAAGTTTAAAGATCAAGTAAAAAAACTTTTTGACAATGAGCTTTTTGATTTAGGCAGTTGAGTTTCCTCTGTTTTATAAAAAAAAATACATTCTATGTCATTCTATCAACAACCAAATTCAAAAAATTTCATATTTGAACCAAATCGAGATCGCGAAAAATTATTAAATTTTATAACATCAGGACCAGAACAAATAAAGGTAAGGCTTAACAATTTTCGTTTCTTTCGACTATCGCTAATTCATCGTCCTCCGAAGTCGTTGCCTTGTCAATACCCATGTTGGCTTCGGATGAAGCGTTACTGGGGTTGCTCGAGTCTTGAGATCTTGGACTTACACTGGACTTCCTAACGTATAAAACATTAGAGTCCAGCCTTTCGTTCACATACGAACTACTGTCTGATATTCTGTTTAGTTTGTGTATTTGTTCTCTGAGTTCGCAAACCTGTCCGTATAGCTTTTTGTTCTCTCGTAAGATGGCTATGTTTTCCGTTTCAAGCAGCTCTCGTTTGCTCCACTGAACTGTGTTTTCCGATTTGAGCCTCTCTATTTCCATTTTGTATTCAGCTAGTTTCTCTTCTAACACCTGTTTGGCGGCTATTTCGTCTTGTAGCTCGTTTTGCAGTCTTTCAACCTCACTGTGACTAGAGTCAGTAGATCCTATCGTACGATCGCTGTGCGTTAGCTCCATTTTAGTATTGTGCAGCTCTGCAGTCAGCGTTTCGATTTTGGCAAGGAGGAACGCTTTGTGATCCTTCTCGCTCTGTAAACTTTTGCAAGTTTCGTCGAGTCGTATCCTCATTTCGCCAAGCTTGTTCGCTAGGACGTTGTCTACGTTTGAGAACTTGTGGGAATCGAGCGAAGCCCGCTGTCTGATCGACGGTTCATTCGGCGAGACGTATCCTATATTCTTTCGTCTCAATTCCACGCCGTCTTCTGTGTTTAGATCACCAGAAACTATCCTACTCTCTCCTATGCTCAACAGCTTCTCATTATCGCTCTTCAGTTCAGTAATTTGTTGCTCCAGATCGGTTTTGTCAGACTTGATGGTATTAAATTCCTTAGTGATGAGATCGAGTTTGCTTTTCAACTGTTTGGCTTCTTCTCTAGCCTTATTTCGTTCGTTACGTACCTTGCTCCACTTCTCTCTCCAGTTGGCGGTGCAGTCGGACCACCATCGCATGGTCTTCTCCATCTGAGTGGCCCTGGCTCGCGCCTCGTCGAGTTCTCGTTGGGATAACGCCATCTTCGCCTCCCAGTCGGTATTTGTGTAGCTGGTTCCATCTTGGTCTCTGTGCCGCCTGCGACCGGCATGAGAACCTTGCGCCATTTTTCATTGATGTTTTTGGCACCTGAAACAATGTTATTTCATTCTTTTGGAATCATGCTCGACCATTCTCATAAGGTAGTAAGTAGACTTATAATGCTTGTTGTCTTCATGGAAGCGAGCGATAAAAGTTCGAATCTCTCACGGTTATCAACATTATAATGATTAAGAACGGGAAATTTACTGTGGTTTTCCATATTTCAATGCCGTTTCATGCGTTATGATCACGGATCGACTGATCGATGTCTGCATCGATACGAAACTGCGTTGAAATATCGGACACTCATACAAAAATGGAAAACCACGGTAAATTTCTTAATCATTATATAGAGGGATAAAAGGTTTACATGACGATATCCTACCCTATTATACGTATCGGGTCACCATGATAGATAGATAGATAGATAAACTCTTTATTGCGCATAAATCGTACAGTTTGAAAAACTTAAAAATAACAGTGTGCGCAAAGGCGGCCTTATCGCTTTAAGCGATCTCTTCCAGACAACCCTGCATTTAAAAAAGAAAAATTACACATAGCAAGTAGCTGCCATGCTTGTTATTGTCCCCCAATCACTACAACTACAATCGACACGCGAAGAACAAGAAGACTACGGCTCTTAGGAAATCCAAAAACAAGAACAAAGAGAGACATCAAATATCTCTCGATATTCAGCATTGAAGAACGTGACATTGATGATAATATAAAGAAAGAGTCTGTTTCAAAATGGGGTTAATTCGCGCGGTGTTAAAGATGGGGGATTTTTTCCATGCTGGACTGGGAGCGAGAAAAAAACATAGAATATGCCAGCTGCATTTCCTTCCGGGCATACTGTAAAACCAACTAAGGGATCTCAGGGTTCAATATATTGAAATTTAGGCGATGGGCTGACAACCTGTCACTACAGCAATATACCTACCTACAAATCTATCTTAAACAACCCTCAAAAGTTTGTCAGACGTGGCGGAACGACCTTTGTTTATGTCGTTTACGCTCTGCCTACCCTATAAGGTCAGGTGCTCCACAGTCGCAATTCGGTGACTCTCATAAACCCTATTTGTGAAGGTGGTGATTTGTTCTCCCGTGGTTGGTTCTGCCGGTTTAACCGGGTTCACACCTTTCTGCTGGCATTAAAACCGAGTTGCTTTTTGGTTGCTTTCCCGCATTGTGAATGAATGTCCACTTCGCTGTTTTCCCGGAGGCATCGCCGAGCTGCGCAACTTCACCGCTGACGCAGAAAGCTGGCTGAAAAATCTGGATGTAGACATTTGATCCAAGTAGGGATTGCCATACGCTATGATGATGATGACCCTTTAGGAACATTTCCTTAAGGCCAGTTGGCCGAGCGATGACGAATGGGAAAAGGGTAATTACCCGCCTGGTCGGGTGTTGTGACCAGGGGACCGAAGTCCGACTGGATTAGTTCGGAAGTTGTATATATGCAGATCGCCGAGCAAACTTTGATACCGCGTTTTAGGACTGTTGTATCTTGATGTGGCGCCATCTATGTGCGCTACAATCCCATTAGGGATAAATGCGTAGTTATACGTATGTATGTTAAAGATGGGGGAAAAAATAAGTAATATAATATTTTGTCCTCAGGCGCAGCATGAGTTGCGGCCCGCCATGTCCGCCATGCGCCCCGCCGCCGCCGCCCCCCTGCCCGCAAATATGCACGCCGCCCCCGCCTATGCCGCCCTGCCGGCACAAGCCGGTGATGAGGGGCCTGCACTGGGCACAAACTAGGGGCAAACTTATACAGGCTTTGACGCTCTCCTCCATAGTGGGCGCCAGTTACTACCTATTCGTGGGAAGACCTCGCATGGCGCGATATAAGGACTTTTATGAGTAAGTATTGCTAAGTTAAAAGTATTCTGTGCAATATGTGGATTTTCTTCCATGCTAGCCTGGTAGAGAGAAAAATAGTGTGTTAGTTGTGCGTGCTAGCTGCATTTCCTCCCGCGCATGCTGTAAAAACCAGCTAAGCGATTCAAGGGTTTCAGTATATTGTTATTTAGGCGATGGGCTGACAACCTATCACTACAGCACTACAGATGTGGCGGAACGACCTTTGTTTAGGTCGTTTACGCTCTGCGTACCCCATTAGGGATAAAGGCGTGATTGTATGTATCAAACTGTTACTAAGTTCATTGGGTTGATTGATTTAAAACGCACATAACAAGGAGAAGAAGACATTAATAACTTTTAATATGCTATGCTATACCAGATGTAAGGGACAGTGTCCCGCAAACTGATAGGGGTTGCTCAGTCAACAACACTGAACAACTTCCACCAGGAAATTCTTTCAGGAAGAGAAACAAAAAAAATACATTTCCATACAAATTTACTGATTAATTTTATTGAAAAAACAGCAAAATTCGACCCAATCCGAACAATAAGCCTAAGATATTTGTGCACTTGTCCATATTAAATCGGAATTTAATTCATATTTGAATTGGCCTTTGTCAGCTAGTTCATGCATCCAAAGTTTCATTTGGATTTTTTTCTGATATGAATGAATTGGATACAAATCTAACATGGATTTTTACCCAATGCACTCTTTAAATCTTTCTTCCATGCTGGCCTGGGAGCGATAAAAAACATAGAATGTGCCAGCTACATTTCCTCCCGAGCATTCTGTAAAAACCAGCTAAGGGATCCGAGGATTTCCGATATTGCAATTTAGGCGATGGGCTGACAACCCGTCACTACAGCAATATACATACAAATCTATCTAAATAACTCTCAAAACATTGTCAGATGTGGCGTAACAACCATTGTTTAGGTCGGTTATGCTCTGCCTACCCCATTAGGGATAAAGGCGTGATCATATGTATGTATGCACTCTTTATAAAAACACATTTCTTTTAAAAAAAAATATACACACTTAAGGATGGGTGTGCATGCACAAGCTGTCATACAATTACTAGGAAGACCAAATTGGATACGAATCTATTATGGATAAGTTCAAAATCGTCCTAACTGTTATGTTATGCTACCTATAATGATGATGAAACAGAAATCCAATTTTACTATGTGGACTAAAAAAGATGGTACCCACACATTTAATTATGATTACATTCTTGTAAATATTTTTAATGTTTCAATTTGTTGATAATAATCAATTCACACATTACATTGACTCTAAATTAATCTAGAGAACAACATTCTGAAATCCTACTTTTCCTCACAAACTGGTATTAGTCAGCTGTGTGATAGTTATGATACGTTTTCGAAGGTTTTACAGCTGAAATACTAAGTAGTGGTATTGCAGGTCCTTTCTTTTGGCCAAACAGAGAACTACAATGAATCTAGACCACTAAAACAAGTTATTTCTTTTCGCATTCACCCAACACCTGACGATATTCATAAATTTTCCACACTTACTTGGTTGATTAGTTAATATTTACACCATAACATTATAATCAATAAATCTGGTTTAATAGTAGTGTATTAGAAGTCCTCTAATTTATCCTTTTTGCGAGAAACTATTTAAAAATTAGGAACAATAAAAATCACTTTACACAGAAGTAGCGGTAGCGTGTTTATTTGTATTACTTGTCATAATACAAAAAAATAAAAAGAGATGTATCTATACGAATACCAGTATGTTGTCTCTTTCCTACTTATTATCGATAGCACAATCCGAATCAAAAAAGAGATTTGACAGTGGTATTATTCTAGTACTTTTAATTTTACGGTACTATTCTATTAATTTCGTTTTTTTTTCTCATCTACGCCACGCCACGGCAGCGGCGCAGTGCAATGTCAAAACGATGAACCCATGACAGATTTAGTTTTTATAAATAAAACATAATTTAGATCTGTTATTTTGTTACAGGAAAGCTGAATTCGAGCAGTGGGCTGATGAAATGGCCCGAAAGGGTTTATTTCAAGGTGTCCCTAAAAGCGCTTTAAAGGATTGATTAAATAAACTGTTTAACTTAGCGACATTGTATTCATCACTGTGCCTGCTTTTGTGGGTAGATCTCCCTTACACATATCCAACGAGCGGGAACAAGCAGGAACAAAAGACAGGGTGATATATCAAGGAAAGGAATATAGTTGGCGCGGTGACACTGAAGGATAGTAATGACGATTATAAAACAATAAATAAATAAAAACATGCGTTACAGTTAATACAGGATGTAACACAAAGTGCTGCATTCGTTTAAACCATGTAATGTATCAGTGATATTATATAACCCATACAAAACCATACATTGAACAAAATAAATATTCTGATTTTAGTAAAACAGAAACATGTCTACGGTTGGGAATTTGGGATGGCACACTACGGCGGCATTCAGCACAGAACTCTGTTGCCGCTGCCGCCGTGCCTTGCATCCGGCGTAGTCAATATTTAGTCATCAATATTTAGTCATCAATATTTTGTATGAAAACGATAATCTTTAGAAACACATTGTGTGGGATATCAAATGAAAGGACTCAACGAGCTAATTCCAAAAATATATCATAGCATAGAATTCTTCCCGCTGCTTAGTAAATAACGCCATTGGTGCGCGCGTTATAACTACAAGCCGGTTTACACTTTGATTATATATATATATTTATCCGTTTATTGCATACATAACCATACAGAGGACACATACATAAAAAACAATAGCGCAACAGGTACAGCTTATTTCTAAAAAGAAATCTCAATAAGTGACTAGTGCGATTAACATGTTTGAAGGGCGAGCTACAAGCGATAAGTTCGTATGGACATTGGACAGGCACTGACAATTGCGAGTAATACATAAAAACGGTTCAGTGATTACCAAGTAGACGGCTGTTTTATTTTATTAAGTTACTTTTCCTCCCGCACTTGTCGCTCTTCCCTTGGCTCACTTCCCTTATTCACCCGCCTCACGTTATTGTTTAGTACTGTTGTGTTCTACATAAAATAGTAAAACAGACCAGAAATAAAACGTACCAAATTGAACAGGAAACGTTAATATAAGATCTATATAAGCTCGCTACTGTATTGTTAAAATTGTAAATGAGTCATAAGGCTTGCCGTAGTTTTTTTTTTATCATGTATAAGTTGTACAATGCTATTATAAATATATTCTCCCAAACTTCGTAAAAGTTGAACGGGAGATCAGTTGCTCTGCGCAATACAACTTACTTATACTAAAACATTTAAAACTAACTTAATTATTATTACGTACTCTTAGGAGCATAGCACCTACCTTAACCTTATTCGGCTTCCAATCTCTCTCTGGACTGTTCGGAAGTGCTTGCGTTTACGATAGTTACGTTTTTGTTGTTTGTGGTTACTCGTTGTTCATTTTTTAGTTTTGTTGTTGTTTTATTATACATTATTTATATTAAGTTTTTTTTTGTTACGGACTGAGTAATTCAATATGAATTCTTCAACTACAACGGACAGCAAGAAAAAATACCAAATTAGTGTCTACCATCGACATTTCGTGAACCGCCTGGGGGTTTCTTGTAATCAATTTATTTACCCCACCCAAAACTTCAAACTCCCATATAAAATGAATCGAGCCACTGACATAAGAATAAATAAAACAACATAGAATGGAAACTCCTTTGCCCGAGTGCGTGTGATAGCCTTTGGGGCAAGGCCCCCCCTGGTCGTGGATGCTTTCGACACCCGTAAAAACGGGCGTGTCATGGGGATCAGAGCCCATAGTGGGCGAAAAACGCCCCTAAATGAGCAAATGGAGACAAAATCCGGTGGGGCGTGGCCGGGACTTTGACCGACCGCGCGTCAAAAACCGGTGACCGCCGGCGAGTCGGCCCACCGAGTGATTCTCTGTTCAGGGAGGCTCAGTCATCCAGGACCCCTAGTACCCCTGCGCGAGCCAGGCGGTTGATGAAACGTCCGGAGGGACCGGCGAGCTGACCTGGATATTCTCGGGCCCGCTCATCCGGTGAAGGTCATAGTCAAGAGAGTCAAGTCAGATGAGTGTCATAAGTCGGGAGCCACCGGCAAGGTCGAGTCGTCAGTGTGACGACCCCCTCAAACCGGTGGCGTTGGTCAATCCGGGTTGTTAATTCCCTCGTCGAGCTCCTCCACCACAGCGAGCTCGCAACGCAAGGGAATGATTTCTGGTCAGGGGGCGCGCGTGATACGGAGCCAGATTCCGGAGATTCTCGAAATCTGACTGGACACGAACTCATCCAGGGTCTTGACTTTTAGGTCTGTCCGACTTCGTTGCGGACAAACATCGGCGCATCCGCAATGGAACGCAACGCCTTCGACTGCTGGGATCGCAGTTTCCGGCGGTTGGTCTCAGAGACCAACGCGTACCATGCAGGCGCGGCGTACGTATGATGGGTCCTCACGTACGCCTTATAGACGCCGACCTTCATGCGCAACGGGAGCCTCGAGCAGAGAACGGGACGGAGCAAAGCAATGGCAGCCCTTAACTTGAGAGAGGGCGTCTTCCACTGCCACCTGGAAGCGCCTATTCTCTAAGAAGGTGGCCACAATCTTAACGACTCTGCGGGGAGTCGTAGACGTGGACAGCTTGTATATCAAGCCCGGGTGCCAAACGCGATCGAACGCCTTCTCCATGTCGAGGAATACTGCTACGGTAGTCCCCCTTTTGTTGAGGGCCGCCGTCATATCGTGCAGTACTTTCGACAGTTGAAGGGTTGTGGAGTGCTCGGCTCGGAAGCCGAACTGCTCCTGGCGTGGCATGATGTGGGGGATCATGTGACGCAGAAGAAGTTTCTCAAACCTGTTGCTTAGCGTAGGTAGCAAGGCAATTGGCCGATAGCTCTCAGGCTTCAGGGTGTTCTTTCTGGGCTTGGGGAGCATGATTACCCACCCAAGCTTCCACGCGTCCGGGAAGTACTCCGTGCGCGTGATGCCATTATAAATGCGCGTCACTGCTGCGACTGAACGTGGAGGGAGATGACGCAACATTTCGTTCGTAATGGCATCAGGCCCGGGTGCCTTCCGGAGGGGAGTTCGTCTTATCGCCCGGAGCACTTGGCCGGGGGAAAAGACGATGGGGTCCTCATCAGGAGGTATCGGCTAAGCGAAGTAGCCTGCCAGACTTCGCGAAACTTCTTCTTCGTCGTGGTCGGCGCCTGGGGTCGGCTTAAATTGGCTCTCCAGGCACTCAGCGAAAATCTCAGCTCGTTGACCGAGTCCCAAAAGCCGCTATTTATATACCTACTCCCCCCTTCGCCTCGCGACGCCCCGTTGTCGTCCAGCCGTATTGCTAGGGATTTTTACTGTTAAAATATTGTTTACGTCTAGAGAGGATATCTCTAAAATATAAGGTTTTCTTTATTTTAAAATCATTATTTTACTATTTTTTTTTCTAAATATAAGATTCTAGTTTTCCACCCTGCAGTTTCACCCGCAGTTAAGTCAGTTCGCTACGTTACGCACGTACTTTTTTATAGTGTGTTATTTTTGCCTTACCTACCATCATCATCTCCCTAGCCTTATCCAGTATCTCACGGGGTCGGCCACCTAATCTAGGGGATTGAACAAGGGTACTGGTTTTTGCCTTACCTACCATTCCATTTTTTTTTGTTTCGGACTATACGTATCTAATAAATTAAATGCCGAATAATAAAACATAAATGCTTTTTATTGATTTACATTACACCTTACGTTACATTTAATGACACACACACACACGCAGAGACGCGCGCGCGCACACACGCGAGCGTTTTAGCGAAATAAATACTTTTTTTATTTTTATTTAATGTGTTATGTGTACATCCAAACGCACTACAATAATTTGGGCTTCATTGTAAATACTTTGCAATTGGTAGGTACAACAAAAAAGTTGTAGGTTTCATTTTCCTGTAAACTGTGCACGCAAACGACTAAACCAAAAGCGACAAGACGGATCTCTCTCTTGCACTCATGGTGCGAAAAAAGAGATCCTACTTGTCGTCATCAGTTTTGTTGGTCTCCTGTGCGTATCGTATTTAGTTTTTCGAGTCGATTCGAATTGAAATCGAGTATGATTTTTAATGTCGTACTGCCGCCGTAACGAGCTTAACTTTAATACCAAATATGTTTAAACAGATTTAAACTTTTATTTTGACTGCAATATTGTTTTAAATAATAGTTAATTTGCAGTAAATTAATAAAAAAAAAAGTTTAATTTTAGTTTTACTGAGAGAAAAACAGGAAGTGATTCGTGTCCTCACATTTCAGGCGGCAACCAATCACAGTATTTTTTAAATCACAAAAACATGGAGAATAATTGAATCCACCAATCAGCGACAACCTTCAGCGGAGCATAAAGTTTACAGTGACTTTGTAGGAGCGTATTTTAATAATATATATTTAACGATCAAAAAGTTACTGGTATATTAAATAATATATTTTTTAAAGATTTCTAAATACTTTTGCATACGCATCAATTTCGAACCTTATTAATATTTTTATTCTAATCAGAAATCATTAAATATTTAAATTAAAATAAGTTTGCATTTGATCGCCTTGCCAAAGACAAGTCACGTTTGTTTTTCTACTCGAGTCAGTGCGCATGTCAAGTTGAAAATTGCAAATGGCGGCCGTTGTTATTGTTCGTACCGAATTATCTATTTGTAAATTATATACCAGTCTTTTTAGCGATTTTTGTACTGGACTATCACATTGATACGATGCTATAACTTCTTATAATTCGGCGCGACACGTTTTATGAACGTTTTTAAGTGTTTTGAGTGTTTTTTTGGTATTTTATGTGTGTCATGCAAATGGGGTAAGCTGGAGTTATCGGATGTCGTTTAGGTTGTTTTGGACTGATCCAATGGAAAAATTGAGTGATATTCTGTGACCTAAAGTGTTAAAATGGAGACTGCATAAAATTTATTAACAATTTCGGTACGCTTTGAGTGTAGCGATCGTCTGGAACGGCTGTATTTCACTAATGTTCCATGCCGTGACTGCACTCCCCGTACATTTCAAAATGGCTGCTGCTCTTCTCGATATATGAGCTTTGCGTCACTGGAACATAAATCAGTGGATTTGATTCGTGATGATATTCTAGTGTATCTAGTCGAGTGATTCCGTGTGAAAAAGCGGAAATATATAGTGGACAGAGCCCCGGTTATGCCTGGGGCGAGACAATAGTGGTGTATCATATGTTTTTGGTAGTGGACGTACAGTGACCATAGGACCGATATTGCCTTGCGTCCGAGCCCGCCTGCTATGCGCTTGATTTTCCACGATGATTTGGGACACAAGAGAATAGAACTTGTGAGGAATTGAGCGGAATGTGACATTGCATGAGAGGTAGGTGATGTTTTTATCTTTATTTACATTCGTAAGAAGAAGGGTGGTTGTCGTGCGATTTCTGACAAAATGGACACAGTGGTGGGTGACAGGACGTCAGTCGGCGGCGGCGAATGTGCCCCGCGCCCGGACACCCATAATTCAGTACTATTTTCGCGTTGATACAATATCTTACAAGTTGTGTAACACGCCGTAATGTTGTTAAAACTCGACCTCATTGGTGTGTTGTGTGTGCATTCAATATTCCATGCACAAATTAGACCTGCTTAATAATTTCAACAAACCCCCATTCCTGCTACTATTATGTTGCATATCACAGTATCTAAACACTTTAATATGATTTGTTTTACTATTGGAAAATAACATGTTGTTTACCAATGAAATTATGTAAATATGTGCACATAGTAGGTTAGGCAACCACCAATTAGTTTATACAAAAACCTATTGCTTTACCTAGATGAAATGTGATTCATTTTTATGCTGCCTGTTTGTGAACACCAAATTACATAAACATTATGTAAACAATTTAATCTTAATTATTTTAATTCAAGCTTACTACATACTGGTGTTCATAAATGTTCTTTTGGTGATCAATTTTATCAAATAGATAGATAATTATCATAAGTGATTATATATTGTCCCTGATTCTCTGTAATAAATTAAGTAGAAGAAAAACATCCTAATGTTCTAATTCCAATATGAAGGTCATTGACCTAATTTTATGTTTGACCTGTTCCAATAGAAATTTTAAATTATTTTCACATTTAAAAATGTCTACAAACAAGAAAAATAATTGTTAGATATGTTCTAGTAGCAATCGATTATACAAACTTTATCATAAAAGGTAACACACTCAAGAGACATATAATGGTAAAGAACAAATAATAATAATTATGGATTGCTAACTCCATAGGTAGAGACCTAGCAGAGGCTCCAGGCATAAAAATTTGGAAAAGAAAAATCAATTTTATTAACAAATGCTATGACCATAAAATGATTTTTATTTTTTATTTTTACTATTATTTCTTTAATGTGGTCCGTCACCTCTCCAAGAATACTAAAAATCCTTTTTTACTGCATAAACAAATATAATAGATAACCAGATTCTTATTGAAATGTACTAAAACATGCATTTTATTTACAAAATAATAAAAATACTACAATCCATGTGTTCCAGTAGTTCAGGATACCTAATGGGTCTTTCAGGGACAATATCTACATATGCCTTTATCCTAAATGGGATAGGCAGAGTGTAAATGACCTAAACAAAGGTTGTTCCGCCATGTCTGACAAAATTTTGAAGGTTATGTAAGATAGATTTGTAGGTATATTGCCGTAGTGACAGGTTGTCAGCCCATTGCCTAAAATGCAATATACTAAAACCCTTGGATCCCCTAGCTGGCTTTTTCATCATGCCCGGCAGGAAATGCAGCTGGCACTATGTATTTTTCTCGCTCCCAGTCCAGCATATAAGGAAGGAAGAAATACCCACTTGATAAAAACAAGAATACCTAAGGTACCTGAAAAAAAAGGCCCTGAAAAGTGCACTATGTAAAAATTGCCATGAATATTACAGCTCTCTGTGTAAACTATTTATTTTATACTTTTTAAAAGCATTCTTGTTAATTATTATGAACCTATGGTGTCCCACTGCAGTTAATAATAATAAGAAAAAAAAAGTTGTTGTGCTTTTGTTTTGCTCAATATGGGATTTCATAGTTCCACCTCTTCATTTTATATCAAAATTTATAATTATATTAATAAAAAACTATTCATTCATTCAGTTTTTTGTTTATTTTATTGGTTATGTTCACAAATATTCTGGATCTCTGTAGATTTTTTGGAAGTGGCACAATATTAGTTTATTTTTAATTGCCTTGGTACCTAATACTATGTTGAAATTGCAAATATATCCCTTCCTAACTACATGACCTGCTTCAAAACTTAGCTTACCCATTTTGATTCCTTTAACAATGATGAAAATTCATTAAAAACAATTTTCTTTTTTGATAACATATTTAAATGTGAAAATAATTTTAAAATTTCTATTGGAACAGGTCAAACATAAAATTAGGTCAATGACCTTCATATTGGAATTAGAACAGTAGGATGTTTTTCTTCTACTTAAATTATTACAGAGATTCGGGGACAAAATATAATCACTTATGATAATTATCTATCTATTTGATAAAAGGGATCACCAAAAGAACATTTATGAACAGAGATTGGGGACAAAATATAATCAATAAATATCTATTTGATGATAGGGATCACCAAAAGAACATTTGAACACCAGTTAATAGGTATGGTTATGGGTACAAGGAATATAAAACTTTAAGCAAGGATACAAACACATTTCTATGTAGAGGCAAAAACTTAAAAACTTAGGATTTTGAGTTTAATTATTTTCAAACAAATCTCCTGTTTGATGTATGGAAGGTTCAGTCCAAACATTTTCAGGTATAGTTATTTTCTATGTATTTATTGACTTTTATTATATTTGATAATTTCGGGGGCTTTTGTGCATTTGTCCAGAAATATTTAACAATGTTGATTCCAATATTCCAGCCAAAACCAAAAGTAGATAAATTATTAAATTATTGATCAGCAACTTTAGTCTCACATCCCGCTCAAATCCACTTAGTAAATACATTTATTCCAGTTGGAATAATTAAAGCATTAATAATCAATGTTTTTGCTATTTTTCATTATTTTATTATAGTTAAAATTAGTTAGCCTAATAGTCTTTAAATAGCAATTCAATTTTCTGAATCACTACATAGTATAAAACAAAGTCGCTTTCTCTGTCCCTATATCCCTATATTCCCCCTAAATCTTTAAAACTACGCAACGGATTTTGATTCAGTTTCTTTTTATAAATAAAGTGATTCAAGAGGAAGGTTTATATGTAAAATAAATTCATAATATAGTAGAGAAACACTGATAATTTCCGTGCGAAGCTGGGGCGGGTCGCTATTAAATACTATAATAAAATGATGAAAAAAAAAGTGAAATGTATTGATTGCTTTAATTATTTATCAAAAATTTTCCATTTGTCCCTTGGTAAAGCACAAAGGTCTCCTCTAAACCTAAAACTTTATTTACTTTACTTACTGCAATGTAATACAAATTCTGATATCAAAATAAATTGATATTTAAATGTTAAAGATAATTTTAATCAATACCTACCGGTTTAGTTAGAATAAATTGTAATGCAATTCTATTTTGATAAAATGAATATCAATTTAATTAATATTAGCTGAAGAATTAATTAGCATTCCTAAATAATATTACATTTAATTTAGGATTATCATATTTTGTAAGAATAAAATAATACTGAGATTTGCAAAAATAAATCTAACACAAAAAAATCAAATATCACTAATCAATTTGTTTTGAATAAATCTGTAAATTTATTTTTATTAGATGATTAATATTGCCTAGCAACAGGTAGGCAGTATTAATCAAATTACATCTAATAAAAATAAATTACACAATAAATAAATTAAACAGGATTACAGAGAGAAAAAAATCAATTTATTATTTCAATCACATCAAATAGCCTTTATTTCACTGAAAAATACAATAATTTTAGTTACATGTAAATTTGGTGGAAATGTATTTGAATTCCAATAATAATAAACATTAATTAAAATTACAATAATATCAAATTTCATTTCACATTCAAATCAATTCAATAAAAATGTATTTAGGTTGTTTCATTCATAGGTCAACAAAAGCACTTAGTTCAGTATGCCTTTTGGCAAAGGCCTTTGCCAGTAACTTCCATTGCTTTCTATCTATAGAGGGCCGGCTGTTAGTTTTATTTTGTCTTTCCCATCTTTTTAGTGGCCATCTATGGGGTACCAATTTAGTTTTGATCCATTTTTCTTGATTGCATCTTAGGGTATGGTCTGTCTGTCTCCATTTTAGCTGATCGACCCTAGATAGTAAGTCTAACTTTTGTTTTACTTCTTATATTTGTATTTGTTTTACTTTTTATAATTATCTGTTTCTTATGCAATCTCTCTTTTTTTGTTTATACTTTATTAATTTATTACATCAAATTCATTATTTATACTTTACTAGCGACCCACCCCGGCTTCGCACGGAAATTATCGAGTGTTTCCCTACTATATTATGCATGTATTATACATATAAACCTTCCTCTTGAATCACTATCCATTAAAAGAAACCGCATCAAAATCCGTTGCGTAGTTTTCAAGATTTATGCATACATAGGGATATAGGGACAGAGAAAGCGACTTTGTTTTATACTATGGCTATGTAGTGATTATTAATTCAATCATTTCATTAAAAAAATCTAAAATCTAATATTTTTTTCACTTCTCATGCTCAGTAAGCGCTATTTTGTGCAGGATGTAGGCTGCACAAAATTGAAATTTGTGCACAAGACAAAAACATATCTACTCATAAATGTATATATGCTAAGGCAAAAAAAATTAGGCCGAACAGCCAAATACAATAGGAATTTCATAGATAGTATACTTGTTATTTTATAAAATTTACTTTAATTTATTTGCCTTTTGTGTTTTTTATGATATAAAATAATATTAAAATTTAAATTCAAGTACGGTAGTTTATTTCATAAAAATATATTATTACAAAATTAATTTCATAGTAGGCTGTAATAGGTCTCCAGCTCAAGCCTAATATTTCATGTCAAAAGTTATTTGATATTGATTTTTGACTACGATCTATCGATTTTTGACGAAAGCGCGAATGAACTGTTTTATTTGTTTAGAAATATTATTGTAGAATTTACACAACTTTCCTTGCAATCGAAGTGAAAAGCAGTGTTTATAACTTGTGCACAAAGTCATTTTTATCCTCGACTAATATCAGTCCTCGCCCGACGGGCTCAGGCAGATAAAAAAATCTGATATAAATGACTCTTTTTGCGCACTTATCATAAAATCTACTATTTCTTGTTGTCAAAAGGAATAATGAAGTTGCTTTTGATACATACATACATACATATAATCACGCCTTTATCCCTAATGGGGTAGGCAGAGCGTAAACGACCCAAACAAAGGTCGTTCCGCCACGTCTGACAAAGTTTTGAGGGTTATTTAAGATAGATCTGTAAGTATTATGCTGTAGTGACAGGTTATCAGCCCATCGCCTAAATTACGATATACTGAAACCCTCGGATCCCTTAGCTGGTTTTTACAGCATACCCGGGAAGAAATGCAGCTGGCACATTCTATGTTTTTCTCTCGCTCCCAGGCCAGCATGGAAGAAATGCTTTTGATAGAAAGTAATTTTTAATTTTATGAAATATAGAATCAGGAATATCATTTGAGTAAAATCTTAAATGTACCCTATTCGGACCCTATCTCGTTAAATACAAATATTTTAAAATAATATGAAAGATACCATGAGGCTGGCATAGTCACCAGATGACTGGAACCTGGTCAAAAATTTAGAGCAAAAACAAAAATCTTAAATTATTATGGCTGTTACCATATGCTTCCCCCAGCTGGGCTAACATGCATGCCAAATAATAATTCTATCTTCCCATTATCTCTTGCAACTGTCTCTGTGGTCTAGTGGTCTGATCCAGAGGTCCTGGGTTCGATGCCCAGGTTAATATTTCCTAAACTATCACTTTGGGAGCTTTTCCCAGTTTGGGTAGAACAATGCAAGGTGATTAACCTGATGGTGTAGGTAATCCCGATCCCTGTCTTTGATAGTGGTTGTTACAGCGGCCAAGTCAGAGGCCTCTTTGCTGTATTATTAGGCGGTTTAAAACTCTGGCGACAGGGTTCATCAGGTCTTATCGACTCGAAACCTACTCAAGTAGAAGATGTTCTCTCGCGTTGCTTACTTCACTATGAATAACGCCTCATCATTTCAGCCTACATCTACCCAGATAGGCCTCTTCTTTTGTTCGTCATCTACACCAGTCCTGTGTCTCCTGCATCCACTGTTTACCCACGACCGCCACTTTACCATCAGTCCATCTGACATGCGCGCATAGCTTAAATAGCAATAATAAATAATTGACGAGTAATCGAGTCTACAACTTGCGAATTGTGAACCCACAGACGCAGCAATTTAGATTACAATGAAAACTCTTCTAAATCCTCTCATCATCTGTTGATAATAAAAAATAATAATAAAAGTTTTTTTTTCATCTACAAACAACAACATTAAAGTAGATACATACATACATAAAATCACGCCTTCATCCCTTACGGGGTAGGCAAAGCGTAAAACGCCTCGTGTCAGGCGCTTTCGCCACGTCTGACAAAAATTGAGGAAAATTTTTGATTGTAATGTGTATTGCTGTAGTGACAGCAACCCATCGTCTAAATTACAATATACTGTAACCCTTGAATCCCTTTTGTTGTCTTCTACAGCATGCCCGGGAGGAAGGGCAGCTGGAACATTCTGTTTTTCTATCTCTCCCAGTCCAGCATGGAAGAAGTAGATACATAAGCAAATAAAAGTTTACAATTTGTTTGATAGGCTAATTAATCCCTAAACTAGGTAAACCTGATCTATAGGTAATCGGTGTCGATAGTTCACTAACCAATCCAATTTTGCAGTATGGCAGCGGACAGCGACGGGCTTGGCTCGGCGGGCGGGGGCGGGGGCGGCGGCTCGTGCGGCGTGGTGGTGACCTGCGAGGGCGACCTCCGCGACCCGCGCTTCCCCGCGCGCCTGCGCCGCCTGCTGCGCGAACTGCGCGCGCTACTCGCCGAGCCGCACCCGCACACGCTCAAAGTTAACAAGGTACGTGCTACTGTAGGCTACCTTTACCATTGACACTCACTCGTCGAGTGGGGGCGTTGTGGTGACCGAAATTTGAGCCTATGCACTCTTCAGCATTTACACTTGTAAATAGTCCATAATCGGCTTTACTGTAAGAAACAAATCGGTTTAGTTTGTGGCTAGCCCTATCACAGGCCTAGGTCTTTTCGGGTTGCCACAGGAACACCTGATAATAAGACGCATATTTGGATTCATTTATGAATGGTGTAATAATTTAGTTTTATTAAATGGAATAAATAAATACTAAATAATGCATCAAAGGAGGCTGTTGGCTGATCAAGCCAGTTCCTTTCAAAGACTCGGAAGCCGACGGCCTTCAGGGATGCTCGCTCATAGGCCTCTTGGAGCGACCCCAGAAAACTAAGGATTGTACAATACTGCACGGAGAAAGTAGAAACGGCTGCCCTTGTGGTTCTACACTGCAAACAAGCAAGCTGTGGTGATCCTATACAGAGCCATATAACATAAGTAACTTGATAACCTGGGAAAATCGTAGATGCAAGTCTAAGTTTCCTAGAGCTACTAGGATGGCATAAGCTTTGTATTTGTACCGTTTGTTACGTATATACTCACAATCCTTCTATCCCTACAGGTCGAGCCATGGAACAGTGTGCGCGTAACGCTATCGGTGCCACGGGCGGCGGCCGCGCGGTTGCGTGCCTTAGCCGCGGCGGGCGCCCCTCAGTTGCGCGCACTGGGCATCCTCTCAGTGCAGCTGGACGGCGACGCGGCCGTCAGTCTGAGGCTGCAGCACGGCACGGAGCTGAGGATAAACACCGAGGCTGACGGCAGCAATGCGCCCACAACGGCCAATGCAGAGTCCAGCTCACAGGGTAAGATATTCAGCCTGCAGTGTCCATTACTCCTGGGCATCCTGTCAGTGCAGCTAGACTACAGCACGGCACGGAGCTCAGGATAAACACCGAGGCTGATGGCAGCAATGCGCCCACAACGGCCAATGCAGAGTCCAGCTCACAGGGAAAGACATTCAGCCTGCAGTGTCCATTACTCCTGGGCATCCTGTCAGTGCAGCTAGACTGCAGCTGATGGCAGCAATGCGCCCACAACGGCAAATGCAGAGTCCAGCTCACAGGGTAAGATATTCAGCCTGCAGTGTCCATTACTCCTGGGCATCCTCTCAGTGCGGCTAGACTGCAGCACGATAAACACCGAGGCTGATGGCAGCAATGCGCCCACAACGGCCAATGCAGAGTCAAGCTCACAGGGTAAGATATTCAGCACTACTATGATCTATGCCATATTTCCGGGCGTACTGCTGACTGACTTAAAAGAAGACGGGCTTTGGCCCATTTCACTGCGCCTTCCGATACGTGGCTGCACTGGCACCTTTCGGTCATAGATAACAACTGACCGAAATAAAAAAAATAACTTAGAAGTAACACACACATTTTGTGATTTTTACTCTCTATGAAAAAGACTCGCAAAGAGTCGAAACGTAAAGGTCCTCCGTTAAACAAACAAGTGAGTAACCGTTAATTTATCAGTAAATAACACACATTTCAAAAAGTACATTACCGCATTCTCTTTACAGAACCAAGCACATCGCGGTCGCAAGCCTCGGAACTTCTCGCCGGTCTCGGAGGCCTAGGGCGTCTTATAAACGAGGTGGCGTCGTCTAGCACCGCCCAGACGTCTCAAGACAGCTTCAAATCCCCCAACACAGTGTGCCCTAGGGACGGCAAGATCCCCCCCAACATTCCCACCCCGGCGGATCGGTGCGAGTATCCGTTTGGAAGCATGACGCAGGCGAGGGTTATACATCGGAAGGAGAATACGTTAGGTGAGTGATAAATATACGATTGCGGAGTTTTTATTGGCCCGCCATCCTCCACTACATCTCTTCAATCCAGTCCCTTCCGTCCCTCTGTTTGTGTCCTCCAGTCCCATACTTCCCTCGCCCCAATACCCGTCTCCCGCTCCTACCATCCCATATATCACTTCCGTCCCTCTCGTCTCAACTCCCGTCTCTTCAGTCCCTTTCGTCCCCCTTGGCCCAATTCCTATCTCCCGTCCCTTTAGTCCCATACGTTCCTCCTGTCCCTCTTGCCCCAACTTCCATTTCCCGCCCCTATTGCTCCAATTCCCGTATTCCAGCCCTCTTGCCTCAATTCCCGGCCCCGTCGCTCCAGTCACATACGTCCCTCCTGTCCCTCTTGCCCCAACTTCCATCTCCCGCCCCTATTGCTCCAATTCCCGTATTCCAGCCCTCTTGCCTCAATTCCCGGCCCCGTCGCTCCAGTCACATACGTTCCTCCCGGCCCTCTTGCCCCAACTTCCATCTCCCGCCCCTATTGCTCCAATTCCCGTATTCCAGCCCTCTTGCCTCTATTCCCGGCCCCGTCGCTCCAGTCACATACGTCCCTCCTGTCCCTCTTGCCCCAACTTCCATCTCCCGCCCCTATTGCTCCAATTCCCGTATTCCAGCCCTCTTGCCTCAATTGCCGGCCCCGTCGCTCCAGTCACATACGTCCCTCCTGTCCCTCTTGCCCCAACTTCCATCTCCCGCCCCTATTGCTCCAATTCCCGTATTCCAGCCCTCTTGCCTCAATTCCCGGCCCCGTCGCTCCAGTCACATACGTCCCTCCTGTCCCTCTTGCCCCAACTTCCATCTCCCGCCCCTATTGCTCCAATTCCCGTATTCCAGCCCTCTTGCCTCAATTCCCGGCCCCGTCGCTCCAGTCACATACGTCCCTCCCGGCCCTCTTGCCCCAACTTCCATCTCCCGCCCCTATTGCTCCAATTCCCGTATTCCAGCCCTCTTGCCTCAATTCCCGGCCCCGTCGCTCCAGTCACATACGTCCCTCCCGGCCCTCTTGACCTAACTTCGATCCCTTCCCTCCCATACGTTCCATATGTCCCTTCCGTCCGTCATGATACCGGCTTTGACATAAAGATAAAAAATAATTTATGCCTTATAAAAAAAAACCAAATACATTTCAGACTTAACCTAACTTTAAACTATCAAATCAGGCAAAAGGGAGTGACTCAGCTTTATGCATGCGTAGAGTCGCTGCACGACACTGCGCTGATTTTCAGTCACCCCCTATCCCCATCCCCAGACATCCCCTCCAAGTTATGGCTTATGATATGGCAGACACTTTTTTTTTACTATCGTGTGGCTAATGATGTGTCCTTGTTCCCAGGTTTAACGGCGACCGGCGCGGGCCCGTCGGGCAGCGTCCGGCCGGCGAGCGAGGCGGCGTTCGCGCGCCCCTCAACGTCGTTCCCCGCGCCGCCGCCCCCATACCCCGCGCCCTCCCCCGCCCCCGCGCCCTCCCCCTCCCCCGCGCCCGCCCTCGCCGCCGGCAACAACGCACCCGTCGCGCTTTCCTCGCCGCTACTGGTCAACCTGCTACAGGTATGTTATGTACATACTCCTTTATTTTATAAAAAAAAATGCACCATACTACATACGTATATGCACCCGAAAGGATATGATTATATCTCTCCGATAAGGAATTCCCAAGGCAACGCCATAAGCCGAGGTTCGAGTCCTAGGCCCCTTAGGCCCCTTAGGCGCCCTTAGGCAGTTATCATTTGCATATAAGGGTGTAGATTGCGTGTAGCAACTCCCCGCCTTTAGTCGGTTGACGCATTAGGCAAAGTGTAACAGAAAGGATATATGCACCGGAAAGGATATGAACCAGCCCATGAAACTAAAGAAGTAACAGCCCATGAAACTAAAGAAGTAACCCAAAGGAACAGGTCAAAAACAATTGATAGCCCGTGTAGTATGGGGAGACACACTTCTTTTTTTTTTGTTTTTCGACCTATGTTTCTATGGGAAAGTTGTTCAGTTTCATGAGCTGGTTCATATCCTTTCCGGTGCATATATCCTTTCTGTTAAAAGTTGTATTATGCGTGACCGGACTAAAGGCGGGGAGTTGCTACACGCAATCTACACCCTTATATGCAAATGATAACTGCCAAAGGGCGCCCACTAGGACTCGAACCTCGGCTTATGGCATTGCCTTGGGAATTCCTTATCGGAGAGATGTACATCCTCCGTGTTTCACGCGTCCCTTTCATCCTTCGCGTCCCTCTTGCCCATTATGTCTGTAGCATTGCCCATATCCACTCCCTCCGTCTGTTTTCCTCCGTGTTTCTCGCGTCCCTCTTGCCCATTATGTCTGTAGCATTGCCCATATCCACTCCCTCCGTCTGTTTTCCTCCGTGTTTCTCGCGTCCCTCTTGCCCATTATGTCTGTAGCATTGCCCATATCCACTCCCTCCGTCTGTTTTCCTCCGTGTTTCTCGCGTCCCTCTTGCCCATTATGTCTGTAGCATTGCCCATATCCACTCCCTCCGTCTGTTTTCCTCCGTGTTTCTCGCGTCCCTCTTGCCCATTATGTCTGTAGCATTGCCCATATCCACTCCCTCCGTCTGTTTTCCTCCGTGTTTCTCGCGTCCCTCTTGCCCATTATGTCTGTAGCATTGCCCATATCCACTCCCTCCGTCTGTTTTCCTCCGTGTTTCTCGCGTCCCTCTTGCCCATTATGTCTGTAGCATTGCCCATATCCACTCCCTCCGTCTGTTTTCCTCCGTGTTTCTCGCGTACCTCTTGCCCATTATGTCTGTAGCATTGCCCATATCCACTCCCTCCGTCTGTTTTCCTCCGTGTTTCTCGCGTCCCTCTTGCCCATTATGTCTGTAGCATTGCCCATATCCACTCCCTCCGTCTGTTTTCCTCCGTGTTTCTCGCGTCCCTCTTGCCCATTATGTCTGTAGCATTGCCCATATCCACTCCCTCCGTCTGTTTTCCTCCGTGTTTCTCGCGTCCCTCTTGCCCATTATGTCTGTAGCATTGCCCATATCCACTCCCTCCGTCTGTTTTCCTCCGTGTTTCTCGCGTCCCTCTTGCCCATTATGTCTGTAGCATTGCCCATATCCACTCCCTCCGTCTGTTTTCCTCCGTGTTTCTCGCGTCCCTCTTGCCCATTATGTCTGTAGCATTGCCCATATCCACTCCCTCCGTCTGTTTTCCTCCGTGTTTCTCGCGTCCCTCTTGCCCATTATGTCTGTAGCATTGCCCATATCCACTCCCTCCGTCTGTTTTCCTCCGTGTTTCTCGCGTCCCTCTTGCCCATTATGTCTGTAGCATTGCCCATATCCACTCCCTCCGTCTGTTTTCCTCCGTGTTTCTCGCGTCCCTCTTGCCCATTATGTCTGTAGCATTGCCCATATCCACTCCCTCCGTCTGTTTTCCTCCGTGTTTCTCGCGTCCCTCTTGCCCATTATGTCTGTAGCATTGCCCATATCCACTCCCTCCGTCTGTTTTCCTCCGTGTTTCTCGCGTCCCTCTTGCCCATTATGTCTGTAGCATTGCCCATATCCACTCCCTCCGTCTGTTTTCCTCCGTGTTTCTCGCGTCCCTCTTGCCCATTATGTCTGTAGCATTGCCCATATCCACTCCCTCCGTCTGTTTTCCTCCGTGTTTCTCGCGTCCCTCTTGCCCATTATGTCTGTAGCATTGCCCATATCCACTCCCTCCGTCTGTTTTCCTCCGTGTTTCTCGCGTACCTCTTGCCCATTATGTCTGTAGCATTGCCCATATCCACTCCCTCCGTCTGTTTTCCTCCGTGTTTCTCGCGTCCCTCTTGCCCATTATGTCTGTAGCATTGCCCATATCCACTCCCTCCGTCTGTTTTCCTCCGTGTTTCTCGCGTCCCTCTTGCCCATTATGTCTGTAGCATTGCCCATATCCACTCCCTCCGTCTGTTTTCCTCCGTGTTTCTCGCGTCCCTCTTGCCCATTATGTCTGTAGCATTGCCCATATCCACTCCCTCCGTCTGTTTTCCTCCGTGTTTCTCGCGTCCCTCTTGCCCATTATGTCTGTAGCATTGCCCATATCCACTCCCTCCGTCTGTTTTCCTCCGTGTTTCTCGCGTCCCTCTTGCCCATTATGTCTGTAGCATTGCCCATATCCACTCCCTCCGTCTGTTTTCCTCCGTGTTTCTCGCGTCCCTCTTGCCCATTATGTCTGTAGCATTGCCCATATCCACTCCCTCCGTCTGTTTTCCTCCGTGTTTCTCGCGTCCCTCTTGCCCATTATGTCTGTAGCATTGCCCATATCCACTCCCTCCGTCTGTTTTCCTCCGTGTTTCTCGCGTCCCTCTTGCCCATTATGTCTGTAGCATTGCCCATATCCACTCCCTCCGTCTGTTTTCCTCCGTGTTTCTCGCGTCCCTCTTGCCCATTATGTCTGTAGCATTGCCCATATCCACTCCCTCCGTCTGTTTTCCTCCGTGTTTCTCGCGTCCCTCTTGCCCATTATGTCTGTAGCATTGCCCATATCCACTCCCTCCGTCTGTTTTCCTCCGTGTTTCTCGCGTCCCTCTTGCCCATTATGTCTGTAGCATTGCCCATATCCACTCCCTCCGTCTGTTTTCCTCCGTGTTTCTCGCGTCCCTCTTGCCCATTATGTCTGTAGCATTGCCCATATCCACTCCCTCCGTCTGTTTTCCTCCGTGTTTCTCGCGTCCCTTTTATCCTTCGCGTCCCTCTTGCCCATTATGTCTGTAGCATTGCCCATATCCACTCCCTCCGTCTGTTTTCCTCCGTGTTTCTCGCGTCCCTCTTGCCCATTATGTCTGTAGCATTGCCCATATCCACTCCCTCCGTCTGTTTTCCTCCGTGTTTCTCGCGTCCCTCTTGCCCATTATGTCTGTAGCATTGCCCATATCCACTCCCTCCGTCTGTTTTCCTCCGTGTTTCTCGCGTCCCTCTTGCCCATTATGTCTGTAGCATTGCCCATATCCACTCCCTCCGTCTGTTTTCCTCCGTGTTTCTCGCGTCCCTCTTGCCCATTATGTCTGTAGCATTGCCCATATCCACTCCCTCCGTCTGTTTTCCTCCGTGTTTCTCGCGTCCCTCTTGCCCATTATGTCTGTAGCATTGCCCATATCCACTCCCTCCGTCTGTTTTCCTCCGTGTTTCTCGCGTACCTCTTGCCCATTATGTCTGTAGCATTGCCCATATCCACTCCCTCCGTCTGTTTTCCTCCGTGTTTCTCGCGTCCCTCTTGCCCATTATGTCTGTAGCATTGCCCATATCCACTCCCTCCGTCTGTTTTCCTCCGTGTTTCTCGCGTCCCTTTTATCCTTAGCGTCCCTCTTGCCCATTATGTCTGTAGCATTGCCCATATCCACTCCCTCCGTCTGTTTTCCTCCGTGTTTCTCGCGTCCCTCTTGCCCATTATGTCTGTAGCATTGCCCATATCCACTCCCTCCGTCTGTTTTCCTCCGTGTTTCTCGCGTCCCTTTTATCCTTAGCGTCCCTCTTGCCCATTATGTCTGTAGCATTGCCCATATCCACTCCCTCCGTCCCCAAGGAACAGGTCTGTTTTCCTCCGTGTTGTCACTCGCGTCCGTCGCGCTCTCATCCCTCTTGTCCTCAAGTCTCTCGCGTAACTCGCGTTCGTCGCATCTATCGCGTCCCTCTCATCTCTCTTGTCCTCACGCCTCTCGCGTCCCTCTCACCCCTCTCATATCTTGCGTCCTTTATTTCCCTTACGTTCCTTACGTCCGTCTCTCTTAACCCTCGCATCACTTACGTTCCACGCGTCAATCTTGTCCTCACGTCTCTCGCGTCCCTCTCATCCGTCTCAACTCGCGTATCTCGCGTTCTTCAAGTCTTGTATTTCTGACATTGGTGTTTGTTGTAGAACGATGCGCCGGCGCCGTCCCCTCGTATGAAACCGCCGCCGCATCCGGCCAAGTTGGATCGGTTGGAGGATGGACAGGTAAATATTAGTTTTAAATACTTTCTTTTTACAGATGTAAGGAGGAGGCAGTGTTTCTTACAAGATTGCGCGATTTTTACAAGCCCACAATCATATTTAAAAAAATTAAATAAAGAAGTTATAGATGTTGTAAAAGATGCAAGATCATCTGCAAAAGATATTCAGAGATATAGATAATGAGGAGGCTTCATATAATTTGCAGCTGTATTCCTTGAACTTTTAATTTTTTGACGAATAAAACTTTTTCTGAATTTGTTTTCACAAAATGTGCGCAAGAATTCACAAGATACAATTATTTCGCTTGATATAAAAAATCAACACAATGTAATATACTTACTGGGAAGTTTCCGTCAAAAACTTGTAACACAAATTTAAATTTTTATACATATTTGTAGAAAGCATTAACTATGTAAATAGTGTATAAACTAGACAGACTTTGTAGACAGAATTAATTTGATTGATGATGGCGTTGAACTGAATCTTAAACTAATGTATGCCAAACGTCATATAATAATAATTTTCCAATGTGTGTAGATAATGTAATATTACGTAAATATCGAAAGCTTACGTGAACATAATGGGTGATTGCTACAAAGTGTTATAAAGTAATATTGACTAAAAAGTAAATGACAATGATTGAAAAATACCACAAAAAAATCTGGCCATATTTTAGGATGTAATTCTACCTATGAAACTGAACAACTTTCCCCAAGGAACAGGTCGAATATAGCCAGCAATTTTTTTACTCTCTGTATAAATTGGACTTAGTTTAGATGGAATATTTTTTATTCTTGGTGTTGTATGTTTTTAGCTCAAGATTTTGTCTCATTTTCTCATAAATATATCTCCAAGTGCAAACTAAGATCACGAGGGGCCACTGCTCTCTAGACACTGATACTTTTGCATCATAACCAGCATACAAAGAACCACTGCCGTACGGTCTAGGTTGACGCACTTACAGCAAATGTCCTTCTAAATCGCGAGGAAGTTTTAGCCTTGTGGTTGTAGCAGTACTAAACTCTGACACCAGGGTTCATCGGGTCGATTGACACGACAGAAGATGAACCACATCTAAACACTTCGGGTGTTGCCATGTGTTAGTAACTGGTAGTATACGGAAGTCGCAGGCTGGCAAGTCGCAGGGTGTGTTTTTTTTTTTTTTAAATATATATAGGCGAGCATTTGTCCGCCATCTCACCTGGTGGAAAGTGACGATGCGGACTATGATGAAGCATACTCACCTATGTAGTGCCTATTCACTCTCGCCTTGAAAAGGCCCAGGTTATATTGTTCCTTTATATTATAGGTTATATTGTTATTTGTTGTGTGTCGATGGTGTCGTGGTGTGTTGGTAGGGGTAGCTCCATAGGATTGATGAAATTAAACACTACATTCTTTAACACACGCTGTTGTTTATTGGTCGACGTACGAAGGCGACCAGGCACACGCACGTGGCGCAAATGCATATAATACAACCAAAGTGCTGATACATTAGTTTACTTAAAATACTAAAACTTCACTACACACTACAACAGCTTAGCCAGCAGTCTGATTGACAAGGTGTATTTTGATAGCTCCCAGTTTAAGTTTTGTTTTTAGTATGTAATAACTGCAAGGCAGGAAGCACAGTAAATATATATATTTCCGCCAGTTTGTGCATTTTAATAATATATACGTAGTTATCGAAGGCAGTCTGTAACACTATGCATGCCTAATAATAACCAACCAATGGCAAACATCGTGAAATCTAATATCTGTATGGGTAATTCTTCCATGCTGGCGCGAGAGAAAAACAGAATGCGCCAGCTGCATTTCAAGAATGTTTTAGCGAGAAAAATACATAGTGCCAGCTGCATTTCCTCCCGGGCATGCTGTAAAAACCAGCTATGGGATCCAAGGGTTTCAGTATATTGTAATTTAAGCGATGGGCTGACAACCTGTCACTACAGCAATATACCTACAAATCTATCTTAAACACCCCTGAAAACGTTGTCAGACGTGGCGGAACGACCTTTGCTTAGGTCGGTTACGCTCTGCCTACCCCATTAGGGATAAAGGCGTGACTATATGTATGTATGTCGGTTCTTATGTCAAAGTGATAGATAACTCTACGTCAGATTAGGAATGCCAAAGTCATGCGTTTATTTGCTATCCTGTTCTTATGCTAAAGTGATAGATAACTCTACGTCAGATTAGGAATGCCAAAGTCATGCGTTTATTTGCTATCCTGTTCTTATGCCAAAGTGACAGATAATTTTACTTATAATAAGGGATGTTGCCGCCAAAATACAGATCAGTGTGTACATGCTACCATCCTAGATTTTGAGTAAAGGCGGTTTTGCACTGCTTCATATTCGGAATAATTAGGAATAAAGGATTATATGTATGTATGGGTAATTGGGTATGGTTGACGAAATATAAATTGCATGTTTTCCATCCACTATCATCCATGTTGTTTCTTGCAGGTGGAGCTGGCCGTGGGCCGCGCGCCCTTCGAGTACCGCGCCCCCCGCGCGCCGCTGCCCCGCGCGCCGCCCGCCCCCGCGCTGCCCCCGCCGCGCGCGCCGCCGCCCCCCCGCGCCGCCTTCCCCCGCCGCGCGCTGCCCGTGCGCGACGCGCAGCCGCAGGGCGTGTACCGACCGACCAACCACACGGTTATTGGTGAGTTTGCTATATTATTCCAGCTAAACTAGCATGCATATCATACCATTCCGTAGGTAAGCTGGAAGAAATTTCTTAGTAGAAATAAGCTGTACCTGTTGTGTCGTTATTCCTTGTGTATTATCTTTCTCATGTTACGTGTGTACAATAAACAGTAAATAAATAAATCACTATCACTACATAGTATAAAACAAAGTCGCTTTCTCTGTCCCTATATCCCTATGTATGCATAAATCTTTAAAACTACGCAACGGATTTTGATGCGGTTTCTTTTAATGGATAGAGTGATTCAAGACGAAGGTTTATATGTATAATACTGCGTAATATAGTAGAGAAACGCTGATAATTTCCGTGCGAAGCCGGGGCGGGTCGCTAGTCAGTCTATATAAAAAGTTATCGACTGGTAGATAACGTCACCTCAGGGTCGGCTGTCAGCCAGCGAGGTCAATAAGGAGTATGAGGAAAGCAGAGAAGAGCCCGATGGTGTAGTGGATAGGGCCAATGCCTCCTGAGCGGGAGGTCGTGGTTCGAATCCCACCACGTGCCAAATTGTTTTTCGGTTTTCGAATTTCATATGTACGTTTATTCGGCGCTTTTTCCGTGCTTAAGCCGTTAGTCTGGTTAATATCGTTTAACATCGTAGATATTAGACGTTAAGCTATGTCAGAGGCCAGTGCTAAACATTGGCGGCTTGAAAACTCTGACTTAATCTAGGATTGGGTCTGGTATCCCTTCTGGGTTGCGGAGGTCGGATGGCAGTCGCTCTGTGTAAAACCAGTACCCTCGTTCAATCACCTAGATTAGGTAGCCGACCCCGTAAGATACGGGATAAGGCTTGGGAGATGACGATGAGGTAAGCAGAGAAGAGCAACGGAAAGACTCCACGAAGCAGGCTCATCATTATTTTTGTCCAGTGGCGTCGATTTTCGCGATTTAATCCTAATTCTAATTCTCAACTAGCGCCGTCACTTTCTTAAGTTTGACATACATATAATCACGCCTAAACAAAGGTCGTTCCGCCACGTCTGACATAGTTTTGAGGGTTATTTAAGATAGGATTCTAGGTATATTGCTGTAGTGACAGGTTGTCAGCCCATTGCCTAAATTACAATATACTGAAACCCTCGGATCCCTTAGCTGGATCTTACAGCATGCCCGGGAGGAAATGCAGCTGGCACATTCTATGTTTTTCTCTCGCTCCCAGGCCAGCATGGAAGTATTGAGTTTGACATTATGACAGTATTAAGTTTGACATAAGAACATTATTGCAAGTAAACACATTACTTTGACATTTCTTATTTGACGTAAGACGCTCTAAATAAAAAATGAGCATAGAGCATGCTTCGTTATTTTACGTCAAATAAGCAGTCTTATGTCAGATTAGGATTGTCAAAGTCATGTGTTTATTTGCTATCCTGTTCTTATGTCAAAGTTAAGAAAGTGACAGCGCTAGCTAAGAATGAGAATTAGGATTATTTCGCGAGATACGACACCATTATCGGACATTGGCTTGTCCCGCAGTGCGCCACTGAGCAAGGTCGGCGTTCAGTTCCAGTCTAGACAGCAGGATCAATAGGTCAACTTTTTCACCTGCTTTCGCATATTTCAATAATAAAATAACACTTTGTTTTGTTTAAAATACATAAAACATTGAATACATCTATACCGATTTACTACTATTAATTTATTTAAAAAATCAACTTTCACCTTTTCCAGCCACTAGTTTAGTATAACTGAATAATAGAATTAGTTCCATGCTGGTCTGGGAGCGAGAGAAAAACATAGAATGTGCCAGCTGCATTTCCTCCCGGGCATGCTCCTCCATCCAGCTAAGGGATCCGAGGGTTTAAGTATATTGTAATTTAGGCGATGGGCTGACAACCTGTCAGCAATATACCTACAAATCTAACTTAAATAACCCTCAAAACTTTGTCAGACGTGGCGGGACGACCTTTGTTTTGGTCGTATACGCTCTGCCTACCCCATTAGGGATAAAGGCGTGACTATATGTATGTATGTATGTAATTTATTTAAAAAATCAACTTTCAACCTTTTTAAGTCACTAGTTTAGTATAACTGAATAATAGAAACTTGTTTATTTCCATTATTCAGTTATAACTTGAAGTGCAACGATATAGCGATATTCTATTTGTTACCATGGAGAATTCATTGCTTTAAAATTACCATAACACCCACTATACTCTGTAACATTTAGAATGGTAGCTAGGACAGATGCCATTCAGTAGGAAACATAATGTATGTACGGGGTGTAAGGGACAGCGTCCCGCAAACTGAAAGTGGTTGCTCAGTCAACGACAATGAACAACATTGTCTGATCGAGATGGACATTTTGTATGGAAAAGCCAATTTTTATTTTCACTTCCTGAAAGAATCTCCTGTTGGATGTTGTTCAGTGTCGTTGACTGAGCAATCCCTATCAGTTAGCGGGACGCTGTCCCTTACACCCGGTATTATCCATATAAACTGCATCAGTCACTAGGTCAGCTACCATCTTACAGTTTTTGTAGTATAATAGGCAGTTTAAAGGCTCTGAAACCATGATTCACGTGACATAAGAACAAATATCTATTAAATTTACATACATACATATAATCACGCCTTTATCCCTAATGGGGTAGGCAGAGCGTAAACGACCTTATCAAAGGTCGTGCCGCCACGTCTGACATAGTTTTGAGGATTATTTAAGATACATTCGTAGGTATATTGCTGTAGTGACAGGTTGTCAGGCCATCGCCTAAATTGTATTATACTGAAACCCTCGGATCCCTTAGCCGGTTTTTACAGCATGCCCGGGAGGAATGCAACTGGCACATTCTATGTTTTTCTCTCGCTCCCAGGCCAGCATGGAAGGAAACTTATAATATTTAATTATGTGTTTTACTTTATTATTCGCTCTGCCTACCCCATTAGGGATAATTTATGTATTATATTATTATTAAATATATTTTTATTTCCAGGTCGGCGGTTTCCAGAATACGGCGCTCAGCCTACGTTCCCGGCGCCTCCGCCCCCGTACCGACAGCAGGCGCCGCGCCTCCGGCCCCCCGCGCCCGCGCCCCCGCCCGTGCCCCCGCCCCCTCCCGCGCCCGCGCCCCGGGTCACTCCTGAGGACCTGCAGGCGCTGTTGCCGCCCTCCACCACTATGGACCAGAAGACGCAGTCTAGCTTCCAGGTATGTAAATAGGACAAGAAAAACGGCCCCAAATAGTGCGTGTTCCGTTTTTGCGTGAGATTGCCAGTGCCATACAGGTATCTTGTTGGTGAGCTCGCTCCATCGTCGACTTTGTCACGGTCGTATCTTGTTGGCGAGCTCGCTCCATCGTCGACTTTGTCACGGTCGTATCTTGTTGGTGAGCTCGCTCCATCGTCGACTTTGTCACGGTCGTATCTTGTTGGTGAGCTCGCTCCATCGTCGACTTAGTCACGGTCGTATCTTGTTGGTGAGCTCGCTCCATCGTCGACTTAGTCACGGTCGTATCTTGTTGGTGAGCTCGCTCCATCGTCGACTTAGTCACGGTCGTATCTTGTTGGTGAGCTCGCTCCATCGTCGACTTTGTCACGGTCGTATTTTGTTGGTGAGCTCGCTCTATCGTCGACTTTGTCACGGTCATCCCTAACCTTGTGTATTGAGTCAAGAGCAAACCCATTTCAAGTAAAAAAAGCATAAGCATAGGCACTAAAGCTTGCTTTTACGATCTTTTTCTACCTCAAGGTATCAGTATATAATTATATATGCATGATATGGAGTGATGTTACCTAACCTTTACCTCTTCTTTGGTAATAAATACATTTGTACTCGTTTCACAGTTATTGTGGGGTAAACCCAACCGGTTTCGCTTGACAATAAACTGTGAAATGTATTTATTACTAATTTTATTGAAACAAGTGTATTTATTCTACCCCGTAAGGGATAAAGGCGTGATTTATGTATGTATGATTTATGTATGTTTTTTTATTCTTCTTCTTCTGTCGAGTGGGTATCGAGTCTATGGACCCGATGTACCCTGGTGTCAGAGTTTTTAAACCGCCTAGTAGCACAACTATCAGGCCTCTGACATGGTTTTTGTGTAACGACCACTATCAAAGACAGCGACCGGGACCGACGGCTTAACGTGCCCTCCGAAGCACGAAATCTTTTTCTTTTCGGACAATCAGGTGATTCAGCCTGCAATGTCCTACCCAAACTGGGGAAAAATTCCCAAAGCGATAAATTCTCAAATATCAACTTTGTGTTTTACCCCCTGGGAATTGAACCCAGGACCTCCGGATCGGGAGCCCATGGCACTAGCCACTAGACCACGGCAGTTTTTTTTATTACTAAAGCAAGATTATGATGAAGTTTCTATAACCTGAACATTGGTGCGCAGGAGTTCCAGCGCTACCAGCAGCAGTACAACGCCCGGCAGCGCGCGGCGTCGCGGGCCGCCGGCGACTGGGCCGCGTGCCGCGACCTCGGCCTGCCCGACCTGCCCGACGCCTGCGACCTGGACCAGCTGCTGCCCACGCTGCCGGCCGACCTCAACCTCGACGACGCCATGTCCGACCTGGAGGCCACGCCCGACTCCATACTGCAGGAGATCACCGGCTTGAATACCCTCAACGGACCCTACGAGAGCCGAGAACCTTCGAAAGACTTCGCGGAGAGCATGATGCCTCCGCCCCCAGTTCCCGCGCCGGTCAGGGCCGGTGGGACTCCGCCCCATTCCGGGTTCCGGTCCCCGACTTACGCTGTGCCGTCTCCCAGCCATGTTGACCGAGCGATAGCTACCAGTTCTAATAGCAATAGCAACCCTATGCCTCCGCCATTGAGGCTGCCGATCCGAGCTAATGCCGTCAGCACTTCGACGGTCGGCTCCCAAGCGACGGCCAGCGAGATAGAGGAACAGAGCAAGCAATATCTAATCAAAACCCTCATGAGGGACGACGACCCTCCCCCCCTACCCCCCGAGAGGAAACCCGAAGAAGTCACGGTCGCACAGTGCAAAGTCGAAGAGAACCCTTCGATACCGTCAACGCCAGAAGTCTTTGGCATAGCGAAGTCGACTATAGTTGAAGACGATAAGAAAACAGATGATGATAAAAAGAAACCCGTGCGAAGGGACGACAAGGGAGGGAAGGGAAAGCCGCGTGCCACTGGGGCTAAGGAGAAACCGGCCACGCTCAGGGATAAGATTATAAGAGAAGGCAAGGTCAAACCAGCCGCAGCCAGACTCACCACGGCGCCCGTTACTCCTGACAACCCCAAATCCCCCGGAGAAAAGGAGTCCATAAAACTGAGACTCAAACTGTCAGATAAAAGCGAGCCGATAGTCCAACCGGTGTATACAGCTGACGTCAGCTTCGCTAGCCATCCCGTGCCTACCCCCGGCGGCGCCAACATCACGCCCGCTCGGACCGACAAACCTCAAGACGGGGAGTTACGCGTGCCCCCGCTACACATAAGTTTGCGCGGCAGAAACTCCGCGATTATTAAAAACTCGAAAAAGGAAAAGAGAAAGTTCGGCTCCGGTGAGCTACATAAGAAAGTCAAGATTAGGAAACCTAGCGAATCGGACGATAAACCACACAGACACGATGACGTGCCGGCTAAATCCACGGACACGGATCCTAAGACTGACGACTATCTACACGTGAAAAGCATCAAACTGAACAACCATTACGAAGGAGAAACCATCAAATCGGAAATAACCGGCGACAACAGCGTCGTATACAGAATGAAAACGATATCGAAAAACGCTCACATAGTCACCAAATCGAACAACAAAATCTCCTTAGACAAACTCAAAAAGAAGAAACTACTAAGCGACATAAAGCCAGAGAAGGACAAAGAGTGGCGGAACGACGTGATAGACAAGGAGGGCAAATACGCGCACAACGAGGGCTACAGAGAGACCAACAACCACGACAAGAAGAAACCCCTCGTCAAGGACAAGTGTGATCATACGGACGACCCGGCCGTCGGGCCGTCCAAGGGGGCGTGTGTGGGGGGGGACAGGGTCGCCAAGGATCGGACGATGAGTGTGGGCGAGACCGAAGGGGCCAAAGAGGGGGCCGTAGTGGTGAGGCGCGCGAGCGAGGGAGACAACAAGCTCAAGAGGACGGCGGAGGCGGCCTCGCCCAACGGGCTTCTGCTGACGGAGAAGAAGAGGAAGACCAGTCATAGTTCCTGTGTTGGTAAGTGGCTAAGGATACGCTTATTTTCGCTGGTATGTTCTAGTGAGAGAAAAACATAGAATGTGCCAGCTGAATTTCCTCCCGGGCATGCTGTAAAAACCAGCTAAGGGATCTGAGGGTTTGAGTATATTGCAATTTAGGCGATGGGCTGACAACCTGTCACTACAGCAATATACGTACAAATCTTTCTTGAATGGCCCTCAAGACTTTGTCAGACGTGGCGGAACGGTTTTTGTTTAGGTCGTTTACGCTCTGCCTACTCCATTAGGGATAAAAGCGTGATTATATGTATGTATGTATTTTGAGATATATGTAAAGTAAAAAAAAAACTATCGTATGTTTGAGACTTTTGCGCTTTGTACACATTATTTTATTGTATCGGGACCACGATTGTTGTAACAGAATCGAAACGTTGGGCAAAGGTATCTCTTAATACCTATCTAAACCATTCCTTGCTCCGTCCCGATACAATAGAATAAAAATAATTTAGTTGTTGAAAAAAGTTAGTCTAGTTGTTGTTGTTGTTGTTTTCTTACACGTTTTTATCTGAATGAATAGTTTCCAAATCTTTTGTCTTCAAAGTAATAAGTAATAAAATACATGCAACCGAATGAATGTTATTTTTTAATTTGAAGTCTGTTAAAAATAGCAAAGATGTTGGGTGTAGGGATTGCGAGTGAATGTTTGTTGAGTAAAATAGTTTGTTTATGGTATACAAAAGAGTTTATTGTACTTAAGTGAAGTAACAATAAATGTTGATGTTACTTTTATGTTAAAACTAGGATGTTTGCGCGATAATGTTAATAATGTTGATTGAATGCATCCGGTCGCGACTTTTCCGAAAAATGCACTGAAAGTAAAAAGTAGACGCATGGGCAATAAGCGCACGGGTCTGACGTCACGACACGTGTTCGGAGGTATTGTCTAATAATTTAAACGTAATGAACAACTTCAAATTAGCTAATATTATTAGTTTTTTTTTAGTAATTTTGCAATCAACATTGTATTTTTTTGGTTTATTGCGCGCAGTAACTGTGGACCTCCCGATAAACTTCTCTTGGGAGATTATTAAATAATTTGTGCCATGTAATTTTGTGTAGCAAACAATAAATAAAAATAAAATAAAAAAACAAGTCTGAAAGTAGTTAGTCTAACCCAGATGTCTCGTTCCAGAACCACCCGGCTCAACCAACGTGGGCACCATCGGCGCGCGGGTGGAGTCGCCCCCTCCCGCGCCGCGCCCCCCCGCGCCCGCGCCCGCCCCGCAGGGGGGCACGCAGGGGGGCACCCCCGGCGCCGTGTCCCCGCGCCGCAAGGAACGACCCAAGGACAAGTCCTACTGCAAACTGATGGCCGAGAGAGCTGCCCGGCCGGACGCCGACAAGTTCACTAACAGGTCAACACTAGTTAATATTATATTAGTTAATATTATTATTACTAGCGACCCGCCCCGGCTTCGCACGAAAATTATCAGTGTTTCTCTACTATAATAATCATAAAAAAAATTGTTATTTTCTCTCACACAGTTTAGGTTAATGTTAATGACTACACTATATAATGTATGTATCTTTATCCCTATGTATGCATAAATCTTTAAAACTACGCAACGGATGATAATTTCCGTGCGAAGCCGGGGCGGCGGGTTTCTAGTTTCCTATAAAACATAGAATCTGCCAGCTGCATTTTCTCCCGAGCATGCTGTAAAAACCAGCTAAGGGATCTGAGAGTTTCCGTATATTGTAATTTAGGCGATGGGCTGACAACCTGTCACTACAGCAATATACGTACAAATCTTTTTTTTTTTTTTTTTTAGATTGTGATATCATTGTCAAATCTTGCTTGGATGGCCCTCGAGACTTTGTCAGACGTGGCGGAAAGGCCTTTGTTTAGGTCGTTTACGCTCTGCCTACCCAATTAGGGATAAAGGCGTGATTGTATGTATGTTTGTAAAACAAACAAAAAGTTGTTTGCTCAGCGATCAAGAGGTGGGAGCCTGGTGCTCTGTGACACAGGTTTATCCTAGTATGGACACAAATAAAACTTTATTCATTAAACAAATTGTAGCTACATTTAAGTCTGTTTTGTTTGTGAGATAAATAATAAATATTTTCATTTCAGGTCGCCCAACTCACAAGCGCAGGGCGAGGACTCCGGCATAGAATCCATGGACGCGTTGTCAGAGAAGTCTCCCAACCAGGCCAGCCAGTCCCCCCCCGGGCCAGTCCGCAAGGAACGCCTCGACATGCCCCGGTCGACCAGCCCTACCTCCGTACAGAGGATAATAGGCGTCATAGAACAACCCCCACCCTCCGACGAACTCCTCGACAGGCTCTGCGGCGCTGGAGACCAGCTCTACGACCCTGGACCCCCCGACATGGACGACATGGGGGACATCGAAGCGGAACTGGCCAAGATGCACGCAGACCACGTGAACGGGGACGACGCACCCAGGAGGCCGCCCCCGGATACCAAAGACAGGGAACCCACGCCCATCCTCCGCAGGCTGGACGAGAAGGAACGGAAAGAGGAGAAGAAAGAAGAGGAACCGGTTTCTCCTAAGAAGGAGAAAGATGACTTTGAGTTACCGAGCAGAGGGACGCCTGCGCTGTATACGTACTCGAATCAAGAGAAAGTCGCTAATCAGGAAACTAGTAGCGAAACTATAGAAGAGAAACCGGTCGCGGAAAACGGAGATTCGGTCAGAGAAGAACCTAAGATGGAAAGAGTGTCGCTGAAAGCGGACTTTCCTGATAAGAGCTTGCTGGAACAGCTGTTGATCGAGATCCCCACGCCGGACTACGCGAACAAGCGGCCGGAGTCACCCTCACCGTCGGCTTTAGAAAGAGTGGCTCGAAGTTCTGTCAGGACGAGGTCCAGCAGCAAAATGAACAGCCCCGCCGACCAACCACGGACCCCCAGACTAAGCCCTGGTCTGTCTAAACTAGAAACCAGGTCGGATTCCCCGCTGCAACCGCGCAACTGTCTCCGACAGGGCTCCGTCGACAAAACCAGCCCGAAAACCGCCAACGCGGCGAATGCACCAGCCGCTACGAAGACGCCCGCCGCGGCCACAGTGGTAACCACCAAGCGGAAACGCCGGGAATCTGAAAGCTCCTGCGCGTCTACCATCAGCTGCGAAGAGGGCCTCTCGCCAGCCGGAAGGCCGAAGAAAAAACCGCGTCGCTTAGACGGAAAACCCGTTCAAAACCCGACGCTAATGAAAGTGAAAAAAGACTCGGACAGTGACAGTGACGAACCGCTGATATGCAAAGTGCGGGGTAAAGGGAAGGGTGTTAAAGTTGGTGCGAAGGTGGTGAAAGCTAGTGGGAATCTTGAAGGGGTTGGGACGAGGCGGTCGGTAAGACATGGCCTGCCAGGAACCCCCGCCCCCGCGCCGCCCGCCCCCGCCCCCGCAGCGCCCGCCTCCGCCCCCGCGCCCGCCCCCGCCCCCGCGCCGCCCAACAATACTCCCGTCAGGCGGAAAACTAGGAGTGCCGGTAAGTGGATTCATTTGAACTATACCCCTGCCAGGAATAAAAAATACCTGTCATAGAGGTACCATAGAGAAGGGCTTATAGGAACTGCATAAGTCCCTCTCTTATTCTGTCTCTATGACAGGTATTTTTAATTCCTGGCAGGGCTATACTATTTTTCATTTATAGCCTGACCGGGAACTACAAAGACCTGTCATAGAGGTACCATAGAGAAGGGCTTATAGGAACTGCATAAGTCCCTCTCTTATTCTGTCTCTATGACAGGTATTTTTAATTCCTGGCAGGGCTATACTATTTTTCATTTATAGCCTGACTGGGAACTATAAAGACCTGTCATAGAGGTACCATAGAGAAAGGCTTATAGGAAGTACATAGGTCCTTCTCTTATTCTTTCTCTGTCTTTCACTATGACAGATGTTTTTGATTTGTGGTCAGGGTCATCATTATTGATTGTTGTTTGACAATTTTTTGTCAACATTAATATTTTCACTTGTCCTTTTATTTTCTTTCCTTTGGTCTTCTCGTCATATGGGTTTAATTCTATTTACCCGATGAAACCTGGTTTCAGAGATTTTAAACCGGCTGTGCTGATAATATGGGCTTCCATTCCGATAGGTTTGGTCCCAATCAAGCAAATAGTTTTTAAAGCTGATTGAATACAAAATAGAATATGTAGTTGGTCCCAAAGTTCTGTCATATATGAAAATAATATGAAAAAAAGGAACAATCAGTTTTTAATAAATTATATATCAATTGAAAGTACATTAATTAAGGAATCAAAAATGAAACTCGAAAGTGAAAATGAAACTTGATAATGGTAAAACTGCTATTCTGTTTTCTTTCAAGGTCCACTACATCGTGAAAAATCGCGACAAATGATATTTTTTTTGTTTTATAACAATTGTCAAACATTCATAAATGGAATGCAACTAAACTTTTATAAAATCATGTTCAAAATTTAAAAATAATATGTCCATGACAAAAGTTTGGGACCAACTACGTACTTATACTTCTTCAGTTTAATTTTAGTACAGATGTTACTAGATACATATAACATTGATTGCATTGCACCACCATTCACACGTTCACTACAACACTACATTGAGTCACCTCTACACGTAGATTGTGACGTCGCCCCATTCGTTTGCAGTGGGTGATGGCGCTCAGCCGACGGCCGGCGCGGTCCGGCGGCGACGCACCTCCCGCGACGGCAAGTGACGGCGGCGCCGCGCGGAGCACCCCCGCGCCGCGCCCCTCCAGCCCCCCGCGCCCCCCGCACCGACCCTACCGCCCCTGCTGCTCTACCCGCTGCTCGACTGACAACAAGGCTGTATGTGCGCGCACCTTTAGTCTCCAGGCTGTATACGACGATTGTCATTAAAAAACAAAGTGGCGGTAAATTTAGGCTGTACGAACGTTTTAGTCAAAGATTCGCGGTTTATCGATATGATCGTATACAATCTCGCGCGGAATTGATATAATATTTCGATTTTTGGTGAATCTCAAGCGGTAATATAAAAAAATACATAAAAATCGTGCAATAATAAATAGAAAGCGGAAGATGTTTAGTGAATTTGTAACGTTTAGGCGTGTGTGTGAGTTTGTTGTAATCAATGGCGCTTGATTCACATTGGTAAACGCAACGTAAAGTGTTCAAACATTGATATCTTCGACAGACGGAGTACCGTCACTTATTATTTACTTTTTTATTTAGTGAACAAATCATGTTACCATTCACTATAAAGCACTCGACTTTTTTAAGTGTTAAGTTAATTTCTTGCGAGTAATTTTAAGAGCGTCCTGTCTTTGTATCATTGCCACATGCCCTTGGCTTAACCTTGAACAGGTGACGCCAACAGTGGAGCCTTAGCTTAGTAAATAGAAGTGTATCAATATTGTACAAAAGCACTCGATTTGTAGGCACGTTGTTATAATAGGATAAATAGCCGAGAGATTTTAAAGAGTAATGCATAAAGTTTTAAATAAATATTTTCATACGTTTTTGCACGTAAACTCGTAACGCGCGTAGTTTTTTAAAACTGTTTTTGGCGGGAAAACATTGTACGCGAATAATATTTAAATTTATCCGGATGGCGTAATAAAAATCGCATGTAAAATGGTACAATTTACAGATTCTATCATAAATGCAAGAAATCTATTCAATATAAAACCTAGTGTTAATCAAGATGGCGTAACGTTTCAAAATAAAATTGTGATTTATTCAAGATGGCGTTTTCCCGCGCAAAAAAGACCGCTATTACGACGTAACGGTTATTAGCGTTTAATGAAGTAAGAATTCACGACCAATAATTGTAATATAAATGTGAACTTGGATTATTCCTTAGTAAAAATGATAATAATTGTGACTGAGTGTTTCAACAGTTGTCTGTTCGGGCTTCCAGTATACTAAACTATATTTATTTGATGCCCCGTTTTTATTTACCCCCTCATGTTGACCGCAAATCGTGAACCAGAATGAAATAAATCAATACCAGTGAACGAAGCTAGTTCCAGCGGTATTTCTAAGTGTTTTTTTTCTCTTCTTCGTACTGTAAATAGGAAATCGATTTTACTAAAGAATAGTTTTCTTCTGTAGATGCTAGTATTTATTATCACTTCTCTGGATTATGATCAATCACTCAGTGAAATGTAGTTTGTAAAGATTTTACACGATTTTTTCGTGTTCACAATTTTTTTATTAGATATATATTTTAGCAAAAAGTCGACAAACATTTTAATGTAAGGAAATCATGTTTTTTTCTTAAGATCATTTTTTTCAATTTATGACATAATAATAATAAAATAACGTAAGACATGAAATCCGAGTTATATAACGTATTCTTGTTTCACATAATGTAACTGCAATGTCGTGTATTTATTTTAAATTTTCTATTGCCTTGCAGCCACAAAGAAAATATTTAGTGACAATGTTTCCCACATTGTGTAAGTTTCACTCATAAAACTTATATGTTTTTCAAATTGAGTACTTTTCACTCATATAACCCATACATGTTTCCTATATTGAGTACATTCATTCAAGTTTCCCATATTAAGTAATTTTCACTCATGAAACTCAGACTATCATGTTTAAACATCTTGCAAATTGTAACTGAATTGATTTTTTTTTCTCGTGTGCTGCAAGCCAAATTCAATACTAAACACAAATCTGGTATTTTATATGCGGCGCGGTTCGTAAGTTTGCGGTTCCTAACTCATGGAAATATTAAGATCCAAAGCAATAATTCGTGGATGTGACGTTTACTTTAAAAACTACTTTTTTACAGCTTTTATAATGTTCAATGTTAGATGGTACTCGTAGTGTCGCTGTTTAGTGCAGATGACGTCATAGAACTAAATGTGATACACAATTTGATTCACTCACTAATATATAAAAAAATACCTACCTTTTATTAAAAACATTTCCCCTAATCATTTATATTTATAAATATTAAGACACTTTTGTCTATAAATCCTAAATAACGTCTTTTGGATGCCCAACAATGATTATAATTATGATTATTATCATTATTTGACATCCAAAAGACGAACTTATGCTATAAACGTCAACTGCACTATAATGCGGACAATGTTGGTATTTGATACTTCGTTCGCCTCCCGTAAGATGTTCAGTGTTAAATAAGTCGAACAGTGATAGATTGCTACTATACAAATCGTAGTTTGTACGTAGTATTTATTAGTACTAGCCTGTACTTGAAGTTGGTTTACACAAATATATAAACTAGCTATACATAACAACATTGGGATATAATATTTTATGTTTTCACTATGTAAGAACAGCACTGACAGGATTATATAACAAGTGCATTTTAGGATCATTCATTGCACCTTTTATATTCGTTTTATTTATATAGGCACTAAAAAAATTAACTGGAATATATATTTGAGTAAACTAGCTTTTTGTACAGACTACATATATTTTGTAATCGATAATCTGGATTAGTCGGAACAGATAGCAAACGGTATAGATTAGATTAATTGTAGAAAAAATTGAATCATTCTTGTGACTTTTTAAAGTTTTTATCCTTAGAATAATGTCAATGAAATAAAGAATTTATGAACAATGCCATATTGGAAGCACCTATAGTATTTCCAATTCAGTCTTAGAATAAAGGCAAACCAAGTTTCATGTCCTTTAATCGAAAATTCCAATTCAGTTTTAGAATAAAGGTAAACAAAGTTGCATATCCTTTAATCGAAAATCTTGTTTCTAAAATAAGTTTTTGCTAATAGATGTCACAACATAATGAAACAGTAGTTTTAGTAATTTAACTAATTTGCCAACACATAATTTAGTTTTGAAATTTATTTTTGAATAAAAAGACATGAAACTTTGACTATTCACAAATATTTAATAAAATTAAATTTAAGGAGTCACAAAGTGAAGGATAGGTAATTGCCATTGATTCCGACTAGCCCTGTATACAATTGCCTGATAAATTGTGCCCTATATTGTGTGCCGTGGATTAGGAGCTGTGTCTGCGTAATGTGTTAATATTAGGATAGCGGGCGACGACGGGCGGCTGGCGACGGGCGGCTGGCCCAAGCGGTCACTTTAAATTATTAGTTAAAACAAATCGGTCCGGCCGATGTACAATCACTTTGTAAATTTTTATGTATAGATGGGGAAATTTAATATATGTTATGTGTTAAGCGATTGTTTTTTTTATTTTTCGATTTGGGAGCTCCGGTTTGAGCGTTGTACATAGAATGGCGCCAGCTACCGCGGTCTCCTTAGGAATGCAACGCCTTATACTGTAATATAAAATTGACGCAAGCTTGTAATATATAATTATAGCGAATGGACTCTCAAACTAGCTGTGTATATTGGGTGTATAGTTATTTAGTTGTTTTGTTTTTTTTTTTTCGACTAATGATAGTAATTTATGCCGATAAATATCTATATTATACATTATTGAAAGAGAAATACAAATAGTTTTTAACACTATAAATATAGGATAGGGGTTACACCACACATGAGATAGCGTATAGTTTTGGTATGTAAACAATATAAACTTGTAAATAGATTGCAGAAATAGTAAATAAAAGAATTGATACAATAAAATTAACTTTATGTTATTTGTAATATTTTTTCTAGAATGTGTTGTTGGCGACTCGCTGAAGGCGTATCGCGGGAACCATTAGGACAAAGATAAGAATGCCTGTAATTTTTTTGTTGCTGGCAATTTTATCAAGTTACTGAACTATTCTTTTTTATTGTGCATTATATTTTCTGTAAGTTTTGCTTTCACTGTCGTTTCTACATTATTTTTAAATCATATAATTATATTCATAAAGTACGATGAGTCATGGTGAATTATTATCATATTATTATGAATGAAAAAAGAAATAAGGAATATTATTGTTCTGCTATTATTAAATTTGTAAAGTTAGTTTATTAATAAATGAGTAAAAAATACCTTTGTTGTTTTACTTTTTTATGTTCCATCGAATTACACATAAAAATCACTCAAGTCATATTATTATTACCATACATAAAGAAGAAAGAAAGCATCCAAAACATTTGCATACTAAAATTATTTATAGTTACATGATTGCTGAAAACCTAACACTCTGTATATAAGCATTTTTGGTCTCTCCGAGAATGGAATGAGGAAAAAAAATAATATGGGAATAATCCAGGAGTTCTGTTATAGAAAAAGGAATACATTGGTGCTGAACTGAGATACAGTAAAACAAAATATTCAAGCTACATAGTTCTCTCTTCATAGTTCCTTCCATGCTGGACTGGGAGCGAGAGAACAACATAGAATGTGCCAGCTGCATTTCCTCCCGGGTAGCGTTGCCAGGTCCTCATACCGAAAAGCCGGACTGAGCTGTGAGTTTGGCCTAACATTTGGGTCAAAAAGCCGGACATCCTGCATTTTCAACAATTTTAAATATTCGTGTAAAAAAACATTTTTTTTTGGCCTAACATTTTGGTAAAAAAGCCGGACACTTTGCATTTTAGGGGATTTTTTGGTATTAATGTAGAAAATTAATGAAAACCAAGCTTTTTTGATAATTTACAATAAAACTAATGCCAAATTAGTCTAAAAGTACTTCATTATTTTAATCAGTCGAGTCGAATTCGGTCTCGATGCGCGCGAATTTTGGAATCTAAAAAGCCGGACAGGCCGGACGACGCTTATTTTGGCCGGACAGGCAATCAAAAAGCCTGACTATGTCCGGCTAAAGCCGGACGCCTGGCAACGCTACTCCCGGGCATGCTGTAAAAACCAGCTAAGGGATCCGAGGGTTTCAGTATGTTGCATTTTAGGTGATGGGCTGAGAACCTGACACTACAGCAATATACATACTAATCTATCATAAATAACCTTCAAAACTTTGTCAGACGTGGCGGAACGAACTTTGTTAAGGTCGTTTACGCTCTGCCTACCCCATTAGGGATAAAGGCGTGATTATATGTATGTATGTAGTTCTCTCTGGGCAAACTGAAGAAACAAGTAGTAATAACCACGCTCTGCCTACCCCGTAAGGATTACAGGCGTGTTGTGTGCCATTCCGTTTCGTGGATTTAACTAAGGGTTGTAAAATAATATATTTGTGTGAAACGGAACGTAAAAGTTAATCGAAAACGAACTGTATTGTCGCGCGGTCTTGTAAGTGGACATAAACTAAATCTACAATTTCAACGGCCAATAGGATGTAAGCGTTAGTATTGACGAAGTGTTGTGATTGGCTGCAGAGGACGTGAAGGTCAACTTTATTGAACGAAATATAAAACGAACTTATTATTCACTTGCTGTGTTAATCGAACCATCGTGATTATTTTGTGAAAATCCCTAAAATAAAGTGAGTATAACGTTCTATTATCTAATAAATTTGCTTGCCTATTCTATTGAGATGCCAGTGAGTAATTAAAAATATCTTTCCTAAAATATAACCTGAGGAAATGTGTTATGTAAGAATGTGCCAGTAAGCACTCCTTGTGAATAGATAAAAACAGGAAAGGACTGATTTTTCCAAATTTTACGGTATCTTTTTAAATATAATTATATACGTGGTTTGTTGGGAATAGTGACATAATATAAGACTGATGAAAACATGAAAAAAACTTGTAATCATAATGAAAACAATTGAATAAATTTGTTGTACCTACTTGAAGGCTTACATCTAGAATGAATTGAATGAAATGGTAGTTCCTACTGGAACTACTGTTCTAATTTCGTCACTTATTTTTTAAAACCGCTATTGATATACTCATTTGTAATTTCTGAAGCATATCTTTGTACAAATTATTCAAACTTGCATAGGACCTAATAATAAAGTTATGAAAATACTCTAACCAATAGCTTGTTCTCTAATTAAATATTCAAGAGTTTATATCCAGTATCTTATGAACATAAATCTCCCTAGATGGCCGGAGACAAAGCTGTATCGGTAGCAAGCAAGCCGCAGATGCGTGGTCTGCTGACGTCTGCCATCAAGAAGAACTTGATCGTGTCCCTCACCCTGGCTGCCATCTCAGGAATCGCCTTCCAGCAACTGGTCGCACACGACCGCAAGAAGCGTTATGCTGAGTTCTACAGGTATTATGGAAAGATTTGGCTGTCCCATACAAACGGTGTCAACAACTCTAGTAATTTTGCATAGACCTATGATCCTTGGGGCAAGCAGTTCAGTTTCAGACCCCAAAGTTGTACAGCAATTTTGTTTTACTCCTTTTTTATTGCAACTGTGACAGTTAAATTAAAGCAGAAGTGACTTCTAGGACATCTAGCAACTTTTGTGTCTAGTGTGGATTTCCTTCTGTGAGTTTCCAGTGATTCTCACAAATTATAGGTCGCTGGGCACATTACACTTTAATCTGCGTTGGCCGACTCCTGTTTAATGATAATTTTTTTAAGATATATACATAAATGTAAGTGACTACAAGCACCCTTTAATATGTGGCAAAAATAGCATTGAGTACAGTGATTTACATTAATTTTAACTGGAGATAGCATATGCAACCAGTGTGGATGATGGTTGAACACCTTGTGGTTGAACCATCTATGTGCTTTGATTGAAAATTTTACCCAGAGTTATTAAATTTAAGTATTTTTTTCTTCTGCTAGTAACTATGCCTGGGAGCAAGAGAAAAATATAGAATGTGCCAACTGCATTTCCTCTCGGACATGCTGTAAAAACCAGCTAAGAGATCTGAGGGTTTCAGTATATTGTAATTTATGCAATGGGCTGACAAACTGTCACTACAGCAATATACCTTGAAATCTATCTTATATAACCCTCAAAACTTTGTCAGATGTTGCAGAACAACCTATGCTTAGGTCGTTTACGCTCTGCCTTCCCCATTAGGGATAAAGACGTTATTGTATGTATGTATGTAGTAACTATACTTGATTAAGTCATTTTGAAATGAATTAGGTAACAGTTAATTTAATATATTCGTCTTATTTTGCAGGACTTATGACGCTGAGAAGGAATTCGAAGAGATGAAGAAGAAGGGTCTGTTCCAGTCCTGCTAAACTGAGCGCCTGTAGGGTAGTATTAATTTATATGTAATGCTGTGAATAAGTAAAACAAAATCAATATAAAAACAACTTAAATCAGTTCTTGTTTTATTTATATGCCTTTTTTTATTTATCTTATTATGAAAATATTTATAAAGTCCACTTAGATGAAAATCCCAATAGATGCTCCTTCGAAATAATTGTAGGGATTATAATATATTATAATTTTAAGAACAGATTGTCGATAAAATGTTTATTTTGCGAATAAATATTGTAACGTTAAATAGTGCTATCTATTGACGAGTAGCGGTAAGCTTGTAAAATAAAATAGGACGCTAAATAAAATGCGCATAATTTCTCAATAATTTAATCAGGACATCAAGTAATACGTAACTTTCCAGAATACATAAATAATTTTAACAATTCAATTGATTACATCATCGTCGCCTTATTGAATATTTTACATCCCTTACGATAAACTAATTGATCTACCCAATGACCACAGAACGTCACTTAACATACAGAATATCAGTAACAGGGACCAGCCTGTATATATTCACTACCACATAAAATATCTATACAAAAATGTGATCTAAATCTCTGAAACAAGTTGATTTTTTACATCTCGGCACGGTATAGGGCAGTGTGCGTTGACCTTAAGGATTCTATCAGGAGTGACGTTTTTCCGGCTTACGTCAGCAGCGTCTGTGATTGACGGATTTTTTACGAATCCAGCGACCGACCAATGACTGTGATCATATTCTGCGGCAACTTTTGAAAAGTTTGCTAACTTTTTTTAGATCACATTTTTGTTTCATTCGAAAAATTGAAAAGGTACACGCTAGGAAGGAAGGGACGTAAATGTTTTCAATTCAAACACGTTTATAGCAAGCATACACATAGTGCTTGCGAAAAACCCCTGCATTGTAGAGTCATCTTTTAGCTTCTTATGTACCACAAGAGAAATAGAAACGAGTAAAACTGTTCACAAAATAAATAAATCCAAAAATATTACCTACGAAACATTACCTCATCATCAAAGTAATAATATAATTATGGCAGCGAAAATTACACTTTTATACTTAGACATTAAAAATCCCGAATTAAGTATTACGTTTTTTTGCTTTTCTGTTCTTTTCCATCATGATATCCGACATACTCGTTTAAAAACTTTTATGGTCCATCTCATTTGTTTTCTTGCTAGCTAGGTTGTCCAATTCTTTCCTCCGATCTTAACAAAACGATACATAGATCTTAGTATTTAAATCTAATAACTTAAAACATACATTGCTTTGGTCGAAAGCGTATAAGCTTTACATAGCAAACAAACTAGATTTTTGTGAGTAATTTTGTGCAAATGTTACCTATCTATTGTGCACTTACAAATTACCATTATTCATCCTCTAGTGCGAGTTTTAGAATTCATTTTAGATACGGCTTTTTATTGAAAATAGTCATAAAATTTAACAAAATTATGATGTTGACCAACCATGAGTGTACAGAAGACCGCACATCAATATGACCCCCCCTAAGCCGTGACTCCAGCGCACCAAAACATACCCCCTTCCCCTCACTGCCCCACAGGGGTATGTTTCGTGTAATCTTTCAGAGCAGAAGTCATGGGTTTAAATTTCGAACGGCTGCGTGCGACATCTATCGGGAATAAAAATACTATTAACTGTCATCTGAAAGTCGCTTATATTTTCTTCTTTACTCTTGAAACCAAATTGTAATACAGTAGGTATGACACCAGAATATCCATACCCAAATTAATTTCAAAACTCGCATGTACTTATTTTCAAGCGTAAATTTAGTAGGTAATTATGTAATTATTCTAATTTTATTTATTGTATTTAATAAGATTATCAATTATACAATAAGGATTTCAGTTCAAAATGGCAGTAAAATGAAATTTTGGGACAGTCTCATAAGATTTTGGCTTTTCTTTAAAGAAATTCCAGAAATCTATTATTTCATTTTGTATATCGTACAAATACTTAGTGCAATTGTGTTGTGCGTTCGATGAAGCCTACGAACCTAAACGCGATAATAGAAAGATCACACTAATAATTATTTAATGACAATGAATACATTATATCAAAAACAAATAGTGATTTTGAATTTGATTGAATGCAAATTAAGATGGTGGTTTCATAGGCTGTATTTTTACAAATACGCTCTTTCACTAGATGGCACTGTTTTCTATCTAAAAACTTTACAAACTTTGATAGCTTTGATAAACAATTTATTATGGCAGACGGTCGGTCACATTAAGCAACTAAAAAAGCTGATTAACATTGAACGTACTATAACTGCAACACTCTTACTTAAACATAAATAATCTTCAAGTGCAAGATGATTGATGAACCAGCATCGATATAATTTTTACTATTTTACAACTAAAGGTTCTTTGTTAAGAGCCTATTCACACCAATATTAATGTACATTTTCAAAGAAATAACATGTTCTTTACAGTGAGAGGCGTGATTATACGAACGCCAACAACGTTTCCGGAAATTCTTACATTATAGAGGGAATTATTACAGTGATTAAAAATACCAGCTCTTTGAAACACGGAGTTCTAATTCTAGTAAAATTGAAAACGCAATATTACGAATATTTCACTTCCGTCATAAGTTTTTTAGTAGGCAGTTATTTTTTGGACAATGTTTTTCAATTTAATGAGTGAAGCTGAAGTTTTTCAATAAAGCTGGTAATTTTAGACCACCGTGTATTTTCTGTATGGAATATGTACAATTTTAATATTGCTTGTTGACACGTATTGATGTGAATTCGACGAATACCATGATCACAAAATATACAACTATGTTACCTAATAATGGCGTAGTGCTATTTTTTTTACATAAACACAACACACCTTTGAAACACAGCAAATATTTTAATTAATGCTAGAATACACGTTTGAACCGTTAAATTACAGTTAAGTAGTTTAGTAGAAATCGCAAATTAATAATTAGCAATTAAGATTGAAAATGTGTTCTTATTTTTCAAATTGTGATGGGTGATAAAAAATGGATCAATATCACCGTCTTGCAGTAGTATTATTTTGATTTAAACTTATTTATTCATTATTATAGAATCCTATCAGTTTGGATAAGCTTATGATGTAGTGACTATTATTAGCTATTGTTAAAAGTTTATTTGGTCTTGAAGGGTAGTGATTAATGCGAAGACAAAATTATGCGCATGTAACAAATTAATAAAATGTAAAAAATAACTATAAGTTTGAATTGCTTGATAAAACAGAAAATACTGGGTATAGTAGGTACTTAAGCTGGGATGTTGTTAATATTAAGGATTAAGTAAGAGTTCAATAAAATATAACATGTTAAAAATATACGAGTGTTAGGTAAATAACGGTTTTATAACCTGGGCCTTTTCAAGGCAAAGAGTGAATAGGCATTATCTAGGCACCATCGTCTGCATCATCACTTTCCATCAGGTGCGATGGCAGACAAATGGTTTGCCTATCATTAATTTAAAAAATCTAGATTTTTCTTTTGACTCTAGCCTAGATCAGTGCGGGACCGAGATAGAGTTCTGCACACTGGACCCTGAACCTGAAAGGGACTGACATTCCTGCTCACTAAACAAAACACGGCATAGGTAATTAGGTACTGTTTGATGCCGGACTCCGGGGAGGGCCCCGGACTTGTGTGCTATAATTAAAGTCATTATAGACCACATGGGAGCAGACACTTTACTTTTTACTTCCATGCTGGACTGGCGAAAACATAGAAAAACATAGTATGTGCCAGCTGCGTCTCCTCCCGGCCATGCTGTAAAAACCAGCCAAGGGATTCGAGGGTTTCCGTATTTTGTAATTTAGGGCTGAGAACCTGTCTCTACAGCAATATAAGTACAGATCTATCTTACGTACACAACCCTCAAAACTTGTCGGACGTGGCGGAACGACCTTGTTTCGTGTCGTTGACGCTCTGCCTAACCCATTAGGGATATAGGCGTGATGTATGTATGAGAGAAGATTTCATTTTAATTTCGGAGAGTCATTCATAATTTTGTTTAACACTGAGATACCCTATGAAATGTAGCGCGCTACTTCTCTAACACTCTATATATTTAATTGAAAGCGCAAAAAGCGAAAATGGAAGTGAAAATTGACTTACTTACATAATATTTTTTCATTTCATCACTTACAATCTAGCATTACCACAGAGTTACAACTAACATCAACATTACAAGAAAAAATACTAAATACAATTATTTTAATTTAATAATGTAATTAATAAGCGTAATAGATCAAAAACATTAATGTTTTTTTGTTTTATTTTATTCATCTTTTTTGTTCTTTTCACTTCAATCTTTGGGCCAGTTCCGTTACTTAGCGTTTTGTGCATTAAGTTTGTAACATAAGTGGCACAATTGATTAACTTATATAGCCCTGGCAGTAATTAAAAATACTTGTCATAGAGGTACCATAGAGAAGGGATTATGGGAATTGCATAAGTCCCTCTCTTATTCTGTCTCTATTTTTCTCTATGACAAGTATGTTTATCTCTTGGCAGGTCTTTACATATTATATTTAGTTAGCACAGAAGACGGCACATAAACCTCTATTTTTGGTTGTTCAAAATTCACCTGATTAGTTGATTGGTTGAAGTTAAGGTGGCGATATGGGCTAGGTGGCGCCAGTAGTATCAGTATAAAAACCGTAACTCACTAAAAACGCAGTGAATCGAAAAACCGGCCCAACAGACTCAAGTAATAGATATAAAGATAATTTAGAACCTTATGAATTAGTGATTTATTGTTCGTTGTAGTTACACAGGTAGAAATATTGCGAATAACGGCCACCAACGGCATTTTACTTCATGTTGCTACTACTAACTATGAATCGCTAATTTTTAAGGTTCTAAATTATCTTAATTACTATTACTTGAGTCCGTTGGACCAGTTTTTCGATTAACTGCATTTTTAGTGAGTTATGAATTATTTTACTGATGAGGGCGCCACTTAGGCCTTAACTACCTATGAACCCTCATTCAAAAATGAACTCACGGAATCATACGAAACTGCGAAAAATTCTCCCATTATAATTCTAAGCACTGTAGAATGTTTATGGGCGGAGAACTTTATGTGCTGGCTTCTGTACTTACTAACCCAAGCCAAGATAAAGCTCAGGAAATCTTGAATATTTTTAGGTATATCCATAATTCATAGCCATTATAATTTAATTTTTATTTCATTATACCTACAAGTTATCGTTTTGTTTCCAACCAACATCTTATTATATTTGTCGAGCCAAGAAAAGGTAAATTGTCTACTATTAATTTACCTTTATTTATATGTTGAGACCAAATGAGGTAAGTATGTTCATTTTGATTGGACCGTATTGTTTGAATATCAAATTAAATTCACATATTTTATGTTTTATTTAGAATTGAGTCCTCAATACTGAAATATTTTTATAGGTATTCTTATTAATTGCGCAATTTTTTGTTCTCATTCTTAAGAACGCATTATAACGTAGCTTTATCTGCTTTTTTAAAATCTTTGCTTTGGTACGTTATAAAAAGTAAGAATACAGGAGTCACTTTTCTATGATGCTGACTGTACTTACCTCGCATTTAGTTCAAGAATGTGATATTAAATTCTAAAAGTTTTAAGGTATGTTTTCAAATTTCGGTAGTATGGCATTCCTTAAGGCGGTTTATATAGCGAGTTCCATTGCATTCCATATTAAGGGGATCCTCGGCGCACGCCAGGGCTCTCGTCAGTTAAAAAATCATTACTCACTGAAAAGGCAATTAATCGAAAATCCGGTAAATCAGATTGAAGTATAGGTAATGAAATTTATTTTAAGCATTATAAATTAATAATTCGGTCCCCACTGCAGTTACAGAAAGCAAAAGTGCTAAAAATGGTAGTTTTTCGCAAATTTTTAAACTGTAACTACATCAAACTATAAGTTGCAACTGTATGAGGCTCTAAATGACCTTCATTGCTTTAACCTCAATCTGATCTACCGGCTTTTCGATTGATTGTGTTTTCAGTTAATTATGATTTTTTTGACTGATGAGGGCGCCACGTAGCCCAGGGAAGCCCCTTAAGTAATTTCTTCAACTACAATACCGAGTTTACAAATCATTTTCGAACATCTTAAACAACAACGCCAGCCGCATCGCTCTAGATCAGCAATCCGTCCCTTTTATTTCAAAAGTCTTTCCGTCAAGGGTGAGGTCCCCATACCCGCGGTCATCGTACTCAATATCGCGGCCCGTCTTCACTGACTCCACCGGAGGGCCGTGAAGCTTGATGCACAGGATTTCCTTGTAGTTCTCCAAGGCCAGGGCGAGAACGGATCCGCCCAGTAACACTTCGCAAGCGATGATCCTTTCTGGCGGTGTGTAGACTGATATTAGCTTTCCTGTTGAAGAATCATACTGGTTAGATTTATAAGCGACCTAAATATTTAATGGAGGATCGAAGTAAGTAAAAGTACTTGACAACTTGTATTAATTTATTAATTAACATTAAAACAAACGTGTTAATTATAATCTGAATTAAACAATGTTGTCAAAATAGACATAGTAAAGTTTGAGCCAATTACTCTTTTAATGATATTTTTTTTTTATTTACAAAAACATACAAATTAAATATACAATTAATTAAAAACTGAACAAAAATCTTTTAAATAAAATATGGTATCGAGCGCGTCTCCTCGAGGTGGCATGGTGCCTAGCAGGCAAGCAGCGTTACCGCGTTGTATCGCGAGGCTTAGTCTCTGCGCTAGGAATTGGAAATTCGACCTTAAGGGTCTAAATTCAAGGATTTAAGTGTGAATTATAGTCTGTCAAAATTTGTTTAGGTTCTTCAAGAAGTTTGTTCTTTAGTGAACCGCCTTAACGGTATTTATCTACTAATATTAGTCTTTAAGTGGTGATTTATGAATATGACGATGGCTTACCAGTATGCAAGTACCCAAGATTAGTCTTTTACATATATACATATAATCACGCCTTTATCCCTAATGGGGTAGGCAGAGCGTAAACGACCTAAACAAAGATTGTTCCGCCGCGTCTGACGAAGTTTTGAGGGTTATTTAAGATAGATTAGATATATTGCGCTAGCCACAGGTTGTCAGCCCATCCCAATTACAGTATACTGAAACCCGCGGATCCCTCAGCTGGTTTTAACAGCATGCCTCGGAGGAAAAGCAGCTGGCACATTCTATGTTTTTCTCTCGCTCCCAGTCTTTTAGTGGTGATTTATGAACACGATGTGACGATGGCTTACCAGTGTGCAAGTCCCACAGCCTGACAGAGAGGTCCTTGCAGGTATCGTCGGTAGAGAGCAGCACTCCTCCCGACTTCGCGAGGCGAAGGCGAGACGGCGCTGCGATGTGTCCGTGTAAGGTCAGTCGGCAGTTTCCTGAACAAACAAGGTGATTCTATTATTAAGTTTCAGTGTGGCACCGGGTTAGAATAGCATTACATACAATTTTCCTAAAAGTGAGAAATTCTCCTAAGAGTAGTCGAAGACTATAATCAAATGTTTGCTACATGTGGGTACGTTAGCAAACAAGTGAAATACGCTGAGATAACGAATGATCGTAGTTCTTTGCTATGTCATAGATGTTGTACCAGATAATGATCACGGGTGATTGCTACTTTGTAGCTATCGTAGCTGGTTATATTCGTAGTTATTTGCTACGACGTAGCTAATGTAGCATACCATGATTATAATACTTCTCTGCTAATTCGTAGCTGCCGTACTACGCAATTTTGTTTAGAATAACCCACACCTGTTCTTAAAGGTCACAAGAGCTAGACAACAACATAAACTGTATCCTAGGAGTTGTAATACGGCGTTGATGGGGAAAAGTATTTTGGTGATGGCACCCAAAATATATAATCAACTACCTTTGAATGTACGCCAATCTAAAATCTTTTCTGAATTTAAAAGAAAGCTGTACGAATTCCTAACTGATAGGAGTTTTTACTCTGTTGCAGAGTATTTAAATCCAACAATTACCTGGACTGTTAACGAGTATAAAAATAAAAACTGACATTAATATTTGAAATTGTCTTTTCTCTGCATGCAGTGTCTATGCTATTAATTTTAATTGACATTAATGCCAAATATATATTTTTTATAATCAATTAAATATTATAACAAATAATCTAATAATTATTGTATGTCATTTGACAGATCACAGAGGACCCACTTTATACTTTACTGTAACCTTTTGTAACCTGTGTATCACAGTAAAGTATTTTTGATTCTGACCTTAAGAGAAGTAGACCTACCTGTGACTAGATCCCAGACCAGTATCCTGGTGTCAGAAAGTCCAGAAACGACGCAGCCATCTATCGAGCTGATGGCTAGAGCCACGGTGTCACACCCTGGCTTCCACTTCTTGAAGAGCGTCCTCTTAATTATACAGATGACCTACCTGTGACTAGATCCCAGACCAGTATCCTGGTGTCAGAAAGTCCAGAAACGACGCAGCCATCTATCGAGCTGATGGCTAGAGCCACGGTGTCACACCCTGGCTTCCACTTCTTGAAGAGCGTCCTCTTAATTATACAGATGACCTACCTGTGACTAGATCCCAGACCAGTATCCTGGTGTCAGAAAGTCCAGAAACGACGCAGCCATCTATCGAGCTGATGGCTAGAGCCACGGTGTCACACCCTGGCTTCCACTTCTTGAAGAGCGTCCTCTTAATTATACAGATGACCTACCTGTGACTAGATCCCAGACCAGTATCCTGGTGTCAGAAAGTCCAGAAACGACGCAGCCATCTATCGAGCTGATGGCTAGAGCCACGGTGTCACACCCTGGCTTCCACTTCTTGAAGAGCGTCCTCTTAATTATACAGATGACCTACCTGTGACTAGATCCCAGACCAGTATCCTGGTGTCAGAAAGTCCAGAAACGACGCAGCCATCTATCGAGCTGATGGCTAGAGCCACGGTGTCACACCCTGGCTTCCACTTCTTGAAGAGCGTCCTCTTAATTATACAGATGACCTACCTGTGACTAGATCCCAGACCAGTATCCTGGTGTCAGAAAGTCCAGAAACGACGCAGCCATCTATCGAGCTGATGGCTAGAGCCACGGTGTCACACCCTGGCTTCCACTTCTTGAAGAGCGTCCTCTTAATTATACAGATGACCTACCTGTGACTAGATCCCAGACCAGTATCCTGGTGTCAGAAAGTCCAGAAACGACGCAGCCATCTATCGAGCTGATGGCTAGAGCCACGGTGTCACACCCTGGCTTCCACTTCTTGAAGAGCGTCCTCTTAATTATACAGATGACCTACCTGTGACTAGATCCCAGACCAGTATCCTGGTGTCAGAAAGTCCAGAAACGACGCAGCCATCTATCGAGCTGATGGCTAGAGCCACGGTGTCACACCCTGGCTTCCACTTCTTGAAGAGCGTCCTCTTAATTATACAGATGACCTACCTGTGACTAGATCCCAGACCAGTATCCTGGTGTCAGAAAGTCCAGAAACGACGCAGCCATCTATCGAGCTGATGGCTAGAGCCACGGTGTCACACCCTGGCTTCCACTTCTTAAAGAGCGTCCCAGATTGAAGGTCATAGACGACTATGAAGTTGGGAGACGGCTCCTCCAGTTCTCGTGATACCACGCACACGTAGGATCCTGGGGGAGAAGGTGAAATTAATAAATCTATTTTAGTTTTTAAGTACTAACATAGTTTTAAGGTTTACTAATATATTGGACCTTTAATGTCTTTGTAACAGAATAAAATAAATAAAAATAATATTAGCATTGGCACGTTAAGCCTTTGCTTCCGATGATATCGATAGATATAGATAGATAGATGATATAGATACAAGTCGTGAAGCCATGTCAGAAGCCATTGCTTAGCATTGGCGGCTTGAAAACTCTAACAGCTGGGTTGGCCACTAACCTGGCAAGAAGGCTAATCTAGGATTGGGTCTGGTTTCCCTTCTGGGTTGCAGAGGTCATATGGCAGGCGCTGTGTTAAAACCATTAACTTCGTTCAATCCCTTAGATAAGGTAGCCAACTTTGTGAGATACGGGATAATACTAGGAAGATGATTGAAATAATATAGTTAAACAAATGGAACCTGTTTCCTTGCTGATTTAGTTGGTTGACTGTACGATTATCGACCAGATATCAATAATTTCTAGTGGTATAGTATCTATCTGCCACCTTGATTGAAAGTATGACAGCACTGGCTTCCGTGTTGTGGATAAATCTGGCTAAATGATCCCATTTATGCGGTGGTAAGCTCCGCAAAGGGCCGTTGGAACCATCCTGCCTTCCAACTGATTCTGACGCTAAACCGCTGGCTAAAATGTTCCATCAGTTTGTAGCGCACATAGATGGCGCCACATCAAGATACAACAGTCCTGAAACGCGGTGTCGAAGTTTGCTCGGTGATCTGCATATATACAACTTCCAAAACTAATCCAATCGGACTCCGGTCCCCTGGTCACAACACCCAACCAGGCTAGCTACCCTTTTCCCATCCGTCATCACTCGGCCAATATGCCTTCCAAGGAAATGCTCCTAAAAGTGTGTGAGAATGTTATATTCAAGTGTTATTATCCTTTCAATCTATCGGGAGAGCCCGATGGTGTAGTAGATAGGGCCGCTGCCTCCTGTGCGGGGAGGTCGTGGTTCGAATCCCACCACGTACCAATGTGTTTTTCGGTTTTCGAATTTCATATGTACGTTTATTCGGTGCTTTTTCCGTGCTTCGGAAGGCACGTTAAGCCGTTGGTCCCGGTTAATATCATTTAATACCGCAGATATTAGTCGTTAAGCCAAATCAGAGGCCAGTGCTAAGCATTGGCGGCTTGAAAACTCTGACCTAATCTAGGCTTGGGTCTGGTTTCCCTTCTGGGTTGCGGAGGTCAGATGGCAGTCGCTCTGTGTAAAAACCAGTACCCTCGTTCAATACCCTAGATTAGGTAGCCGACCCCGTGAGATACGGGATAAGGCTAGGGAGATAAATATCCTTTCAATCTATAATACGATGATGAACTGATCTTATGTATCTTCTCTATATCCTCACCTTCGTAAGTGATGGCAGCCTTGGACGTGAGGAAGTCATGGTGCGGTATACGTAGATCGTAGAGCAGCTTCCGTGACGTCAGCGACCACACGAGCAGAGGGAACGGTTTCTGAGTCTCGTCTCCGCACACCAGGATCCTGTAGTAAATTTGTAATAAGCATACGGTTAGATATTTTGTAGCATTTTTAAATGCTATTTCTTCCATGCTGGCCTGGGAGCGAGAGAAAAATATAGAATATGCCAGCTGCATTTCATCCCGGGCATGCTGTAAAAACCAGCTAAAAGATCCGAGGGTTTCTGTATATTGCAATTTAGGCGATAGGCTGACAAACCTGTCACTACAGCATCCTTTATTTAGGTCGTTTACGCTCTGCCTACCCCATTAGGAATAAACGCGTGATTATGTGTATGTATTTTTAAATGGTTACATAATTTTTAAATAGGAAATAAGAAATCTCTTGATTTGATTTCAGAATTTTGGAACCGCCATACTTTCACAACATTTGAGCTCATTGATAACAACTCCCGGAATTGACTAATTAATGTGCCCTTTAAGAACGGAATAACTACAAAGAACATTAGGTAACTAGGCACCGAACCCACAATAAAGAACGTAACTGAAGGCTCAGACTATGCTACAGAAGAACCTTATTCAAATAAAGTTTGTTATACGTTACCTTCCATCTCCAGACACCAGCAGGGAGTTGAGGAATCTATCTTCACCAGCCTTGAAGGTGGTCACACAGTCACCTGTGGACAAATTAAAACATGAAATATTTGACTTTCCCTCATATAAAGTGACCTTGACCCATATAAAGCCACTTTATTCAGACAATTTGTATAGGGAAACTAATTAATCTCTTTCATAATTGTAGCAGGAAGTAATCGTAGGCTTTTGCTATATTGTAGCTGTAGGCTCCAGAAATTGTAGCTAGTTGCTACATCGTAGCTATTGTAGCACTAAATGTAGCAGGTAGTGATTGTCGGCTTTTGCTACATTGTAGCTGTAGGCTCCAGAAATTGTAGCTAGTTGCTACTTCATAACTATTTAGTGCTACAATAGTTATGAAGTAGTAATTGTAGCAGGAAGTGATTGTAGGCTTTTGCTACATTGTAGCTGTAGGCGCCAGAAATTGTAGCTAGTTGCTACTTCATAACTATTTAGTGCTACAATAGTTATGAAGTAGTAATTGTAGCAGGAAGTGATTGTAGGCTTTTGCTACATTGTAGCTGTAGGCGCCAGAAATTGTAGCTAGTTGCTACTTCATAACTATTTAGTGCTACAATAGTTATGAAGTAGTAATTGTAGCAGGAAGTGATTGTAGGCTTTTGCTATATTGTAGCTGTAGGCTCCAGAAATTAACGTCGTCGTAGCCGTTGTAGCAAGTAGTAATCGTAGATATTTGCTACGTCAGGTAGCATACCCACTCTGACAGATATTAAAAAAAAACTCTCTATGGCCTCTACGACGTAGCAAACAGCTACAAAGGCTACGTAGGCTACGTCGTAGAGGTCTTAGCGCGTTTTCTTTAAATATCTGGCAGAGAGGTTAAGGTTACAGAATAAACTAATTTATTTGCATCGAAACAATGTAGTAAAGGTGGACTTAATTTAATTTAATTTCCTTTATTGTGATCCCAACACTTCCAAGCTGGGCTGGGAGCGAGAGAAAAACATAGAATGTGCCAGCTGCATTTCCTCCCGGGCATGCTGTAAGAACCAGCTAAGGGATCTGAGGGTTTCAGTATATTGCAATTTAGGCGATGGGCTGACAACCTGTCACTACAGCGATATGCTTACAAATCCATCTTGAATAACCCTCAAAACTTTGTCAGACGTGGCGGAACGACCTTTGTTTAGGTCGTTTACGCTCTGCCTACCCCATTAGGGATAAAGGCGTGATTATATGTATGTATGTGATCCCAACAGCAATTATTTCACTATTACAAACAGTAATCTTAAAAACTTATATAGCCAATAACAGAGTTCATCATATAAAATTTACATAATAGGGTAGTAAACAAACATCAATAAACATAAGGTAGGCTAAGTGTGTGTTCTTAAAAATCATTCATTTTTCTTCAGCGTATCCATCCATATCGGTTTTATATGGAAATTTTACGGATATAAATCGGATTTTCCTTCCATGCTGGACTGGGAGAGATAGAAAAACATAGAATGTTCCAGCTGCCCTTCCTCCCGGGCATGCTGTAGAAGTCAGCAAAAGGGACTCGAGGGTTACAGTGTATCGTAATTTAGGCGACGGGCTGACAACCTGTCACTATAGCAATACACTTTTCAATCTAAAATTGCCCTCAATTTTTGTCAGACGTGGCGAAACCGCCTTTTACGAGGCGTTTATCGCTCTGCCTACCCCGTAAGGGATAAAGGCGTGATTTTATGTATGTATGTATGTATAAATCGGATACGAACTGAATACGGAGCAGTGCAAAAACACTCTTATGATGATAAAAACTGGCTCGTCTTGAAGAGCCATTTTTTTCCATGTTGGACTGTGAGCGAGAGAAAAACATATAATGTGCCAGCTGCATTTCCTCCCGGGCATGCTGTAAAAACCAGCTAAGGGATCTGGGGGTTTCAGCATATTGTAATTTAGGCGATGAGCTGACAACAGGTTGACAACAGTGACAGGTGACAGTGACAGGTCACTACAGCAATATACTTACAAAACATTTTAAATAACATTCAAAACTTTGTCAGACGTGGCGGAACGACCTTTGTTTGGGTCGGTATGTATGTATGTATGTAAATACAAAATACTTTATTTACAGTTCACTTACAAACTAAGGGATGGAGTCTCCCAGTAAGCAAACATTTGCCTGTGTTAGGAGGCATCGCTCTCTCTTAAATAATAATATTTAATACTGTAATCAAACTATTTACTTAATTTAAACTATTATTAATATTTTTACTTTTGTACATACATACATACATAAAATCACGCCTTTATCCCTTACGGGGTAGGCAGAGCGTTAAACGCCTCGTGAAAGGCGCTTTCGCCGCGTCTGACAAAAATTGAGGGCAATTTTAGATTGTAATGTGTATTGCTAATGTGTAGTGACAGGTTGTCAGCCCATCGCCTAAATTACAATACACTGTAACCCTCGAGTCCCTTTTGCTGTGTTCTACAGCATGCCCGGGAGGAAGGGCAGCTGGAACATTCTATGTTTTTCTATCTCTCCCAGTCCAGCATGGAAGAAACTTACTTTCGTATATTTATAAAAAAGGAGTGTGCCTAAGTGTACAGGGTGTGTGTGTGTGTGTGTGTGTGTGTGTGTGTGTGTGTGTGTGTGTGTATGTGTGTGTGTGTGTGTGTGTGTGTAGAAGAAGAGCCATGATAATAACTCACCGGTGTCGATGTTCATCAGGTTGACATACATCCTGTTCCGCGAGAGAGCCACCAGGTGGCTCGGGTCGTGCAGGCCGTAGTAGGGCATCTTCTGGTTCATCACGCCCTTCAGCGCCACCACGAACTTGCCCTGGACATATTAACAATCATTTCAATCAAGTCATCATCTCCCTAGCCTTATCCCGTATCTCACGGGGTCAGCTTCCTAATCTAGGGAATTGAACGAGGGTACTGGTTTTTACACAGAGCGACTGCCATCTGACCTCCGCAACCCAGAAGGGAAACCAGACCCAATCCTAGATTAGGACAGAGTTTTCAAGCCGCCAATGCTTAGCACTGGCCTCTGACATGGCTTAACGACTAATATCTACGGTATCAAAACGATATTCACCGGGACTAACGGCTTAACGTGCCTTCCGAAGCACGGAAAAAGCACCGAATAAACGTACATACATATCAAATTCGAAAACCGAAAAACACATTGGTACGTGGTGGGATTCGAACCACGACCTCCCGCTCAGGAGGCAGCGGCCCTATCCACTACACCATCGGGCTCTCATTTCAATCAAGTGAAGTAATCTATTTGTTTGTTGTTCTTTCACACCTAAACGGCTGGATGGAATTTCAAGTGCTTCGCTCTTATGAGCTCAGCTTGTTTGGATCGGAACGGAATCCAACTCTTTAGGAGCAGCCGTTGAGCATGATCTCCGCAGAGTGGTCCTCCCCGCGAGGGGGCCCGCCCCCAAGTGTATCCCTGTAATATAATGAGATAATGAAATGTCCAGTGTAAAGCCAATTTAACGGCTGCTCCTAAAGAGTTGGATTCCGTTCCGATCCAAACAAGCTAAGCTCACAAGCGCGAAGCACTTGCAAACCAACTGTAATGCGGTCACTTCTGCATCTGATGAGTCGAAATGAAGACGAAACAGTGGTCAACAAACGACGAACCTCACAGACATCACAAAGGCCAAAGCGCCTTTACCCTAAGCTAGATGGATTTTGATGTAATTTGCCAAGATAATAGACAGTAACCTAGAGACGGACATAGGCAAATTTTTAACTCGGAAAAATATGTTATTTCCACGGGAAAACTCATTAAGTAAACCCGCGGGCGTGCTAGTAAACAATATGAGCAACTAAAGCTTACATACTAAAGCTTTGGTATTGTGATGTAGGTATTTTTGCCTATATTGTACTGTCACGTTTGTTCCTTTTTATTTCTGTTGTATGTGTTTCTTTGTGCAATAAAGAATTTTGTATTGTATTGTATTTTTGTATTCTTTTCCATTTATTGTAGTTAACTTTGTTGTTTTCTTCAACATATTGATGTGGTAAGAAAGAGCGGTGTCTCTCAACACAGGTGTTAAGCTTAAAGAGGGACATCGGCATATTTGTCAAATTTAAATGTATTAGAAGGAAATAAACATTATTATTTGATTTATTATTTTATTTAACTAAGTATTAAGTATTTGCCATAATTACCTGATCTAAATCGTAGACCTTGAGTTCCCTCCTGCAGAGCACCACACACTTGTACTCGTCGATCGGCACCAGGTTTATAGGGTGGGTCACTCCCACCAGCCGCCGGACCATTTTGCATCTACAAGAAGAGAATCTTTTAGTGAGGGTCGGCAAGAGAGTAGTCTCCGTTATTATGGACAGGAAGAAAGATTTAATTATGAATTTGGATCATTTGTTTTTTTATTCGAATGTGGTGAAGCCTTGGGTGCTCGATCCGGACGTCCTAGGTTTATTTCAATGTGGAGATTATAATTTCGATCGTGTCAAACTTGGAAAACACGTCAGACCACGAAAGCAGAAGAGTTCGTGGTAATTTAGGAGATCCCTTGAGAGGTCAGTTGGCTGAGTGATGCTGATGAGTTGATAGGGTAGCTATCCGCGTGGTCGGATGTTGTGACCACGCTTTTTTTATTTTTTTTATTTGAACATAAAGGTACATACATAAACATACACAGATATCTCGCCAAACTGAAACAGTTTGTTGGCGAGGAAAGCGCTCTCTTAAGTACTAATCATGCACCTATCATTAACAATTTTTAAGTATGCCTATACTGGTAGTACCACACACACACACAGTCACACACGCACGCACACACACATGCACACACCACACACAGATACACGCGTAAAATTACTACTTTATCAAATATATCTTTAATATTTATCTGGAGTTGGAACTGGTATATATGCAGATCGGCGTGCAAACTTCGATACCGCGTTTCAGGACTGTTGTATCATGATGTGGCGCCATCTATGTGCGCTACAAATACTTACTGAGTAACATCCCACACGCATATTTCCTCTCGTTCAGTGGACACGGTGGCGACGAACTTCCCTCGTGCTTCGAAGCGCACGATCGTGCCGAACGCCTTCTGGTCGAAGCCTTCAGTCATCGACATGTCACGCTTCTCTTTCGCCTCTGCCACCTGTCACCAGAAAACACGGTAGGTAGTAGGTTTTTAATTGTGCACGTTGTATCTGCCTCTCAGAATGCTATTTCACTAGCCTAGGTGTGCTGGAAGAGATTTCTTTTTAGAAATAAGCTGTGCCTGTTGTGTTTTTGTTTTATATGTATATGTTCTTTGTATTTTATTGTGTACAATAAACTGTTAGATAAATAGGTTAGGTTATCTCTCTTCAACTTCCATTGCTTCGTACCGGTTGTAAGAAACGGCGTTCCACAAACTGATAAGAATTGTTCGTGAACGAAACTGAACAACGTGCAAACTGTCTATCAGTTTATTGTACACTGTCCTTTACACCCGACAGGTATTTATTATTTTTCCCGATGCTTATAATCACATCTATATCGGTGGCCACGGAAGACCAGCGTTTTGGGCCTAAAAAACCAAATGCTGAGTGACAGCCATTTTGGTATAATATAAGTTTCTTTTTGTAAAATTTATTACCAAATAAAATTTCTTCTATTCTATTCTATCTCTTTTAGGATAAACAGATCCATAACGGCTTAAAAAAATACCAATTTTAACCACGTCTGACAAATTAAATATGATTTGTGTTTCTGTAGCGTCGTGTGGTCAGTCCATTTCGTTTTAGTTTTGGCTTTTACAGTATACCCGGGAAGAGAAGCAATTGGTATTTTTAACGGTACAACATGGAACTAAGTCATATTACAGTAAATTACCTTCCAGAAGTCTTGATTAATTGGGTAGAAGGTCGGTACCGGCGGGTCCCAAACATCCCTCATCCAATTTTGTACTACTTGAGTTTTAATCTCGATTCCTTCTCTCTTCCTCTTCTCCATAGTCATTCTTAAGATCCCATAGAACTGTCTATGGTCATAATCTAAGGCGTAGGAATGAGATTCGAATATCTCTTTTAAGATTTCAATGTGTTCTGGCAACGGGTCTATATGGACTAAGGCGATGTCTTCTAAGAAATACCCGCAGTCTGTAGCGGCCAGCTTGTCGTAAATCCACTCTAGCTGTGTGAAGTAAGGACGGCTCGCGAACCTCTCAGGGTTGTCTTTGTATATGTGGTAGTGTTGGTACGGTAGCTCGTCTAGTTTCCGGGTGTTGTAGCTGAAAGAGGATTTTTTTATGAACATTATCATCTCCCTAGTCTTATCCCGTATCTCACGGGGTGGCTACCTAATCTAGGGGATTGAACGAGCGTACTGGTTTTTACACAGAGCGACTGCCATCTGACCTCCGCAACCCAGAAGGAAAACCAGAGCATTTTTTTATTATGAACATACATACATATAATAACGCCTTTATCCCTAATAGGGTAGAAAGAGCGTAAACGACCTAAACAAAGGTCGTTCCGCCACGTCCGACAAAGTTTTGAGGGTTCTTTAAGATAGATTTGTAGGTATATTATTGTAGAGACAGGTTGTCAGCCTATGGGCTAAATTGCAATAAACCCTCGGATCCCTTAGCTGGTTTTTACAGCATGCCCGAGAGGAAATGCAGCTGGCACATTCTATGATTTTCTCTCGCCTCCAGTCCAGCATGGAAGTCTTTATGAACAGTCTGTGCTAAGTTGCTGAAAGTCAAAAAATGTTGAAGAGTCTGTGTTAACTTGGCGGTTAATCAAAAAGTATTTTTTATGGTTGTTTATGTTTACTTACCAATTCTCAGCAAATCTATTCTCCTGTGATATCAACCGGCCGGCCATTTTAGGGTCATTTTCGTTATACCATCTTCCCTGTGAAATAAAAAAATATATATTTGACGATTTTTAGCACTCAAAATGCTATTTTATTTTTAAAAATAATGTTGAAAGCTGGATCAAGGCAGGCCAGCAAAGATGATAAAGCGACAAAACAATAATTTGAAATATGGAAGGTAGAATCGATCTCTCGCGATGACGGATATCGTTACGGCTTGTGGAGCATACGTGAATGCAACTGTCATAATGGTACCGATTCCTTGAGCATACAACTTAACTAAATCTTGACTAAAATTGTTGCTGTCCCTCTCAATTCTCTCACGATAGAAAAAGACAGGTATAGACTTACTTTATTTAAGTTGTGATTTTTGCAACTACGAATTGGTACCAGTGTCGACAATTTTTTTAAAGAAATTGCTTCTGGACCGACACCAATCCTTCATAGGCACTTGGATTAAGCTGTCTTACCTCGTAATAGTCGACGAGCGTCTGCCGCACTTTGACCTCGTTGTCGGCAAGGTATCGGTCCCGTGCCGCCCCCGCCAGCGCAGCGTCCCGCCACCGCGCCGCCCCCCGCGCGTCCCAGCGCAGCCAGGGGGACAGTAAAGCGGCAAGTTGCGGCCAGAACAGAGACGCTGGGGCCCACGGTACTGTGGAAGAAGGTAGGATTTTTATTTGACTGAAAGCGCGAATAACTATTACCTACATAACATACAAGGCCATTTTTAAGAGCCATTTTGATTCTAATCATGAAATTGAACAACTTTTTCGAAGGAACATAGGTCAAATAGGAAATACGAAAAAATCAAATTGGCCCTCTCACACAAATGGCGTTATCGGCTCGAGTCAATTTGTATGGGATGGCTATTTTTTTCATATTTCAACTTATGTCCCTTGGGGAAAGTTGTTCAGTTTCATAGAGAGAATTGACACACTCTTAAATATGGCCAGTAATTACATCAATAAAAAATAAATAAATATGACATAGTTATTTAGAATATTATCAGCACAAGTGATAAAATAGCGAAGGACCAAGGATGCTTCCTTGCGGTACACCTCGAAGTTCGTCGCTAATTATGCTCGCCAATTTACTGGAGACGGTTATTTAGTTTAGGTAATCTACAAAGACATTAATCTGTGTTCATCTAATTCATAGATAATTCAGTTTACTAATAAAATTTGAGATAGAGACTGTTTCGAATGCTTTCGCAAGATCAAAAGTGTTATTTCTCAAAAAATAAAACATGACGTCCAGTACAGTACTCACGATAGGTTTCCTTGCTTCGGAAGAGCTCGTCGTGAGCCAGTATATCTAGGATCTCGGTGTCGTCCAGACCGCGCCGCGACGCCGTCAGCAACGCCAGGCAAATCTTTACTCGCTCTTCACCTGGGGAACCGGCATGCATCGAGGTTATAGAGGTACTCATATTACGTGTAGTTATTATTTCATGCTGGACTGGCGAGAGAAAAACATAGAATGTGCCAGTTGCATTTCCTCCTGGGCATGCTGTAAAAACCAGCTAAGGGACCCGAGGGTTTCTGTATATTGCAATTTAGGCGATAGGCTGACGACCTGTTACTACAGCAATATACCTACAAATCTATCTTAATTAACCCTGAAAACTTTGTCAGACATGGCGGAACGACCTTTGTTTAGGTTGTTTACGCTCGGCCTACCCCATTAGGGATAAAGGCGTGATTATATGTATGTATTATTTCTAACGCCAAAAGAAAAAAGGAATTTGGATTATGGGATTTACTTTGGTATCCCGACAGAAGATGTAGTCTTAGAAAGATTTTACACGAAATGGTCGTCCAAAACATGGTTGGACGAAATCAGAGTGAAAACAGACTACACAGAGGTGGTGATGAAGATGACCGGAAGAACAAGTCGCAATTTCGCCAGACATGTATCTGCAGGCCTATGGTGCGCACTATAGACTTTTGGCTACAAACTATCTCTTTCGTTGCGCACTTCACAACGGAAAATGACAGGCATTAATCATAGTGAAGTATGCAACACGTGAAGACAAATTGAAGTCTGCATTGCGCATCATAGCCCGGCTGGAATAAGCCTATGTCCGAGACTAAACAACAAAAGGCGATGATGATGAAATTTCGTTAGTTCACTTACCGAGGGCATGTTCTGTGGTGATAAGGATCTGGGCGAGCTGCCCCTCCAGGTCTGGGCAGAGCACTAATTCCTGAGCTGTCTCCGGCTCGCTCTGCTCCGTAAACGTCTCTGCTGACAGGGAGATCTGCCACGCCAGTATCTGTGGGAAGATAGTTTAGTTATAGAAAGGACAGTGATACAATTTTAGCGATGATGGAAGTTAGTCACGCCTTAATTATTAGCGCTATGTCGTATATTTGACGAAATCTTATATCCTGATTTTGATGCATTGTTTCAGCCGATGCAGGACGTAGGATCGGTCCATATATTAGCAGCTGGCGTCTTCATCGTTTCCCTGTCTTGCTATTAGTCGCTGCACAAGCCGCTAACACCGCCTTAGAACCAGTACATCATGTCATGCCTTACCTTAGCATAAACAGGTACAGTATACTTGGCCGCAGCCTTCAAAGCATCTTCAGGCAGTCAGGCTGCTCTTATCTTGCTATTAGTCGCTGCAAAAGCCACCAACATCGCTTTAGCTTCTTCCAGTCCATCATAAACCCTTACATCCTTTCTGTCATGCCTTACCTTAGCATAAAGAGGTAGAGTACACTTGGCCACAGCCTTGAAAGCATTTTCAGGTGGTGAGGCGGCTCTGGTATTGCTGTAAGTCGCTGCACAAGCCGCCAACACTGCCTTAACTTCTTCAAGTCCATCATAAAGTAATATCCTTACTGTAATTTCTTAGCATAAAGAGGTAGAGTACACTTGGCCACAGCCTTGAAAGCATTTTCAGGTGGTGAGGCGGCCCTGGTATTGCTGTAAGTCACTGCATAAGATGCCAACTTCTTCAAGTCCATCATAAAGTAATATCCTTACTGTAATTTCTTATCTTCAGGTGATGAGGCTGCTTCTGCCTTGCTCTTAGAAGTTGTACAAGCCGCCAACACCACCTTAGCTTCTTTAGCATCATCAGGAACTCTTAACGTAGCATAAAGAAGAAAACGCTTGGCTGCAGCCTTTAAAATGTTGCTACACGTCGCTGTATAAGCTGCGAACACCGCCTTAGCTTCTTCAAGTCCATCATAAACCCTTACATCTTTACTGTCATCTCTTACCTTAGCATAAAGAGGTAGAGTACACTTGGCCACAGCCTTCAAAGCATCCTCAGGCGGTGAGGCGGCCCCGGTCTTGCTGTACGTCGCCGCACAAGCCGCTAACACCGCCTTAGCTTCTTCCGGCCCGACCGGCGGCGCCCGCACCACCTTTGGACCGTCTTCTGATGATAGGACCGCCATTATGGCAGAGCTGGATGGCTCGTCCGTTTCTGGAAAAGAAGAGAATTCTTTAGTGATCAGTGGCAATAATAGTGACAAATGATAAGTGACAAGTGACCAGTGTGACAAGTGACAGGACAAGTTACAGTGACAGGAACAAGTGGCAGTAAAAAGATACAAGTGACAAGTAAAAGTGGCATTTTATAATAACAAGTGAATGTGACAGTGTCAAGTGACAGTGACAAGTGACAATTACCTTCAGTGACAGTGACAATCATCTTGACGTTCTCGGGCAGTTTGGACGGCAGCCACCTTGCCCCCCGCAGCGCGTCAGCCCCCACCACCGCCAGCAGCACCGGCCGGCAGCGCCCTATGGCCGCCAGCAGCCGGGGCAGCGCCGCTGACAGGGAGACTACATCCTGGAATTTGACATTGGATTTTTGATAGGGGCAAGAGTTATGTAGGTAGTGTGCGATGGAGAAATGCATGCCCCCTTCGGGACAAAAGTCATGTTGGTAGTGTGGGACGGAGAGATGTAAGCTGCAAATACTATGTAGGTAAGGTGTATGCAATCCCCCTTTGGGACAAGTCATGTAGGTAGCGTGTGACGGAGAGATGTAAGCCCATTCGGGGGGTAAGTATTATGCAGATAGGGTGTGATGGAGAGATGCAATCCCTTTTGGGGCAAGAGTCATGTAGGTAGCGTGTGACGGAGAGATGTCAGCCCATTCGGGGGTAAGTATTATGCAGATAGGGTGTGATGGAGAGATATAAGTCCCCTTCGGGGGCAAGTACTATGTAGGTAGGGTGTGATGGAGAGATGCAATCCCCCTTTGGGGCAAGAGTCATGTAGGTAGTGTGTGACGGAGAGATGCAAGCCCTTCGGGGGGTAAGTATTATGCAGATAGGGTGTGGCGAGAGAGAGAAAACCACCTTAGATTTTTTAACGAGCGCAAAGAGTGCAAACAAACGTAATTGATTACAGCGAGCTTGAAATTTTACGTTACTGATCGAGGGTCGTGTTAAGTATATTAAAACTTTTATCGCGTTTATAGCGAGCAAATAAACTAAACTAAACTATAATAATAAAGTATCTTACATTTCTTCCTCTATACTGAGTTCCAGCATGTAGAATGTGGCACTGGTCTACGATTGATTTGAGCAGCTGGTGCGAGCTGCTGGACTGCGGCGTCAGACCGACAAACCTAGAAACGAAATACAATGAAAAAGTGATTTCTAGATAGTTTTGTGTAAACTACGCCAAGATACAAATATAAGGGTTTTCACGAGTGTTTCATAACAGGTGTAAGGGACAGCGTCCCGCACACTGATAGGGGTTGCTTAGTCAACGAAACTGAACAACTATCACCAGGTTTAATTTCAGAAAGTATAAAACAATTTTTACAAATTGACTGACTGAGATGGTTATTTTGTATTGGAAGGTCAATTTTATATTCTTCTCCTGAAAGAATTTCCCGGTGAACGCTGTTCAGTTTCGTTGTCTGAGCAACCCCTATCAGTTTGCGGGACGCTGTCCCTTACACCTGGTTTAAAATATTGAGGTTATGGTTTTATGTATGCTTTTATGGTTCGAATCCCACCACGTACCAATGCGTTTTTCGGTTTTCGAATTTCATATGTACGTTTATTCGGTGCTTTTTCCGTGCTTCGGAAGGCACGTTAAGCCGTTGGTCCCGGTTAATATCGTTTAATACCGTAGATATTAGTCGTTAAGCCCTATCATAGGCCAGTGCTAAGCATTGGCAGCTTGAAAAATCTGTCCTAATCTAGAATTGGGTCTGGTTCAGTACCCTCGTTCATCGTTCAATCTAGGTGAGATTAGGTAGCCGACCCCGTGAGATACGGGATAAGGCTAGGGAGATGATTATGGTATTATGTAGCGGCTTACCTGACAATGATGGCCAGGTCAGGCTGCGGCCCGGGCGCTAAAGTAACGGCCCGCGCCACGAGGGTCGCCTTGCCGCACCCCGCGCTACCTATCAGCGCCAGGGGGATGCAGCTGTCACCCGTTATGTATCTGGAAATAGCAATACATTTTTATTATTCCATGGAAGCAAGTAGTATACTATATTTTTGAAATTCAGATTTTCACACACAATTTTAAACAAAGATGTAGAAAATACCTAGGCCCTAAATGTATGAATGATTTACCGGCAGAAATTAAGAATTGTAAAACAAAAGGTTCATTTAAAAATAAAATTAAAAAAACATCTACTAGAAAATATACGCCTAAAACTATGCAAAGATTAACATACAAGTACTGTGTGAAATTGTGTCTGTTTCATTTACACTAATTACTTATTACATAATATTTACAGACATAACTTATCTTACTTTAGCTTATTTTGTAAGTACCTACTAATTACAGTTTAGAGCCTAATTAAATAGGAGTATTTATTGCTGCACCTAGAATTATATCTTAAATAACCCTCAAAACTTTGTCAGACGTGGCGGAACGACCTCTGTTTAGGTCGTTTACGCTCTGCCTACCCCATTAGGGATAAAGGCGTGATTATATGTATGTATGTATGTATTGCTGCCGACAAACTTTAAATAAGTTTGGCAGATGTAACAAATTATGTACTGTGTTTCTAAAATCAAATAAACGTATTTTTCATTTCATTGTCAGACGTGGCGAAACGACCTTTGTTTAGGTTGTTGACGCTCTGCCTACCTCATTAGGGATAAAGGCGTGATTATATGTATGTATGTATTCATTTAATTAAATACTTACGTTTTGAGTTCGTTGAGCGTGATCTCTCTGTTAGAAGTGCACTGAGATGCTTTCTGAGAGAATAAGAGGTGCTCGTTCAGCTCGTCGATTAAACTGGAAACAAGAGTGAGGAGAACGAATTAAATTATTATTATTAAATTGTGCAAGATGAAGAGTCTCTAGAGAGACCGATGGTGTAGTGGATAGGGCCGCTGCCTCCTGAGCGGGGAGATCGTAGTTCGAATCCCACCACGTACCAATGTGTTTTTCGGTTATCGAATTTCATATGTACGTTTATTCGGCGCTTTTTCCGTGCTTCGGAAAGCACGTTAAGCCGTTGGTCCCGGTTAATATCGTTTAATACCGTAGATATTAGTCGTTAAACCATGTCTGAGGCCAGTGCTAAGCATTGGCGGCTTAAAAACTCTGACCTAATCTAGGATTGGGTCTGGTTTCCCTTCTGGGTTGCGGAGGTCAGATGGCAGTCGCTCTGTGTATAAACCAGTACCCTCGTTCAATCCCCTAGATTAGGTAGCCGACCCCGTGAGATACGGGATGAGGCTAGGGAGATGATGAGATGAAGAGTAACTGGTCACGGCACCAATTCATGAACCCTAAACTATTTTTTATAATCTTCTGCTACAGTTTAATGTCGAAGGCTAAGATCTAATCACGGCGAAAGCGCCTTTTACGAGGCGTTTAACGCTCTGCCTACCCCGTAAGGGATAAAGGCGTGATTTTATGTATGTATGCCAAGATCTACTTCGTTTTCGCTGAGCCAGCAAAGCAAGTGACTAAGTAAGTTCTGCTATAAGCTACAGTAGATAATTGCATTTTTTGCATCGAGGTGTTTAAAATAATTTATTTATGTTACATAATTTTTACTTCCATGCTGGACTGGGAGCGAGAAAAAACATAGAATGTGTCAGCTGCATTTCCTCCCGGACATGCGGTAAAAACCAGCTAAGGGATCCGAGGGTGTCTGTATATTGTAATTTAGGCATTAGGCTGACAACCTGTCACTACAGCAGTATATAAATCTATCTTAAACCCCAAAACCTTGTCAGACGTGGCGGAACAACCTTTGTTTAGGTCGTTTACGCTCTGCCTACCCCATTAGGGATAAAGGCGTGATTATATTGTTTATATAGTTTATTTACTTTTTTAGTTTTAAACATATATTTGTCCTAGGCTCCGACATGTTATGTTAATAATATTTTCGGTTTTTAGATTAAATCTAGTTGTTCTTCTACCTACCATACTGCTCTCAACACTTATATGTAATCTTGAAGTGGATAGCTGTAATTGGCATTCAGTATAATCATAAGTTGTAATATTATATTTTTTTAAGATGCTGTTGTTATCCTGAATAATTAAATAAAAAAATATATGTATGTATGTATTTTTAAAGAAAGATTCTCACCAAGTAGGTATCCCGCAATGCGCATGCGGCACGGTGTTCTCAGCGATCAACGCGTCTAACAGAGCATCGAGCCTCTCCCCCAGCGCCGCCCGCACCCCCTCGGTGTACTCGTCCTCGCCCCCCGCTGCCCCGCCCCCGCCCCCGCTCCCGCCCGGACGTCCGCGAACTGATGCGCGGATTATGTTCCGCTCGGTTAGGTGCATCTGGAAGCAGAAGGGAGTTAGATATTTGAGATGATTAGCAAAAAAAATAAAAAAATTGTAGGGTGCGACGAGGAGATGGCAAGGGGGTAAGAGTCATGTAGGTAAGGGGACATATGGGGAGATGTAAACCCCCTTCGGGTTTAGAATCATGTAGGTAAGGGGCCATATGGGGAGATGTAAACCCCCTTCGGGTTTAGAATCATGTAGGTAAGGGGCCATATGGGGAGATGTAAACCCCTTTCGGGTTTAGAATCATGTAGGTAAGGGGCCATATGGGGAGATGTAAACCCCCTTCGGGTTTAGAATCATGTAGGTAAGGGGCCATATGGGGAGATGTAAACCCCCTTCGGGTTTAGAATCATGTAGGTAAGGGGCCATATGGGGAGATGTAAACCCCCTTCGGGTTTAGAATCATGTAGGTAAGGGGCCATATGGGGAGATGTAAACCCCGTTCGGGTTTAGAATCATGTAGGTAAGGGGCCATATGGGGAGATGTAAACCCCCTTCGGGTTTAGAATCATGTAGGTAAGGGGACATATGGGGAGATGTAAACCCCCTTCGGGTTTAGAATCATGTAGGTAAGGGGCCATATGGGGAGATGTAAACCCCCTTCGGGTTTAGAATCATGTAGGTAAGGGGACATATGGGGAGATGTAAACCCCCTTCGGGTTTAGAATCATGTAGGTAAGGGGCCATATGGGGAGATGTAAACCCCCTTCGGGTTTAGAATCATGTAGGTAAGGGGCCATATGGGGAGATGTAAACCCCCTTCGGGTTTAGAATCATGTAGGTAAGGGGACATATGGGGAGATGTAAACCCCCTTCGGGTTTAGAATCATGTAGGTAAGGGGCCATATGGGGAGATGTAAACCCCCTTCGGGTTTAGAATCATGTAGGTAAGGGGCCATATGGGGAGATGTAAACTCCCTTCGGGTGCAAAAATCATGTAAGTAGGGGGGCATATATAGATAGATATAAACCCTCTTTCGGGTGCAAGCATCATGTAGGTAGGGTGTAACGGAGAAACAATCTAACATTTAATAATTTTGTAATAGTTCCTGTACCTTCAAATCCTTCTGCAGATTGTTGAGTCGTCTCTGCAGCTCAGCCTTGTGCGGTCCGTCGTGAGCGTCCGAGGAGTCCGGCGAGTCGGGGCAGGCGTTGCTGGCGGGGATGGCCCCGGCTCTCCACACCCACACGCAGCGCCGAGCAGCTTCCACGCTCATCAGGACCGTGTGTTGGATCTCCTGGAGAGAGAATGGGGGTTTGACGATTGGGTGGGTTGTGATATTTACATATGATTACGCCTTTATCGCTAATGGGGTAGGCAGATGGTAATTGACCTAAACAAAGGTCGTTCCGCCACGTCTGACAAAGTTTCGAGCATTATTTAAGATAGATAGATATATTATTTCTTCCATGCTGGCCTGGGAGCGAGAGAAAAACATAGAATGTGCCAGCTGCATTTCCTCCCGGGTATGCTGTAAAAACCAGCTAAGGGATCCGAGGGTTTCAGTATATTGTAATTTAGGCGATGGGCTGACAACCTGTCACTACAGCAATATACTTACAAATCTATCTTAAATAACCCTCAAAACAGACGTGGCGGAACGACCTTTGTTTGGGTCGTTTACGCTCTACCTACCCCATTAGGGATAAAGGCGTGATTATATGTATGTATGTACGTATTTAAGATAGATTTGTAGGCATATTGCTGCAGTAACAGGTTGTCAGCCTATCGCGTACATTGCAATATACAGAAACCCTCGGATCTCTTAACTTGGTTTTCACAGCTTGTCTGGGAGGAAATGCAGCTAGCACATTCCATGTTTTTCTCTGGCTACCAGTCTAGCATGGAAGAAAGGGTTTGGGTGATTGTTGGATTAAATATATAAAGGTCTTTTTTGCGTGTTTTTAATAATAATAGCTTTTGTGAAACAGGTCTGAGAGTGCAGAAACTCATCTGAGATTCATATCCTATCCTAAATATGCACTTACACAAAACCAACATTTTGTCATTCATCTAATAAATGTTTCCGCTACAAATTCATCTCAGGTCCACAAGTTTGTATTCTGGTCACGGTACCAAATAGTGTACCCCATACCCCATTTTGTCTTTCATCTATTCTATAATACTATTTCAAACAAACTCAACTTAAGGTTCACATCCAGGTCACGGCACCTAATTGCGTACTTACATAAAGGATTACAAACCTGTTCCACTACAGTAGTGAGGTACGCGTCGCAAGCTTCTTGAGGTAAGGTGTGCACGAGCACGTTCAGCGTGCGCGCCATCTCGCGGCGCCAGCGGGCGGGAGCTCCACGAACCAGCCGGTAGCAAGGCAGTGTCGTAATGAGTCTAGGTTGTATCAAGTCGACAATTGTAATAAGATGGTACCTGTTCAACTACAGTAGTGAGGTACGCGTCGCAAGCTTCTTGAGGTAAGGTGTGCACGAGCACGTTCAGCGTGCGCGCCATCTCGCGGCGCCAGCGGGCGGGAGCTCCACGGACCAGCCGGTAGCAGGGTGGGGTCGTCGAAGAGTCTAGGTCGTACCTGGATACAATATAGAGACTTAATATTGATTTTCAAGGGTTTGCTAGGGACTCTAGTCAGATATGACAGATATAATCGACGGCGGACCGAGTTTACTCACATAAAGCCGTGCACTCTCAATTTGAAGAGATTAGGAAATGTGTATTAGGAGACACAGACGATTATTGAAAGGGATTGCACATACCGGGTGTAAGGGACAGCGTACCAGAAACTGATAGGGGTTGCTCAATCAATGAAACTTAACAACATTCACCAGAATTTTCATTTAGAAAATAATTAAAAATCTACCATAGTAGCTTCCATAAAAATTGTCTGATCGAGGTGGTCATTTTGGGAAAGTCATTTTCTTCTCATCTTTATATTATAACATCTAGTTGTCCAATGTTATTAGAAACGAGCACGAATCTTTGCAACGCCAATCTATGAGACTTGATTTCTTAGCTTTGCGCTTCTGTTCATCAGGCTTAGCGAGTTGGTATTTGATTAAGTGAGTGTCGCTTCTGAACTCTGATGCAATGATCAAGTATTCTTTGATTGTGTTGTGCATACCACTTGTTGAGCAGTGCCTTATCGGCTTCGTCCTCGGCAGCTTCCAGCGCGGCCTTGAAGTCAGCACATTCCAGCGTGTGAGGTAGTAGCGGCGTGCCCAGACCAGAGTTCAGGAATACCACGGGAACCACGGCGCCCAGCTCCGATTGACCTGGAAAAGGAGAAGTGTTAGTCATTTTGAGAGTGGTTGTGATCACTGATTTGAAAAGTCGCTACCGGCTAGGTTGTGATGTTAATCTAGACCATTGATAATATTCCGTAAGCAATAGTAGGAATTATAAATAACAGACCTACTCTAAACACTGGGTGGTAATGGGTTGAAGGAGGGGAAGAAGATACTCCGTATAGTAGGCGTGTATAAAGATCCAGGACTAATGTAGTGTTGTAGTTGTGGTTCTGTAGAGCAGCGGCTTATGGAGAAAATGCGATGTCACTACTGTCAAACGAAAAGATATGTGCATGCATTGGGCTTATGAGATGCCGGACTGGTAAAAAAGAATCGATCAGCCTTCTGCAAGGTGCACAACCATCCCAACCCTAAATAAATAGATAAACATTACTTACGGGCGAGTTCAGCTACACACAGCACCGGGAAGCGATGGTCCCGCTGCTGCTCTAAGGGTGATCTCCAGTGCAAGTCTGCCACATGCACCCTCCAGCCACGTCGGCGCGCGCGCACGCGTAGTTTGGCCGCCGCGCCGCATTGGAGGGCGCCTTTCTCCGCGCAACAGTCTGAGGAATGAGATAAGGAATTAATGATAGATAGATTGTAGAAAAAAAAACGATTCTCCTAGATTAGGTAGCCGAACCCGTAAGATTGGGGATAAGACTAGGGAGATGAGATGAGGTTGGAGAAAAAGATTGATATAATCTAACGGTACAGATTTAAGAAAGGATCGGCGAGTTAAGAGGCATCCTGAGTTCCGACACTGGAGTGAAAATGCCAGGGTTTGCAGCTCGCTCTATCTTCGACTCTCTTTGGCAAGCAATAAATAGACCAGCACGCAGTCAAGGTGACTTATCTTATCCGGTGCTCTTGTAGCAGTCATTGGGTGACGATGCAAATGCAAATGCGAACATGAATGCAAATAAAGAATTGAGAATGTCAGTGAGATGGAATCTGTTGATGAAAAATTGCCCGTCGTCTTCGCTGCCTGGTGGCTGGCACTCGACCCAGCAGACTCGCCACGCTTGTCAAGCCCACCTTGTGAATCCTCCGCACACACATAGATGATCATAGCCCGTCGTCTCCTCTGTCTCGTCGCTGGCACTCGACCCAGCAGACTCGCTCGGTGCTCCTCCGGCAAACTCGCCACGCTTGTCAAGCCTACCTTGTGAATCCGCCGCACACACATAGATGATCATAGCCCGTCGTTTCCTCTGTCTCGTCGCCGGCACACGACGCATCAGACTCGCCAAGCTTGTCAAGCCTACCTTGTGAATCCGCCGCACACACATAGATGATCATAGCCCGTCGTCTCCTCTGCCTTGTCGCCGGCACGCGACCCAGCAGACTCGCCCGGTGCTCCTCCGGCAAATTCGCCACGCTTGCCGGCATGGGCGGACCCTCGGAGACCTCGCGTGGCGACGCGCATGTCACTGGCGATGACAGCGAGATGGAATCTGCGGATGGAAAATGGTTGAATTACAGAGGTGCATATTTAATTGCCTCTATGTAAGGCAAGGCAAGTGAATGCTTAATTTATGTTTCAAATGGTGCGTCATTCTTTATCGTCATTACTCTTTCCTTCTGACGTAATTTTTTTTTTAAACCCTCTTTTTACAAAAAACCTTTTTAACAGCTATTCCTGTAACTTCTTAACAAACTTTTTCACGCTTGTACCATCGCCCTGATACAGGGTAGACTCGTGCCCTTTGGTGGGGACGTAAACGGGGTGTAAGGGACAGCGTCTTGCAACCTAATATGGGTTTTTCAGCTCAGTCAACGAAACTGAACAACTATCAGCAGGTATTTTTTTCGGGAAGTGAAAAGTTATAATTTGGTTTTCCATTCAAATCGTCTGATTGAGGTGGTCATTTTGTATGGGACAGGTAAAAAATTGATTTCATCTCCTGAAAGAATGTAAAAATTTCTTTGTAGAAATAAGCAGTGCCTGTTGTGTCTTGATTCCTTATGTAATTGTTCTGTGTATGTTTATGTGTACAATAAACTGTTAAAAAAAACAAAAAAAAGATTTTTCCAGTGCTTTCACTGGAAAAATCTTTTTTTTTGTTGTTGTTCAGTTTCGTTGACTAAGAAACCCCTATCAGTTTGCGGGATGCTGTCCCTTACACCCGGTATGCGCTGATGACCTAACCTATCTAGGCTTCAAGTTCGATTCACATCGAACTTCGAATTTGCAGATTGTAAGGTTGCCTGGAAGAAATTGCTGCTAAGGTTGCCTGGAAGAAATTACTGCTTAGCAATAAGACCGCCTATTTGTACTACTCCGAATCCGAGAGCTCACGGATGTTGCTACAGCAAGACTTGTATATTTTAGTTCTTTTCATAGCGTTATGTCCTATGGAATTTTGCTGTGGGGCCGCGCTGCTGACATTGATTCAATTTTTGTTTTGCAAAAACGGGCTATTAGAGCAATTTACAAACTCAGATGTCGTGATTCCCTAAGAGAATTGTTCAAAGAGATAAATATTTTAATTGTACCATGTCATTTTATATATGAAAATATTATGTATGCCAGGAAAAATATTCATAGTTTTACCAAAAATGGTGACAGGCATAACCGGAACCTTAGAAGCAAAAATAAAATTGACCAACCCCCTTTTAGGTTAGTTAAAGTTAAAAAATATTTTTTAGGGCTAAGTATACAATACTATAACAAAATACCGGACATATATTAAATTTGTCAGAAAATCAATTTAAAGATACTATTCTTCTTCTTCTTCTGTCGAGTGGGTATCGAGTCTATGGACCCGATGAACCCTGGTGTCAGAGTTTTTTAACCGCCTAGTAGCACAACTATCAGGCCTCTGACATGGTTTTGTGTAACGACCACTATCAAAGACAGCGACCGGGACCGACGGCTTAACGTGCCCTCCGAAGCACGAAATCTTTTTCTTTTCGGACAATCAGGTGATGCAGCCTGCAATGTCCTACCCAAACTGGGAAAAATTCACAAAGTGATAAATTCTCAAATATCAACTTTGTGTTTTACCCCCTGGGAATCGAACCCAGGACCTCCGGATCGGGAGCCCATGGCACTAGCCACTAGACCACGGAGGCAGTTAGATAAGATACTATTAAAAACACATTATGTCGGAAAGCCTATTATAAGTTAGATGACTATACTAATGACAAAGATGTCTGGAGCTCTGATATTTCAGTGAAGCCTAAGAAATTGGCACACATTGCGGTCACGAACCCTATTTGGAACAAAAAGAAGGACAAAAGTAAGAATAAGATAAAACGAAGGGAGGGGCGCAAAGTGCAAGTTTCTCATGCTTCTTCTTCATTGCGATATAGTTTTATTTTATTTTGTGACACACATATAATTTAATTTTCTTTGTAATAGGCTCGCTTGTGACTTTCTAAAAGTGTTCTTAGGAATCTATTTGGAAATAAATGATTGAAACTGGAACTATTTGTATCATTTTATTTTATTTTCTCTTGTGTCTTTTCTGTGCAATAAACTATATTCTTATCTTATCTTATTGTACTGTACACATCTAAGAAAAAAGTGAAGTTAATTTCGTGATAATCAAGTCACTATGTACAAACCTTCATAACAATTTCATACAGAATGTGACAGAGTTAACCCAACACACCCCGAAAGCGAGTATTTATTGATTGCCTTTGTCACCCGCGGTAAGTTCATTAAAGTAATTGCTGAGCGGCGCGTATAGTTGCACGTTGCGTATAAAGGGTTTAGGCCGCGGATATGCTACCAGCGGTGGCGAAAGCGAGAGACGTTTACATAATAATGGTACACCTCCTTCCTGCGTCTGTGGTCTAGTGGTTAGAGCCATGGGCTTACGATCCGGAGAGCCTGGGTTCGATTTCCAGGGGAAAAAACACAATGTTGATATTTGTCAATTTATCACTTTGTGAGGTTTTTCCCAGTTTGGTTAGGACGTTGTAGGCTGATACACCTGTCATTGTCAGAAAAGAAAAAAGATTTCGTGCTTCTGAGGGCACGTTAGGCCGTCGGTTCCGGTCGCTGTCCGCGATAGCTGTGCAACTAGGCGGTTTGAAAACTCTGACACCAGGGTTCATCGGGTCATTCGACTCAAGAAACCTCCTTCCTTACAAGTTACGCAAAATATGAACCTCATATCAAAGCCAAAGGTCACGCAAATGCAATGATAGGCGCGTCGCAAATAGGAAGTGGTGAGGCGCCGGCGAGGCGGAGACGCGCCGTTTTTGTATAGTAATTTACGCCCGCGCAGCGCAACTTCAAATCAAGCTGTGCTGCGTTTCCCTCGGTGGTCAAAATAATAATCAAGATCAAAGGAATTAATTGGTGGGTTGGGAGTTCTCTAGGGCTGGGTAAGATACTTTGTGGGATGACGCTCGCGGGAAAATGCTGGTTGCAAATTAATAGATCTATAATTAAATAACATAATGATGCATGTATTAAATATCATATACGAATTGTGTACCTATAAACGAGACTCATTGATCCTGCAGACAAACTGCGCAAACTCATATATTGTGATATATATGAGTTTATTGTAAAAGGATAATAAATAAATACAAAACAATAATTATGAAGATTCTTGGAGTTACTATTGGGTATATAGTAGACTATTGGGTTGTTAAAACCCGTTCCCGCTTCCGCTGATACTGTGCTGATAGCCTTACTAGTTACGCGTCAAAATTTAACATGGCTGACGCTTCAGTATTAAAAGGATAATTAATTACGTTTTCATATTTTAGCGGAGTGAATATTATTATGCGAGGCAAAATCATTGATAATCTTTAGTGCAATATGTGTTCTAGTAATTAATGCGGTTAATTAATTAATAATTTAATAATAAGGCAGTAATGAAGATTAATTAAATGACGTACAGGCGAGGTTAACATATTGATTATGAATAGGTAGTATAGAATAACTAGTTACGATGATCATCATCTCCCTAGCCTTATCCCGTATCTCACGGGGTCGGCTACCTAATCCAGGGGATTGAACGAGGGTACTGGTTTTTACACAGAGCGACTGCCATCTGACATCCGCAACCCAGAAGGGAAACCAGACCCAATCCTAGATTAGGTCAACTAGTTACGATGATATAGGTACATTAATGTTGGCTGCCTATATTTTAGGGAGGGGTGACATAAGACGGTGGAAGGGATGGCTTTTGTGTAAATATTGTGTTGAGCCTAATGATAATAACACCGTAGAAGTAAGGACGTTATGACATACGATGAATATGAATAACCAGCTATGGGTGTAGTGAAAAGTCAAGGCGTATAAGATTCGTATCTAATTTGCCTTTCTATCCGATTTGGCCTTTTTATTAATTGTATGACAGCTTAGGCACTCATCCACATATACATTATAGGTACGTGTCATATGGAATTTATTCTGATACAAATTGGATACGAATCTAATATGGATGAGTGCACAAACGCCCTAAAGGTTGAATCCAGGAAAAGGGCAGCGCCATTTTCTGTGAAATATTAAATCTGAATGTAATATCTCGCACTTCGCTCGCCTCGCCATGCCAATATGTGATTATTATGACAAATACCCCCAAATGGTAGCCCATCTCAAGCAGTACACTATTTGTGGCTGGCATATCTAGATTATCTAGTACTCCTTCAAGCTGATAAGATCTCGGGGCTACGTGGAACATCTTTTTTCCAGAGGAGAGATAAGCTTAATTGGGGGCGGGCATGAACTCTAGTAGATGCAAAGAACCTACCACCGTTTTGTGACTGGTATATTCAATTCTTTTGTGACTGGTATATACAGCGTGGGATTACGTGGAACATCTGTCCAGATGGAGAGAATGAGTTCTTTTGGTCGCTGGCAGGAAATATAGGCGTAGAACCGAACACTGCGTTTTGAGACGCCGCGTTAGGAGAGTCCTATACTGCCACCGTGGTCTAGTGGCTAGTGCCATGGACTCCCGATCCGGAGGTCCCGAGTTCGATTCCCAGGGGTAAAACACAAAGTTGATATTGGCGAATTTATCACTTTGTGAATTTTTCCCCAGTTTGGTTAGGACACTGCAGGCTAAATCACCTGATTGTCTGAAAAGAAAAAGATTTCGTGCTTCGGAGGGCACGTTAAGCCGTCGGTCCCGGTCGCTATCTTTGATAGTGGTCGTTACTCAAACCATGTCAGATGCCTGATAGTTGTGCTACTAGGCGGTTTTAAAACTCTAACACCAGGGTTCATCGGGTCGATAGACTCGATACCCACTCGACAGAAGAAGGAGAGTCTTATGATAAGATGATGTGAGATGAGTTTTGAAGGCCTTTGTCACCATGAAACAAGAAGACTTCCATGCTGGACTGGGAGAGAGAGAAAATCATAGAATGTGCCAGCTGCATATCCCGGGAGGGCATGCTGTAAAAACCGGCTAAGGGATCCGAGGGTTTCAGTATATTGCAATTTAGGCGATGGGCTGACAACCTGTCCCTACAGCAATATACCTACTAATCTATCTTAAATAAACCCTCATAACTTTGTCAGATGTGGCGGAGCGACCAATGTTTGGGTCGTTTCCGCTCTGCCTACCCCTTTTGGGATACAGGCGTGATTATATGTATGTATGTATGTAAACAAGAAGATAATGAGTAAATATGGCTGACCTGAGACTGAGCCGACGGGGCGCGGGTGCTTGAGCAGTGGTTTAGTAGGGGCTGGCTCCAGCAACTCCTGGGGTTTGGACGTCGGCGGCGCGGCGGCGGGCGATGCACGTGCGCGGTACGATGGCGACCTGAGGACAAGTTATACACGTTAGCAAACGGTCAGAAGTAAGAAAAAATATAGTCCTCCCACCGGTGATGGCGGCCAATCTCCCAGAGATCAGCCAACTGCGCAGGACTAGTTTTTAGTGCCCAAGTGTTTGCGCTACACACAGGTGCACTCTCTATTCCTTCATCTCTTATTATTATTCATTCTGATGGGACAGATTGACTGACACGACCAGAGAGATACCGACAATTTACATACTCATCTGACAGCATTGATCATCTTATTTTTCGGACAATCAGGTGATCAGCCTGGAATGTTCTAACCACACTAGACAACAACACTCAAGTCATTGTCCACCATCGGGAATCGAACCCGGGACCTCCGGGTCGAGAGCCCATCGCTCAGACCGCTAGACCACGGAGGCAGTTTAGGCAGGCAGTGTCAGAAGTAAGAGAGCTACTTGTGTTCTGAACTGGGAATGAAAGGAAAACATAGAAAGTGCCTGCTTCTCCTCCCGGGCGGCGGGCATGTTGCAAAAATCAGCAAAGCAAATACATATATATACGAGGGGTGGCTGATAAGTAATCTACCTAACTATGAAAGAAAAGACTTTGATGGCTAGTTTATTTTTTATTTTTCTATATAGTCTCCTGCAAGTGAAATACACTTATGACATTTGCAAATAAGTAACATCATGCCGTTATAATAGTAATTTTTATTTTGCTCGTCAAAATGGTCAGTCACAGCCTCTTTCATTTCTTCGTCCGTCGAAAATCTGCGACCCCTCAATTTTTTCTTTAAATCTTTGAATAAGAAATAGTCACAGGGAGCCAGATCTGGACTATAAGGTGGATGGTTAATTTCTGTGAAGCCGTTTTTGCTCAGGGCTGACCTCGCCGTTAAGGCTGTGTGTACGAGAGCATTGTCTTGTAAAATCAGAACACCTTTGCTGAGTTTGCCTCTCCGCTTTTCTTTGATTTGTTCACGAAGCTGGTCAAGCAAGTTTGCATAATATTCAGCATTCATTGTTGTATTTTTAGGCAAATAATCTATCATCAAAATCCCTTCGACATCCCAAAATACGGTGGCCATTAGTTTTCCAGCCGACGGCCGAACCTTGAACTTCCTTGGCGGCTTTTCTCCTTTAAATTTCCATTGCATTGACTCTTGTTTGCTTTCCGGATCCCACTGGCGAATCCAAGTTTCATCACAGGTCACAATTCGAGAGATAGTCTCTTCTTCTTTACCTTTGACCAGGTCTAGAAATGCCTGACAACATTCTACTCGCCTTTGTTTGTCAAAGGGGGTCAACATTCTAGGGACCTAACGCGCGCTCACCTTGGACATGCCCAAATGTTCGTGAATAATTTCATGAACTCGTTCCTTGCTAATGCCCACATCTCTGGCTATCTGCCACTGCTTGATTCGCCGATCTGCATTACTACTACATTTTCAACATTATCTGCGGTAACAGCAGAAATTGGCCTTCCACTACGTGTGTCGTCTTCCAGCCATGTCCATCTTCTCACGGCCATGTTTTAATTGCTTCGACCAAAACTTTATGACGAATTCAGAAGGACTTGAATCACCAAACACCTTTAACATGCGCTCTCTGATCTGCGTAGGCGTATTTCCTTCTTTACTTAGGAATTTAATCACTGCTCGATGCTCAAATTTCATCATTTTGCAATTTTCTTTTGACATGGTGAAATCAAAGCTGCGCCAAAAAAACAAAAGCAAGCGAAAAAAAATAAGCGTCATAATTTTGAAAAAGGAATAAATATAGAATATGATTTTGCAATGGCCAGTTCGATTTTCAAAACTTTCTTTAACAAAGTAGATTTTATATCAGCCGCCCCTCGTATACGGGGTGTAAGGGACAGCGTCCCGCAAACTGATAAGGGTTGCTTAGTCAACGAAACTGAATAACTATCACCGGGAAATTCTTTTAGAAGGTGAAAAAAAAGACCTTTCCATACAAAATCAGACAACAAAACCAAATCTTCTTTTTCACTTCCTGAAAAAAAAACCTGGTGATAGTTGTTCAGTTTCGTTAACTGAGCAACCCCTATCAGTATGAGGGACACTGTCCCTTACAGCCCGTTATCCCTTAATGAATCCCCGTTAGGCAGAGCGTAAACGACCTAAATAAAGTTTTTTCCTCCACGTCTGACAAAGTTTTGAAGGTTATTTAAGATATTTTTGTAGGTATATTGCTGTAGTGACAGGGTGTCAAAGCAAAGCAAATAATACAGTGTATTGTGATTTAGGTAATAGGCTGACAACCTGTCACTACAGCAATATTGAGATCTATCTGAAATTACCAATAATAATCCTCAAAACTTGTCAGACGTAGCGGAACGACCTTTGTTTGGCACGTTGAAGATTTGCCTATCCTAATAGGGATAAAGGCGTGCTCGCATGCATATAGGTATGTGAACCTAGAGTTACTTAGCTTCTTGTATATGAATGTCGTAGGGTCGTTTACGCTCTGCCTACCCCATTGGGGATAAAGGCGTGCTCGCATGCATATAGGTATGTGAACCTAGAGTTACTTAGCTTCTTGTATATGAATGTCGTAGGGTCATTTACGCTCTGCCTACCCCATTGGGGATGAAGGCGTGACTATATGTATGTATGTATGAATGTCGTAGACATATCAAAGAAGTAAATTGAAATCCAAATAAAAAAATCGCAATTTAAGTGCTACGGCGTAGCTATCATCGTAGAGAGTAGCTACGGTTTTTTGGGTTATGATACGACCTTGGAAACTAAATTAGATTTCATATTTATTTTTACCGTTTCTGGAATCTAGAAATCCTTATCAAGTTTTATGCACAACGTGTAAGTATTTATCAATTTGTATCTCACTCTAGTAGTCATTGTGACCAAACCCAAAATGTGAAAACTACAAAAAGAAATTGGAAATTGAAATATATATGGGCAGATTCAGGAAACACAGATTATGTTTCTGTCTTGATTACCACTGGTCTAAACTTTAAACTTGAGAGTTATTGCCAGAGCACATCAAACTTGCACAAAAACAATTCTAAATTCATTCTATACTAATATTACACTAACACGGCATTAATAACGAGGGTACTGCTGCCTCCGTGGTCTAGTGGTCAGAGCCATGGGCTTACGATGCGAAAGTCCTGGGTTCGATTCCCAATTCGATTTGGGGATAACATAGTTGATATTTGTCAATTTATCACTTTGTGAGGTTTCCACTAGTTTGGTTATTAGATTGCAGGCTTAATCACCTAATTATCCGAAAAAAGAAAGAAAAAGGATTCCGTGTTTCGGAGGGCCGTCGGTTCCGGTCGCTGTCTTTGACAGTGGTCGTTATTCAAACCTATTAGCTACTTACTAGGCGGTTTAAAAACTCTGACACCAGGGTTCATCGGGTCGTTTGACTCGAGAATCCACTCGCTGAGAAAAAGACCAAGGTATACAGAAATCATTCCTCTATCTATACTAGGAATCCACAGTCAGGGTACACAGAAATCATTCCTACATCCATCTACCAATAGGTATAGCGAGGGTACACAGAGGCAGGGGCGAGGCGTGGCCGGGAGGGGCGTGCGGTGTGACGTCACGCCGGCGTCTGACGTCACGGTGACGCGCGCCCGCCCGCCGACCCAGTTACCGCGTGCGTGCTCAGCGGGCATGGCTAGCTTCCATGCTTTCAGCCAGTCAGCGTATTAGTAATCTGTGCTTTCAGCGGGTTTGAAAATCGAATGTAATGCTTTTTTGTTTGTTTATTTTTAAATTTTCGTTTTTATTTCTAGTTGTACGGCGTGTGTAAAAGGGGCATTGCCACTGGCCATCTGCATTCCATGCTTCAGCTGGTTTGAAAATCGAATACTGATTTACGATACGATAAGGTGTTTATTTTTTTTCCGTGTGGGTCTGGGAGCGAGAGAAAAACATAGAATGTGCCAGCTGCATTTCCATCCGGGCATGCTGTAGAAACCAGCTAAGGGATCAGTATATTGTAATTTAGGCAATAGGCTGACAACCTGTCACTTCAGCTATATACCTACAAATCTACCTTATATAACCCTCAAAAATGTGTGGCGGAAAGACCTTTGTTTAGGTCGTGTACGCTCTGCCTACCCCATCAGGGATATATATGTATGTTATATTTTCTTGATGCGTGCCGTGCCTTCTTCGTTAGCCATACCACCGTGCTTGGGGAGAGCGGGAGCAGCCTGCTTCCATCCAGTTTTAAAAGCATCTGATGCCGCGTGCGTTTTTAACGGGCATGGCTATCGAGCGTGCTTCCATGCTTCCAGCCGGTTTAAAAATGGAATCTGATTCTTTTATTTATCTTGTACAAGCGACCCGCCCCGGCTTCGCACGGAAATTATCAGTGTTTCTCTACTATATAATGCATGTATATAAACCTTCCTCTTGAATCACTCTATCCATTAAATGAAATCGCATCAAAATCCGTTGCGTAGTTTTAAAGATTTATGCATACATAGGGATATAGGGACAGAGAAAGCGACTTTGTTTTATATTATGTAGTGATATAATTTTATTTTTTCAGTATAGTACACCGCGTGCGTGCTCAGCTTAACGGGCATGGTCAGCGAGAAAGCACTTTCATCTGATTTTAAAATCGAATATGATGCTCTTTTATTTAATTTGGAAGTTTTTTATCTAGCAGCGGGGCACCGAGCTTCCAGCAACTTTAAAAATCGAATGTGATGATGGCGATGCTCTTTTTTTTAAGTTTAACGGACATGCCCAGCGAGGTTTGCTGCTTGAAGCCAAGGAAACCAGCAAGTTTTTACTTTACGGCTAATAATGTAAATGATGAAGGAATACGTAATGTACATTTATGTATTAGCCGATATGCAAGTACGAGTACGTATGAGTGTATTGTTCTCCACATGAGCTATGTATAGTTTTGTAGCCGTGTCCAATGCGTGATGCGATGTCCGTACGATGCAACGCCGCGTGTTCTCCGTAGTAAATAGACGCATTACGTCATAGCTCGCATTCCTTTTGCCCCTTACACATTTATGAACGTGTTTTCACACTTCCTGTGTAATTGGGGTATTTTTCTCATGTGTTAAAGCGCTATTCCCCTTTCTTTTATCCCTAGTAGTAGGTAGGTATATTCTAATTCGCCCAGTCATACCGGGATTACTTCCATGCTGGTCTGGGAGCGAGAGAAAAACATAGAATGTGCCAGCTGCATTTCCTCCCGGGCATGCTGTAAAATCCAGCTAAGGGATCCGAGGGTTTCAGTATATTGTAATTTAGGCAATGGGCTGACAACCTGTCACTACAGCAATATACCTAGAATTCTATCTTAAATAACCCTCAAAACTTTGTCAGACGTGGCGGAATGACCTTTGTTTAGGTCGTTTGCGATCTGCCTACCCCATTAGGGATAAAGGCGTGATTATATGTATGTATGTATGCATACCGGGATAAAAAATTGCTTGTTATATCTAAGGGTGTGATTCTACCCATGAAACTGAACAACTTTCCCCAAGGAACATTTAACAATTTATTGTACACACAAACACAAAGAAGAAAGTCACAACAGGCACTGCTTAACATAGGTTGAAATACTAAAAAAATGGCCCTTTCATACAAATGGTAGTCAGCGCCTCGAGTCAATTTGTATGGGAGGTCCATTTCCTTTTTACATATTTCGACCTATGTTCCTGGGGAACAGTTGTTCAGTTTCATGGGTAGAATAGAATCTTTTTTTTTAATATTTGATAGGCAATCATTTGTCCGCCATCTCACGTGATGGTAAGTGATGATGTAGACTATGATGGAGCATGATTGCCTAGAAAATGCCTGTTTACTCTCGCCTTGAAAAGGCCCAGGTTATAACGTTCCGGAAATAGATCCGCAGGCAGGGAGTTCCACACTCACATTCTTACAAACATTCATCTTAACTAACAAATGTTAGATTCTAACATCCATAAACTTTCACATTCATAGTTTTTTTTGGAATAGTTTTGTTAAGTGGAGGACGGAAATAGTAGAGCAAATATGCACGCGACCCACGACATAATTTTGTCGTTACATTTTTATAAGCTTGAACAGGGAAGAATGGAAAGAGAAAAGAGAGGTCTTTGGCCAGCAGTGGGATGCTGTACGCTAGATAAGATATACCGGGTGTAAGGGACAGCGTCCCGCAAACTGATAGGGGTTGCTCAGTCAACGACACTAAACAACTTCCACCAGGAAATTATTAATTGTGGGACGCTGTTTCTTACACCGTTAGCTTCCATGCTGGACTGGGAGCGACAGAAGAACGTAGAATGTGCCAGCTGCATCTCCTCCCGGGCATGCTGTAAAAACCAGCTAAGGGATTCGAGGGTATATTGTTGTTTAGGCGATGGGCTGACAACCTGTCACTACAGCAATATCCAGTTCTATCTTTAAAAAAAAAAAAAAATGTCTTTATTTCTTCACCACATAGTATTCACTATTATTAGGGACATTATGCTAGGCACAAGATTACACTAAGTGTGAGGCTGGTGCCTAAACTAGGTAAGAAAATACCCGTATTTTAGGTCACCAGGCCTCCACTCCATTATTGATGGACATGAGATCATGTCACCTATAAGATCCAGTTACAGATAATTATGTTATGAATGAAACAAAAAATAAAAAAAGGTAATACAAAATTAGTTTAAAGAAGAAAAATAAAAAAGAAAGAAAAGGTAATATAAATCATTAAACTTAGTAATTATTCGGTCAAGTCTTATCCGAGTATCGTTTCCTGTTATTTCACTGCTGTGGATTTGGTAGGTATAGCAAAACAAAACAAATTTTACTGTTACTTTATTGTAAGCAGCAAATTTTCAGTCTCATCATAGGTGATGGGCATAAGCCAGTTCATCAATAAATAACCACATTTGTGTTTTGTTAGTGGGTAGATACTAATGGAGCCTGATATTTTGTTGTATAATCTCGGTCCCATAATGTAGAACTGCCTTTCTGCTAGACAGGTACGATGGGACTCCTTAGAGCAAATTTTGTCTTTTCTACGAGCTGTCGGTAAAAGTTGGGGATCATATTGAAGACTTATATGGGTTCGAAGAACAGATTGAAGTATGAAGAGCTTTCTCACAGTCAAAACCTTACAGTCAGCATACAGGTCCACTGTAGGATATATGAAGGGTTTTTTTGTCATGACTTTTAGAATGGCCCGCTGAGCTCGCTCTAACTGCATCAAAGTTGTTTTAGGAGCCCCACCCCACGCTATAATACCATAGGATAGTATGGACTGCGCTAGAGCATTATAAACCATAATTAAAATTTTTCTATCTGCAGAATCCCTTAACAACTTGAAAATATAGATTAGCTTTCTTGCTCTAGCAGTTAAATTTTGGATATGTGCATGCCAAGACAAGTTCTGATCGATGTATATTCCTAAATATTTGATGTCTGTTACTTTCGTAAGCAGAGGGCAGCTACAACTGAAACCGAAATTACATGTGTGTGTTTTGATAGTAAAGGAAGAATTAATGTGGCGGTAGCCAGCTGATGTAGGTGAGAAAAGAATGTACGACGTTTTGGTTACATTTAAAGTTAGGAGATTATTTGCAAGCCAGGTCATTACATATGATAATGCAATTTCAGCGTTAAAACGCGCTTCCTCCCAGTTTTTACCTTCAATGATAAGAGCTGTATCATCGGCATATGTAATAATGGAGCAATGTGGTATCTTGAGTTGACATAACTGATTTATATAAACCAGGAACAGTGTTGGGCCAAGCACACTGCCCTGAGGGACGCCATATGTCAAAAGTGTCTGGTCGCTAATATATTCACCAATTTTGACGCTTTGTGTTCGTTCCATTAAGTAGTTTCTAAAAATACCAAGTATGTGTCCTCTTAAGCCAATATCTTCAAGTTTTTGCATAAGCCTTGGAACAGAGACAGTATCAAAAGCTTTTTTGAGGTCTAGAAATATACCAATGCATTTATTTTTTCGTTCAGGTTTCCTATCGAGGGTTCTAGAGATCGTTTCTGTAAGGTGCAGTACAGCATCCTCGGCAGATTTTCCCTTACGAAAGCCATATTGGTTATCCGCCAGTATATTAGATTTTTCAAGAAAACTAACAAGACGCTTATTTAAGACTTTTTCCAGAACCTTGGATAGTGTGGTCAAGATTGATATAGGCCTATAATTATTGATACTGTCTCTGTCCCCGCTTTTATGAACAGGTTGGACAACAGCTTGTTTGAATGCCCTAGGAAATAGTCCCTTCGCGAAGCAAAGATTACACAACTTAGTAATTATGGGAACAAGCGTTTGACTGCAGGCCTTCAAAATTTTACTGGAGATGCCATCCCACCCTACTGCACAGTTAGAACGTATATTTTTAATTACTTCCTCAATTTCAGCATAATCTACATCAAGGAGAACAAATGAGTTTAGTTGTAAAGTTTGAGGCAGTATATGTGGTGGAAGAGCGGAAGGCACTGGATTTGCAAGTATTTCAATCGCTAGTTGTTCACCAACGTTAGGAAAGAACTGGTTTACTTGATTAACTGATTCAAGATGAGAATTGCTTAAATTTAGTAGCTCTAGAGTTTTAGGAGTTTTGCTGCTGGTATGAGTTATTTTTTTAATGACCTGCCAAGTACCTTTGAGATTGTTTTTAGTTTTGCCAAATTCTTCACGTTCATATTGTAGTTTAATTTTTCTAATTAATTTTGTACAAAAGTTTCTATATCGTTTATATGTCAACTGTATAACTTCATTATTCGGATATTTTTTACATTTCTGATGCAGTCTGTCACGGTTACGTAGGCATTTCACAAGACCAGGGGTTAACCAGGGTTTAATGTTAAAGAACCCTCAAAACTTGTCAGACGTAGCGGAACGACCTTTGTTTGGGTTGTTCACGCTCTGCCTAACCCATTAGGGATACAGGCGTGATAGTATGATAGTATGTATGTTTCTTATACCCCGTATACAGACGAGATCATTTATGCGAAGACAAAATAATGTCGTTGTGCGCTTTGGGATGGCGGCCGTTAGTTTGAATACAACCGCTTTTGTAGGATCGTTCAGCCAGGCATTACTAGGTAAGCCTTTGATTATTGTGACGGGTTGGCAGCCTATCGCCTAAATAGCAATATACAGAAACCATCGGATCCCTTAGCTGGTTTTTACAGCATGTCTGGGATCAAAAGCAGCTGTCACATTCTATGTTTACAGCAATATACCTACAAATATATCTTATATAACCCTCCAAACTCTGTCAGGCGTGGCGAAACGAAATTCGTTTAGATCGTGTACGCTCTGCCTACCTCAATGGGGATAAAGGTGTGATCATTATGTATTTACATACTTAGTCTTTTAGGGGTCGGTCGGAGGTACACAATTCCATACAATCGTAGTTACGTTCTTATTTTTAAACGTTAAGACCGAACTTCACCAAACTTTGTACTCGTAATCAAATTCAACTTATCTATGCTTATTACTTTTGGAACCAAAATTTTATCAATATACTAAATAAGAGAGCCTTTTTCAATTTTAGGTTTTTTTCTGAAAAACGTTTTTTCGGTCTCATTTTGTTCATGTTTTGATGGATCTTTTCAAACCAAATCCAATTAGAAACATAGATATGTTGCATTTAATTATGTGTGTGTTTACCGTTTTAAAATTGATTTCACTACTCCGGCAGACCCTTAATTAAGGTGGCGATAGTTTTTTGTTTTTTTTTAGGGCCTAAGCATACATACATACATACATAAATCACGCCTTTATCCCTCACGGGGTAGGCAGAGCGTTTAACGCCTCGTGAAAGGCGCTTTCGCCACGTCTGACAAAAATTTAGGGCAGTTTTAGATTGTAATATGTATTGCTATAGTGACAGGTTGTCAGCCCATCGCCTAAATTACAATACACTGTAACCCTCGAGTCCCTTTTGCTGACTTCAACAGCATGCCCGGGAGGAAGGGCAGCTGGAACATTCTATGTTTTTCTATCTCTCCCAGTCCAGCATGGAAGTAAGTAAGTAAGTTAGGGCCTAAGTGGCGCTAAAAAAACAAAAAATAATTACTCACTAAAAAACAGTGAATCGAAGATTCGGTTAAACAGTCTCAATTAATAGTAATTAAGGTAATTTAGAACCTTATAAATTTGCGATTCATAGTTCGTTGTAGTAACAGGTAGAAAAAAGGGCGAATAATGGTGGCCATCTGACGCATTGTGTTTTTAGCGATTTATGTTTTTTTTACTGATGGGGGCGCCACTTAGCTTTTATAGTCAAGTTTACACTAGCTGTACGGTTAGCAACAACCGCACATGGAATTTGTCTTGTGTCGTCTCTGAGCGACCTAAATCTATTAGTCAATTTGTAACATCAGCAATATCCGCGAATCGAAGTATTGCGGTGCGTAGAGAGAATCAGTAGTTACCACGAAACCGCGAACGCGCAAACATTATAACAAATTAACGATATTTAACATTTTATAACAATTCCTATTTTTTACATGAAATTAATTATTTCTAAATCTAACCGGAATTCTTATTTTAACAAATATAACATAACATTACAAGTGTAGCAGGGATATATCCTCCCCCTACACTAGCTGTGCCCGCCCGCGACTTCGTACGCCCGGTTTGTATGGAAAACATGCAGTGTGAACATACAGAAAACGCTTCTCCGCGCGTGGGAGCGGGATCGGCTAGCCCGCGCGCGGAAGCGTGTGATCTTTATTTTCGTATGAAAAACACGCATCCGCGCGCGAGCTGGCAGATTCCGCTCCTACGCGCGGAGAAGCGTTTTCAGTATGTTCGACACTGCGTGTTTTCCATACAAACTGGGGTAGTTACTTACTCAATATTACAATGGTTTGCGTGATTATTTCTAACCTACGCTGGACACCAGGTAATTAAACAAACTCAGCCAAATAAAAAGTCCATTTAAGATCGGTTAAAAACGATCAGAGTTCAATTTCCTGCCTACCCCCTAAGTCAGGTGGCGTGATTATTTATTTCGTAACTTTCATTTTAAATAATGCTCAGTCGAATAAATAAATAAAAAGTAAAGTTCCATAGTCACCTTAAGGAAATAGCGTGTTTATGGTGTTCAAATATGCAGTTCGTGCGGAAACACAGGCAAACGTGGAAGTCAGTGCACACAAATAAATTGTTAAGCTGTGACTCCTGCTCTGAAAGATTACACGAAACATTCCCCCGCGGGGCAGAGAGGGGAAGGGAAATGTGAAACCCTTCCCCTCTCTACCCCGCGGGGGAATGTTTTGGTACGCTGGAGTCACGGCTTTCGGCTATTTTAATATTACGTATAGGAAAGCACACGAAGCACATCTAGATAAAACTGGGTTACAACCTTATGAACTCTGATGATCCCAAGTTGTACCTGGATGAAACAAAAAAGAAAATTTAAATAAGCTGTTACAAGATAAAAAAAAAACTAGAAAATACGTATATTATGCCTAAAAAATCAGATCGTATATGCTCTATCACTGTCATACATAACCCTATCTCAAACCTATAGTATTTCCAACTCAGTTCCAGAATAAAGGTTAAAGAAGTTTCATGTCCTTTAATCGAAGATCTTGTTTCTAAAATAAGTTTTAGCTATTAGCTATGACAACATAATGACATAATAGTTTTATTAATTTAACTAATTTGCCAACATTTATTTAAGATGTGTTTTTGAATAAAAAGACATTAAACTTTGTTTACCTTTATTCTAAAACTTAGTTAAAAATACCATAGTCTATGCCTAACTATTTGAATAAAATCAGATGAAAGCTTATGACGTAGTTTATCCTAACCTATTATGAATTCCTTATCTATTTAAACCAATAAAATTATCTTGACCAACGCTGTTCACTTCATAAAATCTTGTATAGTTTGTGTTTTCTATTTGCACAGTTTTCAGTCCCAATCAATCAATCAATCAAAAGTCAATCTAATCGAACTAGAAGGGATTGTCCCTTGTTTAGTTAGGTATATACTACAATACAATACAAAATTCTTTATTGCACAAAGAAACACATACAACACAAATAAAAAGGAACAAACGTGACATTACAATAAAGGCGGCCTTATTGCTAAAGCAGCAATTTCTACCAGGCAACCTTTGGGTATAGAAATTGTACAAGCAGAAAGCGGGATAGTGCATATTACTACATATAATACTTAGACAATATTTACACACTATTAAATAAATATACTAATGTAAGTAATTATATATTTATCACCCTGTATTACTGTATGCCATGCTGGACTGGGTGTAATAGAAAAACATAGAATGTGCTAGCTGCATCTCCTCCCAGGCATGCTGTAAAAACCAGCTAAGGGTTTAAGGGTTTCAGTGGTTTATTGGAATTTAGGCGATGGACTTACAACCCGTCACTATAGCAATATAATACTTATATCATCTGTAATAAATCACCCTCAAACTTGAAAGACATGGCTGAACGAAGTTTGTTTAGGTAGTTTTTGCTCTGCCTACCCCATTAGGGAAGGCGTCATTTAATGTATGTATGTATTACTGTAATAATGAGCGCTTAAATTAAGATTAAACTTTGATATGGGATTAAATTAAATCCTCGTAAGTATACGCTTTGTATCTTTAGCGAGCAACGAAAACTTTGTAAGACTTTAATTACTTTCAGTTTTCAAAGCCAGAAACTTTCGGGGCTTGTGAAACCAAATTGTTTTTAGCTTAGCAGGTCTCGTGTAAGACAAGCAACTTTAATATCTTAGCCTAAACGAATCGAATTGTTAAATTCCTCAATCTTTAGGTTTAGACTTTATAAACTAAATCCTTTGCCTTTATGAAAGTTTGCGAAACATAACGAAGTTTGATTAAAGTGTTTTTGATAGCTTCTGTTGTCTAGTTGTTTGATCATTGGGCTCTCGTACCTGTCGTGGATTCGATTCTTGTGTTGACATACAATTTAGTTCTTGTATTGACATACTTACAAAGCTAATATTTTCACTTTGTTTGGTTGTTTCCGGTCTGGTAAGGACAATGCAGGGTACTGTCTGATCAGTGATCATCAGAGACGGATAAACAGTTTGACAGACATAGTTGGCGTTCAGGGTTCCTGTAATAATCGACTATGGATAGGGAACCCCAAAAAGAACCAACTATCTACAACCATCATCTCCGTAGCCTTATCCCGTATCTCACGGGAAAACCTTATTTTATTCAATACTAGCGACCCGCCCCGGCTTCGCATGGAAATTATCAGAGTTTCTCTACTATATTATGCATGTATTATACATATAAACCTTCCTCTTGAATTACTCTATCCATTAAAAGAAACCTCATCTAAATCCGTTGCGTAGTTTTAAAGATCTAAGCATACATAGGGATATAGGGACAGAGAAAGCGACTTTGTTTTATACTATGAGTGATTAAATCCTCACACTAACTTCAATTTACATATTAGAAACTTGCACTTACGTAAAAAGTCTATATACGCAATGTCTATGAAAAATATAAAGTATAACCAGACTCTTTAAAGGACTATTCCTTGTATTATATGGACTATTTCTATATTTAAAAATCATTTAAAATAAAAATTTGTTGAGAAAACTTACTACAACCTGCAAGAGTTTTATAATATACGTTGATCTCATGTAATAAGAAAATAGCTGTAAGGGACAGCGTTTCGCAAACTTATAGGGGTTGCTCAGTCAACGACACTGAACAACTACCTGCGGTTTTTTTTCAGGAAGTGAAAAAAAAGTGCTTTTTCAAATTGTCTGATCGAGGTGAACATTTAGTAGGGCAAAGCCAATTTTTTTTTCACTTCCTGAAAAAAGAATCCTGCTGTTCAGTGTCGTTGACTGAGCAACCCCTATCAGTTTGCAGGACGCTGTCCCTTACACCTGGTATATATTGTAATTAGAAATAACAAAAAAAAAAGTCGCTACGTAGTTTTAAGTATTTTTTTTATATTGTACTAGCGACCCGCCCCGGCTTCGCACGGAAATTATCAGTGTTTCTCCACAATATTATGCAAGTATTATATACGTAAACCTTCCTCTTGAAACACTCTATCCATTAAAATAACCGCATCTAAATCCGTTGCGAAGTTTTAAAGATTTATGCAAACATAAGGATATAGGGACAGAGAAAGCGACTTTGTTTTATACTATGTAGTGAAGTACCTACTGTTGCTGTGCCCTCTAGTTGTATACACCAAAAAATATTGCAATACCTTATGTACCAACAAGAAAGCAATAAATGATTGAGTGTGTACCCAAATAGAGTATCTATCCACTTGACCGCTGCTACAAGTAGCAACGGTAAGTGGTATTTTGCAATATCGCGGCACATTCATCATCCTAACCACAACACGACAGTTTCGAGCCACGCGGACTATGACGTGAAACCCGCGAAACATTCGACCAAAGAGTAGAGTAATAGCCAAGAACATTCGACCAAAGAGTATTAAAAAAAAAAATAAAAAAAAAAACATAGTTTTTAAAAAAGGTAGTCAAAGTTGCAAGTCTTTTAATCGAAGATCTTTGTTTCTAAAATAAGTTTTAGCTATTATATATGATAACATAATGAAATATTAGTTTTAGTAATTTCACTAATTTGCCAACACTTAGCCTTTATTCTAAAACGGAGTTGGAAATTCAACATTCGATCAGAGTATTTAAACCAATGATATTATATATAGGTAGATACGTGACCAACGCGCGAAACTCGTGCCGTCAAATGGTCCTAATTGTGATCATTTTAGGCAGTCGAGCTGCGAGCTGCGAAGTGAGAAAAAGAGTTAAATTATATTCCAGGCTGCACTGATTACAAATAGCTATCTGTTTCACTCTTACATACATACATATAATCACGCCTTTATCCCTAATGGGGTCGGCAGAGCGTAAATGACCTAAACAAAGGTCGTTCCGCCACGTCCGACAAAGTTTTGAGGGCCATTCAAGATGGTCTTGTACGTATATTGCTGCAGTGACAGGTTGCCAGCCCATCGCCCAAACCGCAATATACTGAAACCCTCAGATCCCTTAGCTGGTTTTTACAGCATGCCCGGGAGGAAATGCAGCTGGCACATTCTATGTTTTTCTCTCGCTCCCAGTCCAGCGTGGAAGAATCTCGCTCCCAGTCCAGCGTGGAAGAAACTTACTTTCACTCTTACGCTTTGCCTATTTTGTGTCGCACACAGCGTTTGTTTAGATATGCAATGGTATAAATATGTATGTATATGTGTCGCGGAACAATTAAAATGTGCGTGCAGTATGAACGTAACGTATCTTTCTTAAAATATCATTGATTTAAACATCTATAGAGCATGCTATAGAGAGATAGATACGTTTAAAACCAGCGATTTATCCGCATAATGCATCTGGCCCGTATCACACAGCTACAAGTAGGTACGGTAGGTGGGATTTTGCAACATCGCTGCCTCTCCATCATCCTAACACGACAGTGCGTTGCGAGCCACGCTGACTATTCAAACGCGGAATATTCCACCATGGAATATTTAAACACGTATGATAGATAGCTACGTTTAAAACCAGCGTTTTATCCGCTGAATGCATCTGGCCCGTACCACACCGCTACAAGTAGGTACGGTAGGTGGGATTTTGCAACATCGCTGCCCCTCCATCATCCCAACACGACAGTGCGTTGCGAGCCACGCGGACTATTCAAACGCGGAACATTCCACCATGGAATATTTAAACACGTATGATAGATAGATACGTTTAAAACCAGCGATTTATCCGCAGAATGCATCTGGCCCGTACCACACCGCTACAAGTAGGTACGGTAGGTGGGATTTTGCAACATCGCTGCCTCTCCATCATCCTAACACGACAGTGCGTTGCGAGCCACGCGGACTATTCAAACGCGGAACATTCCACCATGGAATATTTACATACATACATACATATAATCACGCCTTTATCCCTAATGGGGTAGGCAGAGCGTAAACGACCTAATCAAAGGTCGTTCCGCCACGTCTGACAAAGTTTTGAGGGTTATTTAAGATAGATTTATAGGTATATTGCTATAGTGACAGGTTGTCAGCCCATCGTCTAAATTGCAATAAACTGAAACCCTCGATTCCCTTAGCTGGTTTATACAGCATGCCCGGGAGGAAATGCAGCTGGCACATTCTATGTTTTTCTCTCGCTCCCAGGGCAGCATGGAAGTATTTAAATATTTAAACATGGAATATTTAAACACGTATGATAGATAGATACGTATTAGCAGCTGATGGCTATGCCAAAATTCATTTAACAACCTATAACCGACTTTCTCTTTCTCTGGTTGTACATACATACATACAATCACGCCTTTATCCCTAATAGGGTAGGCAGAGCGAAAACGACCTAAACAAAGGTCGTTCCGCCACGTCTGATAAGTTTTGTGGGTTATTAATAACTTATTACATAAGATTATGATGAATATAGCTATAGTGAAAGGTTGTCAGCCCATCGCCTAAAATTGCAATACACTATAACCCTCGAAGCCCTTAGCTGGTTTTTACACCGCCCGGGACGAGATGTAGCTGGCACATTCTATGTTTTTTCTATCACTCCCAATGGATGAAAGGTTGGTAGTAAGAGGATTTTATACAGAATATTTTATACATACATACATAAAATCACGCCTTTATTCCTTACGGGGTAGGCAGAGCATTAAACGCTTCGTAAAAGGCGCTTTCGCCACGTCTGACAAAAATTGAGGGTAATTTTAGATTGTAATGAAAGAAAGAATATTTTATCACTAAACATAATAAGAAAGCCGTGGCTCCTGTTTTCAAAGATTACAAGAAACATACCCCCGCGGGGCAGGGAAGGGAAGGGAAATGTTTGTGCAACCCTTCCCCTCTCTGCCCCGCGGGGGTATGTTACATGTTTTCTTTGAGCGCTGGAGTCACGGCTAAAGTGGGTGAGAGTGGCAGTGACTATTGTGATATTGTTTTGTTTTGGAGTAACACAAGGAAGCGTCTTCAATCCCACATTGTTTCTTGCATCAATGACCTATGCTCAAAGCAAGCAAGCAGATGATATCAGAAACTCTTCAATGTTGGCACTATATGTATGTATGTCTAGCTAACTATGTGTGCGAAGTGCATCTTATTACGTCGTCCCTATTACCTATATACCTACGAATATATCTTAAATAACCCTCAAAACTTTGTCAGACGTTGCGGAACGACCTTTGTTTTGGTCGTTTACGCTCTGCCTACCCCATTAGGGATAAAGGCGTGATTATATGTATGTATGTATGTCCCTATTACGTGTCATCTCATTATCATTAAGTAATCATATCGTCATCATCAACGAGTTCTTTTTCCAAATAAATACTTACATATATTCACGCCTTTATCCAAAATGGGGTATAGGCAGAGAACCTAAACAAAGGTCGTTTCGCCGCGTCTGACAAAGTTTTGAGGGTTATTTAAGATAGATTTGTAGGTATATTTCATATTTTTTTCAAATAGTCATGTATATATCTTTGTAAACAACAAAACTGCATGGCTTCTATCCATTTTTACATGGATGACGATTTATAAAAGTTATCTACATACTCTCATCTTCAGAATAGTATTAACAATCCTAAGTTTTATTATGTTATTTTAATATTATTTAAGTGTCGGTAACAGAATATTTTGATGTATAGGCTGTACCTTTTGCTGTTCTGGTAAGGGACAAGTGAGCTGAAGAAAGATACAATATAATATTGTCAGTTAGCTTTGACGAGATAACCGGGTAGATATTAAGGCCGATCTGTATTAGGTTTGAAGATGGATTTACAAGGACTTCAAGTTCCTGTTGGTTTGTATTAATAGAAATAATCTACCATAGAAAAAATAATAAAATTAGGATCGCCGTTTTTCTGAAAATCCTTATGAATTCCGTGCATACATACATACATATAATCACGCCTTTATCCCTAATGGGGTAGGCAGAGCGTAAACGACCTAACAAAGGTCGTTCCGCTACGTCTGACAAATTTGGAGGGTTATTTAAGATAGATTTGTAGGTATATTGCTGTAGTGACAGGTTGTCAACCCATCGCCTAAATTACAATACACTGAAACCCTCGGATCCCTTAGCTGGTTTTTACAGCATGCCCGGGAGGAGATGCAGCAGGCACATTCTATGTTTTTCTCTCGCTCCCAGGCCAGCATGGAAGTGTAATACAAAGAAGACGTCCATAATAATAATAATGTCAAGTAACTTGTGTTTCATTCATCTCCTGAGTCTATGTTGAGACTACAAAGTTGCAGTTTCCTTTATGTTGTGTTCCCATTGGAAAGGAAATTACCTAGTACTAACGCTACTTCCCATACATAATACATGAATCAACGCTGTGGGATGGGAATCGCAGAAATACTAGATAGATACCTATGTAAATGTCCTATTTGTAAGTAAATAAGTGTAGAAGTTGACACAGTTGCATTAAAAGAAGCGTGTTCGATCACTCTTTGCAATCAGAATAGCATTTTTGTTTTTTTATCTAAAGATTTTAATTTTTATTTATGATTCCGATCAAAACGATTGTGTACGTATACGTAATAAGTGCTCAGGTGTGAATGTTTTATTTTTAATTCTCGATTCACCCGTGCGGCATTCGCGACTGTTTATTTTCGGCCAGTAGTGGCCGATTGCGCGGGAAAACTCTCGCGATACGGCGGCGGCTGGACGGGAAAACATTGGTCAAGTTTCTTTTCACGCATAAAATGACACAGAAAAAAAAAAGTTCGGTTGTACAAAATATACAAAACCATAGAAATATTATATTACTGAACTTAAATAGGTACCTACTAACTAAAGCCGAAAACAAAATTCCACTGTTTCACAGAAATCGAAAGGAAGATTACGTTCGTTACGAAAATCCACGAAAACGATCTCGTAACACAAAACTGCTTATTATATGTGAAACTAATTTGCTGACCCTGATTCTGTCATAAACACAGACTAAAATAGCAGTTCTAACTACGAGTTAGGCGCGTGTCCGTTTTGTTGAATGAGTGACAATATTCTTATTGTGTTCTGGTACTTGACTGAGCGTCTTTGTGCTAGGGGCCGAACAAAATGCTAATTGTTATAACTAGCCTGCCCTCCTAATGAGGCTGGATGTTTCAATTTTGGTGGGAAAACGTTTCGTAAATGATGCGCTAGGTCAAATCAGATTCTTTCATCATAAAACAATTCGAAACAGGTGTAAGTTGGGTAATAAATTACGGGAAATAACGTAGAAGTCGGTAAGAGCGAAGCGATACAAATACTTTTAGGTACTTCTTCACCCGAAGAACTTACAAAGTTTTTTTGTTTGAGAACTTTTAACAATCGGCAACTTTTTGGTTCTTATGATAAAAGAGCCAGGTGAGAAATCTGAAAATAACTTTTATGACAGCTGATGATGTCTAACTAAAGTTTTGGGAGTTGTTTTCCGTTGGTTATTCCCAGTTTGTTTTTATATAAGTCTTACTCCCAACGTCAGCAATAAATAATACGGAGTGTAAGGGACAGCGTCCCGCATACTGATATATCACCAGGAATTTCTTTCAAAAAATAATAATATATATTCTCCAGTATACGTCTATTTTTATATTAATCGTTCTAAATGGGCTATGGCTAAAAAACAGTTTACTACGACGTAGAAACATCGCTATTTTAGCAAGTCGCCAGGCAATGAATACGCAAATATTCAGCCAAAAACAATCTGTGGTTGCAATATCCCGCGAAGAGCGTACTTTTTGCTTGTAAACAAGAAAGTGGCAACGGTCGTGGCTGGCGTTCTGCCAGGCGCCTCAACACGTTGCGAGAGCAATCAAGAGCGACAGGTAACACGTTAAAGTACATTGCATTCTTACTTTGATTTCTGTATTCGGACTGATTTGAATTAGCAGTAATGGAGGGTTGAAGTGGCGATTGATGCGAACGCAGATTCTTATCTGACAACGGAATATTCATTTCTGTACCTTACCACTTCAAGATCAAATACCTAATTTAGATAAATTACTACTACTTACTATAAACTTTAGGAAGTGTAGGTTTTAGCCCTGCGCTGCGACTCAGCATGGAAGAAAAAAAAAATATTATTATTTTTTATTGGTGATAATGGTTTGCTTTAAACAACTGGGGTATTTTTAAGTATGTGGAATGCTAAGCAAATTGCTGTTGGTTAAATTTTTTGTTAACTAGGATTAGATTTTCGGTGTTCGTTTTGTTAGTACTTATTCTGTTTCTTATTTTTATTATTGTGTATGTCTGTGAGTGTTTTTTTTTATTTTATTCTAAAATGCATTGGTAAAAACCAGTAATTGACTGTCAATTTCAATAAGGTTTTAAGTATGTGTTATACAGATAAGCAGTCTTATGTCAGATTAGGATTTTTAAATCATATGTTCATTTGCTATCCTGTTCTTATGTCAAAGTTAAGAAAGTGTAAGGCCCGTAATTATAAACAGCACTTGGGACTGACAACTAGTCCGTATCAGAAATGTCTTTTCAGTACAAAAGGACCAGTCAAATCCATACTTAATGTTGCTTTCAATCTACAGATCGCTTTATAAATACGAGCCCGGCACTAGCTTAGAATTAGAATTAGGATTATGTCGCAAGAATTGACGACAATAGCTGTTGTTTTTCCTATAAAATAAAATAAGACATGTTGTTTCACTCACTTTATATTTGATCTTTCGGGTCAGACAACCCTTTATTTGAGAAGGGTTCAATAATAGTCAGCCAAAAAAACATGATATTGTCAGATACCTACATTGATTCTTACACTGACTTTTACTATAAGCTCGAGCAGAAAAGCAGCTGGAAATTTTCGCTGTCCAGCATGAGACTTCGTACTTTCGGGTAATACATACATACATATAATCACGTATTTATCCCCAAATTATAAACAAAGGTCGTTCCGCCACGTCTGACTAAGTCTAAATTGCAATATACTGAAACCCTTAGCTGGTTTTCACAGCATGTCCGCGAGGAAATGCAGCTGGCACATTCCATGTTTAACTCTCGCTACCAGGCCAGCATGAAGCAGCAAAAAATCGTGTAATTACTGTACGTATTACTATACAACGCCACAGTGCGACGGCCGGCGTCCGACCTCAACTGTACGTACGTTATACAATTTATAAAACAAAGCGTGACGACGGGCGTGCGTCATACGGCCAAGTGGGTCAGGCGAGGATGTACAGAACATGGAAGGGCTCATGGCAACGCCTTGGGAAATCCACATAGAGAAAAACTTTACCTGACCGTCAAGGAAGCGCGTATCTAGTATGTTTTGACATTTCTTTCTTACCTCGTATCACTAAAACGGCTGGATACAATTCGATAATGGACAACAGGAATGGGTTTGAATATCACGTGATAACATACATACATTCATACACACCTATATATAATCACGCCTTTGTCGCTAATGGGGTAAGCAGAGCGTAAACTACCTAAACAAAGGTCGTTCCGCCACGTCTGACAAAGTTTTGAGGGTTATTCAAGACAGATTTGCAGGTATATTGCTGTAGTGACAGGTTGTCAGCCCATCGCCTACATTGCAATTTACTGAAACCCTCGGATACTTTAGCTCACTTTTACAGCATGCCCGGGAGGAAATGCAGCTGGCACATTCTATGTTTTTCTTTCGCTCCCAGTCCAGCATGGAAGAATTTTCTTTCGCTCGTTTCGTTATACCATACTTAATATTAGTGGTTAGATCATGCATATTACCCTAGTTTTTATTTCATACATACATACATATAATCACGCCTTTATACCTAATGGGGTAGGCAGAGCGTAAACGACGTAAACAAAGGTCGTTCCGCCAGGTCTGACAAAGTTTTGAAGGTTATTAAGATAGATTTGTAAGTATATTGCCTTAGTGACAGGTTGTTAGCCCATCGCCTAAATTGCAATATACAGAAACCCTCGGATCCCTTAGCTGGTTTTTACAGCATGCCCGGGAGGAAATGCCGCTGGCACATTCTCTGTTTTTCTCTCACTCCCAGTCCAGCATGGAAGCAATTTCAGTGGTTGGTTTTTATTTCAGTTCTTTTATTTCTTCCATGCTGGACTGGGAGCGAGAGAAAAACATAGAATGTTCCAGCTATAACTCATCCCGAGCATGCTGTAAAAACCAGCTAAGGGATTTGAGGGTTTCAGTATATTGCAATTTAGGCGATAAGCTGACCACTAGTCACTACAGCAAAGTACCTAACAATCTATCGTAAATAACCCTCAAAGCTTTGTCAAACGTGGCGGAACGACCTTTGTTCAGATCGTTTACGCTCTGCCTACTCCATTAGGGATAAAGGCGTGATTATATGTATGTATGTCGATACATGCAGTATTAGTAGAGATATGTCTGCAAGAAGTTGATGCATGTTTTTTTCAATTTCTGATATTCCGGGTGCTCGCGGTCTCTCTGAGAGTGACGTCACAACTCACCACTACGTAGTACTAGTATGTACGTTAGTTTATATCGTGTTGTATTTGTTTCATACATAAATACATATAATCACGCCTTTATTCCTAATGGGGTAGGCAGAGGGTAAACGACTTAAAAAAAGGTTGTTCCGCCACGTCTGACAAAGTTTTGAGGGTTATTTAAGATAGATATGTAGGTATATTACTGTAGTGACAGGTTGTCAGCCCATCGCCTAAATTACAATATACTGAAACCCTCGGAGCCCTTAGTTGTTTTTTACAGCATGCCCGGGAGGAAATGCAGCTGGCGTATTCTATGTTTTTCTCTCGCTCCCACGCCAGCATGGAAGAATTCATTCATTCATTTGTTTCATGTGATTATAATAAGTTGTGAACTGCCTTTGTGGTCTAGAAGTCCTTCAGAACGTGTACTAAGCTCCCTATCCGGAGGACATGAGTTCGATTTCCATGGGGCTCATAAATTATATGATAGTAAATATTTGATAATATTACTTTTTGGTATTGTGCACGTCTTATCCGCATTACGTTTTATGTTATCACACTTTTATTAGGTCTGCTGTAAGAAACTTCTTTGTAGAAATAAGCAGTGCCTGTTGTGTCTTAATTCCTTATGTAATTGTTCTGTGTATGTTTATGTGTACAATAAAGTGTTAAATAAATAATATTTCTAGTATGGTTACGACATTTTTTTTAAATTAATATATTTATTAATAAAAAAACTTACAAATCTAAGTCAAACATGTAAGCCTATATTTATTTATTATTATTATATGCTGCATCACCTGATTGTCTTTATGAAAAATGATTCTGCACTATGGAGGGCACGTTAAGGGGATTCCCGGTGCACGCCAGCGCCCTCATCAGTCAAAAAATCATTGCTCACCGAAAACGCAATTAATCGAAAATCCGGTAGATCAGATTGAAGTATGGGTACTGAAGTTTTTTTAAGCATTATAAATTAATAATTCAATGTTCACTTCAGTTACAGATAGTAAAAGTGCTAAAAGTGGCCGTTTTTCGCAAATTTCCTATTTGTAACTACAACGATCTATAAGTTGCAACTTTATGAAGTTCCAAATGATCTACCGGATTTTCGATTGATTTTGTTTTCAGTTAATTATGATTTTTTGACTGATGAGGGCGCCACTTAGCCCAGGAGAGCCCCTTAAGCTGTCCATTCCTGTAGCTGTCCTTGAAAGTGGTAGTTACACAATGTGTGCATGTATGCATATATGTCTATGACGTGTTATACACATCCATATCTGCATATGCTAATAGTAGCTATGTTAAAAACTGGCACTTTTTTAAAGATTTTTTAACATAATAAAAAAAAAACCCTGGTCCATTAGAGTATCGTTCGATTGGTCTTAAGCACCTGAGTGTTTTTGGATAGGTGATTTCGCCATTTCGAATTTTGAAAAAATAACAAAATTCGGAATGGCGGATTTTAGGCGCGAAATTGTAATAAAAATAATCGACTGAGCCTATCGAGTGGGATATCAAAATTAAGGTAATTAAGAGGAGATTACAAAAACGTATATGATTCATATGTGAAACCTCAATTTTTGAACAAATAATGCATTAAAACATTCGTACGTTACAGTCAGATTGCTTGAATTCTTTTTTTTGAAGACTCTGGTTGCCTGCTAATAAGATAAATGGATAAGTTTTATGAAAAAGTGACGTCGTTGGGTCAATTTTATAGTCCCTACTCCTACACTTTATTTAAAGTCTATATCTCTTAGTTTTTTTCTTTCTTTTCCGTGCTTCGGAAGGCACGTTAAGCCGTTGGTCCCGGTTAATATCGTTTAATACCGTAGATATTAGTCGTTAAGCCATATCAGAGGCCAGTGCTATGCATTGACGGCTTGAAAACTCTGACCTAATCTAGGATTGCGGAGGTCAGATGGCAGTCGCTCTGTGTAAAAACCAGTACCCTCGTTCAATCCCCTAGATTAGGAAGCCGACCCCGTGAGATACAGGATAAGGCTAGGGAGATGATGATCTCTTAGTTTTTTTCGAATTATTCATCGCGATTGTTCTTTTCAAATGCATACTTTGGTTACATGTTTAGCATTAATAGGACTGACCAGTGACCATATATCTGAGCCGTCCCATAGAACTTCATATGAGCTAGGTAGTTAAGACTTTTCTTCGTATTTCCTTCTTCTCCTTTAGCATTCGAAAAAACTACACTTTAAACATAGGTTTAAAATTACCTACGTTCATCGTTCATTACATTGCTTTTTTATTTATATTGTAGTTATTTATTACCTACTATTACCGAGTTATAATGATGATGGACGACAGAATTTGTTACTTTGACCCCTGTAATGATGTAGTGCCAACTTTGATGCTCAAGGCATTCAAATTACATTCAAAACTGAAATCTCTATTAAACCTTTAAAAGTTTTAAATAAAAATGGCGGTTCCCTTTATTTTCCCGCCATTTATCACGCGGTGACGTTCAGAAACTGCCGTTGACATCCGTTCAAAAATCGCCAAGCGTGAAAATATTCCGCAATTTTATTTTTATATCGGCTGGCCTTCGGCGCGGTCGTAAAATAATCGTCGCACTGGCCACGAGAGGGTATTTAGAGTAATAAACGATCTCGTATGAATTAAATATGAATCCTGGAGCCGGCTGGAAAGTTTTGGCGAGTGATGCGCGGGTTGCCACCTCAGTTTGTTGCTAGCTAGTCATATTTATCTACCGAATATTAAAGACATACTCTTCATTATATGCTACCTGCAGTCTATATACATATATATATAATCACGCCTCCATCACTAATAGGGTAGGCACAGCGCAAACGACCCAAACAAAGGCCGCTTCGCCACGCCTGACAAAGCCTGGAGGGTTATTTAAGATAGATTTGCACATATATTTCTGTAGCGACAGGTTGTCAGCCTATCGCCTTAAATGCAATATACTAACCCTCGGATCCCTTAGCTGGTTTTTACAACATGTCCGGGAGGAAATGCAGCTTGCACATTCTATGTTTTTCTCCCGCTCCCAGTCCAGCATGGAAGACCAGCAGTCTATCTACATCAATAAAATACCTAATATAGCCTAAAGCTTATTAACACCACTTATCATAAACACCTAGTCCCTTTTTCGTCTAGTTATTTCAAATAGACTACCAGTTTAATAAAATGTTTACAGCCACTTGGAAAATTGTTTCTAAACATAATTTACACACAAGGATAGAAGGCTGCCTGCCTAGTTAGGCACGCGTTTGATCAAAGCTGAAAAATTTACGCTTAACTTTCCTTTGACATCGCTTTGACAATTTTCCAATATCCGCCTTGAGGAGGTTCGTCCTGGAAGCCTAGAGCCACTTTGTGAATAAATAATATTTCCTGGATAAAATCCGTATTTTATACAAAATCAAGGAATAATAAAATTAAGCAGCGGCCTTCTCAGCAAAACAATTTACTTTTTAAATTTACGAATGCCTATTTTTTTTAGTATTTCGTAACTAATTTATTCTTTCTGCAAATAATCAGTACTAAAATTGATAAATTGCTGCGAGTAGGGGTACCTAGTATACCTATTTTAATTCATAATGTAACCTACTAGGTTCGTAGGATACCCCGGTAACAGCACCAAGGTTTTAGTAAAACATACATATATACGTATAACCTTAATGGGGTAGGTAGAGCGTTAACGACCCAAACAAAGGTCGTTCCGCCACGTCTGACAAAGTTTTGAGGGTTATTTAAAATAGAGGTTTAGGTATATTGCTGTAGTGACAGGTTGTCAGCCCATCGCCTAAATTGCAATATATTGAAAACCTCGGATCCCTTAGCTGGTTCTTACAGCATGCCCGGGAGGAAATGCAGCTTTCACATTCTATGTTTTTCTCTCGCTCCCAGTCCAGCATGGAAGTAAGTAAAACAAGGGTGAGCATTATTTTATTTAGAAGGAAATTTAATAAAATAGCGCGGTAAATTCCGAAAATTCCTTGCGTTTAAACCTTAAAAGCGGGTTGATTTCAAGAAGGTTAGGCGAGTAGAAAAGGATAAATACTTTGTTTACATCTACCCCATTTTTAACAGGAAAATAATAATAACTGCCTCCGTGGTCTAGTGGCTAGTGCCATGGACTCCCGATCCGGAGGTCCTGGGTTCGATTCCCAGGGGGGGAAACACAAAGTTGATATTTGCGAATAAATCACTTTGTGAATTTTTTCCCAGTTTGGTAAGGACATTGCAGGCTGAATCACCTGATTGTCCGAAAAAAGAAAAAGATTTTCGTGCTTCGGAGGGCACGTTAAGCCGTCGGCCCCGGTCACTGTCTTTGATAGTGGTTGTTACTCAAACCATGTCAAAGGCCTAGTAGTTGTGCTACTAGGCGGCTTAAAAACTCTGACACCAGGGTTCATCGGGTCCATAGACTCGATACCCACTCGACAGAAGAAGAACAGGAAAATGTTACGTATTTTATGAGGTGGCATGGGATCTACCTTCTAGATCTAGAGGTTCATTCTTGACAACGGTACCTTTGGCTTGCTTGGTTTGTGGACAAGGCCTACTCCCAAAGTAGCTAGTAGGTTCCGTGTCGCTGATTAGGTCTAGGCAAGAATAAAAATACAATACATACATACATATAATCACGCCTTTATCCTTAATGGGATATGCTGAGCGTAAAAGACCTAAACAGGTCGTTACGCCACATCTGACAAAGTTTTGAGGGTTATATAAGATACATTTGTAGGTATATTGCTATAGTGACAGATTGTGAGCTCATCGCCTGAATTGCAATATACTTAAACCTCGGATCCCTTAGCTGGTTTTTACAGCAAGCCCGGAAGGAAATACAGCTGGCATATTCTATGTTTTTCCCTCACTCCCAGTCCAGCATAGAAGAAAACGTTAAAATATACGTACTTTAATATATTCATCCAGACAGACTAAACCACTTGTCAAAGCACAGACTCCGTCAACAATTGCGACAATTTAGCAACAATTATAACGAGAACGCTCAATAGAGATGTCACATCAATCATACTGCAATTTGTTTGTCGATAGAGTTGCTGGACTACATCTGTCGATAATACAACATGCCCACAGAAGACGTATATTTAAACCATGCGAACAAAATGCGCATACGAAATAGTACAATTTGTTTTCGTTTCTTTCATGCTAGACTGGGATTGACAGAAAAACATAGAATGTTCCAGCTGCCCTTCCTCCCGGGCACGCTGTAGAAGTCAGCAAAAATGATTCGAGGATTATAGTGTATTTATGCGATGAGCTGACAACCTGTCACTACAGCGATCATTACTGCCTCCGTGGTCTAGTGGTCAGAGCCATGGGCTCACGATCCGTAGGTCCTGGGTTCGATTTCCAGGGAGGAACACAAAGTTGATAATTGTCAATTAATCACTTTGTTAGATTTTCCCCAGTTTGTTTAGGACAATGCAGGCTGAATCCACCCGATTGTCCGGAAGAAAATGGATTCCGTGCTTCGGAGGGCACGTTAAGCCGTCGGTCCATGTCGCTGTCTTTGATAGTGGTCGTTACACAAACCATGTCAGAGGCTATGGCTGTGCTATTAGGCGGTTTAAAAACTCTGACGCCAGGGTTCATCGGGTTGTTTGACTCGAGAATCCACTCGCTAAGAAGTAGCGATCATTCAAATCTAAAATTGCCCTCGTTTTTTGTCAGACGTGTCGAAAACGCCTTTTGATAGGTGTTTCACGCTCTGCCTCCCCGTTAAGGTTAAAGGCATGATTTTATTTATGTATGTTGCTTCTTCTACTATCAAAAATACGGTTCCAAAACACTCGTCGCAGCGAAACATCAACCCCAATTGATCACTGCTACTGTGCTTTTGAACATGAGATAAGATGAGCACGCTGATCACGTTTGGCAGATCCAATGGCGAGCAAGATATGTATGCACTGGATTTATTCCTTATATAACGTATAGACGTAGGTTAGTGAATTTAAATGAAGATCAACAATAATCTTAGCGCCTTGACGCTATGTCACAAACTCTCAGCAGTCGGAAACTATGATGTATTCAAGGAGGACTTCACCTATTTAGGTTATTATTGTCCTTAGATGTATTCAACTGTTTGCTGCTATCGATAGCGGATCTATCGACAGGCCGGCAGCACTATTCGATGTCGTATCGCGTCATTTGTATGGTGAGTGTATGTCGCTGATGGGATGCGGGTAGGATCATTCAATGGGGATGGGTTTAAATTGCTTGTATTCGGATTTCGTAACTTAGAGTGACGCTGTATAATACAGCCTGTATTTCAATACGCTGTAGGCAGAGTATCAAGGGCTGACCAAAGAAGTGTAGACAATTTTGAAAGATTTCTTTGGAAAGTACTATGTATTACGGTGTAGAAACCAGTCCAACCTACTATGGTGGTTTCATTCTGTTCCATATACTCAGAGACCAACCAACAGTTACCTTGCATGTTATAATTAAAAGAATAAGACTGCACCACTCTTTTATAATTATTTTCTTACAAAAACCGCAAGAAAGTAAGGGCGAACAAATAAAAAAAGAAAAGAAAGGCTGAAAACAAAGAAAGAAAAGTATTATGGGGGGATTTAAATGTCGCGTGCAAACGATTAAGAAACCCGGTTACATACTTCTCTGAGTAATGCACATCGTTGGCTTCTGTTTGGAAAGAAAATTGAGTATTAATCTGGTCAAGAGCATATCGGTTAGGAAGTTTGGAAAACGTATTACATCATAGAACTTTGCGCTCCTTCTGGAAAAACGAATTGAGCAGAAAGTAAACTTTAAAACGTATATTTAGGTTAATCTAGGAACAAATGTATAAGCACCCTTCTCTATAATGAAAACTGAAAGGACGGCTAGCCCTCGACGTTTCGATCCTAAACGAGAAGGAAGTCACACCCCACCGCCTACCAAGTGCAACCTTCGATTATCCTATTCCTTTCAATACAAACAAGTAAGCTGATCAGTTTTCATTATAAATAGCACTTGTTTATCGTTAAGTGTTAAAAAAAACACCCTTCATGCTTTGCACATACTTTTTTTGTTTCACGCAGTACCCTTCTTTGCTTCGCGCAGTGGGGTGTGATCAGATCAGTTTTCCCAAATCCAAAAATAAATATCCCGTTACTTTTACATGAACTTAGTTTTCCAACAAAATGATTAGGTACATTCTTGCGTGTTTGTAAACAAGCCGTTACATTTGCTGATATTACTCATTTGTTTGCATCTCTGTTATCTAAATGACGTGAGAGGGCATACACCTTGCACTTTCTGTGTGGAGTTCAATTCCATTTACTACTATTTGCCTTCGATTATCCAGTTAAAATATTTACAAGACTTTTTATTATTTATCAGTAGTTTTTCTTTATGCAATGTTTACAAAAATAATTTTTATAAATTATTTTTCAGTCGCTCCGTGATCATAACGCATGAAATCTAATCATATCGGTCACTCATACAAAAATGGAAAACCACGGTAAATTTCCCGTTTTTTATCATTATAATGTTGATAACGGTGAGAGTTTGAAAAAGACTAATTTATTTTTGTTCTTCTAGAAAGTTGTTTGTTACCATGTGTGATCATTTAGGGATATGTCTAAGATACTGATTTAGTGCATGTGCATGCAGCTGATGTATTGAATCCCTTTTAATGATATGATAGACCTCCAGAAAATGACATCAGATTTCATAAATTGGAAGAAAATTGTAAGCAAGCTTCTAGCCACCGTCTTTACCGTAAATCTCTTTTTTTTCATTAAGCTTTCCACCGTGGTTCACAGTTATACTCAAGACCAATTAGGCAAGTCAAAGAAACTAATCAAAGCAATGCTTCGATTAAGATTCATTAGGCGTCCTTATGCGTACGCGCAGGAATGTGATTGATTTCACTACTTATACATGCTGACTCGTATAGTGATGAAATGGAAGGGATAACCTTTGTCCGTAGACAATCTGGTTGGATCATACTTGGATACGATTTTTCTGTTGGTTCTAAACTTCTAGGTATTCGGTGTATTTGAGGAAAAATCTTCATCTTTCTTCTTGACGCCTAATTTCACTGAGGGTAAGGATGGTGTCAAGAGTATTACAGGTACCAAAACTAATGACTAGATTCACATACATATAATCGCGCCTTTATCCCTAATGGGGTAGGCAGAACATAAACGATCTAACCAAAGGTCACTCTGTCACGTCTGACAAAGTTTTGAGAGTTATTTAAGATAGTTTTGTTATGTTGGTATATTGCTGTAGTGATAGGTTGTCAGCCAAGAATTTTCTTGGATCCCTTAGCTGATTTTTACAGCATGCCCGGGAGGAAATGCATCTGGCACATTTTATGTTTTTTCTCGCTCCCAGTCCACCATGGAAGAACTCTAGATTTAAGAGGCATAATGCCATGCCTTTTCAGAATCAACCACGATACAATAGACTCATTCATGATTAACTTTTTTTAATTAATAAATTGCACAGTCATGCTCTTCACTTATTATTTTGATAGGCCCTAGCCAAATTGCGTCTCTACTCGTCACAGTGGCTTATCTATGTTATCTGACAATCAGGAGATCAGTAGAATATTACTAACCTATCCTAACCAAGTGCACCTTCCTGTTAATCAAGTCTATGATGTTTCGACCTGACTCGTACGGAGATAGTGCAGGAAAGGTCCAGTTACAAAGTCAAGTATAGTCGCACCTAAGAATCGCACTATGGCACTAAGGGTCGTGTTTATAAAGCTATCTGAAGACTGAGAGCAATCTTAAGTGTGGATTTGACAGATCGTTTTGTATTGAAATTACATTTTGATACGAACTCAAAGTTGCTATCAGTCTCAAGTGCTGTTTATAATTACGGCCCTTAGGGACTTTTGCTCGGTTGACAATTTGTTTTCGAAATCAGTTGAGATTCTGGATAGCGAGTTTCTGGATGCTGTATTGGACTCTTCGAAAACTATTAAACCTTCCCTGTGACGAAGATGATTGATACTACCTAGGTATAAGGACAGTTAATTCTACGATATTGATTTTCTCAAACATAAGGTGTCCAAAAAGGCTCGTTTTGCTGTGTATAGAGGAGTGTTAGTCCCAACACTTATGTATGGCAGTGAAAGTTGGGTATGGCAGAAAATACATGAAAGTAGAATAAATGCGGTAGAAATCAGAGCATTAAGAAGTATGATTAACGTGAAACTGAGTGACAGAATAAGTAATAGCGTGATAAGGGAACGTTGTGGTGTGAAAGAGGATATAGAGACAGGTATAGAAAAAGGAATGCTGAGGTGGTTTGGTCATGTTGAGAGGATGGATGAAAAGAGATTAACTAAACAGATATACATGGCGAGTGTGAGTGGGAACGTTGGAAGGGGAAAATCTCGATGAACGTACCGCGATCAAATCGGGGACGTTCTATGGAAAGGTCAGGTCAGGAGTACCCTAAACCGACGAGCGTGCATGAAAAGATTGATGAATGTAGATGAAGCGAAAGAAGTTTGCAAAGATCGTAGCAAATGCGTCCAAATTTTATGTGATCTCTGCCTACCCCTCCGGGAAAGAGGCGTGACGTTATGTATGTATGTACGTGTTCCTGGATCATCCTTCCATAATTTCATTCGTTTATTTCTTATTCTTAGTGATGTGATGATGTTCGTAAGAAGAAAAAAAAAAAAATGATGAGAGTGAGATGAGAATGGCTGAAGACCGAGCTGAGCGGCGTGCCATGGGCGAGGGTTATGTCCAGCAGTGGACTGATACAGGTCGATGATGATGATGATGGGGTGGTAGAATTGCCACTTCTGTCTTTGATGGTAATTGAATACTGGACATCTTTCTTGGAACCCTTCATCTACTACCTTTTGCCACACCTGATCCAGTATGAAAGAAGGTATTTTCATGTAAGTGGGTACTGTTTTGATGTATCTTTATGAGTCAGCAACCAACAAATCACCCATTATTTTTTTAATTTAGAATCTGAATTTAATCGAACTGATTGATTCGCCAACGAATTTGAAGATGCGGAAAGAAAAAGTAATACAAATAAATAAATATAGAAATACATAAGTATCCATTTTGAATTTAAACAAATACATTAATTGACCTGGTTTAATTTAAGTTTATTTATGAAAATATTTGCAATTTTATTTGGGTAAAAAATTAAAATTTGTGTTTTCTTCTAGTCATGGTGCAAATTTTCAGATTTTCGGGGAATCCAAATTTTCACCGCTTACAAATAAAATATTTGTGAATTTATATAATTTCTCTCCGTCCTAAAGCTCTTTGCTCTGATTGGATTATTATAATGGGATGCTGAGCTGGGGAGCCCGCATCCTTATTGATTTTTACATTTCGCCTGCCGATCTGCTGGGCTGATGATACAACTGATCAATATATGAAATATGGAGGTCTTCAGAGTTTTACTAGCAAAATCCATCGTAAGAAGGACCGATGTTCCCGACATGACCGCGAGCCCAGCCAACCTGTGGGTCGACTGATATTTATCGATTTATTTTGACGATTCCAAGTCCACTCTGCTTATCTCCAACAATACACACAAATAACAAAAGTGTGACGTTGTTTTCACTCAACCCATTTAGCTAACAAGAGTATTACGGCTTGACCTTCGCGCCGCGTCAAGAATCCGAACGTGCACGGCCTACGCTACGATACTCACTCTTCGGAGTGCTGCGAAAGATTGTCCTTGTCCTTGTGGGCCTGCCCTGAGCTGCAGGAGTTGCCCATCTCGACTCAGGCCAGACCTTCACCCTTAACTCGCCACCCCGCACATCCCCGTCACCTCATGCGGACACCACCACACTTTTATCAACACTCACATACGTAGCTCGGCAAAAGATTCACAATACTCTAACATCTCCCGGCGTCGCGATTTCGGGCGGCAAATCTAAATATAAAACGCGCGTACCGACGCCGCCGAATCTCGACGACGAATAATCGATGCGCGCCCTCTTGGCCGCCGCCCCCCTGCCCCGCGCTCCGCCCGCCGTCTCGCGCGCGCGCTATCTAATTATCCACGCTTTTCACGATATGCTACCGAGCTTTTCCATGCTTTTTAGACGAAGGAGGTCCAATGTCACGCAACAATCCTTCTTCGTAAACAATATCCAGAAAGTAAAAATGCTATGATCGCAGTGACGCCGTACGTCACTGGCCGAACGCAGCGACACGACGATTCAAATTTGGAGTTCCTAAAATAAAAACACTTTTCGCTTGTTTCTGTCATGTCGTTCCCAGCAAGTGTCCACAAGTATTTTAAGTTGTTGATGCACTTTTGAATGAAATATTATGAGTTTTTGTATTAGTTAAAAAGGTAATTTAGTGTAGGACATCATGCCGAAGTGTTTTCTAAATGCCATTAGGCCTCGCAGAGACAGTTTCACACAGGAATTTAATAATATTGCGGTTGAAAGTAAGTCACACTGTGTTTAGATATTGTGCGCAATTTTCTTTATGAAACAAAACATGAAAAATATTTGAACCTATAGGCAACGGAAGTAGTTTGACGAAGCTTCATCCTAAATACGTTACATTATTTGTTTTACTAACATTTTCGTGTTTCCACGTAGCAGGAAGGTAGGTAATTTTACTTTCGCATCCTCACATTTTGCAAACTACTATACATTTTAAAAATACGATGTAAGTTACAACAAACAACTGATTTTGAGGTAACAGTTTAAGTTCAGTGGTTGCTATAGTTTATATGCAAAACTGCTGGGCTTATACGTATAGGATTAATAAAAAAATATTTATAGAATAAATAGGATTTAAGTAGAGCCTAAGCTAGTAATTAAAACTAGTTATTCTTGTTTATAGTGGAAGTAAAGACAGCTCGCCCAGCAAAACCTGTCCTGAAAAGACAGAAGAACCTATTGAAAAACAATGAAACTATTTATAATGATAAAGTGCCAATTTCCACTCGCTTTTACCTCCAACTTCTCAAGCGTAGTCAGTTCTTGCAGCAGTTTATAGACACAGAAACATACGAATACGCTTCAGAGAGCGAGAAAACTGTGACATATCCTGAACCGCTCAAATCTAGGTCGCAGAAGAAATTAGAAGTCGACAGAACGACTTTTAAATACAACTTACGCTCAAGTCAACGCACAGAACGCAAAGTCTACGAAACTGCGAAGAGACGCGCGCGAAAACCGAAAACAGAAAACGGTCAGCAAAATTCAGACGCGAAAATTGCTGAACGAAAGCGGAAGTGCTGCAAAGAGCCTTTGGCGCCAATCTTGGAAGGGTTCAAAAATAGAGAGAACATAAAATGCTTGCCAATAACTAAGTTAGTTATGAATATTAACAATAATTCATTGAAGAATGGTACAAAAGGTGCAGAAATACATAAAATCGCGGAAAAACTGAAGAGCTTGAAGAATATAGTTGATGATAATAAGGGCGTGGCGCTGCTAAGGTGCAACGAAGTGACGGAAAAGGAAAATACGACTCCTGGAAATCAGAACGATTCCTCTGAAGTTTTTAAGGAGCAAGGTGAGAGTTTTAGTATATATATATATACACCCAGGCCGATTTCGGCTACGGAGACTGCAATTAATCCGTAACAGAGGGACCATGGTGTTTTGCCCTTTCATGTGCCCTTTAGTATACTACATGTATGAAGAGAAAAGAATTCATTCAGTTGAGGTCTTCAGTATTCAGGGCGGAGGGAGATCCGGGGGTCTTCGATATTAGCCACGAATAGCGCCCTCTACGCGCTACAAGATAAACTAAACACATGAACGCTACGAGCTACGAAAAGGGTACGAACCTGAACAAGGAACAAATAAGATAAATGCTCAATTTTTTTATTCTATTTGGAATTATAATAAGTTTGGTTTAGAGTATAGTATGTACCCCTAAACTGTCGTGGTTTGGTTACTCGGCGTGCGATGGCTCTATATACGGGGTGTAAGGGATTTCTTCCATGCTGGTCTGGGAGCGAGAAAAAAACATAGAATGTGCCAGCTGCATTTCCTCCCGGGCATGCTGTAAAATCCAGCTAAGGGATCCGAGGGTTTCAGTATATTGTAATTTAGGCGATGGGCTGACAACCTGTCACTACAGCAATATATCTAGAATTCTATCTTAAAAAATAACCCTCAAAACTTTGTCAGACGTGGCAGGACGACCTTTGTTTAGGTCGTTTACGCTCTGCCTACCCTATTAGGGATAAAGGCGTGATTATATGTATGTATGTATGTAAGGGATAGCCTTTCCTGAAATTATTTCCTGGTGGAACTTGTCCAGTTAGGTTGACTAAGCAAGCCCTATCAGGTTCTTACTCTCATTATAGTAAGTTATTTAGTCTATGGACGACTTGGTTCATTCAAAAAGTTGATTATAAAAGTACCTATTGCTATAGTTACTTTTATAATCAGTTTTTTGTTGGTTTTTACAGCATGCTCGGGAGGAGAAGCAGCTGGCACATTATATGTTTTTTTTCTATCGCTCCCAGTCCAGCATGGAAAGTGCATGAATAAATTAACCAGATTAGAATGATCAAAATCTACTCTACGCGTCAGTTATCTTCATTATCTCTCTTAACCTTGGACGAAACCTCTTAACTCAATAGGAGTGTCAATAGACCCGAAGAACCCTTCTTCTTTGAAAACCACTTCTTTTGAGAGAGTAGTGTGTGGTAGTGTCAGAGTTTTTTAAACCGGCGGTCAATCAGGCGATTTAGCCTGCAATGTCCTAACCAAACTGACCAAAATCTCACAGTGATTTTTAAAATATCAACTTTGTGTTCTCCCCTGGAAATCAAAGCCAGGCCCTCCGGAACAGGAGCCCATGGCTTAGACCACGGAGGCAGCCTAATGAATTGTTTAATTTCCAAGTAGATATCAACAAGAAGCGCTGGGCAGGAACATGGCACGCCTGCTCCTATTGTGGCAAGCGCTTCGACCGACCCTGGGTGCTGAAAGGGCATCTCAGACTGCATACAGGAGAAAGACCCTTCGTCTGCCCTAACCCGCTCTGCACCAGGACTTTTGCTGACAGGTAATATTGTTTATTCGTAACATCTGTTGTGCAAACCTGCGTGCGTGTTGCTTTAATTTTAAGATTTAACCAATGTATTGAATGCAATAAAACTTAAATGTACACCGAATAACGAAATACTAAAAACTACCTATCGAAGGTATAGGAATTTTTGTAATAATATTTTAAAAAGAATTAAAAGAGAATATAAAAAGAAAGAAATTTTGGACGCGCGGTTTAACAATAAAGAACTCTGGAAAATAATCAAAACCAACACTAATATGGATCCTCCAAAAGATACAGCGAGCGCCCTCCTAATTGAATCTTCTCCGCTTAGATCTGTAAATAATGTGAACCAATACTTTGTAAATGTAGGTAGTACACTAGCTGAAAAAATTAGAAACAGTAACAATAACATACCATTGTCTAATAGCCGTATCCCTAGAGCTACATCTAGTCATAGTTCGTCCTCATTCGTCATGACTGACACTGATGAGGAGGAGATAGAAAAGCTTATTATGGGCTTAAAGAATAATTGTGCAACGGGTGTTGATGGTATTTCGTCCTTCTTCCTTAAAAAGTACAAAGATATTTTGGTACCTTCCATTACTCATGTTTGTAGACTTAGTCTCTCATCAGGCATCTTCCCAGATGCTTTCAAAAGAGCTGTCGTAAAGCCAATTTTCAGGTCTGGAGATCGCGATAACGTCAGCAACTATAGACCCATTTCTATCCTTCCATCAATATCTAAAATCCTTGAGCGCATTATGAACAATAGGCTAATCCACTATCTTGAAAGTTGTAATCATCTTTCCCCTCAGCAGTATGGGTTTCGAGCAAAGAAATCTACCGCGGACGCTGTTCAAAATCTTACTGATTTCATTGTAGAAAATCTGGACAACGAGAAAAAATGCCTTGCAATTTTCCTAGATCTCGCTAAAGCGTTTGATACTGTCTCGTTTCCCTTATTGCTGGGGAAGCTGGAGCGACTGGGAGTCAGAAGTACGCAGCTCAGTCTTTTTGAAAGCTACCTTTCTAACAGAAAACAACTAGTCAAAATAGAAGGAGTTTTTAGTGATGGTCTGCCAATTACCTACGGTGTGCCGCAAGGCAGAATTCTTGGCCCTTCCTTATTCCTAATTTTCATCAATGACCTATGTCAAATAACCCTAAAAAACGGTCAGATACTATCATTTGCTGATAATACGGCATTAACTTTTCAAGCGGACTCCTGGGAAGAAGTGTTTTTCAATGCTCAACTTGGACTAGACTCGGTTATGGAATGGTTAAACGAAAACCTCCTGACTTTGAATGTAGACAAAACCAAATCCATGACGTTTGGAATTCGTAAACCCTCTCTCCCTGCTGCTACACGATGCCTAAAAGTTCATAAATGTGCCATGCCTTTTCCCCATCAATGTTCTTGTCCTACTCTTCAAAACGTCGATTCAATTAAATAACTTAGACAAACACCTTAACTTCAAAATCCATATTAACATTTTATCTTCGCGAATTAGAAAACTAATTTACATATTTAAAAATATTCGTCATATTGCAGATTTCGAAGTAATAAAAATGCTCTACTATGCTGTTTGTCAATCGCTGCTCACCTACTGCCTTACTTCCTGGGGTGGCATACCTAAAACTACCCTAAAAAAACTTGAAATAGCTCAAAGGATTATATTGAAAGTTAGTACTTTTAAACCTTACCTCTATCCTAAAACTGAGCTTTATAACGATTGGCAAACTCTTTCCATTCGGAAATTGTATGCTCTTAATGTCATCCTAAGGAAACACTCGTCCATTATTTATGACCCCACTATGTTTGCTAACAAAAGGCGTCAAGTTGTCTGTTTCTCAACGCCTTGTCGCACTTCTTTTGCCCAATGCTTCTACGCTTTTCTTAGCGCATTTTTGTACAATAAATGTAATAAAACTTACAATATCTACCCACTTACTAGATCCGCTTGCAGGAAATTAGTAACGAGTTGGCTACTCAAGCTGACTTATGATGAAGTTGAGGAATTGTTCATCACATGCTCATAGTTCCTTAAACAACTTTCTTAACAACCCAGAACAGTGGTCAACATCACCCCTTCCTACTTCTCCGATCCCAAGTATAGGTTCCTTAGTTATTCTAACGCCGTACGTACGGCTGTTCTGGGTTTGAGTTCTAAGTTCAATTTGTACTTACCTGTTGAACTTTTTGTTGATTAACAATTTATGTCCAACACGAAACTAGTCACGTCTGGCTTCATTTGACCTAACATACAGGCAATCTCTAGAATTGCTCCACAATACGTCGCATGCATGCCTTGACTTCTTGACCAGTCATATATATACACACACATCCACACACATACATACGCGCACTCACACAAACACACACACACACAGTGGCGCACACACATAATCACACACGCACACACACTTACCCAACCCATAAATAATATCTGCTAGTTTTGATTGTTTGTTTTCATTTAACTAATAATTATTAAGTCTTTTTTTTTTCTCTTTTTTTTATATCCAATACAACACAATATGTTGTTCTTCTTGTCATTCCTTCTGGAGGTGGAGGCCTGGTTACCTATAGATCAGGTTTACCTAGTTTAGGGACCAGCCTCTCAAACAAATTGTAAACTTTTATTTGATTATGTATCTACTTTTATGTTGTTGTTTGTAGAGGAAATAAATACTTTTTATTATTATTATTTATTAATAAAGAATATGCACACTCCCACACACATACAGTCACACACAAGCACACACTCCCACACACATACAGACACACACACACAAACACACAACACGCACTCCCTCAGCACTCATCTATCATCAGGAGAATCTGTTTCTTTTCTCCATGATGCTATTCTCCGTGATCCGGTTTTTTTAAATGATGTTTTTTATGCTCTTCATCAGATCTAACCTTCGCGCGCATCAACGCACGCGCGGCCATCACTCCTGGCAGTGGAATTGTCCGGAGTGTGGCAAGGCTTTCTCTCAACGAAGATACCTAGACAGACATCGCACTGACGCCTGCCGCAAGTACAAGTAAGTCTTCTTCATCATCAGCTCATATTGGTCATCATCAGGTAGCGAAATTGTCCGGAGTGTGGCAAGGCGTTCTCTCAACGTTGGTACTTGGATAGACACCGCACTGACGCCTGTCGCAAATACAAGTGAGTCTTCTTCATCATCAGCTTAACCTGGTCATCACTCCTTGCAGTGGAATTGTTCGGAGTGTGGCAAGGCGTTCTCTCAACGTTGGTACTTGGATAGACACCGCACTGACGCCTGTCGCAAATACAAGTGAGTCTTCTTCATCATCAGCTTAACCTGGTCATCACTCCTTGCAGTGGAATTGTTCGGAGTGTGGCAAGGCGTTCTCTCAACGTTGGTACTTGGATAGACACCGCACTGACGACTGTCGCAAATACAAGTGAGTCTTCTTCATCATCAGCTTAACCTGGTCATCACTCCTTGCAGTGGAATTGTTCGGAGTGTGGCAAGGCGTTCTCTCAACGTTGGTACTTGGATAGACACCGCACTGACGACTGTCGCAAATACAAGTGAGTCTTCTTCATCATCAGCTTAACCTGGTCATCACTCCTTGCAGTGGAATTGTCCGGAGTGTGGCAAGGCGTTCTCTCAACGTTGGTACTTGGATAGACACCGCATTGACGCCTGTCGCAAATACAAGTGAGTCTTCTTCATCATCAGCTTAACCTGGTCATCACTCCTTGCAGTGGAATTGTTCGGAGTGTGGAAAGGCTTTCTCTCAACGAAGATACCTAGACAGACATCGCACTGACGCCTGCCGCAAGTACAAGTAAGTCTTCTTCATCATCAGCTCATATTGGTCATCATCAGGTAGTGAAATTGTCCGGAGTGTGGCAAGGCGTTCTCTCAACGTTGGTACTTGGATAGACACCGCACTGACGACTGTCGTAAGAACAAGTGAATCTTCTTCATCATCAGCTTAACCTGGTCATCACCCAGTGGAACTGTCTGGAGTGTGGCAAGACGTTCTCTCAACGACGGTACTTGGATAGACATCGCACTGACGACTATCGTAAAAACAAGTGCATCTTCTTCATCATCAGCTTAACCTGGTCATCACCCAGTGGAACTGTCCGGAGTGTGGCAAAGCGTTCTCCCAACGACGATACCTAGACAGACATCGCACTGAGGCCTGCCACAAATACAAGTGACCATTACTCCCTCATCATCAGTTTAACCTGGTCTTTAGTTCATCAGGCCGTTCTACTTACTGTCTTGTGTGTTGTTTTAGCGACGTTACTTCGACTTGCGTAAGTTGCCTCGTAAGTTTTCCTTCTTGTCTTGTCATCAAGAAAGCAGATATCTTGGCAGAAGTACTGTCTGGGAATAACATCTTGCACACCAGGCTCACCAGTCTGTCTGCTAAGAGTGCGGCGTAAGGTATTCAAGGAGTAAAAAAAGATGGCCATTTTTAAGGGTGTGATGGTGTGACAAAAAAATAGGCCCTACAAATGGTGTTAGCGGCTCGAGTCAATTTGTATGGGAAGACCAAATAAATATTTTTCATATCTTGACGTATGTTCCTTGGGGAAAGTTGTTCAGTTTCATAGGTAAAATCACAAAATAAGGCCAGCTATTTTATTTTTACGCCCTGTATGTAGGTAGTGTATTTAATCCGTTGATTTGCCCCATTCAAGAAATACATGTCTATCAATGGACTTTTATTTCTTGCACCCAACAATTCCTTCCATGCTGGACTGAAGAGCGATAGAAAAACATATAATGTTCCAGCTGCATCTCCTCCTGGGCATGCTGAAAAATCAGGTAAGGGATTCGAGGGTTTCAGTATATTGTGTTTAAGGCGATGGGCTGACAATCTGTCATTGCAGCATATACAGATCTATATCTTAAACTACCCTCAAAACTTCGTCAGACGTGGCGGAACGACCTTTTAATTTAAGTCGTTTACGCTCTGCCTACCCCATTATATGTATGTAGGTATGTAAGTGTGCACCCAACAAACCACTCGAAAAGAAGCATTAATTATTCCAATTGATTTCAGGCGGCATACTCGCAACATCAAACCTGAAGGTCTACCTACAAAACCAGACATCCCTCCACTCCCAATCCCCACGTATGAAGTCATTGATCACGCCACTAATCCTGAGGGGGGTACAGTTGTTGAAGAGAGTTATGAAGACGGACCGATAGACCTCTCCATGTGCAGAAGAGAATAGAAGACGTGTTTAGATTTTAAGCATGTTGCTTTTGTATTTTTTGTAAAATATAGCTGTAACCATTTTTAGTTTTTGTTTTATTGAGCCAAATTAATTCGGAATCCTTCATCCGTTTATTCAACTCGTACATATAATCACTCCCTTATCCCCAATAGAGTAGGCAGAGCGTAAACGACCAACAAGGGTCGTTCCGCCACCTCTGACGAAGTTTTGGGGGCTATTTAAGATAGATTTGTGATACGATTTACTACACTCGCCAGTTTCCTGGACTGGTCAGTTTTCATGATTCGTCAGTTTTAAGTAATTCCTCAATTGGTCAGTTTCCCTAACTCGTCAGTTTCCAAGGTAAATTGCTGTAGTGAGAGGTTGTCAGCCTATCGCCTAAATCGCAATGTACAGAAACCACCGGATCCCTTCAACAGCTCGGAGCTCCTAACTATAATGTCATTTTGGTCACACATCGACAGACGGCATGTTGCACTTGGCATGCGTTTGTGTGCGTGTTATAAGGGTTGACAAATTTTGCTAAGCCGGTCATAATCATCACTTGATTAATCTGGTTCTTGATTAAACCAACGTTTTAAAGTAGTTCACTGTAACTGAATAGTTAGAATAGATTAGGTTGCATATTTTGTATAAATTTACTTACCGTCTCTCATTACTGTGGAATCTAAAAAAGTTCCTATTGGAGGTAGAAAGTCTTGTGGTAGAAAGACATCCGTACACGGAACAGTACCTTACCATATTTGGAACACAAAACTTTATTATTTCCGTTACACTGGTAAACATGCACGCGCCATACCCGCTAAGCGTACGCTCAATGTGGCCCACAATCCGGCGCGGAGTGTGTATATCGGACTGGGGAAGGGAGGTGAATGTCCATTCTGTATGTAGTACTATTATATATTCTGTGACACTGCTACGGCTACGATAACGGTCCTTGTCCTCGTTTGTTTGTCAACATTTTTGTTTAAATTCGCAAATTACAAAAAGCGTATTACTTTAAGGCTCGTATTCCTAAAGCGATCTCAAGATTGAGAGCAATATTGTTTGTATTTTACAGGCTGTTTTATACTGAAATGACATTTTTGATACAAATTCAAACCCGCTGTCACTCTTGAGACTTGATTATAATTACCAGCCTAAGGCCGCCTAAATTGTACTGTTTTTTGTTCCTTACTTTCCTGTATGTATTTGTGTTTCTTTGTGTCATAAAGTTCTTTTTTAACAATTTATTGTACACAATAGAAGACAAAAAACACAAACACAAAGAAAAAAGACACAACAGGCACTGCTTATTTCCATGAAGAAATTGTATTGTACTTTTTTCCATTGCAATTTTAAATAACTTTACGGGTTAAAAATAAAATAAGTTTTTTTTTTATATTCTTTATTACAATAAATAAATACAATTTGTACAATAATTATAAGACTTTGTTACTACATTAAGCGTTCACATTGACGAGTCACAATCCACGTTCCAAATAACAACTAAATAGGAAACTTAATTTCAATATAGGAAAGCAATCGCAACGTTTGCGATGGCCTCGATGCTGACAGACACGCGAATTCAATTTTTTTTCTGAATGCTCGAATGTAAATTATAAAAACCACTAGGCCTCTGACATGGTTAGAGTAAAGCCTACTATTAAAGACGGCGGCGTTCAGGACCGATAGCTTAATGTGCCCTCCGAAGCACGAAATCTTCTTACTTATCGACTTGTGTATCTCGTGGGAATTGACCCTTGGACCTTACGGACTGAGAGCAGAAGCCTCGTGCTATTACAGAATGAAACTGTTTTAAATTTAACTCGTAACTATTCGTCTTTAAAGTGATAGAGAACTAAGCATAGTTTATGTGTCTACCAGAATCGATGCTATTGTTTTAGACAAATACGAATGAATAGACAACTAAAGCGCGATACCTATAACCTAAACGATTTGCTATTTCAACACACAATACCAATCAGAATCAATGTAAAATACAAAATGAACATTGCAGCTCAGCACCTGAACTAAAAATATCTCGACTTTATGAATTTGACACCGGCTAAATAAATTACTGAGAAATGTATGAAGTAAGATGGCACAAAATAATGTACAATGGCGATGTAAAAATAACGCAATAAAGCTCAGACTACTTGTCTGAATTTATTACAGAATAAATAAGAAATATTTTACATTCGATTGTATTTTACAAATTTTCGTCTGACCGTTTTTCCCCAAGCACGATGAACAGTATACCACGATTTTGAACGCGCATACGAAAGAGTAACTTTCGCATAGGATTTCCATACTAATTGGCATGCGAAATGCGAATATTAATCTTTAGTATGTGAATTCGATTCGAGTGGTTCAAAATATCCTGTAAAATTGGTAACCTCTCGAAGATTCGAAAATTCACAAGACTACGAGTATTTGTGCGCAATCAATTATATTCTAAAAAATATTGATCTATAAAATGATAGTAATCTATTGAAATACATGATCTTTTTCCAAAATATAACTTAGTTATTAAATTCTCGTTTACAATTCAGAACACATGTTTCTAATTTATATGTAAAAACCTCTTGGCACATTTTTGGTGACTTATTTTTAAATTAGTAAGTATAGTTATTTCAATAAATAATAATAATTTAAGTTACTCCTCACAGCAAAGACTAGCACAAAATGCTATCGACAAAAACTATCCCCTAACATGAACATATTTAATAACTATAATTACATAGGTTTTAAATCATATAAAAATATAATTTGTGTAAATAAAGCTTTGGAAATAAATACTAGATACATTTATATACAGAAAGGAAAACACAAAGATAAGACGAAATATACCAATCATATAATAATTTCCGAGATGTATTCAAAAAACGTAGGACGAATAGTGTTTATAAATGTAAGACATTAATTTATAATTGGCGTATTTTAGATACATATTTGGGATTTTTAATACCAAATATAAACTTATGCATGATTTAAGAATGACATATAAAACTTACCAACTAACTACTATATTTCACTGACTGACGAACAAACATTGATAAAAGGCACCACCAACCTACAATTTTACTAAATGCACTTAAAATTAATACATAGTATGTTATTTATTATTCACACCATTTGAAACAGCCCACACTGGTTGATGCAAAATTAACCTAACTTTTGTTTGAGATTGATTATACAGGTCATTTTCTTCTTATTTGCCATGAAAACATTTAATCATAAATGTTTTCATAGCAAATAAGAAATCTAAAACTCCGACGCTGAGCTTGAACCTGCGGCTATCATAATGCTATTGTGCTATGCCAACTAAGATACACTAAAAAAATATCTAGGATGGTAGCTGTGACATACAGTGGCGACAATACGCTAGTTTGCTACGAGTCAAATCAGCAACTTTTTATGAAATGTCAAACGATTTTTTGTACAAAATTAGCAAGGCAATTGAAAAATAGTGAGTTATGACGTCACTCCTTGGTAAATATTGTACTACTCAAATCAAATACTTCTTTATTTAACTCGATTATTAAATCTAGATGTGCATTTTGATTTCTTTAGCCACCCAGTCAACACGCCTAACTTAACTAAAATATAGCGCTATAACTTGCTTAACATTGACATAAGAACAGGATAGTGGCAAATAAACACATTATTTTGACATTCATTTTCTTTTGTTTCCCTACTGAATGGCATCTGTCGTAGCTACCATCGTAGATTTTACAAAGTAAAGGCGGTTTTGCACTGCTCCGTATTCGGTTCGTATCCGTGAAAAAATGTGTGGATTGGCGCGAAAATGTTTGTAAGCTTCCATATATTTTTCACGGATACGGAGCAGTGCCAAACATCCCTAAAGGAGTTCCTGATATTTCTTTCCGTTTTTCCATATTATGACAAACAAAATGTTGCATCAAATAGTTGGGACTTTTTATTTATTATACTTTATTCATAAGAAGCATAATTTGTAAGCTACAGATCTAATTTGAAAGGCAAACCTAATAATTAATAGGTTTATATGGTGCGTAATTATTATATTAGCGTTTGTTTCATGTTTGACTTTATTTTTTTAACTTCTGTTATCGTATTATTTTTGATACCTTTCGTTTGGTCGTTTGCAATAGCTTACTCTCCAAGTTTAGGTGTAACAAGAAATATGGCAATCCAAAAATGTTACTGTAAAAAATAAATCTTGTACTTTGGTAATGTTTTTTATTTGACGAAGGTACACGTGTGTTGTTAGTTGTAAAGCCGTGATTCAAGCGCACCAAAACAAGCCCCCGCGGGGCAGAGGGGAAGGGTTTCACAAACATTTCCCTTCCCCTCTCTGCCCCGCGGGGGAATGTTTCTCTTTCAGAGCAGGAGTCACGGCTTTACTCACTATTCATAGTTTTTTAAACTGTGGAAATATTTTTATGTTTTATAGTTGTGTCGCCGGCAAGTATTTTTTCTGATTGATTCGAGTACTTTTTGATATGCTGAACCATATTCGGTAATAAAAATATTGTAATAATAATAATAAATTTATTCATTGTGCACGTGTTATACGCGTATCATTTCTTGCTGTTCCACTTCTGTAGGTCTGCTGTAAGAAATTTCTTTTTAGAGATAAGCAGTGCTTGTTGTGTATTTGCTTCTAAATACATTTTGTCTTTTGTATGTTTCTGTGTACAATAAATGGTACATACATACATACATATAATCACGCCTTTATCCCTATCGGGGTAGGCAGAGCGTAAACGACCTAAAGAAAAACATAAAATAGGTCGTTCCGCCACGTCTGACGAAACTTTGAGCGTTATTTAATACAGATTTTTAGGTATATTGCTGTAGTGACAGGTTGTCAGCCCGTCGCCTAAATTACGATATACTGAAACCCTCGGATCCCTTAGCTGGTTTTTACAGTATGCCCGGGAAGAAATGCAGCTGGCACATTCTAAGTTTTTCTCTCGCTGTAAGTCCAGCATGGTTAAATAAATAAATAAACAGGCACTTTCGGGGATTTAAATGCCGAAGGTCAAAGTTCAAGGCATTTAAAAAACCATCAATTTATTGATGTAAATTGGCTTTTTATAGTGCGAGTTTAGCATCACACGGATTATGGTTCAGCATATTAAGTTGTACTAGAATAATTCATATTTTTGCCGGACATGAATTCAATCTCCAAGAATATACGTACGCAACTATTATATTTTTTTAATTAATTTGGTAACCAAATTCTCATGTATATTGGGTGTAAGGGATAGCTTTCCGGAAACTGACAGAGGTTGCTCATCCAACGAAACTGAACAAGTTTCACCAAGAAATTCTTTCAGGAAGTGTTTATTATTTTATTTTCCATACATATTGTCCACCTTGATCAGACAAATTTCCTAGTGAAAATTGTTCAGTGTCGTTGACTGGGCGAGCAACCCCTATCAGTTTGTGTTATGCTGTCCCTTACACCGCGTATTAGCTATCTATTCCGCTTATCATTACTAGGGGTCTGGTTCCCGGATGCCGTCCGAGTGCCGGGTTCTCCCCGCCAGCTCGAGGATCGCCTTGGCCTCGGGGTCGCGGTCCAGGATAGATGGATCCCGTTCGTCCTGGAAACACAAAGGCAACGTGTAACATACATATAAGCTCGCTTCTTCCCCGGAGTGGTTCTTCTTCTTCTGTCGAGTGGGTATCGAGTCTATCGACCCGATGAACCCTGGTGTCAGAGTTTTTAAACCGCCTAGTAGCACAACTATCAGGCCTCTGACTTGGTTTGAGTAACGACCACTATCAAAGACACCGACCGGGACCGACGGCTTAACGTGCCCTCCGAAGCACGAAATCTTTTTCTTTTTCGGACAATCAGGTGATTCAACCTGCAATGTCCTAACCAAACTGGGGAAAAATTCACAAAGTGATAAATTCTCAAATATCAACTTTGTGATTCCCCCCTGGGAATCGAACCCAGGACCTCCGGATCAGGAGTCCATGGCACTAGCCACTAGACCACGAAGGCAGTTAACCCGGAGTGGTAAGCAGAGTACACAGCATAGATGGGTCCCGGTCGTCCTGGAAACACAAAGGCAAGGTGTAATAATTACGCTTCTTTCCTGGGGGGGCAGGCAGAGACCACATCTTTCCTACGCTACGATCCTCACATACTTCTTTCGTTTCATCCACATTCATTAATTTTAGTTTAGGGTACTCTTGACTCAGGTCAAGAAAGGTCAGCCTTTCTTTAGGACGTCTCCGATTTTTTTGTAACAGTAAGGGTAAATGCGCGCGAAAGGATGTGAATTTACCTATGAAACTGAACAACGTTGCTTTAGGAACATGGGTCGAAATACGAAAAAAAATAATACTTCTCAGTGTGCTTCTAAGTGTGCTATCAGCTGGTGCATTTTGTAGGGAAGATCTTTTTTTAATCTTATTTAGACCTACGTCTTACTTTAGGGAAAGTTTCCCTTACCCTTTCTGTTATACGTTATAAAACTAGCTTTCTTAGAAATGGCTTTGACCGCGTCTAAATGCATTATGCGTAGAAATGAGGTATTTTTCCGCTATAAAATGTCTATCTTGAAAAAATATGCCTCTACCTCACTGTCCAAGGCCCTAGATCACGCGGCAGACTCAACTAGCGCTGGCTTGACGTCGTAAAAGCGGACATGTAAGAGAACGATCTCACACCAGCGGATGCCGAAGACCGGGAAAAGTGGAGTAGAAAAAGCCGGAAAGCGGACCCAGCATTAAGCTAGGGAAACTCTTACTTCCATGCTGGACTGGGAGAGATAGAAAAACATAGAATGTTCCAGCTGCCCTTCCTCCCGGGCATGCTGTTGAAGTCAGCAAAAGGGACTCGAGGGTTACAGTGTATTGTAGTTTAGGCGATGGGCTGACAACCTATCACTATAGCAATACATATTACAATCTAAAATGCCCTTTATTTTTTTCAGACGTGGCGAAAGCGCCTTTTACGAGGCGTTAAACGCTCTGCCTACCCCGTAAGGGATAAACGCGTGATTTATGTATGTATGTAAATCTAGGCAGAAGAAGCAGAAGAAGAAAATGTCCATCACCCTCAGGATCCTATCTATCGTGCAGTCAAATTTTATCAAAATCCACATTGGTCTTTGTGTGAAAAGTGACAGACTTACTTACTAGACTAGTTACTTTCGCCTTTATAATTCAAGTAAGTACTAACTTACCTCTATTATGTATTTATTCCGTGATGAAAATGATTATGATTGCGAAACTTCTCTTTATTCGTACTAAACCACAGACTAAACAACAAGTAAATCTACCTACAATCGTCAATCATATACAATCAACTTCTGTTAACTAGGATATGAAGGAGTACATGAATAACATACATATAACATACATACATACGTACATATAATCACGCCTTTATCCCTAATAGGGTAGGCAGAGCGTAAACGACCTAAACAAAGGTCGTCCCGCCACGTCTGACAAAGTTTTGAGGGTTATTTAAGATAGAATTCTAGGTATATTGCTGTAGTGATAGGTTGTCAGCCCATCGCCTAAATTACAATATACTGAAACCCTCGGATCCCTTAGCTGGATTTTACAGCATGCCCGGGAGGAAATGCAGCTGGCACATTCTATGTTTTTCTCTCGTTCCCAGACCAGCATGGAAGAAAATACATACAAACATACATAAAATCACGCCTTTATCCCTAAACAAAGGTCGTTCCGCCACGTCTGACAAAGTTTTGAAGGTTATTTAAGACAGATTTGTAGGTGTATTGCTGTAGTGATAGGTTGTCAGCCCATCGCCTAATATGCAATATATAGAAACCCTCGGATCCCTTAGCTGGTTTTTACATTTCCGGGAAGAAATGCAGCTATCACATTCTAAGTTGCTTCCATGCTGGACTGGGAGTGATAGAATAACATAGAATGGGCCAGCTGTATCTCCTCCCGGGCATGCTGTAAAAACCAGCTAAGGGATTCGAGGCTTTCAGTGTATTGCAATTTAATCGATAGGCTGACAACCTGTCACATAGCGGTAGGTACACATTTCAGTCTAAAATAGCCCTCAAAACTTGTAAGACGTGGCGGAACGACCTTTTCTTTGGTCGTTTACGCTCTGCCTACCCCATTCGGGATAAAGGCGTAATTATATGTATGTATGTAATTATATGTACATTCTAAGTTTTTCTCAACAAGACTGAACAACAAGTAAATCTACCTACAATCATATACAACCAACTTTTGTTTACTAGGATATGAACGAGTACATAAATAAAACTCTTTGATAAACAATAAACAAACTAGATGCACAATCACGAAGAAACCCCGCCCAAAAATGTCCGAGCCGCACTGCACATACGTATAGCTATTGTTATATTTATTACAATAAAATATTCATTCAAATTTGGACCTTAACGCGTCAAAGAAAGGGTACAATATCAATAGCACTCGCACATACTATCATTTTGAGTGAGCACTTCGTCATTGCGGCACGTCACGCGCCGCGAGCGAGCAAGTTGATAGATACTGAATGAAAATTCTCCCCGATTGCCGTGATGGGCAGATTTTTGCCGCGGACTCTTTTTGAGTGAGATTGTGCATCTAGTTAGTTTATTGTTTATCAAAGATAAAACTGTATAAATTACTTAACGTACCAAAACATCTACTTCAAATCAGCTATTTGAAGACCTACATTAAACAAATACCACAATATCCCCTGTTGCATTTCATTCCCTCATGCCCTCGCTGATATTTCCTCCTTTTCCAATCATGGTGAGGAATTTGCGATCTTGAGCTCTGGTGTCCAGCACACTGCTACGTGTTGAGGATATCGACTCCATCTATGGTGCGGGATGGAAAGGGATTGAGGAAGGTTAGGAATTCAAGGGATGTTTAGGTTTGGATATTTTAAAGGGTAGATAGTTGAGTATGGTGTGAATTTATCATAAGTAAATTCATTCAATGCATGCTAATTTATTTGGGTCTGATACAATATCGGTTGAGTCTGATGTGAATTCAGTTGAAGATATGAATTCATTTGATATTCAGTTGAGTCTTATGTAAATTCAGTTGAAGATATTAATTCATTTGATGATCATATGAATTCAGTTGATAATGATGTGAATTCAGTTGAAGACATGAATTAATTTGAGGATATGAGTTCAGTTGATGATGATGTGAATACAGTTCAGTCTGATGTGAATTCAATTGAGTCTGATGTAATTTCTATATAGTCTGTGAATTAGATAGAGTCTGATGTTGATTCGATTGAGTCTGATGTAAATTTGATTCAGTGTGATCTGAATTCGATTGATCCTGATGCAAATTAAGTTGCGAATGATGTGATTTCAGTTGAGGCATGTTAGATATTGAGGGACAATTAGGAAGAGATATTTTTTACTCAGTACCTTGTTGTAACAGTTTTTTTATATATGTTATTTATCATGTGAGTAGATATAATTTTATTGTTATGCTTTATTGGTGCACGCCTAATCTTCCTCTCAATTAAAGTCTTACTTCCGTAGGTCAGATGAAATAAATTTCTTTGGAGAAATGAGCTGTATGTAATCTACCTGTTGTGTCGTTATTTCTTGTGTATTGGCTTTCTCATTAGTTAACTTTAGTTGTTTTTTAATGTAACCGAATAATGACATCGATACAAACTTGATTAAGGTTAAGCGATGTCATTTAACTTGTTAAATTGTGTTATGTAAATGTTGATAATAAATTTAAAAGAAAATGTTACTTGTCAATAAACAATAAATAAATAGTAACTTACCGAGTCTTTCATAGTGAGTGGTTTATCTCCCACGCCCCAGACCTCTATGCTGCGAATCTTGAAGGCGGGCTCTTTACTCAGCCGCTTGTACCCTCGGTAGGAGCTACACGACTCTGCGGTCGAGCCCGTCCCGAACGGGTCCGCATTTACCCAAATGCCGCCGAAGTCGAATTGCCCGCCCATCATCTGAGGAACATACATTCATTAAGACTCGCCCATCATCTGAGGAACATACATTCATTAAGACTCGCCCATCATCTGAGGAACATAGATTCATTAAGACTCGCCCATCATCTGAGGAACATACATTCATTAAGACTCGCCCATCATCTGAGGAACATACATTCATTAAGACTCGCCCATCATCTGAGGAACATACATTCATTAAGACTCGCCCATCATCTGAGGAACATACATTCATTAAGACTCGCCCATCATCTGAGGAACATACATTCATTAAGACTCGCCCATCATCTGAGGAACATACATTCATTAAGACTCGCCCATCATCTGAGGAACATACATTCATTAAGACTCGCCCATCATCAGAGGAACATACATTCATTAAGACTCTGCCTGCTACGCAGAGGGTCCCGGGTTCGATTCTCGGCCAGGGCAGACATTTGAATGATGAGTTTAAATGTCTGTTTCTGGGTCTGGGTGTTCTTTGTGGTTGTTTCTGTGTATGTCCATGGCACCCCGATACAGGGAATCCTAGTGGGGGCTATGAGTGTGATCGTGTCTTTAAACATACATTCATTAAGACTCGCCCATCATCTGAGGAACATACATTCATTAAGACTCGCCCATCATCAGAGGAACATACATTCATTAAGACTCGCCCATCATCTGAGGAACATACATTCATTAAGACTCGCCCATCATCAGAGGAACATACATTCATTAAGACTCGCCCATCATCTGAGGAACATAGATTCATTAAGACTCGCCCATCATCTGAGGAACATACATTCATTAAGACTCGCCCATCATCTGAGGAACATACATTCATTAAGACTCGCCCATCATCTGAGGAACATACATTCATTAAGACTCGCCCATCATCTGAGGAACATACATTCATTAAGTCTACCGGGTAAAGGACAGCGTCCCGCTAACTGATAGGGGTTGCTCAGTCAACGACACTGAACAACTATCAGTTGGATTCTTTTTCAGGAAATGAAAAACAAATTGTCTGATCAAGGTGAACATTTTGTATGGAAAAGCCTTTTTTGTTCAGTTCCTGCGAAGTTAGAAAGCGGACTCTAGGAATAGGTCTGGAGCTTCTGCGAAAGTTGCTCTTTCGTATGCAAATTTGATTCGAGTGATTCAAAAATATGGCTCCAGGAGCAATTTTTGAATCACTCGAAGTCCAATGCGCATACGAAACAGTAACTTTCGCACGCGATTTCCATACAAATTAGCATGCGAAAGTTGCTCTTTCATATGCAAATTTGGTTCGAGTGATTTAAAAATACGGCTCCTGGACCTATATTTGAATCACTCGAACTCCAATAAAATAACGAAAGAGTAACTTTCGCATGCGATTTCCATACAAAGTTGCATGCGAAAGTTACTCCTTCGTATGCGCATTGGAGTTCGAGTGATTCAAATATAGCTCCTGGAGCCGTATTATTGAATCACTCGAATCAATTTCCATGCAACTTACCATGCTCATGTTAGTCTCTCATTTGCGAATTCGATTCGAGCGATTCAAAAAAACTTGTGGAAAAAAAAACTAACTTACCAGTCCGTTGGGAAGCGTTTTGGTTTGGAAATTCATATACTGATAATGGTTGTTGAAGGTAGTCGCCGGGTAGCAGCGCATCTTCGGAGATAACGCGAACAGGAAGGAGCTATCGCTGCCGAACCAGTCCGGGGACAGCTTCCAAGAGTCGCTCGCGTATCTGACAGTAAAAACGAGGTGTAAGGGACAGCGTCCCACAAACTGATATGGGTTACTCGGTCAACGGCACTGAAAAACTTTCACTAGTTTTTTTTTTTTTTCAGGGAGTGATTTTATTTTTTTGTTTTGCCATACAAATTGTCTGATCGAGGTAGACATTTTGTATGGAAAAGCCAAAAAAGAATTTCCCGGTGAACGATGTTCAGTTTCTTTGAATGTGCAACCCCTATCAGTTTGTGGAATATGCTGACCTCATATAGATAAGGCCTCAGATATACGTATACTGAGATGTGACTGCCAATTCAACAACTGCCCAAGCTATATAATAGCTAATTCTCCTATTTATAAGATTGCCTTATTTCTTAATCAATTTTTAAGCAAAACTGTACAGTAATTTAAGTTTCCAATGTGGGTGTTTGGCTATGTACTGTAAACCTGCATTGTTTGATTGAAAATAAATAAATGCCGCAGAAGTATAAAATATACGAAGAATCAATTTCAGCCCTACTTTAAATCATTGAACAAAAATAAACTTCCATGCTGGACTGGGAGCGAGACAAAAACATAGAATGCGCCAGCTGCATTTCCTCCTGGGCATGCTGTAAAAGTCAGCTAAGGGGCCCGAGGGTTTCAGTATATTGTAATTTAGGCGATGGGCTGACAACCTGTCACTACAGCAATATACCTACAAATCTAACTTAAATAACCCTCAAAACTTTGTCAGACGTGGCGGGACGACCTTTGTTTTGGTCGTTTACGCTCTGCCGACCCCAATAGGGATAAAGGCGTGACTATATGTATGTATGTAACAAATATAATGTGTATATAATAAAGGTATTTTAATTCTTACCCGCCGAATATGTAGCCGCTGTTATCTTCTATGATCACCACACTGGCGCCCACGTCCTGTATGCGACCTGAAACACATTGAATACGATCTAGAAGAGTGTATTTACAGTCGATGTTAGAGCGGGCTCACGCTACGAGATAGGTCGCTTCGCTCGCCTTGCTTGGGCTCCAAATCCGGAGGTCCAGGGGGTCTAGAATCCCGAGGTCTAACACAAAGTTCAAATTCATTAAATTCTGTGGGACTCTACCTAGTTTGGTTAGGACAATGCAGGCTGTATCACCTGATTGTCAAATTTATTAAAATGTTAAATTTGTAACATTTTACCTAGTTTGGTTAGGACAATCCAGGCTGAATCGCTTCATTGTGTGTAAGAAAAAAGATTCCGTGCTTCGGAGGGCATGTTAAGCTTTGAAAGTGGTGGTTACACAAACCATGCCAGGAGACTAAAAGCTGTGCTAATAGGCGGTTTTGAAAGAACTTCGATACCAGGGTTGATCGAGTCGATCCGGTTCTTCCCTCTATCTATTCACTAGTTTCGGAATGCTACATACATACATAAAATCACGCCTTTATCCCTTACGGGGTAGGCAGAGCGTAAAACGCCTCCTAAAAGGCGCTTTCGCCACGTCTGACATAAATTGAGGGCAATTTTAGATTGTAATGTGTATTGCTGTAGTGACAGGTTGTCAGCCCCTCGCCTAAATTACAATACACTGTAACCCTCGAATCCCTTTTGCTGACTTTTACAGCATGCCCGGGAGGAAGGGCAACTGGAACATTCTATGTTTTTCTTTCTCTCCCAGTCCAGTATGGAAGAACAGTTGGGAATGCTTGGTTTATAAAATCCCCAACTAAAGGCTCGGAATTAGATTCTTAGACAGGTGAAAGAAAAATGATTATGTAAAGACTGAAAACCCACACCATACAAAAGAAGAGATTAAAAAGCCTACCTGCCATAGTGGAGAACGATTCGCCGTGTATATGGGACGAGAAGAGGAACCTCCATTTGTGTCTGTGTTTGTGCGGGATCTGCCCGTTCAGCCACACTATGTGGGAGAGGTCGACGAACGCCGGGTAGTCGGGTAGCGCACTGATTCCTAGAAAACAAATACAAATACAAATAATTTATTCATCAAAATGTCTCACATGGAGCAGTTACAATAGTTCCCACACTAGGCACAGCCTGTATCGTGGGCAACTATACAGTAGTAGTTATGACAGACCAGAGTTAGAATAACAGATTATTACAAAAAAGGAAAAACAGTTACTATAATAGAATAAAATTAAAATAAGATAGTTAGCATTAAAAATTGCATTATTAAGTATAACAGTAATCATTGGGTATTCAAATAAGTTCGAATTAAATATATAAGAAAAAATATGTGTAAGTTTGAGTACATGTGTGTGTTTGTGTCTGTATGTGTTGTTGAGAATTTTTAGTAATTAGATCAGCTGTTCTAGCAAAGCTTCAGTCTTTATATAAGAGAGTGTCTTTAGATGCTTGGTCACAATTATTTTGGCCTGTCTCACTGAACAGTGTTTAATTTCACAGCACTTGACAATTTTGTTAAGTGGTGCTGAGCAAACCTGCTTTGAACAAAAAGTCGCTCCACTTTGAAAATTCTCTTTTTTAACATGTCTGAGTATTTGTGAGAATTAAGAATTTCACGATGTGTCTTAAGAACTACCTTTAATAAGTATAGTTGACGAACACACATGACGAACAAACAATCACGTACATTAGCATTAAGTGAAAATGCCTTCGTAGTTTAGTGGTTTCACCCATGGGCTCCTGATCCGGAGGGTTCGATTCCCAGGCGGCACATACCAACGTATAATAACGCCTTTATCCCTAATGGGGTAGGCAGAGCGTAAACGACCTACACGAATGTCGTTCCGCCACGTCTGACAAAGTTTCGAGGGTTATTTCAGATGGATTTGTACGTACTTATCCCTTTGTACGATTTTCCCCAGTTTGGTTAGGACAATGTAGGCTGAATTAAATGATTGTCTGGAAGAAATAAGATTAAGTATTTCGGAGGGCACGTTAAGCCGTCGGTCCGGTCACTGCCTTTCATAGTGGTCGTTACTTACACCACGTCAGAGGCCTATTAGCTGTAATATTAGGCGGTTTATTAACTCTGACACCAGGGTTTATCGGGTCGATCGATTCGAAACCCACACGACATGAGAGAGAGGACTTGGCGGTTGCTGCGAAAAACCGATTAGCACCATATGAGATAAATCTAGATACAGAGAGGGCAGCGGTTTTCCCTGTGTTCTTTGCAATGCGCTTACTAACCCGCCAATCACGCGCTGTTAGTACTACAAAATACTCTTTCTATAAGTGAAAACCTGTAATTGGCTTTCTGTCTTGTATTAATTTTAAGTATTCTCATATTAATAGCTGTTGGTTTTCTTTAAGATACAAAATAAAATACCCTACATGGCGAAGTGAAGAGACCGTTTCCTCCCCCCTAGACTAGTTTCAATCTTTCCACTTCTCGAGTCAGCATCAGGGTAAGCCTCTCGGCCTGTTGAAAGTTGACCATAAACCTCTTCTCCTGACCCTCTGTCACTCCGTACAGGTTCTCAAAAACCGTCTCTGGCATGCCCCTCTTGTCGACTCACCGTCAGGATAAGGCAGCAGGCACGGAGATGTGTGTGCTTGTGAACCGCCCTCGGCCTGCTGTAAGTTGACCATGGACCTCTTCTCCCGACCCTCTGTCACTCCGTACAGGTTCTCAAAAACCATCTCTGACATGCCCCTATTGTCGACTCACCGTCAGGATAAGGCAGCAGGCACGGAGATGTGTGTGCTTGTGAACCGCCCTCGGCCTGCTGTAAGTTGACCATGGACCTCTTCTCCCGACCCTCCGTCACTCCATACAGGTTCTCAAAAACCATCTCTGACATGCCCGCCAGTAATGTGTTGCCCAGGATCCTAGAATACGAACACAATTGGTAATCAATACTTATACTATAAAGAGGATAGTATTGTGTATGTTTGTGATGAATAAACTCAAAAAACTAGTGGACCGATCACAAAGAGAAAAGAAACACCTTTAGAAAGCTACGTTCGCCCTGAGTAAAACAGTTTATTGTACATATAAACATACACAGAACAATTACATAAGGAATTAAGACACAACAGGCACTGCTTATTTCTACAAAGAAATTTCTTACAGCAGACCTAATAAAAGTGTGATAGCATAAAACTTAATGCAGATAAGACGTGTACAATTTAAATATTTTATCAACAGTAATATATATTAATTTCACCAAACATTTACTAATCTACCACAATGTCAAAAATACAAATATATACTTATCCTAAATATAATAGATATTTATAATAAATAAACATATACAATACATAAAAATACATACAATATATATACTATGGATTACTTAGGGATAAATAATGTTCTTTAATTCTCCTCCTGAACACAGCGATTGATGGACTATCGCGGGCAGTATGCGGAAGAGTGTTCCACAATCTAGCTGCATGGACCGTAAAAGAGTAGAAGTCTGTTTTGTGAGAAGGTATCGATAGAAGCGTTCTGACGCTGGAGCGACATGGTTTATCCTGCAAACGTGAAAATGTAAAACGCTCACGAAGATACGATGGTGAAGAAGGATTATAAAGAATATTATAGAGATCGGAGAGAATGTGAGTATTCCTGCGAAAACAAATTGGGAGCCACTTGAGCCGTGATCGAAAATGAGATACGTGATCATATTTGCGCAGTCCAAAAATAAAACGAATGCACAGATTTTGAAGGCGCTCAAGTTTATTTAGTAGCTCCTCAGTGGCGTCCAAGTACCTAGTGTAGTGTGTTTTACCGTGGCAAAATATCTGATTCCCACAGGAAGTGTTATTTAGCCGCGGGTGAAACTGCGATGCAAAAAGATTCACATTGCAAAAAACTTTCACATGCGATTTTAATACAATTTGCCATGCGAATTTTACTCTTTCGTATGCGCATTAGTTTTCGAGCAGTTCAAAAATACGGCTCCAGAAAGCGTAAAGAAGTCTGGTACTATCACCATTGTGATACGACCTGCGCTGGATACTCCGTGTTAGGGTTATCAGGGTCTGCAGCCACGGTGGAAGCGACGGCCTCTCCTAAAGCCTGCACATGGTCGGCCTTTCCTCGGAACCCCTTGTCGATACATAGCCGAGGGTTTGCATGCCTTAACGACTTTATTATTGAAAGGACATTCAATCATCAGAGATTGATCAATCACCAGACGACACAATCATTAACGATTGATCAATCACCAGACGAAATTATCAACGATTGATCAAGCAATAGGGTATTCAATCATCAACGATTGATCAATCACCAGACATTTCAATCATCACCTATGGATTAATCACCATATGACACAATCATCAACGATTAATCAATCACCAGACGAAATTATCAACGATTGATCAAGCTATAGGGCATTCCATCATCAACGATTAATCAATCAGCTTTGTGTACCTTATTCCAGACGTTTCAACCATCACCGTATGACACAAATGAGATTGATCAATCGTGTCAGAAGTACTCTGGTATCCTCACAATTGTGACACGACCTGCGCTGGATACTCCGTGTTAGGGTTATCAGGGTCTGCAGCCACAGTGGAAGCGACGGCCTCTCCTAAAGCCTGTACACATGGTTGGCCTTCCCTCGGATTCAATCATCAGAGATTGATCAATCACCAGACGACTCAATCATTAACGATTGATCAAGCAACAAGACGTTTCAATCATTAACGATTGTTCAATCACCAGACGAAATTATGAACGATTGATCTATCACCAGACGAAAATATCAACGATTGATCAATCACCAGACGAAAATATCAACGATTAATCAATGACCAGACGAAAATATCAACGATTGATCAACCAATAAGATTGTCAGAAGTACTCTGGTATCCTCACCATTGTGACACGACCTGGGCTGGATACTCCGTGTTGGGGTTATCAGGGTCTGCAGCCACAGTGGAAGCCACAGCCTCTCCTAAAGCCTGCACATGGTTGGCCTTTCCTCGGAACCCCTTGTCAATCCATAGCCGAGGGTTTGCATGCCTCGACGACTTTACCATTCGGATGTATGTTGATACTACGCTCTCGCAATACTGGAAAGAAAAATGTATACTGTAGTATGCGAAAAGTAAATAGATTTTACAACCTGCATTGTTCAGTATGACTAGGAGAAAGGTACATAGGATCTCTCGAAACAAATGAAGTTTTCTCAGAAAATAATTTACGGATTTTCATAAAATTTTATTATGTAGGTTAGCAAACTGCACAAGTACCGCATGTAAAAATATTTTCTGAGAAAACTTCAACCGTTTCGAGCGGCCTTGTTTACCTTATTCTGGGAACTTAATGATGAATTTATAGTATTAATTTTGGTGGGAATGGAACCCACGAACTCTGGATCTAAAATCCATGTATCAGAATACTAGGCCACAGAGGTAGTAACACTAGTTATGGATACACTTTGTGTATCATAATACATACATACATACATATAATCACGCCTTTCTCCCTAATGGGTGTTGAGAGTTGAGAGTCCCTAATGGGGTTGTGTATCATAATGTAAGTAAATAACGTTTTTATTTATTCAACTTACCTCTCTTAGTAACTGATATGATACAACTGTGCTTGGACTGTATTCCTGTCCCAGACATTCGAACAACGCTTTCGTCTTCTCATCTACCGTTCCTAAAAAAAATACAAAGAAATGGTAAAAAAATCTGCTTTATTCAAATATAATAAAAGGTATGGCTTCTAGAACTTTCGAAGGACCCAAGTTTATCTAAAGACCTATACAAATTATGTCACGAGGTATCTCTCATGCAAGTAAAGGAGTCCAAGGATTATTAAGAGAATCCAGAATTTCTGGAAAGTCCCCAGTGTTTTGCTATTTTATGAGGTTCTAAATTATCTGAATTACTATTACTTAAGTCTGTTGGACCGGTTTTTCGATTGACTGCGTTTTAAGTGTATTATGATTTTCTTACTAATGGGGGCGCTGGCTAGTATCTGACTGTGCTCGCTTCATCGTCGACTCTGTCTTAGTTGCTAAGTAAAAAGACGCACCTCTCATATTGTAGACGTATAATTCTGCAAACTTGGTGAAGACGCATTGGTTCTGCTTGTTCGGTCCGAAACCAAACAGAAAGTTGGATAAGTACTGCGCCAGGCTTGGGTCTATTTTAGGACCCCAGTATTTTTAGAAAGACCCTAGGTAGTCCTAATAAGTGCCTGTTTAGTATTTCTGGAAGCTCTCCATTAATTCTGACAGTGGACCATTAATTATGCCAGTGACCCAGTAATTTCGACAGTGGCCCGGTATTTCTAGCAGTGACCCAGTCATTCTGACAGTGACCCAGTTATTCTGTAAGTGACCCAGTGATTCTCAGTTACCCAGTAATTCTGACAGTGACCCAGTAATTTTGTCAGTTACTCAGTGATGCTGACAGTGACCCAGTAATTCTGACAGTGACACAGTTATTCTGTCAGTGACCCAGTAATTCTCAGTTGCCCAGTAATTCTGACAGTTACCTAGTAATACTGACAGTGACCTATTAATTATGACAGTGACCTAGTAATTATGACAGTGACCCAGTAATGACAAAGAGCTAGTATTTTTTGTAAGGACCTTAGTAATTCTGCAGCGAGCCAATATTTTGCACGGTCCCCAGTACTTCTGAAAGGATCCCAATACTGCTGTGACACCCTGTATTATTACGTACCTCTCATATTGTAGACGTATAGTTCTGCAAACTTGGTGAAGTCGCATTGGTTCTGCTTGTTCGGTCCGAAACCGAACAGAAAGTTGGATAAGTAATGCGCCAGCCGCGGATCTATCTGAGGGCCCCAGTATTTCTGGAAAAAATAATAATTGTGAGTTGAAATTTTTTTATTTTTTTTAACTTATACCTACTACTTCTCCTACTTTCTCTAACCGATTATCAGTACCAGCGTCTTAGTGGGGTCATCCTCTTGATTTCAGTGACTGAACGGTTAGGTTAGTATTTCATTCTGATAGAAGATGGATTAACAGACATGACCAGAAATAAATCTTTACAGGATGGAATTTTATAGGATCATCGTACAGTTCGATCTTTTAACGTTGCGTTATCGATACTAACGCGTTTTGCGGATAGTTTTTTGCAACTTTTCACTGGACAGAGGTCAATTTTCAGAACCGCAATTTTGCGGTTGACTTTCTTTAAAGTTGTATAGAAAACTCGTTTATGGGCCGCAAAATAAGTTGGTATTGCTAACGCAAAGTTGAAAAAAATATTCATTAGCTTATATCATTAATTATGCAACTTTCTTCACAGATAAAACAGATGATCAAAGTTCAGCCCGTAATGTCTAACTATCGCGTCTCATCTGATCTTTTATATTTTAAAACATAAAATAGCAATAGCACCTATAAGCCATTTTCACAACATCCTTGTAATTTTTTCCATACATACATACATAAATCACGACTTTATCCCTTACGGGGTAGGCAGAGCGTTTAACGCCTCGTAAAAAGCGCTTAATCATCAAGATCATACATACTACATAAATTCACGCCTTTTTCTCTTACGGGGTAGGCAGAGCGTAAAACGCTTAGTGAAAGCTTTTACGCCACGTCTGACAAAAATTGAGGGCAATTTTAGATTGTAATATGTATTGCTATAGTGACAGGTTGTCAGCCCATCGCCTAAATTACAATACACTGTAACCCTCGAGTCCCTTTTGCTGACTTCATTAGCATGCCCGGGAGGAAGGGCAGCTGGAACATTCTATGTTTTTCTACCTCTCCCAGTCCAGCATGGAAGTCAAATTTTTTCCAACTTTTGTTAATCTTTGTTTGCCCAACAGTATATTTAAATGATTTATTTATGACTTTTATGTGAATCTGATGTTTGCGTTCTCGTATAATTTGTGTAGCCACACATTTTAACTGTAGTGTAGTAAAATTTAAGTGGCTGTCGAAATTATTAGTTTGTTATTATTATTTATGACGAGTGTTTCCTGTGGCCGTTCGTTTTATGGATATTTTACTTTGTGCGATAGTAAAATATCCATAAAGCGCATGCCCAGTTTCTAATCCACTGCGAAACCAAGAACATACATACATATAATCACGCCTTTTTCGCGAATGGGCTAGGTAGAGCGTAAACGACCTAAACAAAAGGTCGTTCCACCACGTCTGAGAAGTTTTCAGGGTTATTCCAGATAGATCTGTATATGTATTTTTATAGTGACATGTTGTCAGCCCATCGCCTAAATTACAATACTGAAACCCTCAAATCCCTTAGCTGATTTTACAGCATGCGCGGGAGGAGATGCAGCTGGCACATTCTATGTTTTTCTATCTCTCCCAGTCCAGCATGGGAGCAAACCAAGAACTATACTTAAACGACGCAGTAAGTTGTTCCGCGTGTTGTTATTATTTATGTATTATTATGTTTAATTTATTGTATTTTATGATATTAGGGTTTGAATCGTATTTAATGTAATTTTACCTATATTTTTACAACCGTAGGTCAGATGGAAGAGATTTCTTTTTAGAGATAAGCTGTACCTGTTGTACTATTGTTTTTTTTATGTTTGTGTCATCTGTATGATCGAGTGTGCAATAAACTGTTAAATATATTTTTTTTTGCTACCCTGATTTATCCCACTGCTGGGCAAGGCCTCCCCTTTTTAAATAACTATGTTAAAATTACTAAAATTTTCAAACTACGCGCCTAAACTCGCCAGTCATTGCACTGCTAATTACCGTGGGAATAGGAAGAGATGACACTATCAACGACAGCGACCTTAGCTCTAAACGAAATCATCTTCAGACTTGCATTATCCTAACTAAAACGGCCGAACCTGTCCAAGTAATAATATCAACTTCAAGCCCACTATATCCGATACGAAAAAACCTTAAACTAACTTAGATTAGAGGGATGCTAAAACATACAATATTGTTTCGATAACCAGCATTTTCATGACAAATTAAAAAATCACAATATAGTGACCATTTACTATCTCATAGTTTTTACGTGTTAGCCCGATGGTGTAGTGGCTAGGGCCGCTGCCTCCTGAGCGGGAGGTCGTGGTTCGAATCCCACCACGTACCAATGTGTTTTTCGGTTTTCGAATTTCATATGTACGTTTATTCGGCGCTTTTTCCGTGCTTCGGAAGGCACGTTAAGCCGTTGGTCCCGGTTAATATCGTTTAATACCGTAGATATTAGTCGTTAAGCCATATCAGAGGCCAGTGCTAAGCATTGGCGGCTTGAAAACTCTGACCTAATCTAGGACTGGGTCTGGTTTTCCTTCTGGGTTGCAGAGGTCAGATGGCAGTCGCTCTGTGTAAAAACCAGTACCCTCGTTCAATCCCCTGGATTAGGTAGCCGACCCCGTAAGATACGGGATAAGGCTAGGGAGATGATGAGTTTTCACGTGTTATCTTAAAAAATACGTGTTTATACAGTAATCAGTACGCTATCAAAAGTTACAACGTATCTCACACGGATTCAGAGTACGGTAGATACAGCAAACTGACAATCCTAACGTACCTATGAAGATTATGCATGAGTGCAAACTTGACGCGCGCTCGCTGTTAGCTTTCTTTGTGGTGCCATCTACCTAACCTAACCTAATCCCGTACCTCACGGGGTCCGCTACCAAATGTAGGGGATTGAACGAGGATACTGGTTTTTACACAGAGCGACTGCCATCTGACCTCCACAATCCAGAAGGAAAACCAGACCCAATCCTAGATTAGGCTTTTGCCGGATTAGCGGCCAACCCAGCTGTCAGATTTTTCAAGTCGCCAATGCTTAGCTCTCTTTGTTCTAATGACTATAAATTATAGTAAATATGTTTAAAGAATTGTTACTGGTTATTTTGTTAGCCAATTCCTATTACCCAAAGGGTGCTTCGTCAAAATTGCTACTCGAGCATAACGCGTGACGTCATCGTAGATGCTGGCTAAATCAATGCGGTATCTAGCCTACTCTATAGTATTTCCAAGTCAGTTTTAGAATAAAGGTAAACAAAGTTTTATGTCTTTTTATAAAAAAAAAACAAATGTTGTCACCCAATGGGTCCCCTCTGACGGACAACGTCGACGGGGTAGACCTCGGAAAAGATGGCGAGAGGTTGCCAATGATCGAGAGAGGTGGAAGAAGGATGGGGAGGCCTTTGCCCAGCAGTGGGATAGCATAGGCTAGTAATAATAATAATAAATTCATAAACACATTTCAGAAATAAATTGTACGTGTTGACAAATTAGTTAAATTACTAAAACTACTATTTCATTATGTTGTCATATCTAATAGCTAAACTTATTTTAGAATCAAGATCTTCGATTAAAAGACATGAAACTTTGTTTACCATTAATCTTAAACTGACTTGGTAATACTATAGCGTGTGGTATCTCAATATCTAATCAAGACCAGCTGGTAGATAAATATATAGCAAAGTATAATTAGCTATGATAATAGCGCCAGATTTTTCCGCCAAATATTTCATCCCGGCCTTCAATATTTACTCGCGCATGGTTTGCTTCAAGCAGACTCAATTATAACACCTTTTGTCTTAAATTAGGGCTAGTAAAACAGCGAGACTTCGAGCAGAGCGACAAGCGTTTAAAGATGCGTATAAGTTTTAATTGTTTCATCTGTAAATCTTGTTACTTAGATACCACACACTTACGTAACGGGGAAGGCAAATCGTCACTGCCTTAATAAAAGTTTTCGCCAATTTGCAAGCCAACGCTAACAAACGAGGGGTCATTTCAGATGATTTTATGAATCAGTACAGCAGTAGTGACGGGTTGTCAGCCCATAACCTAAAATTGCAATAAACCGAAACCCTCAGTTTCCCTTCACTGGCTTTACGCTTATGTATATCAAGAGTACTGCGTTACCTTATGAATAGATTATAAAATTGAATGCGATTTTCTTTTTCCGCGTATCTCGCGGCCACACTTGAATAGCCTAGTAATCTCCTCGCATTATTCTCTGAACAAATAAACAATCTCCGCGTGTTTGGTTTATACGTTAATACGCGCTCCCGGACGCATTACCAACGGCCTCTGACGGTGGGGTCGTTTCTGACAGCTCAGCGCATACATTAGCTTTTTGGAAAGACAAATCAGCCAGCGACATGATAAACCAACAGTAGTAGGTTGGACTAGATTTTGAAAATCGACCCCGCGTGTACAAAAAACCTCTTATTTATCATACATACATATAATCATGCCTTTATCCCTAATGGGGTAGGCAGAGCGTAAACGCCCTAAATAAAGGTCGTTACGCCACGTCTGACAAAGTTTTGGGGGTTATTTAAAATAGATTTGTAGGTATATTGCTGTAGTGACAGGTTGTCAGCCCGTCGCCTAAATTGCAATATACTGAAACCCTCGGATCCCTTAGCTGGTTTTTACAGCATGCCCGGGAGGAAATGCAGCTGGCACTTTCTATGTTTTTTTTTCGCTCCCAGTCCAGCATGGAAGAATCCAGCTAAGGGAAAAATAATAAGGAAGGAAATAATAAAGGAAAAATAAAGCGGCAAATAATTACAAGTAAAAACAGTGGTTTTGCATTGGTACCAAAGTTAAATGCTTGCTTTCAGACAGTACGAAGAACTTGCGTGGTCTACCTTTCATATTTGATTTGTGCATTTATAAGATCATACATACATACATAAATTCACGCCTTTTTCCCTTACGGGGTAGACAGAGCGTCAAACGCTTAGTGAAAGCTTTTACGCCACGTCTGACAAATATTAAGGGCAATTTTAGATGGTAATACATACATACATACATATAATCACGCCTTTATCCCTAATGGGGTAGGCAGAGCGTAAACGACCTAAACAAAGGTCGTTCCGCCACGTCTGACAAAGTTTTGAGGGTGATTTAAGATAGAATTCTAGGTATATTGTTGTAGTGACAGGTTGTCAGCCCATCGCCTAAATTACAATATACTGAAACCCTCGGATCCCTTAGCTGGATCTTACAGCATGCCCGGGAGGAAATACAGCTGGCACATTCTATGTTTTTCTCTCGCTCCCAGACCAGCATGGAAGTAATGGTTAATAGTAAGTTACAGGTTGTCAGCCCATCGCCTAAATTACAATACTCTGCGACCCTCGAATCCATATATTATAAGATCCATCTAGATAAAATAAATCCAAGGCTCAGGTTGCCTACTAAACTTTATAAAGGTTTGAATCCCGGTGGACAGGTATCATCACTACATAGTATAAAACAAAGTCGCTTTCTCTGTCCCTATATCCCTATGTATGCTTAGATCTTCAAAACTACGCAACGGATTTTGATGCGGTTTCTTTTAATGGATAGAGTGATTCAAGAGGAAGGTTTATATGTATAATACTGCGTAATATAGTAGAGAAACACTGATGATTTCCGTGCGAAGCCGGGGCGGGTCGCTAGTATACCATAAATGATCTACGCAGGCGGTACGCACTCATACCCTTACGTCATCGCCCGCCCTTCGTCAAAACAATTATTGACCATTGTCCAGCCCAAATACTGTACCAATAATGTAACAACTGTGGGTATAACGTCGCCACGTGCGATAGTAACGACTGTGACTACTCCACTTATTAAATTATACATATAATCACGCCTTTAATTCTAATGGGGTATTCCTCCCGGACATGGTGTAAAAACCAGCTGAGGGATCCGAGGGTTTCAGTATATTATAATTTAGGCGATAGGCTGACAACCTGTTACTACACTACAATACAATATACCTACAAATCTATCTTAAATAACCCTCAAAACTTTGTCAGACGTGGCGGAACGGCCTTTGTATAGGTCGTTTACGCTCTGCCTACCCCATTAGGGATGGAGGTGTGATTTTATTTATGTATGAATGTTACTGGTATATTTGCTCCTTTTCAATGCAATAAAGAATTATTGTATTGTGTTACTTTCTTTTGAAGACAAAGTTTCGTCCTCCCCATTGGATCTCATTTCAAACTCAAAACTGATGGACATTAACCTAGTATTCTGTCTCCAATGCTGGACTGGAAGCGATAGAAGAACATATAATGCGCCAGTATCTCCTCCCGGGCATGCTGTAAAAACCAGCTAAAGGATGCGAGGGTTTCAGTTATATTGTAATTTATGCGATGGAATCACAACCTGTCACTACAGCGATACACATTACAATCTAAAATTGCCCTCAATATTATCAATCATGGTGAAGGCGCCTTTTACAAGGCGTTTTACGATCTGGTTTCCCCGTAAGGGATAAGGGCGTGATCTTATGTATGTATGTTACTTTCTTTAAATGCCGAAGTTTCGTCCTCCCGATTGGAACTCATTTCCGCGGGGCGGAAACCTAGTATAATTCTAAGAATAAGAATACGGGATCTGAGGGTTTTAGTATATTGTAATTTAGGCGATGGGCTGACAACCTATCACTACAGCAATATACGTATAAATCTATCTTAAAAAAACCCTTAAAACTTTGTCAGACGTGGCGAAACGACCTTTGTTTAGGTCGTTTACGCTCTGCCTACCCCATTAGGGATAAAGGCGTGATTATATGTATGTATATAGAAGATAGTTTAATCACTTCATGCACTTCATGCGATATGTGAACAACCTCACACATCAGGTGACTCCCATATCGGTCGAGGTCACCAGCCCACTTTGTTTTCCGTCTCGTTACGCCGGCAGAATTCTAAGATAGGACATTTGTATTGATCTGAAAGAAGGACGTGCCTACTAGGTGTTTCTACATGAGACTTGTCTATTACAGGTGTAACAATTTGGCTAAACTGAACAGCTTTCTTCGAACAGTACGAAACATGAAAAAAAATATTGGCTCTCCCATAGAAAAATACTCCGGCCGATGAAACTATTTGTATGGGAGAGCCATTTTTCTTAATTTTTCGACCTTGGAAAAAGTTGTTCAGATTCACGGTAGGTTCACAACCTAAAGTTCGGCCAACTTATTTATTTTCATTCAGTTAAGTTACAGTTAAACACATGCTTACGAATAAAACGTGCCATTTTGGCGCTCATATCCTAAAATGAACATAAAACGTAACTACTGTTTGCACAAGTGAGAGATACGTCACATCACATCACATGGGGTGATGATAATGAATGACGCATTGCCACAGAATATATAATAGCATTACTGAGATACCATCACCATAATATTTGTTGATATATATCCGATATATTTAAGTAAGGATAAAAATAGGAAAATATATGTATGGTCATTTCTGCTAAGGGATCCGACGGTTTCTGTATATTGCAATTTAGGCGATAGACTGACAACCTGTCACTACAGCAATATACCTACAAATCTATCTTAAACAACCCTCAAAACTTTGTCAGACGTGGCGGAACGACCTTAGGTCGATTACACTCTGCCTACCCCATTAGGGATAAAAGCGTGATTATATGTATGTATGTATGTCATTTCTGTATCCATGTATATCTACTTTTCACGCTATCCTAGATGATAGGCACGGTTACGTTCCGGGTGTAAGGGACAGCTGAACGCAAAATGATAGAGGTTGGTTAGTCAGCGAAACACACAATGACTTCGATCAGACAATTTGTATAGGAAAGCAAAGTAAATTCTTTATTTCCTGAAAGAATTTCCTAGTGACAGTTGTTCAGTTTCGTTGACTGAGCGAGTACCCTCGATCAGTTTGCGGTACGCTGTCCCTTACACGCGGTAGTATATTAAACTTGCTCGTCACCATTGCGTTTGCGACATCAAAGATCCTTGCTGAACGTAGGTCAAAAGTCGAGACCTTATAAATCAATAATCTCATGAGCGAGTAATTTATACTATATATCTATTAAGCCTATATTGGCCCTGTGTTGCTTCCTAGGCACAGGGCATATGCCTCTTGTTTTTTGCCCAATTCTTATCAATCCTTTGGTATACCAGTTTTTGCCCACAACCTTTACCTACTACTACATACTTACAACGTCGTCAGATGTTTTACAACAAACAAATAGCAGTTTTCCGAGTCTTTATAGGTACATACATACATATTATCACGCCTTTATCCCTAATGGGGTAGGCAGAGCGTAAACGACCTAAACAAAGATCGTTCCGTCACGTCTGACAAAGCTTTGAGGTCTATTCAAGATAGAATTGTAGGTATATTGTTGTAGTGACAGGTTGTCAGCCTATCGCCCAAATTGCAATATACGAAACCCTCGGATCCCTTAGCTGGTTTTTACAGCATGCCCGGGAGGAAATGCAGCAGGCACATTCTATGTTTTTCTCTCGTCCCAGTCCAGCATGGAAGAAGCTTTATAGGTATCTTGTAACAAAATCAAGGACTGCATAAAATATCTAAAACTGTTATTCATATGATGTGTGCTCAAAAAATTTGAAATACCGCGCTATGGTGCGGCTGGCCTATTTCCGACGAACAGTTTACACCACCGCTCAAACCAAAGCGAAAACAATTTCAGGATTATGAGCGAGTAGAGTAGTGTAAAATGTAGGAGCAAGCGGAAGCGTGTGACCGTGTGATGCCGGGTCAGAATGACATACAATACATACATACATAAAATCACGCCCTCAATCCCTTACGGGGTAACGAGCGTAAAACGCCTCGTAAAAGACCCTTTCGCCACGTCTGACAAAAATTGAAGACAATTTCAGTTTGTAATGTGTATTGGTATAGCGACAGGTTGTCAGCCCATCGCCTAAATTGCAATACACTGTAACCCTCGAATCCCTTTTACTGACTTCTACAGCATGCCCGGAAGGAAGGGCAGCTGGAAAATTCTATGTTTTCTATCTCTCCCAGTCCAGCATGGAAGATAACATTACCCCCATATTTCCCGCGCATGTCGTAAAAATCTACTTAGGGACTATCTAGGATTGCTCTTGAACGCGCATCTTGCACTGTGCTTGCAAAACCGCTTGCTATGCGTGATCATCATCATCATCTCCCTAGCCTTATCCCGTATCTCTCGGGGCCGGCCACCTAATCTAGGTGATTAAACGAGGGTACTGGTTTTTACACAGAGCGACTGCCATCTGACTTCCGCAACCCAGAAGAGAAACCAGACCCAATCCTAGATTAGGTCAGAGTTTTCAAGCCGCCAATGCTTAGCTCTTGCCTCTGACTTGGCTAAACGACTAATATTAAACGATATTAGCCGGAACCAACGGCTTAACGTGCCTTCCGAAGCACGGAACAAGCGCCGAATAAATGTACACATGAAATTCGAAAACCGAAAAACACATTGGTACGTGGTGGGATTCGAACCACGACCTACCACTCAGAAGGCAGTGGCCCTATCTACTACACCATCGAGCTCTCATGCTTGCTAAGCGTGATGAATATGGCAATTACACCCCGATGAGGGAGAGTCATGTCCAGCAAATGACTGTTGTGGCCGATACAGAAGTAGTAGTTAGTTGTGGTACATTTAGCTGACTGGTCTCTATTCCAGCATAGTTTTATTTTTAAAGGACAGCGTCCTGCAAACTGAAAGGGATTGCTCAGTCAACGAAACTGAACAGCTATCAGAAGTGTTTTTTTTCAGGATGTGAAAAACAAATTAGATTTTCCATACAAATTGTCTGATTGAGGTGGTAATTTTGTATGCGAAGGTTTAATTTTTTATCTCCTGATAGAATTTCCTGGTGAATGTTGTTCAGGTTCGTTGAATCAGCAGCCCCTATCAGTTTGGGGGACGCTGTCTGTTACACCTGGTAGAAGAATTTTTTTTGACCTGACCACGAACTAGGTTGAATAATAATCTAATCCTTAAACTAATAGAGATACATACTCCATTGTTTTTAGCTTTAACTTGGCCCACCCAGGATTCGGGTAGGCGAGACTAATTGAGAATTTGACGTATCGCCAGCGCCGCGCTACTAAATCAAACAATGTTTGACCGCCGCGTGCCTAAAACTGTATCTGAGCGGTAACCTAACAATCGATTATGATCCGAAATTCCACTTCCACGTCTAGGTTCTATTTATATATTCTATCGCTCCCTGTCCAGAATGGAAGTCTTCGATTAAAATCGAGCTACGAAATTCCACAGAGGAGTGTTTAAGGGCAACTGTAAGTGCAGAGCTAATTTTAATTATAAAATATCGGAAAGTAACGCACATTAGGTCAAAATTGCATGACAAATTGCCAATTTAAAAAGTTTCCTTTCGGAAAACTATTTGGAAGATAGCAATGCTCAGTTCATGGCATCCTATTATACGCATTTTAGCAGTAACAGCGAATTATTTGAAAATGTTATTTGCTTTCTTGATTTGTAATCTATTGACTTTTTTATATTGTTGAAACCTTGGAACAAACTATACTTCACTTATACGACAAATTATCTAAACAAGAAACAAAAATGCTACAAAATACAGTGCCAGCATGACAAAACAAGTGGGGACGAAACTGAACTAATAAATAAAAATAACTAAATTAAACTTAAATAATATAACTACATACAAGTTGAACTTAATGATATAAATAAGTACAGGTTTTAATACCAACTACAAAAATGCTACACTACTTTGTATTTATAATAATAATATATAACCAACAAGATAAAAGGAAGCTTATTTATTAGATTTAATTGAAGAAAAAAAAATAGAACACTCTCTGTTAACTTGTTGCTAAAACTGCTTTAAAAAGAAAAAATGAAAAATACTTGCAACTTGTATGTAAGATAAATGGTACAGTGGCAAGAAAAAATCCAATAATATTTTCTTTTTTAGATAAGAGTTCTCACATTTCTTTTATTATCATATTAATAACATCAAAAGAAAAGATGACTAAGTATTCTGGGTATTCAAAAGATTAAACATTATCAAATGTGATTGAATTCTCTCATGATAAGATTAGTAGGCAATCAATGACCGGTTTTAAGATAAATAGAATGCCGGTATAGAAATACTATTTAATTTAATATATGGTCATATTTAAATCCTTCATAAAAATTCTTAATTAGTAATTCCCTTTCTACCAAGTGGGTAGAAGAGTCAACCAACAACCCAATATTGAAGTTATTAATGAATTTCTTGCCACCGTCCACAACTTAAACCATAAAAACAAAATAAAAAAACTCAACAAACTTCAAGCAACTCTGCATCTACGGTTCCACTCACGATGATCTCGTCCTCCCTCATCTTGTCGGAGCGGCTGACGTTCTTGAACGTACTGGCCAGGTACTTCTGCTCATCCTTCTGGAGCAGGTCGCATTTTCTAGCGAGCTTCTTGCTGCTGTTGCCCATGCTGGAAATTTTGGGGAGGTTTAATGTGTGAAGAAATAATAATAAAAAATATCATTACATTAAATACTCCTTTAAGATTATGAGTGGATGAAATCTTAATAGATGGTAGTTTACTCATTTCTTAAAAATAAATTATTCGAAAGGATAGAATAGAATATAAATTTATTTTAGACACCTCACAAAGATATAGGTATTAGTGAAAATAACAGACCTCTGTATTCTTAAATAAAAAAAGTTATTTAAGTTAATAATGGAAAGAAAAAGCAGATCTACGAACAATATCATCTTCGATTTACCGGAATCTTCTAATAGCGAAGCAGATGGAAGAAAAGAAGACGACAGAAAGGCTTGTGAAGCAGTAATCAAAAAAATCACGAATAACGTGAATTGCAACAGAATCAAAACCTTCCGTCTCGGTGCCCCTAAGGATAAGAAATCACCTCGTCCTCTTAAAAGTAATACTGAAATCTAAGAATGATGCACTGGAAGTACTGCGGAACAGGAAGAAGTTAAACAAGCCTTCCTCTATAAAATCTGACCAGACTCCAATGCAGCTCGAATACCTTTCCCATCTCCGACAGAAACTTGGGAAACGGACTGAAAATGGGGAGAAAGGCCTCACTATTAAATTTATACGTGGCCACCCTGAGATATTAACTGCAGGGTCTGTACCCAACACTCCAAAAAACTAAATAATTGTAATAATAAAAACCGAACCACCAAAACTACTTATATATCAGAAAACACACCAGCCACACTCTGTGAAATCTCTATTCTATATACAAACATCCAATCGCTAACCTCAAAACTTGATCTATTCAATGCCAGAGTACAGTTGGTCTGCCCGACTATAATAATTTTGTCAGAAACTTGGCTGAAGCCAGTTATACCAGACTCTATGATAAAATTACAGGGTTACGACGTTTATAGAGATGATCGGCAAGGAAAAAGAAGTGGTGGAGTTGCGGTCTTTGTTGCAAACACTAATAATAAAGTAACTGCAAAAATAAACAAACATCATAACAAAAAATATGAATGTAATGAGTGTTCATGGCTTGACATACTAGTTGGCGACAAAAAGTTTCTTCTTTGTGGAATATATAGAGGTCACGATTCTACTGTGGAGCAAGATAACCAACTGTTCAATCAAATTAATGCAGCTTCAGAATCTGAATCTATAATAGTTGTTGGAGATTTCAATTATCGTGGTGTCAAATGGCCGCTCCGAAACTGTGGATACCTAAACCCCAATGAAACCAACTTTGTTGATTGGTATAGAGAAAATAACTTGGAACAATTAATTGACAAAGAAACAAGGTTTCGCGAAGGAAATCAACCCTCCTTCCTTGATTTGATTTTCACTAACGACGAGTCTCTGATAGCCGAAGTAAGCTATGAAGCTGCAATAGGAAAGAGCGACCACATATGCCTTATTTCTACTATGCAATTCGAAATTGAAAATAACAATAAATCCAAAATTATACGTAACTTTCACAAAGCAGATTACGATAAAATCAATTTAATGCTAAAGAACACCCTGCCTGGGAACATAGAGTATATGAGCTGCGTCACAAGTCAATTTGAAATTCTCCTAGCAAAACTTAAAGATGCAATCATGCTACATGTACCACAATTAAAAATAACTGGGAAACCTATAAATAAACTGTGGATATCAATGGAGACCCAGAGCCTTATTAATCAAAAGCTTGCTCTTTGGAATAGATATTTATTAACAGGAATCGACGAAATATATAAGAAATATAGAAGGATCAATAATAAACTTATAAACCAGCGAAGAGCCCTTCGTTTAAAATATGAGATTGATTTACTCCAGGCTGGACCGAAAAGATTCCATTCTTATATAAGACAACAGATAACATCAAAAGTCAGCATACCATCAGTGTTGCGAAACCAGCAAGGTCAAACAGTAAATGAACCCTTTCATGTATCTGAAGCTTTTGCAGAACAATTTGCGAGTGTCTTTCAAAAAGAGCCATTTGGACAGCTGCCTGTTTTGGATTTAAGTTCAAGAGTTGAAGACAGTATTGCAGACATCAACTTTACTAAGGAAAAAGTTCAAAGAGTAATTAAAGACAACAAGCTAGAGCCATCGAATTACAGACCGATAAGTCTAACTAGTGTCATATGTAAGGCTATGGAAAAAATTATAGTCAGTCCCATCAGACCGTTTCTTGCTGAACACAGAATTATTGGGTATCACCAGCATGGTTTCTGTCCCCACCGCTCCACGGTCTCTAACCTCCTGTCTTGCTTACAGTCTTGGACAACTAATTTCAATATGAGAGAGCCTGTAGACGTAATCTACCTTGATTATGAAAAAGCGTTTGACAAGGTTCCAACAACAAGACTGCTTCAAAAACTAGAGCATGTTGGTATACGGGGACAATTACTGCAATGGATTGAGGCATTTTTGCGAGAAAGAACATTTCGTGTGAGAGTCGGAGACACTTTGTCCGGGCAACGGATAATTGACAGTGGAGTGCCACAGGGTTCCATTTTTGGCCCCGTATTGTATATAATCTATACCTTTGACTTGCCATGCCACCTCAGTTGCAATGTTAGCATCTTTGCAGATGACACAAAAATATTTGCGAACCCTCTAGTGGACTACGCACAACTACAATCTGATTTAGATAAAATTGCTCACTGGTCTAAAAAGTGGCTCATCAATCTCAATGCAGAAAAATGTACTGTGCTTCACATAGGAACAAAAAATCCTCGTCTGTCATATGAATTGAACAGTGTGCAGCTCGAAGCAATGAAAACACAAGTGGATTTGGGTGTCACCATCGCAGAAAACCTAAAGTGGGAAGAACACATTTTATTATTATTATTATTTCTACCATAACCAAAAAGGCTAAAAGTTTCATTTGTTTGATCAGAAAAGCATTTGGTACATTGACGCCAGAAATGATACTAAAAATTTTGAAGACCTACATCAGACCTATACTTGAGTATGCATTCCGAGTCTGGAATCCATACTTTGTCAGACATAGATCTACTTGAAAAGGTTCAGCGTAGTTTCACCAAAATACCCAGACAATTAAAAAAGCTAACTTATAACCAACGCCTAGAGGTAATGAAGATTACTACCTTGCAAGCAAGAAGAGAATGTGGGGATTTGATAGAAACTTTCAAAATTTTAAACGGCCACTATGACCTATCTAACTTTGATGCCCTATTCAATAGAGACCAAAATAGCTGTTTGCGAGGTCATAGCATGAAATTGACAACTTGTTTCTCACACAACAACCCACACAAGCACTTTCTTTCAAATAGAGTGGTTGCTAATTGGAACAAGCTACCTCAAGATGTAGTGACAGCCCAGAATACAAATGTCTTTAAGAACAAATTGGACAAATACCTACAAAACTTCAATAAGACAAGCAAATCGTGAACAGTGGGATACAGGCACTATCATTTGCTACAACTGCCTGCCTGATTAAATAATATAATAATAATAATTTAATGAGATAAACTATGATTTTATTGAATCAATTAGGCACAAAATGTGACCGATGACCATTCATCATTGCATCAATTAATTACCATTTTATCATTGGTTTATAATCCTCTATAAACATGGAAAAAAAAATATTTTTGATTGTATTGTAGTACAGGAAACCTTCTTAATTAAGTTAGTAACAATACATTTATTTTTATATTTTAGCAGTTCACAAATGGAAATTTGAACAAACCAAATAGACTAACATAACACAGGGAATTGTAAACCATTACATATAATTAATTTTATGGGAATGTGTGTATGTTAAGTTAACCATGCAAAACTTTACATTTACAGTGAATAGGTAATGTGATGTGTAAACTCCGATGGAAGATAGAATAAAATTCTTAGTGAAATTATGAATTAACTAATAAAGAAAGTAATGATGTAATGGTAGGTGTGTGTGTGTGAGAAACTGAGGAAATAAAATATTTGGCTTCAATTTCGACAAGAGGAAGACTTAAAAAAGAATATACTTCAATATTAGCTGTTGTTTTCCAAACACAGCTTCCATGCTGGACTGGGAGTGAGAGAAAAACAAAGAATGTGCCAGCTGCATTTTCTCCTTGGCATGCTGTAAAACCAGCTAAGGGATCTGAGGGTTTCAGTATATTGCAATTTAGACTATGGGCTGACAACCTGTCACTACAGCAATATACCTACAAATCTATCTTAAATAACCCTCAAAGCTTTGTTAGATGTGGCTGAACAACCTATGTTTAGGTAGTTTATGCTCTGCCTACCCCATTAGGGATAAAGGCGTGTTTATTTGTATATATGTTTTCCTAACAAAATAAACATAAGATGACATAAAAATTAAAATATAAACAAACACATCTACTATTAAATGAGCAAAATACTACTGTATGATGGTATGTCTTCTCTTGTAAGCTTTTTAAATTAGCTATGAAGTCTGTGAGCTTGATAAAATGTTCCATAGAATTCAAGTAATTCATACCTATCAGAATCAGCTGGGTTTTGTTCATTCGGCGAAAACAAACGGCAAAACGAACTCCACATAGGTTTCATTGTATAACCAAGTATTTTTTTTAATATTTTTATTGATAGAAATAACACTCACAATAATTGAATATTTAGGTTAATGAGTTTTTTTTATGTTAGACACAGTTACGTTTACTATACAGTGTTAAAATAAAAAAGTGTCGCGTAGATAGGTACTTTCATTTAGTTGCAAAATAAACCTCAACCTTAGGTACAGAGTAAATACCAGAGTAAATAATCGATTTCAATTGTATTACTTCACGCTTTCACTCTGTTATCGCGTAAACAAACCAAGGATAAAACGTTTCTTATTAGTAAAATAAAATAAACAAAAACTTTACCTTCTAGCATCAGTAAATATACAGACTAATATTATTCCACTTCAACACTTTTATACATATTCCTATCGATTGATAACTTTTATAACGCGCTTCCTCATATATTTACACTGTTTTGTTAATCTCTAAGCGATACATGTATTGTTTTACTTTAAGACACTAAAATTAGCACAAATCAATAAACATTTTCCAATAAATTACGAAATTGGAAAATTTGCAAATAAATTGAGGTTACCTGTCAAGATATCTGTCAAACTTTTTTACTTTTTAATATTTTTAAGTGCCTTTGTTTAGGCCAGCTATCCCAAAAAAAATTCCTTCCTCCTCCGTTCGTCGCTCAACAGCGACTGCATATTTTTTTAGAGCTACGCCACAGCTGCGGTACAAGTTTCAGCCTGATAGCGAGAATTTACCGCATCGAGGGAAAATTCACGGCTTTGCTAAATGTTCTATATAATATTTACACATTAATTTCGTCTGCGGGCGGAATTTCATTAATTAATTTACCTACTTACCTCTATTAAATTAATATCTGATAGAATTTTCATATAAAAATACTAAACTTAGTTGTAAAGTTTATTACTAACTGTTGCTGACAAAACTAGTAAAACTATAGGCAGCTTCATTTGCAAACAGGATGGTCAATGTTGGGCTAGTAAAACTTCGTAAATAATTACATTTAAGAACAGGGTGTTCAGTGTTAGCCTAGTAAAACTTCATAAGTAGCTTCATTTGAGAACACGGTGTACAGTGTTAGACTAGTAAAACTCCATAAGTAGCTTCATTTGAGAACAGGGTGTACAGTGTTAGACTAGTAAAACTCCATAAGTAGCTTCATTTGAGAACAGGGTGTACAGTGTTAAAACTCCATAAGTAGCTTCATTTGAGAAAACGGTGTACAGCGTTAGACTAGTAAAACTCCATAAGTAGCTTCATTTGAGAACACGGTGTACAGTGTTAGACTAGTAAAACTCCCTAAGTAGCTTCATTTGAGAACACGGTGTACAGTGTTAGACTAGTAAAACTCCATAAGTAGCTTCATTTGAGAACATGGTGTAATGTTAGACTAGTAAAACTTCGTAAGAAGCTTCATTTAAAAACACGGTGTACAGTGTTAGAATAGTAAAACTTCGTAAGTAGTTTCATTTGAAAACAGGGTCTTCTATTTTATTTTATTTCCTCATATATCTCTCTTGTCAATTTTATGATAGTCCATGCAAGAGATCCAATAGCACAAGCGGTGTACAACTGCATACACGTCATCATAGTTTGATTTAATACATGTTTAATTCTGCTGTTGAACTTGTTCAAAAGTACCAGCAAGTGTATCTGAGGTGGAATATTTATAGCCGTAGCCATGTTTTTCAGTCTGGGAAAACACCTTGGGATCAGATTGCTCGACATAATCAAGCAGAATATAAAAATACTAAGTGTCGCACTTGCTTTGTAGTCATTAGGATAGACTGTAGTGCCAACCAGATAACTCCAATGGGCGAGCGAAGTTATGGTAAATAGCCAGAGCACCTTGTATACTACAGCAAAGATAATCAGTCCACAAAGAGCCTTTAAGGCTATCATTTTCAGGACTCCAGGTTTCAGATTGGTTGTATTTTACTTTTCTTTCCAGTCGGTTATCGTGACCGTAAGCGATGACTAGATTTTGAAGCTCATGCACATTGACCTTAGGCCTAATCCCTGCCTCTCATTTGCAGATTTCATATTGCAAATCGTTGGCTTGACTCGGTTACAATCTTACAGACAGTGAATACGACTGATATGAGATCTAGAGCTGCATATAGTTGTATACTTTTAGTGACAAATCTGACTTTATTTGTTGTTTCTAAAACCCGTGACCCATCACCGCATCTATGCATGTTTGCTTCCGCTATTTTTCTATTTAACGCTTGCAGCATTATCAGCATATGAATTTGTGGAATCACGCTTAGCAACAAGCACCAGTTGTTAACGTAAGAAGGTATGATATAAGTAAAACAAGGGTTCCCAAATATAACAGCCGAAAATAAAATTGCACTTATGATGAACTTCTTTGGGGGATCCTGCGGGAAAAGTCGTCCTGAAATCAAATAGCTCCAGTGCGCTACTGTCCCAAGTCTTATCAGCCAAATAACGTTTGAAAAGACACTGCTCAGAATAGCAAACACAATCGATATGACCAATATATCTTCACCCAACCCCATGGTTTTCTTCTTCTTCTTTTATGGGAAATTCCTGTGGGTTATATTTTGAACTTTTGAAAAAGAGTGCAGCTGAGTTTGGTTTTGGTTTGGATCGTGCGCTATTTAATGTTTTGTTGTTTTTAGCTAGCCTATTCTCATAAATAAATTATGAACCGGAGTTACACAACTTTACATAATTCTGTATTTATTTAACTTTACGGAGAGTGTCCGTAGGTACCAAAAATATTTCCATGACATTAAAATAAGACATTTCTGGTGAAGGAAGTGAAGGCCACTTAGTAAATAATCAACTACAAAGCGTTACTTGTGAAAGTCTCACTCAAACCTCGTTTCAAGTTCACCATTGATTATTTTTTCTATTGCCTGTAGGTAATGTAGATATAGTTATTTCGTATAATTTTTTTAAACTTTCCGCTTTTTACTTTGACCGAACTTCCGAACGCATTTTTAAGTTGCTATTTTTAAAATTATTTACTAGTGGTAGATTAAATCATATAATCTAATCCTTTTATATGAACATATTACAAAGATACAAATTAATTAAATTTTATAATACTTCTTTTTGTTATGGTCATCACAGTAAGCCATTCAAATATGAATAAATAGCAATATAGTAGCTTTTAACATTTTAGGACGTCGTTCACACTAAACGTCAAACGTCATGACTCGAAATTTTTGACAACCGAGCTTGCGTGTATTTGTCGCATTGTGTAAATTTGCGGTCTAATTTGCTTGTAATCCCCAGTTTTAACAATTTGTCCAATACATATGAAAGCATAAATCACTAATATGACTTTAACGAAGATGGAAGTGGATCAGGCGAAGGGCGAGGGATTCCGGCCGTACTACATTACCAAGATAGAAGAACTCCAACTCATCGTCGCCGAAAAGTCCCAGAATCTTCGCCGTCTACAAGCGCAGAGGAATGAGCTCAACGCTAAAGTACGTATGCTGCGTGAAGAGCTGCAGCTGCTACAAGAGCAGGGCTCCTACGTCGGTGAGGTAGTCAAACCAATGGACAAGAAGAAGGTCCTTGTAAAAGTACACCCTGAAGGCAAATTCGTCGTGGATCTGGACAAAAACGTCGACATCAACGATGTCACTGCCAACTGCCGCGTCGCCCTGCGCAACGAAAGCTACACTCTTCATAAAATCCTGCCAAACAAAGTTGACCCACTGGTGTCCCTTATGATGGTGGAGAAGGTTCCTGATTCTACTTATGAGATGGTAGGAGGTCTAGACAAGCAGATCAAGGAGATTAAAGAGGTTATTGAGCTCCCTGTGAAGCACCCAGAACTGTTTGATGCCTTGGGTATTGCTCAGCCTAAAGGAGTGTTGTTGTATGGGCCTCCAGGAACCGGTAAAACATTGCTGGCCCGTGCAGTAGCTCACCACACAGAGTGCACCTTCATCAGAGTGTCTGGATCTGAATTAGTGCAGAAATTCATTGGAGAAGGTAGCCGAATGGTCCGAGAACTCTTTGTTATGGCTAGAGAACACGCACCTTCCATCATTTTCATGGATGAAATTGATTCAATTGGATCTTCTCGTATTGAATCTGGCAGTGGAGGTGACTCTGAGGTGCAAAGGACCATGTTGGAGTTGCTGAACCAACTGGATGGTTTTGAAGCTACCAAAAACATCAAAGTCATCATGGCAACCAACAGAATCGACATTTTGGACCCTGCACTGCTCAGGCCTGGACGTATTGACAGGAAGATTGAGTTCCCCCCACCAAATGAGGAAGCCCGTCTGGACATTCTCAAAATACACTCTAGGAAGATGAATCTGACCAGAGGTATCAATCTTCGTAAGATTGCGGAGTTGATGCCTGGAGCATCTGGTGCTGAGGTGAAGGGAGTGTGTACTGAGGCTGGGATGTATGCCCTACGTGAACGCAGAGTCCATGTAACTCAAGAGGACTTTGAAATGGCCGTAGCTAAAGTCATGCAGAAGGACTCCGAGAAGAATATGTCCATCAAGAAGTTGTGGAAATAAGATTTTTAACACTTAATATCTACCTATTATAATGCTTTCTGTAGATTAATAAAATAAAAATTGTACTCATAGTTGTTTTAATTTCTAATAAAAGGAGTTATAAATAAAAGCACCTCAAATACTAATAAAATTCAAAATATATTTTAAGACTATTTCTACTCAAAAGCCAAAAGCAAAAGTATTAAAATTAATCTTACATACAATAGAACTAAGATGACTTATTTATTCTATGATATAATAAAAAGATTAATTCATTATTAATTAAACAAAAAAAAATAGAAAGAGATATCAATTATGCTGAGTCATAATTAATACTTTTCAATTACAATAAAATACAAAACTGTTAGTAGTTCATTCATAAAAAATACATTTGATTGATTAATTATTCAAATTCTTAACTATTTTCTTATTTTCCCTATCATCTAGATCCGATTCTGTATCGGATACGTCCAGTATTTCTTCAGGCACATTGAATTGTATCTCGGATGTACCCTGTAAAGGAAAAGATAAAGCTAATTGAATACATTTTTGCCATCAAAGAGTAATAATAAAGATTAATAAATGGTCCATGCTGGCTTGGGAGCGAGAGAAAAGCATCGAATGTGCCAGCTGCATTTCCTCCCTCGCATGCTGTAAAAATCAGCTAAGGGATCAGAGGGTTTCAGTATTTTGCAATTTAGGCGATAGGCAAACAACCTGTCACTACAGCAATATACCTACAAATCTATCTTAAATAACCCTCAAAACTTTATCAGACGTGGCGGAACGACCTTTGTTTAGGTCGTTTACGCCATGCCTATCCCATTACGTATAAAGGTGTGACTATATGTATGTAGAGAGTAATTATTTTGCACACACGCATTATTTTCCATGAAAAATATTTTTTGTAATTACAACATAGACATGGCTGCATGAGCAATCATCCACAGGGTTCAAGCGTATAAAAAAACATTGCCGCCTTTTTTGATTCGTGATTTTTACAGTGCTTGCAGCGTAATTTTTTGATTTTATATATTTGCGATCGTTTACAGTACTAAATAACGTTTAAAATCTTGTTTGCAGCTTTTTCTAAAACAAGACAGTCCCAACTCAACGTCCTACTAGACCGACTGACGACAGTTTTTTTCGATTTTTAGTTAGATTTCGCATTTTGGGGTAAGTAAAATATTGCATGTATTGAATTACTATAAAATTGTACGTATGATTCTATGTATTCGAACCACTACGATACTGTTTTGTTTTTAGATATTTTACAAGGTTTTTATTAATCAACCCCATGATTTGTTCTTGGTTATGTTTTCACACGTTAACTTGAATTTGATTCGAAGGGCAGATCTTCAGCTGCGATTACATTACACTGCCGTTCGGGCCCGATTTGATACACATAGCTAGTGCACAATTATTTCTTGAAATTAACTCCTTAAGCTAAGGAGCAATGTACGGGGTGTAAGGGACAGCACTGCATCCCGCAAACTGATAGGGGTTGCTCAGTCAATGACACTACGCAACTTCCACCAGGAAATTATTTCAGGTTGTGAAAAAAAAAATGATTTAACCATACAAATTGTCTGATTGAGTTGATCATTTTGTATGGAAGTTTAATTTTAATTGTGATAGTTGTTCAGTTTCGTTGACTGAGCCCTATCAGTGCTGGACGCTCTCCCTTACACCAGGTGTACTAAATCGGGCCCGATCGGCAGGGAAGTGTAATCGCTGCTTTCAGTGAGACGCGGCGCAGTAGTTTCAGTTCATAAGCTGCGATGACACTTCCCTGCCTTTCGGGCCCATTTTGATATACATTGCTGCTTATCTTAAGTAGTTAATTTCAGTTGAGACCCGTGCACTAGCAATGTATATCAAATCGGGCCCGATAGGCAAGGTAAATGGCTGCTATAGCCGCCACCTCATAGCATAACCTAGACTACTGACGAGACTATAGACGGCCCACACAGATTAGTTGGCAGTATATCTACGCAGCTACGCAGTGGGTCCCGGGTTCGATTCCCGGCCGGAGTAGACATTTGAATGACGAGTTTAAATGTCTGTTTCAGTTATCTGCGGATTATGGTTATATATATTATAGATATAGGTACCTAGTATTGGTCGTGTCGTGTGTCGCGGTATTACCTATATTAAAATCATCAATTAATGTTTTTCATATGATGTTTTAAACAAAAAAACATCCTCCAAGACATAATTAAACAATGATTAAACATCCATCAAGAACATTGGTTAAAATTAAATATATTATATCCACAGACGAAACTCGAACAATTTGTAAAGCTACTTTCGAATCATTAAATTCTACAAAGGGGAACCCTTTATACTCGTAGACATAGCATGGATCTGAAGGTCCTATGTCTTAATAAAATAAACGAAATGATCGATGAAATATCTAATGCCGCCAGCCAAGCTGACAATTACAGTTTATATGATCTAGATACAAATACTATGCAAACTTTGGTGGATGAAACCAATAAAGTAATGTATTTAGATGTTATTGATCTCACAAAACAAGTGATAGAAAATAACCAAACAGATTTCGAAGATATCATCTTATGTTCAGATCAATATATCGACGAAAACATTTCGTCCAACATGAATTCCTTAAGTTTCGAAGATATTAAAAGACGATTAGAAAATAATAATGTTGAAATATTAAAATGTAATATTGAAAAATTTGCTGACCAAAATCAGCTAGTTTCAGATGATGAAAATGTTGATCTTAAAGATGAATTACCTGATACTTATAACGAGAGTGGGATAGATATATTAGACCTCGATAAAGATACGATTCAAAGTCTGATAAAAGATAATTTTATGGATATTGACTTTGCTGATCTCGACGGATCTCACGATTCGAAAGATCCTGATGAACTAGACATAGAAAAAATATTAAAAGTTAATAAAATACTGAAGAACACTAATGAAACATTCAATGCTACAATAGATAAGTTAGATTCGGGAATACTTGAGATTGAAATTACACCACATAGTTTACCTGAAGTTCAACAACCTACCGCGGAAGATAGTTTTCGAATCATATCAACAGATGATACCGATTCTGATTCAGAATGTGAAGGTTACCATTCTTCAGATTTTGAATTTATTACCGAAAGTGAAGCTGGACTTCAGGGACTGATAAGTAACCAGCCAAAAAATCTATTAAAAAACGCTTCTTCAATAAAAACATCACAGAATCGAACAACAAGAAATACTCAAAGAGTATCAGAATCGTCTATGCCGGGAACAAGCCGAAGTAATGATCATGCAAATCAAAACACATTGAAATATTGGTCAAGAAGTTACATCAGCGGTCTGAGAGCAGAACAATACAAACGTGATTTGAAAATACATCGCCAGACTTACCAAATACCAGAAGGCGAAGGTTATTTAAATCTATTCAGAGGACACAACACTTCTACAACTGTGTTTCTAGAAAACAAATCTGTCATACCCTCAGCGTGTATGCAAGTAAATAACAGAATGGGATTTAGTGTTATGAGACCTACAAAAGACGATAGCGAAGAAGATTTAGATATTCAAAGTAAGTAGGTAATCTGGATTTAGAGAACTTTTAAACTTGTTTTTGTTAGTGCAGTAAATAAGTTTAAATGAATATGAATAGATAGATACTATCCGTTGAATAGGTAAAAATAGACAACATAGCTATCCAAAATTAGTTGCGTCGTCGAGCCCTGTGACTTAGAATTAGGGTACAACATTAGTTAATGACTGACTCTTGTACTGTTTGATATGTTGAAACATAGTCCGGTACCCCACTTCAAAGTTAAAGTCGATGATATATAGAGCGTCGACGGGACTATAGTATTTCCAACTCAGATTTAGAATAAAAGTAAACATACTTTCATGTCCTTTTATTTACAAACAGTTTTTAAAAATAAATGTGTTGGCAAATTCGTTAAATTACTAAACTACTATTTCATTACGCTGTAAAACTTATTTTAGAAACAAGATTTTCGATTAAAAGACATGAATCTTTGTTTATCTTTATTCTAAAACTGAGTTGGAAATGCTATTATTAGACAGTCCAGCCCACCCTTAATATTTGTTGAAATATAATCATTCATTACCCATGTTTTACAGCTCTTAAAGAAGCAGAAGAAAACGCCAAGAAGATTTTAACCAGGTATCCGACAGAACACAAGAAGAGATCATTGCGCAGGAGATATTAAAATGTCGTGAGCTTAATTTTTTTTAAAATAGTAATTAATTTACGGTACCTCTTATCGGGTAATTCGTAAAGTTTTTGAAGTTATAGTATTTTCAACTCAGTTTTAGAATAAAGTGAAACAAAGTTTCATGTTTCTTAATCGAAGATCTTGTTTTTAATATAAGTTTTAGATATTAGATATGACAACATTATGAAATAGTAGTTTAAGTAATTTAACTAATTTGCCAACATGTATAATTTATTTTTGAAATGTGTTTTTGAATAAAAAGATATAAACCTTTGTTTACCTTTATTCCAAAACTGAGTTGGAAATACTATAGATAATATTGTTTCATGCTTATTAGTTATTACAACTTTTAAGTTTGTACGGTCGTGTTCAAGTAGGATGAGCATCTGTGAAATGTAGCAATAAACATTTGTAACAATTTCAGACTTATTAAAGTATTTTTAAGATATAGTGTAGTTAGATATTAAGTTATTATTATCTTTCAAGCTGGACTGGGAGTGAAACAAAAACATAGAATGTGCCAGCTGCATTTTTTCCCGAGCATGCTGTAAAAACCAGCTAAGGGTTTCAGTAGATTGTAATTAAGGCGATGGGCTGACAACCTGTCACTACAGCAATATACGTACAAATCTTTCTTGAATGGCCCTCAAGACTTTGTCAGACGTGGCGGAACGGCCTTTGTTTAGGTCGTTTACGCTCTGCCTACCCCATTAGGGATAAAGGCGTGATTATATGTATGTATGTATCTTAAGTAACCCTCAAAACTTTGTCAGACGTGGCGGAACGACCTTTGTTTAACCTTTTCGCCGCCAAGCAATACAGGTAACAAATTGCAACCAGTGCCACACCAATTTCTAGGTAAAGAAATACTCAATAAAATGAAGATGTCGAATAGTTCATATCGATAGTAAATCATTACTTTTTAAACCAAGTTTTAATTAATCTAAAACTATTATTTTGCTTCCTAATTTTCAGTTATTCTTTCATATAGGTCAAAACAATAATATATTATAGTGGTAGTAGTGGTGATATAGTAAACAACACTTGGAATATTCAATAAGTTTATGACGCATCTCTATACATCGCGTTGTCGGGTATAGATGACTGTGGCGTCGGTGGCATTTCAATTTTCTCAAACCGTTAGGACTAATAAGGCTGTACATACATATAATCACGCCTTTATCCCTAATGGGGTATGCAGAGCGCAAACGACCTAAACAAAGGTCATTCCGCCACGTCTGACAAAGTTTTGAGGGTTATTTAAGATAGATTTGTAGGTATATTGCTGTAGTGACAGGTTGTCAGCCCATCGCCTAAATCACAATATACCGATACCCTCGGATCCCTTAGCTGGTTTTTACAGCATGCTCGGGAGGAAATGCAGCTGGCACATCCAATGTTTTTCTCTTGCTCCCAGGCCGGCATGGAAGAACTCGCTATCGCTGTGCACGAGTCGGCGAAACCGGTTTGCCGATACCCAATCAAACAAGAAAAAAAAATCTAGTTTTTAGCATATTTCTGCAAATCGATGTCGGAAATATTTTCATTATACATTAGAATAATAAGAAAACGTTATTGTTATGACAGACTTAACAAAAATACACATTGTATAATCCGTATGGATATTGTAGACGTATCGATGTTTTATATTTGAACTAGCAAGGAACAACACTTCCAGTCGTGTGGGGCCGACTGTGGCGTGTGCGAATTGTACTTCTACAGGTTCAAAAAACGTTATCAGTATTTTTCTTATTTTATACTACAAAACGAATAAATATCTAAGCGCAAAAGTTTATAAATCAAAGTAGAAGGTTCAAAAAATGCAATATGCGAAAAATTAAAAAGATACAGTTTCAAAATGCTGGTTTATTAACATAAACTTTTTAACTACATTTTGTCGGCTGTAGCCGACCGTGGCGCGGACGGCAAGTCGCGGGTTGTCGGCTATACCCGACTGTGGCGGTGAAAAGGTTAAGTAGTTTACGCTCTGCCTACCCCATTAGGGAAAAAGGCGTGATTATATGTATGTATGTAAATTCGAAAAGAATAAACTTTTATCGCTATCACTATCAGCCTATTATATATTCTGTGCTATCAGTCTAGAGAGAGCAAGGAGGTAGATGCTAAATAAAGACGTTAAATTGTTATACTTACAATAGGGCGGGTGTTTCGCCTGAATTGTCTCCAGTTGAAGTTGCGGAAAAACTGCAGCGGGTTCACATACTCGCTTGTGCTCGCGCTAGAAGCAAACTACGCATTATATTACAAGAAATTACGAACTCTATCAATTATATACGGAAAATTTGGTGACCTGTATATGAAGATTTTAATAACGGGCACTCACTTTGGAAAATAAGTCACGTACTTCACATGTTTCGGGACATTCGGAGTCATCAGGTTGAGTTTGTGGGCTGCGGGGAAGCGTATCCTCCGGTGTTCCGCCTCGCTTATTTTCCAAAGTGAGTATCCGTTATTAAAATCTTTATTTAAAATGTCTCACTTAAGTTTAAATAGTTTGATCTTTATATGACATATGCCATGCTGGACTAGGAGCGAGAGAAAAACATAGAATGTGCCAACTGAATTTCCTCCCGGGCTTGCTGTAAAAACAGCTAAGGGATCCGAGGGTTTCAGTATATTGTAATTTAGGCGAGGATAGAATATACAAATCTATCATAAATAACCCTCAAAACTATGTCATACGTGGCGGCATGACTTTTTATTAGGTAGTTTACGCTCTGCCTACTCCATTAGGGATAAAAGCGTGATTGATTATGTGTATGTATATTTTAACGATTTAAACAGTCTTAATTTAATAAATACTAACTCAATAGTCGGCATGTGCACGGAGGGCTCTACAGGCGGTGACGATGGCTCCCCGAAACCACTCGTTCCTTCCGCGCTCGAGTTTTGGAACGTCACCCTGTGGAAGGAAATTAAATATTCAAATAATATCATCATCAAATAAACAAACCAGCTAAGGGATCCGAGGGTTACAGTATATTGTAATTTAGGTGACGGGATGACATCCTGTCACTACAGCAATATACCTACAAATCTATCTTAAATAACCCTCAAAACTTTGTCAACGACCTTTGTTTAGGTAGTTTACGGTCTGCCTACACCATTAGGGATAAAGGCGTGACTATATGTATGTATCAAATAAATTCTTACGGAAGAGGAACAGGGATGGGAATAAAAAATTAAACCGGTTAAATAACCGGGTTTGCTCAATTACAAGTAACGGGTTTTTGTTCATTTTGAAAGGGTTATCTATACTATAATAATATTATAAAGGGGAAAGATTTGTATTTTTGTGTGTGTATGTATGTTTATAACGAATAAACTGTACTAGACCGATAAAAAAAAAAAAACATTATTGGGAAGCTACGTTCACCCTGAGTGACATGGGGTACTTTTTACTGAGGGAAGTACATCATTCCCACGGGAAAACACATTAGCAGCGAGTGACACCGTTGAAAGAAAGCTAATTAGTTATAAAAGGGTTAAAAACGTTTTTTTAGAACAATTAACCTGTTAACATAAATACCGGTTAATTAAGTAATTAATACGAGTCAATTTAGAAAATAGAAAGTATTGCTACCTTAGTAATAAGGCTGTTATTCATTTGCGATTTCTGTGTTTTTTGTGCAATAAAGTATATTTGTATTTTATTCTATTCCTAAGGGCGTTTTTGCACTGCTCCGTATTCGGGTAAAAATTATATGGATTGGCGCGAAAATATATAACGGCTTCCATATATTTTTTTAGGGATACGAACCGAATACGGAGCACAATGCCCTAAGAGACGTTAGAGATGACGCCACCATTGAAATAAGTTTGAACATAGTCAGATTAGGCTAAAACGATCTGAAAACTTTTATAGTTACTGTGTGTAATCCACCTGTAATCTGTATTCCACCACAATCTTCTCGTCTCGAGCAAGGGCGCCTTAAAATGTCTTTTAATCGCAAATTGTGCTATTTCATAATGTCCCTTTAGCAAAATATTCCCTTTCACAGAATGCCCCTTTCGCAGAATGTCCATTAGTTGCAAAATGTCTCTTTCGCAAAATGTCCCTGTGCAGCCAGCTAGATGGTGATGTGATTATACTCACTGTGTGTAATCCACCTCAGCTTCTCGTGTCGGGCAAAGGCGCCTGTTCCGCTTGTGTATGAAGAAGTAGTACGCCAAGCCCGCAACCCATACAACCAGCAATATGCTGAGCGTGATTATCACCCCCTTAGGGACCGGGTAGCGCTCGAAGCCTTGCGCCGCCACGCCGTTGAATAGAGGCAGCTGAATAAAAAATAAAATGTAGGTATTTTATAAATAATGACATTTCTCAATTTTTACATGAAACTTTTAATTGATTTATGTGTAGATTATCACTATTTTAAAGACTTTTACTTACAATTTTGTCGAATTTTCTTTTCTTTACAGAGAAATATTTTTCTGAAATATGATTCATTCTAAAGGGTCGTAATTCACAAAGTTAAGACGCATGTAACTTTTGTCTTTGCCAAGAACAAAAATAAAAATGATCACAGATTAAATAGTATACATCAAGTAGACGTCAACTTGCTTGTCATTATATATTTTTTTTCATAGGCATACAATGGCGTAGACAGAGAAAACTATAGACGACGTGATAGCATCTTATTCATTCACACAAGACAAAGAGATACTTATGCCTATGACGTGTAAAAAAGCGGGACAGAATGATAAGATGTTTTGTTTCGCGGCGCGTGCCGGTTTTTTCAAGGCCAGCAAACTACTTTGCTAAACAACTTTGACGTTTGATACAGAATTTTGTTTGTCATTGTTTAAATTTGGAAAAATCTTCGATACCTGTGCACAGAAAGAACTACCGTTGATCTGAAAGATCACTTATTAACTGTTCTAATGACAATTGCATAAAACATGGTTCGGTGTAGTGTTTTAGAGTGCAAAAGTGATAGTGAAAGAAAAAACCCAGACATATCATTTCATTCGTAAGTACTCACTGTTTTGACATCGTTTAGCCCTTAGTTTTGGCTTCTTCTTGTATAATTTAAAGTACTTTTCAAAGTTCTTTGTACGAAATACACACAGAGTACTTAAACACAGTGTTTTTAATGAATTAACAAAACATAACCTATACGCCAATATTGCCAACTTTAGAAGGCGTATTCTCCCACAATTGTGGGTAATGGAGAATTTCCATTTATCAGGTTCGACAGAAATAAAATCTATTTCAGTTGTCTGTAATTTTAAATGTAAATAAAATAAATATTTATTATACTAACTTCTCTTAATCGATGGCTAATAATAACAACAAAATATTGCCTTGTGAATTTGTTCAGGCATTACATTTTTTTCAACTATTTTCATATAAAATATATATACATCACGCCTTTATCCCTTGTGGGGTAGGCAAAACGTCAATGGCCCAAAAAAATTGTGGTTTTCGTCATTTTTGATATATATCACTATAATACCAAAACTCATTACTGTAATATTTTTTTATATTCTGAATCAATAGATTACAACATTTTGTTTTTAGCCGCCGCCTATTGGTAATTTATATCTACTTTGTTAGGCAAAATATTATAATAATATTCTTTTCTGTTTTAGCTTTCCAGATGATGATTTTTTGCGTAAAAAATGGATTGAAGCCACAGGACGAACTAACTGGACTCCAAAAAAGTCGTCTAAAATCTGCAGCAAGCATTTTGCTCAAGATATGCTATTTAAAAAGAAGAAATTGACTATTTTTCTCCCTAATGCTGTGCCTTTACCCGTATGTTATTATTTTATTTAGGTATTTATCTATAATTGGGTATGTAGCCGACTTATTTTTTTTATTTTGGACAAATTACTTTAAAGTTAAAGCTTTTTTGAAGATGTAAACTTGATTTTTTTTTTAAATTCCTTACCAAGAACAGAATTTACATAAAATTATTAATTTAAAATGTCTTAAGTACCTGCAGAATATAATTTTGTATAAGTTTGCGTATGTTTGTGTTATTAAATGTCACCATGTTTATGGTGATCCTGAGATCAGTAGACGTAGAGCAGAAGAAAGCTTTAGGACAGACATGGTAATGGTGTTATGTTGGTTACATCGGTTTGGAAATTCTGTTTCGCAATAGCGACTGATGTGAAGATTATTAGGATCTTTATGCTTTTCAAATAAAGATTTGGGGAAGACATGCTGGTGTTTTTTCTTACCTGCCCCCTACAAATAAATCTTGATTATAAAATTTACGAATCTAAGTAAGTAGTCTATTTAAAAACAATAAAAGTCCTTTGGGGAAGACAATGCTGGTGTTTATTCTTAGCTGCCCCCTACAAATAAATCTTGATTATAAAATTTACGAATCTAATTAGTATTTTTTTAAAAAACATTTATTGTCCTACGAATCCTACTTTCTGTTATACTATAATTTTACAAATTTGAAAGTTAGGATGTTTGAATGTTTGTTTAGTATTCAACGGATCAGGATGAAACTTGGAGCACCTGTAGGTTAGGTTCAGAAATAGGCCATAGGCTAGTTTTCGAAGAGGGAAAACCTTCGCTTCCACAGGAAAAACTAAACAACGCGGGTGAAACCGCGGGCGAAAAGCTAGTGTGAAATAAAAAACATGTTAAGTATTTACTTGCGTTCTTTAAATTATCCAACCAATATTTATCCAGATAAAAACACCACAATTTATAGGTTGTCTTTTTTTATTGTAAATCAGATATATCACCATAATCCATAGATTTTGGCTGTTTTTGTTATATAATTCCACTAAAATAATCAAAATGCTAAATGTGGGGTTTTTTTTCTATGGAGGTCAACACTCGCCTATCAATAGTGCTATCTCATGTGGCCACGCTATGCCCTTGTCTATAGTTTTCTCTGTCTACGTACAATGGCATAGGCGTATTAGGCAAATGATATTTTGAGATAAATCCGAGATCGGCACAAAAGCATTTATTTTTTACTAATTGAAATAAACAGCGTCCCACAAACTGATAGGGGTCGCTCAGTCAACGCCATTGAACAACTTTCACCAGGAAATTCTTTCAGGAAGCGAAAAAAATATTGGCTTTTCCATGCAAATTATCTGATCGAAGTGGACATTTTGTATGGAAAAGATTTTTTTTTATTTTTAACTGCCTGGAAGCGTTGACTGAGCAATCTATCCAAACCAATCAGTTTGCAGGACGCTGTCCCTTCCACCTGGTAGATATTCACATGGAATTTGGAAGGAAGCGGGCAAGAGCTATCCTTGGATATGGCCCCATCGTCGCACACACAGATGGCATCCAAATCCCCGAGCACACATATGTTATTGCACCGTATGTCAGCGCAGTAGTCCGGCAGGTCATTCCTGGATCAATAAAAAAATATGAAATAACGCTCAAAAATATTGATAAAATAGTAAAATGGTATCAATTCAGGCAATTAGAATTATAAAAGAAGATAAATAATAAACATATTTATAACGTCTTCCATGCTGGCCTAGAGAAAAACATAGAATGTGCCAGCTGCATTTCCTCCCGGGTATGCTGTAAAAACCAGCTAAGAGATCCGAGGGTTTTAGTATAATATTGTGATTTAGACGATGGGCTGATAACCTGTCACTATAGCAATATACCTACAAATCTATCGTAAAATAACCCCCAAAACTTTGTCAGGTGTGGCGGAACGGCCTTTGTTTAGGTCGTTTACGCTCTGCCTACCCCATTAGGGGCAGAGGCGTGATTATATGTATGTATTTATAACGATGTCAAAGTAACACAGTAGTCCGGCAGATCATTCCTGAATCAATAAAAAAAAAAAGAAAGTTAAATAAATATGAATAAAATGGTGTCAATTCAGCTTCAATTCAGGCAATTAGATTTATAAAAAAGATAAGAAATAAACGCATTTTTTAAGCTGTCAAAGTAAAGTAAGAGAGATGGTACGATTTTTAAAACCTGCACTACATTGATGCATAATACTTAGTTACTTTGACAACACAAATTGTATCTTTTCATATTTACCGGGTGTAAGGTAAGTCCCACAAAGTGATAGAGGTTGCTCAGTCAACGACACTGAACAACTTTCTTCAGGAAATTAACTCAAATCCCACAAACCCCTATCAGTTTGTGAGATGCTGTCTCTTACACTCTGTAGTGTCGTTTCCATCTGGACTGGGAGCGAGAGAAAAACATAGAATGTGCCAGCTGCATTTCCTCCCGGGCATGCTTTAAAAACCAGCTAAGGGATCCGAGGGTTTTAGTATGTTGCATTTTAGGCGATGGGCTGACAACCTGTCACTACAGCAATATACATACAAATCTATCATAAATAACCTTCAAAACTTTGTCAGACGTGGCGGAACGACCTTTGTTTAGGTCGTTTACGCTCTGCCTACCCCATTAGGGATAAAGGCGTGATTATATGTATGTATGTGTCGTTTCCAACCATATTGTAGCGCACATAGATGGCGCCACATTAAGATACAACTTCCGAACTAATCCACTCGAACTCCGGTCCCCTGGTCACTACACCCGACCAGGTGGGTGATTACCTATTTCCCATCCGTCATCACTCGGCCAACTGGCCTCTCAAGGAAATGCTCCTAAAATATAATCATTAATAGACTGTTCTGTTCTAATCTGGCCTACCTCTGCACGCTAGGATGACGAATCATGAAGGACTTCAGATCGAACAGCCTGTGAAGGTATATCTCGCAATGTTTCTTTCCGAAGAGCACGCAGCGATGGAGTTTGGAGGTCTTGCCGTCGAGGTAGTAGATGTGGTCTTCGAAGATAGCCAAGTCGTGAGGAAACTGAAGGTGCCTGTCGTCTGTTAGGATGTCCTTTCTGTGGTGGGAAACATATGCCCTATATTTATTTAACAGGACATAAAAAACAAAGATACAACAGGCACTGCTTATTTCTAAAATGAAATTTCTTAAAGCAGAGTTACAGAAGTGATAATTTTTAAAACGTGCACAGAATTAAATACTAGCCGTTGATAAGTTTGTTGTTTTTATTTAATTTAAATATCCTAGTAGTCTTCTTTTTTATTGTGAATACTTTGGAAAATTTTGGTACTTAGTACTAATAATAATTTATGTTTTGAAATATTATTAGGTACAGTGACCTCCACTGACAAATAATCAAAGAGAAATAATTTTTCGAGCATCAATAAATTACTAAATCACCCTGAAAAACATATTTCAGCCCCAATAGGTTAGGTTCGAAGTTATAATTTTTGAGGCTGTATTAGTATTTTTTGAGGATCGCTTAATTACAACCTATAATAAATAAAAATCTTAAAAACGGTTAAAATAAAACCGGTTAAACGGCGTCACAAAATGGTATCTACTGTTCGTAAATTCAGTCGCAGTGAAAACATTTTCATTTTATTTAAACTAAGCTACTTACAGATTATATGTATGTACTTACAGCATGTGACCGTTATAGTCCACTGCAATTATTCTGGCGGGCCCTGTTTCCGCAATGTACAATCTCTTCTTGAAGGAGTCTACCGCGAGGCCGGTGCAGTTGCCTCCCACCGCCACCTTGGGAGCGTTAATAAAAGAATACGTCAGAACCATATCATTAGGCCTAAATAAACGGTTATTTTCTTTTCCTTGGGTAATCCGTTCAACAATAGAGTCTTGGCATATACAATATTTTCTTATTTAAAAAAAGTATCAAATACATATTATAATTACAACAGTAAAAACAGAAATAAAATTAATCAAAAAATCACTCAGATATACCATTTTAAAGCTAGTCTATCTATTTCTCTCTTCGCAACAACAGTTTATATGGAAGTAGTATGGCGCTCCTCTTTTAACCAACGACTTTAAAGCATCATAACAACTCGGAACCTAATGAATATTTTTCGAAAATGCTTTTACATTTATTTTTGTTTGGTGACAACAATTCTTAATGATAATTGAAAAAAAGTCACGCATATACCCTATTCGGCAACCTAAACAGAAGAAGATTGCTGATTGGCTGGCCTACCTGTGTGACGTGTCGTCCTGCCATGCTGCACGACCAAATGACGGACTCCAGATCACGTGACACGCTGTAGAACAGCTTGCGAGATGCCGGGTCTATTACTAAGGCTGGGACCTAGAAATTTTTGTTTTAATTAATCGGTAATTTTTCGAATATCTACATACAAAAGTCACAGAAAAATATAACCATAGTCTGTAATTCAGATTAATAAAAACAGTAATCAAATAAACTTAAATCGTTTTGTCCTATATTATCGGTACCTTAAGTGTAGTGAATACCGGTTTTTTTTACTACCGGTTAAAATGTCTAGAACAACGACAATATATCTAAAATTCATAGTAATTCCATCTGTTACAGCTACCAAACGCATACGCAAGACTAACATTCGCATTGCAAACTGTATGAACATCGCATACGAAAGTTAACACTTCCGTATGCTCATTACAATTCGAAAAGACAAGTCAACTGCACTTACATTAGAATGCAGGGGCAGCTTTTGTAGAACGGCGCAGCGCTTTTTTTGCAAGTTGCACACACGCATACGCGGGTTCAGGGGATTGAGGTCCGCGAAGTATATGTTACCGGTCACCCAGTCCAATGCCACCTGAAAATACACCTTTCTACAGTAAAACAATATAAGGATTCCTAGTCGAAGCACGAGCGAGACACAAAATCGTAGCAAAGAGTAAAAAAAATTGTCTGATGAAACTTGAAACCGAACAACTCCCAAGGAATATAAAATAAGGTCGAACAATTAAAAAAAATAATTGACCCTCCTATACAAAATGAAACAGGTAAGTGGCTCGAGTAATTTTGTATTATTTTTTTCATATTTACCCATGTTCTTTGGGAAAAAATTACCAGTTTCATGGGTAGATTCATACTCTAAAGTTTGATCAGCTAATTTTCCTACAAGACGATGATTTTACCAATGAAACACAACTTCCCCAAGAAAAGAAATCATAAACACTAATGAGAAATATCAAAAAGCTTACCTTACTAGGCAGCCCGACGTTACTAATATCAACCAGATTGTGCGTTGCATCGACAACTGTCACTTTCCCATCATCCGGAGCCGTCAGATACAACTTGTTCCTCAACACATCGTAGTCCATGCTGGTGATCCTGGTGTCATTGTCTTTATACTCTGTGGCAAACTGGCCTTCCATTGAGAAACTTCTGACAGTGTTGCCAGACATAAAGAGAATGGACATGTTGCCTCCGACTGCTTTGCAGGAGCGGTGGTCTAGCCTGAAATTTGATAAAGGTTAGAATACTACAAACTTTTGAAGTTCTGCAGAAGAATCCGTAAATGTACACTGTTACATGCGAAAGAGAATTCAATATGACTCAACTGGAAGTATAGCCTTGCCAAGAATAAAAAAGACCTGTCACAGAGAAAGACAGAGAAATAATAAGACAAGGACTTATGCACTGCCCATAAGTTCTATGAAAGTTCTTTTTTAATTCCGGACAGGACTTTAATTTGGATTTATTCGGGCTCAAGTCTGATTTGTTTCACGCAGGAATGGAACTTAAGTCTTTTTCAGATTGTTTTTTTAATTCCACCATTTTTAATATGCCGGCATATGAAGAGTATTGATCGGCTCTACTGCCGAAACGATTGCTCATTTATTAATACGTCTAGGAGGAGGCCGTATTCTGTCAAAAATCAAATATGGCGGATTAAACACCTGAGCAGTGCTGCCAAGTGCGGCGATTTATCGCCATTTAGGCTATCTCGGAGGGTGCTGTGGCGACCAAAAATTGCGATTTGCGACTGGTCGCAATTTAGGCTATCTCGAATAAAATATTAGGCGATATTAGGCTACTTCTGAAATAATTAGACGATGTAGGGTATTTTCATCATTTAGGGTAAGAATACGAACAAAATGGGCCCAAACTCGAGGGGTTTCTTAATATTCATTGGAAATTTCTACCATCCACCCATGATCCACCTTCTATGATTTAAGATTTTGAGATCGAACTAAGTTATGTAAATAACATCCCTACTGAATAGTCTTAAGGGATAGGTCTCAAGCATTTAAAATATTTAAAGTATTTAGACTATTCGTAAACTATTTAGGCGATTTTAGGCTACTTCACCTTGGGCGACTTTTAGGCGACTTGAAATTGACTTTTCGGCGATTTCATACTAAAAAGACTTGGCAACACTGTACCTGAGCGCATATCCCTTGTGACAGGTGCAGAGGAAAGAGCCCGGCGTGTTGTAGCAGTGCTGGGAACATTCTTCTAAAGCACATTCGTCGCGGTCGGTGCAGGCGCCGTCGGATTCTACATTATAACCGTTGGGGCAGCGGCAGTGCGCGCCTGCTGGGGTCGGCTTGCACACGTAAGAGCAGTTGTTGTTGAGGCAAGCCGTCGCTGAAACGCAAAACACAAATAAAGGTGCTTGTACACACACGCACATATGCGAGGCACTTGCTTCAAGAGCCTAACGACTCGAGTAGTGTACGCACGTAAAAACGAGCAAGTTACTTATACTATGCTTAGCCTCTTGCAACGCGCACAAACACCCTTGTATAGTGAAACAAATCTTATATGCAAATGACAACTGCCTAAATAAATAATAATAAATAATAAAAAGTTTTATTGAATTCACACACAATGAAAGTTACAGCTAAGGTCGCCCACTAGGGTTCTAACCTCGGCTTATGGCGTTGCCTTGGGAATTCCTTATCGGAGAGAATCTACCCGGTACGTGCTTGTAAACCCCAAAGGAGGGACCTCCGCGACCCCGCCGGCGGGTTGCGCGGTTGCTGGAAGAGCTCGTGTTGAGTGTGGCTCGACTTGCATTGGCAGCATTCATTGCACGAGTAATTCGGTCATCAGCGTCGGTGAGGACATGGCTAGGTCTTCATTTGTGACGAGTCGCAGGTTGGGGAACGTTATCAGAGGCGCTAACTACGAGCGGTTTGGGTAATAACTAGTCTTCTTCTGTCGAGTGGGTATCGAGTGTATCGACCCGATGAACCCTGGTGTCAGAGTTTTTAAACCGCCTAGTAGCACAACTATCAGGCCTCTGACATGGTTTGAGTAACGACCACTATCAAAGACAGCTACCGGGACCGACGGCTTAACGTGCCCTCCGAAGCACGAAATCTTTTTCTTTTTCGGACAATCAGGTGATTCAGCCTGCAATGTCCTAACCAAACTGGGGAAAAATTCACAAAGTGACAAATTCTCTAATATCAACTTTGTGTTCCCCCCCTGGGAATCGAACCCAGGACCTCCGGATCAGGAGTCCATGGCACTACCCACTAGACCACGGAGGCAGTTGTATAACTAGTACTAACAGCATTCTCCGTCCTCGTCGGAGCCGTCCGCGCAGTCCACCTGGTTGTCGCACACTGACATCCACTCGATGCAGCGCCCGTTGTTGCAGTGGTAGCCGTCGTGGCATTCACTCTTCTTCGATCGCTCACTACACGTCTAAACTAGCTAGTGTAGGCTACACAGTTGTCTAAGCTAGGTAGTCTTAAGAGCGAACAGCACAAGCACGGCTGCATACCAGGTGTAAGCCAGCGTCCCGCAAACTGATAGGGGTTGCTCAGTCAACGACACTTAACAACTATCAGCAGGATTATTTTTCAGGAAGTGAAACAAAAACTGGCGTTTCCATACGAAATGTTCACCTCGATCAGACAATTTGTATAGAAATATTCCTGAAAAATAAACCTGTTCATAGTCGTTCAATGTCGTTGACTGAGCAACCCCTATCAGTTTGCGGGACGCTGTCCCTTTCACCTGGTATTTAAAAAATAAAACGGTTGTCTGTAAAGTCGGTTTACTGACGATAGTTGAACGTGACAACGTTCCGATTGTGCCTCTTTGTCGCTCGTCCCGCGCTCTCGCTTGCACTTCAAGCCTTAAATGGAACGCCGCATGAGTCATGTTTTTTCGTGCGTGCAGCCGGCTCCATCGAATTATAAGACGTTATCACGTCAAAAATAAATAGAATTGGTAATAACTAGTACTAACAGCATTCTCCGTCCTCGTCGGAGCCGTCCGCGCAGTCCACCTGGTTGTCGCACACTGACATCCACTCGATGCAGCGCCCGTTGTTGCAGTGGTAACCGTCGTGGCACTCTTCGGTCGGGATCGCTATTTGAATTGGGTACAGCTTTGACGTTTTGTTTACTGTGGAACAAATACAAAAATAAATGTTTTCCCGCTGAAGAAAAACATCAATATTGGTTACTGAAAAAAAAACGGGTAGAAAAAAATTAGGACCCCTATTCAAGAAATTCAAAAATAAATGTTTTTCTGCCGAAGAAAGCTCCAATATTGGTTGTGGAAATAAATTAGGAAGCTTTTTCTATGCTAATTTAATTTGTTATGGCAACTTGGCATATTTAAAAATGGGTTGTAATATACCGATCCTCAAAACAATACAAAATTAGCCGCAAAACTACAAACTTCGAACTTAACCTAATTGCTAATATGTATTTTTTGAGGTTCGGCTAATTATTTCCCTTTACATTAAACTGTTTATGAGCTAGAGTTGTCTTTTTATTACAAGACTGACCTTTATTGCAGATTTCTGGAGTTTCATCTTCGCCGTCAACACAGTTCCATATTCCATCGCAAACCCTATGCGCACTAACACACTTGTACGGTTCCAAACGACACCTCATACTGCCCTCGAACGGGCAAGGTCGCACGCAGTCCACTTCATCCGTAGCCCCGGGACAGTCGGGTTTGTGATTGCAGCTATGAAAACATAAATAAGGTATTTATTATTAATACGAGGTGTAAGGGATAGGGGTTGCTCAGTCAACGAAACGGAACAACTTTCACCAGGATTCGTTTTCAGGAATATAATAAAGAATAGGTTATATATGTTGGTGTTCTTTTTCTTTCATCTCCGGAAATAAATTCCCGATGAAAGTTGTTTAGTTTCATTGACTGAGCAACCCCTATCAGTTTGCGGGACGCTGTCCCTTACACCCGGTATAGCTGATTGTTTGTATCGTAGAAAAACGAACACAAGTACAAAATCTTACTAAAAAATATCTTAAAACCAAAATCCAGGGGACACTTACAAATAAAATACACGCAACGATTTTAATTATAGAAGCCACCACCGTATAATTTGAATTAATAAAAGAACAGTTTTAATAGCCCTAAACAACCAAGGTTTCTTTTTCATAATGTCATAAAAGTTAAAACATCTACTTAATTTGCCCAATACACCAAATCGGTTAATATTTTGAAACGTATCCAGTAACTCCCAAAACATAAACAAATAACAAAACGAAACCGGTTATTAATAAAGAAACCGGTTATTTAAAAAGAAACCGGTTATTATTTGTATAACCAGTTTCTCTAACACACCCAACAAACACTTCGGGCAGCACGACACCGTGAACCCTGTAAATCTAACCGTAAAGCGAGCGGTAAGCAAATAGATCTTCAACATTCCATGCACCCCCATATTATGTATAGAATTAAACCGAATCGGTTATTTTAGACTTAATTAAATTTAATATCAACGACGATAGCCGATACTTAAAACAGAACCGGTAATTAAAATAACCGGTACCTTTGAGATTACGGTTATCATGATTATCTTTATTGACCAGAATTTCTATTTTCTACGGACAGCACGACACCTTGAACCCTATAAATAAATCGAACCGTGAAGTGAGCGGTAGGCAAATAGATCTGTTCAGCTCGCATGTGTACTCCCATTCCTCGCAGTTTTCCAGCTCAGGCTCCTGTCCAAGCGAATGGCATTAGCAAAAGTGAAAGCAATGAGCAGGCTATGATTATGATAGAATTTGTGAATCTCGTGCCCTGTGAAACTTAAATATGAAAATTTTATAAAAGCCAGGGACTATGTAATGTTAATGGTGATTTATGTCACTTGTTGAAATGATTGTCTGTAAAAGCTGTATCGTCTAAAAACGATGGAAGCCAATAATATTTTTAAAAAAAACTTTGCTACATATCACTACATTGTATAAAACAAAGTCGCTTTATCTGTCCCTATATCCCTTTGTAAAAACTTCCATGCTGGCCTGGAAGCGAAAGAAAAACATAGAATGTGCCAGCTGCATTTCCTCCCGGGCATGCTGTAGACCAGCTAAGGGATCCGAGGGTTTCAGTGTATTGTAATTTAGGCGATGGGCTGACAACCTGTCACTACTGCAATATACCTACAAATCTATCTTAAATACCCTCAAAACTTTGTCAGACGTGGCGGAACGACCTTTTTTTAGGTCGTTTACGCTCTGCCTACCCCATTAGGGATAAAGGTGTGACTATATGTATGTATGTATATCCCTTTGTATGCATAAATCTTTAAAACTACGCAACGGATTTTGAAGCGGTTACTTTTAATGAATATACTAGATTCAAGAGGAAGGTTTATATGTATAATACATGCATAATATAGTAGAGAATCACTGATAATTTCCGTGCGAAGCGGGGTGGGTCGCTAGTAAAAAATAAGAGAAGAAGAATCGTAGTTGCACTCATCACATCAAAATCGCGGGAGCATCAGAACTCTCCGCGTTGAGAGTGATGTCTCCCAAATATGGCCACGGTTTACTATGCTAGGTGATCATTCCCAAACAGGATTGGTGACGATTTCCCAACAGAAGAAGTGAAGTTAGTCGACCAGTTTCCTATTTTGGAGAATCTGGAACTATCTTCAAACCTGTGTAGAGTTGTCTCCCCAGAAATAGTCGGGGTCGACGCTAGGGGGCGGGCAGTTGTTCTCATCGGAGCCATCGTTGCAGTCTTGTTGTCCGTCACAGCGACGCGTCATCTCCATACACAACTACTTGTGTTGTGTTGGAACTATCTTCATACCTGTGTAGAGTTGTCTCCCCAGAAATAGTCAGGGTCGATGCTAGGGGGCGGGCAGTTGTTCTCTTTGGAGCCATCGTTGCAGTCTTGTTGTCCGTCACAGCGACAAGTCATCTCCATACACAACTGCTTGTGTTCTGTTGGATCTGTCTTCATACCTGTGTAGAGTTGTCACCCCAGAAATAGTCAGGGTCGACGCTAGGGGGCGGGCAGTTGTTCTCATCGGAGCCATCGTTGCAGTCTTGTTGTCCGTCACAGCGACAAGTCATCTCCATACACAACTGCTTGTGTTCTGTTGGATCTGTCTTCATACCTGTGTAGAGTTGTCACCCCAGAAATAGTCAGGGTCGATGCTAGGGGGCTGGCAGTTGTTCTCATCGGAGCCATCGTTGCAGTCTTGTTGTCCGTCACAGCGACGCGTCATCTCCACACACAACCCGTTGTGGCATTGGAACTCTCCAGCTGCGCACGTGCGGTCATCTGTAGAAATAAAGCGGTGAATAATGTACTACAGATTATTTTTAACAGCCATTTTAGCATTAAAAAAAAACATGGTTTATGGATTGACTCAATAAGTGTTCAATAAGTTACCACAACACGTCAGAGACGCAGCTACCATTGGCGAATTTAAAAATAAAATAATAAAATTGTTAAACGAGTCACAGTTCTACTGTGTTAAAGACTTTTTAGGAATTTAACACTACGTTATGAATGTTTAAGTTTATATAGTACAAACACTAAATTCCTGTTTAAGAAATTAAACGACACTTGTTTAGTTTTTAATGACTATTTATTTACCTTTGTTATGCAAAATAGTGATGGTAACTACTAATTATTAAATTGTATTGATGTAATTAAATGACTTGTAACTATGTTGTTATTAATAAAAGTATTGTATTGTATTGACTTGTCTACAACCACTCTCCCGCATTAAGTTAGTACCTAAATAGTAATTATGCAATGCGTATTAAATTTAACAATAAACTTCCAAATAATTTGAAAAAATTTACTCAAAAAACAATTTATATAAGAATTATTTTAGTGGTTGATAGATAAATATTTATAGTTTAAACATTTCTCTTTGACTTAAAATGTAACTTAATTTAAATTAGCGATAGGTCTCCATGAATATTTTGCATACTGATTTAAATTAGCTGGATAGAGTGGACTTTTATAATTTAACACCTGGAATGTATACCCTATTCAAGGCAATAAAATATATTTCATTTCATACTTTATACATACATACATATAATCACGCCTTTATCCCTAATGGGGTAGGCAGAGCGTAAACGACCTAAACAAAGGTCGTTCCGCCACGTCTGACAAAGTTTTGAGGGTTATTTAAGATATATTCGTAGGTATATTGCTGTAGTGACAGGTTGTCAGCCCATCGCCTAAATTGCAATACACTGAATCCCTCGGATCCCTTAGCTGGTTTTTACAGCATACCCGGGAGGAAATGCAGCTGGCACATTCTATGTTTTTCTCTCGCTCCCAGGCCAGCATGGAAGTTATATTCATACTTTATGAATTGACTTCATGAATTTCTTCCATGCTGGACTGGGAGAGATAGAAAAACATAGAATGTTCCAGCTGCCCTTCCTCCCGGGCATGCTGTAGAAGTCAGAAAAAGGGACTACAGTGTATTGTAATTTAGGCGATGGGCTGACAACCTGTCACTATAGCAATACATATTGCAATCTAAAATTTCCCCTTAATTTTTGTCAGACGTGGCGAAAGCGCCTTTTACGAAGCGTTAAACGCTCTACCTACCCCGTAAGGGATAAAGGCGTGATTTATGTATATATGTATGTATGAATTGACAGTTATTTGGATTTTGGAACTTACTGCAATGCACTTCATCGGACTCGTCATTGCAGTCTGCTTCGCCGTCGCATACGAACGCCTTCAATATGCAGGTACCCGAAGAGCACCTGTCGACAAAACGTTACAGGATTTGGGTAATTTTATACTTACCGTAATGAGGAAGCGGCTCGCGTTATTTACAGACACACTTTTTAAGACAGACAATGGGGTGTTGAGGGCTGTATGCGGTGCATGTAAAATTCCCGTACGGTCCTCAACACTCCGGCTAGTAAGCTAGAAAGCAACATAATAATGATAATTTAATTTAATTTAATGTAACATAATATAATTTAATTTAGATTATATTGTGATTTTGAATATGGGTGCACATTTTAAATGCCTGAAATAAATGATTATTATTTATTTATACTTGCTGTGAAAAAGATCACGGGTGCAAAGAAAATAGAAAACAATACGCAGTTACTGAAACTAGACGACCTCATATTCATAACTTTTTGCCCCAGATTTCAAAACAACTTCATGCCGCTTACATGAATCCTGAAATGTACTAAAAATACATGAATACTGACATGAACTCGTGGTCCAAACAGGTGTGCGTGTCGCAAATATGCCTGGCTTCATCCAGTCCATCAGGGCAGTCGGTCTTCCCGTCACACATTAGCGAGCGCGGCACACAATTGTCTTCAGAACACGTGCCTCTAAAGTTGGATAGTCCTAAGAGGGTATAAATGATTGAATACTGACATGAACTCGTGGTCCATACAGGTGTGCGTGTCGCAAATATGCCTGGCTTCATCCAGTCCATCAGGGCAGTCGGTCTTCCCGTCACACATTAGCGAGCGCGGCACACAATTGTCTTCAGAACACGTGACTCTAAAGTTGGATAGTCCTAAGAGGGTATAAATGATTGAATACTTACATGAACTCGTGGTCCATACAGGTGTGCGTGTCGCAAATATGCCTGGCTTCATCCAGTCCATCAGGGCAGTCGGTCTTCCCGTCACACATTAGCGAGCGCGGCACGCAGTGGCCTTCAGAGCATGAGAACTCCAACGTCAAGTTGCATAGATCTGCTTCTATGGAGATACAACATGGAATATTAATAATAATATATTAATAATATTTATAGCGAACCAGAGGCCTCTAAGGGCGAGTAGGGGTAATGTCCCTGCCCGCTACAGAACATAGGTGGCAGGTAGCTGTACTAATGTTATCGATCGGTACGCGCATCAATCATAGATGGCGCTTACCCGGAAGTCCTTATTTGTTCTACTAATTATAATTAAGGGAACTGGCTTGAACCCTTTCTTGCATGTGTGTGTTTCCGGTAAGCCATAGAAGGGCTAAGACGTCTTGTTTAATTTTCGGGCGATAAAATTGTTAATCGTGTTACATCTTGTGAAACTATGTGTAATTCTGACTAAAATCTTAGTGAACACGAATAAATATCGTAAATTGTACCTACGGACTTGTTATTTCAACACGGATCACCCTAGTGACTCTAAATCGGCTCGAGGATAGCCACATATTATATTTTATTACTATCTATGTATCTCCTCCATGGTAATACGATATTAAAATATATTAGGTAGGTACATATCACGTGATGTCATTCTACGTAGCGATGCCGACCGGTTGTCACCATGTGGTGCTGGCAGAATACCAGCGTCGTGGCTTCTGCTGTGATTTATGCTGAGACAGCTCCTTTTCTCTGGCGCAGTACATAGCATAGCAGTTATAGTAATGGTTATACGTTGTTTACATGCCTCAGACGTTGTTGTAATTACTAGTGTTACCTATTTTAAGATTTTTTGTATACTGTTTTCTATGATTCTGTTGTGTTTTGTACTGTGAACTGGAGAATAAAATGTTTTCTATTCTATTCTAATATAGTAAGATGTCCTCGTGTCCTCGTTTTGACGACTGCTAATATTCACCAGTAGTCGTAAAATATGTACTAATATTAACCTGTAGTCGTAAAACATATGCTAATATTCACTTGTGGCCGTAAAACATTTGCTAATATTCACCTATAGTCGTAAAACATGTACTAATATTCACATGTAGTCGTACAACGTGTGCTAATATTCACATGTAGTCGTAAAACATGTGCTAATATTCACCTGTAGTGGTAGTTATTCCTGGCGACGTGGTGGTGGGCAGGAAACAAGGAATGCTTTTGAGTATACACATGTCATCGCACAGTTTTTCCTCAGACGAACATTTGGGAGGTTTTGCTGCTGAATCTATAATATACGACAAATATTATATTATAGGATGATTTGAGAACTAAACGTGATAGTATGTATGTCGAGATCTACCAACCAAATACAAATATAACACATTTACAAAACGATAAACATACAAACAAAAACAGAACATGTACAAAACATAATACACACAAACAAAAAGAAACGGTGGATAAGAAAATGGCGGAAAAAAGTATGGTCACAGCACAATGCTGTTGATATTCCCGCCTAAAGTCAAATGGCTATTTTTTACAAATTTGCCTATCCACATGACTGTGGATAAGTGTTACTGAAAAAATCACACTTGAGTGATGATAAGAAAGATACGCTTTCTGGTTTGCAATGCCACCGTACAATAACATAAATACATAAAAAGCTATCAAAAAACAATTTTATATTTATCTCGACCGCTTACTGTCAGATGATCTTTCTTAATCTTTTTAACTACTTACTAGGACAATCCTCCTCATCCTCTCCGTACTTGCAATCGTTCTTGCCGTCACAGATGCCGGTCTTCAGGATGCAGGAGTTGCTTTGGTGGCAGAGGAGCTCATCTTCCTGGCAGGACACCAGCTCGGTACAGTTCTTGTCCACTACCACCATGCCGGGCGGGCATAGGCACTTGTAGTTTGGTAGTGGTGACACGGTTGTGATGTTTACTGGGAATTTAATAGTGGTGAATATAAAGTTATTTTTTTATAGTTAAGTCATGGATACAAACGTTATTGCGGCCCATAAACTGCTTTTTCTTAGCAAACTGCAAATTATAACTTTGTGTCAAACTCATGTTTTGCGATTTCCAGACACGGAATTCTTGTAAGTTTTGAAGAAAAATGAGACGCAAAACACGTTGATATCGATAATTCATACATACATACATAAATCACGCCTTTATCCCTTACGGGGTAGGCAGAGCGTTTAACGTAAAAGGCGCTTTCGCCACGTCTGACAAAAATTGAGGGCAATTTTAGATTGTAATATGTATTGCTTTAGTGACAGGTTGTCAGCCCATCGCCTAAATTACAATACACTGTAACCCTCGAGTCTCTTTTGCTGACTTCAACAGCATGCCCAGGAGGAAGAGCAGCTGGAACATTTTATGTTTTTCTATCTCTCCCAGTCCAGCATGGAAGAATCGATAATTCAATGTTAACGAAACTAACAAGGAGAATTTGCTATACCGGACGTAAGGAAGAGCTTCCCTCAAACTGATAGGGGTTGCTCAGTCAACGAAACTGACCAACTTTCACGAGGAAATAAAAATAATTTGGCTTTTTTATACATATTGTCTGATCCATGACGTCACTTTGTATGGGTAAGTCAATTGGTTTTTTTATTTCCCGTAAAAAAATCTAGACGTGAGTTGTTCAGTTTCGTTGGCAGAGCAACCCCTATCAGTTTACGGGAAGCTGTCCCTTCAACCCCGCATTACCGAATGAAAACAGCAGTAGGTTCAGTAAGAAATAGATAAGACAGTTTTTAGTTTTCAATCCAATCCCTACAGATGTCAATTTCTTTGTGCTACTTACTGTGCTAATTGTTTTGTCCTTCTTATCCTATTCGGGGATAAAACCAATAGCAGATTTCTTTAAATATGAATATTTTGTAAGAGAAAAAGACTTTTAAAATAAAATATAAAACTAAGTCCTCTTACCTATATTGCTTGTATTGGTCGGCGTTTGCACACAAACATCAGAGCAGGGCATGTTTTGTTGTACGCAAGGGTGAGTGCTATTGGGGGGCTTCCATGTTACTTTTAGGTGTAGGTATGTGGTGTTCGGGAACATTGCTAGAAATGAACAAATAAAAAAGATATAAAAATATAAAAAAATGCACTGTGTTACAAAAAAATACAGTGGCCTAAGCGGCTGGACAGTGGACAAAGTTATTTTTATTAATAACACGGAACAATAGAGGTTGAAACCGGTTATTTTAGTTGAAACCGATTACCTGTAAAGTGAAATGGGAATGTCACGGAGAATACAGAAGCCGTCCGTCCCTGTCTCTATCTCTGCTAGTGGTCGAAGTTAATCTATAGATTAGGCAGTTTAAAAACTGGTGACACTAGGATTCCTCAAGTTGTCCGTAAATCCGGCTACCCACACTACAGGACAAGGAAAGAAAGATCAAGACAACTAGTACTGACGACCCGCATAGTCTAGTTGGCAGTGCATCTGTCTACTACGCAGAGGCTCCCGGGTTCTCTTCCTGGCCGGACAGACATTTGAATGAAGAATTTAAATGTCTGTTGCTGGGTTTGGGTGTTCTTCGTGGTTGTTTCTGTGTATGTCCATGGCACCCCGATACAGGGAATCCTAGTGGGGGCTATGAGTGTGATCGTGTTTATCGTGTTTTATTGTATTCTGCCTAACAGACTGACAGACAGAGTATCACGTTGTTGACATAATAGTACCTACCTATTGTAAAATTATACTAATATTTGCATGTCACGAAAATGACGAGTTAATGTGATTCTGATAAATTTTGATTGACATCTATTGTACCATATTTTCAAGAAAATAGATATCATTTCATTTCAGACTACTCACAGAGCTCAGCGCGGCGTATACTGCGCGAGGTGTCGTGTATATCGGCCCAGTACAAGCGGTGGCTGCGCCTGGTGCTCCACACTACTAGATTATCAGTAACTTCCAGCTGTGTCACCGACGTTGATAGCGAGCGGTAATTCTCTCGAGCCGTGCCTGGTAAATTGTGACATATGAAAACATAGAAACAAAAAAACAAACGAGATGTTGAAGATACAAAAAAAAAACTCCATGAATGTCCTTGCGAAATCAGTTTTGCGAGTCCTGTTAGGAAATACTTTGATAAAAATACAATAAAAAAATATTGCCTATGGAATAGTCAAAAATGAAAGAAACAATAACCAGTTTCAATAGAAAACGGTTATTAAAATAACCGGTTTTAGATTCTCTATTCTAATACCGGTTAATCTGTAACTGTATTTTTGAGACACTGAAAAGACTTACCAAGAGGATGCATATAATCAATAATGTTGTTGCCTTCATCGGAAATGAATACGTTGTCCATTTTCTGTGAGTATTTCATCCTAATATTCGGCCCCTTCAAGTTGTTCATGAGTAAATGTTGCCGGCCAGACCCGTCCAAACCGAAGATGTCTATATGGATGTTCTCGTTTTCCTCTGTTTCTGATACAGCTACGAGTATTTTACTGTGCAAACATATGTATAGGACATTATTGATAGCAAACAAATTAGTTGATACAATGGAATAAAAAAAAATCAAATGTTATTTATTATTGATGTCGTAGGATGATTTGATAATTCGAATCTTCGTGAAAATCCAAGGGATTTTGCAAAAACGCGGATAATAAGACAATTTTGAAAACATTGTCATATCTTACTGGAAATAGTCAGGATTTTTGCGAAATATCTCGTCGTTCTAGTAACATTTGACATCCTTAACTCTGACTGGTTAGATTTTTACTTACTGATATGATCTTATTCTGATTGGTTAAATAAGATGCGTTTATGATTGACATTTAAAACGTTAACCAATCAGAGGAGACTTTTTTTTATGCGAACTAACTAATCAGCGTTCTTATTTCAGTTAAATATATCAAATATTACTAGACCGTACCGGCGAGATTTTTGGAAAAATACCCGACTTTTTCCAGTAACATTTTATAATCGTTTCACCATTGTTATATACTTTATTCTGTTACATTGTCTAATTATCCATATTTTGCAAATTTTGATAAATATGTAATTTATCATTCAGGCAGCATATTTTTCAAATTAAATGAACACAGAGCTGTCTCATTACAACATCTCAAAATCACACAGTTACGAGATATCTATAAATACATACATTTTTAAAAGGAAAGCCTTATGCTTGTTTGGTACCAATATGATTTCCCTTATTGTACAAATAATAGGTTTACTGTTACTCACCCATAGTCAGGCACCACACAGACGCTAATCGGTGTCTCGTGCTCAAACCTGTGTATGACGGCTCTCTTACCGGTCTTCAAGGAAACCACCTCGAGGATCTTACGACCCGCGTCCGCGAGGTACAGGTTATCCGTTACGTAGTCTGAAATTTAGGTATCAATTAAATGTGCCTATACAATACCGGGTGTAAGAGGTAGCATCCCAGAAACTGGTGTTACTGTACTCAGGTGAATTCAATTTTGGTAGCCATTTTGTACGGAAAAGATAAAAATAACACTTCCTGAAAGAATATCCTGGTGAAAGTTGTTCAGTGTAGTTGACCCGTATCAGTTTGTGGGATGCTATCCCTTACACCCCGTATATTGATAAAATATCGCCTGTAGTGGACTAGGAGCCATAAAAAACCTTTGTTGGACTGGGAGCGTGAGAAAAACATAGAATGTGCCAGCTGCATTTCCTCCCGGGCATGCTGTAAAACCCAGCTAAGGGATTCGAGGGTTTCAGTATATTGCAATTTAGGTGATGGGCTGACAACCTGTCACTACAGCAATATACCTACAAAGCTATCTTAAATAACTCTCAAAACTTTGTCAGACGTGTCGGAACGACCTTTGTTTAGGTCGTTTACGCTCTGCCTACCCCATTAGGGATAAAGGCGTGATTAAATGTATGTATTTAAAAAACCAGTCAAGCTCGAGTCGAACTCACATGCTTCGGGTTGTTTAAATAGTTCGTCGTATAACTTACCATAATCCATGTCAACGACATCATTTAATCCCATGAATAGAAATATGGTAGGCTTCCCGGTGTGGAACTCACTCATCGGTATGGAATATATTGTTTTCCATTTGGCATCGTAGATATAGAGCACATCTAAAATAAAAAAAAAATTGATATATTCGTATAAGAAGAAAACAAAGAAAAAAACACAAGAGAAAAATGGCGATTACTCCACCGACAAGTGCCTAGCACTTAAATTTAAGAAGAAAAGATTAGTATAAAAGTAATTTAGGAAATTTTTGACAGACTGATTTCATAATAAAATATTAGGTATTTATCGAATCAGATGCAACTTGCGAATGCACTTAATTTTGCGCTCGCTTCGCTAGCATCTCATGGTACGCGTAACGGGCGATAATATACGGAATTTACCTCAATCGCTAACTTCATATCTCGCGCTCGCTTTGCTCGTAATTTTAATTAATATATCATTATCAGAAACATTACAATATTAATTTAAATACAATTTAAATATCACGCTTTCCCCGCGATATGAGCTCTACAGCTCGATCAATAACTTAAAACTCCGCCTCGCTTCGCTCGTGCGTGATATGATATGAGTTAATGTTATCGCTACCTCGATCCAATAACGGGGTCGCTACGCTCTGGATATAAATTAAATTCTTTGAAAAATGTTGCGCTCGCATCGCTCGCAAGTTTTAAAAATACGTTATTGTGGCGTACCTCGGTTGGTGTCGTAGGTCATGGCTTGCACGCGGCCGATGTCCAAGTGCACGGGCGCGTCTGTGTGCCCGCCCAGAGAGTCGTACTGTACCAGAGTGAACAGAGAATCCACGCCCACTACTATGTACCCGAAACTGTGCTACAGTTGCTAGTGCATACCTACCTCTGTTGGTGTCGTAGGTCATGGCTTGCACGCGGCCGATGTCCAAGTGCACGGGCGCGTCTGTGTGCCCGCCCAGAGAGTCGTACTGTACCAGAGTGAACAGAGAATCCACGCCCACTACTATGTATCCGGGACGGTACGATGGTAATGCTAGAAAGAATAAGTAGAAAACAGTAAATAAATAGAAGAACAGCTCTGATGAGAGCCGATTATGATGTGGACGCAAGGCCTAACTATACTAAAAAGGTTTACAGAATAGGTACTAGCGTGGCGAACTCAAAAGATCGCGACATAAGATAAAACACGAGGAATAATGACATAACAGGTACAGCTTATTTTTGCAAATAAATTTCTTCCAGCTGACCTACAGAAGTTAGACTTTAATTGAGAGGTTTATATACATATGGTTTGTTCTTTTTTTATTATTTTGTTTTACAGTGGGTTTTTTTATTTTATTCTTACTCATCCACTGAACCAATCGCTACTTTATACTTACGTTCGCATTTCTCCATGTCATTGAGCACCATGCCTTCCGGACAGACAGCCTTGGGTCCGTCGGGCCCGAGCAGTCTAATATGGTGTGGGCTGATGGCGTCTGGTTCCGGGGCGCTGCGGTGCATGATCGGGTGGTACATATACAGACCTGGCGGGAAGAGTTCTGTAAGTGAATCTAGAAACCTCCTAAGCATGATCGGAAAGACAAACAGCTGTAAATAGTGACCCGAGCAATCTAGCATGGTGTGGTGTGGTCTTATGGCGTCTGGTTCCGGGGGCGCCGGGGTTCATGATGGGGTGGTATATGTATTACCTGGAGGGAAATGTTATTAAAGTGAAACTAGAAACCTCTTAGGCATGATCGGAGAGACGAGCAGCTGGTACCAATCATTTAGGTAGGTTTACCATGGATCCCGGTGATTCAGCATTGATCATATTTCGCGCTCGCTTCGCTCGCGTAACATAATTCTGTTTTCATGTGTTTCAATGGTAGTTCTATTGCTTCCCGGTTTTGAAAGTCATAAATTATGATAAGCCTACGTTTAGGGTAGATGTATTACAATCTTACATTCTGGACTGGGAGCGAGAGAAAAACATAGAATGTGCTAGCTGCATTTCCTCCCGGACATGCAGCTAAGGGATTCGAGGGTTTTAGTATTTAGTAGTTAATTTAGGCGATGGGTTGACAACCTGTCACTACAGCAATATACAAATCGATCTTAAATAACCCTCAAAAGACTTGTCAGACATGGCTGAACGACCTTTGTTTAGGTGGTTTACGCTCTGCCTACCCCATTAGGAATAAAAGCGCGATTATATGTATGTATGTATTAATGGTTGTTCATACCAAAATGATAGTAAGCGCTTTTACTAACCTAGGACGGGTGTGTCGAGCGAGAGCACGGCGCCGCGGCTGTGCGTGTTGAGCTTGTCCCAGCTCTGTATGGTGTCGGTGGCCCAGTCGCTCCAGTAGATCACGTGCTCGAACACGGTCAGCGCGTACGGCTGGTGGTAGTGGATGCCGTGCTCGTTCACCACCTGGGGACACGGAGACACATCAAAAATCACGCCTAACGGGACACAGGGAAAAGAATAGACAAATCGCAAGCGAAGCAAGCGCGCGATTTCTCGCTCTCATTAGCGACTGCCGCATTTCCCTGTTACTTTCTAAATTAAACATTACCTTGTATTTCAAAATTACCCCATAAACCATGTATAAATAATAGTTGTCAATATTTTGTTAATGCTACAAAATATTTGGGATTTGCATGTTTTTATGTGCTGTAACTGTGACGTTTGTTAGAAGTCAATTAATTAAAAAAAAAACTTTTCAATAACCGGTTTCAGTTTAAATCGGTTATTGAAATAACCGGTTGAACATCTCAAGCTCTGATACCGTTTATTTCTTGATCAATTTTATTATTGCAATTCACGACGAATCAAATAAAATTAACATTTCGTTTTTTATTGGAACGTGACATTACACCGATTTACGTGCATTTCTTATTGCTTTTTAAAACTCATCGGAAAATTAGGCTACTCACAAAAACTTCCCCAGTATCCAGCCTGGCTCCCTTAACAGTTCCATCGGAGAAGTAGAGTCTCGATCCCGAGGAGTCTACGACCAGGCCGTTGGGGAAAGTATGGAGATCCACCACCAACGCGACGGGGTCCGAGCCGTCCATGTACGCTTGCATTATCACCGGGCCTTCGTGCAGGTCCGCCCAGTACATTTTACTGGAAAAACATACATACATACATACATAAATCACGCCTTTATCCCTTACCGGGTAGGCAGATAGTTTAACGCCTCGTAAAAGGCGCTTTCGCCACGATTGACAAAAATTGAGGGCAACTTTAGATTGTAATATGTATTGCTTTAGTGACAGGTTGTCAGCCCATCGCCTAAATTACAATACACTAACCCTCGAGTCCCTTTTGCTGACTTCAACAGCATGCCCGGGAGGAAGGGCAGCTGGAACATTCTATGTTTTTCTATCTCTCCCAGTCCAGCATGGAAGAAAACTGGAAAAAAGGGTTGTTATAAAAAGAGGAAAGGTTTGTATTTTTGTGTGTAAAGAATGAATTCAAGAACGGTTCTCTCTAAATGCTTTAAAAAAACGCGAGCGGGGAGAGCTTGATTAAGGTTGATTATCTTCCATGGTGGACTGGGAGCGAGAGAGAAACATGGAATGTGCCAGCTGCATTTCCTCCAGGGCATGCTGTAAAAACCAGCTAAAGGATCCGATAGTTTCAGTGTAGTGTTATTTAGGCGATGGGTTGACTACCTGTCACTACAGCAATATACTTACAAATGCATCTTAAATAACCTCTTTAAACTTTGTCAGACGTGGCGGAACGAGCTTTGTTTTGGTAATTTACGCTCTGCGTACCCCATTAGGGATAAAGGCGTGATTTGCGTATGTTGATTTACTCATCTAGCGAGCGTAGTGAATCATTGAAGCAAATGTATTGTAGTAAAAGTTTGAAAAGCGATACCCAACGAAATTATAAACCTAAGGGTATTTTTCTTGGACGAAACAACCTCTTTTTTAATGGATATTATCTAAAAGTATTGTACTGTGACGACACATTTCCCTTACTATGCATATTCTATGTAAGGCGTGCACGCCGCTATCTATTAATAAAGTTAGTATTAGTCAGAACACTGAACTGAACGATCGTATCATTTCTACCATCCCTTACGCCCCACACCGCACTATGCCAAAAAACATACATACATATAATCACGCCTTTATCCCTAATTGGGTAGGCAGAGCGTAAAAGACCTAAACAAAGGTCGTTCCGTCACGTCTGACAAAGTTTTGAGGGTTATTCAAGATGGATTTGTACGTATATTGCTGTAGTGACAGGTTGTCAGCCCATCGCCTAAATTGCAATATACTGAAACCCTCAGATCCCTTTGCTGGTTTTTACAGCATACTCGGGAGGAAATGCAGCTGCCACATTCTATGTTTTTCTCTCGCTCACAGGCCAGCATGGAAGTAATAAAATAATTAAAAATGTATTTTAGTAAAAGTTTGAAAAGCGATACCCAACGAAATCATATACATAATTTCTCTTGGACGAAACAACCTCTTCTTAAATGCATATTATCTAAAACTATGCCAATAAAATATGGCATTAATTACCGGTTTTTGACATCAAGCGTGAGGTGTTTGGGCACTCGCGCGGCGGTTTTGATGGTGACGCACATCTGTCCGTCCAGCTTGCACGCGGAGATGGTGCCGCGCTCAGCGTCGCTGAAGTAGAAGTTCCTGCCCATCCAGTCTATGGAAATATCCCCTGGGTCCTCGAGACCTAAGCCTACTAATACCTAAAAAATACAAATTACATTACGTAATAGCTTAGTTTTCAAGATTCAATATAATTTATGTGCAAGAATAAAGTAGGTATTATATTAATTTAAAAGAAAGTACGTAATATTCGACTTGCATGCAAGCGTGCAAAATATTAAATGTCCGCTAGATAGAAATGTATACATTTACAATATTACATTATAAATTTATCATATATCTATCACCATGTCATTATTTCAGTTATACATTAATACTATCTTATAATTCATATATTCCTTAATACTATAAAAACAGTCTAATAACCATCCTTTCAGTCTGGATTTAAAAGTGATATCAGACAGCAGTTTTATATCCTGCGAAAGGTGATTATAAATCAAAATGCACATGTGGTAAACATTAATTTTATAAATATTCTTGTGTTTCCACTTTACCGCTTTACATACCTACTAGCTGTTTTGCAAAATGGCTTTTTTTTGCATTACGACGGGTTGACGAATTAGTAGGTAATGTCGGTATGTCATTGTTGTCGAGTGCCCTACATTCTGCAATATACCGGGTGTCAGGGACAGCATACCAGAAACTGATAGGGTTTGCTCAGTCAAAAGAATCTGAATAACTTTCACCAGAAAATTAATTCAGGAATTATTTCTTTACTTTTTCTCCTTTTCCACACAAATTGACAGATTGAGGTGGTCATTTTGTTTAAGAAAGTATTGTTTTTCATTTCCTGAAAGAATTTGATGATGAAAGTTGTTTAGTTTAGTTGACTGAGCGCCCCTATCCGTATCCGTTTCTGGTACGCTGTCCCTTACACTCACTATAGTACAGGCAGCGAGCGCTAAAGAGTCTGTGCATCCGTATGTAGCAGGATTGTAATTTTGTAGTTTTACAAACCGGCTACTTATTTTACAAAATGGCGTCGTTTTGTATTATGGCGGCGGAACGATACGGCGTAATTTAATTTCAATTACCTATATTCTACAATATATACCAGAGCACGTTCAGCCCTGATGTAATGCAGCGTTTTTTAACCTTAAAATTTCACGCCATTTTGCAAAACAGCTATCCGGTACGTAAAAAGTCGCTGGCGTCCACTCATGACGGTCTAAGAAGCAACCATTAAACTTAGGACAAGATCCGCGGTAGCTTAGTAGGCTAAAGCGTTGGGACGGTATACCAAAGACGCAGGTTCAAATCCGGTCTTTGGTTGTTCCTCATATCTTAGAAATTACAAAAAAATATACACTAAATCATTGATACCGTTTTTGTGTCGGCGATATTGTCCAAAGGCGCTCTCACGATGGTTTGGTGTCCCTGTGCGGTTTCCACCCAGTGCACGTTTGTACCATCAAATGAAACACCGTGCGCCTAAAAAATAACGTGCACAATTACACACGGCGGAAAACTAAAAGTAGTGGTGGTCATCATCATCTACCTAGCCTTATCCCGTATCTCACTGGGATCGGCTACCTAATCTAGGGGATTGAACGACGGTACTGGTTTTTACGCAGAGCGAATGTCATCTGACCTCCGCAACCCAGAAGGGAAACCAGACCCAATCCTAGATTAGGGCAGAGTTTTCAAGCCGCCAATGCGCTAAGCATGGCCTCTGACATGGCTTAACGACTAATATCTACGTTATTAAACGATATTAACCGGGACCAACGGCTTAACATGCCTTCCGAAGCACGGAAAAAGCGCCGAATAAACGTACATATGAAAATTCGAAAAGCGTAAAACACATTGGTACGTGGTGGGATTCGAACCACGACCTCCCGCTTAGGAGGCAGCGGCCCTATCCACTACAACATCGGGCTCAAAAAAAAGAAAGTAGTGGTAGTATTATGAAAAAAGTACCCGTCCAAACATAGAATGGCGTTATCGATACCAACGTGTTTTGCGGCCCATAAACAGTTCAAATTTTGAAACCGCAGACGATAACCTTGTTACTAACATATGTTTTGTAGTTGACTTTCTTTAAAGCCTAAACAAGTTAAGATAACGCAACTTTAAAAAAACTAAGCATACTTGAAACATTACGATATTAATAAAAAATACTTTGTATTATGTAATACTGATTTCATGGCGATTTCAGTGTTTCATAAAGGATGCACTTACTTGTTTGATTCCAGTTGCAACAGTGACGACTTTATGGGACCTTATTTTAATATATTTGATTTCATTCAGTGTGCTGAAGAAGAGCATAGCCTCCGGTTCTGAAATCACAATATTCACAGTATTACAAGCAATAGGAAAACGTAAATCTTCCACCACCTTAATCACATTTAAGTAGCTTAGCAAAGAAGAATATTATAAGAAAATCAAGAACGAAGGCGAAGGCGAGTTGTGGGCCCTTTTTTCATGTTGTTAACTGCCTGTTGTTAAATGTGGTCAAGTGGTCAGAGCCATGGGCTTACAACCCGGAGGTCCTGGATTCAATTCCTAGGGGGGAACACAAATTTGATATTTGTCAATTTATCACTTTGTGAGGATTTCCCCAGTTTGGTTAGGAGATTGCAGGCTGGATCGCCTGATTGTCCGAAAAGTAAAAATATTCCGTGCTTTTAGAACGGCTAGACATCATTCAGGCCGTTAGTTAAACAGCGCCTTTTAGTTTAAAAGTCTTGGCCTTTAACAAAATGCTTTAAATACCTAGTTAGCTGCGACACTACTAAAAAGAAAAGTCGTTGATAAAATGTATACAATCTGTCTCTAACCTGGAGCAACACACATAAACGCAATCTTCAGCGAATCCAGTAAGTATCCCTCGTCACAAGAACACAAGAACGATCCTTTCCTATCAATACATTTGTGGGTGCACTGCGGCCGTGCCTCCGCGCACACGTTGCGGGGTTGGCAGTCGTAAGCGGTCTTGTTAAAGAAGTAGTAAGTGTCGTCACACACGCACTCGGGGCCCTCCCGTTCTGGGAAGCATTTCGATTTGTTGCTGCAGGCGTGGTCGGCACACATATTCTTCCCTGGAAAATTATGATAATTCAGCGACTCGTGACCTAAACTAGAATGAAGAACAAACTTATCGAAAAAAACATGTACCTACCCAAAGGGTAGTTTAAAGTTCTACATAAATAACTAGAAACAGTTCAATCAATCTTCTGAATAAGTTGTAAGATGAAAACTAAGGACGTATAAGATTGCCTCAATCTTTTACAACTTTTCAAAATGATAGCTCAGCTGTTTTTGTTTTATTTTATTATTTCTGCTTATTTTTTTTTTGTGGCGCGACGAGCTCGACACTTTTACAAAAGACTGACAAGTTAAAGCTCAAAACAGGGAAAAATGGAGGGAGAAGAGGGAGGCCTTTGCCCAGCAGTGGGATGATTCAGGCTAAATAAGATAAGATAATATATTTTTTTTATTATTTCTGCTTATTTTTTTTTATTACATATACTTTCTCATGTCAACCGGGTTGGCCCTTGACTTCTGCTTTTACTACGCAGTTTGTGTATCTAGATAAGTGCATTTTGTTCAGATTAGCTTATTATTTTTTGTTTGTGTTCATTCGTTGTAACTAGTGGTGTGACTAACACCACTTTGTCTGCATGTTACTGACTGTAAGCCAATTTTCGCAAACTCTGCGATAGATAGAAGAACCGTAATTTTATTTGAATTTGAATTTTACGTCGTTTGCTAAATCTCACTTCTGTAGGTCTATTGTAAGAAATTTCTTCATAGAAACAAGCAGTGCCTGTTGTGTCTCTTTTCTTTGTGTTTCTTCATGTCATTTATTGTGTACAATAAATTGATAAATACATAAATTTGTTTTCATACCAGATTATCAGTGGAGTAAGATGATTTCAATTTCCGTTCTTCGGAAGGCACTACGTTAACTTAACACCTGTGACGTAAAGCTGTTTCTAATAGTGGTCGTTGCCATGTAAGAGGATTATTAAGCGTATTAAGCAGTTTAAAACTCTGACACTGTCATCATTGTACATCGGTACTTTGGTCGGCCCGACAAACCGTCATGTACTTCCCGGACAGACCGTATCTCTTGTCCTTTACAGCCTGTATGAATATTTGGGAGTTTTCTTAAGAGGCCAGTTGGCCGAGTGATGATGGATGGGAAAGTGTAGCTGCCCGCCTAGTCGGATTTTGTGACCAGGGGACCGAGATCCTACTTGACAAGTTTGGAACTAGTAAACACGGTGTTACATATGGGGTATATGCACCTGAAAGGATATGTACCAGCCCATGAAACTGAACAGCTTTCCCAAAGGAACATAAGTCGAAAATAAAAAAAAAGTTTGACTCACTATACTACACACGCTATCAGCTGATGCATTCTGTATGAAAGGATTTTTTTTCTTATTTTGACCTATGCTCCTTTGGGAAAGTTGTTCAGTTTCATGGGCTAGTTTATATCCTTTCCGGTGCATATACCCTATATGTTACACGTTGTATATGACTTGTGTGGAACTTCGATACCGCGTTTCAGGACGGTTGTATCTTGACGTGGCGCCATCTATGTGCAACTACAAGTATTTGGAATCTCACAGTTATCACAGAAGGTTCCCTCGTCGCTGCCGTCCTTGCAGTCCCTCATGCCGTTGCACATGTACTGCTTGGCGAGACAGTACCGCTTGTCCTGACACACGTAGTGCTTCTGCGTCATGAACATCATAGAGTGGTCTGTGATGCATTCGTGCTGGCCGATCGTGCCTTGTGGCTCCCAATGCCCTGTGGAAGTAAAAAGAAAGTGCCTAGTTTTATATAATAACTAGCGACCCGCCCCGGCTTCGCACGGAAATTATCAATGTTTCTCTACTATATTATGCATGTATTATACATATAAACCTTCCTCTTGAATTACTCTATCCATTAAACGAAACCGCATCAAAATCCGTTGCGTAGTTTCAATTTTATGCATACATAGGGATATAGGGACAGAGAAAGCGACCTTGTTTTATACTATGTAGTGATTATTACAATCCATACATTTCTGAAAAACTTAATCCTAGGTTAAAGGTATAATAATAATTTAATTAGCTTAAAAGAAAATTAAAATTGAATTCATTAAAAACACATTGCATGTTCAATCAAATAAATAATAAATCTAAGGATTTTTAATTTAAATAAGGCATATTTTATGAATCTTAGGTTTACCTTATAGAGTTTTAAGTAGAGATGTGAAGCGGTAAAATTACCCCGGTAAAAAACGTAATTTACTGTAAAATATTATATTTTACTGTAAAATACGATAAGATTCAGTAAAAAACGTATCACAGGACTACTTGAAAAATATGGCAACAGCATTTTGTTAACAGACATAGATACATACCCTGGGTATGAAACCCAGTGACTACGTGAAACTGAACAACTATTCTCAAACTAAAATACTTTTCTCGAAACTGAACAACTTTTCACAAACAGAACAACATTTCTCAAAATAAAACAACTTTTCTCAAACAGATCAAGTTTTCTCAAAACTGAACACCTTGTCTTAAAACTGAACAACTTTTCTAAACACTGAACATTTTTTCTCTTAATGATCGAGTATTCACTTCATAAAAGTTCCTCTAAAAATCATAAGTTGCCGGTAATTTTACCGTAATCTATATAAATGACCGTCAAATTCCCGTATTTTACCAGCGTATTCGGTAAAATTACGTAATTTTGCATCGCTAGTTTTAAGTCAGGACTAATATGCATGTACAGTTTAGAAAAGTAGATAGGTTGGTAGTATGTACTTATTGCAGAGATGCTGTGTAGGTATAAAGGGACGTACTTTTATTCAGCCGTATCCAATGCGGCGTATCGTCAACCAGCCGTATTACAAAACAGCACTGATTTATTTTTTTAAGCTGCTGAAAAGCAATATTGTTTTTTCTTTTACTGAAAAAAAAACCTGCTTATTGTTGTTCAGTTTCGTTGAATGAGCAACCCCTACCAGTTTGCAGGTCGCTGTCCCTTACACCGGGTATGAATAGGTATAATTCTTTCTGTTACTTTACCAGTAGTGCAGGATTAACAAAGTGGCTAGCTGTTTTACAAAACAGCGTCTTCGTATGAAACGGCCGGTTGATGAAACGGCGTTATACTCACGGCAAGCATCGAAATCTTCATCGCTACCGTCGGCGCAGTCGTAGTTGCCATCGCAGACCCAAAGCGGGGAGACGCAGCGACTGTCATTCTTGCATTTGAAGCCTTTGCATTCAGCCTGAAACAACATACATACATACATATAATCACGCCTTTATCCCTAATGGGGTAGGCAGAGCGTAAACGACCTAAACAAAGGTCGTTTCGCCACGTCTGACAAAGTTTTGAGGGTTATTTAAGATAGATTTGTAGGTATATTGCTGTAGTGACAGGTTGTCAGCCCATCGCCTACATTGCAATATACTGAAACCCTCGGATCACTTAGCTGATTTAGACAGCATGCCCGGGAGGAAATGCAGCTGGCACATTCTATGTTTTTCTCTCGCTCCCAGTCCAGCATGGGAGAAATACATACATACATACATAAAACTGTCCATCTATATCCTCTTTCAAAAAAAGAGTGAAAGAGCACTTCATATCGCAACAAAATTAGTATTTATGTACGTAGGTGTTTGTATTTATTATATGTATGTATTATTATTTATTATAGATGTTTATTTAAGTAATATATAGGTATGTTTATGATTATATCTAGGTTATATGTATATGTAAAAGTCTACAGCGTGTACAGTCTTGTCCCCGTATATATTGTTATCTCATATTCAGTTTTACAGGTTGGCTGAAAGAGATCTCTTTATAGAGATAAGCTCACCTTTGTGAACTAAATTTAAATTTGTTTTTTTTTTGTACGCAATAAAGAATAAAATCACGCCTTTATCCCTTACGGGGTAGGCAGAGCGTTAAAAGCCTCGTAAAAGGCGCTTTCGCCACGTCTGACAAAAATTGAGGGCAATTTTAGATTGTAATTTGTATTGCTATAGTGACAGGATGTCAGCCCATCGGCTAAATTACAATACACTGTAATCCTCGAGTCCCTTTTGCTGATTTCTACAGCATACCCGAAAGGAAGGGCAGCTGGAACATTCTATGTTTTTCTATCTCTCCCAGTCCAGCATGGAAGAATGAAACAACAGATGCTTTTATAGGTAGGTACATGTTATTTGCAAACATGAGAGCCCGATGGTGTAGTGGATAGGGCCGCTGCCTCCTGAGCGGGAGGTCGTGGTTCGAATCCCAAAAGGTACCCATGTGTTTTTCGGTTTTCGAATTTTATATGTACGTTCATTCGGCGCTTTTTCCGTGCTTCGGAAGGCACGTTAACCTGTTGGTCCCGGTTAATATCGTTTAATACCGCAGATATTAGTCGTTAAGCCATATCACAGGCCAGTGCTAAGCATTGGCGGCCTGAAAACTCAGTCCTTATCTAGGATTGGGTCTGGTTTCCCTTCTGGGTTGCGGAGGTCAGATGGCAGTCGCTCTGTGTAAAAATCAGTACTCTCGTTCAATCCCTTAGATTAGGTAGCCGAAACCGTGAGATCCATATCCCATGATAAGGATAGGAAGATGATGAGTTGATCTTGTCCATTAGCCATACAGTATTATCTCGTAATTTAGGCAATAGGCTAACAACCTGTCACTACAACAATACACAGATCTCTTTTTAACACCTTTGCATGGGTCATTGACGCTTTGCCTACCCCATTAGAGATATAGGCGTGATAGTAGGTATGTATGTATGTATTATCCCTTAGAGTGTTTTTGCACTGCTCCGTTTGGTTCGTATATAAATTGCTGTCTCTTCCTCACACTTTCAATTTTTTTTTCCGAACAACCTACTTTTGGCATTGGCAAAATACGTCTGAAATCATGAGATGTGAAGCCAATAAAAAAAAGAAAGAAAATGTATGAAAGCTTCCATATAATTTTTCACAAATAAGAACCGAATATGGAGCAGTGCAAAAACGCCGTTATTCCACATTTGGAGCCAGCTGTTTTTGCGCTGATCCTGCTAATGGATCCTGCAATTAGATATTCAAAAGAAGAAACGCCATATATTAGAATGTTGTGATCAGCGAACCATATTTTATTAGCAGATTTACATACAATCTTGCCTTCATCTCTAATGGGGTAGGCAGTGAGTTAGCGATCTCATCAGTCATCAGCATCACAGATCATTCGGCTTCATATTTTTTCGTTCAGATTTAAGTTTTTTTCTAAAATGAAAAATAAATTAACACGCTTTATAAATTTGATGAATAACTAACTACCTACCTAGTTTTTAAATAAATAATCTCTTGTAATTGCAACTGCATAAATAAATAAAGGATCTCTGTATCTAGAAGTATGCTTAATTGCTCTGTATAAATATGTAAAAACCTATGGCTAAATATCATTATCAATAATTTAATATATATTAAAATTATATAAAAGACTACGAGGTGCATTCAATAAGTACCGAGCCTCATCGCCAGAGGGCGCTGTAGTTTCAAAAAAGTTTAAACACAGTGTAGCACATTCTTTTTTAATTCTTTTTTCAAATTTTCATTCCAATCCCTTCATTTGTTTTAATTTTACAACTTATGGAAGCGAACGTGTCGATCGGTTTTACAAAAATGGAAAAAGAGTAAAGATTCCTATTTTCGGAAGGGAAAACGCGCTTCGAAATCAAAGAGCGCTTGGATGCTGTGTACGGTGACTCTTCTCCATCGATGGCCACCGTCAAGAATTGGTTCAACGAGTTTGCACGTGGCCGTACGTCGGTTTTTGATAAACCACGTCCAGGTGCACCGAAAACAGCTACTACGGAGGAAAACATTAAAAAAATCCATGATCTCGTATTGGCAGATCGCCGATTGAAGGTTCGGGAGCTAGCTGAGACTGTAGGCATTTCAGAAGGAACAGTGCATCATATTCTTCACGAGGAACTCGGCATGAGAAAGCTGTCGGCGCGATGGGTGCCGCGTTTACTCACACCGGAAAACAAGCGCAACCGTGAGACCACATCGGAGACGTGTTTGGCGCTGTTTAAGCGGAATCCAGCGGAGTTTTTGCGTCGTTTTGTGACCGTCGATGAAACCTGGATCCACTGGTACACACCAGAGACCAAGGAGCAATCAAAACAATGGATCCAGACCGGGGAACGTGCTCCAAAGAAGGCGAAAACTGTAAAATCGGCCGGAAAAGTTATGGCCACCGTTTTCTGGGATTCACAAGGTGTGATCTACATCGATTACCTCCAGAAGGGTAAAACAATTACAGGGCTTTACTATGCCGATTTATTGGGCCGATTCGACGCCGAATTAAAGAAAAAACGACCCCATCTGGCGAAGAAAAAAGTGCTGTTTCACCACGACAACGCACCGGTTCACAGATCCAGATTTGGCCCCTTGTGACTTCTTTCTGTTTCCTAATCTGAAAAAGTCACTCGCCGGGAATAGATATGGATCAAATGAGGAGGTCATCGCCGCCACGGAGGCCTATTTTGCAGAGTTTGACAAAAACTATTTTTCGGACGGGTTAAAAAAGTTGGAGCATCGCTGGGCTAAGTGTATAGAACTAAAAGGAGACTATGTTGAAAAATAAATTGCCACTTTTCCAAAATTTTCTTTTTCTTTTTGTAGGCTAAGTATTTATTGAATGACCCTCGTACCTTGCTTGATTTGTTTGTTTGTATTTTTTTGTGTAAGTGCAACTTTATGTAATTTATCTAAAACTATGTTGAAACTATGGTGAAATGCCTGAAATAAAGTATTTTTTCTATAATATAGTTTTCTTACATTAGGTGCGGGTTGCAGTGCCACGGTGCAGTTGAGCTCATCGCTGCCGTCGGTGCAGTCAGTCTCGTTGTTGCAGAGCCACAGGTTGGGGATGCATTTGCTGTGGTCTGTGCACAGGAAGTGGCTCTCCAGCTTGCACAAATCTGGATCTGTGGTGCGGTTCGCTGTAGAAACATACTTTACACTGTAAATCAAGGTATAAGAGACAAAATAGCAGATTTAGGCACAATACTACAAGTAAACAAATGCCAAAAAGACCCTTGAGTAATTTTGTACTGTGAGGCCCAATATATGTCTTTTCATATTTCAACCTATGTTCTTTGGGGAAAGTTGTTCAGGATATAAGACGTCCAAGATCAAGTTCATTTGTCCAGCAGATAGAATAATACTCACGACATAGATTCTCATCGGAGCCATCAGGGCAGTCCACCTTCCCATCGCAGTACTGGTGGGTCCACACACAGGATCCATCTCCGCAGTGGATCTTATCTTCACCTAAGCAGTTCTCCTCATAGGTTTGCATGTGGTCAGTGAACTGGGCTGAACAGCACAGCAGCCAGGATAGGGTTATGAGTAGGGGGGCATATTGGTATGCCATTGCTGTAGCTGTAAAGGAGAATGTTGAAATAGTAGGTGGAAATTGAAAATAGGTTTTTTTATACTAGAGTTTTTTTTTCATTCGCCTATCATGTTTGAATGCAAATTGCAGTCTTAAAATTATAAGAATATTTATTAGTAGGTAGTAGGTATAAAGTTACAAACCCTTCACGCCCTACATAGCTGGGGAAGTAGTCAAGTTTTTAACTTATTATGGTTTAAGGTAGGTACCCAGACTTTCCTTAGATCATCATATCATATCATAACTATGTAAAAAGGTGCAGTGACAAGCCTCCAAGTACATGCGGTCCCATTGTGCGGGTACCTAGGTAAGGTAGGTAACTACCTACTTTATAAAAAACGCCGGAAACCTCAGGACCTTACCAGCTCACAGGCAGGTAAATTTAGCTGTGCCTGCCAGCTATTGTCTGTGCTAGTATTTAAATTATTGTTGTAAATCTGCATGCAACGATGGAAAGCAGGATAGTTAGGTTAGGTCGAAGGGTTAAGTTCATAATTTGAGTAATGTAAATAAAAACTTACCTTGGAGTTAAAATTAATAAAATCGATTGTAATATATTATAATAAATGCATAATTTGATTTAAAATTAATAATTCTAACATTTAAAAATTTGGGCGTGCACTGCACAAGATGAATGGAGGAAGAAATTCGAAATAAACGGTAAATTAAAAAAAAAAAACAATCTACCCTCAGTTTCTCAGTATATTTCAAAGCGTTTTGTTGCGTTGAAAAAAAACAAAATGACCACGTTTCACAATATTTGAAGATGCAACGAAACGCAAAAACAATTTGTGATACAGTTCCAGCGCAAATAAAAATGAAAGACAGAGACAACGCCTTACAATGTCAAATGTTTGCTTTCCTTCTAAAGTTTCACGTACGCCTTTTATGGTCAAAAATAAGCACACCATCAACGATGTATTGCCAGAACCAGAAAATTATACCAAAATATGTTTAATTTTATTGTAATATTGTTGTAAGTACTGTTTATACATTACAATCTACTGGGTTGACAGTAAACAGGTAGGTAAACGCTCTTTCGTATATCCATGTCAGGATATTAGGCGCGAGAAATCAAAATATCTTGAATTGGGTGGCTTGCATACTCAATCAACTTGCATGTGCAAGTAACTCGTATGACATGTACACATGGGGCAAACTGTTGGATTGCAGCTACTTGATTGCAAGGCCAACTCACCCACTGACTCGGTATAAACAAAACAGGGCATAATAAAATAATTATATTATTTTATTATACGACCGATAAGTTAATTTTAGCTCCTAAAGTTCTCATGCTTCTGGCCACACTTAACAAGTGGCTGTCTTCATTGACAGGTCAGAGTCCAACTTTCTTTAGAGTTTAATTGGAGTTTTCTTGAAATTTTTATAAGAATTACCAGTGTAGTTGTGCTGTTACAGATTCCTCCTTATTATCCCTGATAATCGGCTTGAGTGTCTGAACAGCCATGGCATCGCACGTCGCTAAATCCATGATCAAAGTGTCCAATGTGGGATCGACCATCAAATTCGGTAATTTCTTCTCATTTTTGTATAATTTTACCCATTCATAATGTTCAGTTTCTTTATCTCTGTCGGCAGCGTGAATTCGAAGTAATTTCATACACGTAAAAGTGCATTTTTGTTGAAAAATTATGGAATATTTTGAGTATAAACTTTGGACCTTATATGTTGGCATTGGTACAAATAATTTGTTGGGAATGTTCGTAGCGTTTCCTACTTAGTCTGTTGTTGCTATACTGTAGGTGCCTTACAACATTACATGCTGGTTGATTTGATTGGAGGCAAAGTTCAACCATTCATGTTATGCTGCTACATAACCATCTTTAGGTTATTTTTGTACCAGATAAGTTTTTTTTATAGATGTTTCATATTTAAAAGTTTTTCTCAACATTCAGTCAGAGAGTCAAGTTCATCATTGCTATTATTACTTATAAACAAAGATAGTTGATACTTTCATAAATATCTTTAATTTATTTTTATGTATTATAATAGGTTTACTCTTGACCCTATCCTCATATAGGTCAATGGTGACAGCGAGAGTCTACAATATAATAATTTTGTCCAGAACCTTAAAAGCACTGGCATACCTACCCACACATCAACAAATAATAAATATTCTTATCTGTATTCACCAACTTATTGATAATATTTATTTACATAACCATATCTGATTGTCTAGACACAGCCAGACGTGCCTTGAGCGTTGGAGCAGCTCTGCAAGCCAAGAACACGCTGCCAGACCGCACCGGCCACAATGTGGTGCTGGTGGACGGAGTCAGGACCCCGTTCCTGCTGTCATTCACCGACTACCAGAAGATGATGCCCCATGAGCTGGCCAGACACTCACTAGTGTAAGTTTGATGCTAATGTAAACATTAAGGTTAACAACTTTAGATAAGGGATTGAACTGAAGTTCAGAAAGCCATAACATTATAATCTAATCTCTTTGATATGATCATCTAGCTATTAGCAGAGCAGTTTCAGCCTTTAATAAGTTTTCCTGTACAAAACATATACTTGTGGTAAAAACTACCCTACATTACTCAGGGTAGATGTAGATTTCTAAAGGTAAAAGCAATTTTTTAATCAGTCCTGTAGTTTTCGAGTTTCGTGTTACAAAACAAACATAAAAAGTGCAAATCTTTTGTTTTATAAAATTATCCTGTAAGTATCTTTCCAAATAAAACATCAAATGAAATGATTCTCTAGGGGCCTCCTCCAAAAGACTGGTATCGACAAAGAGCTGATCGACTACATTGTCTACGGCACCGTCATCCAAGAGGTGAAGACATCCAACATTGGTCGTGAGGCTGCCTTAGCGGCCGGTTTCAGCGACCACACTCCTGCACATACCGTTACCATGGCCTGCATATCTGCTAACCAGGCTATTACTACCGGTAAGATGGGAGTAAAATTTTAAAAAAGTAATACTTATCCAAAAATAGTCAGAACCTAAAAGATCTTTACCTTCAGTTTCAGTAAAAGAATTAAAAAGATACAAGGTATCAACTATTAGTTCATACTTTTATGCTTCAACAATCACTTTATGGCAATTTCAGGAAGAAATAAGAAAAATACATTAAAGTCTTACATTCTATAGATAAAACGCGAAGCAATGATAATAATAACCTGCACCTTTTCAATATTATTTACTGAAAATGATAAAGCTCACTTAAATAAATTTAGCTTTTGAAACTAGAAAACGTCAACGCAAATAATTTGTATGCAGCCTTAACCTTAGCCACATCTGACAAATATTTGTTCTCATCATAGTGTATGCGCGTATGTCAGTCCCTGCATAGATCAAACGTCTTCATCCAGGTTTTTAGGCCAGCTCTCTGCCACAGGGCTGAACTTGTGCAGCTCGGCGATGCCTCCGAGAAAACATCGAAATTTATACAATATTTGTTCTATTTTATTTATTCTAGGCTTTTCTATGTCACTCCCAACCCAGCATAGAAAAAAATTCTGACGAATACTGAGATTTTTTCTATGCTGGGTTGGGAGTGACATATTCGTCAGACGTAGCTAAAGCGCCTTTTACTCGGTAACTTGCGTTCTTCTGCCTACCCCGTAAATGATAAAGGAAGGCATGACTATTTATTTATGTTTATGCAGGTGTGGGTATGATCGCGGCCGGGGCCTACGACATCATCGTAGCTGGCGGCGTGGAGTTCATGTCTGACGTTCCCATCAGGCACTCGCGCAAGATGAGGTCCTTACTCCTGAAGCTGAACAGAGCCAAGACCCCGCAGCAGAGGCTGTCCCTTCTATCTACATTCAGGCCTGACTTCCTTGCTCCTGAGGTAAGTTTGTTCTGGTATCTTCCATAGCAAAGACTGTTCCTTTTAGCCACCTTGAGATCAGTATTATTTGCCCCAAAATGTTTCAGCAAACAATTTACAAGATTTAGTCTTGGCTGCATTGCCTGCTCCGTGTCACGATATATTAGACGTACCAGATTTGCACTAAGATATCTTTGTTCAAGCTGTTTCAAGCAGCTAACTAAATTGTGTAGCAGGGGATTATATATTATGTGGCAAAGGCTGTCATTGCCATTTTCGTAACTGACTTCTTTCTGTGGTGTGTCATGACGTTAAAGAAAACGAGGCACAGGCAGGTGGCTTGATGGCGCGGGAACTTAGCTGCACCTCGGAATTTCGTATTAGTGAAATTCTGCGCATTCATAATTTTGGGTCTGTGCCCGTATATTTTCATGATTATACAACGTGTAACAGTAATGGTATACGCACCCGAAAGGATATGAACTAGCCCATAAAAGTGAACAACTTTCCTAAAGGAACATAGGTCGAAAAACGAAGAAAAACAAGTTTTTCTCCCCATACACGCGCTATCAACTGATGCATTCTATGTGGAGGTTCAAACTTTTTATTTTGACCTATGTTCTTTAGGGAAAGTTGTTCAGTTTTATGGGCTGGTTCATTACAGCATGCCCGGGAGGAAATGCAGCTGGCAGATTCTATGTTTTTCTCTCGCTCCCAGGCCAGCATGGAAGTATATTTACGTTGTATATTTTAATCGTCTATTATCCCCTTAGCTGCCAGCGGTAGCAGAGTTCTCCTCTGGCGAGACCATGGGCCACAGCGCGGACCGCCTCGCCGCCGCGTTCAACGCCTCGAGGAAGGAACAGGACGACTACGCGCTCAGGAGCCACACCCTGGCTGCGGAGGCACAGGCTAAGGGGTACTTTACCGACCTCATTCCTGTCAAAGGTCAGTACAATATGACTAGATTTCCCCGACTAATATTCCAGGTTTTAGGATAGAAAGATGACTATTTTCATCGCTTTCTGCAAGGAACAGGACGATTAGCTCTTAAGAACTACACCTTGGCTGCTGAGGCACAGGCTAAGGGGTACTTTACCGACCTCATTCCTGTCAAAGGTCAGTACAATATGACTAGATTTCCCCGACTAATATTCCAGGTTTTAGGATAGAAAGATGACTATTTTCATCGCTTTCTGCAAGGAACAGGACGATTAGCTCTTAAGAACTACACCTTGGCTGCTGAGGCACAGGCTAAGGGGTACTTTACTGACCTCATTCCTGTCAAAGGTCAGTACAATATGACTAGATTTCCCCGACTAATATTCCAGGTTTTAGGATAGAAAGATGACTATTTTCATCGCTTTCTGCAAGGAACAGGACGATTAGCTCTTAAGAACTACACCTTGGCTGCTGAGGCACAGGCTAAGGGGTACTTTACTGACCTCATTCCTGTTAAAGGTCAGTACAATATGACTAGATTTCCATACATACATACATACATAAAATCACGCCTTTATCCCTTACGGGGTAGGCAGAGCGTAAAACGCCTCCTTAAAAGCGCTTTCGCCACGTCTGACATAAATTGGGGGCAATTTTAGATTGTAATGTGTATTGCTGTAGTGACAGGTTGTCAGCCCATCGCCTAAATTACAATACACTGTAACCCTCGAATCCCTTTTGCTGACTTATACAGCATGCCCGGGAGGAAGGGCAACTGGAACATTCTATGTTTTTCTTTCTCTCCCAGTCCAGTATGGAAGCTCACTAGATTTCCCTGACTAATATTCCAGGTTTTAGGATAGAAAGATGACTATTTTCATCGCTTTCTGCAAGGAACAGGACGATTAGCTCTTAGGAACTACACCTTGGCTGCTGAGGCACAGGCTAAGGGGTACTTTACCGACCTCATTCCTGTCAAAGGTCAGTCTAATATGCTTAATGATATTTTAATGTGGTCAAAGACATTTTAGGCCCTTATAATAGCTGTTTTCAAAGCTTTAGGCAAGGAACAGGACGACTAAGCGCATAAGAGCCACACCTTGGCTGCTGAGGGACAGGTTAAGGGGGTATTTTACCGACCTCATTCCTGACAAAAGTACAATATGAATATGACTAATGATTTTCCCGTAGAGACACTTTAGAACCCAAAGATGACTATTTTCATCGCTTTCTGTATACGCTTAGGAGCCACACCTTAGTTGCTGAGGCACAGGCTAAGGGGTACTTTACCGACCTCATTCCTGTCAAAGGTCAGTACAATAAGACTAGATTTCCCCGACTAATATTCCAGGTTCAAGGTTAGAAAGATGAACATTTATAAAGCTTTAAGCAAGGAAGAGGACGACTACGCGCTTAGAAGCCACGCTCTAGTTGCTGAGGCGCAGACTATGAGGTACTTTACTGACCTCATTCCTGTCAAAGGTCAGTCTATTATGACTAATGATGTTACAATGTGACTAGAGACACTTGACCTAAATATGGCTGTTTTTATCTTTAGAATTACAACAGATGAAAATTCTAATATATTTCTGAAAATTGCAACCAGTGAAATGAAAGATCTTTCGTAATTTTTTTTATGCTGAAGAGCACCCTCGCACTTGGTAGCGAATGATGCATTGCTATTGTTGATCATAATTTAGGAGTTTCATGTTTAAGCTAGTTGCCCCAGGATTCATCATTGACCTTATACGTCTTTGATAGACGATTTAATCAGTGTCTGCATAATGAAAGCGCCATATAAAAGATGATTGAATTGAATTGAATCAGTGTCTGAGACAAGATTTTTCGTGGCTATGTAAGAGAATGAGAATGAGAATTTATTGTTTAGAAACCAGGTACATTAACTATGGATAGAACTTCTTACATAGGTAGGATCACTGGATCTTGTCTTTTCAGGCGTAAACATTTACAATAATAACCTAACTAATAGATTTAATCTTCTTATCGTGTCGATGGAACACGTAACTATCACAAAGTGGCGGCCCAGAACGTTGCCACTTGAATTGCGGATCGGCTGGCGTTCATTAGATCCGCTTGCGTGCAGGTATTAGGGCACGCAGGGCACGATGTCACATGTGCCATTGTTTGAATTGCACCGCAACACAGTCGACCTCGGAGTTTCCCGAGAATCCCCACCTGACCATGTTATCTTTGCTTCTGCCGACCTGAGACCGAAGTCTATTTAAAGACTTCCAGATCGGCCACGGCAGTTCATGCCCAGGAGGCAGACTCTCGGAAAGCGGGACAAATTGGGTAGGCAGAGATACTTTTTCACGCCAAAGGTTAAAAAAAAAAATAGATTTAATGTAAACTAGACATGCACAAATTAGTATCGAATTAAAGTGTAAATTTATTATTACCATTACGAAAATAATCTATAGTATAGTAACATTTGTCAATGAGGAACCTCTTCAGTTTCAATTTAAATTCATCTAAATTCATCATACATACATACATACATAAAATCACGCCTTTATCCCTTACGGGGTAGGCAGAGCGTTAAACGCCTCGTAAAAGGCGCTTTCGCCGCGTCTGACAAAAATTGAGGGCAATTTTAGATTGTAATGTGTATTGCTAATGTGTAGTGATAGGTTGTCAGCCCATCGCCTAAATTACAATACACTGTAACCCTCGAGTCCCTTTTGCTGTCTTCTACATCATGCCCGGGAGGAAGGGCAGCTGGAACATTCTATGTTTTTCTATCTCTCCCAGTCCAGCATGGAAGAAATTCATATAATTTACAATATCAGGCAGTTTATTTAAAATTTTTGGTGCTATGCAAAAGATACTAGAATGTTTAAGTGTGGTTGTGGAACTCTCGAGACACACATGATTGCCATAGCGTGGGCTTCTTGTCTGAGTTTCAGCTTAAGCCGATACGGGAGCGACAAAATATCCCGCATGCTCTGCATTTGAAGGTGGTAAGGTTTGTGACTGGTTGCTGTGTGCTTGGGTGTCGTTTTTGATGGGTGGGAAAAGGGGACTGAGATACCGCCGGATCTACTTGCATCTTGAACTATGTAGTACACCAAAAACACTTCCATAACGCGTATTAGGATTTACGCTACATTAATCTTCCATGCTGGACTGGGAGCGAAAGAAAAACAGAACGTGCCAGCTGCATTTCCTCCCGGGCATGCTGTAAAAACCAGCTAAGGGATCCGAGGGCAGTATATTGCAATTTAGGCGATGGGCTGACAACCTTTCACTATAACAATATACCTCTTCTTCTTCCTAGCCTTATCCCGTATCTCGCGGGGACGGCTACCTAATCTAGGGGATTGAACGAGGGTACTGGTTTTTACACAGAGCGACTGCCATCTATATAATGTCTTAAATAACCCTCAAAACTTTGTCAGATGTGGCGAAACGATCTTTGTTTAGGTCGTTTACGCTCTGCCTACCCCATTAGAGATAAAGGCGTGATTGTACGTATGTATGTATCTTGACGTGGCGCCATCTATGTGCATCTACAAGTATTTGGAGTGAATCTCACAGTTATCACAGAAGGTTCCCTCGTCGCTGCCTTCCTTGCAGTCTCTCATGCCGTTGCGTATATACTTCCCAGAAAAAAAGGCGTGATTATATGTATGTGTGTATGTAATGATATTAATGTTTATCCGCAGTGGAAGGCAAGGACGGTCTGGTAGACAAGGACAACGGCATCAGGGTCTCCACTCCGGAGCAGCTCGCCAAGCTCAAACCAGCCTTCATCAAGCCTCATGGCACCGTCACTGCTGCCAACGCCTCTTTCTTGGTAAGTCCTAGCTAGATATTTCATTCCATATCTAAATACACATATTAGTGCCATGGTCATGAACTACGGATTGTCTTTACGCTACAACTTGGACGACCGCCAACAAAAATGTGTTTTATGTGTCTAATACATACATACATACATATAATCACGCCTCTATCCCTAATGGGGTAGCTAGAGCGTAAACGACCTAAACAAAGTCGTTCCGCCACGTCCTACAAAGTTTTGAAGGTTATTTAAGATAGATTTGTAGGTATATTGCTGTAGTGACAGGTTGTCAGCCTATCGCCTAAATTGTAATATACCAAGACCCTCGGATCCCTTAGCTGGTTTTTACATCATGCCCGGGAGGAAATGCAGCTGGCACATTCTACGATTTTCTCTCGCTCCCAGTCCAGCATGGAAGAATGTGTCTAATATTGTTGCTATTAAAATATATATAAATATATGAAGAACACGTGCTGAATAGATGGAAGGAATATTTTGAAAGTTTATTTGAAAAAGAGGAAGAAGCACAAGGTTTTACCATTCCAGAGGTAAATGAAAGTGAGAATGAAAGTGAAATTGAAATGGATGAGATTGTGAAAGCACTGAAAAGAATGAAGTTGGGTAAGGCTGTAGGGTATGATAGAGTGTCTGTCGAAATGCTGAAGGCTGGCGAAGGAGTTGTTGCTAGTCAGCTGTACTGCCTTTTCAACCTGTGTTGGAGAAGCGGCCAAGTGCCAAAAGATTGGTGTAAGGCTGTTATCGTACCACTATACAAGGGTAAAGGGTCACAGCTTGACTGCAAAAATTACCGCGGTATAAGCCTTCTCAGCGTCGTCGGCAAACTGTATGCAAAGGTATTGATTGAAAGAGTGATGAAAGAAACTGATGAGAAAATATGGGATGCTCAGGCAGGTTTTCGTAAGGGGATGGGATGTACGGATCAGGTCTTTTCGTTGCGGTGCATAACCGAAAAATATTTGACTAAAAGCCAAAAAGTTTATTGCGCGTTCGTGGACTTAGAAAAGGCCTATGATAGAGTTGTGAGGAATGAATTGTGGTCGGCGCTGTCCATGCATGGGGTGAGCGGTATTTTGATACGAGCACTGGAATCCTTATATAAGGATTTCAGTGCTTGTGTCAGGATCAACGGGGCGTACACTGAATTGTTCAACATCGAGAAAGGTGTAAGACAAGGATGTGTAGCGTCTCCATGGCTGTTTAACTTATTCATGGATAGCTGTTTGACAGATTTGAAAGATAATGAATGTGGTCTAAGAATGAACGAGTTACTCGTCAAATGTCTTCTCTACGCTGACGACCAAGTTATACTTGCGTCCACGGCTGAGGAGTTACAGGAGATGGTAAATTGTATGCATAAAGCTTTGAAAAAGAAAGGAATGAAAGTGAATGTTAGTAAAACCAAATCACTGGTTTTTGAGAAAGAGGATAGAATGACAGAGTGTAACATTCTGATAGGAGATGAAAAGGTGGAGCAAGTGAAAGAGTTTGTTTATTTGGGTTCATTGTTTACAGCAGATGGAAAGTGTGATAGTGATATTGAAAGAAGAGTGAATGCTGGTAACATGGTGAATGGGGCGTTGCACACCTTTATGAACAGCCAGAGGGTGTCCAAAAAGGCTCGTCTGGCTGTGCATAGAGGAGTGTTAGTCCCAACACTTATGTATGGCAGTGAAAGTTGGGTATGACAGAAAAGACATGAAAGTAGAATAAATGCGGTAGAAATGAGAGCATTAAGAAGTATGATTAACGTGAAACTGAGTGACAGAATAAGAAATAGCGTGATAAGGGAACGTTGTGGTGTGAAAGAGGATATAGTGACAGGTATAGAAAAAGGAATGCTGAGGTGGTTTGGTCATGTTGAGAGGATTGATGAAAAGAGATTAACCAAACAGATATACATGGCGAGTGTGAGTGGGAATGTTGGAAGGGGAAGACCTCGACGAACGTACCGCGATCAAATCGGGGACGTTCTAGGGAAAGGTCAGGTCAGGAGTACCCTAAACCGACGAGCGTGCATGAAAAGATTGATGAATGTAGATGAAGCGAAAGAAGTTTGCAAGGATCGTAGCAAATGGAAGGATGTGATCTCTGCCTACCCCTCCCGGAAAGAGGCGTGACGTTATGTATGTATGTTTGTATTAAAATATATATTACAAAGATTTGTCAAATTGTAGTTTAGTTGTTCTGTGCTATTTCTATCCTCTTCTGTACACCTGACGTAGGGTGAACTTAAAAACAGCCAAGCTGTGTCCACACCTTTTTCCACTTCTGTTAAATATCTATATGCCTACCTGTCCTGTTTGTTATGTTATTCTTGATTGTGTGTTTTTATTTTTTGTAATGTGTTTTGTGGAAATAAAGTTATTTGTATTTTTGTATGTGTCTTTGGGGCTACGAAGCGTACTATGACTTTGTTTTGTCTCGGTACACATTATTTCTTTCGTTGCGCTCTTCATAATGGAAAAGGATAGGCATCAACCAGAGTGAAGTATGCAACACGTATTGATTAATCAAAGTCTTCAGCACGCATCATAGCCCTGCTGGCTGGTACCTATACTCGAGCCAGCTTTTGATTTCCAACTTTAATTTTTCTACTAACTTTTCGAACCAAAATTTTACCAGCAATTTTCTCTAGAGACTTAGATATATTTCCTCACTAAAAGTGGACTATGTCATCATCTCCTTAGCCTTATCCCGTATGTCACGGGGTCGGCTACCTAATCTAGGTGATTGAACGAGGGTACTGGTTTTTACACAGAGCAACTGCCATCTGACCTCCGCAACCCAGAAGGGAAACCAGACCCAATCCTAGATTAGGTCAGAGTTTTCAAGCCGCCATTGCTTAGCACTGGCTTCTGACATGGCTTCACGACTAATATCTACGGTATTAAACGATATTAACCGGGACCAACGGCTTAACGTGCCTTCAGATGCACGGAAAAAGCGCCGAATAAAAGTGGACTATGTAACGATTGTTAATTTCAATCTTATTTTTGTTTTATATAAACTACTTTATACTCGATCCGTACGTATTTTTTTCTTGTTGTTTAACATTATTTAAATGATCCATTATTTCCAGACTGACGGCGCGTCGGCCTGCCTGATCATGTCTGAGAAGAAGGCCAAGGAGCTGGGCTTCAAGCCCAAGGCTTACGTCCGCGACTTCACTTACGTCGCACAGGTGAGTAAAAAAAATAAAAAATATATAATTGATTTGCTTTAAACAGAGTATATTAATTTGGTGTTCATTATGTCCAAGTCGACCTCGATTTTTCCGTGTATTTTTTTTTACATACATACATACAATCACGCCTTTATCCCTAATGGGGTAGGCAGAGCGTAAACGACCTAAACAAAGGTCGTTCCGCCACGTCTGACAAATTTTTCAGGGTTATTTCAGATAGATTTGTAGGTATATTGCTGTAGTGACAGGTTGTCAGCCCATCGCCTACCTTTTTTTACCTGTGAAATAAATGTCTCTTACGACGGAACTGTGAAAATGGAAGATGCTACCAGCACCAGCCAGTACCAGCTAGTACCAGCTGAACTACACCGTCAATTGACTGTATAGTATAGCACGAAATGTCGTAAAGCTCACAATATATCCCTCGCACAAACTCCCTTGTGTAGTATGTTCAAAGATTTCGCTTCACAAAGAAACATTTATTGAACTAAAACTAAACCATTGAAGCAATTATTCGCAATTAAATGGATGATTTCTATGTTTTTGGAACCTTCTATATTTAATTTTCCCCGAGGGTTCTTCTCTGGTAACCCTCGGTATGTGGTTCGGCATATCAAACAGTAGTACTAGAACTAATAATTAAATAAATGTTATACCGTAATTCAATGTTAAGTTCTGTATAGAGTAGCGACGGGACTATAAGCTTTTTACTGTGCTAAACGAGGCTAGAAAAACAGTAAAGGATTTTTTCTTGGACGTTTCTGGTGGAAAAGCAGTCTTTAATGATGAATTGCCTTCTGTTGCCAGGACCCCGTGGACCAGCTGCTGCTGGGCCCCGCGTACGGCATCCCCAAGATCCTGGACAAAGCCGGACTCACCGTCAACGACATCGACACCTGGGAGATACACGAGGCCTTCGCCGTGAGTGTTCAATTCAATACTTCACTACATAGTATAAAACAAATTCGCTTTCTCTGTCCCTATATCCCTATGTATGCATAAATCTTTTAAACTGCGCAACGGATTTTGATCCGGTTTCTTTTAGTGAATAGAGTGATTCAAGAGGAAGGTTTATGTATAATATATGCATAATATAGTAGAGAAACACTGATAACTTCCGTGCAAAGCCGGGGCGAGTCGCTAGTTATTTATAAAATAATAATTTTACACGGCACATAATTATACTTATATCTTAATTAAAAAAAAAAAAAAAATAGTCATGTCATGGTAAAATACAAGATCGTTAATTTAAATTTAATTTATATAATTTCATCTATAAAGTCAGGCCTAGTCAAAACAAAGTTAAGTCAAAAATTCATTTACTGTAAAAAATGCATCAGCAATTAGTTTTTGTTTTAACTTTTTAACAAATGACCCAAACGTAGGTGTGTCCAGTATATCCTTCGGGATTTTATTATATATTTTAGGTCCAATTATATTCAGGAGCTTTCTAGATTTAGCTAGTCTAGCCGACGGTTGTTGAAGATCATTTCGGTGTCGCGTGTTGTAGTGGTGAGTACTGCAGTCACCTTACATCCCAAGCGGTTCTTGTCATTGATTGTTAACATTCTATAGTCTTGTTTATCACTAAATGACGAACAAGTGTTATTCACACTGATAAATCAACGACAACAACGATCGGAGGTGTTAGACCTCAACGTTTCGACTCTTTACGAGGGTCTTCTTCATGGAGAGTGAATATCGCACACCACCGGCCGCCGTGTGGCGCTGCAGTCAGCGCCGGGGCTGAATCTTGTATTGTTGATGGATTTTCGAATATTATTTATTAATTTACTGTTTATTGTACACAAGTAACATGATAAAGACAATACACAAGGAATAACGACACAACAGGTACAACTTATTTCTAGTAACAAATTTATTCCAGCTGACCTACGGAAGTGAGACTTAAATTGAGAATTAATATTGATAAGTTCGAACACACGACACTGACTCTGTCTTCACTATTCACTAGGTTTTTGGCCGCAGGTATCACAGATCTTAAATCATATGTTCTACAGATATTCTATAGTCTTGATTGCACCATCTACAGAAGTCTTCGACCTTAGCCTGCCAACTCATTTCTGCCATTCGACATCTAGACGCACCGAAAGACACCATCTATACTTGGTTGACATTCCACCAATTCGGACTGAGCGCTTCCAAAAATCTATCACAATCTGCACTCAACTTAGCAAAATAGGCTTAAACTTGTTTTGGTTTTAATGTTATTTTTACTTGTTTACACAACTACTATTCTTAACTTTTATTTTTTCTTGTAATTTGGCCCAAAGTCTAAATAATTTATATTTTATTCTGTAAGAATCTCTTAGTCTGGCTTGTTAAAGTATTAATACTCTTTTAATAATAATAATAATAAATAAGTCATTTTATTTCAGGCAATATTTTCATTAAAAGATGTTAAATAATATAAACAGAGGCCCATAGAATATATACCTTACAGACTAACATACATATTTATAAATACTTAAATACTACTTCGACGTATGGACGACGGCAGGAGGTCTGTAGCGTCGAAATACGACTCCCATCGGCCAGAATGCAGAGTTCAGGAGCACGCTCTCTTGGAACTTGGAGACGCGGATCACGAACGACCTGAACGTTGTCGGCCGCTTCGACTCCAGCTGTCTCACAAGCACTCGGTGGATTGGCTCCTGGCTGTAGACTGGCCACAATTTCCGCACGAACTCCTCGATGTCCTTCGACGTAGTACTAGCGTCTAGCCGGGACACGTAGAGCTGCGCGGACGGTAGCGCCGCCTTCAGCAATGTGGGGGCGACGGTGGCGGTGCCGCGGTGGTTGCGCTTGCGACATTGACGGCTCTTCCGGTTTTGCACTAGAGTAAAACCGTCTTTGTCGACATCCGCTTTCGGCGCAGCAGCAACAGTAGCCGCTTGTGAGGCCTCGTTCTCCATGGTAGGGGCGGGCTTCGACTTCCGGCGTGGTCGGCGGCGAGGCCTCCGCGCAGCGACGTCCTCCTGTGTCCGGGGAGCAGCAGGGGGAGGGCGCGGCGCGGGGAGCTCGATGCGGGGAAGTTTCGCTGGAGGAGATCTGATGACGCTCGCCCAGCTGGCAGCAGGGTCGTCGGCCCCTGCATGTTCGCACACGCGGCCGGCGGAGACGCTAACGCGACGTTTTGCTCACGTAACGAGGTCAACTCGCGTTGCAACTCGTCACTGCGACGTTCGGAGGCTTCTAATTTAGAGTTGATGCTCTTTATTTCCGCCTTCAGCAGCACGATATCCTTAAGAAGCGTGGTGACATCGACGTGGTCAAACGTCACCGGTGGCAGCTTATTCACGTCACGTGCTACGTACGTCGGGACATCGTCAGGATCCTCGCATGTAAAGACCCGGAAGATGTCTGTCAGGCTCTTCCTAGCTCCTCCCTCGCGGCGCATCATCAGCTTGACATGTCGAGGGTTGGCAGTGTCGTGAAGATACTGCTTGGCTTTATTGATGTCGGTCTTCGTGTAGCTGGTCGCGCAAATCTGCCCCAGGCTCTCCTCGTCCATCACGTCCAGCTTGTTCTGCACGAAGGCCAACAGTTCGTTGACCAGGATCGTGTCACAGCGCTTAGGTTGCGCCATGATTGCAAAAGTGCACTAAAGTGCACTAGTAAAGAGTTAAAGAGCATTATCTTTCCCTGTCAAAGTAATCCGTGTTTAGGGTATATATTTATGTATATATTTGTATATAAATAGCTATAAGTATTGATTTATTTCTTGTTAATATTTATGTAAAAGATTTACATTATATAATTATTTTATAGTAGTATTATCTTATTGATATTTATTAAATTTTGTGCACGTTTTATCAGCGTATCTTTAAAATTATCACTTCTGTAGGTCTGCTGTAAGAAATTTATTTTTAGAAATAAGCAGTGCCTGTTGTGTCTTTGTTTTTTATGTCCCGTGTTTATGATGTTTTTTGTGTACAAAAAATTGTTAAATAAAATAAATAAATAGTATTCGGCGACGGCGCACACGTCACGTTTTTGCTGCGTCCGATCGCATCGGCAGTTCGATTGCAACTTTTAATGAACTCTGTATATACTGTAAGAAAGAAAAAAAAATGCGCTCGGCAAAAGAGTGGAACTCACTACCTGCGTCTGTGTTTCCGAATGCATACAACCCCCCAACACTTCAAAGTTAGAGTGATATGGGTCAGCTCGCCCCATCGTCGACTCTGTCTCGGGCGCTCCCGACCTAGACTGGGGTCTAGAACGAACCCATTTTCAATAGTAATAAAAGTCTGTCATATTTAGCTATAACGGAAACTGCCTCCGTGGTCTAGTGGCTAGTGCCATGGGCTCCTGATCCGGGGGTCCTGGGTTCGATTCCCAGGGGGGAAACACAAAGTTGATATTTGAGAATTTATCACTTTGTGAATTTTTCCCCAGTTTGGTTAGGACATTGCAGGCTAAAATCACCTGATTGTCCGGAAAAGAAAAAGATTTCGTGCTTCGGAGGGCACGTTAAGCCGTCGGTCCCGGTCGCTCTTTGATAGTGGTCGTTACTCAAACCATGTCAGAGGGAGATAGTTGTGCTAATAAGCGGTTTAAAACTCTGACACCAGGGTTCATCGGGTCGATAGATTCGATACCCACTCGACAGAAGAAGAAGCTATAACGGAAAGTTTTTGATCCTTCAAGTTACAAGATGCTAACTAAACCTTAATTGAAATGTTGTTGTTCCAGGGCCAAATCCTCGCTAACCTGAAAGCTCTGGACTCCGACTGGTTCGGTCAGACCTACCTGAAGCGCCAATCTAAGGTAAAAAACTCAACTTTTAGAGCTTTAGTATTTCCAACTCAGTTTTAGAATAAAGGGTAACAAAGTTTCATGTCTTTTAATCGAAGATCTTTTTTCTAAAATAAGTTTTAGTTATTAGATATAATAATAATAATAATACATACATACATACAATCACGCCTTTAGCCCTTACGGGGTAGGCAGAGCGTTAAACGCCTCGTAAAAGGCGCTTTCGCCGCATCTGACAAAAATTGAGGGCAATTTTAGATTGTAATGTGTATTGCTAATGTGTAGTGACAGGTTGTCAGCCCATCGCCTAAATTACAATACACTGTAACCCTCGAGTCCCTTTTGCTGTCTTCTACAGCATGCCCGGGAGGATGGGCAGCTGGAACATTCTATGTTTTTCTATCTCTCCCAGTCCAGCATGGAAGTATAATAATAATAAAGCCTTTATTTCAAAAATTACATCAAGAATCATTACATTGTGTGATCTATAAAACAATTATTATTATTTTTTTAAAGAGATTACATGCCATCCATCAGTTATAAAATACAGTCATGCTTAGTAATTCAATATTCGTACAATAACAATTTCATTTAAAACTTAAAACAATCATTACATTGCATTAAAAATATTACACACAATGAATTTTATTTTTTTTAAATCTAAGGCCTCCTTTTTTATGAAAAAAAAGTGGGTGGTATTACTCCCAGAGTTACCAGCCTTTCCTAGGAGGTATTTAATTTAGATATTTTTAAGATAGATATACAATTCATTAATTCCATTTTTATTTATTTCTTCTATTACTCTTAGTAACCTAAGAGAGCCCGATGGTGTAGTGGATAGGGCCGCTGCCTCCTGAGCGGGAGGTCGTGGTTCGAATGTGTTTTCGTACTAATGTGTTTTTCGGTTTTCGAATTTCATATGTACGTTTATTCGGTGCTTTTTTCCGTGCTTCGGAAGGCACGTTAAGCCGTTGGTCCCGGTTAATATCGTTTAATACCGTAGATATTAGTCGTTAAGCCATATCAGAGGCCAGTGCTAAGCATTGGCGGCTTGAAAACTCTGACCTAATCTAGGATTGGGTCTGGTTTCCCTTCTAGGTTGCAGAGGTCAGATGGCAGTCGCTCTGTGTAAAAACCAGTACCCTCGTTCAATCCCCTAGATTAGGAAGCCGACCCCGTGAGATACGGGATAAGGCTAGGGAGATGATGACTCTTAGTAACCTACTTCTGTTCTTTTTCTTTTATCTTATTTAATTCTTCCCTCCATCGATCTCTATCTTTCGCTTCTCGTGGCCAAAGAGGTTGTTCCTCGTGCAGCTCGTCTTCCCACCGCGCGTAGGGCCTTCCCACTCTTCGTGTTCCGTCGCGATGCTCTCTTCTATCTTGCATTCTCATTACATGACCAGCCCATTTAAACTTGTAATTTTTGACCACTTCTAAAACGTCAATTACTTTCGTTCTCTTTCTGATATCCTCGTTATTAGACATGACAACATAATGAAATAGTAGTTTTAGTAATTGAACTAATTTGCCAACACGTATCATCTAATTTGCCAACACGTATCATTTATTATTGAAATGTGTTTTTCAATAAAGAGACATGAAACTTTATTTACCTTTATTTTAAAACTGACTTGGACATACTATACGTAAACGTAACTTTTTTTTTTATAAGCATGCTGTTAATTTAAATGTCGATGTAAGTTATAAAAATGTACTTACCTTTAATTTAATAAAAAATAATAACCTCGAAACCCGCAGGAATTAATGAAAGTTTTGATTTTATAATGATTGTTACGTGTTGTAGGTGGGTGCTCCGGACCTGGCCAAGTGGAACAAGTGGGGCGGCTCGCTCTCTATTGGACACCCCTTCGCCGCCACCGGGGTGAGTAGCATGTTTACTACATACATACATATAATCACGCCTTTATCCCTAATGGGGTAGGCACGTCTGACAAAGTCTTGAGGGTTATGTAAGATAGATTTGTACGTATATTACTGTAGTGAAAGGTTGTCAGCCCGTCGCCTAAATTACAATATAATGTAACCTTTGGCTGGTTATTACAGCATGCCTGGGAGGAAATGCAGCTGGAAATTTCTATGTTTTTCTCACGCTCCCAGGCCAACATGGAAGAATGTTTACTTCTTCTGTTATTTTTGGTGCTTTTAGTTTTTTGTTCTTTTATTTACGGCTCTTACTTTGGGGCTATTCCCAATTATATTTACGTACACACGATTTATTAACAGTAGTGGTTCATTATGACTTATTATGTAGAGTTTTTATTTTAATGTCTTTATTTAACATTATATGTACACAATAATAGAAAAAAAGATTGATGTAGAAACAGTTATGATAAATTATTAACATCAAAGCTCCTTCGAAGGAACTACCAAGAACTAAGGAAAGGCTGACCTGATGTTTTAAGCAATCTCTTCTAGATCATATTCTCTCATAGTTCTTGTGTGTAGGAAGTTAGACAAATAGACTATCTTGTATATAGGAAGTTAGACAAATAGACTATCTTGTATATAGGAAGTTAGACAAAGACTATCTTGTATATAGGAAGTTAGACAAATAGACTATCTTGTATATAGGAAGTTAGACAAATAGACTATCTTGTATATAGGAAGTTAGACAAAGACTATCTTGTATATAGGAAGTTAGACAAAGACTATCTTGTACATAGGAAGTTAGACAAATAGACTATCTTGTATATAGGAAGTTAGACAAAGACTATCTTGTATATAGGAAGTTAGACAAATAGACTATCTTGTATATAGGAAGTTAGACAAAGACTATCTTGTATATAGGAAGTTAGACAAATAGACTATCTTGTATATAGGAAGTTAGACAAAGACTATCTTGTATATAGGAAGTTAGACAAATAGACTATCTTGTATATAGGAAGTTAGACAAATAGACTATCTTGTATATAGGAAGTTAGACAAAGACTATCTTGTATATAGGAAGTTAGACAAAGACTATCTTGTATATAGGAAGTTAGACAAATAGACTATCTTGTATATAGGAAGTTAGACAAAGACTATCTTGTATATAGGAAGTTAGACAAATAGACTATCTTGTATATAGGAAGTTAGACAAATAGACTATCTTGTATATAGGAAGTTAGACAAAGACTATCTTGTATATAGGAAGTTAGACAAATAGACTATCTTGTATATAGGAAGTTAGACAAAGACTATCTTGTATATAGGAAGTTAGACAAATAGACTATCGTGTGTATAGGAAGTTATACGAATAGACTATCGTGTGTAATTGTATATAGGGAGTAAGATAAATAGGATATCTTGTGCAATGAAATGATACTCATGTTATGAATTATATTTTTTTTTCTCAGACTCGTCTGGCAATGCACACGGCCAACCGGCTGGTGCGCGAGGACGGGCAGATCGGGCTGATCAGCGCATGCGCGGCCGGCGGGCAGGGCGTCGCCATGCTGCTGGAGAGACATCCCGACGCGCACCCCAACTAAATCATAGTCTAAGGCGGGGGGAATGTGTTCGGGAGCTTCTTAGTTTTGCCCGGTCTATAAAATTAAATACACTAAACTTGAACAGTAAAGTAAGGTTTACATTTACTATTCTCTCAAAACTATACGAGCCTTCGTAGCCTACATAACTGTAAAAGATGCCGTTTTAGAGAAAAACGAAAGACAATGTATCTTAACTGCTAAAATACATAGGAATTGCATCTGTCACAGCTACCATCTCATACAGTTATCGAGTATAGCAATACCGTCTGGGCTACGTGCCTCGCCCTAAATCCGTCACTCACATATAACTGTAGCAGTGTAAGAAACTATTGTACAAGTTGGGTAAAATTATGAAGCTAATCGAATAGATTCCTCAACTGTACCAGGGAGGATAAGTTGATAACTTCCAAATATAAAGAGCTGACGTTTTATATTAACTTTAGATACCAGTTACGGCGGTATTGAAGTTTGAATCTTCTGAGGCCTAAATCTACTAAATATTTAATTGTAAGTGTAAAATTGAGATTTCTAAATTCAGTTTCTGTTTGATTTCCAATTTTTGCAAAATTTAACAATTTTTTGATATAATCTTAAATTAAAACAGATTTATTACTGTTTGGAAGTACCTATTTTAAAGAGTGTTGGTCAACACCAAATTTATTTTCAACTGTTGAAAGATTGTTCAAATGGTGTTGATTATATAACAAATATTTTAGAAATCATCCATTGTTTATTTATCACACACTGTTAGTTATTTATGTATTACCAATATAGGATAAGTATCATCTTTGTGCATCTATCGTGTATTGTTTCATTATTAGAAATTAAGGAGAAACATTTTATGTTATGTATTCGAATAAAATCTATTCTTGAAAGAATTTCTTTTATTTTAATAATAATTTCCATAATGCGCAGTAGTTGTAATGTGCGAAGTTAGACAGATTGGCTATTGTAGTGTATAGGGAGCTATACAAATATGCTATCTTGTGTATAGGAAATTAAACAAATATTCTATCGTGTATAGAAAGGTAGACTAATTGGCTATCGTGTATATAGGAAGCTAGACAAATATGCTATCGAATGTATATATGAAGTTGTGGTATGCGAAGTTAAGACAAATAAGCTATCGTGTGTAGAGGAAATTAGAGAAATAGGCTATCGTGTTTATAGGAAGTTGGACAAATAAGCTATCGTGTGTAGAGAAAATTAGAGAAATAGGCTATCGTGTTTATAGGAAGTTGGACAAATAAGCTATCGTGTGAAGAGGAAATTAGAGAAATAGGCTATCGTGTTTATAGGAAGTTGGACAAATAAGCTATCGTGTGTAGAGAAAATTAGAGAAATAGGCTATCGTGTTTATAGGAAGTTGGACAAATAAGCTGTCGTGTGTATAGGAACTTTGACAAATAGGCTATCGTGTGTATAGGAAGTTGTAGTGTGTGAAGTTCAGACAAATAGGCTGTCGCTGTCATGTATATAGAAACAGGAAGTTGACAAATAGGCTGGTGTGTACAGGAAGTTAAGACAAATCTTCCGGGTGAGCTCGCTCCATCGTTAACTCTGTCGTCATTTCTGACCTAGAGTCAAGAGAAGACCCATTTCTAATAAAAAATAAATATCATTAGATTTTATTTTTAATATTTCAAAAATAGGATATCGAATTAATATGAAGTTGTGGTGTGCGAAGTTGAGACGTGACGTGACGTTGAGAAGTGTGTATAGGCAGTGAGACAAATAGGATATCGTATGTATAAGAAATTGGGGTGTGTGAATTTAGACAAATAGTCTAATGTGTGTATAGGGTTATCTGTCTTTGCCATCTTTATGCAGACTAGGTATTGTACAGAAATAAAACGATAATTTTCAACGGCCACCATTTATTAACAGTCGCCTCACTAGCAAAGGTTGTCTTTATACTACATAATTAGCCTAGATATAAACTATGCTAGATCCGGCGCCAACACTTTACACTCGTCGCGGCAAACCAAAATAAACTACAGTAAAAACAAGCATCTGTTAGAGATTATAAACAATAGACCCAGGTCTAACACTCGCCTAGGTGCTGGCTGAGCTGAGATAGAGAATTCATTCAAGTATCAAAATAGAAAAGAACAAAAAGCCATACATATTTTAGTGTTTGAATATTGCCTTTTTTATTCAAGTTACAAGCCTCATTTGCTAAGATTCTCATACTATTTATTCAGAAAATTAGTTTTTCGGTCTGAATAATTTATACTTAATTTTGGAATGCTCAGTAACATCTCAACTCGGCACCTAAGTCCACTTTTGGAAGTATAATCCACTTTAAAAGCTATGCTTTAAACAAGTCATGGTTCTTATAGAATAAAACATAAGATGCGGAACGTAAAATCAGATTTTTTGTCAAAATATTTTGATGTCCTAATTACAATTTCTTTGAGATCGAAATTTTGATTTTTACAATATAATTTTACAGTGACACAGAGAACAAAAATACAATTTCTAAATTTTATCATTTCGCGTCACGTTCGATCTCATACATTTAGTTATTTAATATTAAAAATATCCCGCTATTTTAGTTATTAAAAATAAAACTGTTCTCGCATACATACATATACAAATTTAAAACAATGTATGTTCAATCCACATAATTTTTAGCTATTTATAATTCAGCGAAGTCAACCATCCCGTCCCTATGTGTAGAAAATATTATTGAAAAATGACTGACTACATGAGCGGGGGGCCGCAGTGGTATGTGCACAAGTTGCAGTCAGCTGTATGACAAATGTTAAGGGGCGAACAGTGGCACGACGGTAGCGCCATCGATTTTAAATTAATTGTGCCTGAAATATACCTACAAATCTATCTACAATAACCCTCAAAACTTTGCTTTCGGCACGACCTTTAGTTAGGTAGTTTACGCTCTGCCTACCCCATTAGGGATAAAGGCGTGATTATATGTATGTATGTATGTGCCTGAAATACAAATATTTTCATAAATATTCTACGTTTCCCGGGAATTGCAACAATTTTTCCATTTTATCATCCATAATTTAATAATTCATATTGAGTATTTAAGCTTTGTATTAGCTTACATGCTTAGTTTGAATTATAATATTTTGCGTTATTCAATGCAGAATTACTTGCGATTTCCGGGAAACGTATTCAAAAAAATATTGTATTATATGACACAATTAATTTATTGCTATTGAGGGCGCCACCTATGCCCTCTCTCCACCTTCAGCCCGACCCCCCGGGATATATCACGGATAATCTTTATCAAATAGTCAAGATAACAAATAAATTCAATTATAGGCACTGGTCACTATAACTAGCTGCTTAAAATATGTACAATCTTAAAAAACAATATTTAATATATGTACGGTTATGTGATATATTTCATAAAACATTTGTAGTTTTATTTTCATGATAATTTACTAACATAATTAAATTATAAATTATCATAAAAATATTTCATATTTGCTAATAAAATATATACTATTTCATGATTCTTACTTATATTATAACACTGATGTATATTATTTAGAATTGGTGTTCTAGGCACTATTGCTTTGATTTCCACTTTAGTAAATTGTTAGTAATTTAGTTATAATATTTTGAAGTATAAAATGCGAGAAATATAAAAACCACTAAGTTTGAAATAAAACAGTATTTAAAAAAGAACTGTTTTACACTAAAAAGAAAATGTAACTTTACTTGTGTTCTAATGTATACTTCGTTTAACAACAAACGAGTTGTGCGGCCCATAAACAGCGTTTTCTTTGCAACTTAGCTGAGTTTCCAATTTCGGAACTGCAGACTATAACCTTGTTACAAACATATGTTTTGCGGTTGACTTACTTTAAAGTTCTAAAGAAAAAACAGTTTTTCGGCTGCAAAACAAGTTGGTAAAGATAACTCAACGCTAAACAAACGTAGTATACGTCATACAATTTTGGTATAAGTCAACTTGTATAAATCTTAAATGAACTGAAAAATAATCGAACGGATTAAAATACAAAGAATTTGTCAAGTAGAACCATAAGACAAAATAATAATTTTATTAGATTGTAAAAGTTCAAAATTTACCAAGAGGTAGGGCAGAGAAGACTTAAATAAGGAACTACTAAAAATGTGTGTCTTATTATTTGGTCTTATGGTTGAGGGAGACTTTCAAGATAAAATAATACAGCAAAATATATGACATATATTCAAGTATACTGTTAACATAATATATCTTTTAATTTTGGCAAAAATATGTACTGCCGACGCGCGACGCCCACTCTCGACATTTAGGCCCGTATTTATAAAGTTATCTCAAGATTGAGAGCAATATTAAGTATGGATTTGACAGGTCATTTTGTACTGAAATGACATTTCTGTTCGAACTCAAACTAGCTGTCATTTTCAAGTGCCGATTATAAATACGGACCTATGTCACGATATAATAATGCTGTCTCATGTGGCAATGACTTGATTATATTAAATCTAGGCTTTATGGACATGCTATATTTCTAATCTATTTAATATAGCATTGAATATATTTTATTTAATGATCTATGTAACGTATTATTAAAAATGTTGCTGCATATAATATAGTCTAGTTTATCATCTCATTGTCTTAACACTATAATTAACGTGGTAAAGTTCTATTGTAATTAACGCACTTGACAAATAAGGCACTATCCCGCAAAGCCTAGACTTAGGGTCATCGCACACTAACCAAACGGCGGTGGAGATCAATTTCCTCATTCTGTTATTCCCTTCGTTGTTTACGCTCTGCCTACCCCATTAGGGATAAAGGCGTGATTTTATGTATGTATGTACTTCAGCTAACAATGAAGGTAAGTGAATATAAATGACGGCGAATTATGACTAATCAAGTTCCGTCAAGAAAATTGTCACCACCGCCTTTCCTCAACCAGAAGAACTTTCGACAGTTACTCAGATTATAATTCAAACTCACCGCATTACTACATTTAACGTAGTAAATGGCGTTTCGCAGCGATTTCTGGCCACATCGGTTGTAATGTATGAAACTATACATTTTCTATCTATAGCGGGTATTTCGAAACACTCACAGTTCACTCTGACAGTTCTCATATAGTTTCATACATTACAGTAAACGGTCATACATATTGCACATCGCCAACGACTTGAAAACGTCACTTCTGTCGAGTGGGTATCGAGTCTATCGACCCGATCAACCCTGGTGTCAGAGTTTTTAAGCCGCCTAGTAGCACAACTATCAGGCCTCCGCCATGGTTTGAGTAACGACCACTTTCAAAGACAGCGACCGGGACCGACGGCTTAACGTGCCCTCCGAAGCACGAAAACAAAAAACGTCACTGTCTTCTAAGAATCGATGTGCAACATGAACGGCCCTACACTGTACCGTCGCACCGCGCATCACGAACCCGATACGCAGCGGCCATGAATCAGATCCTGTCGCAAGCAGTCCCTGGCAGCACTGTGACGTCATCAGCAGCTTCTTTCGAGTGGGTATCGAGTCTATCGATCAGCAGCTGAGCGCCGGTCTCCCCCTGGGCTATTGGAAGTCCGCGAGCGTCTGCCGCCAGGTGGCGTGGAAGGGGATGCGCAGGAGTTTCAGCTTGGTGTGCGGCAGCTGGGCTGACAGCAGGCGCTGCAGGGTAGGTAGCGGCAGGATCTCCACCTGGGGAATTCAAGCATACATACATAAAATCGCGCCTTTATCCCTTACGGGGTAGGCAGAGCGTTAAACGCCTCGTAAAAGGCGCTTTCGCCGCGTCTGACAAAAATTGAGGGCAATTTTAGATTGTATTGCTAATGTGTAGTGACAGGTTGTCAGCCCATCGCCTAAATTACAATACACTGTAACCCTCGAGTCCCTTTTGCTGTCTTCTACAGCATGCCCAGGAGAAAAGGCAGCTGGAACATTCTATGTTTTTCTATCTCTCCCAGTCCAGCATGGTAGGGAATTCAAAACATTCATTAATACCGGGTGTAAGGGGCGGCGTATTTCAAACTGATAGGGGTTGCTCAGTGAACAACTTTCACAAGGAAATTCTTTCAGCGGATATAAAAAAAAAAATGAAAATGAAACAATATTTAGCTACTTTCACACAACCGATGGTAAGTTATGGAATTAGTTAAGTGCACCGCCAGCCCGCAAATAAATGCACATGCACAGGCAATGCACGTGCACCAATCCCAACAAATCTTCGGACGGCCTATTATTTATTTATTTATTTAACAGTTTATTGTAAACAGAAACATACACAGAACAATTACATAGGAATCAAGACACAACAGGTACTGCTTATTTCTAAAATGAAATGTCTTACAGCAGACCTAAGAAGTGAGGTATGTGCCTATTCTCCTGATGATGCCCCGTGGAGGGGCAAAACACGTGTTGAGAAGAAGGGGAGGAACATACATACATATAATCACGCCTTTATCCCTAATGGGGTAGGCAGAGCGTAAACGACCTAAACAAAGGTCGTTTCGCCATGTCTGACAAAGTTTTGAGGGTTATTTAAAATAGGTTTGTAGGTATATTGATCTAGTGACAGGTTGTCAGCCCATCGCCTAATTTACAATATACTGAAACCCTCGGAACCCTTAGCTAGCTTTTACAGCATGCTCGGGAGGAAATGCAGCTGGCACATTCTATGTTTTTCTCTCGTTCCCAGTCCAGCGTGGAATAAGGGGAGGAACACAATGTTGATATTTGTTAATTTACCAGTTTGTGAGATTTTTCCCACTAAACTCGGAAATAAGATTCCGTGATTCGGAGGACACGTTAAACTGTCAGTCCCAGCCGTAACACAAACCATGTCAAAGGCTTACAGGTGTAGTTACCTGCGGCGGCCCCTGCACGGGCTGGTGGTCCGGCAGCTTGCAGCCCGGCACGGGCTTGAGCACGGGGATGCACTCGCCCAGGTCGCGGCGGGCCGGCTCGCCCGCCTGCTCGCACTGGTCGATGAACAGCTCGGTGACGCGCAGCAGCTCGATGGTGACGCCCCACATCAGGTGCGTGAGGGTGTCCTTCAGCCGGAGGACGCCGCTCAGCACCTAAAGAACAATACATACATACATAAATCACGTCTTTATCCCTTACGGGGTAGGCAGTTTTTTTTTTTATGGACCTGTTTGCAAAATACTACAAAGTGTATATAATGCGTCACCGGGCTAAGGCGGGGAGTTGCTACACGCAATCTACACCCTTAATGGAATGGCAACTGCCTAAGGGCGCCCACTAGGGCTCGAACCTCAGCTTATGGCGTTGCCTTGGGAACTCCTTATCGGAGAGAATCTGCCCGGTACGTGCCGGTAAACCCCAAAGTGGGGAGCAAAGGAGGGAGGGGTAGGCAGAGCGTTTAACGCCTCGTAAAAGGCGCTTTCGCCACGTCTGACAAAAATTGAGGGCAATTTTAGATTGTACTATGTATTGCTATCGCCTAAATTACAATACAGTGTAACCCTCGAGTCCCTTTTGCTGACTTATACAGCATGCATGCGAACGGTTAAGGAGTGGAGTAGAGTGAGGTTAGTGGAGTAAGTGAGTGAGACGGCTAACTCCCTGCCTGCGGATCTGTTTCCGGGACTATATAACCTGGGCCTTTTTAAGGCAAGAGTGAATAGGCATTATCTAGGTAAACATGCTCCATCATATGGGTTGCATATTGGCAATAAAAAAAATGAGAGTAAATTACAGTGTTTCGAACTTATATTTACATACATACATATAATCACGCCTTTCTGCCTACCCCAGGCAGAGCGTAAACGATCTAAACAAAGGTCGTTAAGTTTTGAGGGTTATTTTAAGAAAGATTTGTAGAAATATTGCTTTAGTGACAGGTTGCCAGCCCATCGCCTAAATTGCAATATACTAAATCCCTCGGATCCCTTAGCTGGTTTTTACAGCATGCGCGGGCGGAAATGCAGCTGGATCACTTTTTTCCTTCGCTCCCAGTCCAGCATGGAAGAACTTATGCTATTACAGTTTTGGGATTATCACGCCCCGGTGATCGGTTGTCCCTGCAAAGAGCAGCCGCGGCCGTGGCTGGCGGAAGCGTGCGCGCCGCCGGGAGCGTCTGGGAGCGTCCGGGAGCCAAACAGATTGGAGTCTCTGTTAATGACAGCGCGGCGCCCCCTGCACCTCGCCTGCCTCACATACGGCCTGCTGCTCGCGCGCGCGGGCGCTCTGCCCCCCGCGGCCGGCCGGCTCCGCGCCGGGCGATGCAACTAAGATACCATTTATTTACAAAACCACTGCCTTCAGAGGCTCTTTTCGTTTTGCGTCCAGTAAATGCTGGTATGACATTCCACCGCATTTAAGATTAGCCAAATCTCTAAATTTCTTGGACGTAACAACCTCTGGACGTGCAATTATGACGTTTTACTCCTTACCCCTCTAGACTGACAGGTGTCATTTGGTCAAAGTAAACAAACTACCAACGTCAGTGTGACTTCCAGGGAGTAAAAATACCGTTGAAAATGGTGAAATATGCTGTTTTGTGTAGCAAAACTTATAGTGATCGAATCAGCATTTTTTTTTCGTGTGTAATTGTATTTTAGATCAATATTTCTTGTTATTTTCTTCTAAAATGAATAAAAGGTGCGGTTACAGGAGTTATACAACCACATAAAACATTCAGGGTTTTGAATGCATGGAAACTAATATGTTGTCATTCTCTAATGAGTCGGATTATAACTGTTTTTATTTTAATTCGTTCATTCATTTCTGTTCATCTAGAGACGTGACACTATCGATGAACGATATCGATACGAATGATTTACAGTATCGGTCTACGAAAAACATAAACATTTGGACGGACAACGCTAATATTTTATGATCTGTTGGCTGGTATAAGTTCCATCTGTGGTCGCGACACTTTTATTTTCATTTACAACTAATTATACCCACGTCTTAGTACGCGTGGTAATCATGAGCAATGTTGGTTATGCTGTTCTTTGTTTAAAAAGCACCTGCCTCTGTGGTCTAGCAGTCTGAGCCATGGGCTCTCGACCCAGAGGTCCCGGGTTCGATTTCCGGCGGGGATAATGTCGTTGTTATTTCTAGTTTGGTTAGGACATTGCATTGCTGATCATCTGATTATCCGAAAAGTAAGATGATTCAGAGGAGTCACCAGCATACAAGGGGTTAAATCTAATTACAAAAAAATCCTTTTAAATATCCAGAAGCAATTTTGAAAACATAGTTTAACGAAAAGTAATATAATATACCTACATATTTTTTTGACATTGCATCAAATGTATAATGTATATTATTTTGGTATACATTTAATTTGTTAAAACATTTATTTGAACGCCCGCGCTTGACTAAGGGCACAGAGTAACTTTAATACTACGTACAACTAAGGGTAAGCTTAAAACCAGCTGAGCTGTGCTTTTGCCTATTTCATTTCTATAATTTATTGTGACTGTATGTAATGGTTAATGAATGTGTGTTAATTGGGTATGAAATAAATGCTTTGTATTTATACATACTAGGTGTAAGGGACAGCGTCCCGCAAACTGAGTGGGGTTGCTCAGTCAACGACACTGAACTACTTTCACCAGGAAATTCTTTCAGGAGAGAAAAAAATGGCTTTTCCATATAAAAAAATCACCTCAATGGAAAATCCATTTTTTTTTCACTTAAAAAAAAAACTGCTGATAATTGTTCAGTACCGTTGACTGAGCGACCCCTATCAGTTTGCGGGGCGCTGTCCCTTACACCCGGTATACGGGGCAGGCAGAGATCACATCCTTTCACTTTATCCACATTCATCTCTCTTTTCATGCACGCTTGTCGCACGCTGACCTTTCTCTAGGACGTCTCTGTTTGAGGTGTTTCCCTTCCTTCGTTCCCACTCACATTAGCCGTGGGGTTTATAGGATTATTTACGTATTAATCATTAAATTAAATTAAGCAGTAATGCTGACCTGCTTGTTGGTGGTCGCGGACTGCGACACGTACGTCGGTATGATCAGTAGCCGCTGGATGTTTTTACACTCCGCCAGCGCGTCATCGAATCCAACCTAAAGAGAGATAGAGACAAGTTATTTAATTTGTTATGTTTTCTTGGTTTTTATGAATAGTTTTAGACTCGACGTATGATACAATTTTATATCATAAAAAAACACAGTTTACTTTTCATGATTGTACTAAAAACCTAGGAAGGTAGCTGTGACACATGCAATTCATACATTTTCTTTTGTATCGTTTACAGCTATATTCTAAGATTTTAAAAAGTATAGAAGCCGCTATCGTTTCGTATGCTTCGAGGAACATTTCGTATCGTTGTATTCATGCGTTGTTGGTCGGATGTAATAAAGAAAGCAACAAATACCTTCTTTCAAGACGCAACCCATTTTGCCAGCTGCCGCTGGAGTTGGAGGAACCTTGCTAATACATACATACATACAATCACGCCTTTATCCCTTACGGGGTAGGCAGAGCGTTAAACCTTGCTAATGGTCACGATTTTCAGTACTGAGGGACCGATAAGAAAGAAGAAGTTGCAGTAGAGTCGGGTTGTCAGCCAACCCAGCGCTCACCTTGACGTCGATATTGACGAGCTCGAGCCGGGTGAGCAGCGGCAGCGCGGCCAGCGCGCGCAGGATCTGCGGCGCGGCGCACTGCGCGGTGCCGCGCTCCAGGCGCAGCCGGCGCAGCTTGCTGAGCCGCGCCAGCACGGACGCGAACTCCGCGCGGAACGTGCACTCGCCCAGCTCCAGCGACTCCAGCTGCTCCAGTTGGCCGATGATGTCGCTCGCGCACCAGCCCAGCTCCTGGACGAATTATTACAATTATCTTCTCTTCTGTCGAGTGGGTATCGAGTCTATCGACCCGATGAACCCTGGTGTCAGAGTTTTTTAACCGTCTAGTAGCACCACTATCAGGCCTCCGACATGGTTTGAGTAACGACCGCTATCAAAGACAGCGACCGGGACCGACGGCTTAACGTGCCCTACGAAGCACAAAATCTAACAAAATAACAGCTCCTGAAAATATTCCATCTGTATTAGTTGGAGCATTTTAAGAGTTCTTCTTCTTAGGGGGTTTTCAAATTGACGTTCGACCCGAAGTGTTTATCAAAAGCAAATAAAACAGCGTTTTATAATAATATGAAAAGAAACAAAATAGCCACCTGTACAATCTTATAATTAGCATGGAAAATATTTTTTTTATTGTTTTTAACTTAACTCGGTATCAGTTTAGGATATCCTTTGCTGGTGAAAGCAAACATTTCTTCTTTTTTCAAAGAAACATACGTTGAAATCACAAAAAGAAAACGAAGAAACACAAGTCGACGCGCCGGGGTGACTGACCGAGCGGTCATTCACCCGGGCGTAAGTATCCTTGCTATATTAGGGTTTGCTGGAAGTGTTCCGTGTTTTCCAATAACCAGAAGTACATACTCTGAAAATACATACACACATACATAAATCACGCCTTTATCCCTTACGGGGTAGGCAGAGCGTTTAACGCTTCGTAAAAGGCGCTTTCGCCACGTCTGACTAAAATTGAGGGCAATTTTAGATTGTAATATGTATTGCTTTAGTGACAGGTTGTCAGCCCATCGCCTAAATTACAATACACTGAAGCCCTTGAATCCCTTAGCTGACTTTTGCAGCATGCCCGGGAGGAGAGGCAGCTGGCCCATTCTATGTTTTTCTATCTCTCCCAGTCCAGCATGGAAGAAAATACATGAAAATACAACTGTTCACAAACCTTTATTGACGTCAAAGATAGATGATGTAGATTGGTCAAGGCAGCTAGTGGACGCAAGTCTCTCGTCAAGGACAGTCCGTTCATACTCTTCAGCCTGAGTTCGTGCAGCGACCGCAGCGCGCCCAGCGGCGCGGGGTCCAGTAGTGCGTCTCTGATGGCCAGAGCTGACAGAGATTTAAGGTTGGGTAAGCCTCGGCAGACTGCTTCTACTGCGCTCGCTGGACAACGGCACATTTCTATCCTGTGTGGAAAAGTACTTTTTAAACAATTTTAAAACATCGAATTAATACACATTCCTCCCGAACCGACCTTCTGAATCAAATCAACACACATTCCTACTGAATAAATACACATTCCTTCCAAATAAACACACATTTCTCCTGAATCAACACACATTTTGTCCCAAACACCACACATTCCTCCTAAATCAGCAAACATTCCGTCCCAACCACCACACAGTCCTCCCGAATCAACACACATTCCTTCTAACTCAACACAGTTCTTCCAAATCAACACATTCATCCCGAATGTATATACATTTCCTCCTAACTCAACACAGTTCTTCCAAATTAACACATTCATCCCGAATGTTAATACACTTTCTAATAGAACCAATACACGTTCCTCCCGAATCAACGCACATTCCTCCAGAATGAATACACATTCCTTCACAATCAACACACATTCCACCTCAATCAATCGTCACACATTCCGTCATAATCCATACACATCTAAACAACACACATACCTGTCTAGCGTGTCTACAGTGGGTATGTGTTGCGCGAACTGCTGCCAAAACACGGCGTCGTTCTGTGGCAGCAACATCTTGCGCAGGTCCAGTCGCGCCGTGCCGTGCCGCTTCAATGCTGCACACAGCCCGCCCCAATCATCACACATTCCGTCACAATCAACACAAATCCCTCCCTAATCTCCACACACTCCTACCCAATCAACACAAATTCCTCCCTAATCACCCCACACTCCTCCTCAATCAACACAAATTCCTCCCCAATCCTTACACTCCTCCTCCCCAATCAACACGAATTCCTCCCGAATTAACACACATTCTTTCCGAATAAACACACATTCCTCCTGAATAAACACATATTTCTCTCAGATCAACACACATTCCTTGCAAACGACACACATACCTGTCTAGCGTGTCTACAGTTGGTATGTGTTGCGCGAACTGCTGCCAAAACACGGCGTCGTTCTGTGGCAGCAACATCTTGCGCAGGTCCAGTCGCGCCGTGCCGTGCCGCTTCAATGCTGCACACAGCCCGCCCCAATCTGATACCTGAAAGAAAAGAATAGAAGATATGAAAAATCAGTAATCAATAGTTCGACTTTGTAATAGCGGTACAAGAATTGAAGAGATCATAATGTCATCTAATCTACTGCCATATTTACAGTGTGATGTCTTGCTTAATCGTTAGGCCCTGTGTCCACGATCACGGTTGTAACGGTCAAATCGCGGGGAGTTTAAGGCCTGAAACCGTTTCGTGAACACAGGCCTTGAGGACTATTCTGTACTGTATGTAGGTGTGTCTTAATCTATTGTACATCGGTGGTTACGTGTGAGTTTTTCATCCGCATGTGCCTTCAGAGCGCGGGGGGCAGGACACTTGAGCGAAAACAGTCAGCTTACGCACGCCCACATACTGGGACGGGAGGGCCAGAAGAACGGGTCACAGTCAATCATCTTAACAGTACAGATAGACTTACGTGTGAGTTTTTCATCCGCACGTGCCTCCAGAGCGCGGGGGGCAGGACACTTGAGCGAAAACAGTCAGCTTACGCACGCCCACATACTGGGACGGGAGGGCCAGAAGAACGGGTCACAGTCAATCATCTTAACAGTACAGATAGACTTACGTGTGAGTTTTTCATCCGCATGTGCCTCCAGAGCGCGGGGGTCGGGACACTCGCGCGAAAACAGCTAACTAATGTACGCCCACATACTGGGACGGGAGGGCCAGAAAAACGGGTCACAGTCAATCATCTTAACAGTACAGATAGACTTACGTGTGAGTTTTTCATCCGCACGTGCCTCCAGAGCGCGGGGGTCGGGACACTCGCGCGAAAACAGCTAACTAATGTACGCCCACATACTGGGACGGGAGGGCCAGAAAAACGGGTCACAGTCAATCATCTTAACAGTACAGATAGACTTACGTGTGAGTTTTTCATCCGCACGTGCCTCCAGAGCGCGGGGGTCGGGACACTCGCGCGAAAACAGCTAACTAATGTACGCCCACATACTGGGACGGGAGGGCCAGAAAAACGGGTCACAGTCAATCATCTTAACAGTACAGATAGACTTACGTGTGAGTTTTTCATCCGCACGTGCCTCCAGAGCGCGGGGGTCGCGGCCAGCGTCCGCCACAGCCGGCACACGCGCGCGCACACCGCTAGCTCGCGCATACCCACGTATTGGAATATCTGCAAGCAAACAAATCATGCAAATATACAATATTTTGATAACCTTAGCACTCACAGTGGTATTTTATTTGGCATTCCGAATGTCGCAGGTTCAAGTACTGTGGCAAATTTGAATAGTTAAAAAGTAGTTCGTACATTTCTTATGCGCACAAATTAGATATTGACACGGTCATAATAAAGCTTGGTAATAATAGTAGAAATAAATAGTGACGTTACATGCTTCGCTAAGTTTATAATGGCAACACAGTTGAAATAGTGAAGATATGGGATGTAGCGGGAAAAAAAATTACATACATATAATCACGCCTTTATCCGAATGGGGTAGGCAGAGCGTAAACGACCTAAGAAAAGGTCATTACGCCACGTCTGACAACTTTTGAGGACTATTTTAGACTGAAATGTGTATCGCTATAGTGACAGGTCGTCAGCCCATCGCCTAAATTGCAATGCACTGAAGCCCTTGAATCCCTTAGCTGACTTTTGCAGCATGCCCGGGAGGAGAGGCAGCTGGCCCATTCTATGTTTTTCTATCATTCCCCTTAGCTGACTTTTGCAGCATGCCCGGGAGGAGAGGCAGCTGGCCCATTCTATGTTTTTCTATCATTCCCAGTCCATCATGGACGTTGAAAAAAAGGGGAAAAATTTGCCCATCTAAAATTGACACTATGTGAAGTAAATGGCCGGGTACAATACCTGTAGCACGACGTTGTACTTGTGTTGCTGCGCCTTGTTGTAGAAGGCGGTGAAGTGGTCGGTGTCGTCCTGCTTGGCGCGCCGGCCGCGTCGCGGCGACACCACGTCTGGCGCCGCGACCCCGTTCGCCACCCGCGCTCGTGTTCGCTTCTCCTCGCTGTCAGGTTACAAAATTTCGTTGATCAAGGAATGATTCTTGGTGGACTTTTACTAGTGACTTCAAATTAAAAGTGTGCACGTGATAACAAATGACTTATTCCGAAGAAAACATTGTGAAATGTGAATCGATGGAGTTTTAAAAATAGGTCACTAATAAAATTACACCAAATAGCCAACGACACAATTAAATCTATAAATTACATAGATACACAATTTGAAATATTAGAGCATATAATAAGTAAGAAGTACGTTACAATTCCTGTGCTAGTCAACTGCCAAATAATAAATAAAAATCTGTCTTACCTTGCGTTTTCCATGACTGACGACGCGACACAAAACACTTAAATTATAATTTATAAAACACAATTTTATTCTTATATACGTTTGATACATTTAATTTAAACAACAGGAGTATACACTAAAGATATATAACAAACAAAATACTTTTGTTGATAAAGTGGTGATACATTTTTTTACAAACAATAAATAGCTGAAAACACACAGTGAAAACCTGAACACTTTACATTTGAGATTTTGGTAAAATTAGGTACAGTCAATCGCGTACAAATCTAGTTTATATCTGAGATAAGAGGGACAAGATTGGTACTTAAAGATCCATATACCGGGAGAAAAAATATATGGCCATATTTAAGGATGTGATCCTACCCATGAAACTGAACAACTTTTCTCAAGGAATAGGACGAAATATGAAAAAAATACCCTCTCATACAAATGGACTCGAGCCGCTGATACCCTTTGTATGGAGGGTAGTTTTTTTCGTATTTCGACCCTTGTTCCTTGGGAAAAGTTGTTCAGTTTCATGGGTAGAATCACATCCTAACTAAAATATGATCAGCATTTTTTTTTTCTCCCTGTATGTAAATGAGTGTATTTTAGGGAATTTTACACTAACTGTGCTAATTTTTTCATAAAAATGAAAAGTAAGGAATTAAAAATCCCTGCCTGCGACCTAGGTGTAAGGGACAGCGTCCCGCAAACTAGGGGTTGCTCAGTCAACGACACTGAACTACTATCAGCAGGTTTTTTTTTTCAGTAAGAAAAAAATAAAATGGCTGTTCCATACAAATTATCTGATTGAGGTGAACATTTTGTATGGAAAAGCCAATTTCTTATTCAATTCCTAAAAAACAAAAAAAATGCTTATAGTTGTTCAGTTTCGTTGACTGAGCAACCCCTATCAGTTTGCGGGACGCTGTCCCTTGCAACCCATATTGACAAAATAAAAACTGGATCTATTTCCTGTATAATGGTGAAAAATGCGCACGATATTAACGATTTATTCACAAATTTTGATAAAATATGTTAGATCATGTTTTGATGCATCAGAATTGTTCGGTTTAGTGCTGCACTATTCTATTTCAACTAAAAACTAGTTAAATATTAACTAAATAGGGGTAAAATATGTCTTCCGAAAAGTTTACATCGCACATGATAAAATTTGTAAAAAGGGGCCAAAATATATGCATAAAAATTATATAATTTAAATGAGGTGTTTGTGCTGAACATGCTGGTATTCAACATCTGTTATTTGATGATATTATAATATCATCCATTTCTATAACTTATTTGACAGTCATAAGACGAACCGTGAAAATAAAGAAGCTAAAAGTTACACTTGGGTGGCACTTGTACTCACGATCTTCGGCTCTAACCAACTGAGCTACCAAGCGATTCAATCAAAACGACCCAGTGAAACTTGTAGCTTCATTGAAACGTCAATATACCACTTCCACTTGGCTTATTTTTATTCCTTTCATGTACGCTAGACGTAATTAACGGTAAATACGTTAACGTGTAAAAACCAGTACCCTAGTTCAATCCTTTATATTAGGTAGCCGACTTCGTGAGATACGGGATAATGCGACGGGAGATGATGAAGTTTATATTTGTTCTTCTCTTATGTCTTCTAAGCAGGTAGTCGGCTAAAATAGTATGAATAACATAACTATTCGTTAATGTGTAAAAACCAGTACCGTCGTTCAATCCCTTACATTAGATAGCCGACCCCGTGAGATACGGGATTATACGACAGGAGATGATGAGGTTCATGTTTGTTCTTCTCTTATATCTTCTAAGCAGGTAGTCGGCTAAAATAGTATGAATAATATAACTACATAATATATAATAATGAAAAGTGCTAAGGGCTAATAGGCATTGCTATAAAAACACTTGTGATATAACGTAGCGATAGTTTGACCATGTCAACGCCGCGAGCGACGCGGTAGCGTGCTGTTATCTGAAACAAAGGCTACTATTTTGAATATATTTTAAAATATAATAGTTCCCTTAGTAGATTATTTCAAAATTAAATAGTTAATTCGCTGTTGGAGTGTTCCAGTCCGGTAAATAATAGTCTATTTTGTAGACTTTATCTATATTTTTCTTTCACGGACTTCTGTTTTGGCCATTATCACGCTGAAAGCCGATTCTGCCGCTGTGAGCGTGCGAAGGAGTGCAAGGCACTGTACTGTGTACAATTCGTCTCAACTCAGTTTAGCTTAGTGATATTTTGCGGTATTTTGGGATATATTTCGCGTGAGTTAACTGTTCAGAAAAGTTCTTTAGGAAACCTGTGTAGTAAATTTAAAGGCAATGTTTAATTCCATGCTGGACTGGGAGCGAGAGAAAAACATAAAATGTGCCAGCTGCATTTCCTCCCGGGCATGCTGTAAAAACCAGCTAAGGGATCCGAGGGTTTCAGTATATTGAAATTTAGGCGACGGGTTGATAAACTGTCACTACAGCAATATACGTACAAATCCATCTTAAATAACCCTCAAAACTTTGTCAGACGCGACGGAACGTCCTTTGTTTATATCGTTTACGCTCTGCCTACCCCATTAGGGATAAAGGCGTGATTATATGTATGTTTATCACTCACTGTTGTTGCGGCGGCTGTACCAGGCTCCGGGGTACGATAATAAACCGCTTGCCGTTGATCAGCGCCAGCGACTGCGGCAGCGCGGGGCGGAGCGCCAGGGCGCGCGGGGGCGCGGGCGCGGGCGCGGCGCGCGGGCCGCGGGGGGGAGCAGGCTGGGGCTTGGGTAAGGCAGCTGGCGCCGGGGGCTTCGCTACCGCCCACACGCGCTCGCCGTCCGGCCCGCCGCCCGCCACCTGCAGCGACAGGCGACATTTATTTATTTTTATTATTTACCACAAAAAGAATGTACATTATACACACTATACAACAAAAGCATAAATAAAGAGACGCCTATAAACGTGACTAGTGTTCAGTAGCAGCCCCAATGGACCAAAGTCTGTGCCAGGACTGATACATCTCATATAATATTGACTCATTTAAGAGCGGCGTCATCAAGATTATCGGTTGTACAGTTGCTTTAAAATAAGTGGATAGTAATATTAATTTCACATAATTCCTTTTATAAAAAATAGTCACGTTCAGTAGGCACGTTTATTTTCAACACACTCGAACAATATTAATCACTACATAGTATAAAACAAAGTCGCTTTCTCTGTACCTATATCCCTATGTATGCTTAGATCTTTAAAACTACGCAACGGATTTTGATGCGGTTTCTTTTAATGGATAGAATGATTCAAGAGGAAGGTTTATATGTATAATACATGCATAATATAGTAGAGAAACACTGATGATTTCCGTGCGAAGCCGGGGCGGGTCGCTAATTTCTCTATATATTTGACTCGTTGTCTCGATGGCATTCTACGAGACTAATTTGTTAACATGCAACACTTGTTTGTTTCAACACTAGAGTCGACCCTGCAAAACGACGCGTTTATACCCCTACAATACCCGATTGTTTAATCCATACAAAAACCGTTCCTCCCTATAATCCTTTTGTTCCCCTACAAAACTAGTTTCATTAGTCTCCCTACAAGAACCGTTCGTCCCCTACATGACCCATTTTTTTCCCATATAAGACTTGTTTGTACCCATAAAAGACCTGTTTGTCACTCCACAAGACCCGATTAGCCCCTAAAAAAATACAACAACTACAAAAGAATTCGTCCCCTCTGCAAGACCCAGTTGTCCCCTCTGCAACACCCGATTGGCCCCTACAAAAACAGTTCGTCCCCTACAGGACCTATTTGTCCCCTCTACAATACCCAATTGGCCCCTACAAAAACAGTTCATCCCCTACAGGACCCATTTGTCCCCTCTACAACACCCGATTAGCCCCTATAAAAACAGTTCGTCTCTACAGGACCCATTTGGCCCCTACAAAAACAGTTCGTCCCCTACAGGACCCATTTGTCCCCTCTACAACACCCGATTGGCCCCTACAAAAACAGTTCGTCCCCTACAGGACCCATTTTTCCCCTCTACAACACCCGATTGGCCCCTACAAAAAACAGTTCATCCCCTACAAGACCCATTTGTCTCCTCTACAACACCCGAATGGCCCCTACAAAAACAGTTGGTCCTATCTGCAAGACCCCTTTGTCTCCTCTACAACACCCGATTGGCCCCTACAAAAACAGTTGGTCCCCTCTGCAAGACCCCTTTGTCCCGCTCTACAACACCCGATTAGCCCCTCTACAACACCCGATTAGCCCCTCTACAACACCCGATTAGCTCCTACAAAAACAGTTCGTCCCCTCTGCAAGATCCATTTGTCCCCTCTACAACACACGATTGGCCCCTACAAAAACAGTTTGTCCCCTCTGCAAGACCAGTTTGTCCCCTCTACAACACCCGATTAGCCCTTACAAAAATAGGTCGTCGGCTACAAAAAAGTTCGTCCCCTCTGCAAGACCCATTTGTTCCCCTGCAACACCTGATTGGCCCCTACAAAAGCAGTTCGTCCCCTCTGCAAGACCCGTTAGTCCCCTTATACTCTGAAAACCTACCTTCATCCTAAGCGTGACCCGCTTGTCCTGCTTGGCTTGCGCCCTGACGGCGACCGGCACTGGCACCGGTATCTGGTGCTCGGACGCGGGCGCGAGCGCGGGCACGCGGCGCGGAGTGGGCGTCACCAGGGCTCCGCTGGCGGCCCCGGGGACGCCCGACTTGTGGATCAGGGGCGGCGGCTCCAGAGACGGTGATGAGGATTTGCGGCAGTTCTGGGGAAGTAACAGAAAGTTGGATAAAATAGTTAACACAAGCTGAAATATTATAGAGGGTTATAGTCAGAGATAACAGAAACAGAGTCAAAAATAGAGCCAACGAACTCAAAAGAAACCTGATATCTTTCATTTTGAAGAGATTACATTTTGAGTCGTATTCCTGTGCATATTCCCTAAAGATGATTCTCGCATTAAGCTTATTGGTCGTCTAATAACTGATGCCGAAGTTTTAAAACACCAGATCCAGCGATCTTGCATCTTGGTGGCTGAAGGCATCCTACCGTTTGCGCCAATCGGCAGCCAGTTAGCAAATAAATCACCATATATATATTTTGAGGTAAGCATTCGGTATTCTTTCTGGTTTTTCGAGTTTTGGTGCCGCGAAATTTGTTCTTACCTTGCAATAGAATGTTTCAGCCGGGGCGTTGGACCGGTGGCCAGCACAGGCCGGGTGGTAAAGGCAAAGGCACGCTGCGCAAGCCAAGGTCGGTACTCCGCGACCGCATGTCATTGAGCATGGCTGCATCAGCTGACGGGGCGACTGTGCAAGAAACATACGTATTAAATTAGATGATAAACTAATTTCTTTTTACATATCAACCCTATTTTTGTAGTGAATAGTGGACACCCGAAGGCTATCGACTAAACAGGCGGCCGATCGTCGGATTTTACTCTTGCACTCACAAAGAGAGAGAAAGATCGATCGGTCCACTAAAAATTGCAAGTGCGCGCATATGCTGACCAAAACCTGGCCACTTTATAGCTTACAAGCTTTTACAATATATTTGGGAAGAGATGCAGATAGCTATGTTTTAACTTTTCCAATTTAGCAAGGAAGTTAGCAAGAATTCATCACGTGGTCAAGTCGTAAAACGATCCGATGAGTTTTCCCACTATGAAATTATGAACAAGAAAAAAAAGGTTACGTACATTTAGCGGACTTACCTGAATGTCAGGCGTAGTCTGCGGCGCCGGCCGCGACTGCAGCGGCGGCGGCGTCACCGGCGGGGTTACTGCCCTCTCCAGCGCCGGGGGCGGCGCGGGGGCGGGCGCGGGGGCGGGCGCGGGGGAGCACAGCGCGGGGGCGGGTTGCAGCGCGGGGGCCGGCTGCCTGGCCCCACACGACACTACACTCGCGAGAGCTCAGTACCCGCGAGGAGAGCCCACTGCGCGCGCGTCAGTCGGCTCTCCCATACACGAGTGCTTGTTTATATACCCCCCCGTTTTATACGTCACTTCGCAGAATGTCCCTTTCGCAAAATGATCCTTTTTGATAGATATATTCCAAATAGTGGACAGCTACATTATGAGAAAGGTACATTTGCGAAGGTACCGTTTTATACTCCAATAACGTGCGCATCGTATTTGAATAAATTTAGCTTATTTCATCACATCTAGTCTACAAATTGATTACAGTAAACATCGTGAATGAAGGGAACAAGAAACCAAACAAATATGTTGCGATTGCGACACATTATTTGAAATAGAAAACGCAACATTTTTTAAATCACAGTATCGTTATAATAAGCTTCAAGTACTTATTTAAGAATACAAATAAGTTACTGAAGTTTAAATTATACCTTACACATTAAAAACTTAAAAACGAACTTTTGTTGACTAGCACAGGAAAATTGCAACTTTAATTATTCCACTACCTTTTGCAAGCTAAATGAATTTAGTATTTTAGAAACAGACACAATAATTTAATCACTCGAAACGAAGCGCACATACGAAAGACTAACATTCGCTATCTGAAATCGCATGCAAACGTTACAATTTCGTATGCACATTGAAGTTCGAATGATACATAAATTTTGTGACGTATTTTTGAATCGCTCAAATCGGAATTCGCATACGAAAGAGTAACTTTCGCATGCTATCATTTACTATCTATTTGGCGAATGTTGCCTTTCATTGAGCGTGTGCTGGATATGTTACCTGGGCTTCTTCCAGGCGGCGGAGTTGTTGTTGTCCGTGGCGGGTGTCTTCTTGTTGGCTGTTGCGGGTTTGGCAGCGGGTGTGGGGGTGCTGGAGCCGCTCAGACGAGAGCCCATCGATTTCACCTGTAGGTAAAACGTGGAGTAAAGGTCACTGTGTCAAATGTGCCTTGATCACAAAATATACCTTTCGAAAAATTTATTTTTCGCAAATTGTTCCTTTTCGCTAAAAGTCCCATTCGCAAAATGTCCCTTAATTTTTTTTTCAAAAAACAAAATCTATCAAAAAAGGGTCATTTTACGACAGGGACATTTTGTGAAAGGGACATTTTGCGAACGGCCTTTTATTTTCAATTTTTAACCAAAATCCAAAAAAGATTGTATCCCGACGTTTTCACCTCTATAGATTCCGAAAAAAATATCTGTTTATTTGATAAGAGCAAAATATATTCTGGGTTGATGTAGAATTTATACGAGAAAAGATATTCTTGAGGTGATCCCACGTCAATTTCATCAAAATTGGTTTCATAGTTTTCAAAATAGGGGCGTCGCTGTGGATATTTCGCTCACAGGATTTGTAACGTCAGTTGTATTTGATTTATTTTTCTAATTTTAGCCTCTTAAACCCATACCTTGATCTTGGCCGGCGGTGACTTGGGCGTGTGTGGTTCTGGACTGGCTCCTTTGGGCGGTTTGGGTTTGGGCGTGCGCTTGCCCTCGAGCGCGGCGGGCGCGGGCGCGCTGCTGGTTATTGGGGATTCCGCTTTACGCATCAGCTTCGCGTCTCTGGAAATACAAGTATTCAGGTCAAAGAAATGCCTTGTACAATGTGTGGGAATACATATAATCACGCCTTTATCCCTAATGGGGTAGGCAGAGCGTAAACGACCTAAACAAAGGTCATTCCGCCACGTCTGACAAAATTTTGAGGGTTATTTAAGATAAGATTTTTAGGTATATCGCTGTAGTGACAGATTGTCAGCCGATCGCCTAAATTGCAATATACTGAAACCCTCGGATCCCTTAGCTGGTTTTTACAGCATGCCCGGGAGGTTATGCAGCTGGCACATTCTATGATTTTCTTTCGCTCCCAGGCCAGCATGAAGAAATGACCATTTTTCTTGATAAATAATTTTAGCAAAGAATCTTGAGGTAAACAATTTCAAGAGGCTTGTAGGTTCTTCTTAGCCCTTTAAAAAAATTGGTACCTAGCAAAATTTTCATTTCTTTGTTTTAGTTTAGAGGCTTCAATTATAATAATAATAATTTATTTATTAACAGACAACAAAGATCAAGTTATGGTTAGTAACAATATGCTTATCCTTTGTTAATAAATCATTCATTACAGATTACAAAATGCATTAAAATTGGTATCATAATCAATTAAATTATATATTCAAAAATTAAGATTTAATATCAAACGTAAAGAAAAAGAAAAAAAAAACTAAAATAAAATCAGAATTAAAATTGAATAATTAGGTGCTTCTTTATGTCAGAAATATTTTTAATTATATTATTATCATATTATTTTTTTCTTTTTTTCAATTATGTGCCAACCAACTCACCTTATAATTTCTTTCTCAGGGTCATCGATACCGAGTGGTTCCTTGAAAAAGGAAAAGTTCTCCAACGTGAGTCCGGTGCCAGATAAATGTTCAGCCACCTGGGGACAACGTTTACAGTTAATAACAAATAAACAGTGACTGGCAGTCTTTTAAATGTAGTTTGAGAATTCAAACTATTTAAACTTAAGTGAGACATTCTAAATAAAGATCTCGTGTAGTACGCGAATTATATTAAAGTAATGCCCGTTATTAAAATATTTAAAGTGCCGTCGTTTCAATAGGCCATATTTGACAATTGTGACCTTCAGTACCCTTAAGGAAAATAATGATGTACATGAGCGTCAAACATACGTAGCTAGTATTTCAAACCGTTACTTGTTATTGAATGGGAAGTTTACTAGTTATTCTCAAGGGTCATGTATAGCTAGGGTTACATATTACAATGTCAGAAAACATAATGCCTTTACTTAAAATGCATGAGCCCAAAATACCCGAAATCGAAATACTTTATGTTCAAAATGACAAGTATGTAGAATACCAATGATTTAAAGTACCTTACGGTCGAATATCCGAAACCCAAAAATTAAATGTACTAAATACTTAACCCTAAAATATTTAACCATAAAAGACTAAATTTGAAGTTAGGGGGGGCTCGGGGGGCGCAGCCCCCCGCAATAAAAAATAAAAACATTCTACTCAGATCCGACTCAGTAGGTTAGGTTAGGTTAGAGTAGTGACCCTTTGGAGCGAACGAAGTGAGCGACCGAGCCGCAGGGTGTGAGATCGTTCTCTTCCATGTCCGCTTTTACGACGTCAAGCCAGCGATAGATGTAAACGATACGATGAGTAACTGACAGAATTCTTAATATAAGTAAATCAAATATAATATCAACTATGACATTGACACATCATGTATTATTATTTTTTTCTTTTTGGTTTTGTAATGTAAGGATAATTGAAAATTTGATAAATTACACATTCGGAATTTTGAAAACTGAGATAATAATTATTAGTATTTAAAAATTCGGAATTGTACAGTAAGATGTACTGGATTAAGGTATTATGAATAATACGGTATTAAGATTTCGGGTATTTTGGGCCCATGCATTTTAAGTAAAGGCATTATGTTTTCTGACATTGTAATATGTAACCATAGCTAGAGGTAGGTATGAAAGAGAGGGCAATATTCATCCAGCGCTCTTTTTACATGATGAGATGTATAGAGGGCGCTGAGCTAGTCTGAAATAACGTTTCTGTATGCAAAAACTCTGTGCTATTTTACAAATTATTTTTGTTTTGTGTTTATGGAATTGTTCTAATTTTTACAAGACATGCCGGAATAGTTATTCAAATGATGAATTTAATTTTCTGCTCTTGGTTCTAGGAATTATTTGTGTGTTCGTTCTTGGAAACGATTGGTAGAGCGTTAGATCGGACTTTTATGGGGGTCCAAGTTTCAGTCTTGTCTTGGACTATGTGGACTGTAGACTTTTGATTTCCTTCATCATTTTGGCAATAAATGCGTATTTGAAGTGAGAAAAAAAACACTATTTAAAATAAAATATGTATTGCATACAATAATTATCTATCTACGTTACAAAAAAATTTCAACATGTCAAAATTTTAAGACTTCAACATATGGGCGGGCGCTTGATCTATAGGCTCAAAACAACAAATCAGAGGGTTAGTTGGTTTTACCTTTAACCCGGCGGTATGAATATTGCGATAAAAAATATATAACAGATCAGATCAGCCTATTACAGTTCACTGCTGGACGAATAAATGAATGGTTACTAAAGAAGCAAAAAAAAATAATACTTAAATGTTATTTGGAATAATACGCTATTACTCACAGTAACATCACTAGCCGGTTTGACAGTTAAAAGGCTCACCGACGTAACATTTGAATGTCGCTCAAATTTTACATTTATGTTAATTTTAAATTATTACGGCAAATTTCAGACGAAATTTTTTGATTTCTTGGAATATTATTTCAAGATATTTATGATTCTAAAGACAGAATGAGTGAAATATCTAGTTTTTTTATTTTTTTATTTGAGAGCTGGTAAAATGTTACTGCGTCTCCATCCTTCAAATATGGCCTATTGAAACGACGATACTTTAGTTAGTAGTAAACAAATTGTATTTCTTTTATTGCGCATTGATTATACGTCTTCAGAGCTCGTCACACGTGTTTGTATTCGAACCCTCTACAGCCCACATCGCACAGCCGCCATTTTGAAAGTAACCATCGTGTAGTCAGCGGCCATCTTGAAAACGTTTATTTTGTGGTTAGCGGCCATCTTGAAAGCGAACATTACTTTTCATCCGCCATTTTAATTAACTTAACTAACTTAACGCCGCGAACAGCGTATGCGAGCTAATTTATGGGTGTCCCTAAATATGAGCCTATTAGGCGATAATCTTCTTAACTACTTCTTCTTTACTTCTATATACGAAGAGCAGATATAGTAGTAGAGCAGCCCTATTTCGATTTCTCTAAAGAATGACGTGACCTCTTTGTGCCTTATAAGTATTTCTAACTGACACTAGATGGTGCTTCCAACAACATGGAATGTTCTAGAATGAAAATGAAATTTATTAGTACTTTACGCGTGAAAGGTACTTCGTCTCAATCCACAAATCTTCGGTCATCACTGTAACTTTTATATCAAATGATGCAACACTTGATTTTGCACCCCAAAACACATAAAAATTAAATTATTCCGAAAGACTTAGCGTGCACTCGGATAAGAACTTGTCGCGGACTGACGACTCGCGTGGAGTTACTGAACTAGACCATGTGACGTCAAACCACAGAAAGATTGATGCAGGATTTGGTTGCTCACAACATCTCTACTGTATGTCTGGTTTGTGCCAGCGACTCACCTCCCTCGTGGAGCGCAGTTTCTTCCCCGCGGGCGTGTAGTAGTAGATGTCCGCGTTGCGGCGCGAGTGCGCGTCCAGGGCCGCGCGGTACACCAGCTCGCGCCGCCAGCCGCGCTCCAGCGGCACGCGCAGCAGCGGGGAGGACATCTCGGTGGTGGCGCGCCGCCCGCGGTGCATGGGGGACGACGCGGACGATGCTCCCTGGGAATAGACGAGGCGCGTGAGATACGATCATTCTCAAATGGTGCTGTTAGCAGAACATGCAATATGTGGCTGCAATACCGGCAACTATCGCCCGTACCCAATAAATGCCTAGGCCTTTACTTCTGATACTTCACCCAGCCATCCCTTCAACACACGCCACACCCAGCCATCCCTTCAACACTCGCCATACCCAGCCATCCCTTCAACACACACTACACCCAGCCATCGCTTCAACACACGTCACACCCAGCCATCCCTTCAACACTCGCCACACCCAGCCATCCCGTCAACACTCGCCACACCCAGCCATCCCTTCAACACTCGCCACACCCAGCCATCCCTTCAACACTCGCCACACCCAGCCATGCCTTCAACACTCGCCAAACCCAGCCATCCCTTCAACACACGCTACACCCAGCCATCCCTTCAACACTCGCCACACCCAGCCATCCCTTCAACACTCGCCACACCCAGCCATCCCTTCAACACTCGTCACACCCAGCCATCCCTTCAACACTCGCCACACCCAGCCATCCCTTCAACACTCGCCACACCCAGCCATCCCTTCAACACTCGTCACACCCAGCCATCCCTTCAACCCTCGCCACACCCAGCTATCCCGTCAACACACGCCACACCCAGCCATCCCGTCAACACTCGCCACACCCAGCCATCCCTTCAACACATGCCACACCCAGCCATCCCTTCAACACACGCCACACCCAGCCATCCCTTCAACACTCGCCACACCCAGCCATCCCTTCAACACTCGCCACACCCAGCCATCCCTTCACTACTCGCCACACCCAGCCATCCCTTCAACACTCGCCACACCCAGCCATCCCTTCAACACACGCCACACCCAGCCATCCCTTCAACACACGCCACACCCAGCCATCGCTTCAACACTCGCCACACCCAGCCATCCCGTCAACACTCGCCACACCCAGCCATCCCTTCAACACTCGCCACACCCAGCCATCCCTTCAACACTCGTCACACCCAGCCATCCCTTCAACCCTCGCCACACCCAGCTATCCCGTCAACACACGCCACACCCAGCCATCCCGTCAACACTCGCCACACCCAGCCATCCCTTCAACACATGCCACACCCAGCCATCCCTTCAACACACGCCACACCCAGCCATCCCTTCAACACTCGCCACACCCAGCCATCCCTTCAACACTCGCCACACCCAGCCATCCCTTCACTACTCGCCACACCCAGCCATCCCTTCAACACTCGCCACACCCAGCCATCCCTTCAACACACGCCACACCCAGCCATCCCTTCAACACACGCCACACCCAGCCATCGCTTCAACACTCGCCACACCCAGCCATCCCGTCAACACTCGCCACACCCAGCCATCCGTTCAACACTCGCCACACCCAGCCATCCCTTCAACACTCGCCACACCCAGCCATGCCTTCAACACTCGCCACACCCAGCCATCCCTTCAACACACGCCACACCCAGCCATCCCTTCAACACTCGCCACACCCAGCCATAACCCACGGTACAAAGATAATAATAGTACAAAGCATTACACCAATCACGATTAAAATATTAATCTAGCTGCTTACCACGATCATCACAATCCGGATTGGCTAGACATAACGGACAAAAAGAAATTACAGGTTCACATTACTGTGTAAAAAAAACTGATAGAAAGCTAAATAACTAAGAAGTAACAGGTATGCAAGTGCTTTGCTTTTGTGAGCTTAGCTTGTTTGGATTGGAACGGAATCCAACTTGCTTGGAGCAGTCATTAGGCAGGTTCTCCGCAGAGTGGTCCTCTCCACAAGGAGGCCCTTTCCTACTTGTATCTCTGCCGAGATAATGCATTGTTTACCGGATTCCGTTCCGATCTAAACAAGCTAAGCTCACAAGAGCAAAGCACTTGCAAACCAACTGTTATGCGGACACTTCCTCATCTGATGAATCAAAATGAAGACGAAACAGTGGTTAACAAAGAACCAATGTGTTTTGTGTTCTTTGACATTCATCTCTGAAAACCCATATGGCCTTTCACGCTAACATAGGTATTTTTAAACTCAATAATCCTCGTAGAACTACAGTGCAGAAAGCTATTTTAGTAAATAAGTGCTTCAAAATTTAGTTGCAAGATTCCACCCGAACATATATAGATACATATATACATACATTGCAAGTTAAATAAAAGCTTTTAAAATAATAAACAAGTTAACTTACGTCGTTGGACAGCGCTCCCTCGCCGTCAGATCTTGAAGACAACGCTGACGATGGCCTTGAACCATCTGAAAATGAAATATAGTAAGAATATAGGAAAACAGAAAATTACAAAGTTTTATCTAACAATGTCTGTCCCTCAAAAAGTTTTGTGCTTCTGAGGGCATGTTAAGCTGTCGGTCCCAGCCGCTGTCACTGATAGTGGTTGTTATACAAACCATGTTAGAGGCCTATTAGCTGTGCTACTAGGCAAAATACTCTGGCACCAGAGTTTATCATGTCGTAGTTCGACTCAAAGAATCACACAATAAGAAGAAGACCTAACAAGGTAAAAAGTTTCCTTGTGAAATACTGCTTAGTTTCGTACCTGTGTCCTGTCTTAGCCGCTTAGAGGCGCGCGGTATTGCTATGGCCACTACAGTTTTCACCGGAGTATAGCTTTGCCTTGCTGCCTCCACTTCTGCCTCTAAACGCTCTGTAAGAAAAACAACACTTAGTTTTAACAGCTTATCTTAAAATATACAGAAAATATTTATTTAATTACATCAAACCTTCATCAAACATTGTATATTTTTGTTTATTTCTCTAAAAATCTAAAAATGGTCTCTATATTTACTATAATAAGTGTTGTCACCATCAGTTATTATTGTTTATAAAAATAAATTTACTATGTGTGAAAATGCAACAGCCTATATATGAAATTGAATGTTTTTCTCTGTGCCAGGCTTATTATTAACCTTTCACAATTATTAGATTTTTTCTCAACTCACCTAAAACTCTACTATATTCCATAGAAACATCTTTTTCATCAATGCTTTCAAAGCCTTTGAACTCCTCTTCAGGAGGCGCTGCATTACCATTGTCACCAAACCCTTTGAACTCCTCACCACCATCACTAAAAGCTTCTGAGGCTCTCCGCTTGATGCCCCGTTCCGTGCCATCAACCTGATCAATGACCTGATCTTCCGTTGGTTCATCATTAACAGGCAAATCAGGTTTTTTATCAATTGGTTCTGGTTTTGTATCGGGGGAAGTGTCTTGTTTTTCTTCAGATTCAACCGGTGCAGCAAGTGCTTCTGCTGGTATACCTGGCTCGACTTTTATTTCTGGTTCTTTTACATCTGGCAAAAGAAAACAAAGAAGTAATATGAATGATGTTTGCTAGAGCAAGCAATTTCTAGCAATTACAATCTTTTATAGGGTTAAAATAGATTTCAAATCTAATTAGCACTTATCCTAACTTGACTTATCAGATGAGCTAAAGAAAATTAAGACTCAAAATGAATTGGTTCCATCCAATTTTTTTACGTTATCATGCTACTCAGCTTAGTATACACATTATTAGTGTTTTATACATCAGAAAACACAATAAACAGAGAAGATAGGAAAACTGAGATCATCATTCGCTTGCCCTTATCCCATTTACTAGGGGTAGCTGTAGGAATAGCAAAACTAAGACAATCAACCTTAAATGATATTAAATATTTTATTAAGGTTGGATAACTTACAGTAATTAAGTAATTTGTTTGCAATATTGTGACTCCACAAAATCCATTAATCAAGAATAGCTTAAATTAATTCGTAATTAATATCAGATTACAAAATAGAAAATTATTGTGTCATACATAAGTAATTTATCCCCTGCCAAAATAGTAGGTTACAAACACAACTTTTAATTTTTATTTGATATTCTTGTCTCAGATATGCAGCTGCAGCTGTCCTAAACCAGGATACATGGAAAATCAAAAGATAAAAGTGTCATGTAAGATCTAGAATCTTGATGAAATGGCAGAATTGCATATTATCCCAAAATACTGTTAAATTCTAAGATTTATTCATAAACACATATAATCACGTGGTTATTTAAGATAGATTTGTAGGTATACTGCTGTAGTGACAGGTTGTCAGCCTGACGCCTAAATTACAACATACTGAAACCCTCGGATCCCTTAGCTGGTTTTTACAGCATGCCCGGGAGGAAATGCAGCTGGCACATTCAATGGTTTTTTCTCATTCTTCCCAGGCCACAATGGAGGAATAATAGGGTTATAAAATGATCAATTGATTCTAAACTTATTACACAGCGTGCCCAGAATTAATTGCGAGCATGAATTGGATGCAATATATAACATACACTATATTTATATTCTTTTAATAGTACAGTTTGTGTGTAATAAATAATACACATTTTAAACAACAATTAGTAACAATGTGGCACAGTAATGATGTCAGAAAAAACATTTGCAGTTTTTTATGATCTTACACATATGAAAAATGCATTAAAATGGCATTGACTCTTATTCCGAGTCCCATAAAGGTTAGCAATACTAAAATAGAGAAAACATTACAAAATATACAAGTATTTGGTCTCCGTTACTATGCAAGTAAACCCAGGCTTGATGCCTTGTTTATTTTAGATGTGAAGCGATGTAGTGCATTCAACTGACCTCATCGCATTAATGTAAATAAGTTACTACTATCAAGATTAACGAACATCAAATACTATTATAGTTTATTCCATAAAATTACTGTAATGAAAATAAATCACAGCAGCAACCATCTTGATTTCATGTAAATGTGGTATTTGTGGTTCATTCACCATACTTTTCCAGTTGCACACGGCAACAGCAAGACGCCAAATTCCTAATCAAATGTGAGCTGTACACAATGAAGTGTACCTAAATCATAAAATTAGAGTGCTGATTATCAAGTGCAAGTAGGAGAAAGTGTGAAATAAGTACAAAATGAGTTTGGATAGTAGAAAAGTAGCTGTCATCAATATGGGTTAGGTTATGTGAAAGTTAAAGTCACCTTCTGCTGGTGGGGCGGGCTCCTCATCCTGCTGCGGAGCTGGCTCGCTCGTGGGCTCCACGGCGGCGCCCTCCGCGTCAACAGCGCGCGGCGCCGTGTCGTCGCCATTCACTTTAGCCTCATCTCCCGTTGCCTTATCACCCACCGCCATATCTTCCGACATTGTCAATTACACAAATATCTGTCACGAAACCACTGTCAGAGCATAAATGAACACATAACAAGGCGGTTACGACACTTTTGCAGTCTCCACAGCGATTTATCAACGTTTGTGCGCGTCACAGGGTAGATTTCCCGCTATATTTGTCGTGAAAAAAACTTTCGCTTTTCTAGCGTCTGACACATTTGTACAACGATTTTTAGTAATCCCATGCGAGGTTCAATAAATATAACGTAAAACAAACACAGAATTACATCAAAATTCAGTAGAAATACGATAAAATTGTCGTAATTTACGTGCACATAATTTACAAAAGAAAATGTCGCTCATAAACAACATCCGCTCGTGCGACGCCACTTTGGCTGTCTATGGATTGATTTATTCATTCATTCTTTACTCTATTTCGTCTATGAAACCCGTGTCAAAATTATTTTGTCTCTTTTTCTCTATAATAATTTGTGTAAGTAAGAAAGAGACAAGTCAAATGAAAAGTCTGTACAGACGAGCCACGAGACATCTAGTTTCTGAAACTATTTTGAAGAACGCCATCTTTTGTCTAGTAGCAAGCCTTTTTCAGAAATATATTTAATAATAGATGGCGCGGCAAAATTACGCCTTTTTCCCTAATGGGGTAGGCAGAGCAAAAATAACCCAAACAAAGGTCTTTCCGAAACGTCTGACAAGTTTTAAGGGTTATTACAGATGATTATGATGTACTATAGTGACAGCCCGTCGATTAAAATGACAATATACTGTAACCCTGGAATCCCTTAGCTGGTTTTTACAGTATGCCCGGGATAAGATGCAGCTGTCACATTCTGTTTTTCTATCACTCCTAGACCAGCATGGAGGTTCTTATCTTCATTTTGTAAGAAAATATTTTTCTAAAATAGTTTCGGTGTTTTATATCTGATATCGTTATAATTTTTTGACTATCATAGCCCAAAAACGATTACAGATCAAGTGATCTCGCTCTAATACAGCACAGCCAATTTTGAGGTTTTCCATTCGTTGTATCCCACAGACGGAAACCAACGACTTAAAATGAAACAAATATTGATAAAATAACACATTTATTTATTGTCTACATTTTATTTATTTTTATTTCGTCCACCTTTTTTGGGCGCTTGAGGTTTGCCAAATGTTTTGCCTTTAGGTCCCCCCTTACCCCCCTTTTGGCCTTTGGGTGCTGGTCCTTTGCCTTTCTTGCCGAAGTTAAATTTGCCTTTTTGCGCTTGATTGGCGTCATATCTCAGTTTCTTAATGTTTTGCCTGGAAAAAGAAACATTATTAGTTTGTGACATGACAACAGCTTACTATAGAATCTAATTTCTACGTTGAAAGTATCAAAACCAAAATTTTTAAACGCAAAACATATGCGTTACTTCGCTGAATGTCCCCTTTCGTTAAATTACCCTTTTTATAGATTTAGTTCAAATAGTTAACAAATTCTGAAAAGATTAAGAATATTTTCAAAGGGACATTATGAGTAAGGGACACTTTGCGAAATGGACATTATGAGAAAGGGACATTTTGCGAATACGATTACCAACACAGACAAGCGACTGGGCGCATCATCGTCGCGATTCTCATCGGTCCTTGATCTTGCAATGGACGTCGTTTTGTTTGTTGACGACGAGTTTAATAGAATATTACCTGGAGGTGTCAAATATTACCTAGAGGTGTCAAATATTACCTGACGGTGACAAATATTACCTGGAGGTGTGAAATATTACCTGGAGGTGTCAGTGAGATCCGTGGCGAAGTTGCTCTGTTTTCTCTTGTTTTTGCTATTCCTCTGTTGCTGTTGGCCATGTCTGTCATCGTTGTCTTCAACCGCGCGGATGCGGCCGGGTTTCTTCTTGCGCTTGGCCATACGGGACTGGAGTAACGCCACCTGGTGGAATTAGTATTTCTTATAATCTCATTCACTTTACTTCCATGCTGGCCTGGGAGTGAGAGAAAAACATAGAATGTGCCAGCTGCATTTCCTCCCGAGCATGCTGTAATAACCAGCTACGGGATCTGAGGGTTTTAGTATATTGTAATTTAGGCGATGGGCTGAAAACCTATCACTACAGTAATATATGTACAAATCTATCCTAAAAAACCCTTAAAACTTTGTCAGACGTGGCGAAACGACCTTTGTTTAGGTCGTTTACGCTCTGCCTACCCCATTAGGGATAAAGGCGTGATTATATGTATGTATGTCATTCACTTTTACCTACGGTTCATTGGGGTTACTCGAAAGATTAGATAAAATAGAATCACCGTATTATTTATATCTTTCCCGAAGGTATCGTAATAATCGATGAAGAGATAAATCTAGAGAGTAGAAATCGCCAGCATTCCCTGTGATTCTAACACAACGCTCGCCAATCCACGTGAAAAAGGTGGCTAAAATAGTTGTTTTTTTTTATTGCTCTCAGGTACAATCGACCTGCCGCATCCGTCAGTCGAAATTACTATGCCCTCGTATCTCACAAATAAAGGCTATCATATGCTGTACTATCTATGCTAAGAAAAACAACTGTATCTACCATTGAATGCAATAAACAAATATGAATATGAACGCTTTACGCCGGCAATGCCCCCACTGAGAGAGCTGTCAGACTCATAAATATTATTTTTGATTATGTATATAATTGGAAGTATTTATTTATTTCTTGTTAATATTTATGTAAAAGATTTACATTTTATAATTATTTTACAGTAGTATTATCTTATTGATATTTATTAAATTTTGTGCACGTTTTATCCGCGTATCCTTAAAATTATCACTACTGTAGGTCTGCTGTAAGAAATTTCTTTTTAGAAATAAGCAGTGCCTGTTGTGTCTTTGTTTTTAATGTCCTGTGTTTATGATGTTTTTTTTTGTGTACAATCAATTGTTAAATAAATAATTAAATAAATGAATTCTTGGCTAAAGTCCAAAATGCTCACATATTTTTTGATTCAGTTGATAATTTAAATATTTCTTTTCGAATGTATAGTACGTCAATAATGTTAAATAAAAATAAGCTATTATGAAAACTCTAGCATTATATGCGTTTTGGTGTATGCTGTAAGCTTGTAATGTAATACATACATACATATAATCACGCCTTTATCCCTAATGGGGTAGGCAGAGCTTAAACGACCTAAACAAAGTTCGTTCCGCCACGTCTGACAATGTTTTGAGGGTTATTTAAGATATATTGGAATGTATATTGCTATAGTGACAGTTTGTCAGCCCGTCGCCTAAATTGCAATATATAGAAACCCTTGGATCTCTTAGCTGGTTTTTACAGCATGCTCAGGAGGAAATGCAGCTGCACATTCTATGTTTTTCTCTCGCTCCCAGACCAGCATGGAAGAAATTTAGTTGATAATTTAAACATTTCTTTTCGAATGTATAGTACGTCAATAATGTTAAATAAAAATAAGCTATTGTGTAAACTCTAGTACTGTAAGCGTTTTGGTGTATGCTGTAAGCTTGTATAAGATAGAAAAACATAGAATGGTCCAGCTGCCCTTCCTCCCGGGCATGCTGTAGAAGTCAGCAAAAGGGATTCGAGGGTTACAGTGTATTGTAATTCAGGCGTTGGGCTGACAACCTGTCACTATAGCAATACAAATTACAATCTAAATTGCCCTCAATTTTTATCAGACGTGGCGAAGCGCCTTTTACGAGGAGTTTCACGCTCTGCCTACCCCGTAAGGGATGAAGGCGTGACTATATATATGTATGTAAGCTTGTAATGTAATGATAATAATAAAGAATAAAGAAACCTCTAGTAATATTACCTTCTCCATCTCCCTGTTGACGCGTTCCTCGGGCGTGTCCTTGGGCTTGTGTTTGGTTTGTTTCTTGATTCTCTTCCCGCCCGCGCCCTCATCGTCCGAGCCGTCGTGGTTGCGCTTCTTGCCTTTGCCTTTCATCGGCTTATCTGCATAACAGAAAAAAAAAGGTTTAAAAAAGCATGAAAACAATAACCAACTGTGCTATCACATTTATAAAAACTTAAGGAGTTAAATATTGAGTGATGCTGGTTGGGAAAAGGGTATCTTTTTATATTTATTTATTTTGTTTAGGATAGCCCGCCTGGTCGGGTGTTGTGACCACGTGACCAGGGGACCGAAGTCCAACCAGACAAGTTTGGAACTTGTATATCTGCAACTTGTTTATCATCATCATCTCCCGTCGCCTTATCTCGTATCTTATGGGGTCGGCTACCTAATCTAGGTGATTAAACGAAGATACTGGTTTTTACACAGAGCGACTGCCATCTGGCCTCTGCAACCCAGACCCAATCATAGATTAGGCTTTTACCAGGTTAGTGGCAAACCCAGCTGTCACTTTCAAGCTGCCAATGCTAAGCGATGGCTTCTGACCTGGTTGAACGAGTAATATCTATGATATTAACCGGGACCAAAGGCTTTACGTGCCTTCTGAAGCACGGAAACGCTAGAGTTGTTATACCACTACGGGTCACCCATCCTTGGACTGGACACGGCGAAGCTCTAACCATTTGGACACCGAGCGATTGAACTTGTGTTTCTTCAACATACATAAAATCACGTCTTTGACCCCTACGGGGTAGGCAGAGCGTTAAACGCTCGTAAAAGGCACTCTCGCCACGTCTGACAAAAATTGAGGGCAATTTTATTGCTATAGTGACAGGTTGTCAGCTCATCGCTTAACCACATCGCTTAAATACACTGTAACCCTCGAGTCCCTTTTGCTAACTTCAACAGCATGCCCGGGAGGAAGGGCAGCTGGAACATTCTAAGTTTTTCTATCTCTCCCAGTACAACATGGAAGAAATGGTGTTGTTAAAAAAAGTTACCTTTCCTTGGAGCAACGAGGGTCAACCGTTCCTTCTCTTCCCTCTTTTCTTTAGGAGTCTGGAACCACTCCCTCTGTCTCTGGGTCTCGAACTTGGGTCCTTCTTCTTCCTTCTTGAGCGTTCCTTCTAGTTTCTCCGTCTGTTTGGACATCTTGTTCAGTTGCTTCTCGGCGTATTCTTCGTCGAGAATCAATTCTAAAAATATATAAATAAAAGTTGAAATTCGTCTTTATTTAATCAAAAATTGGAACACATTTTATTTAAATGAGTGGTATGCAATTGTGAAGTCGACTAATCAGTACTGGGCACATGTGAATGTGCCAAAGTCCACCCGATCGCCCTAATTCAGGCTAGGATCGTTCACTCGGTGATTGGATTAATACATTGATATGCAGTCAAAAATGCGTTTTTTTTTCATATAGCACTAGCATTCACATTTCAAACGAATACATTTGTTGACAGTTATAAAGGAGTAAAATTACTATAATCACTACATAGTATAAAACAAAGTCGCTTTCTCTGTCCCTATATCTCTATGTATGCATAAATCTTTAAAACTACGCAACGGATTTTGATGCGGTTTCTTTTAATGGATAGAGTGATTCAAGAGGAAGGTTTATATGTAAAATACATGCATAACATAGTAGAGAAACACTAATAATTTCCGTGCGAAGCCAGGGCGGGTCGCTAGTACTGTTCTTCTTCTGTCGAGTGGGTATCGAGTCTATGGACCCGATGAACCCTGGTGTCAGAGTTTTTAAACCGCCTAGTAGAACAACTCAGGCCTCTGACATGGTTTTGAGTAACGACCACTATCAAAGACAGCGACCGGGACCGACGGCTTAACGTGCCCTCCGAAGCACGAAACCTTTTTCTTTTCGGACAATCAGGTGATTCAGCCTGCAATGTCCTACCCAAACTGTCAAAAAATCCCAAAAAATCAACTTTGTGTTTTACCCCCTGGGAATCGAACCCAGGACCTCCGGATCCATGGCACTAGCCACTAGACCACGGAGGCAGTTAGCACTGTAGAAGCTATAGTGAATGCTACTCACTGATCTCTGGCTCGAGCCTGGCCAGGCGCTCGCGGTACTTGGCGACGATGTCGGGCGGCACCTGGCGCGACTTGACGGGCCGGCGCGCGCGCCGCACCACCGCCCTCACCAGCTGGCGCTCGCCCTCGCCCGCCAGCGACACCGACACCCCCGCGCGCCCCGCTCGCGCCGTGCGACCCACCTGGGGAACGATAGGTCAACTTAGCAAGTGGATTCTGACGACCCGATGAACCCTGGTGTCAACCACCGCCTAGTAGCACAGCTATTAGGCCTCTGACTTGGTTTTTGAAGGATAGATAGGAATTAATTCAATTCAATTCAATTTATTTTGCATACATGTACATTTTTACATAATGATCTTAAAAAATATATATTTAGGCATTGTACATGCACCCTTTTATAGGGCGTTGCAAAGGTGTCATGCTTGGTATTTTATACAATTATCTTATATTTAATAATAATTTACACAATTTTCTGGTAGCTCAATTAATAGCAAATTAGAGATAAAAATATCGTGTTCGCAACGCTTATGAATTTGAAATCTCACACTTGCTACGCTCGCGATATTAGTTCTTCACGATCTGACATAATGTGCTCGCTATTGTTGCAACATTATTAGGTATACGGGGTGTAAGGGACAGCGTCCCGCAAATTTTTAGGGGTTGCTCATTCAACGAAACTGAACAACTATCATCAGGAAATTCTTTCATAATTTACCACCTCGATCAGTTTGTATGGAAAATAATTTATTTTTATTTCCTGAAAAATCCTGGTGATAGTTGTTCAGTTCCGTTGACTGAGCAACCCCTATCAGTTTGCGGGACGCTGTCCCTTACACCCGGTATACTACCTGGATCACTAACATGATATCTCGCGCTCGTTTCACTCATGATATTATACAGAATATCTAATTATGGTAATTATCGGTGGTTAGGTGGTAGAGCCTGATGGTGTAGTGGATAGGGCCGCTGCCTCCTGAGCGGGAGGTCGTGGTTCGAATCCCTCCACGTACCAATGTGTTTTTCGGTTTTCGAATTTCATATCTACGTTTATTCGGAAGCCACGTTAAGCCGTTGGTCCCGGTTAATATCGTTTAATACCATAGATATTAGTCGTTAAGCCATGACAGAGGCCAGTGCTAAGCATTGGCGGCTTGAAAACTCTGACCTAATCTAGGATTGGGTCTGGTTTCCCTTCTGGGTTGCGGAGGTCAGATGGCAGTCGCTCTGTGTAAAAACCAGTAGCCCCGTTCAATCCCCTAAATTAGGTAGCCGACCCCGTGAGATACGGGATAAGGCTAGGGAGATGATTGGTGGTTAGGTGGTTTTCTGAGTCAGATTTAACGCCAGTAAATACAACATCTTTAGTGGGACTGTGGACAGCTGGTAACTTCAACATACCCTGTGTATATAATGCTCGAGCGTGGCAGGCAACGTGAAGTTAAGCACAGTCTTAACACCCGGTATGTCCAGCCCCCTGGCCGCCACGTCGGTGGCCACCAGAACGTCCGCTTGCTCGTCCTTGAACCGCTTGAGCGAGTCCAGGCGCTGTGGCTGGTTCAGGGCGCCGTGTAACTCTGCTACCTGGGAAATAAGCGTATTGAAAAATACATAGGTAAAAAATACCTACCGTTTCCTTGAAGACACAACAAAAATTTTCTGGTTTCTCATGTCAGAAAACGATTCTAATGAAGTATACTTTTTTTAAATTACATACATACATACTTATAATCACGCCTTTATCCTTAATGGGGTAGGCAGAGCGTAAACGACCTAAGAAAAGGTCATCCGCCACGTCTGACAAGTTTTGAGGGCTATTTTAGACTGAAATGTGTATCGCTATAGCGACAGGTTGTCAGCCCATCGCCTAAATTGCAATAGACTGACGCCCTTGAATCCCTTAGCTGTTTTTTTAACATACATACATATAATCACGCCTTTATCCCTAATAGGGTAGGTAGAGCGTAAACGACCTAAACAAAGGTCGTTCCGCCACGTCTGACAATGCTTTGAGGGTTATTTTAGATAGATTTGTAGGATGCTGTAGTGAGAGGTTGTCAGCCCATCGCCTAAATTACAATAGACTGAAGCCCTTGAATCCCTTTGCTGATTTTTTTACATACATACATATAATCACGCCTTTATCCCTAATAAGGTAGACAAAGCGTAAACGACCTAAACAAAGGTCGTTCCGCCACGTCTGACAAAGTTTTGAGGGTTATCTAAGATAGATTTTTAGGTATATTGCTGTAGTGAGAGGTTGTCAGCCCATCGCCTAAATTACAATATAGTGAAACCCTCGGATCTCTTAGTTGGTTTTTACAGCATGCCCGGGAGGAAATGCAGCTGGCACATTCTATGTTTTTCTCATCCATTTCATGGAACTTAATATTTTAAAGGTTTGTTTTATTTATGATACAGAACAACTTTTCACCAAAAAAAATAAGGGAAATATTAATAACCAACAGAAAAATAAGAAAGCTAAAAACTAAAGACAAGTGCAAAAATCTTTCAGAAGCCAAAATTTAAATTGACATACATACATACATATAATCACGCCTTTATCCCTAATGGCGTAGACGACCTAAACAAAGGTCGTTCCGCCACGTTTGACAAAGTTTTGAGGGTTATTTAGGATAATTTAAATTGAGAAAGTGACTATTTCATAAAGTACATTAATGAAAATTTAGTTGAGTTAATACCTTGACGCCCAGCAGCCCTAAGGCCACGTGGAGTCTATGCGCCTGCTTCTTGGTCTGCACGAAGATCACGGCGCGGTCGCGGAAGGTCCGGCACACGAGGGCCGCCAGGATCGCTTCCCGGTCAGCTTCGCGCTCTTTACGGATCCTGAGAAGAAGAAAGTAATCAACGTCACGTGACTGTTCTATTCGAAGTCATTTGGGGTCAGTTTAACGCAGACGTTTGTTTTTGGATTCTACTACTTAACGAGTGGATTCTCGAGTCGATAGACCCGGTGAACCCTGGTGTCAGAGTTTTCAAACCACCTAGTAGCACAGTACAATCTATAATTGCCCTCAATTTTTGTCAGACGTGGCGAAAGCGCCTTTTACGAGGCGTTAAACGCTCTGCCTACCCCGTAAGGGATAAAGGCGTGATGTATGTATGTATGTATGTAGTAGCACAGATCCGTGCTTCGGAGGGCATGTTAAGCTGTCCATTCATGTCGTTGTTTTTGATAGTAGCCGGTACACGGAGGCCTATCAGCTGTGCTATTAGGCGGTTTAAAAACTAGGGTTCATCGGGTCGATCAACTCGAAACCCACACGACAAGTATATTTTTTTAATTTTATTTGTAGTTTAATAAAACAGACTCAATTCTCACCTGACAAACTCCTGCCTGAGATTGTACGCGACATCCTTATTGGAGTCCACAAACAGTTTGACCGCTTGGGAAGAAAAAAGATTCCGTGCTTCGAAAGGCACGTTAAGAGTTGTCCCAGTCGCTGTCTTTGATAGTGGTTGTTAACATACATACATAAAATCACGCCTTTATCCCATACGGGGTAGGCAGAGCGTAAAACGACTCGTAAGCGCCTGTTTCGCCACGTCTGACAAAAATTGAGGGCAAATTTTAGATTGTAATGATTTGTATTGCTGTAGTGACAGGTTGTCAGCCAATCGCCTAAATTACAATACACTGTAACCCTCGAATCCCTTTTTGTGTGTGGTTGGTGTAGTGTGTAGTGGTTGTTAAGAAAGGGTCATTTTGTAAAGGGAAATTTTGCGAAATGGGTCATTTTGAGAAAGGAACTTTCTGCGACGTAAATTAAGAATCATTAAGTATATAACTACCACACTCACCTGACAAACTCCTGTCTGAGATTGAACGCGACATCCTTATTGGAGTCCACAAACAGTTTGACCGGTTTATTGAGAGACACGGCGGCTAAATCCTTCACTTCCTCGCTCATGGTGGCTGAGAACAACATCGTCTGCCGCTTGGCGGAGCACTGGCGGATGATTTCCTTCATCTGCTCTGCGAAGTATTCGTCTAGCATCCTGTTTGAAGAAGTAATAAGCGTGAACCAGGGTGGCAAATATTACTTACAGTAAGGCACATACATACATACATAAATCACGCCTTTATCCCTTACGGGGTAGGCAGAGCGTTTAACGCCTCGTAAAAGGCGCTTTCGCCACGTCTGACAAAAATTGAGGGCAATTTTAGATTGTAATATGTATTGCTATAGTGACAGGTTGTCAGCCCATCGCCTTAATTACAATACACTGGAACCCTCGAGTCCCTTTTGCTGACTTCAACAGCATGCCCGGGAGGAAGGGCAACTGGAACATTCTATGTTTTTCTATCTCTCCCAGTCCAGCATGGAAGAAAGGTACAGAATAATAAATAGTATCTAACGGTACAGAAATTTTCGCTCAAATCACTGAAGGTTACGCACACAAGTAAACGTGTTAGGGTTGGCCCGGTTGGCTACCAGGCGACACAATTCGTAACGAGACAACAAGTAAGGAAGGCAGATGATTGCACGGTCACCGAGATAATCCACAACCCGACCGCCTCAGGCCGCCGTAGGCGGTTACCGGTTTCATACCTAAAGTGCGGAGTGAGACAAGGCTGAGAAAGGGTAAGGGTAGTTTTTAAGGCTATTTCCAATGATATTTTAAGAAATATACGTTACGTTCATACTGCACGCACATTTTAATTGTTCCGCGACACATATACATACATATTTATAACATTGCATATCTAAACAAACGCTGAGTGCGACACAAAATAGGCAAAGCGTAAGAGTGAAACAGATAGCTATTTGTAATCAGTGCAGCTCGACTGCCAAAAATGTTCACAATTAGGACCATTTGACGGCACGAGTTTCGCGCGTTGGTAACATACCTACCTATATATAATATAATTGGCTATTTCAGATAGATTTATTTATTGCTGTAATGACAAGTTATACATCATCGCACGGAAGCACATATAACCTTAATTAAAACAAACTGGAACCCTGATCCTTTAGCTGGTTTTTACAACTTGCCCAACTTGGAGAAGCAGTTGGAATATTCTACGTTTTTCTATCACACCCATTATTCTGGGAAAAGATCTAGCTGAAACATTCTAAGTTATTACATGGCTCACTCCTCTTCTAGCAGGATCTATTAAAAATTAATATATTTTACCAGCCGTAAGATGGCGTCCTATTTTGGTTTTTGTTTTCGTGAGGCCAGTTGTCCGAGTGATGACGAATGGGAAAAGGTTAGCTACCCGCCTGGTCGGGTGTTGTGAGCAAGTCCAATCGAACTTCGGATTTCTTCAAGTCGGCCGCGAAGCGGCCGGCGGGGAGACCCCATCGAGGCAGGGCCTCCTGGGCGTTGTATCAAATCGCCGCCTGTGACGACAGGCGGGGCGTTGGGGCGCTTGATGCTCGGGGTCTAGTCCGGGTCGTCAGGAGGATTTCACGCCGCGGCGAGATCGAGCCAGCCGGGTGGTTCCCCATGGGGGGAGGCCCAGCTGGCGACCTCAAGCTCGCGGCGGCTTCTCCGTCCTGGGGTCAATCCTTGTGTCTGGCCCACGATCCTGACTACTCGACGTGGAGTAGTGGATGTGGGCAGGCAGTTTGTTGGCCGCGTCAGCGCTGCATTGCAGCACCACCCTGAGCAGCCATCTGTGGGGGTCTGAGGTCCTCCAGAGAGGCCGGCTGTCCGGTCATGGAGGAAAGAACCTTCAGGCCCCTCTCGATTATACTGGTGGCATCGTCGCCAATGCGGATTGCCACCAGGACTTCCGTGAGGATCCTAACCGCCTCTGTTAGGACCCTGTCCCTTTCTGGGACGGCTGCTCGTTGGTTTTTTTTGACTTAGAGCCCGCTGGTGTTTCAACATCTCCCCCTGAGGAATACCCTGAGGGGCGCCGACCACTTCCAGTGGGCCCGTGGGTGGCTTGCGACGCATGGCGTACGCGAACCAGGATATTCCGGCACCGGACTTCTCCAGCTCTACGAAGTAGCGCTGGTAAGCACGGAATTCCTGTTCCGTTTTCGCAAGGAATCGGAAGCCTTTCCCGTATGGGCGCTAGGTGTGCGTATGCGCTGAAGCGTTGATCGCGGGCTCGTAGGCTGGTACACCTTCTTGGTGGGCCGCCTACGGCTGGTTTTCGATGGGTTGACTGACATGGCTTACGCCGATGCCGAAATCTATGGTTGACTAAGCCTGGTCCGCGCGGTGCGTAGCCTGCCCCCGGGACGGGCAACAACTACCGTTACCCCCCGGTGATTCCCGCTGGTGGGAGGCCGGGGTTGAAGGCACGAGCAGAAGTCACCCGCGACGACCGAGGGTAGGCAGAGTCGAGAAAAGTGAGGGTACTTAGGGATCACCCAAAGTACCCAACAAAACAAAAGAACCCGAGCGCGAGTAAATGTGGGTAGTTTGCGCTACCCACAAGGCGAATAGGCGGCGAATCCCGTCCAATCGAACACGTTCAGAACTTGTATATATGCAGATCGCTGAGAAAACTTCGATACCGCGTTTCAGAACTTGTGTTTCTTGATGCTGCGCCATCTATCGTCGCTACACTGTTTTACGTAGAATAGATCAAGTTATAATCACCTGTCAGCTTCGTCCAACACCAGAACTTCAATAGAATGTAAACTGAATGACTGTGTGTTCCGCAAGTGGTCGATCAGTCGACCCGGGGTCGCAATTACTATATCCGGGTTCTTCCGCAAGATGGCGTCCTATAGCAAGTGAAATTCGGTTAGATTAGTACAGAAATGTTGTAGATGTCGTAGAATGAATTTATAATTAGAATCTTCTCGAAAATCGTAGGGATATTGCGAAAATACGAATATTTAGACAATGGTGAATACATTGCTCAATCTTACTGAAAAATGATAGATTGTTTGCGAAAAATCGAGATCAATCAGAGAGAGATACAATATCTTACAAAAGTAAGTACCTATGTGTTGATAATAACAAACAACTTTCATATTTAGATACCTACTGTAATATTAGTTCTTTTCTTACATACATACATACATAAATCACGCCCTTATCCCTTACGGGGTAGGCAGAGCGTTTAACATACATACATACATATAATCACGCCTTTATCCCTTATGGGGTAGGCAGAGCGTAAACGACCCAAACAAAGGTCGTTCCGCCACGTCTGACAAAGTTTTGAGGGCTATTTAAGATAGATTTGTAAGTATATTGCTGTAGTGACAGCGTTTAACGCCTCGTAAAAGGCGCTTTCGCCACGTCTGACAAAAATTGAGGGCAATTTTAGATTGTAATATGTATTGCTATAGTGACAGGTTGTCAGCCCATCGCCTAAATTACAATACACTGTAACCCTCGAGTCCCTTTTGCTGACTTCAACAGCATGCCCGGGAGGAAGGGCAGCTGGAACATTCTATGTTTTTCTATCTCTCCCAGTCCAGCATGGAAGAAATTCTTTTCTTTGTTTATTCTAAATATTATGTACCAAGTCTTAACAGTTGATGTACTCACTTGGTATTTGACGTCTAGACCTCCGATAGATAGCCCCACAGTCACTGTGGTATACTGGGCCAGTTGACGTGTCACTTGGTGCACCTGACAAACAAACAAACAAACGTTTTACACAATTGGTTAAAAAAAAACGAATATTTTTGTAGAGTATAAATAAGAATTTCCGTTTTTAGTTTACTTTGACATCTGTAGAGGGCGCTAACTTCCGGTTGTTTTTGCATCTGTCTGCCAATATGTAATGTCGTTTTTTTTTAAATAAATTTCTTACCATTTATCCCGGCTGTTTCCACTGTTCGCCCCATATACCTTATTAATTTTCAATATCTATTACGACTGCTGTATAGCCATACATACTTGTAGCTGTGCGTACAGACACGCGCCCTTGTGTGGTGTTACTACAGGTTTACTATAGTAAGCTCACGCACACTAAGGCAATGTGCGTGTAGGTACATTTACACATACATACGTATAATCACGCCTTTATCCCTAATGGGTAAGGCAGTGCGTAAACGACCTAAACAAAGATCGTACCGCCACGTCTGACAAAGTTTTGAGGGTTATTTATAGATTTGTAGGTATACTGCTGTAGTGACAGGTTGTCAGCCCATCGCCTAAATTACAATATACTGAAACCCTCGGATCCCTTAGCTGATTTTTACAGTATGCCCGGGAGGAAATGCATCTGGCACGTTCTATATTTTTCTCTCGCTCTCAGGCAGCATACATTTACACACACACAAATATAAAATAAATTGTAGTTGTGAGATAAACAATCAGTTAAAGCTGTATATGTTTCTCACCTGAGCGCCCAACTCTCTAGTAGGCACAAGCACCAACACCCTGGTAACTCTATCACTGCCGGCTACCTTATACAGCAGTCGTTCCAATATCGGCAACATGTACGCTGCCGTCTTACCAGTACCCGTCGCTGCGCACGCGCACAAGTCTTTGCCTGCAGACAACATAGAAGAATATAACATAACATAAAAATACTAAATTGCACGTAAGAATACAACATACAACACAACAGATAACAACAAAAGACAAGTACAACATAGGCGAATATGTATGAGGTAATAGCTATTATGCAACATCACTACATAGTATAAAACAAAGTCGCTTTCTCTGTCCCTATATCTCTATGTATGCATAAATCTTTAAAACTACGCAACGGATTTTGATGCGGTTTCTTTTAATGGATAGAGTGATTCAAGAGGAAGGTTTATATGTATAATACATGCATAATATAGTAGAGAAACACTGATAATTTCTGTGCGAAGCCGGGGCGGGTCGCTAGTGTAACATAAAGGGTATATGCATCGTGAAATGTGTGAATCTACCCATGGAACGGAACAAGTTTCCCTAAGGAATATAGGTCAAAACACGAACATTGACTTCCTATACTAAATACGCTATCAGCTGATGCATTTTGTATAGAAGGTAAATATTTTTTTTGTTCTATTTTGGTATGTTCTTTGGGGAATGTTGTTCAGTTTCATGGGTAGATTTACACCTTTCTCGATGCATATACCCTTTCTGTTACACATTGTATATTCTGTGGTGATAGGTAGTATTATTATATATTCTATGGTGATAGGTAGTTTGACTAAACAACTTTATTGGAAAAAGTACAACATTAAATTATAAAATGAAGAGGGTATTAGGCCAGTTTTACTTTTACTTATTTTCCATTAAAATTTAAATACAAAAGTTGTTCAGTCACATATTTGGTTCCCTACCAAAAACACTGTTTACGATGTAATGTTAATTATTTTATTTTATTAGCAGCCTGAGGTATCCCACTGCAAGGCAAAGGCCTCCCTCCCCTTCTTCCATTTCTGCCTGTCTTGAGCCTCGTCAAGCCAGTTTCGGGTGTGCCTATTTATATAATAGTAATACTAAAAATTGGTTATGTTTGTTAAAAATGTTTGACGATTGATTGACTTACCAAGTAAAGCTACAGGAATAGTGCTAGCTTGTATAGGAGTTGGGTGCACATAGTTAAGTGCACCGATCGCCTTGAGCAATGGTCTGGACAGGTTCATCATGTAGAATGAGGCATTCTCGTCATACGGAGGTGGTTCTTCAAAGAAATCGGAATCATATTCTATTTGAACACCTACTTTTTCATCTGTTTCCAGCTCCTGAAGAACATAAGAGATTATTTACATTCAAGATAATTTAAAAGCATTTATAAAGAGAATCTTCCATGCTGGACTGGGAGTGACAGAATCTTCCATGCTGGACTGGGAGTGACAGAATCTTCCATGCTGGACTGGGAGTGACAGAATCTTCCATGCTGGACTGGGAGTGAGAGAACAACATAGAATGTGCCAGCTGCATTTCCTCCCGAGCGTGCTGTAAAAACCAGCTAAGGGATCTGAGGGTTTCAGTATATTGTAATTTAGGCGATGGACTGACAACCTGTCACTACAGCAATATACGTACAAATCTTTCTTGAATGGCCCTCAAGACTTTGTCAGACGCGGTGGAACGGCCTTTGTTTAGGTCGTTTACGCTCTGCCTACCCCATTAGGGATAAAGGCGTGATTATATGTTTATGTATGTATGTATTTATAAAGAGTAGTTAGACATACAGTTTTAGAAAACACAGTTCATTTTTAGTAGCTACTTAGATTGCTATTGTGTTGATTCTGGTTGTTCATGTTTGTTATGTGGCACATATCTATTATTTTATTAACTTCCAAATTTAGTACTTAACAAATTAAACTGCAGGTGAAATTTTATTAGTAAATATTGTTTCAATTACCTGTTTAAGTTTTTGTTTTTTTGATAGTTTCTTGTCCTTAGTTTTGATTTCATCTTTTTTGAGCTCATCATCTGATATTTCCATCTCATCCACATTGCCATCTAGAAAAAAAAAATAAGATTAAAGTATATAAGAGACTCCTTATTTACAGCAGTTTGTTAATAAACTATAAGATGCAAATAATTCAGTACAATTTGATCTATTTATGTTATATTGCTTAGAGAAAGATTTTTATTATGTATAATATAGTAACCATCATCTTCCTAGCCTTAACCCATATCTCATAGGGTTAGCTACCTACTCTAGGGGATTGAACAAGTTTTTGTTTTTTACACAGAGTGATATGACCTCCGCAACCCAGAAGGGAAACCAGTATAATATAGTAATACATACATACATATAATCACGCCTTAATCCCTAATGGGGTAGGCAGAGCGAAAACAACCTAAGCAAAGGTTGTTCTGCCACATCAGACAAAGTTTTGAGGGAGATACATTTGTAGGTATATTGCTGTAGTGACAGGTTGTCAACTTATCGCCTTAATTGCAATATACAGAAACCCTCGGATCCCTTAGCTGGTTTTTACAGCATGCCTGGGAGGACATGCAGCTGGCACAATCTATGTTTTTCTCTTGCTCCCAATCCAGCATGGAAGAAATATAATATGGTATATATTTTTATTATATGATTATTATAATTTGGAGTAAAGGGAGGGGATTGAGCCATTGGATCTATTGTAGCTATGGAGGGTATTTTTTACTCTCAGTTTTATCACCAACATGATATTGAGTTTTGAACTTAATAAATAGGTTATTTGTTCTATTTTATATAAGTTATTAGATAAATCATTAAGTAAGCTTACGATCATCCTCAACATCGGAATCTGTGTCAACATCTTCCGCATTTCCGTGGACCTTCACCTGCGCCCTGCGTTTGGCAATCTTTTCATCAATAGTCCTCTTCACATTCCTCCTTACATACTTGTTTAGGTCATCCCAAGTATTCTGCAGAAGACACAAAATGTTTATTTACTTCTGGGATCCTAGTCTTGGAAGTTATAAAAGAAACTATCAATTTAAGTAAGTTACCTTGTTGTATTCTTCTACGGAAGATACAAACTGAAATTTTGGATTGAAGTCAGCCTGTCTCTTCACTTTTTGCTTTGATGGTTGATACTAGAACAGAAAAATATATAAAATAATGATGATATAAGCAATTCAAAAGTATGTAAGTATGTAATATTTGTATGTATTAGTATTAATATTTAGGATTAAGGGATTAATGCAGAGTTTTTTTAGATTTTAATCCTTAACCATTGCATATTGATTTATCTTCATTACCAGCCAGAAAGTATTGTAATTACTAGTAATATACGAAATAAAAACATAAATTAAACAACACGCTTCGTACCTCGATCTCTTCATCCGAATCTTCGGAGAAATTCTCCACTTCCTCGCCATCATTGATGGTTTTTATAAACCCAGGAAATCCTTCTATTTCCATAATTACTGGCAACTGTTAATATATCAACATATCGCACAAGATATTAAAATAACCAGCACTTTGCAGTCAGTTCCAATGTTATTTTGAGGTTATCTTTCAAACTCACATGTAAAAATTTCATTCCATTCCACGTAATAGTTTAAGACCTATAAAATCGAATAATTAATTTATGAGTTTCACTTATTAACCCGTTGTCAGATTCATCATATATTTCACAGAAAGAATAATTAGACTTGACCCATATTATTTACTAAAAATGCAATAACTTTCCAAGACTGTCGCAATTGCACAGTGATTCTACGTAAAATGGAATAAAATTTTCGTTTATAAATATTGCCGGAGATATCGATTTATTTTTGAACGTAAATGAAACTGTCAACGTTAGTGTTGTATACATTGCAGATTCTATAATATCGATATAATTTAATGTTTTACTTCTATTTGATTGTGATTTGTTGTGTAAGGAGCAGAACAGAATATTAAAGGAAAATGTTTTAAGTTCCTTCCTATTCTCTATTGACATATACGTTAAATCGTGTCGTTTAAAACGTCGAATTTCCCTCAATGTTGTCCATTTTAAAATATTTGTAACAAGTGCGAAACAAACGATGCGATTAGGATTAGGATATAAACGGGACAGGGAACATAGCATTTTGTGACGAACATCTAAAATACCATTTAAACTATATTTACCGCAGTTAAAGGTCGACCAAGAATCTAAAAGAACTGTGTCATATAAAAACAAAGAATAAGAGAAGGATTTATGACGACAGGTCTTTTTGGTTCCTGACAGGGCTATATTATGTCAATTTATTGTTGTTGTTCTTCAATTCAATTTCTTTTATATGGCGCTTTCATTATGATTCCGCCAGTGTCAAGTGCGAATACTAAGATAACTTTAGCTGTCAAACGGGCTTCACACAAGAACAGCAGTAACGCGTTTTTTTTTTTTTTTTTTTTAATAAATCAGCAATCACTCCTGTCTGTTGAAGTACCTAGAACAAAATAAGACAAACAACATGTAACAAAAGGTTAGTAGATTATTTAAACAGACAAAATAGATATTATAGTCTAATGTTATTGATGTTAATATAATTACTAAGTACATGAATAAATGGAGTATTAACAAGAGATAGTAAAAATTTAAAATTTGTAGGGCGAGGGACATCAGAAGGAAGTAAATCATAAAGGGAAATCGAAAACTTTGTGCAACAAAAAAATATATGTTCAAGAGTGCCCTCGTCCAATCCACATTCACAAATAGACGAATCCTTAACATGGATCTTAGCAAGATGAACAGGGGAGCAGCAATGTCCAAGACGTAATCTGCAAATGGTAGATGTTACTATTTTATTAGACTTGCGAAATTTAAAAAACCAAGGAACCGGGGGAATAGAATCTTGAATATCAGCATAATGTTTACCCTTCAAAGCTCTTGATTGTTTCCATAATTCATCCCAAATACAATACAAGCGTTTCCTAGCTAAAGGAATTAAATCAGAGATGTAGACTGCACTGTGAGTATCACAACCAGAAATTATAGCATCTTTAGCACACTTATCGGCAACCTCATTCCCATGAATACCAGAATGTCCGGGTATCCAGGCTAGAATAACTCTTATGTTTGAAATATGACATTTATGAAGAATATTTTTAATTTTTAAAATAAAAGAAAATTTTGATTTACAAGTAAATTGATTGGCCAAAATAGCTTGTAAGCAGCTTCTAGAATCAGAAAAGATTATGGTTTTGTCAAGGTTATAAGATTCAACATATTGAAGGGCTTCTAAAATTGCAATTGATTCGCCAGTAAAAACAGAAGAAAAAGGAGGACATTTGAAATTAAGGATGACATTATGTTTAGGAATCCAGACTGCAGCACCCACACATCCCTGATCAGAAATTTTGGAAGCATCTGTATAAATAGTAAACCAATCACTCCAATTCTTACCTATAAGACGATTGAGTTGACTATTAGCTGAGGGGGAATTTTTTTCCACACCCAAATCTAACAAAATATCAGGTTTATAAATAATAGACTCAAAAGGAGTCTCGAACAAAGGATTAAGTTTACATTGAACAACTGGACTAGGGAGACTGATAAATTTAACAAAACTATTAAAAAGACAAGGAGGATCTTTATTTACCCAATATTGGTCATGAGAAATAAAATCAGAGAGGGAATGTAATTTAGAAATAAGTGGATGATCTGAAAACTGAATTACTTTGTAGAAAAATCTGTCAGCAAGGTACTGTCGTCGTAAATGAAGAGGAGCTTCAGAGCATTCCACTTGAAGTGCATTAATGGGTGATGACTTCATAGCTCCACAGACAAGACGCAAACATCTTGACTGAATTTTATCCAAATTAGCTAAAGCAGACTTATTACACGGTTCCAGTAAAAACGACCCATAATCTAAATGACTCCGTACAAGGGCATTATACAATAATTTTTGGGTGTACGGGTGAGAACCCCACCAAACACCAGATAAGGAGCGAAGAACATTAATACTTTTTTCGCATTTTCTAGAAACATAGTCAATATGGTGAACTCCTTTCAATTTGGAATCTAAAATAACCCCCAAAAATTTTGATTTATCTTTCACTGGGACCTGCTGACCATTTAAAGAAATATAAGCATCCGGGATTAATTTGGCGCGACTAAAAACTGTAACAGAACTTTTAGCAATTGAAAGAGACAAACCATGATCATCTAACCATGAATTAAGATAATACATAGCAGAATTAAGACGAGAAGAAGCGTTATCAATGTTTTTAGAAGATACATATAAGACTATGTCATCTGCATACTGCAAGATATTACAAAAACTGTTCACTGAAAGATCCAGATCAGAAGTATAAATACTATACAACAATGGGCTAAGGACGGAACCTTGAGGAAGTCCCTTCCAAACTGTTCTTGAAGGTAAAAGATTATTTTGGAACTTGACCTGGACAGATCTAGCAGTAAACAGATTCGAAACAAAATTCACTATCTTTACTGGAACACTCAGCTGAAGTAATTTACTCCTGAGCACAGAAAGAAGTACATTATCATATGCAGATGATATGTCTAAGAAAACACCTACTAAATGTTCACGTTTGGAAAAGGCTAAACGAATATCAGTTACAAATAAACTTAAACTATCCATTGTACTAAAACCTTTACGGAACCCAAATTGGCTTTTAGATAAAAGGCCCCTACTTTCCATGAACCATTCAAGACGGTTTTTAACAAGATGTTCCAAAATTTTTGACATAGTACAGGATAGAGCAATAGGTCGATAACTAGTAGGATCCTTACAAGGTTTCCCAGGTTTAAGAATTGGAATCACAATTTGTGTTTTCCAATCCTCTGGTGGAGTACCAGTAAAAAAAATTAAATTTAAGATTTTTAGAAATAAGTCTTTAGAAGAGGAAGAAGAGTTAACTAAGAAAGAGTATGGAATCCCATCCATGCCAGGGGAAGAATTTTTAAGGTTAGACAAAACTATAGATAATTCCTCCTGAGAGAAGGGATCATCAAACTTATCATTAGAGGAAATGGAAGATGAAAAAATTAATGTATCATGAAAAGTAGGAACCGAAGGAGGGGCTAACTTATTGCAAAAATTTTCTAACCACTCAGACGGATCATTAGACGAAACATTCTGATCACATGAAACTGAACCACGAAATCTTCTCATATTCCTCCAAACCAAAGTTGGGGAAGTACGAGGGGAAAGAGACTCGCAAAATGAATTCCAGCCATTTCTTTTCTTCTCTGACAATGTTCGTAATGTCTTAGCAGAAACTCTCTGATACTCAACCCAATTCTCCGTAGACATAGACAAAGCATACGTTTGTTCAGCATCTTTCCTTGCTTTACAAGCATCAGTGCAATCGGAGTCCCACCAGGGAAGAGAAGGAATTTTATGTCGGGCAGAATTCTTAACTGGAATCGCCTTCTTAGCAGAGAATAAAAGAGCATCTCTAAAAACAACATATACATTTAGAACATTCTCAGAAGAAAGAGGTGAAATATGAGAAACTTTCTTATCTAATTCTGATCTGAAGAGAGGCCAGTCTGCTTTGGATAGATTAAATTTTGATACAGGATTAGATACACTTTGAGAAAAGGAACTACCAGAGTCTTGCAAAGAAACAATAATGGGGAAGTGATCACTACCATGGGCATTAGACAAAATAGACCAAGAAAGACAGGAAGAAAGAAGAGAAGAACAAAGAGAAAGATCTACAGCACTTTTATAATTATGAGAAGGAGGAACCCTGCGAGTAGGAGAACCATCATTAAGAATACATAGGTTAAAATCATCACAAATATCAAAAAACAAGGAAGAAATAGGGTCACATTTATAAGAGCCCCAAGAAGTATGATGAATATTAAAATCACCTAAAATGATAACAGGAGAAGGAAGAGAAGAGATAATAGATTTAATTTCCAAAAGAATGGACGTAGTTGGGTCAGGAGGAACATATACAGATAGAAAGGAAATATTAAAAGCTCTTACAGCTACAACATTAAAAAGAGAGCTATGGGCTGGTAAACTTAGTTGATTAAAAATTACAGATCTGGAGACCAAAATGGCAGCTCCAGCTTTACCATCAATTCTGTCGTCCCTGAGACATGAAAACCCAGAAACTCTGAAAAGAGTCCCAGGCTTACGCCACATCTCATGGACGGCAAGAAGGGATGGTTTAAATTTGTTAATCAGATATATTAACTCATTTTTTTTATTGGTTATGCTGCGACAATTCCACTGGAGGATTGTAGGCATTTTGAGAAATAAAAGGTAAAAGCTGAGACAGTTTTTCACGGAGGTTGTTCGGTAAATTGGGAGGATTCGATTGGGAGAGGATATTTAAGACAAAAGAAAGTAACTCATCAATTTGATTGAAATCTAAAGAATTGGAGTTAGAAGGTGCATTAGAATTAGGAGACAAAGCACATCCATTAGAGAGAATAGGGGCAGGAGGATTTACTAAGTTGTTATGAGCAGCTCTATCATAACCATGAGTTGAGGCAGGCAAAAAGGGGCCGCGTTGAGTTGTATATGTTCTGGTATAAGAAGAGGGCCTAGGAGGTTGAGGTAAGGGGAACTGTTGGGACTGTTGGGGGAACTGTTGGGACTGTTGGGAGAACAGAGGAGGAGAGGAACGGGATGCATCGGCAAATGATTTCCTTACTGGAGGGTGTCTGGCAGAGGCTTCCATATAGGACAAATTTAATTGAGACATATCAAGTTTAATATTCTTTTGTCTAAAATGCTCGGGGCAGGTAATGTCTGTAGCCTTATGATTTCCAGAACAGAACAGACATGTTGGGGAAGTCTTGGTGCAAGAGATCCCCGAATGAGGACCAGCACATATAAAACAGCGATCTTGAGACCTGCATTTGGAAGCAATATGACCAAACCTACAACACTTATTACATTGAATGGTTGGTAATACATAAGGAGTGATCGGAAGAGAATTATAGAAGCAGTAAACATGAGGGGGAAGCTTTTGACCAAGAAAAGTTAAGACCACAGTTTGGGTGGGAATCCAAACAGGGGAACCCTCATTAATAGTTTTTCTGTTTAGTCTGCGAGCTTTAACTACATTCCCATAGCCAGATGGGACTTCGATTGCATGAACTAACTCTTCAAGAGTCCACTCTGTGGGGACCTCCCGAACAATGCCCATGCGAGTAATATTGTAAGAGGGGATGATAGCTTCATATTTGGCAGAAGCAAGGGATGGATGGATCAAAAATGCATTTGCGTCTTCTGCTGTCTTGAATTCAACTGAGATCCGATTACGACCCACTCTTTTGATACCGTCTTTAACAACATTTAGTATTTTATTGTGATGCAAAAAATGACCAAACTTTATTGGCCGTAAGGAAGTACCATACGTGTTGTTTGGAGTTTCAGGAACCACTTTGCTAATCAAGACCACAAAAGGGGAAACATCATGTTCACCATAGATTTTCTTTACCTCATCAAACTCTGGTAATGTGTATGTTAATTGAACAGAGGCAGCAGGATTATTGGGAGAATTTTTCTTTGGACGAGGCGAAACATTATCAGAATTCTCATCTAATCTCCGTTTAGCAGCTACAGAAATCTCATCTAAACGCCGATTAGCAGCTGATGCTGCCGCAATTTGTTCAACTTCCATTGAAACTGCAGTTAATAAGTTTTCAAAAGAAGCACGCGGAGGAATAACATAACCTCCCCCGGGGTCCCCGGGGGGGGGGTCACCGTCCATGTTTATAAACTTGAAATTAAATAGTGAAAATACTTATACTTACTTAGTTGATAATAATAATATGACTACTACAACAATCACGAAAACAACACAGACAAAAAGAGGCAAATCAACAGCTTAGAAGATAGCTAACAGTAAACGAAAAACACTAAAATTCGAAAACCACAAGTGCTTACGCTCAACCCGAAAGCCAAAGTCTTGTTGTTCTTATCTTATTTGAATTTTGACCTCTTTTGATTTCATTTACAGGTTTTATTCATGTTGATTAATAAATCGTATCCCAAAATATGGATATCGATTCGATAAAACATTTGGATGAACCGACAACACTAAATCAGTTCGTGTCATGTCATCCATCACAGGTGTGTGATGAGAATAATTTCATTTAATTCGCCGAAAATTAACTGAAAATGGCAGATCAACAGCTAATTCACGATGATATTAAACTGTAAGTAAAAATGCATGTATTTATTGTATTTCGAGGCGGGGTTGTGGAGAAATTCTAGTCGAAATCTCTACATGTTTACTCACATCTGTTTTCAAGATTTTTCCGAAACCCTCGAAGTGTTTAGGTTTTATATTTTTTATACGTTTCTTCAACTTACTTATCTCTCTAATGAACAATAGAAAACGAGGTTACTAACCCAAGTTTTGCGTACTTTAAACGACCATATATGTCTGCTATGTAACTTTGAATTTCTTGTGTTTAATGAATGAAGTCAATAAAGCTGATAATTATTAGGGGTTACGTCATTTTGACCACAAAACTAAGCATGTGATAAGAAATTAATATGCATTAGGCCTTAATTAAGGTGAAATTGATACCACACCTTAAGTTTTTTAATTATTTAGATAGTAAAATCTCAAGGACCCAATATAGTTGACAGAGTGGCAGAGGGTGAAGGGTTGCAAGAATTACATTTTTGAATTAAATGGAACAAAAAAGTCACTTAAATTTGTATTGTATAAATAGACAGATGAGAAGCACAGCTTCCTTTTATTAAAAAGAAACTCAATTTTTTATTATTATTTATGTGTCTGCAAAAATTAAACTTTGATCAGTGTTAATTGCATCAATACCTAGTTATTGATGCCAATGGGTCACTGCCATTGGTCACATTTATCATTGGAAGAAAAAGATGAATCGGTGGTCTATTTTTTTTTATTGGTTCATACCACTTAATGGTGCATTATTATTTTCACTATGTTTTGAAGAATGTATAAAATAATTATGCATTAAGAGGCCTCTCCACGAGCGGTGGCGCCTCACTCATTAAAAAATACATACATACCATTACGCCTCTATCCCCAATGGGGTAGGCAGAGCGTAAACGACCTAGACAAAGGTCATCCTGCCACGTCTGACAAAGTTTTGAGGGTTGTTTAAGATATACTTGTAGGTATATTGCTGTAGTGACAGGTTTTTACAGCATGCCCAGGAGGAAATGCAGCTGGCACATTCTATGTTTTTCTCTCGCTCTCAGTCCAGCATGGAAGTAAAAAAATCATAACTTGCAAATTATAAATATTTTTATAACTTTTCTCTGTCACTTTCTAAGATTTAGACCTAAGGATTTTTTAGAAGTAATGAATAGGGAATACTCATGATTTTTTTAAAACTATTAGTAAGAATTATTGTCACCATAGATGAACGGATGTGAAGGAATTTTCGCAAAATATTCATTAGTTTAAGAGTTATAATGCCTTAAAGTGGTTAGTTAAAAAGAGAGGTCCAAACTGTCATGTGACGTCATAAGACAGGAGCGCCATACTAATTCCATATAAATTGTCGTTTCGAAGAGAGAGATAGATAGTCTATCTTTATAATGGTATATCTCAGTGATTTTTTGATCAATTTTATTTCTGTTTTCACTGTTCTTTTCATAATTTAAGATGTTTTTAGACAATAGGTTCAGGAACTAAAAATATGTTATATGCACGTTCTCTATTGAGTAGCAAATAGTACCGGGCAGTTACTATTGAAATTATTGCTAAAAACGGCCACTTTGGGCGGAAATTTCGATAGTAACTCTAGGAAAATCCTTAGGTCTAAATCTAAGGAAGTGACAGAGGAAAGTTTTGAAAATGACTATATTTTGCGAGATATGTTTTTTTTTACGAGTGAGGGCACCACTGCTTGCGGAAAGGCCTCTTAAATAAGTAATGAAAATAAGCTAATCTAGTTTATATAAATGACTAGTTATGAATTTTCACATTAATATTTAAGTATGTCTATTATTTTTCTTCCATGCTGGACTGGGAGCGACAGAATAACGTAGAATGTGTCAGCTGCATCTCCTCCCGGGCATGCTGTAAAAACCAGCTAAGGGATTCAAGGGTATATTGTAATTTAGGCGATAGGCTGACAACCTGTCACTACAGCAATATCCAGTTCTATCTTAAACAACCCTCAAAACTTCGGAACGACCTTTGTTTCGGTTGTTCACGCTCTGCCTACCCCATTAGGGATACAGGCGTGATAGTATGTATGTATGTTCATTGCCAATCTATGAGAACACTCATAGCTTGTTGGCAGTGAACGTGTTAATTTTATTTGATTCCTTCCCTGCAGGTACACAACATCGGACAAGTTCTACTTGGAGCCAACCATCAATCCCACTCAGATCATGATCATAGATCGAATCTCTGGAGCGGCCACTGTCCAAGGTAAACATACATATAATCACGCCTTTATCCCTAATGGGGTAGACAGAGCGTAAACAACCTAAATAAAGGTCTTTCCACCACATCTAACAAAGTTTTAAGGGTGATTTAAGGTAAATATACATTACACAAAATAGTGTATCTGCCTAACAATTTTTTTTAACTTAGTCCTGATACTTTTTAAAATTAGCACAGAAAGCAATATTTTATTATACATAAATCTATCAAATATGAACTATCAGTGCTTACATTTAGTATGCTGTCGAACTTGAACAGTGGAAATTGGGATACAGGCGTTATCAGTTTGTTTTAACTGTCTGCCTGTAAAAAAATAATTATAGTAAAATCTATATATGGGTTGTTAGGGACAGTGTCCCACAAACTGATAGGGGTTGCTCAGACAACGACACCGAACAACTTCCACCAGAAAAATCTTTCGAGGTGGACATTTTGTATAGAAAAGCCAATATTTAATTTCACTTTCGGAAATAATTTCTTGGTGGATTTTGTTCAGTATCGTTGACTGAGCAACCCCTATCAGTTTGCGGGATGCTGTCCCTTACACCCGATTTGTGTGTATCATGCTTTCTTGTATATTTTTTTCCGCTAGGTATATGTTATTTAATTTAACTACCACTCCTTACATACCCACCCAGTATGTTCCATTCTAGTGCTATAATATGCGTGCGTCACCTACAGTTATTAACGGCCGTCTAGCACGCGTAGTATACAAGACATATAATCACGCTTTTATCCTTAATGGGGTAGGCAGAGCGTAAACAACCTAAACAAAGTCGTTCCGCCACGTCTGACAAAGTTTTTAGTTTTTACAGCATGTCTGGGAGTAAATGCGTCTCGCACATTCTATGTCTTTCTCTCGCTCCCAGTCCAGCATGGAAGTAGCACGCGTAGTGTAGAGCGGATATTGTTATATAAGCAAACAATCATAAATAACGACTGATGGTAGGTGAAGCGATATATTGTTTAGTCTCACTGCGCGAATATTTGCTACAGCGAATTGTCCCTTGTCCTGTACCGGGCCTAACCAACCAAGCCAAATGTTCCCTTAGGTGAAGCACACATTGAGCTCCGCGCTACATCCCGTAGCGCAGATATTGTCTATGTTCCATTGTTTGAACCACAGAGCAGTTGGTTTGAACAATGGAACATTGACAATATCTGCGCTACGCGACTACGTCGCGTGGATCTCAATGTCTGCATCGCCTTAGAGATGTAGTTTGTAAACACTTGGATTATTATTTGGAGCTGAGGGGTTGTGCTTACAGCTCAACAGTCACTGCGACCTGTGCTGCCTCCGTGGCCTAGTGGTCTGAGCCATGGGCTTACGACCCGGAGGTCTCGGGTTCGATTCCCAGCAGACGACAATGACTGTGTTGTTATCTCTAGTTTGGTTAGGACATTGGAGCTGATCACCTGATTATCCGAAAAAGATAATCCAAAATGTCGTATGGGCTTGTAAATAGTCGGCCCTGCGCCTGATTTATCTCTGGTCGTGTCAGTCAACCTGTCCCATCAGAATAAGAGATTGAAGGAATAAAGTGCGCACTTGTGTGTTGCGCAAATACTTGGGCTCTAAAAACTAGTCCCGCGCAGATGGCTGATCACTGAAAATCGATTGGCAGGACTATTATTATAGATCTATTGAAGCTGAGCTTGTTAACACTTTACTTTGTTTTTTTTTAGATGTGAACACAGTCCGCATTCCGATCCCGCCGAACGCGTACAAGCCGGTCTGCGGGTTCCTCGGGTCGATCAAACTGATATCTGGGCTGTATCTCGTCGTCGCCAAATACAGAATATTGGTAAGCAGTTGGTCATTCAGCATTGCAAATGATGAACTTACGAGGGGTGGCTGATAAGTAATCTATCTAACTATGAAAGGAAAGACTTTGATGGCTAGTTTATTTTTTATTTTTCTATATAGTCTCCTGCAAGTGAAATACACTTATAACATTTGCAAATAAGTGACATCATGCCGTTATAATAGTAATTTTTATTTTGCTCGTCAAAATGGTCAGTCACAGCCTCTTTCATTTCTTCGTCCGTCGAAAATCTGCGACCCCTCAATTTTTTCTTTAAATCTTTGAATAAGAAATAGTCACAGGGAGCCAGATCTGGACTATAAGGTGGATGGTTAATTTCTGTGAAGCCGTTTTTGCTCAGGGCTGACCTCGCCGTTAAGGCTGTGTGTACAGGAGCATTGTCTTGTAAAATCAGAACACCTTTGCTGAGTTTGCCTCTCCGCTTTTCTTTGATTTGTTCACGAAGCTGGTCAAGCAAGTTTGCATAATATTCAGCATTCATTGATGTATTTTTAGGCAAATAATCTATCATCAAAATCCCTTCGACATCCCAAAATACGGTGGCCATTAGTTTTCCAGCCGACGGCCGAACCTTGAACTTCCATGGCGGCTTTTCTCCTTTAAATTTCCATTGCATTGACTCTTGTTTGCTTTCCGGATCCCACTGGCGAATCCAAGTTTCATCACAGGTCACAATTCGAGAGATAGTCTCTTCTTCTTTACCTTTGACCAGGTCTAGAAATGACTGACAACATTCTACTCGCCTTTGTTTGTCAAAGGAGGTCAACATTCTAGGGACCCAACGCGCGCTCACCTTGGACATGCCCAAATGTTCGTGAATAATTTCGTGAACTCGTTCCTTGCTAATGCCCATATCTCTGGCTATCTCCCACTGCTTGATTCGCCGATCTGCAAGAATCAGGTTCTTCACCTTTTCAACATTATCTGCGGTAACAGCAGAAATTGGCCTTCCACTACGTGTGTCGTCTTCCAGGCTCTCACGGGCATGTTTAAATTGCTTCGACCAAAACTTTATGACGAATTCAGAAGGACTTGAATCACCAAACACCTTTAACATGCGCTCTCTGATCTGCGTAGGCGTTTTCCTTCTTTACTTAGGAATTTAATCACTGCTCGATGCTCAAATTTCATAATTTTGCAATTTTCTTTCGACATGGTGAAATCAAAGCCGCGCCAAAAAAACAAAAGCAAGCTAAAAAAAATAAGCGTCATAATTTTGAAAAAGGAATAAATATAGAATATGATTTTGCAATGGCCAGTTCGATTTTCAAAACTTTCTTCAACAAAGTAGATTTTATATCAGCCGCCCCGCGTAAGTCTTCCCCAGAGTTTTGAAATCTCATACTAACGTAGTTTCGCTTTTTATTCTTAAACGGTAAAACCAAACTTAACCAACTCTGTACACATAATCAAATGCAACATATCTAAGTTTCTAATTAGGTTTGGTTTTAAAATATTAAGCATGAACAAAATAAGATCTAAAATACGATTTTGTGTTAAAATTGCCTATACTATTTCCAACTCAGATTTAGAATAAAGGTACACAAAGTTTCATGTCTTTTTATTCATAAACACATACCAAAAATAAATGAGGGTTGTTGGCAAATTAGTTAAATAACTAAAACTACTATTTCATTATGTTGTCATACCTGATAGTTTAAATTCATTTTAGAAACAAGATCTTCGATTAAAAGACATGAAACTTTATTTACCTTTATTCAAAATCTGAGTTGGAAGTAGTATAAAATTAAATTTCCTTTCTAATTGTGTACTCGGTCAACAAACGAAACCTAATTAGAAACATTGATATGTTTGTTGCATTTGATTATGTGAGCAGAGTTTGGTTATACAGTTTAAGAATAAAACCGAAAAGTGCATAAACTCTCTGATAGTAATTTTTGTGTTTTGAATTGTCAACCTAATACTAAAATTAATGTTTTATGCACAGGTGGGCAAAATAAATGGGCAAGACATCTACGAGCTGGCCGGCGTGGACATCATACCCTACACCCGGTCCAACACACATCTCACTAACAAACAGGTAAAGTTATACTGATGTAAGGGACTTGTTATCGAAAACTGTCTCAAAAATCGACTTAATTATTATAAAAGGGATTTATTTATAATATATAATAGCTGTGACCGCAACTTCGTACGCCCGGTTTTTATGGAAAACATGCAGTGTCGAACATATATCTACTATTATTAAATCTTCTTCTTCTTCTTCTGTCGAGTGGGTATCGAGTCTATCGACCCGATGAACCCTGGAGTTTTTAAACCGCCTAGTAGCACAACTATCAGGCCTCTGACATGGTTTGAGTAACGACCACTATCAAAGACAGCGACCGGGACCGACGCCTTAACGTGCCCTCCGAAGCACGAAATCTTTTTCTTTTTCGGACAATCAGGTGATTCAGGCCGCAATGTCCTAACCTAACTGGGGAAAAATTCACAAAGTGATAAATTCTTAAATATCAACTTTGTGTTTCCCCCCTGGGAATCGAACCCAGGACCTCCGGATCAGGAGTCCATGGCACTCACCACTAGACCACGGAGGCAGTTATGAAATTATTTAAAACTGGTTTACAAAAGACTATTATTTATTTATTTTATTATTAAACTAAAACTGAAATTGGCTTGAAGCTGCAGACATACTGCATCTTGACCTGGCGTAGCGTGTCCTGGGGTATCATTTAATACCAATTGAATTCTCAGCCATGCAATTTTGCCTAATCTTATCCATATATTTTTTCTACAGATAGAAGACAACAAGTCTTACGAAAATATGCTGCGTTTCGCGCTAGACACCCCCGGGATGTATTTCTCATACGGTTATGATCTTACGCACTCCACACAGCGATTGTACTCTGTCGCACCGGATTTTCACAAGGTAAAATATACTTTGCTTCCATGCTGGACTGGAAGCGAGAGAAAAACATAGAATGTGCCAGCTGCATTTCCTCCCGGGCATGCTGTAAAAACCAGCTAAGGGACCCGAGGGTTTCAGTATATTGTAATTGAGGCGATAGTCTAACAAACTGTCACTACAGCAATATACCTGCATATCTATCTTAAATAACCCTTAAAACTTTGTCAGACGTGGCGGAACGACCTTTGTTTGGGTCGTTGACGCTCTGCTTACCCCGTTAGGGATAAGGGCGTGACTTATGTATGTATTTAAAATATACTTTGTAGGTCTTGTAAGCGACCTAAATATCCAGAGAGCCCCTTAAGATTCAGTGATTTATTGCGCATACGAATTTCCTCTATTATTTTCTTTTTTATTATTCCACTTATTACTTAATACAGCAATATACCTACAAATCTATCTTCAATAACCCTTAAAACTTTGTCAGACGTCGCGCAACGACCTATTGTGTAGGTCTGCCTACCCCATTAAGGATAAGGGCGTGATTATATGTATGTCCATGCTGGCCTGGGAGCGAGAGAAAAACATAGAATGTGCCAGCTGCATTTCCTCCCGGGTATGCTGTAAAAACCAGCTAAGGGATCCGAGAGTTTCTGTATATTGTAATTTAGGCGATGGGCTGACAACCTGTCACTACAGCAATATACTTACAAATCTATCTTAAATAACCCTCAAAACCTTGTCAGACGTGGCGGAACGACCTTTGTTTGGGTCGTTTACGCTCTGCCTACCCCATTAGGGATAAGGGCGTGACTTATGTATGTATTTAAAATATACTTTATAGGTCTTGTAAGCGACCGAAATATCCAGAGAGCCCCTTAAGATTCAGTGATTTAGTGCGCATATGAATTTCCTCTATTATTTTCTTTTTTATTATTCCACTTATTACTTAATACAGCAATATACCTACAAATCTATCTTCAATAACCCTTAAAACTTTGTCAGACGTCGCGGAACGACCTATTGTTTAGGTCTGCCTACCCCATTAAGGATAACATACACACATACATATAATCACGCCTTTATCCCTAATGGGGTAGGCAGAACGTTAACGACCTAAACAAAGGTCGTTCCGCCACGTCTGACAACGTTTTGAGGGTTATTTTAAGATAGATTTGTAGGTATATTGCTATAGTGACAGGTTGTCAGCCCATCGCCTAAATAACAATATACTGAAACCCTCGGATCCCTTAGCTGGTTTTTACAGCACGCTCGGAAGGAGGATAATTGCGTGATTATATGGCCTGGGAGCGAGAGAAAAACATAGAATGTGCCAGCTGCATTTCCTCCCGGGCATGCTGTAAAAACCAGCTAAGGGATCCGAGGGTTTCAGTATATTGTAATTTAAGCGATGGGCTGACAACCTGTCACTACAGCAATATACTTACAAATCTATCTTAAATAACCCTCAAAACTTTGTCAGACGTGGCGGAACGACCTTTGTTTGGGTCGTTTACGCTCTGCCTACCCCATTAGGAATAAAGGCGTGATTATATGTATGTATATATATATATGTATGTAGTTATTAGTTGCCTAATTAATGTTGTCCCTAGATGTCTTTGTTGAGTCGCGCGCACCCCAACTTCCTGTGGAACGGGTTCCTGCTTCGCGACTACTCCGCGCCAGAGTTCGGAAGGTTCACGCTACCGCTCATACAGGGCTGTATCCTTTACAATCATGCGTGGTCTAGTCTAGTGGTTAGAGCCATGGGCTCACGATCCGGAGGTCCAGGGTTCGATTCGCACAAAGTAAATATTTGTCAATTTATCACTTTGCGAGATTTTCCCCAGTTTGGTTAGGATGATGCAGGCCGAATCACCTGATTGTCTGGAAAAAAAAAGATTCCGTGCTTCAGAGGGCACGTTACGCCATCGGTGCCGGTCGCTGTCTTTGATAGTGGTCGTTATACAAACCATTTCAGAGGCCTATAAGCTGTACTATTAAAAAAAAACCTGACACCAGGGTTCATCGGATCGATTGACTCGATACCCACACGACAGAAGAAGAAGACTACAGATAAAGAAATAGGAAGACACAAATTCAAACTTCTAGACCACATATGCCGATAATAAAAGTAGCTATGTATTATATGTAATGTAATGTATTTAGGATACATATTTTACTAGGTTTGCACTATCCCGCTTACCGCTACGCATTTTTCTTTCACCCAAATTTTGCCTGGAAGAAATTGCTACCTTAGCAATAAGTCCGCCCATGTTGTACTTGTTTTTGGTTGTTATCTGTTGTGTTGTATGATTTTTATTTTTACGTGCAATTAAGTATTTTTATGTTATATCATGTTAAAAATATATTGATTTCGTGCCTCACACGAGTATCGAGCACATTGGAAATGAATCTACAGAATTTGAAACAATGTTGTCGCTAAGCGAAAAGGTTTAATTAACCTTTAACTTGATCGTCATTGCTTTATGCACACATTGTAACTGACTAAATTGTATATATATAAGGTAGTAAGAGAAAGTGAATAATTTTGAGGGGACAAGAAAATGCAATAATTGTTCAGAAGAGTTTGTCACAAATTTATGATATCATTCTTCGTTTCCAAAATATCGAACGCCATAATAAAAAAAACTACTATTTCGGCCAAAACTTTTTTAATTTTTCACTTTCTGGAATAACTCTTTGCACCTTACAGCTTTCGTGAAAACTACTATTATATGTTTTTTTTTGTGTATTTCCACAATTTCCGTATAGTTTCCTTGACCCACCGCTACAGTCGTGTCAATAAACAAAGCGACGGTGAACGGACAGCAAATATCGTGGTCGGTGGTATCCAGACGCAGTGTAAACAGGGCTGGTACCAGGCATTTCATGCGCGGAGTTGACTCACAGGTATTTATTAACTCCCTTTATACTGGTTTGGTCTTTCTGGTTTCTTCCATGCTGGACTGGGAGAGATAGAAAAACATAGAATGTTCCAGCTGCCCTTCCTCCCGGGCATGATGTAGAAGACAGCAAAAGGGACTCGAGGGTTACAGTGTATTGTAATTTAGGCGATGGGCTGACAACCTGTCACCACACATTAGCAATACACATTACAATCTAAAATTGCCCTCAATTTTTGTCAGACGCGGCGAAAGCGCCTTTTACGAGGCGTTTAACGCTCTGCCTGATAAAGGCGTGATTTTATGTATGTATACTGGTTTGGTAATTAACTGATTACTAAATTTATGTGTGAGTGATTTCTGAACTATGAATGGCTGTTTGCAAGGGCGAATCCAGGTTTTTTTTTCTGGGGCGGGCACAAGTATGTACTGCGCTGGAACCTCTACAGTACAAAAAAGCACCGTTCTGGGGGGCAAAGAGATAGCATGAGAATTACGAAGTATGGGTGTGAAAGAGACAGTGAATGAGACTTTGATTTGAACACTTTCAAATAGTGTCGGATGTGATCAGCTTTTTTCCCTTGTTTTATATCCGATGCCTAACCCTATATTTACTACCCGAAAGCTTTAAGTCATGAATAGAATTCATCGCTGAAAAGGACAGATCTGAAGGAAAATATCGTGAACCTCGAAAAAAATGAGGGCTTGAGTTAAATATACATCATGAAAATCGGGGTTGGATTGTACGAGATCGTGGGTGGTTCAAAGGGTATTCAAAGGTTTATTAATTAATTAAATACAGCTAGTCCCAAAGTTACTTCCATGCTGGCCTGGGAGCGAGAGAAAAACATAGAATGTGCCAGCTGCATTTCCTCCCGGGCATGCTGTAAAAACCAGCTAAGGGATGGGATCCGAGGGTTTCAGTATATTGTAATTTAGGCGATGGGCTGACAACCTGTCACTACAGCAATATACTTACAAATCTATCTTAAATAACCCTCAAAACATTGTCAGACGATTGAACGACCTTTGTTTGGATTGTTTACGCTCTGCCTACCCCATTAGGGATAAAGGCGTGATTATATGTATGTATGTAGTCCCAAAGGTACATTCACAAGTACCTATTCAATAACTGTATTCCAGGGCCACGTAGCAAACTTTGTGGAAACGGAACAGATAATCGAAAAGATCGGATCAGGCCAGAAGTCATCGTTCGTTCAGACCCGGGGCTCGATCCCGCTGTACTGGAGCCAGTACCCGGACATAAGCTACAAGCCCAAGATGACGATAGCTCATGAGGACCACGTGGACGCCTACACCAAGCATCTGAAGGACCAGCAACAGAGATATGGGAACCAGGTGTTGCTTAACTTGGTAAGTATTACAAGACACTTGGGCGGACTAATTCCAATTCCGACATATATCGATATATTTTTATATAGATATATTTATTAGTTCAATCAGTCACTGCCTCCGTGGTCTAGTGGCTAGTGCCATGGACTCCCGATCCGGAGGTCCTGGGTTCGATTCCCAGGGGGGAAACACAAAGTTGATATTTGAGAATTTATCACTTTGTGAATTTTTCCCCAGTTTGGTTAGGACATTGCAGGCTGAATCACCTGCTTGTCCGAAAAGAAAAGAAGATTTCGTGCTTCGGAAGGCATGTTACGCCGTCGGTCCCGGTCGCTGTCTTTGATAGTGGTCGTTACTCATATCATGTCAAAGGCCTGATAGTTGTGCTACTAGGTGGTTTAAAAACTCTGACACCAGGGTTCATCGGGTCAATGGACTCGATACCCGCTCGAAAGAAGAAGAAGATTTCAATCAGTGAAAATGGTTCATTCTTCTTCTGTCGAGTGGGTACCGAGTCTATCGACCCGATGAACCCTGGTGTCAGAGTTTTTAAGCCGCCTAGTAGCACAACTATCAGGCCTCTGACATGGTTTGAGTAACGACCACTATCAAAGACAACGACCGGGACCTACGGTTTAACGTGCCCTCCGAAGCACGAGATCTTTTTCTTTTTGGACAATCAGGTGATTCAGACTGCAATGGTTCATAAAATATTATTAAAAATATCAAGAAAGTGGGCAAAGAACCCACGACCACATCCATCACCAAAACAACCACTATAATTTTTAGCCTCTAAGCGTCAAAGTGTGATGTACATTGTACATCCATTCATTTAGCCATTCCAATAGAAAGAGCCAAGTATTGTACTCGGCGGTAAATAAGGGTGTAAGGGACAGCTTACCGCAAACTGATAGGGGTTGCTCAGTCAACGAAACTGAACAACTTTGACAAAGAAGTTCTTTCAGGAAATGAATATATTTATTGACATTCCCATACAAAATTATTACCTCGATCGGACAATTTGGATGAGAAAGCTTAACTGGAAAAAAAATCCAATGAACATAAAGGTAGTTTTTTTTTATTATTTCGATCTATATGTACTTGTTTGAATTTTTGGGCAGATTCACTTTCCTCAGGGTACATGTACCTTCTATTTACAAGTTGTACAATTTCTTCATAAGCAGATATATGTTTCGTGTACAGATCGACCAGCGCGGCAAAGAGGAGGCCCTGGAGCGCGGCTACCGCGCGGCCGTAGCGGCGGCCGCGCTGCCGGGCGTGCGCTACGAGCCGTTCGACTTCCACGCCGAGTGCCGGGGCATGCGCTACGACAGGCTCAACGTGCTCATAGACAGGATCGCGCACGAGCAGGTAACCGGCTATAGAGCGGGCGGCGGCCGCGCTACCGGGCGTGCGCTACGAGCCGTTCGACTTCCACGCCGAGTGCCGGGGCATGCGCTACGACAGGCTCAACGTGCTCATAGACAGGATCGCGCACGAGCAGGTAACCGGCTATAGAGCGGGCGGCGGCCGCGCTACCGGGCGTGCTCTACGAGCCGTTCGACTTCCACGCCGAGTGCCGGGGCATGCGCTACGACAGGCTCAACGTGCTCATAGACAGGATCGCGCACGAGCAGGTAACCGGCTATAGAGCGGGCGGCGGCCGCGCTACCGGGCGTGCGCTACGAGCCGTTCGACTTCCACGCCGAGTGCCGGGGCATGCGCTACGACAGGCTCAACGTGCTCATAGACAGGATCGCGCACGAGCAGGTAACCGGCTATAGAGCGGGCGGCGGCCGCGCTACCGGGCGTGCTCTACGAGCCGTTCGACTTCCACGCCGAGTGCCGGGGCATGCGCTACGACAGGCTCAACGTGCTCATAGACAGGATCGCGCACGAGCAGGTAACCGGCTATAGAGCGACTAAAGTGGTCTTAAGTGCATGACCGAGCTAGGGTTAAAAGTGTCACAGGGCTAGCTATAAAAGTAACACCGGGCTTGCTTTAAAAGCGACACTGAGCAAGCTATAAAAGCGATATCGGGCTAGCTTTTTAAAGCGACACTGAGCTAGCTATAAAAGCGTAACCGGGCTAGCTATAAAAGCGACTTCGGGCTAGCTACACCGGGCTAGCTATAAATCGTCACCAGCAAAGCGTCACCGGGCAGGCTTTCAAAGCGTCACCGGGCTATCTATCTTTAAAAGCGACACTTGGCTAGATCTTAAAAGTGTCATCAGACTGACGTTAGGTGTTATATCGGGGTAGCTTTAAATGCGACATTAAAACTAGATTTTGAAAGCTTCACCGGGATAGCTTTTAAAGAGATACCGGACTATTAAAAGCGTCACCGAACTATCTTCAAAACGTCATTATGTTTACCATCCACAATACAACGATTCTTTCCATTTCACAGGAAGAGTTCGGCTACTTCCTAGCCCGAGGCGGTACCATAATGCTCCAGCAAAGCGGCGCGTTCCGAACCAACTGTATTGATTGCCTCGACCGAACCAACGTGGTGCAAAGCATGCTCGCTAGAAGACAGCTGGATGACGCGCTGAAGCGGCTAGAGGTGCAGAAATCCGATCAGAAGAATACGACACTGGACAAACTTTTCAATGCAGTAAGTTGGGATACTTTCTCAAAAACAGTCTAGGATGGTCGCTGTGACATTTCAGATAAATATCGTTTGTTTTTCTTCGGGGCTTCGAAATGGCAGCCTTCGCAGTATCTTAGATTTTAAGGTTTAAGACATTTATTTCCCATAAAGAGTACAAAAGTTTACAGAGTTTAGGACTCCTTTTATACTTGAGGCAACATTTATGCTTACATCTTCAATAGAACTTACATCATAGCTCAATAAAGACTAGTCTTGAGAACTGCATCGATCGAACCAGCGTGAGACATAGCATGCTCGCTAGAAGACAGCTAAATGATGCACTGAAGCGGCTAGAGGTGCAGAAATCGGATCAAAAGAATACGACACTGGACAAACTTTTCAATGCAGTAAGTTGGGATACTTTTGGAGTGATATTAGTTTAGAACTACCTTGGGCAACATTTTTGCTTATGTCTACAATGATAACTTACATCATAGCTTAATAAAGACGACATCTGGGTTACGCGCTTAAGCGGCTGGAGGTGCAGAAAGCGGATCAGAAAAATACCACATTGGACAAAGTTTTCAATACTGTAAGTTTCGATACTTTTGGAGTGATACACCTATACTCAAAATATCTTAGATGGTAGTTGTGATCGATGCAATTCATATAGATTTAAGATACATTTTCTTTTGTTTTCGTTCAGAATTCTTCTTTAGTATCTGTCGTATCTGTCTTCTTAGATTTTATAAAATATAGGACTCCTTTCATACTTGGGGTAGCTTTATGCTCACATCTACAATGGAAGTTACATCATAGCTCAATAAAGACTAGTCTTAACAATTTTCTCGACCAAACCAACGTACTGCAGAGTATCTAGGCGACACAACAACTTGACGACACCACACTGGTATAAAAGCGTACTCAATAGGCTAGCTAGGCATATAAGTAACACCGAATTAGGCATATAAGTGACACTTCTTCTTCTGTCGAGTGGGTATCGAGTCTATCGACCCGATGAACCCTGGTGTCAGAGTTTTTAAACCGCCTAGTAGCACAACTATCAGGCCTCTGACAGGGTTTGAGTAACGACCACTATCAAAGACAGCGACCGGGACCGACGGCTTAATGTGCCCTCCGAAGCACGAAATCTTTTTCTTTTCGGACAATCAGGTGATTCAGCCTGCAATGTCCTAACCAAACTGGGGAAAAATCCACAAAGTGATAAATTCTCAAATATCAACTTTGTGTTTCCCCCTTGGGAATCGAACCCAGGACCTCCGAATTGGGAGTCCATGGCACTAGCCACTAGACCACGGAGGCAGTTGTATAAGTGACACTGAGTTAGGCATATAGGTGACACCGAGCTAAGCATATCGAATCATGAAACTTTTCAATACAGTAAATTGGGGTGATGTTGACACACTTAGAACTCCTTTTATACTTGAGGCAACATAAATGCTTATATCTACAATGGAACTTACATCATAGCTTAATAAAGACTAGTCTTAACAACTGCGTCGACCGAACCGACGTGGTACGGAGCATGCTCGCTAGAAGACAAATGGATGATGCCCTTAAACGGCTGAAATTGGATCAGAAGAATACGACACTGGACAAACTTTTCTAAACAGTAAGTTTGGAATAGAACAAATCCACCTTTTCACCCTGGGAAAACCATAATTTTCACAGGAGAGCTCATTTAACGCGGGTGAAACCGCAGGCGGAAAACTAGTTGTAGCCGTGAAAGGAGTCCTAAGTATGTCAACATCACCCATGACACTTTTAGTATCATACTAGCAAGCCGCTCCGGCTTCGCACGGAAATTATCAGTGTTTCTCTACTATATTATGAATGTGTTATACATATAAACCTTCCTCTTGAATCACTCTTATCCATTAAAAGAAACCGCATCAAAATCCACATACATACATACATAAAATCACGCCTTTATCCCTTACGGGGTAGGCAGAGCGTAAAACGCCTCCTAAAGGCGCTTTCGCCGCGTCTGACATAAATTGAGGGCAATTTTAGATTGTAATGTGTATTGCTGTAGTGACAGGTTGTCAGCCCATCGCCTAAATTACAATACACTGTAACCCTCGAATCCCTTTTGCTGACTTCTACAGCATGCCCGGGAGGAAGGGCAACTGGAATATTCTATGTTTTTCTTTCTCTCCCAGTCCAGTATGGAAGTTCATCAAAATCCGTTGCAAGTTTTAAAGATTTATGCATACATAGGGATATAGGGACAGCGAAAGCGACTTTGTATTATACTATGTAGTGATCTGTATCCTAATCATATCCTATGTTCTATTCCAGATCTAAGCTATATGTGTGCCAAGAATCATTTCGATCCGACCAGTGGTTGAAGCGTGATTGAGTAACAAACATACAAACTTTCTCATTTATAATATTAGTACGATTTTGGATCTGCACCCCGAAGCAAGAAAACCTGTTTGTAAGTGCTAACAATGTGTGATTTTCAGGTATGGGCGGACCACGCGGACATGATATCCACGCAGTACTCGGGCACGGGAGCGCTCAAGACCGACTTCACGCGCACCGGCAAGCGCACCTACATGGGCATGATCAGGGACGGGATGAACTCCCTCACCAGGTACTACAAGAACAACTTCGCTGATGGGTTCAGACAGGTGAGTGTCGTTATATAGTCACATATTTCGTCACCGGGCTAGATAAAAAGTATCACCGAATTAGCTTTTCAAGCGTCACTAGAATCTGCATAAAGGCGACACCGGGTTAGGCATAAAAGCGTCACCGAACAAGTCATAAAAGCGACCCGGACTAGTCATAAAAGCGAACCGGGCTAACCATGAAAGTGTCACCAGGCTAGCTATAAAAGCGTCACCGGGCTAGGCATAAAAGCGTCACCGAACAAGTCATAAAAGCGACCCGAACTAGTCATAAAAGCGACCCGGGCTAACCATGAAAGTGTCACCAGGCTAGCTATAAAAGCGTCACCGGGCTAGCCATAAAAGCGTCACTGGGCTACCTTTTAAACTTTGCTGATGGATTCAGGCAGGTGAGTCTCTCTTATGCGTCATAAAAGCGTCACCGGGATTTTAAAGCGTAACGGGGCTAGGGATAAAAGTGTCTTCGGGCTGGGTATAAAAGTGTTACTGGACTAAGCATGGAAAGCATACAAACGACGAGGCATAAAAAAGTAATCTGGCCAGTATAGACACAGATTAAATTTAGATAATTTTAGTAATGTTTTATGTTAGTTTGGATAATTTTAATAATGTTGTCATATTTTTGCAGGACGCCATCGACCTGATCCTGGGTAAATACGTGGTGCAGGAGGGCGAGGGCCACACTGCACCCTGCCCGCTGCATCAGAAACGTGACATAAAGTACTACTTGGTAAGGATATCCTTTGCTGATTGATCCGTGCTCCGGAACTGTCTTCATATGGTATGCGGGTAGAAGGCGTATACAAATTCAAAGAAAAAGGCGCTGTGCAAGCCACCACTCGCGTTGCCAAAATGTATAAAAAAACCCTTTCAGTCCGCGTACATCTGAACACAGTCTTACAGTGGCCGCTTGCGAGCTAGCTAGATCTGTTTAAATAGTTTATTTGTAAATGTAAAAATCCAACCGCGGACAGTTCGTTTTGAACTGTTGTTTCTCATATTTATTAAATAAAAAACGCTCGAAAAAAAAAATTGTTTTAAGGTGGTTGCAGAGCATAGGTGGCGCCCTCAATAGTAATAAATTAATTGTGTCTAAAATACAAACAGTTTCATGAAGCTATGTATTGCAAATGTGCTAAAAGTGGCCACTTTTAGTGCATGTACAATCTTTTATGCTAAGTGTGAATTATTATATAATGGATTATAAAATGGAAAATTAGTTGTGATTGTCGCCAATTGTATAATATTTATGAAAATGTTTGTATATCAGGCACAATTAATTTAAAACATCAATATCACCATTGTCACAGCTCTGGAACACCCTTAATGAAATATATTTTCTTGTTATCCTTAGTTGCCGAGCGTGCTCGCCGTGTCGCTAGCGATGTTCCTGTGGTCGGCTTTGTTCCCGCGCTGCTACGACACCAACGCGCTGCTCCACGTGCTGCTATGGGGCTCCATCGCTGCAGCCACAGTGGCTCTGATTTACAAGTATGTGCATAACAAAATATTTTTTTATAGTTTTCCGCTACATTATTCACAATAAATATTATATTTAGCTCCATATTATAAGCTTTAGCTCCAAAGGTGAACGTCCGCGCTCGCTCGGTCAATGAATGCAAACGTCGCTATGCGCTGCGCCCGGGGTGAATGACCGTGCGGTCAGTCACCTTGCTGCGCTTTGGCGGTCTTTTGTTATACTTTGCATTATTTTTGTTATTATTTAATTTTCATTATTGATTTCCCTGGATAAAAGCTGTGTGCATATGCGTCGTAACTAATATATAGTAACGATTCCTAAAAAACCATCTTGATTTCGGTTTGTTTAAGTGTGAAAAGATGACAGGAAGTCAGAGTCTATTACGCATTCTACTCTGTAAAGTTGAATGGTAGCTGCAACAGGTGCCATTCAGAAGGAAACAAATGAATATCTGAAATGGATACAAATTCCATCTGTCGCAGCTACCATCTTACAGTTTTTCGAGTATAATACTTGACACCGTGTATTCCAGATTCGGCAAGTTGTTCGTGGACTGGCCGCGGCTGGAGGCGGGGGGCCTGGCGGCGTCGCGCGGGGCCCACCGGTCGCAGTTATGATAGAACATCTACATCTCGTCGTCGTCGTCTAGTCTATGACCCCCTCTACCGTTTGCTGTAAAACTGTGAATACATTGCGCGCAGTAGAAAGGCCCAACGGTAAAACGTTTTTCTCAACCGAAAAGTCTAGATACTGAAATTACTTGAAATGGTCCTACAATATCAAGTGCTGCCATAAAATAAAGTGGTCTCCCAAATATTTATCTCGATACTTTTTGACTGTGTGTAAGAATCTCTTTGAGACGAGGTTAGGTTGAAGGAGGAAGGTCGCTTGTAGAAAGACGTTTTACTGTTCTCTTAATTTTACTGCACTAAACCTATAGAGATGTAATAAGACTACTCGTGGATCTCTGATATTTTTGTGTATTTCTTTCTATTATACATAAAACTTGCTGAATGTGGCTAATATAGCGGTGCATCACAAATGAATGAATGCTTGTACAGAACCCTTGGTAGTTGATGGCTTAATTGCGTTGATAAATTATGATCCGTTATTACTTCTCTATAGGGTGTAAGTGTTCCTAACTCTTAACATAAATCACGCTACTATGCTAAGGGCAGAGAATTATCCACATACTAGTCCAGATAAATTTAATATTTTGAGTATACAATAATTTCGAAATAGATTACGGTATTTTGAGAGAACAGACAAGGTCACTTATGAAAATAATTCACTGTCCTTTCTTTCCAACGCCAACACTTCACGCCCCACGTTCGCACTGTCTTCATTACATTCGAATGATTGGTGGCACAGAATAAATAAATGCAACGTTATCCAAAAACGTTATACATAAATTAAATTGCGAATCAGCTGTAAAACCTTCGATTATGGCTGATACAAATTTTGCTCTGTGTCATTGGTCACCACACACGCCAGAATGTGTGCAATCCTTGTTTGAAATTCACAATGATAATTTCCTAACAAATTAAATAAAACAAAAAATGAAACAAATTTTTAATCAAAGATTGCATGCATCACAACATATTTCGCTCTCATTTCAATGTAAGACTTCGTTTAAAGTTCCATAATATTGTTCCTTAAAAACGTTGCAAATATTATATATTATTATATTATATCGTCATTTTTAAATGACGATGAATTCCATTCGTGTAGTAAATTAATAATTTAAACATTGGTACAAAATTGGATACGATTACAAATACTTTTCTAATTTACTTTATGGTTGGTCAGTATACATATAAATTCATATAACTATTATAGATAAATAGCATTCCAGGTGAAAGGGTTTGGATTATAGTGGTTTTGGTATAAACTAGTTTGTGATATTTGTGAACAAAATATAAATACGGTTCTTTGAAAAGTCACTGAAATAGTTACCATTTTTGCTGTGAACATTCTGTGGTAACTTTTCAAACCCTTGCGTAAATCTACGAGTGATAATATTTACCAGAGCACCGCTGGCAATACTGTTGGAATGGGCCAATCGAGGCCCGCAATTACTACCAAAATTGCCAGTATCATTGGTAAATGATGTGACTGGTAGGATTTAATGGCAACTAATGTAACTATAATAAAAAATCCTTGTAATTGTTATCCGTGACTGTTTTACCTGGTGTATATTTCCACATTACCTTTGAAACTTGAAGTACAATTATGAAGAGTATATTTTTATTTTTGAAAGCTTATGATATTTGTGCTACCTCAGAAGCACAACGAAATTAATAACTTAATAAGTTTTTCACCTGTAAATATTGTTTTATATAATGTGTGTATTTTAATGCTAGAGATTCAAAAAGTATTACTGGTTACTGATACCGGATACTTAGGTTCATAATAAACACGATTATTTTTGAGTTACCCATGTAATGATATAACATAATTGAAATAAACCATTTAATTAATACCTAACTAAATAAGAACACAACTAACCATTAGGAACTTCGAGGTGGGTATTTTATTACTTATACAACGTGTAACATAAAGGGCATATGCATCGTTAAATGTGTGAATATACCCTGACACTGAACAATTTTTCCTGAGGAACATTGGTCAAAACACGAAAAAAAAAGTTGACTTACCATACTAAATGCGCTATTAGCTGATGCCTTTTGTATGAACTTGGTCTTAAAGATAATTTTGTTATGTTACAAGTTGTAGAAGCTCTTCATAATTGTTCTCCAAAGTTTATTATGATATGACTAAGACGAGACTCGAGATGTATGTTAGTTTGTTATTACTTCACTTTGGAAGTAACATTGCTTTTTTACGTGACTTTTATTTTATACATTTGAACTGTACAGCGAAATGAGTGTTTCTGATTTTAAATAATTGTTTTTTTTTGTTACATGATTTCTGAAGTTAGATTGCTAGTAATTTAATATTTATTTTGGCTTGTAAATAATTTATTCTAATCTAAAACTGCAATGTTAATTCCAAACTTGATAGCATTATTGTTTTTGATTATATTTTTTATTATCTTGTGATTGTAATTACTTATTTAATTGATATAAATATAAAATACATTGAAGTTTTTATTTTGTTTTATTTCAATAACCGAAACTAAACTGGTATTATCTAGAAATTCTCTTATAATATTTATTTGAAGGATTTTTTGTGTTCTGTATCAGGATAAATGTTCTTTGACTTTACTTGTTTCATATAAACAAACAGACATTACAATGACTAATATTGGTTTTGTATAGCGGGTCAAGTGGAAAGTTAATGTAAAAATTGGCAGATATATTGTAGTAGGCTAAGACGTTGGCAAAGAAGATCCCTGACAGTATATAAGGCCTTTCACGCTAAACAATGCATTATCTCGACAGACATACAAGTGGGAAAGGAATCCCTGGTGGGGAGAACCACCCTGCGGAAATCATGCCTAACAGCTGCTCTAAAAGAGTTGCGTTCCGTTCCAATCCAGACAAGCTAGGCTCAAGAGCAAAGCACTTGCAAAATAACTGTTATGCGGTCACTTCCGCATCTGATGAATCGAAATTAAGACGAAACAGTGGTCAATAAAGAACCGATGCGTTTCGTGTTCATGATCGTGACACTTTCACGCTAAACTTTGCCAAAGATTGTCTATCTAATATTGTTATCTTGAACACATCTGTAGGCACAAAAAAAAATCTAACCCGAACGCATTTGTATTGATCTGTCATTGTCAAAGCTGTCATCGGACGTACGTTCAAAACATACATTTAATTTCTCAAAAATATCTTTTATTTGTTTTATTCGAGGTCTATTCCGTGAAATTAGGATTAGTTCATGGTCATCTCTTTTCATTTGTATATTTTAATAGTAAATTATCATAAAATGATATTACAAAATTAGAAATTTTGAACTTAAAATCGATAAATAAATGAGTTGGCACTAACCACTATGATCATCTCATATCTTCAGAACGCGTAATCCGTATCACCAAGAGCGAGGTGAACGCGTATTTTATTTACTCTCCGATAAGATTTTCTAAAAAACACCTCGTAAATAAACTCGATTTGTGATAAAAGCAGTGTGAATAGTTCTACCGCGTGTACAATGCGTAAAGTGAAGTTCCGGGGTTGAACGCAACTTTTGAGTGCGATGTGTGCAGTGGGGTGAATATATGTTTTTTTGCTGCGGATATTTGGCGCCAGGATGTCTGACGATCCTGAAGCCAGGATGTGGGACGACGGGGGCTCCCGCTACGAGTCCCGCGGAGCCTACTTTGAGTCAGCCTTCGCCTCTTCAGAGCACCTAGACAGAGCTCCATTGCTAGCTGATGTAAGTAAATAAAAGCACAGTTATTTTCTTTATATTGAAAGCAACAAAAATATTGGTTTCATAAAAGTTAGCAAGATTGTCTCTTATCTTACTGAACCATTATCCAGTTAATAGTTTATCGATAAGTGTGTTTCTTAGCAATGTTTACCTACTTTATAACATTTTATGTGGCCCTTACTTCAATACACTTGAATAAACACAATTTATTTTCTAATCAAATGAAACAAATTAAATCTAGATGTGTGACTAATCAATAACACTGTTGGGTAACAGCATTAATACAAGGTAAAGGCAAAACACAATATTATATAACTTGTTTGTTGCTTAGTTTGACCTAGACAATATTCTATAGTCATCTGGTCAGTCATTATGCAGCACTTAATTTGCCAATTAAGTCTACTTGACTGACTAGTCGTATTTAAGATTTTACTAAGATATTTTTATAGCAAAATACTTACTGTGGTTTCATGTTTAAAAGTATATAAATTACAACTATAAATTGAGTTTATATATTGCTTATTTTTTTATCAACAAGAATAAGAAATTGTATGGCTGCCAAAGAAAATTTGCTTGGAACTTCTTGTCATGGTTCATAAATGTATAGAAATAAATATTAATAATAAAGGACAAATAATATCAAGATACTATTTCATCTGGCATATATAATAATTTAAAAAAAATTGTTACACCAGGTGTAAGGGACAGCGTCCCGCAAACTTATAGGGGTTTTCAGGAAGTGACAAAAAAATGGCTTTTCCATCTGTCTGGGAGCGAGAGAAAAACATAGAATGTGCCAGCTGCATTTCCTCCCGGGCATGCTGTAAAAACCAGCTAAGGGATCCAAGGGTTTCAGTATATTGCAATTTAGGCGATGGGTTGACATACTGTCACTACAGCAATATACGTACAAATTTATCTTAAATAACCCTCAAAACTTTGTCAAATGTGGTGGAACAACCTTTGTTTACGTCATTTACGCTCTGCCTACCCCATTAGGAATAAAGGCGTGATCATATGTATGTAAGTTGAAAAAAAAACCTGTTGGAAGTTGTACTGAGCAACCCCTATCAGTTTGCGGAATGCTGTCCCTTATGCCTGGTATATTCAAAAGCACTAGTTGCTTAATCTTCTATTTAAATTGAATGGTTCTCATAATAGATTTACTAACTTTAATCAATCTTTAAATTTTGAAATTACTAGGAAATATCACTAAACTTACTTACTTACTCTTTTTTTATATTTCGTTGTCATTACACCACTAAATTTTAAATAACTTGTACAAAGATCATAACAAAAGTAACATTTACAAAATCTGTTTAATATTAAATTTTAAATTAAATTTATAGATGTTCAGACTAACAGAAAGACTTTTTTATAGTGATTTATTACATTTCTGTTCTTTATCTTAATCTTATCAATGATAACTTCAAGTCTACATGATAAAAGTCACAGATAAAAATAATACAAAAGTCCCATGTTTGTGATAAACATAATAAAAATTGTTTGTAGGTTATCTTGAATAATATTAGTTGACATATCGACGGTCCCTACGTACAACGACTTAAGTACCACATAAGTCATTTGCAATTTTTTATTTAGGGACCACCGGTTCATCATATTCTTTCGTTTGGCTAAAACAATAAGGTCTGAAACATTTAAATTCAGCTGAAAATGGACAATAAACATTTCCCTTAACTACAAACTCCAACGTAAAATGACATCAGTGGTAGTTATGTTAAAATACGTCGGAATGTTAGCTCGGCCCCAGCTACCCTCCCCCCCTAACTGGTACTTAGGGGCCAGTTGCGCTCGCGCCGCTGTTAGTGACGGTCCCTTTATGTTTTGCGGCCCAAATGCCTTGTTAACTTACGAAATCATGCCTAGAAACAACAATATAACGTTATTAGAAAACACGGTGAGTATATTGCATGGTATTCTATTTAGATATAAATTTAGAGTCAAAATTAACAGAGTTTTACTTTTCCCACGTAATTAATCAAATCTGGTAGTTAAGGTTTTGTACGTGGGATTTCTTGAAAATAATTTTACCTATGTGTTACATAGGTTATTTCACGTCGGAAAGTAAAATTAAGACTTTTAATCAAGTACCATTTAAGTAATTTCACTACGGAAATGCTGTAAAATTTTAATACGTAACTTCCATGTAAGTTATTTTACGTTACCAATGTACATAAATATATAGCAACACCTTACTTCCTTGTGGGGAAGGTAGAGCATTAACTGCCTAATAAAAGGCATTTTCGCCACATCTGAGAAAATTTTGAGGGTAATTTTAGAAAGTGCACGTGTATTAGCTAAAGTAACAGGTTTAATTTTTTCAACTACTACTGGTTTCTATGATCAATAACGAACTGCACTGTCTGATTTTGATTCCAGTATCAACTGCTAAACTGCTGTAGTTCCCCAGCGCAAGGTTTCATTGAAACAATACTGTCCACCCCAAAGCAGTATTTCGTAAGGGATTTTTTAAAATAAAATTTATGTTAAACCCAGGCTTATGATAATAAAATTTCATAAGTCTACTTACTTAATTACACCTACATAAATAAATATCCTACTTCATCATCATAGGCCTTTACGTCATATTCGAGAGCGGCATATTCTACCACACACAGGTCAGGGAAACGTTGCGCTGTTGTTATTGTCGACGTTAGTTTGGTGTTTCTTGTTTCTCCTGTCCGATAAAAGTCCAAACCACGCGTCATCATGATATTTCTGGCCATCCTTGACGATCTTACGCCATGGTCTCTGTTCTCGGCTAGTTTTTCCCAACTATGGTGGTCAATATTGATAGCGGGCATATTGCGCTTGGCACAGTCTTTGAAAAGAAGTAAAGGCCTGCCAACATCCCTTTTTGCATTCGCAACTGCGCCAAGTATGATTTGCCGTGGAATTCCATTAGGTTCCATCCGATGCACATACCCCAACCAACGCAACAACCGCTGTTTAAGCATGGCGGTGAGGCTGAGAAGCTGTGCTATTTCAAGAACCCTCTCGTTGGTTACTCTTTTTTTCCAACTTATACCCAGAATGTTACGTAGGCAGCGCAAATAAAAAGCGTTGAGCTGACGTTCTTGCTTCGCATAGGATATCCACGTTTCAGCTCCGTACAAGAGTACGCTCAAGACGCAAGCCTGGAATACCAACATCTTGGTCTTACTAGTTTGATGTTTGTTAGTCCACACTCTTGTACTGAGCCATCCGAACGTAGTCGCCGCTTTCCTGATACGACTGTTGATCTCTATGTCTAGTGAGAGATTGTTCGACGGTTTACCCCAGGTAGCAGAACTTATCAACCACTTGTAGGGTCGTGCTGTCCAGCATTATTGCCGGTATTTTTACACTTCCTTGCGCTAGAACCACAGTTTTTTGGAGGTTTATGGACATGGAAAAGAGAGTACAGGCTCGGGAAAACTTGTCCATTATTGTCTAAAGCTCGAGAACTGAGTTTGTCACGAAAGCTGCATCATAGGCAAATAACAAAGATTCGACGAAAATATTATCTTCACGCTTATGTTTCGCTTGAAGCAGTGTAATGTTATAAAGCTTTCCGTCAACTCTTGTATGGAGATGGATACCCTGTTGGTTGTCGCTGAAAGCAGTTTTTAAGAAAAGCGAAAAGAATATACCAAACAGGGTAGGACCCAAGACACAGCCCTGACGTACACCCCTGCGCATTTCGTAATTATCCGATGTTTGACCGTCGAAGATTACAGCGCCTTTCATATCATCACGAAAGGATTTAATGATTCTTAAGAGTTTTGCGGGACACCCAATGCATTCTAGTGCAGTATAAAGACCTTCCCTGCTGACAGTATCGAAGGCCTTATTTAAGTCAAGAAACGCCACATCTCCTGTAGTTGGCGGAGGGAGAAAATCATATCCACTGTGGAACGCAGGGGACGGAAGCGACACTGTGCCTCAGGATATACGCGATTTGCAAGTTTTTGGGGTTTTCCTAAGATGACACGTCCAAATAACTTGCCGACTATGCTCAAAAGGGAAATGCCACGGTAGGAGTTACATTTACCGCGATCCTCTTTCCCTTTGTATAATGCGACGGTATTAGCGTCGCGCATATCCTTCCGCACGTATCCGGCTTCCAAGCATTTACACAGCAGATTGTGCAGAATAGGTGACAGGCACTTAAGTTTTATAATCTCCGCTTGGGTACCGTCGCTACCAAGACTCTTATCGCGCTTGAGCTGCCTGACCGCAATATGGTACTCCCTTACAGTAGGTAAATCATCTAAATGACTCCAGATAGCCAGTTTAGGCAGGCTTTAAACAGCTTCCGGCTCAATGCTGACTGGAGTCGAATAGAGACTGGTAAAGTGCTCTACCCAACGTTCCATTTGACGGCCACTATATGTGATAATAGAGCCATCCGCTTCTTTAAGGGGCGCTGTTTATTTTGGATACAGAACCAAGGGTCTGTTTTATGCCTGAGTACACACCACTGAAATTCCCTTGGTCTGCACACGATTGTATATTGCGACAAATATTGGTCCACAGCCACATTCGCGAAGTAGCGTGTGGTACTCTGAAGAGCTGCTTTCGAGTTTGTAAACTCTTTACGCGTTTTCGGACTAGGGTTCAAGCGGTGTGCACGTGCAGCTTCTCGTTTTGAGTCAACCAAGGGTGACGGTTGCTCTTTATTTTCAGAAAACCAATATTTCGATTTAGCTCGGTGGTACCCAAAAGTCTTGGCAGCTGTTTCTGTGAGTTGTCGGGGTTTCATTTCGGATATTTCCTTTTCCTGTATGGTATTTAGATCGAAGTTCCCTTAGTCGCCTATCTAAATCCTACTTATTTACACACAAATTATGATAGTTCCTTTGTTTTTAACACAACCTGCCAAAAGTAAGCAACCTGACAGGAAACACGTAACGAAGAATTTAGCCGTAGCTGAAATTCACCAGCCATCACTAGAATTAATTCCAGAAAAGACTGTAGTTTTTATAACGTTTTTCTTTCAGTTTGAATCATTTGCAATGTTGAAGAGCATAATTTTACAAGTTCTTTTTCTGTTTTGTATGATTAGTTTGTTATATTATAAGAAAAAACAACTGATATCTAAAAAGTATCTTAAATAAAAATAATCTCATAATCATATGATCTTCTTAGTACACTTTTTGAGATTGTTTAAACTTCTAACAGTTAAAATCATCGGCAATGTTGAGGAGCATAATTTTATAAGTTTTTTGTTTATCTGTTGATCTCGATAAAAACATGAGCTTGATTATCAATAAAAGGAAAATAATTATATGTTAATTTGTACTGATTTGATAACATAATAAAAATACAAGAGTTGAATCAACATTTTTAGTTTAGCATTTACCCCACTTATACAAATGAACAATCCCGTATGTGTCCAATACCCCCCACGTAGAACTTTATATGTAACAGATGCATCTCTCACCATCGTTGTGACACCCACGTAAAAAACCCCAAGTACCACTTAAGCTATCCGTAATAGGAATGATTCCGACGTACATGTAAGTATGTGCCTGATTATACACAAATACACAATATTTTTGTGTAATTGTCTGTTATTCTTATAAATAACAATAACTAGAACCTATGTGCAAAATTTCATAACTATGTGACTTATAGAACCAGAGATATTCTTACTTGAACCTTTAAAGTGCTCTCCTGTAAAATTTGGAAAAACCAGTTACGTTGTTTTACGTAGGGACTGTCAATATTACACAAGCAAATGAGTTATGTTGTGATACATTATTAACTACTTTAATTGTTTAAGGGGATTCCCGGTGCACGCCAGCGCCCTCATCAGTTAAAAAATCATTACTTACTAAAAACGCTATCAATCGAAAATCCGGTAGATCAGATTGAAGTACAGGTACTGAAGTGTATTTTAAGCATCGTAAATTGCTAATTCAATGTTCACTGCAGTTACAGATAGCAAAAGTGCCTAAAGTGGCCGTTTTTCGCAAATTTTCTATCTGTAATTACAAAGAACTGTACGTTGCAACTTTATGAGGCTCTTAACTACCTTCATTGCTTTAACCTCAATCTGATCTACCGGATTTTCGATTGATTGTGTTTTCAGTGAGTAATGATTTTTTGACCGATGGGGGCGCCACTTAGCCCAGGGAAGCCCCTTAAAGTGCCTAGATAAAGCTAAACTAAACTTCCATGCTGGACTGGGAGCGAGACAAAAACATAGAATGAGCCAGCTGCATTTCCTCCTGGGCATGCTGTAAAAGTCAGCTAAGGGATCCGAGGGTTTCAGTATATTGTAATTTAGGCGATGGGCTGACAACCTATCACTACAGCAATATACCTACAAATCTAACTTAAATAACCCTCAAAACTTTGTCAGACGTGGCGGGGCGACCTTTGTTTTGGTCGTTTACACTCTGCCTACCCCATTAGGGATAAAGGCGTGACTATATGTATGTATGTGTGTATGTATAAAGCTAAACTTCATTATTATAGATTAGAAAATTATTTAAGAATACATACAGGATGTAAAGGGCTTCATCCCTTTAAACCACATGATCTGCTAGTTAAAGATCTTTATTCAAAATTGTACATTGATACTTTCTTATACATAGATGCTGAAGCAGCACAAGATATAAATGGAAGATGCAGATAAGGAGAGCCGACCCCAGATAATAGAAAGAAGGCTTAGGAGAAGAAGTATATTGACACATACATATAATCACGCCTTTCTCCCTAATGGGGAAAGGCAGAGCGTAAACCACCTGACCTAAGGTCGTTTCGCCCGCATCTGACAAAGTTTTGAGGATTATCTAAGATAGATTTGTAGGTATTTTGCTGTAGTGACAGGTTGCCAGCCCATCTCCTAAATTGCAATATACTAAAACCCTCGGATCCCTTAGCTGGTTTTTACAGCATGCCCGGGAGGTTAGTTTAAACTGTGCTACAGTTCTCAGGGTCAAACAACTTACCTAAAGCACATTTTTTTTCTCTAAATACAATGTTATCCTCTCTATACAAAATACTACATGATATGCGCATTTTTGTATGGGTAAAGTAAAATAAATGACGTTTTGTGGGAAGTTGTTTAGTTTCACAAAGTTGTTATAATCACAGTACTTTTAATCACACCCTGTATAGAAAAATAAGTGATCAAGAATTTTAGGTCCAACCAGTTTGTATAACTATAATCACCTATAACTACAGACCACACTAACGGCTAGTCAATCTATACAACCTTTACTACTTTCTAATACAGAGCAAATACGTAATAGGGAATACTCATGATTTTTTTAAAACTGTTAGTAAGAATTATTGTCACCATTGATGAACGGATGTGAAGGAATTTTCACAAAATATTCATTAGTTTAAGAGTTATAATGCCTTAAAGTGGTTAGTTAAAAAGAGAGGTCCGAACTGTCATGTGACGTCATAAGACAGAAGCGCCATACTAATTCCATATAAATTGTCGTTTCGAAGAGAGAGATAGATAGTCTATCTTTATAATGGTATATCTCGGTGATTTTTTGATCAATTTTATTTCTGTTTTCACTGTTCTTTTCATAATTTAGGATGTTTTTAAACAATAGATTCAGGAACTGAAAATATGTTATATGGACGTTCTCTATTATTAAAAATTCAAATAGTTTTAATTCGACTAATGGTTAACTGTTATTACGCGACATCTCTCGTAAAAAAAGTTTTGCTATAAGTAAAAAGGGATCTGTAGCATTACAAAAATGTGTAACATGTATTTTTTGTATGTTAATAATAACCGAAAAAAAACATGAGTAATTTTCAAAATCCCTTTATCAATAAAAAACTACTTTAACCAGGACGGGAGTAACACCAATTTGTAGATGGCACCCCATGGGAGTATCATACACGTCTTATATATCTTATAATCATACGGAAACTCATTACGTCGCAGATGATACCATAATCATCTCTCGGGGTCGGCTACCTACTCTGCGGTGATTGTACGAAGGTAATGGTTTTTGCACAGAGCGACTGCCATCTGACCTCCGCAACCCAGAAGGGAAACCAGACCCAATCCTAGATTTGGTCAGAGTTTTCAAGCCGCCAATGCTTAGCACTGGCCTCTGACATGGCTTAACGACTAATATCTACGGTATTAAACGATATTAACCGGGACCAACGGCTTAAAGTGCCTTCCGAAGCACGGAAAAAGCGCCGAATAAACGTACGTCGCAGATGATACCGCGGTTCGCAAATCTAGTTAATATCCTTATCAAACCTAATTTCCCAGTTTGTATGTTGGTTCCTCTTGATAAAAACATCGAAGCTGTGTTCAAATCATCATCAAATATAAATATATTATTCAAGAATGAATAGCCCGAATATTCAGTAAGGTAAACAGTTATTGCAACAATACCTAAAACTTACGCGTACTACCATTTAGTCGTCCTAAACATTAAAATTAAGAAAAAGTTGTAACGAGAAACGAAGACCAACAAAAACGCATTGAATGATATTGTATTGTGTCTATCCTCAAGATGATACGCTTTCCACATTTTCCAGTAGTCTTTTGTTGACGACATCCCGATAATTTGGAGAAACATACCGAGTGTAAGGGACAGCGTCCCGCAAACTGATAAGAGTTGCTCACTCAATGGCACTCAACAACTTCCACCAGGAACTTTTTTCAGGAAGTGACAAAAAAATTGGCGTTTCTATACAAATTGACCGATTGAGGTGGACATTTTGTATGGAAAAGCCATATTTTATTATCACTTCCTAACAAAAAAAAACCTGCTGAAAGTTGTTCAGTATCTTTCACTGAGCCACGCCTATCAGTTTGCGGGACGCTGTCCCTTACACCTGGTATATTTTTGTCAGTCTGGATGCTATCTATAGATTGATCCGGATAAAGCTTTTAAGAGCTAGACACACAAAAGGATTGGGATGGGATACGTCAAGAAAGAAACAGATAAACGAGATTGTCGCAATATGTCTGTCCGATCTTTTAATATGGTACATACATACATACATATAATCACGCCTTTATCCCTACTGGGGTAGGCAGAGCGTAAACGACCCAAACAAAGGTCGTTCCGCCTCGTCTGACAAAGTTTTGAGGGTTATTTAAGATAGATTTGTAAGTATATTGCTGTAGTGACAGGTTGTCAGCCCATCGCCTAAATTACAATATACTGAAACCCTCGGATCCCTTAGCTGGTTTTTACAGTATGCCCGGGAGGAAATGCAGCTGGCACATTCTATGTTTTTCTCTCGCTCCCAGGCCAGCATGGAAGGAATAATTTTAATATGGTTAGGGTACAAAACCGAAAAAACGTGGCAGGAAAGTTATTCAACGGTCTTTTATTAATACAATACAATACAAGATACTTTATTGCACAAAGAAACACAAATACATACAGCAGAAAAGTAAGGAACAAAACAGTACAATATAGGCGGCCTTATTGCTAAAGCAGCAATTTCTACCAGGCAACTTTTGGGTAGTAGGATAGTACATAGCAGATAGCGGGCATTAATCCCGTAATGATACCGATTCGTAGTTACAAAAAGGCACGATTGAACTAATATAAGTCTACACCTGTAATTTTTCGTCATGGGAGAACAGAAAGGGACGCCCATACAGTCAGGATTATTTTAGTCAGGATTTAGATAAGTTGTAGGTAAGTTCTACGAATTGATAGCAATGACCGACTTATGCAGCAGCAGCTATTAAAATCTTCATATCTTATCTATTTCAAGCGCATATTTTGTGCTTATTTTATTATTTTAACTGATTACCTTATCACTGGTCATTACGATTTATTAAATGCCCACTCGACACACGCTTCCCTCGATTAGTGGATAATTGAAGTCTCGCCACCACGCTTGTCTTGCATGCTGGACTGGGAGAGAGAGAAAAACTTGAATCTGCCAGCTGTATTTCCTCCCGGGCATGCTGTAAAAACCAGCTAAGGGATCTGAGGGTGTCTGTATATTGCAATTTAGGCGATAGGCTGACAACCTGTCTCTACAGAAATATACCTACAAATCTCTCTTTAATAACTCTCAAAACTTTAAGATCGACCAGTGTTTAGGTAGTTTATCCTCTGCCTACCCCATTAGGGATAAAGGCATGATTATACCAGGTGTAAGGAACAGCGTCCCGTAGACTGATAGGGGTTGCTCAGTCAACGACAAGGGGAACATTTTGTATGAAAAACCTATTCTTTTTTAACTTCAGTTGTTCAGTGTCGTTAACTGAGCAACTCCTATCAGTTTGGGGAAGGCTGTCCCTTACATGCTGGACTGGGAGAGATAGAAAAACATAGAATGTTCCAGCTGCCCTTCCTCCCGGGCATGCTGTAGAAGTCAGCAAAAGGGACTCGAGGGTTACAGTGTATTGTAATTTAGGCGATGGGCTGACAACCTGTCACTATAGCAATACACATTACAATCTAAAATTGCCCTCAATTTTTGTCAGTCGTGACGAAAGCGCCTTTTACGAGGCCTTAAACGCTCTGCCTACCCCGTAAGGGATAAAGGCGTGATTTTATGTATGTATGTATGTCCCTTACACCTGGTATGTATGTACGCTTGCCAGGCGGATTGCGGAGACCACAGTTGCAATTCATATTCATGCCGTTGCTCCACAGTGCGTCCTGTTCCCTGAAAATATTTCGTAATCGGCCTTTACTAGGTACATAGTAACCGAAGGAATCTATAAGGCGATATTCTGATCCAGCACCACATTTCTATATGAAGCATCTAAATCTTTTTTTTTTAAATTAGAAATGGGTTTGCTCTTGACTCTAGACACTAGGTCAGGGATGACCGTGACAGAGTCGACGATGGAGCTTACCTAGAAAATGCCTGTTATGGCACTTGCAATCTCACGCACCGACGGAACACAGTAAGCTGGTTTGGCGCCGGACTCCGCTGAGAGGGTGGTTGCGAGCCAGGCGGCCCCTTGTGGAGCCTACCACCGCTTTGTTGGAATCGTTCAGACGGACTTATTCACATTCAAGCCTATGTTGCTATTGCCCGGGGTGGAACACTAGGAGGTAGATCCTATCCCACCACAAAAAACAACGGTCACCCATCCTCGACTCGACTAAGCTGCGGTCTGTTACAATTTCAATCGATAACCTTACATACATACATACATATAATCACGCCTTTTTTCGTAATGGGGTAGGCAGAGCGTAAACGATCTAAACAAGGTTCATTCCGCCACGTTTGACAAAGTTTTAAGGGTTATTTAAGATGGATTTGTAAGTAAATTGCTGTAGTGACAGGTTGTCAGCCTATCGCCTACATTTCAATTTACAGAAACCCTCGGATCCCTTAGCTGTTTTTACAGCATGCCCGGGAGGAAATGCAGCTGGCGCATTCTGTTTTTATCCCGCTCCCAGTCCAGCACGGAAGAATAACCTTACCAAGTCACAATTTGTTATTGCTGTAGTTAAGCAAGCGTTTCGATAAGCATGTTAATAAACAATGATCTAGATACGGGTATGTACATTGTAAATGATTAACATAATTATGCAAATGAAATGAACTGTCGATATATAAGGCGACATGACTGAATATCGTGGTTGACTTTCGCTGTACAAGTTGCAAAATATGACCTTCCAGGACCGCGGTTTTATCTGAGTTTTCCTAAGGGTTGCTAAGCTGCGTTTCCACCAGAGCTGTGCGAGGATAGGTAGCGAGGGATGTGTTTTTAAACAACCAATAGGAATGTGAAAATGTGACTAGCATGTCACGGCATTAAAATTGTTAAAATAAGATTTGTACTAACCCTTACGTCATAAGTTCCTTATCTTTTTACTAACCCAATTATGAGTCTGTTGTTACTTGAAATAAACGTATTTTATTTTATTTATCTTCCATGCTGGACTGGGAGCGAGACAAAAACATAGAATGTGCCAGCTGCATATCCTCCCGGGCATGGTGTATAAACCAGCTAAGGGATGCGAGGGTTTTAGTATGTTGCATTTTAGGCGATGGGCTGACAACCTGTCAGTACAGCAATATACATACAAATCTATCATAAATAACCTTCAAAACTTTGTTAGACGTGGCGTCACGACCTTTGTTTAGGTCGTTTACGCTCTGCCTACCCCATGAGGGATAAAGGCGTGATTATATGTATGTATGTATGTTATTTTATTTATAGGATCGCTCCATTTACCTCGCCTCGCTCAGCACAGCTCTGGTGGAAACGGCTTTAGCGGAGCGAGGTTTTGTCCGTACAAAACAAACGAAAGATGTGTGCTAGGAATGTGTGCGAGGAATAGGCTGCCGACACATTTCACAGCTTGGCAACGCATCCTCGCTCGGCTCGCACCACATATTAAGACGCTCCCATGTCTCAATGGCCTTGAGCGTTTTGCTTACCTGACACCCCACCCACCCGTTCTTTCCCCTGATGTTTGTTACGTAAAGGAGAATAAACTTGGCCATCTATCGGATTTAGCTTGTACTACTACAACACGCGATGGGTACTAGTTTGTGATCATCTTCTTTACCACCGGGTATATTTTTGAACCATGTGATCCATAAAATACTTTATAATTAAAAATGCAAATATTACGGGTGTTCTCTTGGTGTTCTCATTAAACTAAACAACTTTTCCTAGAAAACATACAACTGTCGAAATAATATGAAAAAAAATACAAATGTGTCGATATATACTATCACACTACTGATTCTAATTTATTATGTACATATTCAATTTTCCAAATAATTATTTTATATAATATTAAATAATTATTTATAATAATATTAAATTATTATTTTATATTTTATTCGAAAAACTTGTACAGTTTCATGAGTAGAACACACCGTTATCATTATTTACACTTTATTCAAAATGATCCTATAAAATAGTCCAAGAGCTTGCGAACATTTTAAAGAATTAAATTATTATGTTTTATTGAAATACAGCAAGAATTTTTATTCACTAAGGAAATTTTAAGGGCTTGTTATTGTTGGTGAGATTATGAAACTGTTTTTTTTTTGGAACGTAAGGTGAATAAAATTTACTAGACACGATAGATTTTTTTTTCATATTTTGACCTATATTCCATCGAGAAAATTGTTCAGTTTAATTGTCTAAACAAGTCCTTAAAATTTCTTAGGTAAATGATATACCTCGGTTTTTTATGTATGTTCTTCTTCTGTCGAGTGGGTATCGAGTCTATCGACCCCATGAACCCTATGTATGTAAATGTACCGGGTGTAAGGGACAGCGTCCCGCAAACTGATAGAGGTTCCGCAGTCAACGCCCATACTACTTTTACCCCTTTACCAGCAGTTTTTTTTTTAAATACCTACGTTTCCGTCATTGTTACATCTGGTTTGCTATTAAGTAAGATTTGAAAATTGTATTGCTGTATATGATGTAACAGACCTTGTATTTACGCGTAAATTAATTACAGCAAGTTTAAACCTGTTTAAGAGATAAAACAAATATAATTTTGAGATGCTGTCCGGAGCAAAATGACTATGTGAAGCAATTTGCTAAAATCTTACTATAATAAATACTTTTCACTTATAATATACCCGGGCTCAAAAAAATCACCAAATTACAATAACAAAAGAAAAAAAACTAAATTAAACCGACGACTTTTTTTTCGATTTTATATGAAATTAATATTTTTAAATGGCTTGTAGAGGGCTCAAGATCTGTATATTTTTAAAATTTAATTATGTATTTAAAATCATGAGAAACCACAACATTTCATACCTCTTGGGTAAGTGAATTCTAATGTTGTATGGGTCTACCTAGACTTTCATCTCCTGAAAGAATTTGCAGGCCGCTGTCTCTTATGCCCGTTATGTATAAAATATGCAATTTTCAATTATTAGGCATTACATGGCTGTAAAATCTAGCCTAGCTATGTATTATTTTAGATTATAATCTATAGCCAGTCATTAGTATGTATCTTATGTAAATATATTCATTAAATAATTAAGTATGTAGGTCAATTTATTTTAAAATCTAACAGAAGGTAAAAGATTATTATTATTAGGTTTTTTGTGTCTTAACTCTGGTCTTCTGCTATAAGGAATGACATTTTGTAAAGGTAGTATTAAAAGGCGATTAAAATTTGGAAAGATATAATGAAGAACAGAAATATAATCTCTTGAAGTTCAAATCATACATACATATAATCACGCCTTTATCCACAGTGGGGTAGGCAGAGCGTAAACGACGTAAACAAAGGTCGTTCCGCCACGTCTGATTAAGTTCTGAGGGTTATTTAAGATAGATTTGTAGGTATATTTCTGTAGTGACAATACGTCAGCCCATTGCCTAAATTACAATATACTGAAACTCTCGAACACTGGTTTTTACAGCAAGCCCGGGAGGAAATTCAGCTGGCACATCCTATGTTTTTCTCTTGCTCCCCGGCCAGCATAGAAGAAATGATTCTTAAACTATATGACTAGAAATAAATAAATCTACTAAAAATAATAGCTCAGAAGGTATACGAGTAATAGTAATAAAGGTCATCAATTAAATATGAAGTTTTGATAAATTTATGATTCTTCTACTGATGTGTGTCGCATTGTGTAGTTTTTCTTCTTTTGTACTAATGGATAACTGAAACAGAAAACAAATATTATAGTGATGGTAAAAAGAACATAATAAATATATAATCTACTGATTATTTCGTATGGATAATTTTGATCTTCCATGCTGGCCTGGGAGCGAGAGAAAAACATAGAATGTGCTAGCTGCATTTCGTCCCTGGCATGCTGTAAAAACCAGATAAGGGATCCTTGGGTTTCAGTATATTATAATTTAGGCGATGAGCTGTGACAATAGCGTCATACATCATCATCTCCCTAGCCCTATCCCGTATATCACGGGGTCGGCTACCTAATCTAGGGGATCGAACGAGGGTACTGGGTTTTACACAGAGCGACTGCCATCTCATCTCTGCAACCCAAAAGGGAAACTTAGGATATCTAAAATCACGCTAATAGACTTAGAGGGTAGGCAGGAAATTTAAATTTGGCTGTTTCTTAACCGATTCTTATGGAACTTTTTTATTCGACTGAGCAACCTTTAAAATTAATTACGAGGTAGGTAGAAAATTAAAGGTAACTAATTAATTAAAGGTAACTTTAATTTTAAATATTGTTCAGTCGAATTAAAAAAGTTCCATAAAATCGGTTAAGAACAAGCCAAATTTCAATTTCCTGCCTACCCCCTAAGTCTAGTAGCGTGATTTTAGGTATCCTAAGTTGCAACTCGGGTAACACACAGATGAATAAAAAAGTCCCATCGAAATCGGATCAGTAGTTTTGTTGTGATGTGGTAACATACAGACAGACAGACAAAAAAAAAACTTTCTGATCTTTATATCGTTAATAACGCTTGCTGCAATTATTTTTTGTAAATATATTCAATGTATAGACACGATCCTTCTAGAGATTAATTATATGTATAGATAACCCTCAAAACTTTGTCAGTCGTGGCGGAACGACCTTTGTTTAGGTCGTTTACGCTCTGCCTACCCCATCAGGTATAAAGGCGTGATCATATGTATGTATGTATAATTTTGAAAACGCCTTTATTTGGATATGTAGTTTATTCCTGTTCTTAAAATAGTTTGAGCTCTTGGACTATAATTAAACTTACAAGTGCTGTAAATGTAAATTCTAAATTAACATGTCTTAATTCTTCTTTGCTAGACTAGGGGCGATAGAAAAACATAGAATCTTCCAGCTGCTTCTTTTCCCGGACATACTGTAGTCAGTAGAGACATGGAGTAATATAATATACTTACTCCGAAAAGAGGAACAAGGTTGTGGAATACCGTTATAATCACAAAGTTTACATAAACCAAATGAAAGCTGTAAGTTTATTTTCACTTACTTTTGTTGGTCCGACGACGTAATGCTATGAACTCTTGTGATTCAAGATATTTGTGCAGAATTTTCGTTTTTAACATTTTGTTAATGGCTGCTGGAAAAAAAAACAATTAAAAATTTATGAGAAAAATAATACAAATTAAATAAAAATTTAAAAAAGTTAATTAGAATCGAATATTGGTAAGGATCGATCTCGTACTACTGCGATTGAAAGCCTCTAGCACTGCCACCGCACTAATGTGGCTGACACTTTGTGTGGCGAAATTATGCATTGGTTTGTAGACAATATGCAATCTTTACGCTGTCAGATAGAATAAAGCATTCCAATCAAACAGCTATCAATATTTTTAGAGAACCAAGATATTTTTGTTATTTCCTAAAAAAACATTGCTGAACCATTTGCTACATTCTACAGTAGCTGACTAATAAAATAGTAGTAAAATAAAACAAAATAATATTATGTTAAAGTAAATACTTACTGTTTTTTTATATTTTCTAAGAATTTTAGAGAAACTCATCAATAATAATCAGTAGATAAAGAATAATTCGCACTAATATTAAACAATGAATATTAAAAGTCTTAAACACAAAATGTCCAAACAGAACTTACGAAAACTATTTTTGCCTGACAAGAGCGACGCGGGTTCCCCTCGCGAAGGCCGTGGGCCGTCTGCCGCCCGTCGCCCGCGCACGGACCCGCCCTTTGTGAACCTCCCAGAAATCAGATTTTATTTTTTTTCTCCAAAACTAATAATCGAAATAAAAAAGCAAGCAGATCACATTTTAGTGTTTATGATTTATAACGTTCAAAATAATTATCATAAATGCAAGTCGTTAAGTGCAAGTAAATAATAAAAGTTTAGTGAATGTTTTAGACACGGAAAGAGGGCCAGAAGAATTCGTATTTCTCATTAATTACTCAATATTTTTAAATAATCTTAAGAGTGTAATGAAGAGCTGAGACTAATCTACAACATATAATTGTTTTATATTTTTTATGTAACGATAAAGTATACTTTATAGGCCTTGCAAGCGACCGAAATATCACGAGAGCCCCTTAATACGCATTTTGACAGCTCCGCTACACTAGTAATCTGAAACTCCGACATTTAAGTTGGATGGAAGGATAATAACAAAAGAGTACGCGGTGGTTGGTTTAAAACCATAAAACAGAATTTAAACATGCCTGTATTCAGGGGTAGATAGAGTGTGGACGACACTTACAAGTGACACAATTTATAATAAGTAGTATATTATATTATACTGAGATAATTCTCCAAGGAGAATAAGCTCCCAGATTGGATCCATAACTGCTTTTAGTTGACTCCAACTTGAATGAGAAATCTTGGATTGCTACTAAACTAATATAGGTCAGTAATTCGACATGTAGTTTCTACTTTTTTTTTTTGATCTACAGATCAGTAGTGTTGCCAAGTCTTTTTAGTATGAAATCGCCGAAGTAGCAAGTAATATAAGTAGTAGTAAAAGTTGCCCAAAATCGCCTAAATAATTTATGAATAGTCTAAATAAGACCCTATTTATTAGGGATGTTATTTAAATAATTTGGTTCGATCTAAAAATCTTGAGTCAGAGAGGTTGAATCATGGTAGAAATTCCCTTGATTATTAAGAAACCCATATGTTTGGGCCCATTTTGTTTGTATTCTTATCCAATGTAACGAAAATAACCTACTTCGCCTAATTGTTTTTGAAGTAGTTATATCGAATATTTTTTTCGAGATAGCCTAAACTGCGACCAGTCGCAAATCGTAATTTTTGGTCGACACAGCACCCACTGAGATAGCCTAAATATAATGATATTTTAGGAAAGATACGTTACGTTCATACTGCACGCACATTTTAATTGTTCCGCGACACATATACATGCATATTTATAACAATGCATATCTAAAGAAACGCTGAGTGCGACACAAAATAGGCAAAGCGTAAGAGTGAAACAGATAGCTATTTGTAATCAGTGCAGCCTTGAATATAATTTAACTTTTTTCCTCACTTCGCAGCTCGCAGCTCGACTGGCTAAAATGATCACAATTAGGACCATTTGACGGCACGAGTTTCGCGCGTTGGTCACGTATCTACCTATATATAATATCATTGGCCTAAATGGCGATAAATCGCCGTACTTGGCAACACTACAGATCAGTTGCCGTTTGTTTTACACCTTGTATTTATTATGCTAGTTCAATAGGTTCAGACCAGTTTTTCTGATTGATGTATTAAGGTTAGCGACTCATATGCCATCGCGATGTCTACAAGTATTTCGCATACATTTCACAGACGTACCTATACAGGGTGTTAATTTAAACATGCAACCCCTAAATTAACACCCTGTAAATTATAGTAATGCTTTAATTCATTACGGGGTGGGCAGAGCGTGAAAAGCCTAATAAAAACGATCTCTCCACGTCTGAAATATGAATATTCTGTCCACGTCTAGTGATATATGAATATTCTGTTTTTGTTTCGTTCCGAGGCCAGAAAGGAAGTAGCATAAGTTATAATTATGAGTAATCATCTACCTAGCTTCATCCCTTATCTCACGGGGTTGGCTACCTAATCTAGGTTATTGAACGAGGGTACTGGTTTTTACACAAAGCGACTGCCATCTGACCTCCACAACCCCGAAGGGAAACCAGACCAAATCCTAGATTAGATCAGAGTTTTTAAGCAGCCAATGCTGAACATTGGCCTCTGACATGCCTTAACGTAAATTTATATCTACGATATTAAACGGGACCAACGGCTTAACGTGCCTTCCGAAGGACGGAAAAAGCGCGGAATAAACGTACATATAAAATTCGAAAACCGAAAAACACATTGGTACGTGGTGGGATACGAACCACGACCACCCGTTCAGGAGGCAGCGGCCCTATCCACTACACCATCATTCATCATCATGTCATTTTGGTCATACATCGACAGACGGCATGTTGCACTTGACCTGCGTTTGTGTGCGTGTTATACTTATAAGGGTTGACAAATTATGTTATACCGGTCATAATCATCACTTGATTAATCGGGTTCTTGATTAAACCAACGTTTTAAAGTAGTTCACTATAACTGAATAGTTAGAATAGGTTAGGTTGCATATTTTGTATGAAGTTACTTACCGTCGCTCATCACTTGGGAGTCTAAAAAAGTTCCTATTTGAGTCATATCTTGTGGTAGAAAGACATCCGTACACGGAACAGTACCTAACCAACTTTGGAACACAAAACTTTATCATTTCCGTTACACTGGGAAACATACGCGCGCCATGCCCGCTAAGCGTGCCCACAATGTGACCCACAATCCGGCGCGAAGTGTGACGTATATCGGACTGGGGAGGTGGCTGGCCATTCTGTATGTAGTACTATTATATATTCTGTGCCATCGGGCTAATTATAAGTACGATACGAAAATCATTTGACGCAGAAAATGGCCATGAAGTGCATAGAACTTTCCAACTCGGTTTTAGATAAAAGGTAAACAAAGTTCCATGTCTTTTTAACGAAGATCTTGTTTCTAAAATAAGTTTTAGCTATTAGATATAACAACATAATGAAATAGTAGTTTTGGTAACTTCTAATTTGCCAAAACGTATAATTAATTTCTTAAATGTGTTTTTCAATAAAAAGATCCGAAACTTTGTTTACCTTTTTTCTAAAGCCGAGTTGGAAATACTATAGGTATCGATCCAGACTTGCGATTGTACCTAGTAAAAGTAGTCAGGCAACTCGTTGTACGAGTTACGACGGTAACAAGAGGCGATTATGATCGATCTGCGTTCTGCCATTGATTTTTAAGTTAAGCTGGGTTATATTTCTTCCATGCTGGACTGGGAGAGATAGAAAAACATAGAATGTTCCAGCTGCCCTTCCTCCCGGGCATGCTGTAGAAGTCAGCAAAAGGGACTCGAGGGTTACAGTGTATTGTAATTTAGGCGATGGGCTGACAACCTGTCACTATAGCAATACACATTACAATCCAAAATTGCCCTCAATTTTTGTCAGACGTGGCGAAAGCGCCTTTTACGAGGAGTTTGACGCTCTGCCTACCCCGTAAGGGATAAAGGCGTGTTTTTATGTATGTATGTATATATGGTTTATATTACGATTTTAATCCTATTTTGGTACGTCATTCGTAGCGGTCTTAGACCGTGACTTAATACTCGTACATAAGTACAGAAAATCATGCTTTTCTCTTCCATACTGGACTGGGAGCGAGAGAAAAACATAAATAAATGTACTGTATATTGTTATATACATACTGTATACTGTTTCTGTATATTGCAATTTAGGCGATAGGCTGACAACCTGCCCCTACTGAAATATACCTACAAATCTATCTTAAATAACCCTGAAAACTGTCAGAAGTTGCGGAACGACCTTTGTTTTGGTCGCTTACCTATTAAGGATAAAGGCGTGATTATATGTACGTGGGACACTCAGAAAGATTTGCGACACTAAAAAAAATTGTTCTACAGGTACATATATTTTTATTAAATCTTTTCAAAGTACTCTCCACCAGCCTCTATACAAAGATTCATGCGTCTGAACCAGTTTTCAAAACACTTTTTCCAGTCCGCCGTAGACACCTCGTTTACAGCCTGCTCGAACGCAGCCAGCGCATCTTCCGGCAACGAAAATTGTATCCCCTTGAGCTGATTTTTTATTTTTAGAAATAAAAAGAAGTCACACGGTGCTAGATCAGGGCTGTGAGGAGGGTGACCCAGGAGTTTGACTGGTGTGCTGTCCAGGAAGTCCCTCGTTTTGAGCGCGGTGTGTGCAGGCGCATTGTCGTGGTGGAGCAGTAGTCCGCGGAGCCCTGTGTTTGGTCGCTTATTGCTCACAACAGAAAAAACTTCTGGTAAACATTTGGTAGTATACCATTCGGCGTTAATGCTTCTTTGATCTCGTAAGGGAATTGAGGCCAAGTGGCCAGTCAAATTAAAAAAGCTGGCGATCAAAATCTTCCCCCCGCTTCGAGATCGCTCCACTTTGGTAGGCGTTGGTTCATTTTGAAACACCCAAACTGTCGACTGGCGCTTGGTTTCTGGATCGTATTGATAAATCCAGGACTCATGACCTGTTACGATGTCGTAAACACGCCGAGACGAGCCTGCTTCAAATTTGTTCAGCATATCACGGCACCATTCCACCCGGGCCTGCTTCTGAGCGTCGGTGAGGTAGTGCGGCACCCAGCGCGATACTATCCTCCTCACGCGAAGATGCCCATGTAGAATCTCGTGAACGCTTCCCGATCCAATCTTTAATATGTGCTGAATCTCCTGATATGTAATTCACCTATTATCTTGGATTAAATTTTTCACTGCTAGCACGTTTTCTTCCGTAATAGCCGTCAAAGGGCGACCGCTTCTTTCTTCATCCCCCAAGGTTGGTCGACCGCGCCTAAATTCGTTATACCAACGATACACGGTTGCCTTGGAGGGGCTTTCATCCATAAATGCCATTTGAAGTCTATCGAACGATTCATCCGGTTTCAGGCGACACTTGAAATCGTAAAAAATCATAGCTCTAAAATGTTCCCGGCGCAGATCCATTTTTCAGTAAGACATTTTTTGCGAGCCAATTCAAAGTATCGTGTACTTTGAATTGGCTCGCAAAAAATGTGGAGGGAAATTTTGAAAATGGAACACAAATATTTTTACTTACAAGTAATCATATTTTCAAAAAAGATTCTAACCGGCCAGTCTGCCATATATAAAAACTATTTATCGCAATACTTTCTGAGTGGCCTGGTATGTGTGTATGTATTCCCGTACAAGTTACGGTGTATGCAGCGTTAACGGGTTAACCTAATAAAATGCTAATCAAAAATTACCTTAAAAAATACATAAATAGATTTTGTTAGGACGTTTACGCCATGTCTTACAATTGCGAAGGGCATTTTAGATTTAGATTATAAGATTGTGTACCTAAAGCTCGAGTCTAGGTGAAGGGTTATCATATCAATCAGTCCATATCCTCAACCGAACTATAAGAAGAATTGGAAGTAGTTTACAACAGTGACTTAATTGGCTAAAGCCTCTTCTTCCCTCGAGTGGGTATCGAGTCTATGGACCCGATGAACCCTGGTGTCAGAGTTTTTAAACCGCCTAGCACAACTATCAGGCCTCTGACATGGTTTGAGTAACACTATCAAAGACAGCGACCGGGACCGACGACGGCTTAACGTGCCCTCCAAAGCACGAAATCTTTTTCTCTTTTCGGACAATCAGGAATTCAGCCTATAATGTCCTAACCAAACTGGGAAAAATTCACAAAGTGATATATTCTCAAATATCAACTTTGTGTTTCCCCCCTGGGAATCGAACCCAGGACCTCCGGATCAGGAGTCCATGGCACTAGCCACTAGACCACGGAAGCAGTGAGGCTAAAGCCTGTTAAAATAAATAAAATAAAACAAAAAACGTAAAACCTAAACATATACACGCTTTCACCCAGCGCGTTATTGATCCTCAACCTCAGACAAACTTCTCTGAAGTTTGGAGAAAAATTTAATAAACTTTGCTCTGTTGCAAAACAATTTGAAACGAACCCGCAAAAAGATTCAACCTTTGCAAGCAAATAACTTTTGCTACCTAGTTGGCACCTGTCAAAATATCAATAACTAGCAACCCGCCCCGGCTTCGCACGTAAATTATCAGTGTTTCTCTACTATATTATGCATGTATTATACATATAAACCTTCCTCTTGAATCACTCTATCCATTAAAAGCATAAAAATGTGTTGCGTAGTTTTAAAGATTTATACTTACATAGGGGTATAGGGACAGAAAAAGCGACTTTGTTTTATACTATGTAGTGAAGCCCGTTAGGTATACTTTCTTTTATCGATATTGTGACGAACCGTTATGCGTCATGCGGGCTTTGACCCACAGAGGTGACACGCTGTTGACCCGCAAATAGACTCCTAGCACCAAAAGGACAAATATGGGTATGTATTTCTTCCATGCTGGACTGGGAGAGATAGAAAAACATAGAATGTTCCTGCTGCCCTTCCTCCCGGGCATGCTGTAGAAGACAGCAAAAGGGACTCGAGGGTCACAGTGTATTGTAATTTAGGCGATGGGCTGACAACCTGTCACTACACATTAGCAATACACATTACAATCTAAAATTCCCCTCAATTTTTGTCAGACGCGGCGAAAGCGCCTTTTACGAGGCGTTTAACGCTCTGCCTACTCCGTAAGGGATAAAGGCGTGATTTTATGTATGTATATGTATGTATGTATGTATGGGTATGTGTTGTGAGTGTTACTTCCATGCTGGACTGGGAGCGAGCGAAAAACATAAAATGTGCTAGCTGCATTTCCTCCCGAGCATGCTGTAAAAACCAGCTAACGGATCCGAGGGTTTCTGTATATTGCAATTTAGGCGATAGGCTGACAACCTGTCACTACAGCAATATATCTACAAATCTATATCTTAAATAACCGTCAAAACTTTGTCAGACGTGGCGAAACGACTTTTGTTTAGGTCATTTACGCTCTGCCCACCCCATTCGGGATAAAGGCGTGATTATATGTATGTATTATATATATGTATGTGTTGTGAGTGCGGCATACTCTTTCTATTGTTCTATCTTCTTCTTTTCTTTTGGTATGTCGATATTGGTGAATATAAAGAAGAAGTAATTTCGTATGTTAAGGAGCCAATCATTTCCTAAACCCAAAACGATTCCTGAATCTACTACATACATACATATAGTCACGTCTTTATCCCTAATGGGGTAGGCAGAGCGTAAACGACCTAAACAAAGGTCTTTTGCCACGTCTGACAAAGCTTTGAGGGTTATTTAAGATAGATTTAAAGGTATATTGCTCAGTGACAGGTTGTCAGTCGATCGTCTAAATTGCAATATACTGAAACCTTCGTATCCCTTAGCTGGATTTCACAGCATGCCCGGGAGGAAATGCAGCTGGCAAATTCTATGTTTTTCTCTCGCTCCCAGGCCAGCATGGAAGATAATCTACTAAGAGCGCTAAAGTTGCCCTGGCTGTCACAAAATTCTGCGCGGTTTTACTTCTCATGGGATTTTGATTGGATAATAAATATTTCTATCTTCGATTGACCAAAATACCAGCCCACGTATATTTAATACAACTTTACTTGCGGATAACCACAGCCCTCTTAAGTGCTTAGTAGCTAAGTAAGAGAGAAGTTAGAAGTAGTTTCAAGTAGGAGATTTAAGTATCGGTGGTATCAGATTAGTTTAGTATTGAGTGGTGGGATTAGAGTTCACGTTAATAAACTTTGCGGCATCTTTGCGGCTAATGGACAGCTAAGAGGATACTTGATAAACAAATCTATAGTTGAAATTACTTCCAAGCTGGACTGGGAGCGAGAGAAAAACATAGAATGTGCCAGCTGCGTTACGGTACGGGCATGCTGTAAAAACCAGCTAAGAGATTTAGGCAATGGGCTGACAACCTGTCACTACAGCAATATACCTTCAAAACTATCTTAAATAACCCTCCAAGATTTTGTCTAACGTGGCGGAGCGACCTTTGTTTAGGTCGTTTACGCTCTGCCTACCGCATTAGGGATAGTGGCGTGATTATATGTATGTATGTATGAAATAACAACAATGATGAATTTAAACATAAAACTTGCGGGAAACTGTCCCCGCCCCGGTATGTTTTGGGTCTGGTTATTCTTTGTAGATAGTTTGTTAAAGTCCAATGCACCCATTTACAGTGTATCTTTGAGGTTCTATATGGGCATATGGCTATCGTTATCATGTTGTAAACTTATAATTATCAAGTAGGGTAGACAGACATGGACTTTCGATTTGACTTTTAAACCGTTGTCTGTGTGATACGTGGTTTAGCAAGAGTCAGACCGTATTTTTTTACAAATGCAGGTAGATCATAATCTGTTTCTAGAACATTCAAAAATATTCTTTATGCGTTCATTTCACTTTTTCTTCGACGATCGAAACTACCGTATGGGAGAATATCAGTCCTTTGAGTACATATATTTCTATCCATGACATAAGTCAGTTACTGGCAAAATAATAGAAATCATTTTGCAGAATTCCCCTCGTGTTGAGTGATCGGTATAATTTTATTATCAAATTTACAAGTGAAATATTTGTTTCGGGTCTTTTGAAATGGGTCGGTGGCGTGCCAAGATGGACTTGCCAAAAGATGTAAGTGAGCCAAGTTTTATTAACTTACCTATTTACATTATGGTTTTAAAATAGGATAGAATTTTATTACTTTATTACTCAGATACCGGGTGTAAGGGACAGCGTCCCACAAACTGATAGGGGTTGCTCAGTCAACGAAACTGAGCAACTATCACCAGGAAATTCTTTCAGGCGATATGGAAAATATGAGCTTCCATTGTGTATGGAAAATCATCTTTTTTTTCACTTCCTGAAAAAAAAATCCTACTGATAGTTGTTCAGTTCCGTTGACTGAGCAACCCCTATCAGATTGCGGGACGCTGTCCTTTACACCCCGTATATTATTTTTCTCTATAAGGTGTAAGAGAGGGGAGTCCCTTAAAGTGAAAAAAAGGTTAATCTTTACGGTTTCACTGGCTTTGTATGAGATTGATGCAATTTAAGTAGCTTAAATTATTATCGTCGGTAGATGAAAATTATTTATGTCATTAAAGTAGGTATTATATTTTATTTTTTATTAATCGAATGAGGCCAATCACGTACTAAGTATTCCTCTTTATTTATTTTTTATGATGGCACATGAAAATCTAACTAGAATATGAGAATCTATGGTTATTTAAATCTATTATCCTTTTTTTTTTTATGAAACAAAGCGTTTTGTATTTTTAATCTCTTTGTATCAACTTTTGTCTCACTAACACTATACGCATAACCCATGGCATAACCATTAGCATTTAGGATATACGAAAATGTCCAAAAACAATGGCGCCGTGAGACCGCAGGTGTAACAATAAAACAGTTTCGCAATATCTCCGTAAGTCGGTTAAGTAAGTTGTTTTTTTTTTAGTATTTTATGGCCTGGATACTAGTCCTTTAAGCCAAGTCTTAATTTTGGTCATTTTCACTGAACTGAACTGAACTGAGCCAACTGAAGGATAATATTTGTTCTGTTCTTTATGATTCCTCCCGGCAAATGGTTGTTTTCAAGAGCTTATTCCTCCTAAACGAATCATTGCAAAATTATATAAAAAAAAACTAAGAAATTAGTTCATGGCCTGCAATTGCAACATTTAAAAATAGTCTAATTCATAAATAAGTATGCTAAAAAAATCTTGAGGTAAAGCTGTATTTATCAGTAAATTTGACATTGCTTCTAAACTATTAGGAGCGCTTTCACGGTCTCTTCGGGAAATTATCCGTATTATGATTATAAAATCGCAACGTAGCTTTTTTTCATTCGAATCGTAGTTTTTATTGAATTTGTATTTTTGTGCTTTTTTCGCAAATTTTTGACGCGTCCACTGACGTAACCGCCACGCCGTAGCGCGCGCTGATTTAAACTAATATTATAAGGCATTTATAATAAATATTATATGTTTTATAATATTTTAAGGCATTACGGGCGATGGTTGCATATCTTGAAATCTACCTTCTCATCTGCTGCCAGGATACACCTTAAGCCCTTCATAGATGTATCTTCAATGCAGATGTGAGACCGGAGATGGAACAATAAAACAGTTTCGCAATATCTCCGTAAGTCGGTCAAGTGTGTTGGTAGCAAGGACTGAACTGAGCCAACTGAAGGATTTGTTTTGGTCTTTTGTACTGTTACTGTTTAAGACCTTTATAGCATGGTGTAGTACAGTACTGACTGCCTCCGTGGTCTAGTGGTCGGAGCCATGGGCTGCCGTTCCCGGAGGTCCTTAGTTCAATTCTCAGGGGCAACACAAAGTTTATAATCTGTCATTTATCAGTTTGTGAGATTTTTCCCACTTTGGTTAGGACAATACAGGCTGAATCACCTGATTGTCTGGAAGAAAAAATATTCCGTTCTTTAGAGGGCACGTTAAGCTGTCGGTCCTGATTTGATAGTTAGTGGTCGTAACACAAACCATATCAGAGGCCTATTAGCCGTGCTTTTAGGCGGTTAAAAAACTCATGACCCCAGAGTTCATCGGGTCACTCTGTACTATGCATCGGTGACGACGGTAACTTAGATAAATCGTTTATTTAATTGATACAGAAGTGCCTTCGTGGTCAGAGCCATTGACTTACCTAGGGGGGAACACAAAGTAGATATTAGAACATTGCAGGCTAAATCACCTGTTTGTCCGAAAAGTAAAAGGATTCCGTGCTTCGGAGGGCACGTTAAGCCGTCATTCCCGCTCGCTGTCTTCGATAGTTGTCGCTACTCAAACCCTGCAGAGGCCTAATAGCTGTGCTACTAGGCGGTTTAAAAACTCTGACACCAGGTTTCTTCGGGTCGTTGTTCGACTCATGAATCCACTCGCTAAGACGAAGAATTGCTACAGACACATAAACAACATAACTTGGCTAGTAAGTCGTCATTTAAATCTCTGTAAGTCGGTCAAGTATGTTTTTAGCTCACAAGGACTGACTCAACTGAAGGATTCATTTGATCTATTGTTGTGTTCTTTACTCCCTTTATTTACTTAGTAGGTACTTACCTTAAGATTTGCCCCTCCAACGAATGGCGACAATGGAAGCACAGTATACAGTACTTCACGAAAGTATCATTAAATTCAAAGTCTTTGCCTGTAGCAGAAAATAATTTGAATGCGTTTTTTTTATTTGAAGGCGGATTAAATCATCTAAAAGAAAGAGGGTCTTTTTTTTCATCCGTTTGAAGGATCAGTCATGCTTATATATGGATGCTTATTTGTGGACGGCATAGGTTTCGTTGTATGTAAGGGACAGCGTCCCGAAAACCGACAGGGGTTGCTCGGTCAACGAAACTGAACAACATTCACCAGGAAATTCTGTCAGGAAATGAGAAAAACATTACTACCATACAGTATATCATACCATAACAATAAGGCCGCGTTCATTGTGCTTTAGTTTTTATTTCATTCGTTCTCAATTCCTGTTGTTTTGTTTTATGTGCAATAAAGAATATATTTATCTATCTATCAAAATTACCACCTCGATCGGACAATTTGTATGGGAAAGCCAATATTCAATTTCTTTTTTTTAATTTTTTCTTCTTCAATTTCTTCCATGCTGGCCTGGGAGCGAGAGAAAAACATAGAATGTGCCAGCTGCATTTCCTCCCGGGCATGCTGTAAAACCAGCTAAGGGATCCAAGGGTTTCAGTATATTGTAATTTAGGCGATAGGCTGACAACCTGTCACTACAGCAATATACTTACAAATCTATCTTAAATAACCCCTTAAAACTTTGTCAGACGTGGCGAAACGACCTTTGTTTGGGTCGTTTACGCTCTGCCTACCCCATTAGGGATAAAGACGTGATTATATGTATGTTTTTTTAAAATCCTGTTGTGATGAAAGTTTTGACTGAGCAACACCTATCAGTTTTTGGTAATTATGTGTATGCCACATACTATTTGCTATGTATGGAACCCTATTATGTATGTATGGCACACCAAAACGCAATACATTGTTATTATTATACCTAACCTACGTATTATTAACGTGTACATGTGAATCGATAGCATTTTTTTTATCTTCGCCTATAAAATAATATTTCAATGGTATTTGATAACATACAAAATCATAAAATATAATAATCCACTTTAAATTCTTAGGTATTTTATAATAATGCTTGTTTCGGCGGACCACAGTTACTACTTTGTATTGTAAGTTACATACATACATATAATCACGCCTTTATCCCTAATGGGTTAGGCAGAGCGTAAACGATCTAAATAAAGGTTGTACTGCCACGTCTAACAAAGTTTGTCGGTTATTTTAGATAGATTTTGTCAGCCCATCGCCTAATTGCAATATACTGAAACCCTCGAATCCCTTAAGTATTGTAAGTTAGGTTAAAAAGAAATACCCTTAATCTTTTCCATAGCTGAAACAGTACCTACTTCGAGGCAGCCTTCTCCAATGAATTTTTTAGTACCTGCAAGACATGACCTAGCTCCAGGCCTCTTCAGGCATTTGATAGACATATTCAGCCTACGCCAGCATCAGATATTTTTAGATGGGGGTGGTAGTGTGATCATAAATTTATGAGAAGTGAAGTAAACGCCAGCTCTTTCTACATTCCACCTTCTCCTTGACTTTCTTCTTTCGAGTGGGTATCGAGTCTATCGACCCGATGAACCCTGGTGTCAGAGTTTTTAAACCGCTTAGTAGCACAACTATCAGGCCTCTGACATGGTTTGAGTAACGACCACTATCAAAGACAGCGACCGGGACCGACGGCTTAACGTGCCCTCCGAAGCACGAAATCTATTTTTCTTTTCGGACAATCAGGTGATTCAGCCTGCAATGTCCTAACCAAACTGGGGAAAAATTAACAAAGTGATTAATTCTCAAATATCAACTTTGTGTTTCCCCCCTGGGAATCGAACCCAGGACCATGGCACTAGCCACAAGACCACGGAGGCAGTTACTCCTTGACTGACGTACGTAAAAATTTTCTTTGGTCAATGCAGCTCTATTCTGTCTTCATTCCTATTTTTTTTTATCTTTACTTCTAACTGTTCTTTAACTGCCTCCATGGTCAGCCATAGAGGATCCAATCCCGCACAAAGTTGATACGTCATTTTATCACGTGGTGAGATTTTCCCCAGTTTGGTTAGGCCAAACTTAGCTGTCTTTGATAGTAACCGTTTCCTAAACCGTGTTAGATGCCTATTAGCTGTTACTAATACATAGATTTATTTATTTATTAACATATGACATTCTTACATGAGGTTGTTACTACATTATATAAGTATAATGTTGTTATTAAAAACACTTGTACTTGTTTCACTTAATATAATTTTAATTTAATCCTACCGGTTTCGCTAACTTATAGCATCATCAGGGATTTTATACACATCATACGCAACACATAAAACCTTTTAAATAAACTGTTCATATTTAGCGAACGAAGTGCAACAATTGATATGTTAGTTATAGTCAATATTATTGTGACGGTAGGAAAACATAAGATTTCGGGATGCCTACAGTGGGGAAATTACCCCTAAGTTGTTGACTATAACTAACATATCAATTGTTGCACTTCGTTCGCTAAATATGAAAAGTTTATTTAAAAGGTTTTATGTGTTGCGTATGATGTGTATAAAATCCCTGATGATGCTATAAGTTAGCGAAACCGGTAGGATTAAATTAAAATTATATTAAGTGAAACAAGTACAAGTGTTTTTAATAACAACATTATAAATATGGAGTTTCACCAAGTGCCGACAATCGCAAGTATAAATTATACATTATATAAGGATATGGAAGTTTAGAACCATGTTGAAAACTGAACACAATGCGCAATATTCATATAATGTAAATTGACAGTAACAACCCAAAAAGACCGTATACATACATATAACCACGTCTTCATCCCTAATGGGGTAGGCAGATCGTAACGATCTAAACAAAGGTCATTCCGCAACGTCACTCGCCACTGACAAAGTTTTGAGGGTTACCTAAGATAGATTTGTTGGTATATTGCTGTAGTGACAGGTTGGTAGTCCATCGCCTAAATTGAAATATACTGAAAGCCTCGAATCCCTTAGCTGGTTTTTACAGCATGCCCGGGAGGAAAAGCAGCTGGCACATTCTATGCTTTTCTCTCGCTGTTCAGCATGGAAGTGCTGTTACTAAAAGATAGTTTAAAAACTGGCATCAAGGTTCATCGGGTCGCCCGAAGATTGTTTTTTGTTAACTAATCATGACGTATCAAATGTCGGTGTGTCATAGATAGCTAATAGCAGGAAGTCGTCGTTTAAACTCTTAATGTTTGGATTTCTTTTGGGTACAGTTTTTTTTTGTAACGGGAAGTCGATCGGAAAAACATTTCTCATAACACGATATTCGATAGCCCATTTATTTAAGTTTACATAAACTAGGTACTACTATCAACAGTTTCTTCTTTCTACTGAATAGCATTTTGCCGACCTTATACTGGGATTCGCTTTCCGGCTTTTTCTACTCCACTTTGCCCGGTCTTCGGAATCCGCTGGAGTAAGATCGTTTTCTTCCATATTCGCTTTTAGGATGTCTAGCCAGCGCTTCTTCGGTTTGTCTAGGGCCTACCACTGTCAACAGTGATTAAGTAAAAATTACCTTGTTTAAAAATATTATTACGTAAGAGGGTAACTTCGCAAAATGACCCTCTCGCATAATGTCCCTTTGAAACATTTTCTAAGTCTTTTATAAATCTATCAAAAAAGGATCAGTTTGCGGAAGGGTCATTCTGCGAAGTAACGAGTAAAATATGATGTATGTAGCCTAGCTAAATATTACGAACAAAATCCGCTTTTCCACCACAACCTCGAAGATTTAACATAAATTAACATGAAGCTAATCTAGCCGAGGCCTGAAGAGTCGACTTAAATATGCGCGAATTATGGCTGGAAGATGAGATCTTTATACTTGAGATAATCCCCGACTGGCGCATTTCAAATGAGGGTTATTATGAAGTCCAGACAGTGCCCCACTTAGGTTAATGACTGTTCGCGTACACATATTCATCTATATTTTCCTCTTTGAGTAAGATAGTAGTGTCGGGTCAGAGTAGCACTATATCCCATAGAAACATATCAGTAGGAAGCAGCGCTTGCTGTAAATTTTGCACCTGTGTCTTGCACTAAGCTCGCCAAGCAGCTTGTACATTCTATGTTTTTCTATCACTCCCGGTCCAGCAAACTTAACTTGTAGTATTTCCAACTCAGTTTTAGAATGAAGGTAAACAAAGTTACACGTCTTTTTATTCAAAAACATTTCTTTTGATGACAAAAGAAAGTATAGATATGAATCTAATAGCTAAAACTTATTTTAGATACAAGATCTTTGATTAAAAGACATGAAACTTTGTTTACCTTTTTATTCTAAAACTGAGTTGGAAATACTTATAGGCATAATAATATTACTTGCTGCAACTAGAATTAAATCCTAACTTCAAAATCTTACACAATTATCTAAATGCTGTATAAGTTTCAGCGATCTTCTCTTGTGGCTTTGCGAGTAAAGTGGGTCATATGAATCCAACGTACTGTGCCAGAAATACAGACCATCAGGTGATTCAGCCTGCATTGTCCTATAACTAAACTGGGGAAAAACTCACAAAGTGATAAATTGACAAATATCAACCTTGTGTACTGGGAATCGAACCCAGGAACTCCGGATGCATGTCCATGGCTCAGACCACTAGACCACGGAGGCAGTTGCGAGTAAAGTGGGTCATATGAATCCAACATACCGTGTCAGAAATAAGACAAAGGAGGTACTAACTTAGCTAACAATATTTCACTCTGATGCAGAGTGAATTAATGTGGCTATGTACAGTATACAATGTGATACTGTTGTCTTTTTTACTTGTATCTTAGTATATATGTAACTGCCCCGTGGTCATTTGATCCAAGCCATAGGTTCACGACCTCCGGGGTCCTAGGTTCGATTCCTAGAAGGGGGACACAAAGTTGATATTTGTCTATTTATCACTTTGGTCTTTTTCCCTAGTTTGGTTAGGACAATGCAGGCTGAATCCACCTGATTTTCTGGAATAAAACTGATTCCGTGCCTTGGAGGGCACAATAAGCCGTCAGTCTCGATGCTGTCTTTGATAGCGGTTTACACAAAACCATGTCAGAGGCCTATTGGCTGTGCTATGAGGTGGTTTAAAAACTTTGACACCAGGGTTCATCGGCTCGATCGACTCGATGCCCACACGACAGAAGAAGATGTTTATATTAATTTGAGGATATGTATCTTGTTCCTTTGTTTTCTTCTATTTATGTGTGTAATCACTATTTTCTTTCCAGTGAATATTTTTCCACTTAGGTATTCATTTTCTATTATGTAGACGTATGTATAAATGTATAGGAATACTATATAACCCTTAGGTAGGGTGGGTTTGGCCTTTCGATGTCGGGATAAGTCGAGATGGACTTTATCCCAGAAACGTGGGTATCCACGAAATATGAATAAATAATTCGAACCTCACGTAGTGAATTGGGGACATGTATATTTCTTGCCTTTGTGAAGGAGTGTATATTTTATGTCCCATTTATGAACCTGATACTTTCTTTTCTACACTGCAGTACTTTATGACCATAAACATCGAGAATAAATTATGTGCAAGACGCTATAACGCCTCGCTATAAGTAACCTGTGCAGCCTATGCTGTATAAGAAAGGCCAGGAGTCCTATTTTCGAAACACTAGAACTGAAGTCACATACGAAAGACTAACATTCGCATGGCAAATTGTATGAACTTCGTATGCGAAAGATACTATTTTGTATGCGCATTGGAGTTTGAGTGATTTGAAAATACGGCTCCAGGTCAGGAGTACCCTAAACCGATTTGCGTGCATGAAATTATGAATGTAGATGAAGCGAAAGGATTTCTGCCTACCCTTCCGGGAAAGTGGTTTGGTGTTATGTATGTATGTAAGATGTTATAACCTTCCGTTTGTTTGTCGGCAGGACGCGTACACGGAAGTGTCGGTCGGGGCGGGGCCGGAAACGGAACCGGAGCACTGCCACTGGAAGCTGAACAACGAGCCTCCCAGCGCCATCCCGCAGCTGCTTACCGCACTCATACTGTGCGGGTTGTTCATGGTGAGTACTGTTGGTAACCGGAGCACTGCCACTGGAAGCTGAACAACGAGCCTCCCAGCGCCATCCCGCAACTGCTTACCGCACTCACACTGTGCGGGTTGTTCATGGTGAGTACTGTTGATAACCGGAGCACTGCCACTGGAAGCTGAACAACGAGCCTACCAGCGCCATCCCGCAGCTGCTTACCGCACTCACACTGTGCGGGTTGTTCATGGTGAGTACTGTTGATAACCGGAGCACTGCCACTGGAAGCTGAACAACGAGCCTACCAGCGCCATCCCGCAGCTGCTTACCGCACTCACACTGTGCGGGTTGTTCATGGTGAGTACTGTTGATAACCGGAGCACTGCCACTGGAAGCTGAACAACGAGCCTACCAGCGCCATCCCGCAGCTGCTTACCGCACTCACACTGTGCGGGTTGTTCATGGTGAGTACTGTTGATAACCGGAGCACTGCCACTGGAAGCTGAACAACGAGCCTCCCAGCGCCATCCCGCAACTGCTTACCGCACTCACACTGTGCGGGTTGTTCATGGTGAGTACTGTTGATAACCGGAGCACTGCCACTGGAAGCTGAACAACGAGCCTCCCAGCGCCATCCCGCAGCTGCTTACCGCGCTCATACTGTGCGGGTTGTTCATGGTGAGTACTGTTGATAACCGGAGCACTGCCACTGGAAGCTGAACAACGAGCCTCCCAGCGCCATCCCGCAGCTGCTTACCGCGCTCATACTGTGCGGGTTGTTCATGGTGAGTACTGTTGATAACCGGAGCACTGCCACTGGAAGCTGAACAACGAGCCTCCCAGCGCCATCCCGCAGCTGCTTACCGCGCTCATACTGTGCGGGTTGTTCATGGTGAGTACTGTTGATAACCGGAGCACTGCCACTGGAAGCTGAACAACGAGCCTCCCAGCGCCATCCCGCAGCTGCTTACCGCGCTCATACTGTGCGGGTTGTTCATGGTGAGTACTGTTGATAACCGGAGCACTGCCACTGGAAGCTGAACAACGAGCCTCCCAGCGCCATCCCGCAGCTGCTTACCGCGCTCATACTGTGCGGGTTGTTCATGGTGAGTACTGTTGATAACCGGAGCACTGCCACTGGAAGCTGAACAACGAGCCTCCCAGCGCCATCCCGCAGCTGCTTACCGCGCTCATACTGTGCGGGTTGTTCATGGTGAGTACTGTTGATAACCGGAGCACTGCCACTGGAAGCTGAACAACGAGCCTCCCAGCGCCATCCCGCAGCTGCTTACCGCGCTCATACTGTGCGGGTTGTTCATGGTGAGTACTGTTGACAACCGGAGCACTGCCACTGGAAGCTGAACAACGAGCCTCCCAGCGCCATCCCGCAGCTGCTTACCGCGCTCATACTGTGCGGGTTGTTCATGGTGAGTACTGTTGATAACCGGAGCACTGCCACTGGAAGCTGAACAACGAGCCTCCCAGCGCCATCCCGCAGCTGCTTACCGCGCTCATACTGTGCGGGGTGTTCATGGTAAGTCTCGATCACCAGCAATTGAACTATACTACTTACTTTAGTACATACAGGTCAATGCCAGTACCCTGTATCAGTCTTCTGCTGGACATAGGAATCACTCTTATGCTCTCAAAGCGCGCCACTGAGCCCGATGTTTGCTTTTCGCATCTAGAATACTCGAATACTCGCGATCTGAAGAAAAACTATAACAAAGCCACCAAGTTAAGCAAAAAGGAATTACGCAGGGCTCGATTCGCCCACATAGGCCGAGTAGGCGCTAAGCTTGCTTCCTATCCGGCTGGCAGTAAAGCATTCTGGTCGCTTGCGAAAGCAGTGGAAACAAATTTCTGCCAGCCATCTTTACCGCCTCTGCAGAGACCTGATGGGTCGCTTGCTCATACTGCGGAGGAGAAAGCCAATCTTTTTGCCTCCTATTTTGCGGAAAGTTCGCGTCTTAATGCCGCAGGTAAAATACCACCCCCGTTACCTCGTGTCGACTGCTCTATGGCAGCCGTACGCATCCGGCAAAAAGAGGTCCTTAAAACCATGCGAAATCTAGACGTGAATAAAGCAAGTGGCCCTGACGGTATCCCTGCAATCGTCCTGCGTAACTGTGCGCCTGAGTTGTCTCCGGTGTTGACACGCCTGTACCGCCTCTCACTTGAGACTGGTGTTGTTCCCAAATCGTGGAAGCTTGCAAATGTGCAACCTGTACCCAAAAAAGGTAGTCGAGCAGACCCTGTCAACTATAGACCCATATCGGTAACCTCTATACTCTGCAAGATTATGGAGCGTGTACTGAATAATCGGCTCCTGGCATACCTTGAGGATAATGATCTCCTTAACGATCACCAATACGGCTTCCGCCGAGGGCGATCGACGGGGGACCTCCTCGTGCATGCCACTCACTTATGGAGCGAGGCTATCGAGAGACATGGTGAAGCACTTGCCGTGTCTCTGGATATCTCCAAGGCCTTTGACAGGGTCTGGCACGCTAGCCTTACTGGCAAGCTTCCCGCCTACGGGTTACCTGCTGGCCTTTGCAACTGGATTTCGGACTTCTTGAGCGAACGATCCATACAAGTGGTCTTAGAAGGCTGCTCCTCCGGACAACAGGCTATTGATGCCGGAGTTCCTCAGGGTTCTGTCCTGTCTGCAACCTTATTCCTGCTGCATATCAACGACATGTTTACACCCGATACCTTTGGGTACGCTGATGACAGCACGGTTGTTGACAGATATCTGTCCAGTGCAAGGGCCAACAGTGAAACAATCCAGTCTTGTCGGGAGTCCATGGTGGATCGTCTGAACTCATCGCTAAGGGTGATATCCGAGTGGGGCGATGCCAATCTCGTCAAGTTCAACGCATCCAAAACCCAGGCGTGTCTATTCTCGACAAAACGGAGTCCTTTTAACCTGGCTCCAACTTTCCGGGATGTATCCGTACCGATTTCTGACCATCTTGAGCTTCTTGGTATGAGCCTTACGTCCGACTTGAACTTTGGACGTTACATTGAGTCTCTGGCCACAACAGCTGCCAAAAAACTTGGTATCCTCTCGAAGGTGAGGCGATACTTCACACCGGGACAGCTATTGCAGTTGTACACAGCTCAAGTCCGATCGTGTATGGAGTACTGCTGCCACCTTTGGGACGGTTCAGCTAAATACCAGCTGGCTGCCTTAGACTCAATCGAGAAACGCGCTAAGAAGCTCATTGGAGACTCAGCACTGGTTGAGGCAAAACTACAGAACCTTGAGCACCGTCGCAGAGTGGCGTGCATGTCGGTATTTTACAGGATGCATTTCGGGGAGTGCGCGTTAGCACTTCATGACCTTATACCCCCCTCCCCTTTCCATCTCCGGAGCACGAGGCGTGGACAGGGGTTCCACCCTTATGTCGTGGATATACCACAAATTCGCACGAAGCGGTTCGCTTCCACATTCTTAATGCGAACGGCTAAGGAGTGGAACTCCCTGCCGGCGGATCTGTTTCCGGAACAATATAACCTGGGCCTTTTCAAGGCGAGAGTGAATAGGCACTACATAGGTGAGTATGTTTCAACATAGTCCGCATCGTCACTTTCCACCAGGTGAGATGGCGGACAAATGCTCGCCTATATATATTAAAAAAAAAAAAAAAAAAAGATCCTGCCAGTCACCCAACGTAGATCATTGCTCCAATAAATGGAGAAGAGGCAGGTTTAGAGGCCTTTAAATTTTACTAATTCTACAGATAATTAATAGATTAATAGATTTTGTCTTTAGGAAGAGAGTAAAAGAGCATTACCTTTCACTTTCCGTATAGTATTAGTTATATATATGTATTTATATATATTCATGTTTATATAGTTATTATGATTTTAAGTATTTATATAATTAGTTATTTATGTAATTTATAATTATCTGGTATTATTTTAATATTATGCTTTATTTGTGCACGCCTAATTTGCCTCTCATTTTAAGTCTCACTTCCGTAGGTCAGCTGGAAGAAATTTCTTAGTAGAAATAAGCTGTACCTGTTGTGTCGGTATTCCTTGTGTATTGTCTTTCTCATGTTACTTGTGTACAATAAACAGTAAATAAATAAATAGATAAACACATGGTTGTTAGTAGCCTGCTAGATCTCCTTACTCTTGGTAATTAAAAGCATCTGTGTTTATCTTAGCGTCATGGAAAGTTAACCAACCTTTTATGGGTCACTTTTCTATGACGCTGACCGTACCTAATGTTATTTTGTTCTGTGTTGCAGCTATGCGAGCTAATAGGCGGCTACATGGCCGGCAGTTTATCTGTGATGTCGGACGCGGCGCATATGCTCAGCGACTGCGGCGGGTTCGCTCTGGCGCTGCTGGCGTTCCACTGCGCGCGGAGACAGCCTGACGTTGGCATGTCTTACGGGTACAAGCGGGCAGGTGCGTGTGTGTGTGTTGCAGCTATGCGAGCTAATAGGCGGTTATATGGCCGGCAGTCTACAAGCGGGCAGGTGTGTGTGCGCGAAGGTTTTGCTCGTAACTCTAGTCTAAGCAAGTGGTGATCGACCGATGAAGCGAGCTGATCCAACTGGCATATCCAGCAATCTGCTCAGCGTTAGACCACATTCTAGTTGAAACTTACAGCCACGAAAAACAAAATATGAAAGTGTTTACCTTCC